>CM056744.1:75481634-76941634 GCA_029851415.1 Eretmocerus hayati | reverse complement strand
CAGGCAAACCGCGGATTGCCCTGGCAAACCGCAGTTTGCCTGCAGCGTCTCCGGCAAAGTCCGGTATGGATGCTTCATTCCGGACTTTGCCTGGCAATCCGCGGATTGCCTGTTGAGTCTTTAGGCAAAGTTGAATACAAGCATGATCTCATATGCCGGGGGTCTCGGGTTTTCACTATTGATGCGTTTTCATAAGGATGAATGATAAGTGTGGGTCATCATTCATGTATTCCACATGAATGAGGCATTCTTGGGAGATGAACATGTGCCAATGGAGAAGAAGAAATCATCCTGATTTTCGGTCATCGTAACAATTCAACTTGATTCAGTGTCAACGGGATAATTTTTTTAGAAGAATACAAATAAGAGAATTGAATGCAAATGAAAATTGCTAGGCCAAATTTAGATGTCAAGATTCGTTTAAAGATGAGTATCGAAGGAGTAAAAGTTCAAATCGATGTAACAAGTGACTGAGAGGAAGTACTCTTGAGCAGACTTGTCAGTATGAGAATGTTTGATCAGAGTTTACATGGTAGATAAATTCCCACTCTGATGCTGTATGTGATTCACGATTGTAGCTCACAATTATGATGCCACTTTTGGTTGGCGTTGCCAACTCAACACAAACCCTACACTTTTTACATATAGAATACTTCTCAGAGACTTTTGGTATCCATGTGATCCACAAAGTTGCGGCAAATGCAATATAAACCATCAAGGCCTCTAAAAAATGTTGTATTACACATTTGATGCACTTAACTGTAATAATTCTCAAACCAATATAGCTGTTTCATTTTTCGTAGTTCCATTCGGATTATAGGGATGATAACGCTCAGTTATTGGTATAAACTCCAATCGTATCTTACAAAACTGATAATTTGAGTATAAAATGAGAGGGAGCCGAGAAGTTTACTTTCCTTGCATGAAAGATTTGCGATGACTCTGGTGGTTAGAAGAAATTATGTTTGACTTCTTGTAAAGCTCGCAACCCTATCTGCCAAAAACATGTCATGAATGATTTTTTTCATCATACACTCATTCATCTAATGAATATACTCCTGATAGGCAACTCGTTAATAATTATGGATGGAAAGACAACGGGTACCAAAAGATGAAGGAAACATTTACGCAGAAACTAAAGGCATTCATCCCGAATTGCAACTCTTACGTATATCCTCTCAAGAAAGATATAATGACAATATTCCACGAGACACGAGCCAAATATTCCACGAGCAGCAGAATGATAAAGTATCTTCGCAAGATCTCAGTCCAGCTATTGAAAAAGATGTCACGTGCAATGTAATTCCAACCCTGTTCATCTCCGCATCAGTTCTAGGATAAATTCATAATTTTTGACTGAGCGCGCTTCGCGAGAATGAGGTTTGATAATGATATGATCAAACTTCCATCTTTCGCTTTGAGTGATTGAGTGAACCAAATAAAAATTCACACGTGAATTGTATTTCGAAAATATCTCTTTGCGAGAATGTTTTATCATCAAAATCAGTCTGGTTAGAATGTTCTGTCATCACATACATTCCAAAGTCTCTTTCCGTATTCACGGACTCCTATCAGCAACTTTGCCAAATTTCATTAACAATATTCATTGAATTATATATTATAGGTGTCGAAGAATTTACATGTCGTGTTTGCGGGAAAGAATCTACCAATGCGCATCAATGCGAAATCTGTGGCGAAAGCTCGTGTGAACCAGCTAGTGATGAGCCAACTGAAGACGATGAGCCAAGAATTCTATGTAACGTTTGTTTCAACATTAAAAAACGGTTGAAGGATAAGGAGACCGCTCACAAAGGATTGAAACGTCAAGGTGAAAGAATGGTGGCTTCATCTAATGAGAAATTTGGCAAGATTAACAAACGTACCCCTGTGAGAGTTCCCATTCTAGAGGTTGATCGTTGTAGAGATTTCCGAAATGTTATCGGAGTTGTGATGGATATTACAGAAGATGGTTATTATCAAGTTGGTACGGACCAGGGTATCATCGAATCATTGTTTTCAAGAAACCAGATCGAAGACTGTAAGGAAAACTTCATCAAGATCGATCAAAAGTCCCTCAAAATGAGATCATACTGCGGTCTACCAATGCAAATCTTCGCTCCACGGGGGCCAAGGATTTATGAAATGTTATTGCACCAAGGTTATCAGTAACGTGTGCAAATGTAAACGCCTCAAAGTTCTGTGTCATTCTTCCGCTACATGCTGTAATAAATAGAAGGTTCTCTGGATGATTTTTTCGAACTATGAGTGAAGAAGTGTGAAGCAACAAGCATCGCAAATCCACCGAAGTAGTCCTCGTGAAACACTTCTGGGTGTACGAAGTACGAAAGAATAGCGAATCAGATGGTTCGAGGATCTTTTCCAATCCTCTGTAGTACATGCTCATCTCTCCAGAATGTCTCATTTACGTGAGATACGTGAATGATGACTCACACTTATCATTCATCCTCGTGAAAACGCATCAAAAGTGACAACCCGAGACCACCAGCATATGAGATCACGCTTGCATTCAACTTTGCCTAAAGACTCAACAGGCAATCCGCGGATTGCCTTGGCAAAGTTCGGAATAAAGCATCCATTCCGGACTTTGCCGGAGGCGCGTCAGGCAAACTGCGGTTTGCCAAGGCAATCCGCGGTTTACCTGCATTCCGGACTTTGCCGGTAACATATTCATCTAATGCCACAAGTATGCACAAAGACATATATGATCATTGTGATTCTCAGTGTGTGTGCCGGGATTGTAAATAATATCAGTTACTCTTCTAACTGGCCCATTAGCTAAGCGTGCCGCTACCCAGGAATTGCGCCTCGACATAACTCCAGCATCTTGACGTAAGTGCAATTTCGCGAGTAGATCTCGAGCATCATCAGTTGAAGCAGAAGAAGCTTGGAGTCGAGTATGTTGGCGCCAATAAGATCAATGGGCTGTTTGTTATTTTCTAATTCACTATACATACTTAAATGTGTCAATATCAACATTTTTGGCCATGGTGCGCACAGATTCGTTGAGAGACTCCTTATCTACATTGTATGTGATGTAATGGGTAGACAAAACTTCAAAATCCTTTTCTCTTATCATGCCATCAGCAATTCGCTCAAGAGTTCCTGAGAACGGTGGCTCACCATGGTGTAGAAAAGTCGTATGAGTGTGTGGAAGAATTTGAGAGCTTCACATAAGGTGGGTTATCGCTGCTATAAAAAATCGTATCAACACGAGTTTTTGTTGAAATGATTTCCTGTCC
The DNA here is from genome assembly GCA_029851415.1 of Eretmocerus hayati. Lineage (NCBI taxonomy): Eukaryota > Metazoa > Arthropoda > Insecta > Hymenoptera > Aphelinidae > Eretmocerus > Eretmocerus hayati. Next base: position 76,938,374 of record CM056744.1, on the reverse strand, counting down.
GAACAAAACATATGGGCGAAATTCTATCTAGATCAGTGCATGGTAAATGTCATACATCACTTCGAAAGTGATAAGCAGAAGGTTGACTCTCTGAGCAAAAGGTTAATCAGAAAATTCCTTGCAGCAGTGCACGGTACAAATCCCACATCCAGACAAAAATTTTTTGGAATCATAACTCTAGATCACCAGTACCCTCGACCCGCACCACCTTCTCGTCGCCAGGTCACTTGTAACTCGGGTAAAAAAAAACCGTAGAGTGATGTATAAAAAAACGATTTTAAAGATCTTGAAAAGAGCTACAAGATCCCGCAAGGATTTTTGCGCTATCATAATTTCCCGATAAATGATCGATGATTGATTGAAATGAAAAATTTTACACTCTGCGGAGCCAATTAAAACCATGAATTTTTGGGCAAAAAATATTTCAAAGGACATGAATTGCTAAGTTATTTTCTCATCTTTCGAATGTTTATTTCAAAATTGCCGTAGACCAAAAGACGTCAGAGTAATCGATGTTTTAGTAAAGGAATCCGTGTTCCATCCATTTTTGCGGGTACTGTATTCTTGACATTTTTTGCCACAACCCACCTCGTTTGAGTACTTGCGAGGAAACTGCGAAGTTGCGAAGAAAACGAGGAGTCACTGAATTTTTCCATAAGCAATGTAAGTATGGGGAATTCTTAGTTTGACAGTCACTCGAAACGGCGGGCTCATCCGAATTCGCTGGAAATCAGGTTGGATTCGTGACGATTCGTACAAAAAAACCTTTTTCGACACACTGTGCGAGAAATTAACTTTTCCGCACTGATTTTCCACTTTCTCTCACAGTTTGTCGAAAAATAGTATTCAATTCACGGGTGTAAAGCTTATTTTTCTCATCCTCGTGTTAATTCCGACCTTCACCTACGGCTCAGGCCGGAAACCCAACACTTGGACGCGAAAAAATGTTTTTCCACCCTTGTATCGAAATGTACTATTTCAGTTTTTGTTGTCATTTCTGTTGAACTCATCCCCGCCAGGGCGCACCGTGCTGAGTCATTTCAGATGAGTCATTCATTTTAGGTAGTGCAATTCATATACGAGCGGGCCGATCTCACGTGGGTGCGGAAGTTTCAAGCGCGAAATCCCGCTATCATTTCCACGGATAATATAATCTCATTCCTCAGGATCAAGCTGATGGAAGACAGTTGGAATTCAACCAAATGAGGGGTCAGTAAAGAGTGAGCAGGGCTATAGAATATTACGATCACTTTCCTTACAACTAGAGTTTGCAAACTTAGAAAACAAGAAAATATATAAACTTTGCACTCCATGAGCCCCAAATTGTTCGTAGTCCGAGGGAAATCAATAAATAAGAGCCATTTATTTTGGATTGCATTTCTTTGGATCTTCTCCTTTTGAGGCAAAAGAATCAAAAAATAACTCATGGAAGTATTATGTACAAACAGTTGGAGACATTACACGTGGCACAGTGCTGAAATTCAACTGGCAATTTGGGATTTTTTCTCTTGTTTTTCAGTCTTCCTTCGTTTCTTCTTCTTTTTTTGTCTCTCTTTCTTCAATATCTCGTCGGCTTCTTCGGGATCTTTTCCTTCGAGGATCAGCTTCTTTCGCTTATTAATCATTCTTTTTTCAAAGAAATCGTTTTCATCCAGCCTTATTTCGGCTTCCCGCTTGGTTACTGTTACGTGGGTAACGAAGGAGATAATTTCTTTGTCTGAAATGAGAAAATTGATCGTTGATTGGGGTTTCCTCTCATCCTCGCCTGGTACCTCCCATGTAGAATATAAGATTCCATGAACATAATGATCATGGAATCCGTGGAATCCATGTTCATATATGATCAGATATAAAATCGGTTTGAAAATTTGTCATTTTTATTCCGGAAAGACGTGATATACAAATTTACAACTGGTGTAACATCAGTACCTCACTTATTGATCAAACATCACTCAGAAAAACCTTTCCCGGAGTCATTCTCAGGTATTGAACATTTGAAGTACTGAAGGGAAAGGTTTCGTAAAAAATGTCACTTTTTTGAAACTTGAGACCGACTCCTGGGAAGATTTCTATCCCGTAGTATATGATCAGTATCGTGATGTATTGACGTTAGAACAGGTTTGAATCATCACAACTTTTTGGAATGAAAAAGAATGTTTGAAACTGTTTCACGTATGATCATATATGACCATGGGATCCTCGGATTCCATGATCATATATGTTCATGGGATCGTATGTTTTACACGGGCTTGGAATGTCGTCGGAGGTTACAATCAATCGGTATAATATGTCACAGTCAATGTCCGAAATCAGTCAAGGTCGACCATTGACTGGGGAATCTATTCGATGTTTTCGAGATGGCAGCATTTCGGACATGGACTAGACAACCTCAGGATTGACTAACAAGCCTCCGTAAATGTCTAGTGATCGCTCACGAATAATCAAAAATTTCATACGCAAATGAGATAGAGATAATCTCTTTCGCAACGAGCTACCGACAATCATCATATGAGAAGAAAAACTTCGTGACTCCAGAAACTTCATTAGAACTAGAACTCTAAAACGCGCGCGTTGCGCGCGGATAGTTACGATGACTTAAAATTCTGGAACATACGGTAAAAGCTATTGTGTTTGAAAAAAAATTACGCAGGTATATATGGTGCCAGAAAGGAGCAAATATTATATAGTATGAAAATATGGAATGGAAATGTCATCTATCCATATGTTTATCTATCTAACATGCCTCGAGATCGAAATTTATGAATTGCTGATTCAAAAATTCACGACTGTCTGAGGTATTTTTCGAATAATCTCAAAAAACTATTCGATCTACGAAATGCGCGCACTGCGCGCGCATAGTTCAGCCACCCGTATGGTGTGGGGTCAAAAAATTATCCAGTTTTCATAGAATATTATTGAGGGTGGCCATCAAGGAACGAAGATCATTTTGAGAGCTGGAGATTCGAGCTCAATTCCAAAATCAATGATTTGAATTTATGCAACGCTTGTGCATGAAAATTTCAATTTTCACGTGAAATATGTGGGTTTCCAATTCCATTGAGATTTTCAAAGGTTTTTACTTATTTTCGGATGGAGACATATTTCTCTCCTCTTCCCTCTTCTCCTCTAAGTCGGCTATAAAAGAGAAGGAGGAAACATTTTTCAAGGATATGCACGAAGATCAGCCAATCAGCCTTTGTAAAGCGAGGATATCTTGAATGCTTCTGTAGAAATTTTTTTTAGTCCACAAATGAAAAATTTCCGATCGATTATTTGAAATTCAATTAATCATCATCCAGAAATGAGGGAGTCATTGAACCTCCTACAATTTGAGAAAATACATTATTTACAAATAAAAACTTCCTCAATTCATTCGGTCCAATTCAGAGCCATCCACCAACTGAAGAGTTATTTTACGCATTAGAACTTGAAGAATTATATTCACAAATTAAAAACTTTTTAAAAATGATGTTAGGATATTCAACATTCACAGAGAGAATTTTAGTTGATCTACCTCAGTTACAAAATTTTATACATGCAATTTAAGAATCATGTTGAAACATTCATCATTTACGAAAAAAATTCTAGTCAATCTGGTCCAATCAAAAAACAGTATAGATCCAAAACTTCGAAGTTTGTATGAATCATTTTGAGAATTTAGATAAGCGTTCCTGAAATTTTTTCGATCGCTGAAGGAAGATGAATCAAATACCAGAAAATAAATCTTCAAATGATTAGCATTAACCTCATTATTACATGGGATATCCGATATTCCTGTTGTCAGTCAAACAGCAATCTACTTTCCTACCACTCATTCAGTGCGCGATCCGATTAATACATGCAGGTGTAATAAAACCCGATATAATGCGCAAGCGCGACGATCACCTGCTCGATGTTGACAACGAAGCAGACCAGAACTGGGCAGAACGCTATACAGTGCATGAGTTCAGATGCTTGAAACTCATCATTACTTTTCTTTCGATAAATTGGAAATAATCAACAGATATGATAGTTCGGCTATGTAGATCGCATGATTGGATACTTTCAACTATATTGAAACACCTATAAAAACATTCAAATAATACAATGTCATTAATCCACAGCAACACACATTGAGATGACTCGTAAGTGGCGCGCGAAATCTTGATCGGAATTCCTCGGATCTCGAATATTGAAGTTATCCATTAATAATATGAGATATAAGATAGCTAAGAGAATGGCAGACATGGAGCCACTTTCAAGTTTGCAGAGATTCATTAATTCATCTTCATATTCATATCCAGCGGAAACTATGAGCTCACTAACAGCTTAAAACATTTTGATCACAGAAAGCCAGAGGACGACTAAAAGTTATTGCAGGGCTGAGTGCTCTTCGAATAGATCTTCTCGCGAGGCGAAGAAAAGACTGTGTGACACGCCACAATAGTCAGAATTGTTGCAACAAGTAAATTTCATGTCTATAGATTTTTAGAACGATTCAATCTCACTCTCACTCATATAAAGTACTGCAATTTCTCCGTCCACGTGTATCGGTTTCCAATGTAAATGATGAGGATGACGTTATCAATGTGAAGAAAATTGTGCACTAAGTGTATGAGAATAATATATTACCATGTATTGCTGTGATATTTTCACAATAAATATCAAGTTGGATAGAAGAATTTTACTCACTGTCAATTGTTATTACTTCTCTCATGGTATGTTTCGGATATCTTCCGCAATCAATCTTCACGAATCAACATTTTTTGGCTACTTTGGTCGATGCTGACATTGACTGATAAATTTTCGACATTCACTGATGAGCCCATTCAATGTCAACATACCGAGAGATTAGCGAAATACAACCTACACCATTTTCAAGGAGGTTCAATCCCCTTCAAGATGCATTTGATCGCCTAATTCCAAATTGACCATTGTCAAATTGGCAACGAGTTTAGGAGCGCTGCATCGGCCGCCCTCTATAAGTCAATGTGAAATATGCGGAATGGTTAGAGCGCATTTTCCACCCCAAGGTGGCGTTTTCCGGGAAACTTGTGAGATCCTTTGTTAGGAAATTTTGCGTTCCACGACTTGGGTCTATTGAGATTTCCAGTGAAAATGAATATTCCCTGAGATTTTAGCATTGCACTAAAAATTGTTAATAACAGAAAAGTTCCAGGGTTTACGGGATGGCGACCTCGTGCAATCGATTCAACATGCACCTCAGAATACTGAAGGGCCCTTTCAGGCCTTCTGGAACACAAGTTGCATACTGAGACCTTGAGGGGGGGGGGGGGGGCGCCCGGACTATAACTGATCGCGATGCACAGCAAAATATGCTCAACATCAGCCTACTATCTCAGGTCAGTATGGAAATTGACAAAAATTGGTAACTCTTAGCAACAAAGCGCGAAATTGAACTGAGGGATTTTCACATGATTAAATTAAGACAAATCATGTTTAATGATAATGAATAATTACCATCCACTTTGAATTCTGAGAGTTTGGTGCCTATTAATGATTCAATAGCTTGTAGTGATTGAATATCGTGCGGCGTGACTAAACTCACAGCCATACCGCTCCTTCCGGCGCGAGCAGTTCTTCCTACTCGATGGACGTACTCTTTTGGGGCAGTTGGTATGTTATGGTTTATGACCAAAACCACGGTAGGTATATCCAATCCTCTTGCAGCAACATCCGTGGCAATCAAAATTTTCATTTGATTTGATTTAAATTTTGATAATGTTCCTAGTCTATCCTTCTGTTTCATCATAGCATGAAGAGCCACATTTTCTAAACCAACCTCGTTCAAAGTCATTGATATCAACTGACATTGCCTAAAAAAGATCATCACAATAAATAATTATGGACTGTGAGTATAACGATAATATGACAAAGTACAGTCCTAACCGCGAAACCCAATTACTCGTATCACAAGAGATAATTTTTTAAAAGATGTCTCAGGATAGCCAATTTGTGCGTTGTATGAAATGCAACCATAACCTCGAGCGAAATCTCGAAGGATAAATATGTATGTCAAAATCAAATTCAGTTTTAGACTACCATATCAAATTCAGGGCAGAATGAGGGAAAGATTGGGAATTGGATATCATAATCGACATTATTATATTATACGTTTTCGAACTGCACGAATTCCTCGGATATTTGGGTATGTACACAGTATTGATGTAGCGATAGTAAACAGATCCTCTCAATATTCCATGTCTTTTTCATCATGGATGGCAGTTCTGGTGATACTCAATTGTCATGTTCACTCCCTTCTCTGAGGTCTCAACACTCCAAACGTGCAAGTTCCGAATAACGTTGACAGATGAAACTTTCGTTCACTCTTTGTTCTTTTTCGATCTGAAACTGCTCAAATTCAATTATTGCTGATGCATGATTACCAAAACTCGCACTTCGGAGTGTTGAAACTTCTAAAAAGAGAGCGAGAAAATTTCGGATTGCCATAATTGCCATTGATAATGAAAAGGACATAGAAAATCAAGAAGATCTGTTCAATATGAGTGCATAGATACTGTCTTCATGCCTAAATATTCGAGAAATTCATGTAATTTGAAAGCGTATAATATATGATGTCGGCTATGATATTTGATTCCTAATCTTCCTCTCATTCTGCCCTTGGATACAATTCTATACATTCCAAATGGACGACACATATTGTCAAATATATACAAAACCGCCACACTAGATGATGATAGTTTCATTTCTCCGAGTCAAATAAGAATTTTAGAATCTTTCAGAGCATATTTCATCATAAAAGTGACTCTATATACATTTTGGATATTGGATTACTTCTCTAGATTATCCTGATCAAGGAATTGGAAAGAGTTCTTGGTACTGGAACTTGAAGAATATAGAAAAAAGTTTTTTCAGTGGTTTTTCATGAATTTTCTTCCCCTAGCTCGACTCCATCATGTCCTGCAGACCGGACTAATTTTATGTTATTTGTCATGCTTCATGATTTCTTCCCCCAAAAGAATTCCCAAGTAGTTTTGGTGATGTAATCTTTCGTAGCCATTTTTATTGCTGAAATAACTCGAATCAACCGTCCGAATTATCAGTTTTTGAAATGAATCATCATTTTCTCGAGAAATTCTAAAATTGGAGATTTCTTATTCTTGAAAGATCAAAAGTTCTGAAAAATGTTCCAAATGACATTCCTCCAAAACGGCTAGGTGAAAGATTTTAATACTCTTGGGAATATAATATTCGAAGTATCCGGAAACATAAACCAAAATAATTTTTGCAGTCACGAAATGTTTCATTTGAATTGCATTCAAGGGCACCGTGCCGGTGAAGAAATTTTTCTTATAAGTAATATTCGACATTGACTAAACATAAATTGATGGGTTTTGTGTGAGCTTTGGGATGTTTTTTTCATCTTCCTGTCCCTGGCAGAAATGGGGAGTATTTATTGGCTAAAAAAAGCCAAGTCAATGTGCTACTGGCGATAGGTGGCCAAAAAAAATGGTCACATTTCTACCAGGGGTGCAATGGAGCGTTTCAGACATATCACGAGCCGACATTACCATTTTTAACACTATCCATTATCCATTAATCTCGACTGGTTATGTATAGGTTCAAGATTTCTAGAGAATATTGGATTTTGAAATCTCGAATAGTGAAATACAGGCTTTTCTGGTTATATTGAGCTTCAAGGAACCGGATGAAAGCGCTCGTTATAGCCGGTACTCCTCGGGACCGGTTTGATTCACATCGACAGGATATGATAAACCAAGCTGGAAATAGCGATCTATAACTAATCTTGACTTCATGGCGACCATTTTATGAGTCCATAAATGACATACAGCTGTTCATTAAAACGTAAAAGTTCATCGTGAAATAGGGTAATTGCATAAACAAATGAAACCGATAAAATAATCTGAATAATTTGTCAAATTATGAGTTCGCCTAATGAATTTGGTGATCAGTGTTTACCTTTACGCTCAAAGATTATGATTTCGCACAACATTCTTCAATACGACAAATATGATGGAGAAAACTCATCGTCAATGTTTTATCGGTCAGATAAAATTTGTCGAAGCAATCTACACATCCATGGTGACCACCAAATCTCCTTTGAAAAAAAACCTGGGTATTCCAGGTTTTCCAGTGCTCTCGAGGTAGAATTTCCAGATTCAAAATTAAAATAAATCACACACAAATCAGTCATTTTCAATGTCTCTTCTGTGCTCGTCAAGCTGATGAAGTGTACAAACTCTCTTTCGGCATTTTCTGTCTCAAAAGATGATATCAACGTCGTGTCAATAAAAATGCTTAGAGCTAGGGATAAACGTTGCTGAGCAACTTCTTGGTCACAAGCAATAGAAGGATCGAAACAGCTAATACCGGCGACCAAGGGCTGTAGAAACGGATCATGATGCATACTCGTTTGAGAGTAATTCCACGTTAATTCCGCAAGATTTTCTCTGACCATTTTTTTAACCATCGATATATTTTTTCCCTTTCATAATGTTGAAAAAATATGGTTTTAACAGTTTTGAGTGCCTAAAGATTATTTTTGCATTACCCAGATCTATCTGAGTGATCTTCAAAATTTGAGAAATTGACTCGGCAATTCGCGCATAGCTTTGGACTGATTCCACCCATCGCGATTCTGCTCACGGAATGTAAAAGAGGGTTCAAAAACCTATCAATTTATCATCTGCCCAACATTTTCAAAACTGTTTCGGTTCTTGACAGACTCAAAATAATCTTGAATTACGGTGTCGCTGTAGCTTTTTCAACATGTTCAGAAAAATTCATTTTCAATTATGTTTTCGGTTGCGATTGTTGTAATCTACACGTGAAAAATGTTGGAGCGGCATTTCTAGTTATGGCTTCCCTACAATTATTTTGTGGATTGAAAAGTAAAAAAGTAGAAAATATTTTTTGTGAAGCTGGCGTTTCTTGCAGAGCTTTGAATTTGACTTCATCGTGTTTGTCGAGTCAATTTACATCGAATATACTCAGATAGACCTAGGCAATGCAAACTAATTTTGTTGGGCCTGAAAACGTTAGGATTCAGCTTTCTTCGACACTACGGAACGGAAAAAGAACATGGAAGAATATAAAAATAGTTGGAGGAAACCTTGCCGAATCGACGTGGAATTACTCATTAAAAGAATTACTTTCACTCCAATCGAAAAATTGACGGCCGTTGCAGAGTGAATAAATAGCAAGTCAAATGACACATTTGTGGAAATATCCAGGTTCTACGTGGGGATTCCTTGAGTTTCCCCTGGTTTCCAGGTGTAAAACAAATTCTCTGAGTATTCCCGGATTTCCCTGGTTTCCAAGTTCTGTGGACACCATGATATCGATCATACTCGCTCCATGTTACTTTATATGAAATTTGCTCGCTATATCGAGGTGCAAATCTAAATTTCAACCAATTTTTCGCTTATCACAGCTGGAATCTCGTTATAACCGGCACTCGTAACAAGAAAAGACTGTATTAGCACGTCAAGTTCTTCAAAGAATCAGATCACAACATTTCTCACTTGCAGGTGTCGGTGAAGATCATAATCGATCCGGTGCTGTTTTCAGATCTGAATATTCTGATAACTTCTACTAAATAAGCATCACGTACGTTCCATGGACACAGTACGTAACGCTGGTCTAGTTCCTTGACCGTTGCAAGACCCGTGTCATCTTTGCAGTCCCACATGAAAAATTCTTTTCCTGATACACTCCTGACGTGGTCTAACGCATCAGTTATGGTAGCACTGAATAGAAGGGACTGCCTATCTTTGGGCAGAGCTTTGAAAATGACGCTGATTTGTTCGTCAAAAAGGCCTCCTAAAAGTCTATCAGCTTCATCGAGAACAAGGAACTTGATTTTGCCGAGGGAAAATGTGTGACAACTCTGTAAGTGATCTGCCAAACGACCAGGAGTTGCAACTACAATGTGAGGATGCTTCGCCAATTCTAATCCTTGGGTCACCATATCCATGCCTCCCACAATTGTGCAGTTCTTCAGGTTGATTGATTTGCCTATCGCAGCAAATTGATCAGCAATCTGTAACACAAGACAAAACAATCTTACTTCTCATAATTTTTTATGGCTTCCGCTCGTCTCATCAGCAACGTTATATCACATGTGTTCAGATTGTATAACCAAGTATTTTGGAACACAAATTTTCGCCCCTGTCCTTTTTAAGAATCCTAATTTAAGAATCTTTCCTTTTAACTGAGAGATGATCTGTTTATACACGTCTCAAAATAATTTCAATTCATCTGGAGTGTCTAATTTCGAGATCTTCCATCTCGCTCATAACATATCTTAACCCTTCGCGGCATGGTGGTTATTGTGACCACTCATTTTTTTCTCGATTTTGTTTTTTTCAGAGGCCAATTCATGCATTCGTAACAGATTTTTTGAGAATTCGACGTGGAATATAATTTGAGTCGAGTGTGGCATAACACCAGAGTCAGCATTTGTTTGAGAATTTGTCGTATGAACAAATGTGGAAAATTTGTAGTGTCGATAAAAATTTACCCGATTCCAATATAACTCCACCGATTTTCATGATGGGGGATACATAGAAGTTTTCGTCGTCGCTGATCACGAAACTGGAGTCCAATTCGGGAAATTCAAAATCGTGGATCCGAGATCACGGACAGAATTTCCAAAATTACCTCCTGAAAAATTTTATTTGAGGGTTTTGGGGATTGCTGACCGCGAAAACGAAGCCAGATTTCGAAAACCCAAGATGACGGCCAGAAAATCCAAATTCCCCAGATCCTGGAGGAAATTCTCATACTCCCGTCTTTCCTGTCGCAGGATACGGAACGTAGTCAGATTTTGAGAATACAGAGTAATCGATTCAGTAAGGCCTCTAGAAAATGAGAAATACAACGGAAGGTGTAAAAAATACGTAGTACGCTTTGTACAGACATGAGATACGTTAGCCTCCGGAACCGTATTATACATTCAGAGTTTGATCCGCGGATCAGGCGCTGTAATCAGCGGGTCTAGAAAATAAATGATACTGATGGATAATTCTTGATCTTGGAGGACTAAATGATAAAGAGTAAAAACACTCTTTTATAGATGGTGATAAGATTTTATTCTTGCAACGTTTCGTCGACTTTCTTCTGTCGACCTCATCAGGCTGGAATATTAAAAACCAATAAAACGTCTCGTCAGCTGTCTCATTGCAATCAGGTGTTATGATTGACTAACGATCGACAATATCATCCATTACATACCTAGTGAGCGATATCTATTAAGCATATATATATATATATATGGGTGACGGTAAAGTAGGATTTGACATTATTGCAAAATATTCTTACTCAGGTGCAGGAGCAATGACCTCGGACCTAAGCATATCAGACATGTTGAACAACGTCTCAACAACATTCATTTCCACAGTGACTCAAGCCGATCATTGAATTCTAGTCTCTGTCACGTAGTTTCCAGACGACTCCTCAATAATGAGATAAAAGATATCAATTTCCATTTCAAGTTCCTTCGAGACCATTTAAAAACTTTCAGTGATCTCTTGAATGATTCCACAATTCATTCGGAATGTCTCGAACATTTTTACCGCTTCAACGAAAAGCAGCATGCTTATGTAAAAAGTAAAAAGAATTTCATTCACAGAAGGAAGTTTTCCAAACTGTCACCCCCTCGTGACAGCGTAATAGTTGATAAGAGCAAATGGGTTAAGAATTTGAGTGAGACCGAGATTCCGAGTAATGTGCTTGATATAGTATCATTAGGTTCTAATTATAGTAAAAACGCTCCATTACGTGAGTCGGAAGTAGTTTCCATTGTCAAAAATGTTGAAAAGATTTTGAAGTTTTCTGATATTGAGAACGCGGATAAGGATCATATTCGCCGGAAAGTAATTAACATCATTCACACTGAAAATAGGAATCAGTTACGTCAAAGCTCAGCAGACAGAGAGTTCTTCAAAAAGTTGAGGGAAACTAAAAAGTTCTTGAAAGATAACAACGACATTTTCTTCACAAAAGCAGATAAGGGGAATGTTACCGTCTGCCTAAATAAGTCTGATTACGTTTTGAAAATGGATTCGCTACTTTCAGATAAAAAATTTTATAAACCCATAAAGAGGAACCCTTTAAAAGGTAGTCAAGAGAAAGTTAGTGCACTTTTGAAACACTGGAATAATGAGAAATATTTACACAGAATTTTTCACGATAATGATTTGAGTCTCAGCAATACAACCTTAGCAAGATGTTATGGACTACCAAAAATCCATAAACCAGATGCACCACTCAGGCCGATCATTTCCTGTGTGAACAGCCCTACTCATTTTGTAGCAACAGTCCTTTATAATGAACTCAAAAAATGCATCAAGCCACCTGCGTCTCGAGTTAATAATAGTTTTGAAGTCAAGGAGAAGTTGGAAAATAAGGTTATTCCACCTGGTCACATACTTTTCTCATTGGATGCTAACACTCTTTTCACCACAATCCCAGTAGGATTGGTATATGATAGTCTAGACAGACGTTTCGATACCATCCACAATCAATGTGAAATACTTTTTGACGAGGTAAGAAGATGTATTAAAATTATCTCAGAAAACAATTTCTTCAAATTCAACGACAAAATGTATAAACAAGTACTCGGATTCGCGATGGGTTCACCTATTTCCCCCTTGTTTGCTGATTTGGTTATGGACGATCTAGAAACGTCATGTTCAAAAACATTAGCTGATCAATTCAATTGTGTTCCACTTTTCTACCTCCGGTATGTAGATGATATTTTTGTGTGCATAAAAGAAGAGTTTTTGGACACTGTTTTGGAGGTTTTTAACAATTATAACCCTCATCTAAAATTTTTTGTTGAAAGAGAAATAGACAACCGAATCAGTTTTTTGGATGTGTCTTTGATTAGAGAAAAGAACCGCATAATAACAAATTGGTATCAAAAACCCACAGCTTCTGGAAGGGTCTTGAACTTCGATTCCAATCAGTCCTTACAGCTAAAGAAGAATATTGTTTACAACTTAGTGGATAGATCCATTATTCTTTCACATAAAAAATTCCATCGTGCTAACATTAAAATCATTTCCAAGATTCTTCTCGATACTAACTATCCTCAAGAATTCATCGATCAACACATCAATAAAAGACTCAATAAAATACGATATATAAAAAAATCAGATCCAAAGAAAAACCAATTGTTTGCATTACGACAGAAGATTTGTATTCCATACCACCCTGAGTTATTTCAGAAATTTACGCATCTATTTGAGAAATATAACATTTGTACCCTACCAAAAATTGACAAGAATCTGAGTGACGTAGTAATTCTAGGTAAAGACCCCTTAAAAAGTTTGACAACACACAGGTTGTCTATAAGTTTCAATGTAAGGGCTGCCCGGCGTCTTACGTTGGAGAAACAAAAAGAAACTTGGGCACTCGCATCCAAGAACATATAAATTTCAAAGAACAGAACTCGGTAGTCTCTCTTCACAGAAAAAATTTGAAACATGAATTTGATTGGGAAAATACGAAGATCTTGGATAGAGAACCCAACTGTTTTAACCGATTACTATCCAAAATGTTATATATCAAGTCTGACTCTAATAATATCAATAGAAAAGAGGATGTAGAAAAATTAAACAGAGTTTATGGTACCTTACTGAAAATTTTGCAATAATGTCAAATCCTACTTTACCGTCACCCATATATATATATGCTTAATAGATATTGCTCACTAGGTATGTAATGGATGATATTGTCGATCGTTAGTCAATCATAACACCTGATTGCAATGAGACAGCTGACGAGACATGGACGTTTTCCCATGTCAAAAACAAAACGTATTTGATATTGCGATGTGACTGTGGTTTTGTGAAAATTAGGTGAATTGTGTTTTTAGTAGTATTGAATTTTGTATCGCTGCTTGTGATGTGTGGGAGAAAAAATGTTTTATTGGTTTTTAATATTCCAGCCTGATGAGGTCGACAGAAGAAAGTCGACGAAACGTTGCAAGAATAAAATCTTATCACCATCTATAAAAGAGTGTTTTTACTCTTTATCATTTAGTCCTCCAAGATCAAGAATTATCCATCAGTATTAAGCAATTGGGGACGAGAAATCAACAATCAGAGTTTAGAAAATAAATGAGTCTCTATATCAGTAGTACTTGCATCTACCTTGCGTTGATCTGGCGCAGCAGAACACCAGGGACTCGAATTCAACTTTTAGCCACACCGACTATTAACCTTTAATCCACGGATCAAACTCTAACCCTCGCTTTACGAACGACTATGAATACCGGAGGCCGAATCCATCTAACATCGACCAGTGAAAATGGCCGACATCTCCGATTGTTTCAGCGAAAGAACAAGTGATTCTAGAGATGAAAAGAAAGGACACGTATTTTTTCATTTGCCCGGAATTGAAGGATGTCAATCTCTTCATCAAACTTGTGATGACGACATTTCTACATCGATCAACCTCTATTCTGTTGAATTCATTTCGGGAACCGGTAAAGAGTTGGCATGAAGCATTGCTCATAACCTTGGTATGCGATGCTGTAGTATTAGATGTCACAATCAATTGATCACATATATGAAAAGAGCTTTTGGAAGTCAACAGACAAAGATCGTGATATTGAATCGGTATGCGAATTTCAACATTATTACCATAGTTCGATCTTGTGCGAGGTTGATGAGCGAGAATTTCATAATGAGAAATGTCATCGTCGAAAAAGACGGGTGAGTAATGTCTAGGATATCTACAATTTTTCTTGAATCAACAGATGAAAATGCAAATTGAATTCCACTAGCCTCTACGCGGAAACCGTGGCTTTTGAGAAACTGAACATTTTGCCGTGTTTGCGCTTTGATGCACGACGACGACTCGTCAGTGAAAGCCATGATACTCTGCTCTTAAAGATGAGCCACCATGGCATAGTGGATCAGCCATCAGACTCCCATGCAGGAGTCCTACGGTCAAATCCCGGTCAGGGCACCACTGAGATTTTTCTCATGTGCCTCTTTCGGTGGTCTCGGTTCTTCGGATTCCAGCTAATACTGTAGACTCTCCAAACCGAAGCATGAATCGGTAGTTAGCAGTATGCTTACGCGCTGGTTGAGCGTATCTCGACTCCACGCATATAGGTGCCGTCTGAATGGAGCCTACCGGCGGAACTAGACGTGGAATCCAAACCAAAGTTTTTTTGTTCTGCTTTTGAAGCCTTGACTGTAGTAAGCGATACCCATCACAAGAGTGCTCTAATGTGAAGTCTTTTTTGTGATTTCTTCTCCTTGAAAATCGACTATTTCTCCGCTTCGATCAATCACTGCAATCTGGATATACGTTACTTCTGTTTTGGGGATTATTGGTGAGTGAATCCTCCGAGTAGAAACTTCGATAATTTTGTACCCTGGAGGCCTGCTGGGAAGAACTGATGGAAAGTGTGAACTCTCTGATAGTTCAGATAGCTACCAGTGATGATACTGCACTCAATTCTCAATGAGTTCATTTTGGGACTACTATATGGTAGATTGGAAATATGTTCCTTATCAGATATCAAAATGCGTGGTGTGAATCCGAGCAATCATCCGATCGATCCTTAAACTTTGAAATTGACAGGTCTACTACACTTGATCACACTGCGAGGAATATAGTTGTTTCTTTTTAGGGGCGCTCTTTAGCTACAATGCAGTGATCGTGGCACCATCTCGCGGCCGAATTGGTTTATTGTAGATATACAATCAACCAGACCACGGAGAACGGAACGCGATATTTACCTCCGTGCGGATGTATCATCTGCAAATTTCAAAAAGATGCCATCAAGATCGGCGCAGAATTGAGCTTATAAAGTTGCAAGAAAATTTTCGGAAAATAGTAGGTACATTCCTGCAACTATATGAGCTCAATTTTGCACCGATCTTGATGGAACTTTTTTTTTAAATTTGCAGAAAAATTATCCGCACGTGGGTAAACATCGCTTTCCGTTCTCCGTGGTTTGGTTGATTTTATATCAACAATAAACCAATTTAGCCGCAAGATGGCGCCACGCACACTACTTTGAGGCCGCGGATGGCCCTTAAGGCCATGCGGTAGCCGTGCAAGCTGAATTTTGTTCCAACTTCACTCGAATTCTCTTTCGATTTGGGGTAAATGACGAGTTGTCGCGCCTTTGTTATCATCAAACTTGAATGGCTCAACTCGTCATTTAGCCCAAATCGCGAGAGAACCGGATAAAAGTGGAAAATACAATGTGCTCATTTTATAGGTTAGGAGGTACCAGGAGTCTAATTGTTCCCATTTTTCACAACACTCTTATAATTTAGACTAAACGGCGAGTTGTTAAGTATAATTTAATCAATAACAATGATTCGACAATTCATCTCAACCTTGGTCTCATCGAAATTTCAACATAAGATGTAAATAGAACTCTACGGCCACGTGTATCGGTCTTGAACAGTTCTCTTTAAATGTACTTCTCGATATAATCGACCTCGTGTCAACCTGTAAGTATTGTTATCTCCCTCGCTCCAATCGTAAACTTATTCCTCCCCTCGTGAATATTTGGAAACGAATGATGAGAGAGAAAATCAATCAGAGCGTAGCCGGAATTTTGATTATTTTTTCGTAATTTTGATAATAATTCCAGTTCGTTAGAGGAATCGGAATAGACTCTGAGAATTGGAGAGGTTACCGATAGAATCAGAGTAACTGATTGCATGACTGTTCAAAACAGAATAAAAAAGGATTAAGCGGATTACTCTTATATATCCTCAAGCTCATTACATAATTGGGACTAAACATGCGATAAGCGCTCTTATCTTTCGTCCGTGTTATTCTTATGGAAGAGTCCCATTTGAATTAACACGCAGGTTCACTCCAAATAATAGGAGACACAGATGACCGCAACTGAAACCCCCTAAGTGTTGATATCTCTTCGGATTATACTTACCACTACCAACCCCAAAATATAGAATAAGATCTAGTGATGGCTGAAGGTCACTGAAGCTATCAAAATATATTACATTAACCCTCCTCTTGCGGTATGCGACCCAGTGTGTTCCTGGTTCAGGTAAGCCATTTCGCATAAAAACTCCTCGGAAGTAGAGTACCCTCTTTTTTGTTGCGTATTCGAGTATATCAAAGGTGGACAATGCTCTATTAAGCAAAATTACTCTGAGATTGAATCAAGCCTTTCGTATGTACCCCCAAGTAGGGACATTTCCCAATAACGATAGCCTCCACCATCTTGTTATGCCGTTGACTCTCTTCCAACTCAAGTTTCGCTGCCTAAGCTTGGTTTGAAGCCCTAGCTACTCCGGCAGCCCCACCAGCATGAGCAACAGTTGCACCTTTTCCAGCAAAGAGTCCAGAAAATCAAGTATGATAGGAATCAGCTAATTTTTTCTGGAACTGGTAAGATTCAGGGTATTTTCACCCCACTCTTCCTGCCGATCTCTTTGACCGCGGTCGCGCACCTTGAATTGTTGAGTTGGTTACTCTCTTCACTGATTTGTCGTAAACTGCGGATTTAACCGCAGCCTCGGTAATTGTCAAAGGAGTGATTTGTCTTTTCCAATCAAGTTTCCTTCGAGTCTCCATCTCAAGACCCATACCAGGTTTAGTCTCCAGTAACATGGCAGTAATCACAGCCCAAGCAGCTGCTTCCTCTCCAACACTCGCGCCCGTGACACGTGCTTGATTTTGTAATGTCGGTAATAATTTTAAGATATATATTCACAAAAAATAAATGATAGCTATAGATAGAAAGTTATACGGTAATATGTAACCTAAATTTCACTGAATACATTATCAAAAGGATGTGAATCTCGGGAAGATGGGTCTGTTTTGATCACCGTGCAGCGACATTTGTAGCTTTGAGCTGGCCCAAGACACCGTTTCCGACCTATTTTGACGTGATAAACACGTTCTGAGTGGTAAAAAAAGTCATACTGCACGCCTTTCTGAGATAACCATATGGGGGCATGTTGGGTACACTCCGATATCGGCCTTCTTGATTCTCAAACCATCTTCGTGTTTTGTACGTAAAGTCGCTCCAAATCAGAGTTCTGCAACCCTGAAGAGCGGATTTTGAAGGTCTTGAGACCAGGAATCGAATGCGGGAAGGTACGTAGAGATTGGTCGAATAAAAATAAATTGGCACCGGTTTTAGTGAACGCGATTTCCTCGGTGATTTCTTAGCCGTGCAAACAAAAAAAATGGAAAACTCACTTTATATTTTCTGGAGAACGCAGAAATGATCCGGGGTCGTTGAAAACTACGTATTTTCTCATATTTTAACATAACGAACGTAAAGAAAAATTGCGGGAACGTCAACGAGCGCCCATTCCTGAGATCGGCATATGGGGGCAAGTTGGGTACAGAGGCAAGTTGGGTACACTTACCTTATATAGAGTTTTGGGCCCACAGCATTGCGAGAGCAGTGCAGTATAAGAGTAACGTGTTAGGCCACTTTCTCTCCTACTTGTCTCGCGCGCAAGCTAGTCTGCGCAGCTAGGGAAGACTCGAGCTAGACGAGCGCATTAGGGCACATCCACCAGATACGCTCTTGACATACCGAATACGAGTGAACCACCGATCGCCAACAAGGATCCACCCACTCATATTATTGAACAATTCCCTTTTCTTTCCTTTCATGCCCTGAATCCCGAGAGCATACTATTCAGTTAGTGGCTCAAAACTAGGGCTAGCACTGGTAAGGTATAGGCCATAAGATTACCATTGGCCACAACACACCGATGCAAATTATACCTTTCTAGAGCTCACAATTAATATAACTAGACATCACAGGTCTAGTTGTATACTCTTTTTGGTGCACGACGGCCGGGAAAAGTGAAGAAAAGATTTGGGAAAATGTTCAGATTTGAAATTTTATCAGTGAAGTCTGAAAATGTTGGATCAGATTGACTCGGAGAGTTCAAAGAAAACCACTTCCGAGCTTCCAATTTCTCAAAAATTGACCCAGTTAGCAGCCATTGACGTGAACGATACGCTTTTGAACCAGTTTTTGAAGAAATCCAAGGAATATAGAGAAGCTATTGGCATAGGCAGCCACCCACAGAGGATTGCACAAATTGCAACTGACTTGAAAGCTATCGAGAACGAGATCAATAAGAGTTTGGATTCTCATCATCTGGACGCAAAATTCATAGGTCGCAACTGTCCTCAGCCTCGCAAGCCAATTCGACGTGATTCGGGGAAATCATTTTTTGGAACCTGGAGGGACAGGAAGTGTAATACTCTTGCCTCGCCGAGTATTTCGGAAGAACTACCTACCATAATCGAGCCAATCCAACTCAATCCAGTCCGTCAAAATATTATCAGAGCATCTAAATTCGACTTTCCACCTAGACTGAGTGATAAAACGAATTCTGAAGATAAACGGATTGAGATAAAGCACACAGAACCGACAAGAGCCGAGGACATTGCGTTAACAAGTACCCCGTTGAATAAGGTCAAATCTTCTGATTCGACGGTCCTACAACCAAGTTTCAGCCTCATTGGAGAACAAAACCAACCACAATTGGTGGCGAAGACCATATCGCATCTTCTAGAGAACGAAAACCTCAAACAAGAGAGAATCACAGAGTATTTTGAGGACCAAAAGAACATCAAAGAACTAACAAATCTCCGGAACGACGGTTACAATTACTACGATTTATTCGAGTTTGCTAAGAACAAGATTCGAAATCTACGATCTGAACCCGTATATTCTGAGGAACACAAAGGAGTTGTTCCAGAGTCCTTTTTGAGGAACAGAAACAGAACCCAATCAGGCAAACCCTTGGGAAGCCTGATCAAGAGCGAAGACGAATCACAGGAATTCTACTCTGCAGGGTTAGGCAGTCTCAAATTCGAGCCAAAGGTTGAAAACTTCTCAGAACCATCCAAGTACCAGTTCAAAACAGAGCTGAGCTATTCTGATTTATCTGACTCGAGTGACTTCGCCAAGATGACTTTCAATAGATCCGGACAACCTGAAGTGAGGGGCATATCAATCAAGGACGCTCTTGATTTGATCCCCCGATTTAATGGACAAAATATTGGATTGAATCAATTTTTGGATGGCTGCCGAGATGCTAGAGAAATTTTACCAGCCTATTTGGAAGATGAACTCACCAAGCTTATTCGCATCAAGTTGTATGGCGATGCTTTGAGGTGTGTCAATGGGCGCATTTTCAAGACAGTCGATGAAATTGGCGAATTTTTTGAGAACGTTTTCGGCTCACCCAAAACCTACCACGAACCGAGCGGTGATCTAGCCAGAATAAAACAAACCAAACGAAGCAGTCATCATATACCTCGACCGATTACGCGAGATAGAAAAAGAGATTCTGAAAGCAGGAATGCGAGAAAAACGAGTCAAGGATGCCACCCAATTTGCCGAAGAACTGAGTGCGGATTGTCTCAAATTTTTCCTCCGGGGATTGAGATGGGAAATTCGAGCGAGAATCGGAACACCATCTGATTTTGAGGAAGCCCAGAACTTAGCCTTTGAAATTGAACGAGAATTTGCTTGTAGCGATGCTGATGAAGGTTCCAAGAGGGACGATGCAAGACCCAAATTATCGCGAGAGATTAGAAAAGTGAATCTTGTCGAGAACCCAGATAAAGATACAGCAGTCGTTTGCCAATTTTGTCAAAAGCCCGGACACTTCCTCATGGACTGTATTGAATCATTCCTCGAAACATGCAACAGTCGCGCCGAAAGATTGGACCAAAATTTCATGAATTCGGGACCTAGGTTCCCTAATTAGGGATTCCGTAACAATTCAAATTCGTTCAGGCAAACACAAGATCCTCCGAGAAGTGACAGCTACGGATCACGTCCGAACCTCAACTATCAAATGTACAGAGACAGCAACCCTGGAACGAGCAGAGGCTATCAGGACTTTAGAAATGGCAACTCCAATATTTCACGGTCCCCTTTCACCAACTCACGAAATAACTACGAAAGCAGCCGAGGAATCAACAATAATTATCCAGGCTATAGAAATCTTAGCCAGACAGACAACAGGGCAAACCAAAATACTTACGCCAATAACAATAATGACGATGTCAGTCGCATACGGGACCATTCTCCCAACGATGACGGTCAGAGGACCGGAAACAGCCCAATAACCTATTATTACTGCAGGAGAATAGGACACTACAAACGAGACTGCCTGAAATTCCAGAATGATATTCGCACCAGTAGAATCAATCCGGGAAACGGTACTGGTCTCCCTCAGGCGGGCGTGAGCAGGGAGACTACCTCAGCTCCTCGCCCGAGTACCTCAACTCCCCTGGAAACGAGCGTGTAATTACCAGGACTATACATCTGAGCCAGAGGAATCGAGCACCCACAATCAACTTGAATATGACCGATTCCAGCGGGCCACTTACATTCATGTTGGATACCGGAGCTGGTCCAAATTTGATTAAGGAAAGCTACCTCTCTCCTCGAGCAGTGGTCTCGACAGAGAACCCCACATATCTGAGAGGGATCACGTTGGAAAGCATAAGAACATTGGGCAAACAGAGTTAGATTTTGGTGATTATCCTGTAGAATTCTGTGTTGTGGATGATAGCTTCCCCATCAAGCAAGCCGGTATATTAGGAAGTGACTATTCCACACAGACCAATGCGAAAATTAACTACTCCGAGAATTCTATCGAAATAGACGACCAGGTGATATTCTTTGAATTCGACACGTTTGCTCAAGACCAGCCACCGGAACTTGATCACTCAGATGAAGTTATGACCTTAGGAAATAACACGCCTGACGCACAGAGTGAGGACGAAGACATCGATTTACAGGCTAGAGGGACAGACCTTCCCCCAGAAGACAGACAAACGGGATGTGGCCTAGATAGCATGAGACAAACACCAGATAGAAATATACCAAATCCGGTGAGAATCCCTGTCAGTAATCTAGAAGAACGCGAGAGCAATAAGCCCGGGAGTTTTTCGGAGTACGATGAACTTTTGGACGAAATTAACGGTATGATTTCCGCCAGCGATGACTTACCTGCGGATTTGATAGTTGAAGCTGATAATTTTCATGAGGAAGAAGAAACCTTGGAGGATATTGGGAGACAAATTTTTGGAGATAAGCTAGAAGACTCGGCAGAAGGCGATTTGGACGAATCAGATATTGATATATCATCTGCCTCGTTGCAACCCAGCCAGAATGAGGGAGACTTACAAATCGAAAATGGAATCAGCTGTAGTGAGGAATTGGAAACGTGTTATGCAGCTAATATTTGCAGTGGATGCAATGAACCACTCGCATTGGAGAGGGATGGAGGAACCACTAGTTTTGAAGGACTTTGCGGAGTATGTGAGGACAACATAGGGGAACTATTATTCGAAGACATTCAAGGTGAAGTTGTGCACGGTTACGAAAAGATTGGGGGAAGCGAACCAGTTAGTGCTAGTACGGATGAGAGAGAAACTTTATTAATTAGCAATGCTGATCAGACGGAGAGTTCAATGGAGATGGGCATGACGTCCAATCGTCTCAAAGCGGCAGAAAATAATCGAGCGGGTACGAAGGTCTGGAGTCCATCCGCAGTGAGGACACAGATGCCGAAACGACCCTTGAACCATAATTGGAATTTGCAGAAATTCAGGAATTACAGGTTAAGATTTTGTGGAGACCTGCCCCCGAAGAATTTCATTTTCAACGTGACGGAAACCGAAATACCGAGACCCGAGAGAGTCATGAAGCTGCTCAGACTAGAACATCTGGATCCTGAAGATCGGAGTCGAGTCGAGTCTCTAATCGCACGATACGCTAAATGCTTCCATCTGCCTGGCGAGAAGCTTACATGCACGTCGATAATTAAACATAGAATTCCAACTGTCGATGACATACCCGTGCAAGCTCGTCAGTATAGATTACCACCTGCGTTTAGAGATGAGATGGATAGACAAGTGAAAGAGCTGTTGGATAATGGCGTGATAGTTCCATCAGAATCTAATTACAGCAACCCCGTCTGGATTGTTCCAAAAAAGCATGACAGTCACGGAAATAAGAGATACAGCATGGTTATTGACTTCAGGGAGCTTGATAAAAAGACTATAGCGTTTACCTACCCTATACCCAACATCCAGGAGATACTGGATCAGCCGCATGGAGCACGATACTTCTCTGTATTCGACTTGGCTTCAGGATTTCACCAGATAGAAGTTCACGAAGAAGATCAAGCGAAGACCTCATTTTTAGCCAGGTATGGAAAATTCCAATTCAAACGGCTACCGTTTGGCTTAGTGTCTGCCCCCTCGACTTTTCAAAAAGCAATAGATAACATACTAATTGATTTACAAGGATCTATTCTTCACGCCTACATCGACGATGTTTGTATCTTTGCGAAAACCAAAGACGAACACGACGAGAAGTGTGCTGAATTTTTCGACCATTGCGAGAAACATGAGCTCAAACTTCAACCGGATAAGTGTATATTCTTCAAAGAGGTGACGTATCTAGGACACTTGATTAGCAAGGAAGGAGACAGACCTGACCCCGGTAAGGTCGAGTGCGTTCGGAAATTTCCCGTCCCGAGGAATGTCAAAAATATTCGCCAGTTTCTTGGACTAGCTGGATACTACAGACGATTCATACAGGGTTTCTCGAGGATTGCCAAACCGCTGAGTAATTTGCTCAAACAAGATGTACCCTTCATATGGGGTGAAGATGAGAATTCCGCTTTTGAAATACTTAAAGAGAAGCTGTGTGAGCATCCTGTGTTGATTTACCCTGATTTTTCTAAGCATTTCTACGTGACCACTGACTCGAGCCTCTAAGCTATTGGAGGTATATTGTCCCAAGGTGAGTTAAACAACGACAGGCCTATTGCGTACACATCACGCGTGTTAAACTCAGCTGAAATGAAATATCCAATTTATGAGCTCAAGGCTCTTGCGATGGTGTATTGCGTACGCCATTGGAGACATTACCTGATCGGCAGACAATTCACAATAGTGACCGACCACAAACCATTGGTGTGGTTCCAAAACACCAAGGATCCCAACTCTCGAGTGACAAGATGGAGGATTAAGATGAGTGAGTTCCAGTACTCAATCATATATAAAGCTGGGAAACTCAACGTTAACGCTGATGCGCTCTCTAGGAACCCCGTGGAGCCTGACCCCAACCCTATTTTTCCCATTGAAACCTGAACGCGAGCGGGAAAATTAGAGCGACCAAACTACAACGAAAAACGACCCAAGGCCCCCAAACGGGATAAGCCGAGTCATAGAGGGGAGGCTGAAACAGGAAATATGCCTGCAACGGAAAAAGATTTAAATCCAGGAATCATAGAGCAAGCGATCAGTAATCTAGACACACCTGGTGAAGGTCCAGGGTTCGGTAAGAATAATTTTGGAACAGTGGATACGGGTGATCATGACCCTCCGGAAATGGAACCGAACCAGATGCAAGAGTTGCCAGCAGAACAGAACCCCGTTGACGATGCGCATGAACGGACGGATACTCATCCAAGAGAGAAGAGAGTAGTTGGAAAAATATTTGTGGAGAGTAGAGAAAAATTGTTCATGAGGAAGGATAATTACATGTATTTTGTCAGTACTGTCGGAGAACCCTGCGACAACGGATCGAGGGATCTAAAAGATAGGGGAGAGCTGCTAAAATTTTCCCATCTGGAAGTTGGCGAGATCACTCTGGTACGCCACAGCAACAAGCTACATCTTATTGTACCGATTCGAGGACCCGACAAAGAAGGTTTGACGGTTATTGATTCAGATATCACCATGGGATTCAAGAACCTCAAAAATGTAATAGAGAAAGAACAGCTCAGATCCATCAGTGTAGCAGAGAGCATTCGGGTAGAAAATATCCTGTGGAGCGATATCATGATTAAATTGAGAAACATTTTGAAAGGAGTTGATGTAAAGATCATAATTTGTAAAGGCATTGTCAAATATCCTAAGGTAGAGGAACGGAGTAAAATCATCGAGACAATCCACTGCTCTGCAGCCGGGGGAGATAAAGGTGTCAACAAAACTTATAAACGCATTCGGCACGAATTTAACTGGGAAAATATGAAGCATGATGTGCAACAATTTATAAGACGATGTCTATCATGCCAGCTTAAGAAAGTAGTTCGAGTCGAGACCAAGAATCCGATGGTGATTACCTATACACCTACGACAGCGTTCGAGAAAGTCGCTATGGATATCGTTGGACCGTCTCCGAGGACAGCGAACGGCCATGACAATATCTTGACTATCCAATGTCTTTTGACTAAATATTCATTGGCTATAGCTCTTCCTGATGCCACAGCAAAGTCAGTAGCAGATGCCTTCATAAAGAGGTTCATCTGCACTTTTGGAGCACCAGTTGCAGTACTCACAGACCAAGGTACGAATTTTCTCAGCAGACTTATGAAGAGAGTAGCAAAGAAGTTTCGAATTCACCAGTACCGGACAACGCCGTTTCACCCACAGGCTAACGGATCGATCGAGAGATCACACCATGTGCTCGGAGAATACTTGAAATCATTCATTAGTAAGGACGAGGAGTCGGGTAGCCGGTTGGATCTTGCATCGTATTCATACAACACGAGTTTTCACGAATCTCTGGCCCACACCCCCTTCGAATTAGTACATGGAAGGCTAGCTAGGACCCCATCTAGTGACCCCTTAGAGCCGGAGGATAGATTGCCAACTTATGACAATTATTTGATCCATCTTACCACTAGATTACACGAAATTCAGGGATTAGCTAGAGAAAGACTTATCGATAGCAAATTTCGTATGAAATACTACTTTAATAAGCGGGTAAGTCCACGTAATTTTCAGATAGGAGACTCAGTGTGGCTCCTGAAGGGTGGGAAAATCCATAAATTTGCAGACCAATACGAAGGCCCCTATATAGTTATAGACATGATCAAGGAAGATAACGCAAAAACACAGTTAGTTAGAGATAGGAATAAAACTAAAATAGTTCATGTTAATAGATTGAAAATTTCATATATAAGCGAGGATGAAAATACTTAGATATTCATTAGGGTATTATATTTTCAGGTAAACCCTACAAAAAAAAGGGAGGGTAGAGATAATTTTTGGAACATTGCCCAAAACCAAGGCAACAAGACCACACTACTTCCAATCCCATTGTACAAGGAAATCAAAGGTAAATATGATCCGAAAATATGTTTTTACATGACCCGCTACACTTACACCAATACTTACTGACAATGACCCGACACATTAACAGAGTGACGATGTAGACGCACCAACCGAGGGCGAGACAGAAACTTCGATAAGTGGTGATCGAGCATGCACGAAGATCTGATTGGGTTCTCGGGTGTTATCCATAAGTGTTATTTCAGATGGATATCAGCCGGATGAAACTATCTCTCACGGACATCTATCATGCGGAGATCAGTAGGATGATCACTTCTGGAAGATTGGACATCAACGGAGTGGAAAATGCCGTATACCTGAACCCAACCAAAAGGTTGCAGCTGATGGTCGAGGCAGTTCATTACGACCACAAGGACATATTCGAGAACATATTGGATATCAGTTATGATATGGATGAGGAGTACATAGCGATCATCACCCGACTATGCACGACCTTGTCAAGATCAGATTATATAGAGCTAGTTATGGAAGCGACTAAGGATCTATACCAGTCATGGAATGGAGACAACATTCTAGGATTTTTGAATAGATATGACGTGCTCGACTCGAATAGTGGGGAACCACCACTGATCATGGGCGTAGTGTCAGGATCCCAATACGCAGTAACACACATGATTCGGCAGGGATACGATATAAACATCGCAGATGACAATTGTCGGACACCACTTACAGCTGCGATTGAGCACCTGGACGTCGAAATGGTTCGCTTGCTATTGAAAGAAGGAGCCGATCCGAATAGAGCTGGAGGTGATCACCTACAAACACCGATCATTCAAGCTCTGAGAGCTATATGTATCACAATTGTCGATCTTCTCATAGATTACAGATGTGACTTGAGCCGTCCGAGTCAGCTTGGACATTATCCCATTCATCACGTTATAACAATGCGTGAACTGGATGGAGAAGCATTATTGAAGAAAATGTTGAATCATGGAGCAAGCTTCGAAGACGAAAACTTGTCACAGGAAACTCCATTTCTGTCTGCCGTGCGATTTGATGATGTAGAGACAATCCAAATTCTTATGAACTGTGGACTCGATCTGGATCGATGTTGGAAAAAGGGAATGCACCATGCTGTACGGAGATCATCAGAAGCGGTATTTCAATTCTTACTCGACAAGGGTTACAAGGCAAGAGAAGCTATAGTGGATGGCGTTACAGTTGGCGAAATAGCGTTCCAAACGGTATCGTGGCCATTCCTTTTCTACACGTTGGTCGAAAGAGCCACTCCCTTTCTAGACCCATCCTTTAACTTCCTGGAAATTGACACACACAACCCTTTCGTGACTTTCATATACGGGTACCATATTCAGGCCACTATAGCCGGATTGGTCGGGCACGCAATCTCCCTCACTGAAACAGAACTGGATAGATTCATCGCGGTAGTAAGAGAACAGAACATAATGCAGAAGATGAACGATGCGATTCGCCTAGGAAATATATTGTCTAGGAACATAATAAAGGACTGGAAAATAGTCAAAAGCGATTGGGAAGAGATCCAACAGAGGCTCGGGAATGAAGATGTTACGTTTTTCATAGGAAGAATTACGTTCGCAAAGAAATGGGCGAGGTCCGAAGCCGAAATCAAGGATGTGGCCAAATTTTTACCGGACCCAATACAAAGGAAGATGATATACTTCCTCGCTTGTTCCATGGAGCCAGAAGGAGCAGAATCACCGTGGCAGCCTCTTGAAGAATTATGACGCGATTCCAAGATATGGTTCTTCCTCATCAAAAATGAGGGGACGAAAATACGAATCGTAGGATAAGAGCTCGGAATTCAAAGGGTAGATATATGACGGTACGCACGTAGGTCAACGAATAAATTGAAATTTAGTTAGGAGACTTCGGGTACAGACAATGTTATGACAATACCACTTCCCAACATGAATCGACACAATTTAGTATGGAACCCGTAAATTTCTCCGAAATTTTCTGGACTGAATCCTCAATCATATGTCTCTTACAGACCAGAATGGCAGGGAACCGCAACGAAAATTGGAAGAGCATCCTTCAACTTGACCGCGGTCGTAATGACGATCGTTCAATTCAGAAGGCGGTACGGCATTCGAAATTAGACACCTTCAAAAATATTCTTCAACAAGATACGACAGCCTTGAATAGGAAGAATTTCAAAACGTTATTAGGACTAGCTGTTCGGAATCGGGATTGAGCAATGTGTAAACTACTAATAGATACAATCGGGGACATGAGCAAACAAAATTTTGTATACCTTTGCTGGTGCCTAATGCATGAAGAAATGACAGACATTATGGAATTGTTGCTCAACAAAGGGGTAAACGTGAATGCACAGGGTGCAACGGGAGGCACCATGTTGCACGTGGCATGTAAGAGCGATTGTTACGACATGGTTAAATCTTTAATTGAGAGAGGAACTGAAGTAAACGCCTCTGACGACTGGGGCACCACGCCATTTTTAGAAGCAGCTAGTAGTGCAAACATTGACATTATTCGAATATTACTTGAGAACGGGGTTGACCCCGAGGCTACAGACTACATGGAACGGAACGCATTGCATTATCTATGTTATTTCTCTCGAGAAGGTGATCCCGCCGTAGCTGGTGTACTGCTAGACCTAGAGTTGCAGGTCAATGCATTAGATAGAGTGCGAGACTCATCATTGCACCTTGCGATTAGGAGTTTCAAGAGGAAATTACCCTTTTTACTCATCGAACAGGGAGCAAATGTTAACGCTAGAAACCTTGAAGGAGAGACTCCCCTTATGGGAGCCGTAGAATATCAAAGACATCATTTCACGAAATATTTGATAGAAAAGGGGGCAAGAGTAGACGAGACTCGTAATGACAATTTATCAGCCTTACACATAGCATACAACCGCAGACAGAAATTGCAAATCAAAACGCTCTTAGCAAGACGTGCTAGACTTCATCCTAATCCGGGATACATAATTCCCTCTTCCTATTTATGTCCTGTGCTTGTCCCCGAGAGTTACTGGATAATCAGAGAAATGGTCCGTTTAGAAATGACGGGAGGACATGTATCTCTCGTTGACAGAGACTCAATATTTTCAGAGGGCGAATCAACTCTCCAGTTTGTTCAATTTCACGAATAAGTAGAAAAAATGAGAGACCTTAAGTTTGGCCAGAACCGCACGTTGCTAGACAATCTCGAGAAACCAGAAGAATTTGCCGCGAATATCATGAGAGATAAAAGAATCATACGAGTCATTCTTTCTAATATCGCCAGGTTTTGTGTCGGGGGGTCAAGTTTTTTTCTGTAACTCTGGGTATATGTTGTATATGATGAGAGAGGATGGAAAGCACAGTTCTTAGGTCCCGAAAGTCATCCGCGCGAGTTTGGCGACCTATTTTCGTTTTCAAAATTCGTGAAAAATTCGATTTTTCAACTTTTTGATTGATTTCTCACCAGTATGGAACCCAATGAAAAAATTATCCAAGACACATATTTCGACGTGAAATGAGCTGAATTTTACGGAAAAAAATTCTCTCAGATCCGTCAAAGATGAACATAACCTCAAAAAAGTGGTTTTTCTTTAGAAACACCGAATTTTCAAGCCTTAGGCCCCATTTTATCTCAAATTCGACATTTTCATCGGATTCCTCGTCAAATTTTACGTCGAAAACCGTTTTTCAAAAATTGGGCTGAGGATGGGTTTGGCCACCATAATAATAACTTTAGTAGCAGGACCGTAAAAATAGCGCTAAATTGTTCGTTTCGGGAGGGACACTTATTACACTGGACAACAAAATATTGGGTCAGAAGTAGCGCATTGATCAAACAATGACTTTTTCGTGTATTTTTCGACGTAGAAACCGAATCCGGAACTAGTTTTGCACCTAGACATAAGGAATTTTTTTAAACCGCGAAATACTGAGCTTCTAAAAAACTGCATTTTTAGCGTTTTCTTGATGATTTTGTAGATACATGATTTTGATGGTGCAACCTTGCAGCGGGCTTTGAGCGTACCCGGACTATGATTTCTCTCGTATTTTGACCTGCTAAACACGATGGAAGTTGTTTTAGAGGGCTAGCATGCGTTCGAAACACAGGACAAGCTGATTTTTCGAGTTGCTATCAGGAGAGTTTGGACGATTTCGTGATAAATCTCAAAGTGATCACGGAATTGATTAGAAACACCCTCTGTAATACCACGAGAGCGCATTCTTTTTCTATTTGCACACACACTGAGGGAATGATGTTTGCAATCGCCTAAAAGGAGATTGGTTGAATATACATGTATAATCCCGAAAAGAAACTTTTGATCTATTCCTGAGGTAAGCTCAAGCTTTCTCGTAATGAGTCAAATTTGCAGTTCCCTAGTCTCATTTACTTCTGAGTGCATATAGATAGTCGTTTGCAACCAGCCCAAGATGGCACATCTGACGCTGGATGTTCTTATTCACTCTCCTCCGGAATAGAATCATTGGAGTGCCCACATTAGCTTAGGGTGAAAAACGATGTAACTAGGTAATTACATATCCATGGTATGTCAAGGTACGTTCCATAACCTAAACCGAGTTTAGGTCTCCGGGGCTTCTGATACCGTATCCTAGCAACAAAATGACATTGTTCTAGTAGTTTGAGTGGCTTCTAGGTACAAAAACTCGAGCATTGATCCAATACGAGGAGGCTTGAACTCACCCGAGGAATAGATCTCGGAATAGATCAAAAGTTTCTTTTCGGGATTATACATGTATATTCGACTAACCTACTTTTAGGCGACTGCAAACATCATTCCCTTAGTGTGTGTGCAGATAGAAAAAGAATGCGCTCTCGTGGTATTACAGAGGGTGTTTCTGATCGATTCCGTGATCACTTTGAGATTTATCACGAAATCGTCCAAACTCTCCTGATAGCAACTCGAAAAATCAGCTTGTCCTTTGTTTCGAACGCATGCTAGCCCTCTAAAACAACTTCCATCGTGTTTAGCAGGTCGAAATACGTGAGAAATCATAGTCCGGGTACGCTCAAAGCCCGCTGCAAGGTTGCACCATCAAAATCATGTATCTACAAAATCATCAAAAAAACGCTAAAAATGCAGTTTTTTAAGAAGCTCAGTATTTCGCGGTTTAAAAAAATTCCTGATGTCTA
This sequence comes from Eretmocerus hayati, assembly GCA_029851415.1. Classification (NCBI taxonomy): domain Eukaryota; kingdom Metazoa; phylum Arthropoda; class Insecta; order Hymenoptera; family Aphelinidae; genus Eretmocerus; species Eretmocerus hayati. The sequence goes on along the minus strand of CM056744.1, from coordinate 76,907,144 downwards.
GGTGCAAAACTGGTTCCGGATTCGGTTTCTACGTTGAAAAATACACGAAAAAGTCATTGTTCGATCAATGCGCTACTTCTGACCCAATATTTTGTTGTCCAGTGTAATAAGTGTCCCTCCCGAAACGAACAATTTAGCGCTATTTTCACGGTCCTGCTACTAAAGTTATTATGGTGGCCAAACCCATCCTCAGCCCAATTTTTGAAAAACGGTTTCCGACGTAAAATTTGACGAGGAATCCGATGAAAATGTCGAATTTGAGATAAAATGGGGCCTAAGACTTGAAAATTCGGTGTTTCTAAAGAAAAACCACTTTTTTGAGGTTATGTTCATCTTTGACGGATCTGAGAGTATTTTTTTCGTAAAATTCAGCTCATTTCACGTCGAAATATGTGTCTTGGATAATTTTTTATTGGGTTCCATACTGGTGAGAAATCAATCAAAAAGTTGAAAAATCGAATTTTTCACGAATTTTGAAAACGAAAATAGGGCACCAAACTCGCGCGGATGAATTTCGGGACCGAAGAACCGTGCTTTCCATCTTCTTTCATCATATCCAACATGTACCTAAAGTTACAGAAAAATCCCTGACCCCCCGACACAAAACCTGGCGATATTAAAAAGAATGACTCATACGCAAAATAGAAGCCATAGCAGGCTTCTCACCCCCTATTTCGTAGGGAATAGCGGAATAGAGGAAGCTTTGATGGAGAAATAGGGGTAAAATAGCGGAAATCTCAATAACGAACTCAACGTATCTTTTGAAAGGTGTTTATTCAGAATCTTCATTATCAATCGGAAAATAGCATGAGAGTCGAAGTTCAGAATAGGTTATGGCACTAGTTGACGGAATAATGACGAAGTATTTTTACATTACAAAGTAAAATGGAGTGAGTGAATTTTTCAGAGATTTTCTTAGTTATTGTAGTTCTACTCGAGATATCCTCCCAAAACTGTTAATCGGCATCTTATTCAATAAACTTCAGATCTAATTCAACAAGTCATGGTTGAATTATAATTGATGGTACATTCGATCAGAACCCTCTTTCTGCATTCCGGAAAGTGTAGTCAAGTCACTTTGGTTTTGGAACCTGCTGTGATATGAAGTGATGATGAATGAAAAATCATTCTAGCATACGTGATCACGTTCTCTTTTTCATCACAGAGTCACGTACTTTGGAATTCCGTTTTTCTATTTCGCGGGTCAAATTATCTAGTGTCGCTCTTTGACTTTTTTCTTTAGCTCTCAAATTTTTCAGACTCTTTGTGATCTCTTGGATAAAGTTCACACTAAGTTTTTTATTGGTTGCATCAAGGAGCATTTCTTCGATCCGATCAACATCCTGTGAAGCTTTATCACACTCTGTTCTAGCAATCTCTATTTCTTTTTCCAAATTTTCTATGCTTTTGACTACTTTTTTCATTTGTTCCAGAGCTATTTTATTTTTCTTCTCCAACTCCAAGTTGGACTTTTTCTTTTTTGCTTCATCTTCAGCTTTTTTTTTCTCATTTTCTAAATGAAGTGCATAAGATGAACGTGCTCCACGAGCAAGTTTCATAAGGTCATTGTTTATTGGAAAAGTCCATGATTTCGAGTCAAATTCTTTGAGACCTTCAGTAATCAATAATTTAGCATTCAGAGTTCTGTCGGACATTCTAGTTTTTTCTTTAGTCAGAATTCTCCCAGAGACTGAGAAACCACGTTCTACGTCAGCACTTCCGTGGACAAGAGAGAGACTTGCTTTCACGATAGGAGCAATAGTTGGATACCTAGGGAGGTTCTCACTTTTGAGAGCGAAGATTTTACTCCAATAAACATCTATCCTTTCTTTTGGCTTTGGAGAAAAAGAAACATCTTCGTCCACTTGTAATAGTGTCCATTCAATTGAAAGGATATCAATATCAACATACTCGAGAGGCAATAGTTTTGCGATCTCACGAATGTGATTCAAACTTCTAGAACTTTTGACTTGTTCGGGAGCAAGGCACTCAAAATATTTCAAGTGAGATAAATTTTTAACTTTTATGAGTAAATAGCTTATCATGGCTCTATAACATTTTTTCGCTCCAATCAAGAATGTTGAGTTATCTATTTTGCTCAAAGCCGGTACTAACTTGGAGCAACCAGTACCGCAGTTCATCTCTTCCAGTTGTAAATAAACGTTTCCATCTTCAAGAGATTTTATAAGCGCAATATCTAAAACATCATTAGGTATGCTCGACGGCTTTATGAAGTTTTTCAGTAGGATGTGGACTAATTTTGTTAACTGGGAATGAACAATGTGTATCAAAGGCTCAGTCTTTTGCATGAGTAAGGTGAATTCCCTGGTGAAAATTTTTGATAGATAGGCTACATACTCCAGCGATGGTTTTGTCAAAGGATTATTCACAAATTCACGCACTTCCTCATAATTCTGTTTTCCTACTGTATCTTTGTCATTTTTGGGGATGTAAACAAGAATGAATTCTTCTATCGCTGGCCACAATTTCAAAGTTGTTTCTGCTGCTTCTCCAAGTGTGAGCCATCTTACAGTGCAATGATGAACGAGTTGATAGACGGTCATATTCATTGACTTTTGTACATTTTCAAAGTTTTGTACCCTAAGTTCACTGTGATTAACAAAATAGTACAATTTGATCACACCATCACTCACATCTAAGGGAAGACTATTTACACCCTTCATAAAGGTATTATTCACCACGTGTAAAAGACAAGTGCCGATGTTAATCATTTCTTTGCGGCCCAATTCTCTCATTTTAGTATTAAACAAGTTTATTACTGACTTATTAACATTTGGGCCGTCACAACCTAGGGTCAAAACTGATAGGAACGATAAGTCGTGGTCACAGAGAGATTTATTGAGAAACTCGAAAAGAGTTTTAGCATCACCTCGAGGAATGAAATAAGTGACTAGGTGGCGATTCACTATTCTATTCAAAGATTCGGACCAGAAACTTACTCTTACTTGAAGTTCTTTCTTCTTCTTTGAGTTAGGCGATTCATCAAACTGCAACACGAATTTCGTGTTAGGTCTCCGAAGGTCAACTAGCAAACGACTTAAAAAATGAGGCCCTAATGCATCTGTCATGTTATATGAAACCTTAGTTGCGCTTAGAGAAAATGACTCTGGTACACCTCTAGGGAACATAGCTCTGAAAAGGTACTTTTTATCATTGCAAGCATTGACAGACCCATTATTCACGACAAGGTCCATGATGTAGAAAAGTTCAGCTCGTGTTGCTTCATCCTCCAGACTGAACATTAAAATCACATTTTGGTTTCCTCCTGATTTTTGTGATTGTGTTGCATTAGATTTTTGTTGCTGGCTATTTTTATCAGTTGAAGGCTGAATATTGATCATCGGTTGAGTAGTGGCCGTGGGTTGAACAATGGCTGTGGGTGGTATTAATACTCGCTGCCCGCCAGCGATTTTGGGTCTGTTCTTCTCATGTTTAGTCGTTTCAGAGTGCTGGCTGAGAGCACCAAATCCTTTTGCACATGAATATGACGAATTACATATCTTGCAAAAAAATGAGTAGATGTTCTCTTCTCTCTGACACCACGAAGAGACGAGATCACCATGCTTGTCTTTACGGCTCAACCAATTCTCTTGAAATTTAGTTCTATGTGTCATTTTGGAGCAGAAAGATGTATTCCACCTGCAAAGAATTAAAAGACTGTATCTCCGTACTGTTACTATGACATTATTCATGATAGCTCACAATATGCGATTATGCGAAGGCACGTGATAGGAAATATACAAAGAGCCTTCATGATCTGAAGTAAGAATACCAAATTCCGCTCAGCAAATGAGCAATGTTTGTGATATGGGAGTTCTCATTACGCTAACGATTTTATTAGACCAGGCGAAATTACCACCATCGTTGTGCAAAGAAAGGTTCATGGAATTTTTCATTGGAATCCTCTCCGGAAGACCCTACTTTAGTCAGTGATGCATGTTTCCAAGCCGAAATCGGGTGCAAAATTGTTGAAACCAAATTGTTGAAACAACTTGTAAAAATCACGAATTTTGATCTGAAACAATCTTCAATGGGTAATTCCAGGTATATTGAACAAGAAGTTACTCTTGTCGTTTTTCTCTAGAAGTCATCAGTTCCGAGCTATAGACATTGGTCACTTGGAAGAAGACCCAAAAATCGCTAAAATCTGCTCAGAGCAAATAGCTCCTACAAATCGTTAGACTCAATAATAGGTGCCGGACAATTTTTTCCTCAAAAGAACCAGTTTTCACAAAGAAAATGGGCTGAAGTACGTCCGAAAAGATTGAGTCTTGTCGGAGCTATGATTTTTTTTGGAATAGGCGAAGGAAGGGCCTAAAATTGACCTTTTATGGGCCCTAGTACCCATTGAGGGATTGAAAAAAATCTGTTAAAAATTTTTTTGTACTTTTCAAACATAGTACTAATGGAAAAAAAGTTTTTGGGATTTTTTCCAGACCCCCTGGTGACGGCATTCGTCGAAATGCTCCGAAATGGCCCATATATAGTCAATACGAACTTCATTAGGAAACTGAGCATTGAAAATTCTCGGAAAACAAGTGGTTCCCGGACGAAAACATCATTACTGCTTTTGGATCTTGTAGAACATTCTAGAGAATAGATTTGCATGCTATGAACGTTGATTTCTCCTTTGATTGATGCTTTCATTCAACGTCAAAAATAGCAAAATTTGTATTTCTTGATTTTTAGAACACCTACAGCTCAGAAATGACGGCTTCTAGAGAAGATCGACAAGTGTAACGTTTTGTTTCAAATACCTTTAATTACTCATTGAAAATTGTTTTGGAACAAACACCGATTTTTACAATTCTTTCAAACGATCCAACAATTCTGCGCTCTATTTCAGCTTGGAAACATGCATCCCTAGCTAAAGTAGGGTCTGAAGAGTATTTCACTGAAAAATTCCATGAACCCATTTTTGAACACGATGGCGGTGATTCCACTTAGTTTATATTGGACAATTTGGTATTCATAAGCATGGAATATTTCAGCAAAACGAATTGTTCCGGAATGGTGATCCTTGAAAATTTAGGAGAATGCGGATCTCACGATCTCGTGAAAGTAATACTATAGTACAGAGTTATGTCCATGTTGACAAGCGAGTTGACAAAAACTGTTCAGTGGAATGGCATCTACGCGATTCAGTAGCTTGTACAAAATTCACTGTTCATTCAGGATTTGTATAGATAGATTCAACGCACAATCAAACCGTACATAAAAATCACCGCTACTTTGACCGCAATGTCGAGATTGTAGCGAGCAGATTGGTTCTTGTTCGCACCTCAGAGCGGCTCTTTTACGGATTGGCGAATTTTGAGCAAAGTGCCCATTATCGTATTATCAAAAGCATAAAGACCATCTACTCACTGTCATTTACACCGATTCTTCGATCCTCTCTCGTAGATCAGCATGTGAGCGATTCACTCCACCTCGCAGAACTCTCGTAGAATGCATTAGGCGACTCGAAGGACTGAGATTCGATGATTGCCAGCAGCGTAAGAAAGAGCCACATGAGTATGTGCTCTCTTCCGGACGAACCGTAACGAACTGTCATCGACTACAGCTAAGAGGGTGTACGAGCTCACTTCGAATATCGAGATCCTCAACTTGCGACAAGTCATGGTGTCGCAGATCGAGATCTCAAATTTGTTTATATCTCGACCAAGGAGTCGCTGATGCCGTAAGCCCGAGAATAAAATAAAGCGCCGCGATAAAACTCGGGAAGAATAGGCGGCAACGCGCTTCGTTTCTCATCTCACCACGTCGTATACATGCCAGAACGACAACCGACACTTGATACTCATGCGATAACAAGATCATGCCATAACAAGCAATCGTGTTACTTCGAATAGCCGTGGACTTGATATTGCAATCGCGAGTTATATTAGCATGCATAGTTTGAACGAACGAGTTCGTCGAAATGCTTTTGAATTACCGCTGTTCCGCAAAATAGGGGGGAATAGCGGACAGTTTCAGAAAATAGGGGGGAATAGCGGATGGCTTCGAAGATAGGGGTAAAAAAGCGGAATAGCGGAAAATGTGAGAAGCCTGCCATAGACATTAAGGTTGAAGTTCCCCATTCCTATAAAATTCTTGCGAGTAAACTAGTAAGCTCACTAAAACTTCGAGAATTCCATGAGACCTGCGAAAAGAAACTCATTCAAACTTTTCGGAATGTTTTCCCAATCCCCGTAAACGAAAGAATAGCTTATTTTCTCCGAGATCACGAATGAAGTACTTAAAGTGAAATTTCTCAACTTACAGACAGATTAAGGATGAAGCTCTTGAATATCTTATCACTCATCGTCGGTTGTGCAGTCGGAAACCACACAGACCATGGCTACAAATTGACTAAAATATATCGGAACCCCGGAATTTATTACGAGCAATTACAAAATTTGAGATTCTTCGAGAGCCATTGGAAACTCACCATTGTCATCAATATGAAACCTATAGAGCAAGGTTATGGGATGTATTTGGATATTTTCAAAAAGATCCAAGGAGAGTGTTCCGGAAACCACGAACAGTGCACTCGGATAGAGAGTAAAATTGCCGATATAACTTACAAAATGGAACAAAATCGGGTGTTTAGGGAGGATGTGTATGACAGTTTCACTAGAATAATGGAATCAATGCCTATCGATATCAAAAAATTTTTATATGCAGAAAATAAGGCACATGTACGAAATTGAGGAAAATTGGCTGCGTTTGGAACAAAATCGAACATTAATAGTGTTTTCGCATCTCGGAAAACTGATAGATAGATTCACGGTGCTTCACAATAGAACAGCCGAACTGTTTAACAATTTCCGAATTTTATTGAATGACTCCGTAGAGATTGAGAAGTGTGGAAGTTTCACGACAACGGTTGATAGCTTGTTCTACCGGATGGAAGAAGGGATAACCCTGTTTAATAGCATTTGCGACAGAGTCCTGGACATTATATTTACCGTCAAAAATAACCGTCTTCATCCAAGCTTGATCTCCGATGATCAAATGACTGATGTAATAGAACAGATCAACCATCTGGCCGAACCATATGAATTCCCAACCACCGCGAATGTAACACAGATAGACCGCCTAATGGATCTTATGAAACTTTGTGCAGGGAATGTCGGATTACATTACATTCTCGAACTAGAAATTCCGTTAGTGGCACCCATTGACTTTGAATTTTATCGCATACAGTCAATGACTTCCATACAATTCGTGGATCACAAACAATTATCAACCTTTGTAAGACCCCGCAAGGAATTTATAGGGATAAATGCAAATGGTGCGGAATACAGTATGGATAGCAAACAATTTGACAAATGCAAAAAGCTCACAAAGTACATCTGCTGTTTTTGGGAACAACCTTTATCCACCCTAGGAACAAATACTTCTTGTGAACATACTTTATTAAAAACACCAAACGAAAACGCATACCATCATTGCGATGTGCGAGTTAGTTCGAATAATACCCCTCAGTTTGTCAATATAGACTCAGAATATGACTGGATATATTCAATGCCAGATATCGAAGGCTTAATTCTATCGTGTAAGGGTCGAAACAGGACATCTCAAATAATATTGAATGGAACGGGACTCCTAAAACTTAGCCCCAACTGTAGAGCCGTTTCTAACAGATACCGTCTCGTTGCTCGAGTGGGTCCTCAAAATAACAATAAAATCATTATACCGGATTTTTCACTGAATATCAAAAACCTATTACCTAGAGAGATCCAATCTCGAATCCATAAAAAGCTTCGTGACCGAGAGATACACAATAATTCATTCGAGAGTCTTTGGGAAATAGAAAATCAAATCAAAAATGAGGTTGAAGATGTCGAAAGCTACCAAAAATTGTTTAACCTGATCTTAACAAACTTTGTTTTCATTCTCATAGCAACTGATTTAATTTTGAGTATTATAACAACGGCCTATTGGATCAGACAAGCTCGACTAAATTTACTGAGGAATGGTAGTTGTCAAACAGGACCTCTTCAATATCTCAATAGAGCCGAAGTTCACGTCCTCACGGACGAAATATTCTACCAATTCTATTACGATAACTGTAGAGCAACTTTGAGCGAAGAGCCTTCGTATAGTAAACCTGCTAAAAGATCAACTCACGATAATTTCGACACTTTATCACGAATGAATGCTCCATTTGAAACAGAAGTGGGGTACGATGAACCCAGAATCCTCCATATTCCTAGAAGCGGTCATGACAGCCAGCATACCATGCCCATTCATGGCCAATCTTCCAGACAAATAAACGATTATAATTACAATTCACTACGTCAAGAACAGAATGCTCAAACAAATTTTCATTCCCACATCTAGAATGGAGGATCGAAACATGGTGATTTTTCTTTTCCTGTTTGGATGTTGGACAAGCCTAACTCAGACACATCTTGTCGGTTACGATTGTGGAGAAGAACTTACGAACTTAACAACTATATCACTTGTAAAGGTTGACGAATGTGAAATAGAACCACCGAAGTTGAACATTTCTACGGTTCATGTTAACGTTTTACAACTCAACGAGTTCTCCACAGTTAACGTAATAACATGTGCAATCAAAATATTCAGATTAGTCACGCATTGTGGCACGCTCTCATGGGCCTCTAGGATGAAAAATGGAGAATTAACCTATTACAAAGAACTGAACAAAGAAGAATGTAAACAGCTCCATGCCACAAGGAGCATCCAAATTGGCAAAACGTTACTTGGAGTTATACCTTTCAATGAATTCATAAGTAAGCCGATATCCCTGGCAGGTGATGCCTCAACCGTAGGGAAATGCCAAGAGGCAGAATACAGCGACAAATACGGTAGCTGGGATAAAGCTGTCGTAGCTGGACACGCAGAGATCGTCATCAATGCGTATAACGCTACGGTTGACATAGAAGCTAACAAAATCCATATGGTAACAGGAGCAACTTGCGAATTCACTGATGAAAAATGCTTCGACCAGACACAAGGCTACGCTTTTCGGAACCTAGAACTATTAGATTCCTGTGAACTCAACCGCTACACAAGTCTCTATGACGGGTACGTGAACAAGACGGTGGAAATGGATAGCAGACACAAAGTAACCTATATTTTAGAATCCCAGGATGCAACTTTTGCCTTATCAACCTCTGGAGAAAAGCAAATATGCGGATATCGGTTCATCAGGACCGAACACCCCAGACTGTTTGTTATGGAAAACCAACTCAATCCGCCTTTTCGCAAAACAAAAGAAGTTGCTGTAGAAAATATAGATATGTTTGCATATATAAATTCAAAATTTGTGAATGTTGAAAAACACATCGAGAAACAAATATCAAATTTGTATTACGATTTGTTGCGACATAAATGTGAACTTGAAAGGAAAGTACTAAACAACGCATTGTCAATAGCGACACAAGCTCCGGATGAGTTCGCATACCGCCTTATGGACTCACCTGGGTACATGGCAGTTCTAGCAGGGAGGGTTGTACACCTCGTGGAGTGCCTTAAGACAGCTGTAACACTAAGACCCACCGAAGACTGTTATCAACAATTGCCAGTATGGCGTGGGCCAGAAGAATACTTCTTATCACCTAGAACAAGAAATCTCATCCAGACGGGAACGAAAGTACCTTGCAATCACCTTATGCCCACAATGTACTACATCAACGACACTTGGGCACAATTTTCACCGAAAATATTCTATGGAAGGGACCCAGAAACTTTGAAACCTCAAACAGCACCAACTTTCGAGTACATGAGCCCGGCACAACTAGCAACCAGTGGATTGTATTCACCTGCTGATGTAAGTGGACTACGAGACCGCATAATGTTCCCATTAGAAAGAGGTCCGGTCCTGAATTCCGTGGCTCTAGGAGTGGCAGGACTAGAAACCTTGGGAGGAAGTCTTTCCGGGATGGGACTCCTAGATGCAAGTACTTTGGAACAACTAGCGGCAACAACGTGGGAAAAAATGTGGATGCGATTCATGACGTTCGGATCCATCAGCGCAGGATGTACGGGCCTTTTCATATTAATGAGAATTGTTAAACTCTGTGTTGACACGATCATTCACGGTTACGCTCTGGACAGTATATACGGATGGTCTATTCATGTCCTAGGAGCAATTTGGAACTCAATAACACAACTTCTGATACATCTGAGAAGAGACTACGAGGAGGAAGAAATTGATAGAACGAAAAAGGCTAAAATGCCCAACGATGAACCAACACAACAAGAATACGTCTCAAATAATCGCGGACACCAACCTAAACCATCATCCGACGGAAAGAACGAGACTGAACAAGATCCTACTTACGAAAACGTAGAGATCGTAATGAGACCGAAACCAACTCACCTATACCCGTATCTTGGGAGAACCGAATCTATGTATCACTTCACCCGCTAAGCGGAACAAATTATAACTGAAGAACCATCTAATTCACAGTTGAAGAACATGGCCGCCAGAGCACCACGATGGGATGGCGTGCGTCCCGAAGAATACCCAGAGAACTATCACGACCTTTTGAGCCATAGTTGCGTCACCAAACACCCAGGGATCGAACAGTACTATGTAAGTTACTGGACAGGGATACTGGAATGCGATCAATGCTATAGGCGGGATCACTACAGCATTGCCGAGCCGGTGGGCCGAGTCGACACGGTACACATGATCGTACCCCGGAATTCGATTTACTGCGAATGTGAGCGTTGTGGAACGAGAATTTTAGTCGAAAGGCCTGTGATCCGTTGTGGGATGTGTTCAGATCAATATTTTTCAAACCTTATCTTGTTAAATGTGAAACAACGGGAGGCGAATGCCCACCTCCAAGCGGGAGAGATGAATGGTGATGATTCGGACATTGAAGTTATATCAGAGAGTGATACGGGATCGGATTCCGAATCGGGTGATCAAGCTGACCCCGAAGACCTTTCGATTAACCCGCGAGAAAGATTCCGTCAAGAAATGGAGCAATCGAACCCGATATATGACCGACAATAAACCCTGACCAGGACATATGAACCAAACGATCAGAGACAATCATGCAACGCACAATCTATCATTTGACACACGGTGTGTGCTAGTATTGAAGCTATATTTTAACACAGGAATGGAATTTCCCTCAACCATGCAAGCTAACATGCGGAGGATGAACAAGCTTTTGCTAGACATCGAGGAGAGTGAGCTAGTTAGAACGCGCCCAATACACCGGGATATGCTCAGCCACGAGGATAGACTACGGACATTCACTAATTGGCCAATGAATATCTGTCAACCGAAAGAGTTCATGGCCAATGCTGGATTCTTCTGCACCAATAGGAGCTATGCAGTCACCTGTTTTCATTGCGGCGGTACAATTCATCGATGGAACATGACTGACAGCCCATGGCACGAACACGCCAAATGGTTCCCGAAATGTATGTTCGCGAAGGCAGAAAAGGAACAGGAATTCATCGAAAACGCGAAACAAGAGCTAACAACGGTACTTGAACCTCCTCCGCCGAAACCCGAAGGTACTTATGTAGACCCCGCGAGTTCAATCACATGTAAAATTTGTTATGATTACAAATTAGAGGTGGTTTTCCTACCATGCTCACATCTTATAGCATGTGCTCGATGCGCTGCAATTTTGTCCGAATGCAACCTATGTCGAAAGAGAATAACGCACTACCTCAGATGTTCTATTCCCATAGACCCCAAAGTAAAAAGGAATCCAGAAGCAAAATAATAATATCATTCTGTAAGCCAATTGAGGGTAGTAACATTCGGATCTTCAATCATGTCCCATTTTTTTTTTTTTTTTTTTTTATTATGAATGGCGTAACTAACTGCATTTTCAGCCTGTTCCGGAACGTTTGGTTGAAATTTGATCCTAAACTAGGTTGATTGGAATTCAATTCATTTAATCGAATGAGAAATTTGATCTTGGGAGAAGTATGAAAAGAAACAGATGAGAAAAACAGAAAATTTGAGAATTGATTCATGGGCATTTACCTTATAAGTGTATTAGTGATAAGATTTTAGTTAAGTAACATAGACTACCGATGTAGATGATGCCAGTTCACTGCTAGGTTTAGACTAATATAGATCATATACTGTTACCCAATTATCGAAGTTAGGTGAAGATACATATATCTTATGATGAACAATGAAGGAGAGTAATTGTTGGATAGCCGTGACCGAGTCGGTAACAAAAATATTTGATTTTATTAGACGATATTTAGCATTTATACATATTGAGATAGGGGTAGGTCAAACATATGATATATTTTCCACAATCATGATTAGAAAATTCGAATTCAGTAACCTATATTTTTGCAAAGTACACAGAAGCCTTAGCTACCTCATTATGAAGAATATTTTAAGAGATATTCATAAGATTCATACAATTGCTAAAACCTCCTAATTTCTACAATGAGATTTCAGAAAATTCGATATCCCTATTAAAAGACATAGGAGCTCTTAGTGAACCCCTAGTGTCTTGTTTTAGAGGGGAGGTGTAATATCGGTAGAAATTTTAAAATATATATTCACAAAAAATAAATGATAGCTATAGATAGAAAGTTATACGGTAATATGTAACCTAAATTTCACTGAATACATTATCAGAAGGATGTGAATCTCGGGAAGATGACATGTGGAAATGCTAACTTTCATTCATTATTTTTATCGGATGATGAATGGAAACATCGCGTTTCGTGGAAACTCCGTCAAATCAATATAACTTGTTTCTGAAAGGTAAAAATCATCAAAATCCATCGTAACGTTATATTTTTGATCATTTCAAGTAAAATCATCGTGAACACAGGAATGTGAGTAGAATCTATCGAGGTCAGGCTAAAATCATCGATTGTGTCCAGAGAGCATTGCACAACGGAATTTGACATGAAATGTCAACGTCTCGTCAAAATTCCCGTGTGCTCTACATTCCTCAATCCATCTCGATGCTGATAGGTGCACAGTTCAACATTGAGCAAAAGATGCAATAATACAAAACAAGAATGAAAGAGCCGAGTGGCGCGCTGCGGGCCGCTGGCCCTTTCCTTACACAGGTGCGCATGCATAATTAATCAATGGCACGGGCCCACAGACTCCGTTGTATTATAAAGCATAAACATCGGATAGCCCGGCGCATAGGCAAACTCATCAAGTACATAAAGATGACACTTGAGAACGAGAATGACTAATTGCCTAGTGCTCGGATCATACGAAAGTATGCCCGAAAATATGCATGGCTCGGTCTCTTTCTCCGGAAAAGTGCATTTGCTCTTATGTGCGCAGATCGGTCGAGTTGACGTTTTGAGTAAACAGAATTTAAATAGAACGTGAGTATCGAGGACAATAATCGAGCCCACCTGATATATAAAGAGGGCCTTCAGAGGGCCCATGTCGAATCTTTTCTTCCCAGTATAGTTTTGGAGTGACTCCGACACGGTCGATTTTTCCGAGTTTTCACGAGCTCTTGATACAAAAGCAAGTAATAAGTGCAAGTGAAATTACTATTAATATGATATTGGAAGTGAACTGTGCATCATCAGAAAGAGGCACTTCAAATTGTCAGAGTGCAGTGTAACCAAAAGGAAATAAACAGAAAACCCAAGAAAGGTGGATTATTTACCAGTGCCTGTCAGCAGTACAGGATTCCTCCACAGCCAACTATATAACCACAAGTGAGTAATTTTGAGTATCAATCTTATAATATCCACTATACCCGATCCGTGCAACTCCACAGTTCTACCCCTTTTAGATAGTGAGAATAGTAGGAATTTTCCCGAGTGTAATTGTGGTCGGCGAGTGCATAATTCACCCCAAGTTTTCAGTGTTACTCAAACCTCGTGTCAATTCTTTCGTGGATTCCGTTCCACCAGGGTTTGTCGAGTCTCAAAGAAGGGGATTAAGCTAGAAGAGAATCATTTCAGGCCAGTACAACAAGGAAATATCACTTTTATCGTCAAATTCTCGCGCTACCCGAGTATTTTCGAAGTACCCCAAATTTCACCTATGGTTTGCTCACATTGATTAAATTCATAGATCAGCGTGCATAATCTATTTGAATAGTGTTCTAGCTCAAAAACTAGCTATTGTGAGCTTCATTTTGATACCTAGATCTCTAGAAATTGACGTTTGCGCACCTCCCAATTTTTCGTCCGAGTAATTGCAATTTTCGCGCGTGAACCACCCGTAACTACTTTATTTTCAATTTCAACATCATAATAGAGTGTGCGGTACTTGGACACGTAGTCTATCTACCTTTTGGAACTTCTACAAAGTGAATTCACAAAATATTTGATCCGCCAAGGTAAAATCATCCATTATTCGCTAGCTGATCCGAGCGACGGAAAGTGCATTTTTCCCTCTTCGATTCGACTACATTGCAAAGTGAGCTCATTTAGAGGGCTGTCAAAGGTTCCTTGGAGTATTTCAGAGGTACCAGTAGGTAAATAGCCAAGTTTAAACTCATCCCAAGTGTTTGCAGTGAAGATATTCAAATTTAACACCCATTTTGCCCCATATCCCTATTGCCCCGTATTGGACTTAACACAGGTTTTGTTCAAAACTCAACAACTATTGTGAAATTGACCAGCAACGGTTATTTGCCATCTAGATTACTCCTTTGTGCGTATTTCAAGCTAAACTAGAGTCGATTCTACTCAATGGTCATCGAGTTATGAGGAATTCCGCTCGCGACTAAAATCACCTATCGCATAGGTACATTTTGTCGAAATAACGTTCGTCAACGTACCTACAGTATATTTAAGGGTTTTTGAATGCATTTGGCGAGTGACAGAGGTCTTGAAGAGTAGTTCCAAATCCCAAGAGTCGCTCTTTAGGAAATAGACACCGAGTACCGAGCCGAACATTCATTGAAACACGGTCAGTCCCATAAGAGAGCCAGCCCCACTATCCAATATATACATATATATATACTATACATATATGATGAATTCCACGCCAAAGCGACCTACGAAAAGGGGTCATCTCTCAGATTCTTTTTTAACCTTTTTCATTCGATTCTATGGCCCAAAATATGAACTTCGGACCACCTATGGGGCCCAAAAAAAATTTCTCCTCTCCGTTGCACGCACATCCGTCACCAGACCGAAAATTTATCGTGTAAAAGTCGATGCTCTTTTATTCACGGAAATGGGAATATTTCGAGTTTTTGAATAGCTATCGATTTGCGGGTTACGGCATCTGAAAGGACATCAAAAAACCTATCCAAAACGTTTTCGAGAATTCCTTCCCTGTGATTTGGGGGCCTCCTGGAGGCAAAAGAGTGTCTTTCACTAAAATGTTGATTTCTCAAAAAGCCATTTTTTTTATTCTCTTAAAATCATATATTTGACGTAATATTTTGCGTTCTTCCGAAAAAAATGGGTTTCAGAGAAGTTTGGGGCGATCCAAGTGACTTATGAGCCATTTTTTGAAAATTCGATTTTTTCCTTCAGAAAAAGGCAATTTTCTGCGCATGCGCACAAACGTAGACTTTTGGGACCAGTTTCAATAAAAAGCTAACAAAATTTCCTATAAAATGACTACCCGCAAAGTTGAAATTCATGCACTGAAACGCGATCTGCAAGGATTAATTATGTCGAATCAAAATCACATCGAAATTCAGCCCATTAACGCCTTCGTGGCGCCTGCTGCGATGACACATTCACGAGATCTTCTCGGGACTCAATTTTGAGAACGAAATTGACCTGAAAAAAATTCGGACCACATGGTTTCAACGTAAAATTGTATGAACTTTCAAAATATGCGATGAAAAACCCCGTTTGAGGCGAACCCGAGGTGCTACATTCAATTTTTCGCAATTCAGGATGTGAAATATCGTATTTTCTGGCAAAAAATGGAATGTAGCACCTCGGGTTCGCCTCAAACGGGGTTTTTCATCGCATATTTTGGAAGTTCATACAATTTTGGGCTGGAACCATGTGGTCCGAATTTTTTTCAGGTCAATTTCGTACTCAAAATTGAGTCCTGAGAAGATCTCGTGACTGTGTCATCTCAGCAGGCGCCACGAAGGCATTAGTGGGCTGAATTTCGATGTGATTTTGATTCGACATAATTAATCCTTCCAGATCGCGTTTCAGTGCATGAATTTCAACTTTGCGGGTAGTCATTTTGTAGGAAATTTTGACAGCTTTTCATTGAAAGGGGTCCCAAAAGTCTACGTTTGTGCGCATGCGCAGAAAATCGCCTTTTTCTGAAACCGAAAAAATCGAATTCTCAAAAAATGGCTCATAAGTTACTTGGATCGCCCCAAACTTCTCTGAAACCCATTTTTTTCGAAAGAACGCAAAATTTTACGTCAAATATATGATTTTAAGAAAATAAAAAAATGGTTTTTTGAGAAATCAACATTTTAGTGAAAAACACTCTTTTGCCTCCAGGAGGCCCCCAAATCACAGAGAAGGAATTTCCGACAACGTTTTCGATAGGTTTTTTTATGCCCTTTCAGATGCCGTAACCCGCAAATCGATAGCTATTCAAAAACTCGAAATATTCCTATTTTCGTGAATAAAAGAGCATCGATTTTCACGATAAATTTTCGGTCTGTTGATGGATGTGCGTGCAACGGAGAGGAGAAATTTTTTTTGGGCCCCATAGGTGGTCTGAAGTTTTATTTTGGGCCATAGAATCGAATGAAAAAGGTTAAAAAAGAATCTGAGAGATGACCCCTTTTCGTAGATCGCTTTGGCGTGGAATTTATCATATAGAGTTTTGGGCCCACAGCATTGCGAGAGCAGTGCAGTATGAGAGTAACGTGTTAGGCCACTCTCTCTCCTACTTGCCTCGCGCGCAAGCTAGTCTGCGCAGCTAGGGAAGACTCGAGCTAGACGAGCGCATTAGGGCACATCCACCAGATACGCTCTTGACATACCGAATACGAGTGAACCACCGATCGCCAACAAGGATCCACCCACTCATATTATTGAACAATTCCCTTTCCTTTCCCTCCATGCCCTAAATCCCGAGAGCATACTATTCAGTTAGTGGCTCAAAACTACGGCTAGCACTGGGAAGGTATAGGCCATAAGATTACCATTGGCCACATTACACCGATGCAAATTATACCTTTCTAGAGCTCACAATAAATATAACTAGACATCACAATTTAAAGCTTTCTCTGCCAAAACATGGTCCGCAGCGTATCTCACTTCAATATTTTCTCGATTTTGAGAATAAGCGATGTCGTGCTCCTAACGAGCTCAGTTGAATGCATTGATTCCCGTATCTCCTCGAACTAAGCGCTTCATTAATTTGGTTCCTGGCCCACAAAATTGGTATCCAGGCAAGTGAAGCTCTAGGAGCAGCCGATTAATGAATTCGTTCACTAGACCACTGTCAATCTTCATCTTACGAGATCTCCTATAAATGATCATCACTCGTGAAAAGTCTATGAAGAACTGAGCTTGTGGCTATACATGCCTGGTAATTAGGCCCGCCTCCTCAGTTTGATTGGAGATTTTTAATGATCGCGATGGATTGCGCAGCGAGCTCGAAAAAATTACCCGTGATGAACTTGGACGTTCTGACCAAAGATGAGAAGGAATTTGAACGTCAACGTGATCTACTTCCAGACACAATCAGAGCAATTTTTGCGGTCCATCCAACGGTGGAAAGACTATAATAGCTTATTAGCTCTCTTGATACATCCAAATGGTTTAAGATATGAAAATGTATATTTACACTCTAAATCTCTCAATCAGCCGAAGTATCAATTCTTGAGGGACGTTTCAGAATCGATGGAAGAGTTGAACTATTCCCCATCCGATAATAATGAAGACGTTACACCACCAGACAAGGTGCTACACAATTCTATCGTGATTTTTGATGATGTTGCTTTGAACAGATATCAAGATCATCCGCGTGATTTCCTCTGTATGGGGAGACACAAAGGAGTAGATTGCTATCATCTCTGTCCAATCATACGCTCAAGTGCCTCAGTTCCTTGTGAGGGACAATGTCAATCTATTTGTACTATTTAAGCAAGACAAAAAAAAATCAGAAATCCGTTCATGACAACCATGTCAATACTGATATGTCATTCCAGACGTTTTGAGGCCTATGTTCAGCTCGTTGGAATAATTCTCACGGATTCCTTGTGATCGATGACGATAGAAAAATCGGTCGTTATAGGAGAGGTTTTGATTGTTTTGTTACAAATATATCTTAATTTCATAAATTAGCCTCTTTTGCGCATGTGAAATGTTTCATGTCGGGAAAGTGTTTTGAACTCATAGCTGATGAAATGACTACTTGAAAGAGTCGATTTGATGCAGTTAGGCCTGAGATATGGCTAATGGAGCTCTAAAAAGTCGATATAAATACATACAAATGCATAGATCAGGTCTAAGGAAAGAAATTGACAATGATGACTACAAGCTACAGGAAAGTGTTTACTTTTGTCTCACATTCTCAAGTGAACAAATGCTCTTCTACGGTAAGTCACTACATTGATAGATATGACCCAATTTTTCCCCTAGCTTTTGCTCTATTTTAGGGGCATAGGAGATATTTGTTGGTATTTCCTACTCATATTTGAATGAGTACCGTCAAGCGGAGTAACTTTGGAACAAAAATTAGATTTTTTTCTTTAAACGTCGCGATACTTGTACGTCTCACATCGGAAGTGCATTCTATTTGTAGTCAATCGAAAGCTTACAGTTTCAGCTTTCGATTGCAGTCCTTGTCAGATCTATTTGTACATCTCTGGTAGGAGCAATGCGCGCTAAAAGTCGTGTTCCGAAGTTAGACACGGACCGGGGTAACTTTGGAACAGAAATTTTCATCATTTATTATTCGTCAATGAATTCATAAACTAGATCACGCAATTGAATCTCACTATCAGTAATCGAAAGCTGAGTGTCTTAGCTTTCCATTGACCTATAGTAAAAGTCCATTTGGTTGAATTTGACTTCTACAACCGAACATAGACGCCTTCAGCATACCTCACTGCCCGTGTCGCGGCTAACTCTCGAGGAGAAAAATACCTCCACGCAGTCGACTTCTTACGAAAACTGCCATAACTCGTCTTCCGTGGGTCGAAATGAGACGTTCTTTGGCTCATTTTGAAGCTCTCATCAACGACTACTCAAATAAGTAAGATTTGATGATGATGATATGGGAAATGAATGAGAGTACATGAACAAGTGTTCCAGAGTTACCCCAGTTTCTGAAAAAATACGTACTTCTTAGTTTTCACTCTACAAGATTGAAACTGGCTAAGACTACTCCAATGTAACAATGGATCCGTCCAGATATGTGTACAGACAAGTGAAATCTAGCTCAGCTACCTTGGATCCGACTTGCTAGAGTCGAAACCCCACCACTCTTCCCGAGAAACTGTTTGTTGGATCGAAAACATACTTCTGAAGAAGTCAGCTTATAAACGGATCAACAGCTGGTGGAGGCCCTCGCGCTAATGCAAAACCTCATCTATGCTTGTCCCAAGGAAGGGGGGGGGGAGTCGGTATTAAGGCCTCAGGATTATCTGCCGAGCCAACTGTGCGTGATAACCACTCTTTCATGGGTTGTTCCAAAGTAACCCCCCCCCCCCGTCCCGAAGTGACCCCGGTTGACCGTATTGAGTATATGTCAATGTGGAGAGTGCTTGCAACATGTGTGGAGTGAAAGTGAGATGATACCGTCAAATTGGGTAATTTTGGTACGTTATCGGTATTTTTTATTCTGTTTAGCTTGGCATTCCTATATACATTGACGGAACCTACTCGTATTAGTAGTTAATTAAAAGCTTACAGTCTCAGCTTTCGACTGACGGACTACAAAGTTCAATTGTGCATATTTAAGCGGGAGCTATTAGCAGTTTTGTAAGTGTACCAAAGTTAGACCCCGATGGGGCAACTTTGGTACACTTACAAAATATTTCAACTCTACCTAACACCATGCGAGTGAATTAATTTCAATGGTTCAGAATTTTTATTTCAAGCTGTTTGAAACATTTAAAAACCTCATAGACCATCACTCGACTCAAGATGAGTTGAGGAAAATCTACCATACAGAATTGAACCAAAGTTACCCTGCCATAATGCTTCTTACGGAGAGTGGGGTAACTTTGGTACGATTTTTCCCCCGATTTTTCATTCATTAAAATTCAAAATGCTGTAAATATCTTAATGTAACGATGGTTTCTTCAATGTGGTGCTAAATGTGGTGCTAAATGTACCCTTATTCACCCGTGGTTTGTTCCGGAACACTTCCTGCCAGGTACACTGACTGGACCACTCGCGCATCGCTGCTAAATCAACTTCTTTGGAAAAGCTTCAATAAACGACCACAATCATCCACGCGGGATACACGGTGGTTCAACACATTGTTTATGTGTGTGTCGAGCGAGAAGAATAGGTTTCAGAGCGATAGAATCATTTGCCTTGCCGAAAGCATCGTTGAAAGTCATTTTTCAGGGGTGTACCAAAGTTGCACCCACTGTACCAAAGTTACCCAATTTGACGGTACGCGTAACCCATTATTCCAACTTTTAGTTAAATATGACAAAAGGTTGAAAGTGTTTTCTCATTATTAGATGCAACCCTGTACTTAATTGATAGAATCAAAAACAGTGTGATATTCATAAGCGCAATCACAGTTTACCTACAGAGTGCATACTGCACTGATACAAACAGATTATGGTATTTGATGACAAGTGTTTTTGTTTTACAAGTTGAAGCTGAGATGCTTCTCAACAACCTTCTATAACTCAGATGTAATTGGTCCGTGCTTACAAAAGTTGAGCAAAATATATTAGGATTTTCAAATTGAGGCTAGACTGAATTGACATTGATGGATCAATGAGATCTCAGGAAATTTTGACTTTTGTTTCAAACCCTAAGTAGTAGAGTTCACAACAACCGGTCTCCACAGGACCCTTTGTATGTCCGTTGGCCTACAGCAAGATGAATATTTCAAAAAATAGTATGAGAAATTACAAGAATTTATCAAAAAAGGTGGGCACCGTCGGTGTGGGAGAAGCTGCGCAATGAATTTATTAAATAATTATTTTGTAAGCAGTACATGACTGTCGAGCTACAGTGCCCACCCTATGTTCATTTGAAAGCTTATGGACCATATACTGAAAAGCAAACAAGGTGGGCACTCTGGGTATGGTCAGTATCGCCGAATCGAGGGGTCAAAGGTCGAAATTCTGACCAAAAATGATGAAAATTGCGAATTTTACCGTTTAACTCGAAACTGATGGCATTTGTCGAAATTCTACGAATAGTTTGTTGTTCATTCTTTTGCGACCGTTAAATTGATATTCATGTGTTTTTTCTCAGAATCGCACCGTTTCTGAGATAATCACGATAGAATGTGCGTATGATATGCATCCCACCCGCTTTCGTGCTTATAACTCGAAGGGGTTTCCTTAAATCAATATTTTGCATCAATACTTTTGTATTCATCTTTCTTAGGCCGTAAAATAAGTATCAGCCTGTTTTTCCTCAGAACCAAGCCGTTTCTGAGATATTCCCGATGAACCGTGCGGAGGACATGCGTCCCAACCGCTCTCGTGCTAATAACTCGAGGGGGTTTCGTTAAATCAATGTTTTGCATCAATACTTCTTGGTTAGTCTATTTCAGGCCGTCAAAGGAGTACCAGGCTGTATTTCCTCAGAATCGCGCTGTTTCTGAGATATTCGCGATGGAGCGTGCGGAGGATATGCGCCCCAGCACTACCGCTGATAACTCAAAAGGTTATGCCGGATCAATATCTTAGATAAATTCTGTTTTACTCGTCGTTTCGTAATCTTATTCGTTTCTACAAAAGCATTATTACTGTGATATTGTGGATAGAAAATGTGAGAAATCTTGGTTCGGATGCAACTTCGTGATAAACCAGCAATGATTAAGACGTTGAACAGCTTTCAGTGGGCTTGAGAGCGTCACTAAATAGCGAAGAAAAGAAATTAGCGAACAAGTTGCAATCAAATATTCCTTAGATTGAGCCAACTAAATTCTTGAAAAACCATGCAGTAATTTTGGCGAATATCTCAGAAACGGCGCGATTCTGAGGAAAGACAGCCTGGTACTTATTTGACGGCCTGAAAAAGACGAAAAAAAAGTACTGACGCAAAATATTAATTTAACGAAACCCCCTCGAGTTATTAGTCCGAGAGCGGTTGGGACGCATGTCCTCCGCACGCTCCATCGCGAATATCTCAGAAACGGCGTGGTTCTGAGAGAAAACACATGAGCATTAATTTAACGGTTGCAGAAAAATAGACAGAAAACTATTCCTGTAGAATTTCGACAAATTCCATCAGTTTCGAGTTAAACGGTAAAATTCGCAATTTTCATCATTTTTGGTCAGAATTTCGACCTTTGACCCCTCGATTCGGCGATACTGACCATACCCAGAGTGCCCACCTTGTTTGCTTTTCAATATATGGTCCATAAGCTCTCGAATGAACATAGGGTGGGCACTGTAGCTCGACAGTCATGTACTGCTTACAAAATAATTATTCGATAAATTCATTGCTCAGCTTCTCCCACTTTTCCATACCATTTTTTGAAATATTCATCTCCTCGCTGTAGGCCAACGGACATACAAAAGGTCCTGTGGAGACCAGACAAGCCAACATGTTACCACATTGTATAACTTTCCTTCTCAATTCATGCTTCATTTTGTGTAGATTAAGATACAGCTTTGAAAATGTTTAGATGCGGAGCAACGGCACGAATATAACAAAAGTTCTTGGTTAAAGATCCCATATTAGTAATGTTTCGATCATTTCAACAGCACTTCTCACAATTAGCACTCAAACGGATAAACAGTGTCATGTTCAATCAATTTTCCATCATGTTGGAATGAAGCAGTAATCATGGATAGGTCTTACCTCGCACGTGTCTATTTGCACTCATCTCGACCATTAAATACTGGCAATCTGTATATTTCCGTGCATAATTAGCAATGAGACAGCAGCAAGGGGGCATCACTCAGCATCATCCTATATATCTAGCAATACTATCAACAACAATCGAATATGTTGTTATTAGTCGTGTCGTGCTGTATTCATAGCATACGGCAGACCATAGCAGACGGATCTCGGCATTCGGCGTCCGATTATGCGATATGCTGATGAGAATAAGTAGCGCAAGCAGTATACGTATATTGCAGAAAAGTCGCAGTTCGTTGCATCGTATGGTGGGTTGCATCGAATCTCATTCCACGGGGCCTTGTGGGTAAACTGATCGCGCGCGATTTTACTCTTTAGACGAACATAAAGGAACTCCGTTCCAAAATTTGCTTCAAAAGTGGTTTTTCGCATTTCTGACCACTTCCCGACACCAAAAGTAATCCTTCTCAATATGGTTTTCCGCGTGGAATGACCGGGTCAACATGATAAAGTGGTTTACTAACGTTTTAGATGCAGATAACAGTGTCAAGAATCAACTGAAATTGTTCAATTGATTCGAATTTCACTTCATACAATTGTTATATTTTATGATTTTTTCCCCAGAGCTTTAAGGTATGTCTCCTGGGACAATCAGGATTAAAAGTTTGAGCGAGCCGTGCCGTCTTGTTTTGATAGCAACGCGACCTCGCCATCTTTCATGAACAATCGCGTATACATAACAAAGCAGTTCGTGCGCGTACACGCTCACACACACACACGCTCTCCGCGAGGCAGTTTATCAGTAGCATTCACGCCCTTGTGTAAACAAAATAAAATGGCACGGGTCCCTATTCTCCAACGAATTGTCAGAGCATTCGTGAGAACGATCCAAAAAAGTTGCCTTCTGCTGCGCCGTTCCTATTCTTCGCGTGTTACGGGCTCGAACTTTCGATATCTAATACTCAAATTGGACAGGCTCTTTGAAATTCCACCGGAACGTGTGTTATGGATAGTTGAACCACCACACAAATCCCCGGAAGATTCTCTAAGTTTCAAAAAACCCGGAGACTTACCTTGAATCAAAAGTTATCGGTATGCAGATATCTATTCCCTATTTGTCAAAATTTCAAGAATGTGTCAAAAAATTTTCAGATTGATTCTCCGAAATGCGTCAGAATGAGATTTAATCGAGCAAACACTGATTTTAGCGTTTTTCAGAGAGTATTTAGAGTGCCGCACAATATAGGGGCGATCTTGGGACTTCAGGAACTTCTTTCTCACTCACTTTGGTGTTAGGAAGCGGGGAAAATTACTCTGGAGGCCATACCTGACAAGGGCCGATTCATCATGCTTACCCGCTTAGTCCCTTGACATCGCACTAACCATCACACAACGAACGCTTGTTTGTATATAATGGTTGATGGAAAATTATTACGCGTGTGAAGTTGACATCCGCTTTGAAACATTACAAATGTAATCTTAAGAGAGGCTTTGTGAATTAAAAGTTACAAAAAATGAAAACTATTACGAGAAATTTTGAACACGCCACAAAATTACAAGACGCGATCCATACCCTAGTTACGGTATGTACGCCAATTCCGACACATATTGTATATCGTTTTTCCACGTTCAAATTTTCTCCTCAACCATTCCATCAATCTGATCAACGATCTCGATTTGGGTGATAATGAGATAACTTATGCATTAGATGTCCTGACCTCGCATTCATATTGAACGATCCAATATGATGAGCCTAACGATGATGTTTGGCGTTTCATTGGAAGGAAGATATCCCAATAGTTTTAAGCGCGGATATGAGTCTCATGTAGCCCTGCCCGGTCAGAAATTGAATAGGGTTTGCCTGACAAAAATATAGGGGACCATGTAGGATTCTTTACGGCGCGCGTAGGAAAACTACGGGAAACAGCCCGGCAATTCTACCCGGCGCGAACAGGGCCCCAACGAATTTCCCGATACTTCCCCTATTCTACGTTTGCCGTTCAGCTCATGGTGGAAAGTAGATAAGGTGTGCTCAGTTGGAGGACGAATTTTCGTCCGCTTTGCGCAGCCCAACGTAAGCCATCTTGCTAGCAGATGGCTTAGCCGCATGGGCCCGATCGCGGAATGAAAGCAAAAAGCCGACGGCCAAACTTCATCTTTCTGAGCGTGAACCTTGCTCAGAAATGTTTGGAATGCATTCGAGTGACGAACTTTTGCAGTATGATAACAATCTTGAAACGACTTGATAAATTTCAAGCACTTCCTGGAGGATCCGCGGCTTATATACAAGTTTTTCATTCAAACTATGATGGATGCCTCAGTAGTTTAGTGGATATAAAACTCGCGCTTTAATGCTTAGAAGTCGGAGTTCAAATTCTTCTCAGTCCAATTTTTTTCCTTTCGTAGTTTTAATGAATTTTATGGACAAATAACTGTGCATCGATGTAAGGCCTGGATGTTTTGGAACACAGGAATAAATTTTTTCGGAGTTTATTACAAAGTGAAAATATTCTCCGTGCTCCAAAGTGGTTTGACAAGCAAGGTAATGCATACATACTGTTTTTTGTTAAGGATGCCTAGGTAAGCACCAATTTATTCTACCTCACGGGGGAAAAAAGGCGCTTTAGTCACACTGTGCCCGAAAATAAAAATGTATAGAATGTTAACAAGGATAGAAAAATTGGCAGGATATTCCCAGTTTTGAACAAATCAAAGAGTATTTCAATTTTTCAAAATACGTGGACAAAACAGTCTTGCAATTCAAAACAAATTTCCAACCTTTATTGATGAGGACAGTGCTTAAATATCCATGGGCTCCAATTCTTTTCAGATTTTCTTCTTTCTCAGATGGAAAGTAACTTTCGATGAATTTGTATGTCAAATATTGAATTTTTGAATATGAAATATTTTTCCTATGCTCCAATAATATTATTGTAATCAGTGAAGAAGGGGGAGTCGACTGGCCCTTTTTCCGCTTAGTTTTTGGAAATAAACTCATCATCTTTATGGACATTGATCCAAAAATCGTTCAATCCTATATTGAGATGATTTTCAAACAAAACTTTGAATTCCATGAATATAAAATACGCTGCTAAATGAGATTAGCAGAATGCTTTCTCTTAGCGAAATAGTTTAAGAGGTTCACTGAAACTAATGAGAAATTTGCAAAACTGATCAAATTCCAAAATGATGATTGGGATTCCTACAAAATAGTTTTATTTTTCAATCTAATTTAATTGCATTTCATATCACACTCACAATCCAATGATTGGATCCAACCAATCGATGTAGAATGAGGGAAAAGTATCTCTCTAGTCCATTAAAAGGTGGATAGATTAGTTGTAGAGGGAGATATGAGGATAAAATGAATTTTAGCTGCAATTTTCTTCTAATATTTTGGGTTATTATTACGAGATTCACTTTTAGGGGAATTAAGATGACCCGAACTGGGGTTTTTCATGGAAGATATGTAGTCCGGTTGAGGGAAAATTTTGATATAGTTGGTGAAAAGATCATAAAAATGGAGTTTTTTGAAAAAAATTTGGATTTTTCGGGAATAAATTGGATTTTGAATGTATTTAAAAGGATTTTGAGAAATTCGGTATCAACTAATCGATTCAGAACGATGAAAAAGTATAAACTTAGTTGAGTAAAATTTGTATATATTAGTTTAGGGGGTGGGTAATAGCGGAAAATGAATTTTAGACGCGATTTCCTTCTAATATTTTGAGTTATTATAAAGAGATTGCCTTTTAGGGGAATTCAGATGACCTAAACTAGGGTTTTCCATGGAATATACATATGTAGTATGGTTGAGGGCAAATTTTAATATAGTTGGTGTAAGGATTATAAAAATGGAGTATTTTGAAAAAATTTGGATTATTCGGGAATAAATCGGATTTTGAATGTATTAAAACGGATTTTGAGAAAATTCGGTATCAACCAATCGATTTAGAACGATGAATAAGTATCAACTTAGTTGAGTAAAATTTGAATAAAGTAGTTTAGCGGAGAGATATTGTTACCAGCTGCCAAATCCCACGCCCTGCGCACAATCTCCCTTCTTCATCTCCTCTCCCACACCATAGCCTCGGGTGGCTCAAAAGCCCGAGCAGTTCGTCACGCCACCGCTAGGTGGCGTCCATCCTTGCCCGCAAGAGAAATAGAGCACCGTGTTTTCAAAACCGGTGCCTCAACCAACTTCCTCGACGGCCCCTCCGGCTGGACTTCTACAGCACTGTCGTGCTCGGGAGACCACCGGACGGGTACCCACACCCAGGTCCACTTCTACAGCGCTGACGCGCTCGGGAGTGTTTCGACCTAGTGGCAGTCCATATCTGTCCCTCGGGCTGATGTTTGAAGCTTCTTCGGCACTAACGCGCCCGGGAGCTCTTACGTCGCTCGGGCGGACTTCTTCACGTCGGAGACCACCCTCGACCCAGGACCACACGGAACCGGATGCTCGAGGCGAGTTCTACGGACCCAGCACGACCACGGACGACGCCATCTACTAGCCGGCCCCCCAGGGATCGGAGTCACAGCCCAAGGAGATGGGATCAACCAGTCACACACTCTCCACGACGCGCTCGCTGGAGCAGATGATGCTGGCCCCAATGGCACGCTTCCCACACTTGGGGCTTCGATGAAGGTTGCAGGAGCAACTTCCACGCTGGTCGGCTCGTTCCTGATCAGCTTTCTAGAACATCGCCAAGATCGACGGACCTCCGGAACCACCAAACTGCGACATCAGCTCTTTTCAGGGCTAACCCAAAAACCCAATCGGCCCTTTTCAGGGCCACCAACCTTCTAACGTATAAACCACGGTTGTGGCCCACTCAGTTGCCTCGTGGCGCAAGCCATCCCGGTAACAATATGAGGAAAGTATGAATATTGGAAAAAATATTTTTGTATATTTTGAGTTATTTTTATGAGGAAAATAGTTATCGGGATTTGGGCTACCTAATGTGAGGTTTTTTTTAGCAAAACGTGTAATTTGGTTAAAACAGAATTTCGATAGAATAGGTCTAAACATGCTCAAATTGCTGTTTTTGTTGGAAATTTTGGTTTTTTTATGAAAATTTACGTTGATGGAGTTTGAATGGAATTTCGGTATTAACCAAAAGATAGATTGAGCCAAAAAAACCATAGCCTAGGTAATCAAAATTGGGGTAAGGTGAAGTTAGAAAGAGATATTTTAGTATGAAAGTACACAATTTCAGCGATTTTACCTCAAAAAACGTTTAAATAAAATTCGATTTGGAGAGGAGACCAGGCAAATCACTGGTCTCATCTCTGAGTGATTCTATACAACTTGTAGAAAAGCAAAAATCGATGAAGTGGAGTGTAGAAGAGAAAGCGTGGCGCAAAAAAAACAACACACATACACACACACACACGAACACAGACAAAGGGCCGGAGAGATGAGTCACTGGGGGGTTTTTGAGGATTATAAGGGGAAAAGTGTTACTTACAATCGTTAGATTTTGGCGAGAGGAATAAGATGGTTAAAGCACTTTTGTGATAAGATGAATTATGTTGAAGAAAATATTGAGTTGAATGGAAAAATTGATTAAAAATTTGCTGTGTCGAAAACAAAGCTTTCTCTTTAGAGAAAGCAAAAGACTTAGGTATTTGGAAGGGTACCACGTACGATATATTTATATGACATTGGCGTAGCAATGAAAGTTACAATTTGAAATTCGTTTAGTCCTACATGATGGGAACTAGATGGGAATGGGGTTTGTTGGTTTTTTCCGCGTTTCCAGGGGAATATATTAGAAAGAGCCCCCAAACTTAACGAATAAAAATTAGACATTGATGAGTCACTATACCCTGCATTTTCATAATTGTATCCCGAACGACTCTTCATTTCAGGAAAGGCGTTGGTTTCGTGAAAAATAATTTCG
Source organism: Eretmocerus hayati (assembly GCA_029851415.1). Taxonomy (NCBI): domain Eukaryota; kingdom Metazoa; phylum Arthropoda; class Insecta; order Hymenoptera; family Aphelinidae; genus Eretmocerus; species Eretmocerus hayati. The sequence goes on along the minus strand of CM056744.1, from coordinate 76,878,378 downwards.
GGGAAATCAAATCTCTATCAAAACTTTTGGAGATCTAATTTTTCAGAGATTATTTTTCACAAGACCAACGTCTGTCCTAATTTCAAGAGTCGTTATAATCGGAATAGAACTATGAAAATGCAGGATACAATTTATCAATTGATGTAATTATGATTTCCCCTCCAGTTTGTGCTTCCATCGCAGTTTTTGTCCGGAAGATTCCTGTCCCCTCTCAATCAGAGTTAAATTTTCGTAGATCGAAACGTACAAAAGGTTCTATGAACAAAAATTTTGTCAATCTCAAAAGCACTCCGTGTAGCTTCTCCCAAAAATTTCAAACAGGCTCGAGTTCGCGCTAGATCGTGATTGGATGACAGGACAAGATGGCGCCCGGTGGGCTAGAGAGCTCATTGGCTGCGGGGCTCACGCTGCGCGTGAGCACACCTTAGGTTTATTCGATTATGCGGGTCGGAGCGCTCGGATCGGTCCGGTCTCGTCCATCACCGAACGCGCGTTCGGACAAAAGTTCGCTCGGAGCGCTCCGAACGCTCCGTCTGAGATTTTCAGCCGAGGAGAGGAGAGGAATCGTCCACAGCATTGGAAACAGGCTGTCTCCCCTCTCCGCGGCTAGAAATCTTAGACGGAGCGTTCGGAGCGCTCCGAGCAAACTTGTCCGAACGCGCGTTCGGTGATGGGCGAGACCGGACCGATCCGAGCGCTCCGCATAATCGAATAAACCTCTTATCTACTTTCCACCATGGTTCAGCTTGTCTGTCGGCGCCCTCGGGTTTCCCTAAACACATTTAGAGCAGCGCATTTGAATATTGTCAGATTCCAAGCACCATCAGCCTTGCTCTTTGAGTCAAAATCGAAATGTTACACTTCAAAAATTTTTAAGGGCAACTCGGAGTGACCAAATGGGGGAAAGAAATCATAATTTGCAGAGGAAAGTTGATTGGAGGACGAGAACTAATGTCATTCATAATGCATCCATATGTCATCTCGAAAAATATTATTGTAGGTTATGGCGGGTCGATTTATCTCAGCTGTATAGCTATCAATTATATACTGGAAATGGTTTGTCAGAAAGAATGAGGATAGAGAAATAAGCTCCTGCTGCATGATGGCCAAGAAAATAATCGAGGCAGAAAAAATAGCATGTATTCTCTTTTACGGTGGGAAACCGAGGATGGATCATTTTCTATTGAGACAAATATCCGAAACTCTAAATGATTGATAAACTCAGCAAATATATTTCATCTGATGTCATCCAACGACTGATACTTCATTATTCCATGGCTATTGCGATGGGTTTCACATTATAATCAGACAAATACTCGAATAGCTTTGTGTATTTTTTGTGTAGTTCGCGTGGTTTCTGCTCCATGAATCCCTATCCTAACCCAACAGCTGCCATACTCCCGCCCTATTCGCTTAGGGAACCTGTTGGGTAAACGCTTGGGGCCCTATACGCGCCAGGTAGAATTGCCCTATAGGATCCCTTTCCGTACTGACAGTTTCCCAGATGGGTCCCTATTGGCGCCCTACACTCGATTTCTAACCGGGTGAGCTTACCACAAGTGGTCAGAATGTCTTTACCATGGCTTGTCGTAAATTAGAATTGCACATCTAAATCGTGTACTTTACCGATATATTCATTCAATCTCGGTTCCATACCACTCAAACATCAAATTTGGATTATGAAAAGGTGATATTATGTACAAATCGGGTATCAAGTCTTACTTCAAAACTTGAAACATGAGCCGACATTCTGTCCTGGAATTCTGCAAATTTCTCGAATACTTCCCAATAATTCAACTCCGGGCCGGCGAATCGATTCAAACGGCTCTAAAATGGCGGTAATTTGTCAATAACACACCAAAGAATGAAATTTTACCTAACCATCTAGTCGGGGCCGAGTGGGCGCCATCGTTAGGAAAATGATTCCCACGAGGTTTTTCTTCGGGATCCCCTTCAGCAGACTGTCCTGATTATGGAAGCCCATGATGCCAGACCGAGAAGTGGGGTAATCAGCGGAGTGATGAATTACGTGGACAGCCTCCCACGCGATGATTTATGGACAATTTTTCCGTTGCTAAATAAGAGATGTCCTTACCGTGCATATAGTGGTTACGGCGATGCGGTCACCGTGCACGCTGAAAGTTATTCGCACTTTTGTCCGATACTCTTGCGATTTGGGCGAAACGACGAGAAGACGAGTGTTTATTATCATCTAATTTGAGTTCGTCTTCTCGTCGTTTGGCTGAAATCGCAAAAAATCGGATAAAAGTGAGAATTAGAATGTGCTTGTATTATAGGTTAGAAGGTCCCCGCGGCCGAGTTATTTCCACTTTTATCCGATTCTCTTGCGATTTGAGCTAAACGACGAGAAAACGAATTCAAGTTAGATGATGATAAGTACTCGTCTTCTCATCGTTTGGTCCAAATCGTAAGAAGGTCAGAGAAAAGTGCGAATCATTTTCAGTGTGCACGGTGCACGGTGACCGCATCGTCTTACATGGCTCTCGAACACTATGCAACATTCGGGCTCAAAAATTTTCTTACAGTCAACTCTTACCGCGAAAAAGTGCCGTGTATTCGGAAAAAACGATCCGTTTCGATTTAAAACTATCAGATCAGTTTCTATGCCAAATGTCCTTACCATGGCAAAAATATATCGAAAATTGCTCGTATCTTTCACGTAGATTGACTAAAGTTTATGTTCGTCTGAAAATTGTTTTTGGATGACCAGATTAATAGGAAAGCACCTATGAGCAGTCAAATTGCAGCTATATTTCAACTAGTCCATTTTTGGGACAAATCCCGACCTCCGCCGTTTTTGGCCTCGAAATACCCAAGTTATCTTACAATCACCCATTTACAGGTCTGGGTAAAGACTAAATATCAACATTTGCGACGAATCGATTCTATTATCTCTAGACATGTCGTCTTCCAAAACTTTCTCACGAGGCTTGTAGAGAGGATTTTTTGACGATGCTTTGTTGAATGGTAACGACAGAACTCTCATTATATCTTATTATCATTCAGATAATCTAACACGAATGAAAAAAATTTGATATGAAATTCGCTTCCAACTAATTCATGAAGCATCGCATGAGAACCCTTTCATTAGCTTCTTCAAAGTTTCGTTGGGGAGTGATAGTAGAAGACATGGTGGTAGGGATATTCCATCATAGTAGAGAATAATCCCGACAGATAAAATTGTGTTTTTGAAGAAAAATTAGTCAATCTGTATTTTTAAGATCCCTAAATCAAACGAAAACGACTCCATATCATAAAAGTCTCAAAATTATTTCAACACAACTCCAAATGATCATCTACAAATTCTGCATTTTTCAAGATGATAGTACGGAAAAATTCAAAGATGGAGGAAACAGTGACAAAAGGTGAAGATTAAACATACAATTATGGACAATGACAGGTAATGGTCTAGTCCTTATTAATTTGTCATATATTTGAGGAGAGAAGTATAACCAAAACAATCAATAGTTATCGTCAGAGTCCTGCAAAATGCTACAAGTTTTATCTCAATGAGAGAAGATTTTTTGGAATAAGAATTTGAATAGGATTCAAAATCATTGATGCAGAATATCTTCTTCCACAAAGGAGCTGTTGCAAATAAGGCCAAATCTGCTCCAGAGAATTGGGACTCCAGGTTGCACTGAAATGCGTGTTTTGGGTGTCTGAATATGCATATGAATTTTTTCCGCGTCAAACCAAAGCGTCTCCCAGTAGTGGGCAAAAAGGTGTCCCATTTAAAATACACGTGGAACGCACTTTCTAGCGTCCCTCTCAAAATTGGCCCAATGGACTATAACGGCTCCAATGAGGATTTGTTCTTGAACAGAAAATACAACTTTTAGGGGTTTTTTCATGGACGGGAAATGATGTGCTGGTACCGAAAAACCACTTGAGAGATGGAAAATGCGGATCTTTCACGCTAAAACCGGAGAATACTCGAACGGAGTGGGATTAATCGAAAAGTTGCAGAGGACCAAAGTTGTAGATTATGTTCTAAGCTTCCATTTGGCATCGGTTTTTTATGCATGTATTGGTTGGGGGTTCCCAAAAAACGACCAAAAGTCGTAAAAAACCATATTTATTGGATTTCTTGGCGATCTCGGGGTGAAAATGGACTGACAAACTATCATATCTTGTAGATCTCATCAAAATACACATTTTTGGTTCCCATAATTTTTTCGAAAAAACGCACCAGATTCGAGTTTATAGCGAAAAAGTGCCGAAAATAGGCACTCTCCAACATTCTCACGCAAAATATTCGAAAAACGCAAATGGAAACCCTATATAATAATTGCGTGAAAAGTTGCCCTCTTTTGTGTACTTTAAAATGAAAAAAAAATTCATAGCGTTCCGATGTTCCTGCTTCGAGGAATATGCATTTTTATGCCAGATAACAAGTTTGAGTGGATAAATTCATGGTTCCAGCATGCTATATGCAATTCTACGTCAATGAGTCATACAACTACATCAATCGGACATGCAAAATCACCAATTTTCATCCACGATCACCGTTCAGAGCCCTAGAATATCCCGGAAACTAGGCACATCCATCAAAATTCTCCGGTGCTATTGGAATTCCTCATTTGTCAAGGCCCAACACTGGCAAGCTTGCACGCACATGGGTTCCCCGGAAGTCGCAGCTGCCAAAATCTGTTGATATTGTGTGAATTCGTACGTTGGTAGATGTGAATCCCCGATTCAAACCTTCTCCCTCTAAAAAAATCGCAAATAGCCCAAAAATCATAATACCTCGAGTCACTCGCAACAGAGGCTCAAACGATTTCTCCAATATGCACATTCCTGGATACGCATCCGTGGTCCTCATAATTTTGGCGGGTTCCAAAAAATCAGATATCATAGCGAGATATGTCTTAAGAGGGCTCCTTTCTTTCTCAAAATCAAAGCTCTCCAAATAATCAAATGGGAACCATATGCCATCTCGTCAGGGAGAGAGAATTGACGTTTCTCGTTCTTCTCAGAATAAAGGAGTCCTTTCTAATGTTATTTGCATATTGCGAATATCCAAATCAATGAATCAAACTTATATCGCAGATACCCAGTATGACGATGATCTAATTCTGGGGTGCGAAGTATTTTGTTTCGTCGATAGTTTATTTGGTGAATGCGGCATAATGAGAAAGATCGGGATCCTCTCTACATCCTCTTCACAATTGACCACTCGTGGAAGCTCTGCCATATCCTCCTGTTATGACATTCCTGGAGACTAGCTGTGTACGTGCCTCGATCTGTCCCCCCTCCTTCTTCCTCGTACTATGCAGGAGCTTGCGGAGAGCCACGCACGCGTGAGTTCTGCTTATCGTTAGTACGAGAACGTCGTCAGAGTGTTTCACGTCTGGTCTCTTCAATATTTGAGCAATGCTGAATTCTTCTGCATTCTTAGTTAGCAGTATTCGTGGGCTGACTCGTTAACCACTCTTTCTAATCTCATCTTTAAATCATGGCCAAATATAAGAACTTCGAGTGTGCACAGTGTCATTCAATTGGTAGAGACAGGAAAAGATTTAGGGGAGTCGAAGACAACTTGTATTGTAAAAAGTGTTACACTAAAATGATAAGGATCATCAGCTCGCAATCGATCGATGGCAACAATGAAGTTGTTCCAGATCAAATAGATCCTCCCCATGAGCCACCTGATGTCTTTTTCGGGGAACCTGAGAATGATAACAATGACCTTGAGCTACAGAATGAGAGACGAGACGATTGTGATATCCAAGATGCCGAACCTCCATCAAAGAAAGTAAAGTTGAGTTTCGGGCGATTCAATAAAACGACATCTAGGTGAGGCATTCTTTTGTAAGTAGCATAGAGAGAGAGTGAGTGAGAGAGAGGGGCAGAGAGAGAAAAGAGAGAGAGAGAGAGAGAGAGAGAGAGAGAGAGAGAGAGAGAGAGGTGGGTTAAGCTACGCAGATATGCTGCGCAAGATAAAGACGGATGACCTCAATGAAGAAGTGGGCTCTAAAGTCACGGGCATCCGCAAGACACAGGAAGCACAAATCCTCATTGAACTGAGGAAGGGCACCGACGCTGCAGCCATCAAAGCGGCTCTGACACCAGTCGTCGGGCAAGAAGGGGCCGTCCACTGCCTCGCAAATAGCATGACCCTCGAGGTTCTCGGAGTCGACTACGATGTCGACAAAACTAAAGTGCAGAAGGACCTCGCGAAGGCCCTACCAGAAAACGAGGATGGAGCCATAATAGTCAAGAGCCTGCGAAACGGCTCCCGAGGCACCCAAACAGCGGTTGTGTCCATCCCAGCGAGGCTCGCTCACCGCCTCCTGGACTGGAAAGAACCCAAGGTGGGATGGAGCAGAGTGAGAATCCGCGAGAAGGGAGGCATCCCACGCTGCTATAACTGCCTAGAGTACGGCCACAAGGCCTCAGGCTGCAAAAAAGAGAAGGCAGAGGAACGTCAACCGAAACTCTGCTTCCAGTGCGGTGAACCAGGACACCTCGCCGCTACCTGTAAAGAGAAACCAAAATGCCTCAGCTGCGTGGCTATCGGAACCAGATCTGACCACAGGTCAGGCTCCAGCAACTGCACAGCCTACCAAAACGCGAGGGCGACATATAGACGCAGGGGGGGGGGGGGGGGGGGAAGAAATGGCTAACTTCATCCAAGCCAACCTCAGGAGAAGCGGGGACGCTTGTGACCTCCTACACACTGCCGCCAAAGAAGGGGGTATCGATGTTCTGATCATCTCCGAACCGCCTCGGAAGCGCGAACTTTCCCGTTCCACATTCGATCACTGGGGGACCGCTGTAATTCAGATCACGAATCCCGCGATCCGCGAGACTGAACCAGCTGTTAGTGGCCGTGGTTATGCTCGAAAGACCATAGGGGGCACAGCTGTATACAGCTGCTACTACTCGCCGTCGCTCAAGACGCACGAATTTGAAGACGAGCTCCACGACCTAGAAGAGGATGTGAGGCAATGGGGGGGCCCAGCTATAATCGCGGGAGATTTCAACTCCAAGGAACCGACTTGGAGCGGGGGGCCGCGCGATAGACGGGGGGTAATACTCGCTGATGCCATGGAGGCATTGGGATTAGTGCTCGCGAACGAGACGGGGGTTATCACCTATTACCGGCACGACACTCGGTCCCGGGAGGGAGGTTCATCATCGGTCCTCGACCTGACGTTCATGAGCCCGTCGCTAATGGGACGTATGACATCGTGGGAAGTTCTGGACACGGGAACACTGAGTGACCATCGACATATTCGGTTTCGACTTAGGACTGACGGACAGAGACAGACGACACGCAGACCGCGACCAACGGGGTGGGAGGTACGGAAGCTGGACGAGGGAGAATTCCGGGAACCGATAGAAACAGTCGAAGATCTCCCGATGAACTCCGCCTCGGACGAGGCTGTGGCGATGGTAACATCCGCCATCACGAGAGCTTGCGACGCGTCGATGCCTCGCAGGACAACACCATGTTTCTGGAGGAAACCAGAGTACTGGATCACCGATGAGATCAAGGCTCTACGAAGAACGAGCAACAAGAAAAGGAGGACCGCATGGCGATCAAGGAAGCTGCAACGACCATCGCTGGCGGAAGATGACAGAGCGTACAAAGAAGCAAAGAAGGCTCTCGTTCTAGCCATCCGGAGGGGCAAAGAGAAGTGCTGGGGTGAACTGTGCGACATGGTTAACGAAGACCCCTGGGGCACGCCATATCGCATGGTCATGTCAAAGGTCCGACCCCGGAAGGGCAACCCAGCACCGACCGATGCAGCAACATTGCGCACCATCGTGGAAGACCTCTTCCCAGCAGGAGAACCCAGAGTTACATTCCCTACGGAGAGCGAAGACCCCATTCCGCTCTTCACTATGCAAGAGTTACTCATAGCGGCGAAGAGAATGCCGAACGGTAAGGCCCCTGGCCTGGATGGCATCCCAAACGAGGCAGTGAAACTGGTCTTCAAATACAAGCCAGATCTACTCCTCGACCTCTTCAACATCTGTCTGAGCGCGGGAACTTTCCCGGACAAGTGGAAACGCCAGAAGTTGGTCCTGATACCTAAGGGTCAAGGAGGTCAACGCCCTCTCAGCATCCTCGACAATATCGGGAAAATGTACGAGAGGATGGTGCTCAACAGGGTGGAAAAAGCATACGAAGAAGGCGGTGGGCTATCACCAATGCAGTTCGGGTTCCGGAAGGGACGGAGCACTGTGCACGCGATCGAGGCGGTCCAAGAACGGGTTCAAGCGTCGGTAGGGAACCCATACCAAGGAAGAGGAGGATTCTGTGCCATCATTGCGTTGGACATAAAGAACGCATTCAACTGCGCAAGCTGGGAGCGAGTCTATCAATCCCAAGCAGGTAAAGTGCCCCCCTATCCGCTAGGCGTCACGAGTGACTACCTGCGGAACAGGACCCTCGTGTACGACACCGACGAGGGACAAGAGATTCGGGTACTGTCCGCCGGAATCGGACAGGGATCGGTCTCCGGGCCGTTCAACTGGAACACCCAGTATGACAGCTTACTGTCTATCGAACTGCGAGAAGGAGTGATAATAGTGGCTTTCGCGGACGACGCGGGACTCATAGTATGGGCTGACAACGAGGAACTCTTGGGTAGACGCGCGAACGAAGCGCTAGCCCGAGTCTACGAGTGGATGATTAGCAGGCTTCTGGAGCTCGCTGTCAAGAAGTGCGAAGCAATCGTGGTCACAAGGCGTAGGAAGTTTGACTTACCCCGGTTTTATATCAACGGGCAAGAGATTCCACGGAAGACAGAGCTGAAATACCTCGGTGTATGGCTCGACGACAAGTGGTCGTTCAAGAAGCACATCCAGGAAGCCGCCCAGAAGGCGAGCAAGGTCGGTGCGGCGCTCCAGCGGCTTATGCCGAATATCGGAGGACCCAAGGAAAAGAGGCGCGCACTTCTCAACACCGTCACTACCTCTATCATGCTGTACGGTGCACCCGTGTGGGGGAAGAGAGTAGAGAAGACCATCATCGAGAAGAGAATGGGGCCTGTCCACCGAAGAGCGGCCCTGAGGAGTATCCGTGCCTACCGCACTGTGTCAGGAGAAGCGGCTTACGTATTGGCGAGTACTCCGCCCATCCACTTGCTCGTCGCGGAGCGAGTGAGGATCTGGGACCGCCAGAAAGTGATCGGAGCCGAACGAGTACTCACTCCGACGATGAAGGAGATCATCCGCGACAACGAGAAGGAAACCCCCCTTGAGCATTGGCAAACTGAGTGGGATTCGCCATTTGCGAACGGCAGATGGACGCACCGGCTGATCCGTGACGTAGCCGAGTGGGCGGAACGCACCCACGGAGAGATGGACTACTGGACGACGCAGGCACCGAGCGATCATGGTTGCTTCGGTTCCTATCTAACCAGGTTCAAGAAGAGGACGACCCCAGCATGTCAGTCATGCAGGGACGAATGGGATGACGCCGAACATGCCCTGTTCAAGTGCAGCGACACCCGGAGAGAGCGCGCCGAGCTGGATGAATGGCTGGGTGCTCAACTAACACCTGAGAATCTCGTCCCGTACTTACTCCGCAACCAGGAGACATGGGATAGACTCACCGGATACATCAAGCTGGTGATGACCCGCAAAGAGGTGAAAGAGAGGGAAGTAAGGCGCCTTGAAGCAGGCGAATTACAGTGACTCTGCCGATTGAAACAGAAGAGGCTCAAATGATTCCAGGAGGAATCTGATGCACTGAAGAGCGAAGAAAGAAGAAAGAAGAGAGAAGAAAGAAGAAAGAGAGGGAACAATGAAGAGTGAAGATAGAAGATGCCGACAAGTGGCCGAAGAGAGAAGATGGAGAAGAGGAACGCTCGCAATCGAGCGCGAGACATGCCGCTCATCCTGAAGTAATGCTCACGCGGTTCCGGGATGAGATGGTAGATGCAGGTGGATCTCCTTCTTGATTGCCCGATGCCCTAGGTATCGGACATCGAGGGGAGAGGGACATTACACGGCCGGGCCCACCTCTCGGTGGGCCCCACCCAAACCCGTGTCCCGCCTGGTATGGCCTGCGTGCGCTATGTGTAGTCCGCGTAAGCTGAACCAGTCCGGTGTCTGGGGACGGATCCGAGGGATTCTGAGGCAGATTTTGCCCTCTAACCACCTTAAAAACAAAAAAAAAAAAAAAAAAAAAGAGAGAGAGAGAGAGGGAAGGAGGGAGGGAGAGAGAGATAGAGAGAGAGAGGGAGGGAGAGAGAGAGAGAGAGAGAGAGAGAGAGAGAGAGAGAGAGAAGGATATTCAAGAAGAGGACGACCCCAGCATGTCAGTCATGCGGGGACGAATGGGATGACGCCGAACATGCCCTGTTCAAGTGCAGCGACACCCGGAGAGAGCGCGCCGAGCTGGATGAATGGCTGGGTGCTTAACTAACACCTGAGAATCTCGTCCCGTACTTGCTCCGCAACCAGGAGACATGGGATAGACTCACCGGATACATCAAGCTGGTGATGACCCGCAAAGAGGAGAAAGAGAGGGAAGTAAGGCGCCTCGAAGCAGGCGAATTACAGTGACTCTGCCGATTGAAACAGAAGAGGTCCAAATGGTTCCAGGAGGAACATGATGGACTGAAGAGGGAAGGAAGAAGAGAGAAGATCGAAGAAAGAAGGAGGAAGAATGAAGAGATGGAAGAAGATCAAAGGAGGAGAAACAACACCTGCGAGTCGTGAGAAGCGGGACGCTCGATCCTGAGCGCGAGACGCCACCGGTCCTGAAGTAATGCTCACGCGGTGCCGGGTCCGGATTGGTAAGTTGGTGGATCTCTCCCTTGTCCGATGGCCAGCGCCAAAGGGGAAGGGAGAGAGGGTTTATCTGGTACGGATGGCCGCATCGATGCCGAATCCAGCCCGGAAGCCTTGAGAAGTATCGGCCAGGCGTAATTGTCCGTCCGGAACCTCTCTGTGGCTACGTCGCAGCGTATTCACCCTACAACCACCTAAAAAAAAAAAAAAAAAGAGAGAGAAGGATAGAGAGGGGGAGGGAGTAAAGGAGAGAGAAAGAGAACCGAATGGGAAGAGGAGTGAGAGGCGCATGAATATCAAGTTGCCTATACATGGAATACATTGGAAAGTCGCGCAAAACTCGAAACTGTGAATATTCACATAAAGTTGATTCCTACGTACGCCAGTCAATACGGTAATATCCTCAATCAATAGCTCAGTTATCAATCTCACCTTCTAGATGTTTCATATGCAAGTCAAACGAGAACTTGAGAGTTGTTCCGTACCCAGCAATAGCCAAATGTTTCTTCGAATCAAATAGAATCATCATACATAACACGAGGTGCTGTTCGAAGCATTTTGATGGTGAATATCTCAATGCAACAGATTTGAAATCGGTGGAACCTGACTTTGAGGATACGCTGATGACGGAAGAGGATGTGACACGATTCATTGACTCGTTGCGAGATTTGGCTGTGAAAAGTACGGATAAAAATAAAGGTAGCATTGATTCATAGCGGAATAGCCCGTCAAATACCATAGTTCTCTGAAACTTCTCTTTATAATTTCAAGGGGGTCTAGATCTGGAAGATGGGGACTGGACGGATCAAGACTATATTAATCTCACCGGTATTACAAAGCAGAATTTTGATCAAGTCATATCCATATGTGCGACCAGTAAGACCTATGCATCTTATATGAGGAAGCCGCCTCTCAGAAAATGCATCGCTGTAGTATTGATAAAACTGAGAGTCAATCTATCTACAGCAGTATTATCCACTCTATTGAAAGTTCACAGATCAACCATATCTAGAATGATGAGAAAGGCACGGAAAATACTGATGGACAGTTTTGTCGTCAAATACTTGGGTACAGTATGGATTTCTGTTCTCGTTCCTTACAAAATGATTATTCAATCACGCATTCCCATGGATTCTCAGAATGAATTACGAAGCCTTGATCAATCTCCCCAGGCACATCGCACATAGATCACGATACTTTTGTGACAAATCATACCAGGTTTTTTGCTCAGAAGTTATTAGATACAGAAGAGGAGGCTATTATAATAGGGGATGCAACCTACTGTTACATACAAAAAAGTGGGAATTACAAATTCCAAAGGATGACATATTCTCTGCATAAAAATCGACCTCTAGTCAAACCAATGATCTTGATAAGTTCCAATGGGTATATACTGGCAGTTTACGGGCCATATTATGCGAATGGTAAAAATAACGATGCCAACATCCTCATTGATCTCATAGTGAGTACCATTCATCTCAGACTGCCAACCCGTTATCACACTAATCTCTATCCACGCGAATACTATTCATATTTGGATTTTCATATTCTTACTCAGAAGAAAGATTCTGAGGGACTCTCCACGTGGTTGCGACCGGGTGATTACTTGATTCTAGATAGAGGATTCAGAGATGCCCTGGAGTTTTTCAAAGCACTCGGCTTGAATACTATGATACCCCATTTTCTACCAAAGAATAAGTCTCAGCATTCCACGGAAGAGTCAAACGAATCTCGCATCGTTACATCAATTAGGTGAGTGCCATATAATTATGGAAGCCTTCGAACAGTTTCGAATCCCCAGTATTCTTGGAAGCTGCAACGAAACATAGTAGCCAGAACTGACCCCTCTATTCGAGGGAATAGACTATTCAAGGAGAACAACAACTCCACCAGTCTTGATAGGGCTTATTCCTCACCATCCTTGAATTGAACCTCATCTTGCAATTGAAGATTCGAATGAATTGACCGATCTTTGTTCTTAATCAATGTCCAAGCGAGACCGACTCATAATCCTTGTATATTTTCTATCTAGGTGAGTTATCGAATCAGTGAACGGCATGATTAAGAATTGGAAAGCTCTCGGAAGCGTGTTTCCCAATCAAGAAATCCCGAATATTGGAGACTACGTCAGAATTGTCTGCGCGCTCTGTAATGCATTCCGACCACCACGAGTATTCGATACATCTGCTGATGGAATGAAAGCTAGGAAAATACTTCAGCGCCTGAGTAAAATAAATGAGTTGGAAAATATTGTGAAGGAAAAGAAGTTGGCAACTGTGAGAGCAGTATGGGAGGAGATCAGCGATTTATCGCTCACTGATTTCCCTCGCCTATCCCTGGATGACCTGCAAGAATTAACGCTTGGCATCTACCAGGTATTACCCCCAACAAATATTACTCACGTATAAGTAGTTGGCTTAAAGTGTGCAAAGTACTCGATCTAGTGATAATACTTCCGAAGTACTCCCATAAAACTGCGTAGAAGATGAAAAAATTCCTAGCACTCTCGAATGACTGTTTTAATTCATGTTCATCAATCCAAACAATTATTGTGACAAGGCAGTACTCTTCGAAGTCAGGGTGACCTGAATGCCCTTGATATCTCTTCAACGAGGTGATTGATCATTATTTTGGTTCACAGCTGAAGCAAGCAAGATCATACACTGACGAGCACCGTGATGATGAAGGGATTTATTCCCTATTCTATCATAAGGATGAAAGAAACATCATACGGATCAAGATGCAGTCACGCCACACATCCTCGAAAGTGTACTCTCTTTGGATAAGATATGACGAAGATGAAAAATCCATCAAGGTTGGTACTGTCAATGCAGGACAGGTGGAAGAACGGTTGGTTGCTGTGCTCACATCGCTTCAGTATTATGGTATCTCGGTTATGAACGATACCAGGAGAATTGCAGGGAGAGATTAAGCCGGAACTATGATTCCTTCGTCAGCAATGTCGACCATGAGCAAACGAATGAAGAGTTCCTGGCTGAGCATGGAGTTTTTGAATCAGTGGCTACAGATGAAGATGACTCTGAGTCAGATTGAACCTCAAAGTCAAATATGTGATATCAAAGAAAACTATAGCTATTATGAACAGGTGAACTGACTGACACACGAGTTTTGGTATAAAACGTGAAGAACGAGTAACTTCCGTTGTCATCTTACTCAGAAAACTTGTTCTACCAGTAATCTCGTCGTCTAGCTTGACAGGCGGACTACTATCACGGCTGATTAAGTAGATTTCACTAGTTTGAAAATTTTCGACATCAACTTGTGATATCAATCCAAGCCATAGAGTATGAGTTCTCATGAATGGTTATTTTCGTAGTCTCGTACACTACAATATTCTCATAGTTGGAAAAAGTTTTGAGAAAGACAACAATCCTGGTGTTCAAAGATTCGATCCTTATCATAACCTTATATAGCTCCGAATGATGATCGTGGATGAAAATTGGTGATTTTGCATGTCCGATTGATGTAGTTGTATGACTCATTGACGTAGAATTGCATATAGCATGCTGGAACCATGAATTTATCCACTCAAACTTGTTATCTGGCATAAAAATGCATATTCCTCGAAGCAGGAACATCGGAACGCTATGAATTTTTTTTTCATTCCAAAGTACACAAAAAAGGGCAACTTTTCACGCAATTATTATATAGGGTTTCCATTTGCGTTTTTCGAATATTTTGCGTGAGAATGTTGGAGAGTGCCTATTTTCGGCACTTTTTCGCTATAAACTCGAATCTGGTGCGTTTTTTCGAAAAAATTATGGGAACCAAGAATGTGTATTTTGATGAGATCTACAAGATATGATAGTTTGTCAATCCATTTTCACCCCGAGATCGCCAAGAAATCCAATAAATATGGTTTTTTACGACTTTTGGTCGTTTTTTGGGAACCCCCAACCAATACATGCATAAAAAACCGATGCCAAATGGAAGCTTAGAACATAATCTACAACTTTGGTCCTCTGCAACTTTTCGATTAATCCCACTCCGTTCGAGTAATCTCCGGTTTTAGCGTGAAAGATCCGTATTTTCCATCTCTCAAGTGGTTTTTCGGTACCAGCACATCATTTCCCGTCCATGAAAAAACCCCTAAAAGTTGTATTTTCTGTTCAAGAACAAATCCTCATTGGAGCCGTTATAGTCCATTAGGCCAATTTTGAGAGGGACGCTAGAAAGTGCGTTCCACGTGTATTTTAAATGGGACACCTTTTTGCCCACTACTGGGAGACGCTTTGGTTTGACGCGGAAAAAATTCATATGCATATTCAGACACCCAAAACACGCATTTCAGTGCAACCTGGAGTCCCAATTCTCTGGAGCAGATTTGGCCTTATTTGCAACAGCTCCTTTTTGCAGAACTTTGAGGAATCTATGCAGTGTTTCATTCACAATGCCCTATGGCTTAGTTAATACAGGATGGAGATCTTATTCCCTCTCATTGTTATCAATTTCCAGAAAAACCAAACAGTTTTATATGGGATACTAAAATCTTGTAATGTATAGAGTCTGTAATGTTTCGTGAGAGAAAATTAGAAGGGAATATTCCAAATTGGAGGAGTTTCTACTCTTTACTTTTGGAAAGCACTGTGCTGACTTCTTTTAGTAACATAATCAAATCTAAGGGTAAGCAGAATATCACAATGTAACTTGTTCGAAATGCCCAGGCAGAAATATCTTTTTGTATTTCATGGAATTTCATGCACCAAAGATTAAAGATTCTAACTGAAGTCCCAAACATGAACAACAAACTACACATGCCAGTTAAATTTAAAGTTTGTCATTGGACATGATTTCCCTAATACATTTGTTAAAATTCACTTTGGACAAAAATTACTGATGAGAATAGCCATGAAAATCCAATTCACGAATGAGCATCTAAATTCAACTTGAACTGCTTGGGTCCTGAGCAATCAGTGCAGAGGAAAAAATTAGCAAGCTGATTGACCATTCAAGGAATTTCAGCAAAGATCTGACTAGTGTGAATGAGTATGCACTGGGTATGAATCATTTGATGAGTGACCTTGATTGTTTTGCATGGTAGCTGCTCTGTTATATACTGGAAAGAAATTTTGTAAGCAGTATTACTTGACAATTTTGAGAGTTCATAAAGCTTGACCAATGCCCACGTCTAACTCTGCTATGCAAATACAAAACATTTTCCTACCATGTGTATCAACACACTTTTAACATGTGCAACCTAGTCTGAGATGAAAAAATACCATCTCGTGCGAGTAATCATGTACAAGGGAGATAAGTCAAAGAACTTACCTGGAAAGCAAGTTCTCTTGTTGGAGTGAGAATCAGAGCAAAGATTCCATAAGGCTCTTCAGATAATTTTTGTAAAATTGGTAGTGCAAAGGCCAGAGTTTTTCCACTGCCAGTCTTGGCGCAACCAATACAATTTTTTCCACTCAAAATCGCAGGAATACAATTCTGCTGAATAGAAGTTGGGCTCTTGACACCTAGTATAGGAGAATTGTTAGCGAATAGAGATACATCAATATATACAGCGCAGGACCACTGACTGCCATGGCTAGTACATTAACTCACCAATAGTTTTGCACTGTCTTATTATCCATGAGCTCAATCCCAAATCAGCAAAGTCTGTCATGTTGTCACTTAGATTCTCTTGCTGCTTCTTGGTTGCCCTTGATAACAAACGTAATTTCTATAATTCTATCTTGAGATGCGCGATTTTATAAATACAGTGTCATGTCGTGCTACGTACTACTTAGCAAAAACACAAAAAAATGTGACAGTGGCAATCCGGTTAGGTATACATACGTCGAAACCACGTGGAATGTTTAGGCTCCGTGACGTGGGCACCCGAGTTTGCAAAAAGATTATGAAAAAAATACTACCTAATTGTACGTTTCAAGTACGTTCGAAATCCGGTTGGAAATTAATGGTGGATGTTATGGTTTTTCCAAGTAAAAATGAAGAAGTTTTCGGGCGATGTTATTTGCACGACAGATCTAGTAACTTTTTTGACGCGTGTGTTGTGTACGTGTGTGGCTTGTTTAAGTTAGCGATCCTGTTTAAGGCTAGTCCGGAGTCCTCGCAAAACCGCAACCAAACACGCACCGGCGTACTTTCGGGTTGCAGCTGCATCCAATGATTCCGAGAGCGGTATTATATTTATACGCTTTTATTGGTACTAAATGTATTACTCAGATACTAGGCCACCTGTGAAATCTCATAACACGATAACATGCAAAGTTTCATGGCATTTTATTCATTAGGAATCGAGAAAAGCTTGAAGGCAATTTTTTGGTGGGACAGAGCGCGTCCACGACTATTCCGATTTATTCCTCAATAACCAAAACAGTTTTGGCCAAAATCAAATACTAGGCCATCTGTGGATTGGAATTTCCTGTCAAATGAGCCCTCCCACGCCCGAAAATTCTGAATCTAGCTCGCAAAAACACTGAACTAGTGTGAGCATCGAGCAGTATAACTTGCTCAGCAAGCCAAAGAACTACGATTTTCTGGAGATATAGAATGAATCCCCGGGTGTGGAACAGCTCATTCGATGGGAAATATCATGGTGTTTCAGTTGCCATATCTCGTTTGGGTTGGAAATGTGAGGTTGGAATACTATGAGGCAAAAAAGTGGTTCATAATCTCCCATCGCACATGTAGTACGATCAAAGCGCCATCTATCGGGCAAAATATCCGGATTCTGTACGGACTAGCCTTAAGTGATTCGTGCGAAATATCTGTCGTCTCTCGCTCCAATGTACTGACGCGGCGACTCCCTGCCCAAAATAAATGACTCATTTGCAATGAGTCGTTTGACCCATTTCAAATGTTTCAGGGATTTGGGATATTTGAAATGACTCATTTGAAATGACTCATTTGAAATGACTCATTTGAAATGACTCATTAGGTAAAGCATTTTGAAACCATCTTGCTGGATTAATGTTCTGATTGAAGAGCTTGCTGGGGAGTTGGTATTGAGATGGATTAGTTTTTTGTGGATGTCAATGTGCGCCGAATGCGTGAGTTTTGAGTATGTGTCGAGAGAAACCTGAAGTTACCTCGTCAGCATAGGCGCAGTCGCTGAGTATGCCGATCAGTGAGGATCTTCGAGTGTGGCCGAGACCCAAGATCTTCGATTGGATGAGTATTCATGTAACTAACCAGGAGAGGTCATCACATCCGGATCACGGATTTGGCTGAAACTTTGGAGATATTAGTCTTCTTTTAGTGCCAAAAGATGAAGCTCAAAATTATAGACCCTAACGCTCAAACGTTTCCGAGCTACAGCCAAGGACATTAGCATTGCAGGTATACCTATATGTATACTTTTCAACATGGGCCCATATGAACAATGCTATTGCCCGAAGATGTAGCTTCGAAACGCTTGAGGGTTAGGGTCTATAATTTTGGATATCGTCTTTTTGTGGTAAAATAAGACTATTCCCAGAGTTTCACTCAAATCCGTGATCCGGATGTGATGACCTCTCCTGGTCAGCAGAATTGATTGCGTGAATTTGGAGCACAATTCTATTTTCTTTGTGATTGGATTTATACTTCATTTGGGATGACCCGTTGCAAACGAGATGTCAGAATCGGATCAGAGGATGAGAAAGATTGCCTACCTTTCGGGATCGACGATAGTGTTGTGGCACTCTTAGGGAATAATTCACTAGTGAAAATTCTGGAGGATAGGCAAATTTATGTATGGCGACTCATTTCAAATGAGTCATTTCAAGTGGGTCATTTCAAATGAATCATTAGAGACTTCCGAGACTGTTGCAACGAAATAGAAGTTTCAATTTAAGGTAGTTGTACACCAAAATTATTCATCAACAGAATTTCTCGAGATTCTGCAGAGAGATAGTTCTGATATCGAAGAGTACGTGTGCAAAATTCCAGAACGGCTGACCATCCCGTTTTGAGTATTGATCGTCACAATTTGACCAGTTTTGCACATTTTTAACATTGCGTTTATGGGAGCGGGCCCCAAAAAGGGCACAAAAATGGGTCCAGCGCAAAACCTGATCAACAGAAAATGGTAGGACTGCGAGAGATCCGAGTTTATGTATCAATGAATCATATGGCCAAGTCTGGAGATGATGGACCACGTCGTTTTTTAGCAATTGTTTATACAAAGCGTAGAATGCAAAACATGCGACACGTGATTTCCATTCTAGGGTAGATAAATTTGGAAACCATGCCTGATTCTGTTCAGGAAGGCTTAGATGACCGTTTTTGTTCATTGTTTGATGGAAAAAGTGCAGTTATTCACAATAATAATAATTTCGAGTATTTTGATGTGGGCAAAAAAGTGAGGTTAAGTCTCTTTGACTCACGTAGTTGGTGTACAACTACCTTAAAGATTGAGGCTCTCAGAAACGCTGAGAATCTCTTGATCTTTGATTCAGAAAAGCAGAGTATGGTTTTTCTTTAAAGGAAGGATATCCGTTCAGTCGCTAAGTTTGGCATTGATAGCTCGTACATGAGACTTTGAACCAAGATTAGGATGCCTTGGAATTTCTGGCTACCGTAGAGAATTAACATATCCAATTCGAAATAGTTGGGGCTAAAACTGGTAGAAACGTTTACTTCCAATCTTGGAAACAGATATTTCAGGATGATTGTGAGATGAACGTTGACGTTGACAGTGATTCTCCTAACGAATTCACGAAATATGATATTTCCCAAAATGAACGCTAAATTTTCCAAGACTTCTTAATGACACTCGAATGGCGGAAGCTGCTCGCCAGTCACGAGACGTCAAAAATGCGCTGGATCTTTCAAACAGACCTGCATTACAAAGTTTTGAAGTATACAAACCCGGAATCACGCCAGTTTCCTATCACACAAAATGAGGTAGAATTATTCATCCCAGATAATTTATTCCGAATGATTCATTCTAGATTACTCATAACAAATTACTCATTGAGGTCTGGCCAATCTTTATGCACCAAATAATTAGTTCTGGCGAGTAGACAAACATACTATCTCGTAGTTGTGATGATCTCGTAGATACCTAGATAGTCTCTTTCAGAGCAAAGAGGATCATCTTCATCTTGATGAAAAATATTCATCGCATCAAAAAGTGTTGGTTCCGCCTCGCTTCTGCTCTCTCTCAGTATTATCAGAACGTGGAATTCAACACCGTCGAATCCAATGCACCGAAATTTTAGAATCGGCACTTTAGCTCGAGTTCTCGGGAAACGGAAATCTGACATCGCGAAGTGGTCGTGTGATAAGAGTTTGCGTTGAGAGTGATACTTCGGATGAAAATAAGGAATGGTCTAAGCAGAATAACGATTGAAGATGAAAACTGCATATCCCTGAAATTTTACATGGCGATATCTACTGTATGAGAGCGATGAGACGTGAAATTTGCTCGCATGATTTCCAAGTACACCTGCGTTTCTCTCATCGAGAGATTTTCATACCTGTTTCGTCACAAACTCTCAAAAATTTCCAAAACTCGTCAGCTCCTCATCTCACAAACTGAGGTAGTATCATTCATCACATATGCGTCATTTCGAATGACTCATTCCAAATGACTCATTTCGAATGACTCATTCAACTTCCCAATTTTCCTATTTTCTCTCATATCAAAAGCAAGATCTGTCTCCAGATCTGTGTATGTGGAATATCAGTGTCCTCCGTTCATTCAAAATTGTTTGATAGAAAAAGACACTCACTGACGGTACAAGGCAAGTTCTCAAGTTCTGACAAGGATTTGGTGTAGATAATCGATAGGTATACATGTCAGTTTTCGAATGCTCTTTGAAAAATTGGGATCGGTTGAGACAGTCGAAAGCTATGATCAAAATGCGGTTATAAAGTCTCAATAACGGATTTTTTGGTGAATACACGGATATTGGGCTATGGCGAGCAAAACAAATCTTTTCAGCTTGATAACTGTGTGATGTATAATATTCTAACACCCCTAAACGGAAGAAAATGATATGGAAATTTACTGAAAATGGTACTTGATACAATACTGAATTGATATCCACAAACTCAACAACCAATGGAAAGCGCAGAAAAAATCTGATTTGTGTTACCCAAAGATTCGTGAGATGAATGGTGGAGAGATATGTTCAGATAACTCGATTGATATCAAGCAGAATCTGTTATTTCAACGTGATCGCCGCAACGTGAAAATGGGAAACTCGAAGCAATATGTGGAGCTTTTTGAAATGCTCAACAAATTGAAGAAGATTGATCATGATCTATCCACCGACCATAGTTAATCTGTAGATTTGGATGAGAGGGGTGGAGTGATTCAAGTTTCATGCAAATGAGCCAAATTCTGTCAGAAAAGCACTGTCTGCTCCAAAAAAAAAGTATTTCTCGATTTCAAAGATTATCAGCACCTAGAATAGGGTATTCCATGAGATTATGGGTCTACAAGGAGGCGGGAGGGGACAGCTTGGAGATGAATCTTTCCATACAGCCAAACATGGTACCTACAGGGAAAATTGTCCTGCGTCGATATTCATCCACCTTGCTGTGCAATCAACTATCAACATTCAAATTATCACAAGTATATGTACCACTGGACATTCAGAGAGATTGTTGGAATGATCAGTGGAATTCCTTTGCCCTACGAAAACTACAACATGGATATAATCTTGGAAGATTTTGAAATTCTCAGAGCAATGAAATGGAATGATTATGAGTGTAGTTTATACAATCAAGGCAATATGGCTGTGCATGATGGAGAATTGTGTGCTGGAACGTTCATAATGACATGCATATAGAAAGGTAAATATCAATCATCTACACTGCTATTTAACTGAATGGAGGAAAACCATCCCGAAGACTTGTGCAAGTGACATCCGCTCTAAACCTGCATCCGTTCATTAGCTGGAACATGTACAAAGGGCACACAATCATCAGATTCTAGAAATGGATATAGATCCCCTTTGACACAAGAATTTGTTCTGGAGGCGCCGTAAATACAGATTATTTCGAACCCATTGATGATTCCCTCAATATCAAGTCCATTTAGGATATTCTCAACGTATCAAGTGTCCTTTCTCATATTAATAGCTGTTGGAGGTATCCTAAATTATTAAAACCTACATCACTGAGAAATGAACTCAAAAGTATTTTGATGAGTCTTTTTCCACCTAAGGTCATACTCTGTAAGAGTTTAGTAATCAGAAAAAATACTTCTGCTCTTGGAGTCAACTATGGAAACCAGGGGTAATTTAAAGACTCATAATGTACTTGATCAATCTCAAGGAACTACTCTGTGAACCACTGGTCTACATATCTTTGACAGCTTTCCATCTTTGATGGAATATGTGGCTTGATATGAACTCTCTCGTGATTGATTCAATCATGAAACACAAAATATTTGAGTTGGCTACCAAAACTCTTATATACTATCTAAGACAATACTGTGTCACTTTGTCGTTGTAAAACTGGCACATTCAACTCACATAAGGAGATGCGCCAATACCAATCTCATATTAAACGAATACCAATCGTTCTCACCTCTCAATTCTCCTATACAACTGGACCAATCAGTAGTAACGAGAACATGAAATAGATTTCACACTATGCTTGTTGCTAGCTACATCACTCCAATGAGAGATTCCAGAGAATATTTCTGTTAGTACCCATTATTGGGTTCTGAATATGAACAAGTGAGCAGCCTGAAGGCAAAAAGTTACAGAATGTTATTCAACCCGGTTTCTAGCTCACTGGATCTCCCCACGAACTCATTCAAGGTGCAAGGCAGTAGACAGTTAGACACATGAGAATACAAAATCAAATCTGCCTGTGGCAAACCCATCACTCTTC
This sequence comes from Eretmocerus hayati, assembly GCA_029851415.1. Classification (NCBI taxonomy): domain Eukaryota; kingdom Metazoa; phylum Arthropoda; class Insecta; order Hymenoptera; family Aphelinidae; genus Eretmocerus; species Eretmocerus hayati. Next base: position 76,855,797 of record CM056744.1, on the reverse strand, counting down.
AGAACTCATATTCGATCCAGGCACGACGAATCTCAGTTTCAGGCGCGATATGATGCCGAATTTCACGGGAATCTACCTGCACGACCCGTCACGTCGTCGCTACATCTGCTGCTCGGAAAACATCCAGTCCAGGATCCAAGAAAGCTGAAACCTGCAGGATGAGGGCGGTCGACGTTCCGGTGAGCAGCGACTTCTCCAGGAGCTGGGGCTGCAACACGTGCTTTGTTGGCTTTGATGATCGTTCGAGTTCAAGCTCAATGCTTAGTCGCATCAACGAAAATAGATCAGTTCTTCAGTAAAACTGGAGCCCGGAGCTTGGCTAACAGAGGGGTTAGTTATGTTAGCCAACCGCTTGGTGGCGCTCCTACTGGATAACACGTGTGTGAGCTGACGTGTGCGTGTGTGCGTGCACAAACAACACAAAAGCAATACGGCGATAACCAAACCTGCAAATTTTACATCAGCTATGCATTGCTAAAATTATCTCGATTTATTTTTTCAAATCGGACCAACTTTCGAAGTTGGACGAGAAATTTAAACTCATAGTGTAAAGGAGATATGGTGTGCTCATACGGAGGACGCGTTTTCGTCTCCTTCTGCGCCGACCCCACCGTCAGCCATATTGTCTGTTTACTGTAGCAGCCGATATGAGACAGCCGCATCTCGCCTGACATTTCACGCGATAAATTTATATTTTGTAGTACTCAGGCATCAACATGTGGTGCTAATTAGTAGTTTTCCACCGCAAAATATTAGGGACTCGAGTAGAACTTGGAATCAATGAAATCTCAAGCCCCCATCTGGGGGCTGCGATTTATATACGACATTAATGATAACAGCAGATGAGGCCGCTCGTGGCTCTGTGGTCAGCATTTTTGCTTCATAATCCGATGATCCGAGTTCAAATCCGATCAGATCCAAAATTTTTTTTTCTTTTTTTCTTTCGACTTCCTTCGTAACCATAATAATACATTCAGCAAATAAATGTTTCACATTGAACTAATGAATTCACGCGAAAAAAAGTTGATCCGCGCAGTAAATATTCGATGAATAAAAAAATTTTGCATATAAAATTCGGAAATATTTTGCTAATCTTTCGTCGAAATTACTTTTCTACTGTTAGTTTCAGAGAGATGAAGTGATAACTTTTTGAAACAATATTTTGACAATAAATTAAGCTGTCGGCTTGGCACGATGGGCCTGAGCCAATTTTTGCAAACACAAAATTCACCTAAAAAATTCTAATGTAGTTTTGCAAAACATAATATCAAACTTTGCAGCCTATAAAGAAATTCTGTCGTGATTTTTCGACCGGTTTTCACATGAATGCATTTTTTACATCTAATCGAGAATTTACGGCTTCTATATAATGCAGGGTTCTAAAGTATATAATATAAGAGATTTGATCTACATTTCATGGCTATTTTGGAATGCAAAGGTTAGTTTGTCAGCTGTAATTGGACATCTAATCTTTTCGAAAAGCTGACATGGAAACACTGAAGCACTGAATAAAAAAACGTCCAAAACGCATGAAATCATAAATGAATCCAGATAGAATTTACATAATCTAGAGACATACGTTTTCTTCAAACCAAAAATTCTCGATTTTATGTACAAAATCGCATTTTTTTGAAAACCGGTCGGGAAACTACGACCAGAGTTTCTTAATAGTGTCATGTCCTGACCTCTTTAGATCACCGTATTATACATATACATATTATTCATATATTTCCTGCACAAGTTTTCTCGAACAAACGCGCGCGGATTTTTTACACGAACACATACCCTCATCTCATAAATAACCCCATCCACCATCCCGATGCTCCTCGACATTCAAGGCCATCTTTGACAATTCAATTTATGTATCAGCTATGAAAATATTTTTGGTTCAAACATTTGTACATTGAGTAAGTAGAGTTAGAAAACTGTGACCGCTCTTCGTCCCAAATCAAGATAGCGCGCTGACAAATTACCTATCCTCGCTTTCCCTTTGAACAGCCCTCTACCTGAATATTCAGTGCGCGAGCACCGCCAATAGTATAACGAAACAATACATTATTCCTGACAATTTAATGTCGCGCGGAAATAGTCTACTAACCAGCTTGTATGTAAAGCGACGATGGCCCTTGAATTTTCACCGAAAATATAAAAATACTATGTCTCGGAAGGGAAAACCACCATTAGGGGACGAAGCTCTGCCCGAGTAGCATCAAAGTGTACCTTTAACTCTCTTCAATAAAGCCGCGTGTAATCAAGAACAAGTGTTTCAAGTAATAATTTCAAACAACCCTTGCCGCTGTATTATTGATTTGGATATCAGAGGAGCTCCAGCAGGAATTATTCTAACTGAAAGAATCCAGAAATACGTACCGCAAAATCTATATATTTCAGAATCTACTACTTCAAGGTAAGGGCAGGAGTTACTACACATGTTTACCTAATGAACACTCTCGCGTTCCCAACTATTGACTCAATTATATCGACGACACTATTGCAGCTTGATTACTGATTTTCCCTGCTTAGTTCTAACTGCTATTTCTTATTAGTCTACACTCTTTTCTTCACGTAGTTTCCAACTTTAACATTTTAAAAGTCGCGGTAGAATTATACGAGGGTGGCTCCTCTCCCGGCCGAAGCGCGCATAGCGTAGGCGAAACTGGAGCCGTAGTTGTCATACCCTTTTAATAAATATATAACAATTGGGGGCCCCTATCCGGGATCATTCCTCGTGTAATTGCACCGCAAAATTTCTAACTGATAAAACATGGGTACTGAAAAAGATAATCGTTATAATGAGGCGCTCACAATTTTGACCGATGAACTTTCAAAATATGACGAGAATTTTGCTCAAGCGGCGAGTGAAACAACTATAGTTCATTGTATTGAATATTTGCAAAAACGACAACATTTATTTAATGAACCAAATCCAGAACGAACTAATGAAATCAAGTCAATTAAGCGTTTAGTGCGTGGGGAAGTCGATGGAAAGTGGGTCGATAAAATCTGTTCAGATGACTTAACCCTTAATATACTCTGCCAACTTATGAATTACAATATCAGTATCAAGGAAATTATGCTCGCTTTAACCGACATTGAAACAGAAGCCGTATCGGTAATTCCACCCTTACTTAGCCATGGTGCAGAGGTCACGGAGGACGGCACTGGCCGTGTAATGGAAAATCATGAAGAAATAAGCCCAAATCACATTACTAACCCATCAGTGCTACACCCAAGCAGCAGGCGCGAAATTCCAGGTAGATTTGCAAGCACTCCGCGTTCATCTTGGAACTATCCATCCACCGGGCGCACGGTACAATTCGATTTGCAGGGCACCAATCAGCGGAGCTCTGACATGCCTAACACTTCGTCCTTTCTGTCACCAATACGCAACTTATCAATAAAAGACGCCATAGAACTGATTCCGAAATACAACGGTTTTAACATTCCGTTAATTAATTTTTTGCAAGGATGTCGGGAAGCGTGTAGTGTTATTCCAGCCACCAATGAGCCCGACCTCGCGAAACTTGTGAAGATGCGCCTATCAGGCGAAGCTTTAAAATGCGCACAGAGCAAATCCTTCAATAACATCGACGAAATCGCTAAATTTTTTAATGGAATTTTTGGATCAGCAAAAACCTTCCATCAACTACACGGAGAATTGGCAATATTGAAGCAACAAAAAGATGAGTCAGTCATCTCCTTTTCAAATCGAGTGAGGCACATTGCGCAAGAAATTTTAGAAGTGGCAACACGTGAAAATAGAGTCAAGGGGGACTTTCTAAATGAGTTAGAGCAGGACAAAATCAAGTTCTTTTTACGAGGGTTGCATTGGGTTATTAAAGCAAGAATGGGGAAAACTCGCTCTCTAGAGGACGCCACTACCCAGGCAATAGAAATCGAGCGCGAGTTCAATCTATTCGAACCAGAGGAATTGACAGAGACCGTACGTATCCTCAAACAAGCGAAAAGGGAGGACGCGAGCTCAGCCGTGCTTACCATGGGAGCGAGGAGTGTAGAGGTTTGTCAATACTGCCAAAAGGTGGGGCATACTGCTCGATCATGCTGGTCTATTCCCGGCGCGCAACCACCATCGCGTCGCGTGACTTTCGCGCAATCGATGGCGAGGGAGGCAGCACCGCGTGGCCCCGTAGCTGACGCGCAGCACCTTTCTCTGCCGCGAGAAAGGGAAATGTCGCTCTCGCGCAAAGACGTCGGCAGGTTTGATAATCTAGACTACTGTCATGATGATCAAGTGGAAACAAAATTGTGTAATTATTGTAAGAAGCCTGGCCATTGGAAAGAGGAATGCAGGAAATTGCAATACCGTCTGGAGAGAGAGAATTCGGGAAACGAGGAGCGTTCTCGAGATATGGGCGCATCTTGGGAACCACTACCACAACGCTCTCGCAGCAACACTCTCTCTCAGTAAAGCCCCTAGTTAAATCAGTAGTACTAAAGCTGCATGGCCCTTCCCCAACGATCATGATGCAATTTTCGGATTGTTTTGGTTATTTCAAAATTATGCTGGATACGGGAGCGGGACCATCGCTTCTTAAATTATCCAAAAAACCTAGTCATTTGAGGGTCGCTTATGATGAAATTATCGAGCTTACTGGTATAACCCCCCAGTCTATTCGTACTCTGGGGAAAATTAACTTACAATATTTCGATCTCGAATTACCGTTTCACTTAATACCGGATAATTTCCCGATGCTTGAAGATGGACTACTCGGGAGTGAAGCGTTTCATGGATATCATGCAAACATCGATTACGCAAGAGGAAATTTCAGGATCGGGGGATATCAGATTCCCATCTTGAATAACAATTGGGGCATAACGGAGAAAATTAATTTGGCATCCGCATACCATGAGTCGAGTAAGTGGGCAATCGGGAATTCTCCGAATAAAAGATTACGTTTAGATATGACTGAAAGAAAAAATTCGTCGTCATTAAAATTACCAGGAAATGAAATAGATGGATTTTCCAAAGAACGCACCTTGGATTGTAGAATTATAGGGCCCACTTGCAAACGTTCTATTCTCAAAAGAAAAATAATGACTATGCAAACTAATGAGAGATCTCAAACCAAATATCAGAATATGAGGGAATTGAATTCCAATTACCGGATACGTCAACCAGCAATTTGCATTACGAGCCCGAATGGTAAAAATGAGTCGGTACGGTGCTTAGAAACTGGCAGGCGCCCGACTTCGAATTTTGGAAATATTATGCCGAAGCAGCATTCGAATTTTGGAAACATGATGCCTCAAGAGCATTCGAACTTTGATAATACAATGCCGGTAGAGCATTCGAATTTTGAAAATATAATGCCTAAAGAGCATCCGAATTTTGATAATACAATGCCGGTGGAGCATTCGAATTTTGAAAACATGATGCCGGAGCAGCATTCGAATTTTGAAAACATGATGCCTAAGGAGCATTCGAATTTTGATAATACAATGCCGGTGGAGCATTCGAATTTTGAAAATATAATGCCGGAGCAGCATTCGAATTTTGGAAACATGATGCCTAAAGAGCATTCGAATTTTGATAATACAATGCCGGTGGAGCATTCGAATTTTGAAAATATGATGCCGGAGCAGCATTCGAATTTTGGAAACATGATGCCTAAGGAGCATTCGAATTTTGATAATACAATGCCGGTGGAGCATTCGAATTTTGAAAATATAATGCCGGAGCAGCATTCGAATTTTGGAAACATGATGCCTAAAGAGCATTCGAACTTTGATAATACAATGCCGGTGGAGCATTCGAATTTTGAAAATATGATGCCGGAGCAGCATTCGAATTTTGGAAACGTGATGCCTAAAGAGCATTCGAATTTTGATAATACAATGCCGGTGGAGCATTCGAATTTTGAAAATATGATGCCGGAGCAGCATTCGAATTTTGCAAACATTATGCCTAAAAGGCATTTGAATTTTGATAATACCATGCCGGTGGAGCGTTCGAATTTTGAGATTATTATGTCGGAGCAACATTCAAATTTTGAAAACATTATGCCTAAAAAGCGTTCGAGTTTTTATGATGCAATGCCGGTGAAGCATCCGAATCTCGAAGATACAATGCCGGAGAAGCGTTCGAATCTGGGGAATGATGCTAAGGGACATTTGAATTTTGATGAAACAATGCCAATGAAACATTTGAATTCTGAAAGCGTGAGGCCAGAGCAGCTTCCGGAATTGAAAAACAGTGCAAAGACCTTGGAGTCCAAAACGGTTGCACCGAATGATTGTTCAAAACACATAGAGCAAATAGGTGAAACCTTTGATCAAAAAAACTCACCAAAGTTGCAACATGAATTTGACGAACTAATTGCTCCACGTCTCAGATGTTTAAAATCTTTGGTAGTCCGATACTTATTAAAGAACCAATATGATCACTTGAGATTAATTAAAAGGGAGAGTTTGGCCATAATGAATTGTATTCAGAAAAGATTTGAAGAGAATAATTACATTTCCCAGCTTCTAGACTGTTTATCGCAAATTGAAAGTAAGTTGGATTATAGCCTACTAGATGAGTTAGAGGCGTTTTTGTACACGGATTGTGAGGTAAAAATAAAGAAGGAAGAGGAATTTGATAAAATTGAACAAAATGCATCAACAAAATGGGAAGAAGGCATAAGAGGTGGAATCCAAAGTATTAATGAAGGTACCCGTCTAGAGAGAATTAAGAATTTAATAAAACTGGACCATTTAGGAAGTAATGAAAGACCGGAAATCGAAGCAATAATTGAGGAATTTTCGGATAGATTCTTTCTGGAGGGAGACAAACTTGGTGTCACCAATTTATTCGAGCACGCGATACCCACAACTAACCAAACTCCAATTCGAGTCAAACCATTTAGGCAACCTCCTGTGTTAAATGAAGAAATAAATAGACAAGTTAGAGAAATGTTGAATTCGGACATCATTGAACCGTCAACCAGTCCTTACTGTGCACCAGTCTTTTGTGTATACAAAAAACCGGGCCCTGATGGCAAACCAAGACACAGAGTCGTGGTAGACTTTCGTAAGTTAAATGAATATATTCCCGATTACAATCACCCGGTTCCAAATATCGCGGACGTCCTTGACAAGATAGGGGGGGCTACATATTTTTCGGTATTTGACCTCGCAAATGGCTATCACCAGGTGCGCTTGAAGAAGGAAGATCGCCCAAAAACAGCGTTCGGGTGTGAACTCGGTTTATTCCAATTTACTAGATCCCCATTTGGGATGAAAACCAGTGCTCCGGTATTTTTATGCGTAGTATTAAACGCAATCTCAGGAATAAAAGGGGTAGTTTCATTTTTTGATGATATGTGCGTCTTTTCCAAAACGTTCGAGGAGCATTGTAGGATTATTAAAACATTGTTAAGCAGGCTGAGGGACTGTAACCTAGTATTACAACCTCCGAAATGCGAACTCCTGAAAACCGAGATTACTTACTTAGGCCACAAAATTACCAAGGACGGATCGAGACCAGATCCAGAGAAAATCAGAGCGGTCCAGGCTTTTCCCACTCCAAAAACACCCAAAAATGTTAAACAGTTTCTAGGTCTTGCTGGTTATTATCGCAAATTCATAGAGAACTTTGCGGGGATCGCGAAACCATTGACAAATCTTTTAAAGAAAAATCATGTCTTTTTATGGGATGATCGAGCTCAAAAATCTTTTGAAACTTTACGGGATAAACTGTGTAAGCCTCCCATTCTGATTAATCCAAATTTCGAATTAATTTTTAATTTGACTTGTGACGCTTCGGGATTTGCGATTTCAGGGGTGCTGTCGCAAGGTGATGTCCCTGATGATAGACCAGTAGCATACACGTCCCGAGCTCTCAATGAAAGCGAGAAAAATTATTGTACCTTTTCTAAGGAAGCGCTCGCTATCGTATATAGCATTGGTCAGTTTAGAGTTTATCTGTATGGGAGGCCTTTCAATCTGATTTCGGATCACAAGCCCTTAATTTGGTTAAATTCACTCAAGGATCCTTGTTCCCGCGTAACACGATGGCGGCTGAAGCTCGCTGACTACCAGTTCAGAGTAAAATTCAAACCTGGTAAATATAATGTCAACGCCGATTGTCTCTCTAGGAATCCAGTGGAGAATAAAATATTTATAATGAGTGCTAGTTCTGGGGCAAAGAATCCTGACGAAAGCACGCATGACAAAAACAGGGAGTACAATGGAGAAAACTCCAGCGAAATGACGGAATCGCAACCCCCTTTTACTCGAGGGAAGGCAGGTCGCCCGCCGAATCTACGGTATCTTGAAGCGATCTCAGCACTCTTACCGCGACGACAAAAGAATAAGCGCATTGGTAACAAAGCAATCGTCAAGGAATCGCAGACTCATTTTACAACAAACGGGGAATCAAATTCAGCAGTACAGACGAATTTAGATCACAACTTGGGACGGACAGTGATTGAACCAGGGGCAGACGTAGCGGATGATTATTTAACGATAGAACCTGCTACGCCTCGCCATGTTACTTTACCCTCGTTTTCCGAACTACCTTTTGCCGATGATACTTCTAATAACATGCTCTCACATGAAAACGATGATGAAAGGGTCAATTTGCTTCCCGTCAGAAATATTATTTACTGTCGTGATCAATTATTCATGCGGAAAGACAATTATGTGTATTTTGTCGATAGCTTAGGGGGACCTCTCGATGCAGGTGCGCAGCAATTAATGACCGTAAACAAATTACCAAGTTTTGAAAACATTGAGCCGGGAGAAATAGCGATTGTTAAGGCTGCTAACAATAAAGTCCACTTAGCCCTAGTGTTGAGATCTGCATCACCTGAGGGTATAAGTACTACGCTTGAAAACATTGATGAGTTGTTCAAAAATTTGAATGAACTCTTGGTACAACGGGAAATAAACACCTTTAGCATCAGCCATAGTGACTCAATTGACAATTTGGAATTCAACTGGAATTTGAGAACGCTTAGAGCTAAAATTCAGAAAGATAACGTGAAAGTGATTATTTGCCTTGGACACATCCAGCTGCCGGATGTATCGCAACGCAAGTCCATAATAAACGAGGCTCACTCAACAGCCATCGGAGGCCACCGTGGAATTCATAAGACGCATAATCGGATCCGACAGAAATACCAGTGGCCAAATATGAAGGATGAAATTTCTGTGTTCATCCAAAAATGTATTCCTTGTCAACTCAAAAAATTGGTCCGTGTTAAAACTAAACAAGAACTCATTATTACAGACACACATAGCATTCCCTTCTTCAAAGTTGCTTGCGATATTGTTGGCCCATTGCCAATATCTAATACGAACATAGAATATATACTAAGCATGCAATGTTTATTCACTAAATTCTTCATCGGTGTACCGTTACCAGACCAAGCAGCCACCACAGTGGCAGATGCAATGATCAAACATTTAATTTGTGTATTCGGAATTCCGAGCATCATCCTTACAGATCAAGGTACCAATTTTATGAGCAAATTAATGAAACATATCGCGGCAAAATTTAAGATAAAAATGGTAAAATGTACCGCATATCACGCCCAAAGTAACGGAAGTTTGGAACGCTCACACTTACCGTTGATAGAATACATCAAAATGTTCGCGGAAACGCAGAACGACTGGTCAAACTGGGTTTCTTTAGCTTCTTTTAATTATAACGTAAGTAAACATTCCAGTACAGGAAGTACCCCCTATGAATTAGTTTTTGGGCGATTGGCTAGAATACCTTCTAACCACCAATTTAATGACGAAGAGGACATACCAACCTATCAGCAATATCTTCGCGACTTATTGAACAAATTAGATAGCATTCACGCTATAGCTGAAGAAAAACTCAAGGACGCGAAGTCTAAATCGAAAGAAATTTATGATAAGCGCACAAATCCCAAAATTATAAAAATCGGGGATTATGTCTGGCTCCACAGTGGACCAAAACCCAGAAAATTTGAAAATCATTCGGATGGTCCATTTTTGGTGTTAAATGTATGGGAGAATGGGAATATCATGATTGAATTGAGTCCAACCCAGACGAAAGTAGTCCATAGCAATCGCGTGCGCATTTCACACATCCGTAGATCAAAAAGGGATCTCTATATCTCGGAATATGAGAACCGGGATCAATTTTGAGTTGCATTTATTCCCCGTTAGAGCTTGCCTTGTAATAAGTGTGGTTTATTTCTACTAATAATATCTTGAGCACTAACACTCTTTAATAATTTGCAGATGGTAATTGTTGCACTAACACTGTGGGCTCTCCAGTTCCAGATCAGCGAAGCAATCATAGGATATGATTGTGGAAGAAAATTTACTAATTACACAACTATATCCCTTGTAGATGTTGGAGCATGTGACATACCTAACCCTGTAGTTAACACCACAAAAAAGCATGTACTACTTTTACAGTTGAATGATTTCACGTCTACGCATGTTAGATATTGCAAAGTAAAAATTCGCAGGGAGGTTCGTTACTGCGGTTTTTTATCACATTCATCGGACGTTAAGAACGGGCATCTCGAATACATTAAAGATATAAGTCGAGACGACTGCAACAGAATGCATAGGGATCACGTTTACTCGTACGGAAATGGGGACATTCGTGATTTACCCGGTAATTTTTCATCAGTTAAACAAGTTACCTTGGCGGGCTCAATAACTGGGACAGGCAGAGATGTCGAATGCACTAACGCGGGTTACTATAACGATGCTTACGGTGAATTCGAACAAGTTTACGTAACAGCTCAATTAACTATTGAATTATATGATAGATGGAATTCTGTAATGATCAATGAAAACAAAATTCGGTTACAAAGTGGCACGACTTGTTCTTTCTCGGAAGATCATTGCACTGATAGCATGTTTGGGCATGCTTTCTGGGATGTAGTACCTCTTGGTGACTGCAATTGACACGCGTTTTCAATACTCTATAAAGGTTACGTCACCAAGGTGGTGGAAGCTGACAATAATTTGAGTTTATATGTTTTGGAATCGGACAGTATCTCCTTTGCGTTCAAAGAAAACGGACATGTATTCAAATGCTTTTTCAATTTGATTCGTACGGAACATCCGAAATTATTTATTCTTGATGATGAAAACAAAGAGCTTTTCCCGGCTCAAAACGCCCCCAGCGTTGAGAATATTGATATTTTCGCTTACATAAATTCAAAATTCATATATGTCGAGCGACATTTGAAAGGAGAAATTTCCAGACTTTATCATGACATTCTGCAGCATGAATGTGAATTGGAAAGAAAAGTTATAGCCAACACCTTGAGTATAGCTTCACTTTCACCGGATCTTTTAGCTTATCAAATAATGGGTGGCCCAGGTTACATCAGTCTATTAGCCGGTGAAGTTATCCACATACTAAAATGTGTAGAAGTAGAAGTAAAGGTGAGAAAGACTGATGAATGTTATCAAGAAATGCCAGTTTATCGCGATAATTCTTCTGTATTTTTAGCCCCCAGAACTCACGTTCTGCGGGAGTTTGGAACAAAAACTATTTGCGACACTATCATCCCAGTAATGTTTCTTTTCGGATCAGTGTGGTATAAAATGTTACCAAAATTCACTACTCAGGAAGCACCACAAATTATGAGACCCTCAACCAAATCCACGTTCAAATATAAATCGGTTGACATTGCAAATAGTGGAATTTATTCTTACCGGGACATCGACAAATTAAAGACCTTTATTATGTTTCCAAATGAAAGGAACCCAGTCTTGAACCAAATGGCCCTGACAGCGGCTGGCAAGAGCACAATTACTCGTGGGCTGTCCATTGACAAATTATTTGATGATGATTCAATAGCCAACATAACGGGATCTATTTGGAATTATATTTGGAGTCAATTTATGACTTTTGGATCGGCTAGTGCAGGATTCATATCGATTTTGCTGATTTTAAGACTGTTCAAACTGACAGTGGATATTATACTTCAAGGTTACACGTTGCACAAAATCTTCGGATGGTCTGTTCATATCCTTGGAGCAGTTTTTGGATCAATTACTCAACTGCTGGTACTGCTAGCGAAAGATAAGGATCGAGTCGTAAGGCAACAGAACGATAGAGAGAACGAAGCACGTCAATCTGAACGTCGTGATTTTTCTCCTCCAAGGGAACATTCATCATCGAGAGAAAGTCAACAATATCCCTGGGCGCCGCACCCGACCCCAAATACCGGAAGCACATCGTCTAACGGCCCTTTTCGATATCCAGATTTTGACCCAACCCGCACCAAATTTCGTTACGACGTCGAGTCACAAACTATCCACGAAATAATCATTCCGGAAAGACGCCGCAACACCGGTTTAGAGGGAAGATTCATCCCATCATTGTACACGCCTCCAGAGACTAGGAACACCTATTATAATACTTTCTGAGTGCTTTTCCACTAACAATCTGTTCACTTACTTTACTGTGTGGTAGATATACTGGTGTGCAAGTATATAAACACTAAGGCAGCATGGATTATTATTGTGCGAGCAGTATGAATGATAGAACAAAAAAAGAATTATTTCAAGAGTTAGGCGCCCTCAGACGTTCCCTCATTTGGGGTGCACAAAATGTTAATGAATCATTAGAGGATTACGGGTTAAGATACACTAATACTTTAATGAGGTATCAACTGGCAGGCCGTACAGCAATCGCAGAATTCGTAGAGGTAACCGAGTCAGATCTTTCTCGCGAACGGATAGCCATCTACGGATTTTTGACGGGGTTACAAGGCCATATAAAAAGATATATGTGCGATGAATATTGCTATCCCTCGTTATTTTCAGCTGTCCAACATGCACGAAAAATTGAAATCAATTTGATAAACATTGACCGCATGAGGGAACGTCCGAATCCCTCTGTAACTGAAAGTGATCAGGAACCGTCTCAATAGAAAAATTGTAATATTCTTTTTCAGACCGTGAAAATCCATTAGTAACAAGAAAAGGCAATGAATACAATAAGGGATTATGAATGCGCATTTTATGAATGCCTAAACCTGATCATCTGCACAGTATGCTATCAAGAAAAATTATTTCCGGAAAATCGATGCGCCTACTCTCTAACAATACACCGCTGCACTGAATTATTATTACAATCAGTGCAAATTTTCCATTGCGTTTCCTGTGAACAACAAATTCCTTATGTCAAACGGACCATCTTAGCAGCACAAAACCCGGATAATACACTTCTGATCGACTTACTTGATAGTGCTTCCTTGTCCGAAGTTAACGTGGATAGTGACATAAATATCAATTGCCCCTTATCTTTACGAACCCATAATATACGTGTTTCGGGTCGCAGCGAACAAGAACTTACGGAACTTCTGAATTTACTTGCAGCGGTAAGACGTGGCAGTGAAGAAATCTGGAGAGACATTACCCACACGGTAGAGAACGAAATTGTTACCCTAGCTAGGCAGACCGGAACAGAAGCTTCAGAACAATGAATGTACTAGAATTGTTGTATGGGTTATGTGGTATGCTAGTTCTAAGTAAGGATGTTGATGCCGCGCGTCCCATTTTTCATAAAATCAGGTCACAACCTGGAATATTGTATGAGCATCAGGCAGACATGTATTTAAAGGGCCAAGACTGGACTTTTATTTCAAGTGTTAACTTAAGCCAATTTTCACAGCAAGCCTCAAAAATTCAAATAGTGAAAGATTTAATAAAGAAGCAATTCGATATTGAAAATGAGGGCCTATCAAACTGTATCGATGAGCTCACGAACGCGCACGACAGACTTTTATTATTGATCACGACGATTCAAGAAACAGCTGCGATTCAGGATGTCAGCCTCGCGAAGGGGAGAGGGGAGGCAGATATTGCCTCGACTAAATCAATTAACGCCCAAATAGCGCAATCCATTATCACGTTAACAGAATTGTATGCCAGTGACCGAAATTCCATGACCAAACCTAAAGAAGCTACAAGTTACTTCAAAAATGAATTTGAAGGGAGTAACCTACAGATTATGAGTTTACTGCAAAATCGCATGACATTCACTTTCAGTTCCCATAATGACACACAGGACGTCAAACTTAAAAATACCATAGATATCTGTCACACAATTTCCAAAATAGCTCGTTCTACCGCAACTTCTCTTGGAAGAGTATTGAATGCAATCAATATAAATAAATATTCTTTAGACGTGACTCCCGTGAATAGAGCAATTCTTGAAGTCGTCCTCAGCAAAAAACTCAAATTACCTAATCTAGACGACCGCTTAAGTTCTCATCAACTCATGCGCTTGTCCAGTCTTGCCATCATTCTCGAAGGTGACCTTGTGATTTTCAACATAAAAATTAGCTTCATGGATACGGAAAAATTCATTGTGTGGAAAATGACTACGCTCCCTATTTTTCAGAATGTAACAGGCCAAGTAGCCGCTTTTATACAACCGAGAAACGAATTATTAGCCATGTCCAACCAATCTGATTTGTATGTATTCCTTCTGAAGAATGAATTGAATGACTGTAAAAATTTCGGTACGCATTTCTTATGTCCTAGCGTTTTTGTATTTGAACAAAGGCCAACTTGCGAAACTCTGTTGTTGAAAGGAAAAAATAAGGTGCTTCCACCATTATGTTACCCACAAGTGACCAATATTAATCCGTACTTTTTATTAAGAACGTCAACTCCTCATGTGTGGGTTTTTTCGGCGCAAGATCGCAATAATATTCAAATTCAATGTGACGATGCCTTTCAATTTTTGCCTTGGAATGGAATAGGTCTAATAGAACTCCCCGCATCTTGTCAAATTTTTGCCGAGGACCAGATAATCAAAGGATTTGACGGCCCCTTCGATTTAGAGAAATTCTATTTTCCCGAATTGTTTATCAATATAACAGAGGCCGAAATCAATTCTAAAGTCAGGTCTTATTTAAATGAGAGCGGAGAACCCGCAACCATACAAGTGGAGCATCATCATGTGAATGGAGCGTCAATCAATATTCTTATTGGACTAGCCATTTTTCTTGCATTGCTGTTGATTATACTGATTATAACTACGTTACTGCTCTTATTAAGGAAACCGGTGCCACCATCAATATGTAATCATTTGGAACCCACTTATGTACCCATGCTACCGTTGGAAGATGAAATAATAGACCTGACTAAAAGTCCTATTTATGATGTACCCCGTTGGGCGAGAAAACCTGTAATAAGAGAGTGTGAGAGACGTGAAGAGTGAGAGGCGAGGAAAAGAGTGGTGCGCGAATTTAGAAACGCTATGAATATAACAATGCCTATTATACATGAAGAATGCATATTGTAGAATGGTGATTGGTACTAATGGTAATGGTCACTTCCTTCTCCTTTCCCTCCTCAAACAACTTTCTTCTTGATACACAACACGATTATCATAATTCGGTACAGACAAGTCCACCCCATTTCAGAAATTTCTAACTTACAGACACGAAATGACGCCCTTACCGAACGTCAGCATTGGAGGATGGATTATGACATGTTTGTTTATTGGAGCCGTGTCATGGTTCCAGTTTCGGGCTCCATCTACGACAACTCGAAATAGGAGAGGAGGGCGGCGCAAGTCAAGAGGCGCGAAACGCGCCGCTCAGTTGAGGCGACAAGTTCCTGGCGGGACCGTAAACGACCCTGAAATTAATTCCAGAGCCAGGAGACAAGCGATACTAAACGACCCAACTGCCGACCGCACAGAACTTCGCATTTTTCTCAAAAGGAAGGTCCCTAGCTGGTGGAAACAGTTCCAACGTGCAACCGCATTCATGAGCGATAATCTCACAAGGGACTGGGTAAGAGGTCGATTTGACGCCGATGCTGTGATACTTCACGTCCGCCTATTTCACGCAATGCCTGAAAGAGAGTATATCTATGCTGCCTTAAAAGGACGAAAGGAAACTGAGGAAAGACGTGAGAAAAACATCCGCCAAAATCGAGTAGTGGCAAGAAATGCTGATGAAAGTAACCATCATCTTACATGGAAAGATGTGAATCTTTCACCAAATCTCCGTTACGACCTAGAAAGGGCTCATGACTATGGCCAGATGCATTTGAATTTGTTTTTCACCACAGTGCCAGGAGAATTCGAGCTTGAAAGAGAAATGAGCTGCTGGAGCATGGGAAACTGTGCTTGTTGCGGTAACAGTGCGCCTATATTTAGAGACTGTGCGATATGCTTCGACCGAGCACCCAGGATAGACGCTAAAGAGGCACGCTGGATGGCGCTCAACTGCTCAATCGAACTATATAATTATGAATCCATTTACAAAAGCAAACATGTCAGAGACCTCCATGAACCTTGGACATGCCGACCATGTAGAGGCAAGCCTCCCTTAGGTATTTACTATCCTACTACTAACAGATGGGCATGGTAGAACTATACAACGGACTCGCTGCTCATAAGGACGCTGGATGGAGAGAAAGCAAAAAAAAAAAACATTCCCAAGAAATGAAAGTATCTCAAAGGAAAGATACACAAAAAAAATTATACGGCACACTAGAGTACGGTATAGAGTACCTTCACGTAAATTCACTTAAGTGCCTGTTCATCGCACACTTAGAAATTTTCATCGCTCCGGCGATGCTTTTCTGGGGGAGGGACGTGTCATGTCCTGACCTCTTTAGATCACCGTATTATACATATACATATTATTCATATATTTCCTGCACAAGTTTTCTCGAACAAACGCGCGCGGATTTTTTACACGAACACATACCCTCATCTCATAAATAACCCCATCCACCATCCCGATGCTCCTCGACATTCAAGGCCATCTTTGACAATTCAATTTATGTATCAGCTATGAAAATATTTTTGGTTCAAACATTTGTACATTGAGTAAGTAGAGTTAGAAAACTGTGACCGCTCTTCGTCCCAAATCAAGATAGCGCGCTGACAAATTACCTATCCTCGCTTTCCCTTTGAACAGCCCTCTACCTGAATATTCAGTGCGCGAGCACCGCCAATAGTATAACGAAACAATACATTATTCCTGACAATTTAATGTCGCGCGGAAATAGTCTACTAACCAGCTTGTATGTAAAGCGACGATGGCCCTTGAATTTTCACCGAAAATATAAAAATACTATGTCTCGGAAGGGAAAACCACCATTAGGGGACGAAGCTCTGCCCGAGTAGCATCAAAGTGTACCTTTAACTCTCTTCAATAAAGCCGCGTGTAATCAAGAACAAGTGTTTCAAGTAATAATTTCAAACAACCCTTGCCGCTGTATTATTGATTTGGATATCAGAGGAGCTCCAGCAGGAATTATTCTAACTGAAAGAATCCAGAAATACGTACCGCAAAATCTATATATTTCAGAATCTACTACTTCAAGGTAAGGGCAGGAGTTACTACACATGTTTACCTAATGAACACTCTCGCGTTCCCAACTATTGACTCAATTATATCGACGACACTGTTGCAGCTTGATTACTGATTTTCCCTGCTTAGTTCTAACTGCTATTTCTTATTAGTCTACACTCTTTTCTTCACGTAGTTTCCAACTTTAACATTTTAAAAGTCGCGGTAGAATTATACGAGGGTGGCTCCTCTCCCGGCCGAAGCGCGCATAGCGTAGGCGAAACTGGAGCCGTAGTTGTCATACCCTTTTAATAAATATATAACAATAGACTGAATTTGATATGAACTTCAAGACTGCATCGGAATTTCGGAGGTGATTTTTTTGTCCCATCAAAAGCTGGTTCAGGCCCGCCGTGTTCGTAATTTGAAACTGGATGAGTGAGTTTATGTTTGAATGAAAGAATGAATAAGGTGACCCAATGAATAAATTTAATAATTGAGAAGAGACAAACAGAAATTTAATTGCCCAAATGAAGGATCAGGATAATACAAAAATACTAAATCGGTGATCAAGCTCTGAAACATAGACGATTTAAGGAGAAAGAAAAAGCTCACTTGAATACATCTTTCCCCCCCCCCTCCCCGTCTCGAGTTGTTTTTGTAACATTTCACTCTTTGTAAGATAAATTTTAAAGAACTCTAGGTTATTGGTATCATCACTATCCAATTTATAGGAAGATATATGCATTGGAGTGTTTTTTATTCGAAGTAATATGTCCATCAATTCTTACCTCGAATTTCATCAGAGCACAACGGCACTTCTTAGTATAAAGTGTAAACAGAGAGAACCTCTTATTGAAGAAGATTAGTTAGTGAAACAGTCACATTTTTCAACTGTGGGGCATTTTTCTTAGAATATACGAGTTTTCCAAAACATTACTTGCGTTAAATTTACTTCACAGACTTAAGAATGTTGTAAACAAACGGTGAATTCTTGTTGCTATCAAATCTCACGACAATGTAGCTCGAAATGCATAATATACGACTCAACGGGGTGTGAAAATAAGTTTGAACTGCAAAAACTGAAGCCAAGAGTCAAACCCTGTCCGAGTTATCTTTTAAACTCTGCCGATTCCCGCTCGAGCTCTGATTGGTCGAGCGCTCGGCTGGGGTCAAAACCTGATTGGCCGAGAGCTCACGCTGCGCGTGAGCACACCATATCTCCTCTACACCATGTTTAAACTGTTCACGAATAAAAAAACATCCGTTGGCTGTACATGAAAACCCACATAGCTCAGTCGATAGCGTCCTTGGACGTTAGATACTGCATGATATGGTGCCACGGGGCGGGGTTCTAATCTAGGGACCCTAGATCCCCCAAGTCCTTTTTTTCTCTTTCAATCATAGCCAATATTTTTTTTTACGGACAATTTCATCAATATTTCGTTCACGAATTATCCAATTCAAGAATATTTGTTTCAATCAGGAAAGCTTGATATACTATACTTTTTTCGTTTACAACAAATAACTGATTAATCAAAAAAACATCAAAATTCTATGGTAAAAATTATAACGTAAGTGGAAAAATTGTAGATTCAAAAATCGAAGGAATTTCCGACAACGTTTTCGATAGGTCTCTTGATGCCCTTTCAGATGCCGCAACCCACAAATCGATAGCTATTCAAAAACTCGAAATATTCCCATTTTCGTGAATAAAAGAGCATTGATTTCCACACGATAAATTTTCGGTCTGTTGACGGATGTGCGTGCAATGGAGAGGAGAAATTTTTTTTGGGCCCCATAGGTGGTCGGAAGTTCCTATCTTGGGCCATATATCGAATGAAAAAGTTTAAAAAAGAATCTGAGAGATGACCCCTTCCCGTAGGTCGCTTTGGCGTGGAATTCATCGGCTATTAGTCCACCGTGACTAATGAGTGATCTCACATTATCTCCGATGATCGTCATAATTACGAGGCACAGGAAAAAAAGGAAAAGCGTGATCTTGGAAAATAAACAACTAGCCGTGTATGAACTCCAAGTGCATGCGTGGTAATTGGTAAAGAATAACGCGTAAAAGTAGAACGTCGAGGCTATACCTAGCCTGGCGTCGTCTGTTACTGTTTTGGTTTTGATTGATGCATCGCAATCAATCAGAAGTGCCTGCGATGCATCCTGCATTTTTTGGTCCGATTAGCCCTTTAGCGCCCTTTTGTATGTTTTGCCTGTCCCATCCCATACATAGAATGGGAAATATCTTCAGTGATGGTGCAAATGAAATTTTAATGAAACAGCTGTGCATTTGCTGATTAAAAATGAATATCAAAAGGTTAGCTAGTTAACTTCTCAAAGCTAGACTAGAGAGTTTGATGGTCGCGAACAATGATTTCTTCTCATGTTGGAGCAAAAACAGATTTTGAATTGTATTTAGAGATTGATGATTCAAGGAAATACACATAAACACTCATGCACAAATTTTATGAAAGATGAATCTTAGAGATATCGTCCTCTACATTACAAAAACTGAGCTATAAGTTTCTAAATTAGATATTCTTTCAAATTTGATACCTCCTGCACCGATGAGTAAAAAAGTTCCTGAGCACCCTTACGCATTATTTGATTAGATTACCAGCCCTCCGGATTCAATATTATCTGCACTTATTTTGATAAGACCTTTGACATATGTGATAGAGTTATGTTTTACTATTCTTGTGGGGGTGCTCAACAGCTGCACGTCCTTTGTAATTTTGTATCGGTTACATGTATGGGGTGGAACAGGCAAAACATACAGAAGAGCGCTAAGGAGCTAATCGGACCAAAAAATTCAGGATGCATCGCAGGCACTTCTGATCGATTGCGATGCATCGATCAAAACAAAACAAAAGCAGACGACGCCAGTGATTCCAATTGCCGCGTCGGAGAGCTTAGTTGACTGCGGCAGTCCCAGGGAATTCCGGTGAGAGGGCTACAGATCAGTGGCTTGTGATCTGGGCTATCTCAAAACAACAAAATGATAAAATTATAATTAACAACACGCAATTAAGTGAGTAATAAGTTTCATAAGAAAAAAAAAAAAAAGTAATAAGAGGTCAGTCTATCCGAAATAAGGGTGTAGAAGAATATGATCATTGAATACAGGCAGCTGGGGAGGTATTAATCTCGCGGCGGATGCCGTGCAAGCTGGGATATTTTTTTTGCTTTTTTGGAAAAATGGAAGATGTATTGAATTCGTCTGGGCTATTCTCCAAATGTATTTGATTGAATGAGTATCATGAGCTAGAGAAGTTATGAGTTTTCCTATCTTTTCCAGCCAGATGCGACGGAGCTCGTTCAATCGATGCATCTGGGGAGGGTAGAGAGAAGGAGAGTAAACTCGGTCCGAAAGCCAGAGCTAGCCAGGATATAGTAACGACATATTTTCCACGAGAGGCGCTACTAGGCTCTGGGCTAAGGCTTCACCGACACGAAACCGGGACGCTCGTGTGCGTAAGAGGCGTGGATCGCGTTAGCATTACGGAGATTGAATGTGCCACGCACACTACTTTGACATTTTTCACCTACTACGAGAGGGGATGAAGGAGGCGGAGTCAGTCTTCCATCCTTTCAGAAGCTATGAGCCAACGTCGATCTAGCCCAGAACACCCCAGAGCCTCTAGTGGCCAACTCTGGAAGTGTGATTGTATCCTGACAAGAACTAGTTTTGTACACGGCGAAAGCCCAGAGTTTACTCTCCTTCTCTCTACCCTCCCTAGATGCATCGCCCGATCGCCAACGGTTATTTTGGCTTTGTCTGGCTTTTGTCAGGCGTTGCACGCACTCCGATTCCGACGGATATGATTCCAACGCGTTCCCCTGGTCCAGTCCGACGTTCCGAACTGGGAACGATCACATTCTTCTCTACCCTCCCTATTCTCAATTCACAAAAAAAAAAGAACTGCCAACAAGAAAATCCGGATTAAGGTGACTCGCGCAGATTTTAACTAAACTGGAAATCGGTCTCAAAGTAATTAGAAGTCGTAGATAAACTCATGAAAAATCATAATCCGTCAAGAAAAGAGGTGTTCGCCGACGAAAATCGAGAGAAAAATCATTTGAGAGAAAAAATCCTTATACATGTATTCTTATGGGATTGGCGAGTATAAACGAGACCGCGTGCAAACTAAACCTTTACCATCGATTATGACAAAAGAAATCTATGCTATTTTGCACGGCGCGTCTAATGACATCAAAAACATGATAGGTTGCCGGCGTGGATTTTGGCTCGGCCAGTGCAAGGGGAAAAAACAACGGAGCGTGCGGTGGGAGACCCGCTGTTGCAACGATCTTCAAACTGCCCTCTCTTGCGGGGCCTCGGCCTACGGCCCAGTCAGGGACCGTTCTGGCACTACGCCGGCACCGCATCACCGCCACTGTTGTCCCCCGCTTCAGCTGCCGGGCTGCTTTTGGCTTCGCACTACTGCGGCTCATGTTGCCGTGGCAGTATACCGATTAGCTTCGTGTGATTGTCGTGCACATTATCGTAAGCGAAATACGTCTACGTACGCCGTTCTTCGAAATCATCACCATGAGTCAAGTGCCGATTCCAAGTGACGATTCGTCTCGGCGCAGAATGCTCGAGTTGGATGACGGCGAGAGGGTCCTTGTGCGGGTGGTGAACGAGTTTCGCGATAAGGAGGAACCCGTTCACCGCATCGGATTCTGCCGCTGGCTGGCACTCGAGGCGGAAAATGAGGAGGAGAGGGTGGTTGCCCTCAATCAGATGAAGGAGGATGATGTACAAGTCAGTATGATGTGGCCGGAAGGTGTCAATGTGGGAAGCGCCAAGCAGACTCTGAGATTTCTTACGAAGATGGAGAATCCGTCCGGCGTGTTCAAGCCGAGGGTGGTTAAAATCTTGTCTTACGGAGGTGAGTGAACACCCATGTCCCCGTAATTAGCTCATCCGCGCGTTTGGGTGTTGTGATAATTTCGAATATTGCGCTTATGGGAGGCGTCAGGTATAACTTTGATTCTCGCAGTCGTTCGAGATAACAGGAAATGGCGGGATTGCGGTAGGTAAAAGTTGAAGCAGGGCCGAATCTTTTCCCCGAGTCAGCTCAAGATTGATCGCATAGTTTATTTCGTGGCAGCAATCGAGAAATTGAAATCGCGAAATAGCCACTACGCGAATTCCGTTGATGAACAATTTATATGTTCTGCTTCAAGCGGGTTTCGATATTTCAACTTGCTCTTAGACGGTCAATCCGGGCTAATTACCTCAAATTACGATTTTTTTAGAAATCGATGTTGCGAAGATGTGAGTTGGCGCGCGTTTCTGATTAGTGATCCTCCTTCGGGACGCGCTGCCCGTGGCGCTACAGAGAGAAAGATAGATCGCACGGTGGCCCGTATAGGACTCCGTATGTGGTCCAGAAGCTTGCGCAACAGTGCTGTGCTCTTCGATGCCTATATACTAATAATACCTACATAGCACTACCTAGGTAGTAAGTAGATACATTCAGACTTGTTTTGGCGCTCGACCTCGGCTATGTGGATAATTAGTTCGTCGGTTCTCAGTTTCTAAATGTAATGGTTATTGACTGGAATTGTTGTGGTTATTTCAGATTATTCAGAGATGACCAAGAAATTGGTCAACGCGGTCAAATTTGGTGTGACAACCCCAACAAAGGATACTAGGAGGCTCCACGCTAAGGATTGGATATTTGATGAGGATAAGGTGGAGAACCGTCCGATTGAACAAGCAAAGAAAGCAAACAACAAGAAAAAAATTGTTCAGAGGACTGATGACGAAGGGCTGGGGACATTGCAAAATTTGTCTGCTATAAAGAAGCGAAGAATCGCCTTGTGAGAGGTGAGGCACGCTTTAAATATTGATATTTCTGATAATTTCACATGATGAATCTCTCAGACCCACTAATGATTGTGCATTTCTTTCTCCATCAGGTCAGAACAAATAATATCCTCAGTGACTCCTCCCCCACAACTTTGGTGTGGGAGCCAAGTTGTGAGAAAAGCGCTACTCCAGAAGTAGCTGCAGCTTGCAACAAACTTGATGATAATAGGGTAAATTTTCTCAATCATATTTATAAACTTGAGTGTTGTTGGAATTAATCACTCTTAAATCCTTTTTCTTCGTTGCACAGGCTACTGATGTAACCGACGATGAGCCTTTGGATAACAATTCAGATGGTGTTGGTGATGTGACTCGGAATGGATACACTGACTTGGAATTTGCAGATTCTTTGCCGTCAACAGAACAAAGTCACTTGTTACAAGTGGATTCAGGTGCCTCATCCTCCAAACGTTCACCTAGAACGTGTGTAAGGCTACCGAGGCAGCCGATAATGTCATTATCACCAGTACTATAGTCAATGAGCAGGTGAAAACTGTGAGTATCAGCTCAGCGCTCTTATAATTTAATGTGATGAGTGACATGATGAGTAATTGCTATTGTCTACTTGGTGAGCCAAAGGCTTGGGTTCATCGAATTTTTCAGACTCATTCAAATATCAATCCCTGTATCAATGCATGATCATCCATTGTGCAGCGAGATATTTTATAACCATTTCCCAGATATTGGAATGAAATTTTTTAAAATTGATTCAATTTGTCGATGGTGAGGTTTTTGGGTGAACCTAACTCATGCAGTAAATCCTGAATGAGCCCTGATGGACTCTTTTTTTCAAAATTGTTATGCCCGTTGTAGTTGAATGTGCAAATGTATATTCATTCTAGGTGAACCAATTGAGCCAAGTCAAACCCTGCGGTGTGAATAACAGCACAGAGCCAAGTCATTACGGCGAAACCGACTGCATTGCTGAGGTATCTGCCACATCAACATCACCACAACCTGCTTCACCATCAGGCAGCCCTCGTAGGTCCAGTAACCAGCCTGACATTGAGGTGAGAGATGTGCACATTTGATAGCTGAACAGCATTTTCTCTAGTATCTTGTGGAATTATAAGTAAATTTGTAATAGCTCCTAATACTCCTTCAGCTTGTTGTGTTATACCAAAGCTTCCTCTCGCTGGTTTCCTCGAGCTTTTGCTCAGACCTTTTGTATAAGACATATTTTCGAAACTCATTGCTTGATGTGAAACAAACGAATTTTCTCGGCCACTGACTTAATCAAATTTCAATTCAACTTTGTAATAGCTAGGCCAAAGTGTAGTAGACTCATCAGATTTGCCCTGTTCGTCCTTCAAAGTAGATCACCATTATAGAATCTTTTTCAACATTGCTATAGCTATTGTAGGTAAAATTCGTAATTTATTTATTGTAGGCGAACGTATTCGACAAAATCAACCCTTGCGGTGCTAATACCAGCACAGAGCCTAATAATGAAAGCGAAACCGACTGCAACGCTGAGGTATCACCCACATCAACACCATCACCACCTGCTTCACCTTCAAGCAGCCCTCATATGCCCGGTAACCACCAAAACATTGAGGTGAGAGACATAGTGATTGATGTTGATTGATGGTTGTACGCTTTTCATTATCGTGTAGATATCCTGAAAGAAAGTAAGATTTATTTGGTGATGCATCACTCTCGCTAGAAATAAGGTTCATGTGTACATAAAGTACTACTAAACATCACAGTCATGTTGATGTGAGCATCGATGGATGATACAGTTCATATGTAGATAGAGATTATCGAAAACTGGAATCTGTAATTGATCTATACAGATTGAAATTCATATTGAATAGAATGAAGGATCTAGATAATATGTTTATCACTAGCAAGTATTCATGCAATAAATTTGCGTCGGTTTTCCAAGTTTTGATGAATGAGAATGGCAGTAACTTTTAAATATCTAGACCAGTTCAAAAAATTTGGAAATGAAGATACTTTATAATCATTTTGCTCCGTTCTCAAGAATTAATATTGGAAAAATCGGAAACTAATAGAACTGCATCTCTATCTTGCGAGAAATTGATTCGACGAGATTATACAAAAGTTTATAATTACCTGTAGCCTGTAGAGTGCATATGAATGTTTACATTATTGAAACTTCATTCCATACGCCTCATTGTACACTTGCGGGTGAGCCTGCCGATATGACTTCTGCACGAGTGTACCTCCTTGGAAATTTCCCATCACAATAATCAGTCTTGAGCGATCTATATATATATATATATATATATATATATATATATATATTTAGTTATAGACATTTATGACGACCAATTTTACAAATATACCCACTTATGACGACATTTTCGGTTATGACGACCGGTCGTCATAACATTTACAAATATACCTACTTATGACGACCAAAATTTTCTTTACGTATACATGACTTATGACGACCGGAAACGGCTGTCTCAGAAAACTTCTGTTATCTCCTCGGCGGTCATCTCCCACGAGGGATGGTTAGTGTTTCGAACGCAAAACGGAGTCTCAGCACACGTCTGTCATCTCCTCGGCGGTCATCTCCCACGAGGGATGGTTTAGTGTTTGAACGCAAAACGGAGTCTGAGCACACGTCTGTCATCTCCTCGGCGGTCATCTCCCACGAGGGATGGTTTAGTGTTTGAACGCGAAACCACTGTCTAAGCAGAACAACTGTTATCTCCTCGGCGGTTATCTCCCACGAGGGATGGTTTAGTTTTTGAACGTAAAATCACTGTTTTAACCCCCGGTCGTCATAACATATTGATAAGTGTAACAACGGTATCTATACTGTCGGTCGTCATAAGTACTGTATAGATGAGTTTATATATATATGATTTAATATTCCCGTATAAAAAAGTTACCCCCCTAGCTAACCTAGGTTACGAACATAGGTAATTACCGAATGATGTAGACGTAGGTTACGAACTATGGGAATTACCTATCTAATTACGAAGGTAATCAGCCAGCCTTGAGCACACCTATACAGCTTGCGTAGGGAATTGTAAGGGGGTGTTTTGCTATAATCAGACCCACTGCAGCCGAGCTGAATTTTCCTCAGTTGGTTTTGATGGGTGATTTTACACGGTTTCGGTCGCGTTTACCGAGTGAAATTCTCACCCAGTCAGGGAGTATCAGTAGAATTGTATAGTAATTTCAACTGCGATCAGTAGATTTACAGTACCCAGATCTAGGATCCAACTAGGTAGTCTCGCACGTTCTACCCAGCCGAAATCTTCTCCCATCTAGCGAGTGCATGTGAAAATGTATGGGGATTGAAGCGATCGGTTAGTATGGATTCACCCATTTGTAAGTAGTGGAAATAAGACTTGGATAACCTACTTGGGTTTCCACCTAGACCATGTTGGTAATTTACCCACCTGGCAACTACCCACAGACACCGTGAGTAGGGAGGCCTAACTAGGTAAGATTTTTGTTTCGAAAGCCGAAGAAAAAAAAATTATTTGGGTGAATATTTTGAAAGTTCTCAATTGAGTTTCATCCAATTACAGCCTGATTTGATCAGAAAATTCAACTAAGATAAATTTCATTTTTCAAAATCGAACTTTGGTGCCCAACACGCACTCGCTCGGGATCAAACTCGGGATCTTTTCGGGATCAATGCAGTTCTCAAGCGGTACCCAGGTAAACAGCAAGTGGGTACGGTCAAGTGGGTATAATCTGCATCTATATAGGCGGATGAGGACTTTCTATGGAACTATGAGCCGCGATCATTTTCTACCATTGCAAACCCAAGTCAGTTATCCAAGTAGCGAATTTCCTATTTACTTTCACTATTCATAAATGGGTAAATCCACGTTGTAAATTTTTTTCATTTACCTCCCTACCTATACTCGCCAGATAGGTGTAAATCCTGGCTGGGTAGAAAGTATGAAATTACCCAGTCATTTGTACCGCTGTAGCGAAGTACGTATTTGGTAGCTGGGTAAGTGCATACTAACCGATCGTTGGAATATCCATACATTTTTCCCTATACCATTCCCTGGGTAAGAGAATTCGCAGGATTTTAAAAAAATTTGAGAAAAAAATTGGCGCCCGAGGTTCGGTCTACCTCTAGGACAATTGATTTCTGTTAAGTCTGTTATTAAGAAGATGGCAAAACGCAGCTTTTGGCTTGTGTGCGACGTGTTAGGAATCAAAAGACGGGCTTATGGCTTATCTACGTAGGAGAATACAGAATTCACACCTATCTGGCGAGTATAGGTAGGGAGGTAAATGAAAAAAATTTACAACGTGGATTTACCCATTTATAAGTAGTGAAAGTAAGTAGGAAATTCGCTACTTGGATAACCGACTTGGGTTTGCAATGGTAGAAAATGATCGCGGCTCATAGTTCCATAGAAAGTCCTTATCCGCCTATATAGATGGAGATTATACCCACTTGACCGTACCCACTTGCCGTTTACCTGGGTACCGCTTGAGAACTGCATTGATCCCGAAAAGATCCCGAGCGAGTGCGTGTTGGGCACCAAAGTTCGATTTTGAAAAATGAAAATATCTTAGTTGAATTTTCTGATCAAATCAGGCTGTAATTGGATGAAACTCAATTGAGAACTTTCAAAAAATTCACCCAAATAATTTTTTTTCCTCG
This sequence comes from Eretmocerus hayati, assembly GCA_029851415.1. Classification (NCBI taxonomy): domain Eukaryota; kingdom Metazoa; phylum Arthropoda; class Insecta; order Hymenoptera; family Aphelinidae; genus Eretmocerus; species Eretmocerus hayati. Next base: position 76,828,016 of record CM056744.1, on the reverse strand, counting down.
GCTTTCGAAACAAAAATCTTACCTAGTTAGGCCTCCCCACTCACGGTGTCTGTGGGTAGTTGCCAGGTGGGTAAATTACCAACATGGTCTAGGTGGAAACCCAAGTAGGTTATCCAAGTCTTATTTCCACTACTTACAAATGGGTGAATCCATACTAACCGATCGCTTCAATCCCCATACATTTTCACATGCACTCGCTAGATGGGAGAAGATTTCGGCTGGGTAGAACGTGCGAGACTACCTAGTTGGATCCTAGATCTGGGTACTGTAAATCTACCGATCGCAGTTGAAATTACTATACAATTCTACTGATACTCCCTGACTGGGTGAGAATTTCACTCGGTAAACGCGACCGAAATCGTGTAAAATCACCCATCAAAATCACTGAGGAAAATTCAGCTCGGCTGCAGTGGGTCTGATTATAGCAAAACACCCCCTTACAATTCCCTACGCAAGCTGTATAGGTGTGCTCAAGGCTGGCTGATTACCTTCGTAATTAGATAGGTAATTCCCATAGTTCGTAACCTACGTCTACATTATTCGGTAATTATCTATGTTCGTAACCTAGGTTAGCTAGGGGGGTAACTTTTTTATACGGGAATATTATATTATATATATATATACACTGTGGCTAGATAAGAATGTACCCCCCTTAAATTTTTTTTTAAAGCAATTTTGATCGGGCAGCAAAAGTTTTTCCAAGGTTTTGGGACATTGCGAATCTAATGCCGATGTCGGCGAGTTGAAAAAAATTGTTGGTAAAAAATTAGAAAAATTATTTTTGAAATTTGTAAAAATATCTGGTCCGGACATTGCTAGATAGGAAGCCCGTCGAATTTTATGAAATCTAGGCTTTTTGCGCATGTGATTTGGAGCTTGGTTCGTTTTTAAATGTAATTTCTAAAAGTGCAATTTTGAGGGCTCGTCCGGGGTGTCGTAAAGATGACGCGACCGTGACTTTTGAAGTCACGTACTCGCAGAAGTGGTGGTTATGTTTCCCGCCGCCACGTGTGTGACAGACCGTCGTGTTGTTAGTCATTTCCGATTTCGGGTCTGCGAAGCACTGACATGCGTGTTGAGTTATTTGTCTCGAGTTTTTTCGAGAGGCAAGTGTGTGTTGTGATTAAATTTTCAGTGTTACGTGTACTGTGCAGTGTTAAGCAGACTCGGTCGTGAAGGATCATCGTCGGCTGCCACCGCACATCTGTATTGCGTTTCCGTCGTCGTCACTGCATTAGCGGTGTGCATCGACTAAGCATTGGCGACATCGAGCGAGTGCCCATTTCGTCAATCAAGAGTCCAAAAGTAGTGAAATTTTGGTGTTCGGGTGTCGCGTGCTTGGGGGACTTGCCCCAACATGAGGTGTGGGTCTGGCTGTCGGCTGCTGTCGGATGATGAGGGCAACATGCTCAGTGCATTATGAGAATCTGTTTTCAGTCAGATAAGTATTATTTTTCATTACATAATGTTAATTTTGTAACAATTCATTTCAAGTGGAGGATCAAATTCTTTGTGGCGTGTGTCTTGTTTTTGTTACAGGTCGTGAAATTCGTTGCAGCAAATGAGAGCCGACTGTTGTGGAGCCCCAGATGGGTTTTCTTTGATTCACAAAGAAACCATGGATCTTGACTGTGGATTATTCTGCAGCTGATGTTTCATTTGAAGTGTCTGATCCAAAGAAGGGATTTCTCCAAGTTCCAACAGCAGGTGATGGTATAAATGGGTTATGCCCATGTGATGCTGATCTTTATTTATCCACTGAGGGATCTGATGGAACTTGTAGGTCAATTCTCAAATGAATTTACAATATTCTCAAGGACTACAGTTGATCTCAAACTTGGATTTCAACATTGATTGAAATACAAAATATCCTAGAGTTTTTTTTTTAAATTCAAGTCAGATCTTGGTAACTTTGTTAATTTGTTGAGTATTCACCTACAATTTTCATCGGTGCCTCCATTTATTGAGATGAGTGATGAAGAACATCATCACTCGAGCCCCATCTCTTTCGATAGTGGGGTGTAAATGGTGAATGTCAGACCCAGCGTGTCAGTGCACATGAGTTGTGAGAGACAATCTCACACCTTGAATCTCACAACTTGAGAAGGAAATTCAAATTCTCGGATAGTTCGCGGAGCCCGTGCGTATCTGAGCATCAACAACGACCGCTATATCATCGAATTCCTCAGCAATCAAGCATCATTCCGGAAATCCGAAACGTGAATCTGTTGAGAGTCCGTTGGATCAACTAGATTCAAGTGCTGGTGCCCAATTTTACTTCTCCCCTCGTTGAAAATCTGATCGGAAAACTACAAGGAAAAATTCAAAACGTTGGATAGTTTGCGGAGCCCTTGCGTATCTGAGCGTCAACAGCGACCGCTATATCACCAAATTTCTCATCAATCACTCATCCTTCCTGATATCCGACACGTGAATCTGTTGAAAGACCTTCGGATAAATTAGATTCGAATGCTCGTTCCTCGTCCCAATTCTCCCCGCGGCGAGAAACTGATCAGAAAACTTGAAAGGGAAATTCAAATTTTCGGATAGTTTGCGGAGCCCGTGCGTATCAGAGCATCAACAACGACCGCTATATCATCAAATTGCTCAGCAATCGAGCATTATTTCAGAAATTCGAGACGTGAATCTGTTGGGAGACCGTTGGATCAACTAGATTCGAATGCCGGTGCCCAATTTCACTTCTCCCCTCGTTGAAAATCTGATCAGGAAACTCCAAGTGGAAATTCGAATTGTCGAATAGCTCGCATAACCCATGCGTATCTAAGCATGGGCTGCGACCGCTGTATCAACGGAATTCTCCGCGATCACTCGTTACTCCAGGAATTCGGAGCGTAATCTGTTGAATGACCGTGGGATCAACTAGATTCGAATGCTCGTTGCCCGTTCCGATTCCCTCCTCATCTAAAAACTGATCAGAAAGCTTCGAGGAAGGATTCAAATCGTCGGATTATTTGCAGAGCCCATGCGTATCTGAGCATAAGCCGTGACCGCTATATCACCAAATTCTTCAGCAGTAACTCGTTACTCCGGGAATTCAAAACGCGAATCTGTTGGAAGTCGTGGAATCAACTAGATTCGAATGCTCGTTTCCCATTCGATTTCTCCCCTGGTCGGAAAACTGATCAGAAAACTTCGAGGGGAAATTCGAATCGTCGGATTGTTTGGCGGAGCCCATGCGTATCTGAGCATCAGCAGCGACCACGGTATCATCAAATTTCTCATCAATCACTCGTTACTCCAGAAATTCGTTACGTGAATCTGTTGAAAGACCTTTCGATCAACTAGATTCGAAAGCTGGTGCCCAATTTCACCTTCCCCCTCGTTGAAAATCTGATCAGAAAACATCGAGGGAAAATCTAAATCGTCAAATTCAAATTCAAATTAACAAAGTTACCAAGATCTGACTTGAATTTTCAAAAAAAAACTCTAGGATATTCTGTATTTCAATCAATGTTAATATCCAAGTTTAAGATCAACTGTAGTCCTTGAGAATATTGTATATTCATTTGAGAATTGACCTACAAGTTCCATCAGATCCCTCAGTGGATAAATAAAGATCAGCATCACATGGGAATCATCTTTTTTGATAATGGATTGTTATCGGTAAAAGTCATGCCAGGGATGTGAGGGCAAATGAGTTGAGAGTAAGTATCTCACATTATTTTGAGGCAACTCTGTCTAGCAGAAGGTCTGAAATTCAGTCATACAACTCATTGCCACTGACACGCTAGGCCTTAATCTCACTAATAACACTCCATAATTAAAAGACATGGTCCTCAAGTGTTGGTGTTCTCAATCAATCCACAGAGGAATTTAAAGCGCCAGTCAAACTCAAGGGTGGATTCTACAGGATTGGCATAACCCATTTATACCATCACCTGCTGTTGGAACTTGGAGAAATCCCTTCTTCGGATCAGACACTTCAAATAAAACATCAACTGCAAAATAATCCACAGTCAAGATCCATGGTTTCTTTGTGAATCAAAGAAAACCCATCTGGGGCTCCACAACAGTCGGCTCTCATTTGCTGCAACGAATTTCACGACCTGTAACAAAAACAAGACACACGCCACAAAGGATTTGATCCTCCACTTGAAATGAATTGTGACAAAATTAACATTATGTAATGAAAAATAATACTTATCTGACTGAAAACAGATTCTCATAATGCACTGAGCATGTTGTCCTCATCATCCGACAGCAGCCGACAGCTAGACCCACACCTCATGTTGGGGCAAGTCCCCCAAGCACGCAACACCCGAACACCAAAATTTCACTACTTTTGGACTCTTGATTGACGAAATGGGCACTCGCTCGATGTCGCCAATGCTTAATCGATGCACAACGCTAATGCAGCGACGACGACGGAAACGCAATACAGATGTGCGGTGGCAGCCGACGATGATCCTTCACGACCGAGTCTGCTTTATACTGCACAGTACACGTAACACTGAAAGTTTAATCACAACACACACTTGCCCTTCGAAAAAACTCGAGACAAATAACTCAACACGCATGTCCGTGCTTCGCAGACCCGAAATCGGAAATGACTAACAACACGACGGTCTGTCACACACGTGGCAGCGGGAAACATAACCACCACTTCTGCGAGTACGGTCATCTTTACGACACCCCGGACGAGCCCTCAAAATTGCACTTTTAGAAATTACATTTATAAACGAATCAAGCTCCAAATCACATGCGCAAATAGCCTAGATTTCATAAAATTCGACGGGCTTTCTTTCTAGCAACGTCCGGACCGGATATTTTTACAAATTTCAAGAATAATTTTTCTAATTTTTTACCAACAATTTTTTTCAACTCGCCGACATCGGCATTAGATTCGCAATGTCCCAAAACCTTGGAAAAACTTTCGTTGCCCGATCAAAATTACTTTAAAAAAAAATTAAAGGGGCGTACATTCTTATTTAGCCTTAGTGTATTGATCGCTCAAGACTGATTATTGTGATGGGAAATTTCCAAGGAGGTACACTCGTGCAGAAGTCATATCGGCAGGCTCACCCGCAAGTGTACAATGAGGCGTATGGAATGAAGTTTCAATAATGTAAACATTCATATGCACTCTGCAGTCTACAGGTAATTATGAACTTTTGTATAATCTCGGCGAATCAATTTCTCGCAAGATAGAGATGCAGTTCTATTAGTTTCCGATTTTTCCAATATTAATTTTTGAGAACGGAGCAAAATGATTATAAAGTATCTTCATTTCCAAATTTTTTGAACTAGTCTAAATATTTAAAAGTTACTGCCATTTTCATTCATCAAAACTTGGAAAACCGACGCAAATTTATTGCATGAATACTTGCTAGTGATAAACATATTATCTAGATCCTTCATCATATTCAATATGAATTTCAATCTGTATAGATCAATTACAGATTCCAGTTTTCGATGATCTCTATCTACATATGAACTGTATCATCCATCGATGCTCACATCAACATGACTCTGATGTTTAGTAGTACTTTATGTACTCATGAACCTTATTTCTAGCGAGAGTGATGCATCACCAAATAAATCTTACTCTCTTTCAGGATATCTACACGATAATGAAGAGCGTACAACCATCAATCAACATCAATCACTATGTCTCTCACCTCAATGTTTTGGTGGTTACCGGGCATATGAGGGCTGCTTGAAGGTGAAGCAGGTGGTGATGGTGTTGATGTGGGTGATACCTCAGCGTTGCAGTCGGTTTCGCTTTCATTATTAGGCTCTGTGCTGGTATTAGCACCGCAAGGGTTGATTTTGTCGAGTACGTTTGCCTACAATAAATAAATTACGAATTTCACCTACAATAGCTATAGCAATGTTGAAAAAATTTCTATAATGGTGATCTACTTTGAAGGACGAACAGGGCAAATCTGATGAGTCTACTACACTTTGGCCTAGCTATTACAAAGTTGAATTGAAATTTGATCAAGTCAGTGGCCGAGAAAATTTGTTTGTTTCACATCAAGCAATGAGTTTCAGAAATATGTCTTATACAAAAGGTCTGAGCAAAAGCTCGAGGAAACCAGCGAGAGGGAGCTTTCGTATAACACAACAAGCTGAAGGAGTATTAAGAGCTTCATACTGGAAATGTTATGCCTGTCTTTGAGCAATGCATTATTACAAATTTACTTATAATCCCACAAGATACTAGAGAAAATGCTGTTCAGCTACTAAATGTGCACATCTCTCACCTCAATGTCAGGCTGGTTACTGGACCTACGAGGGCTGCCTGATGGTGAAGCAGGTTGTGGTGATGTTGATGTGGCAGATACCTCAGCAATGCAGTCGGTTTCGCCGTAATGACTTGGCTCTGTGCTGTTATTCACACCGCAGGGTTTGACTTGGCTCAATTGGTTCACCTAGAATGAATATACATTTGCACATTCAACTACAACGGGCATAACAATTTTGAAAAAAAGAGTCCATCTGGGCTCATTCAGGATTCACTGCATCAGTTAGGTTCACCCAAAAACCTCACCATCGACAAATTGAATCATTTTTAAAAAATTTCATTCCAGGATCTGGGGAATGGTTATAAAATATCTCGCTGCACAATGGATGATCATGCATTGATACAGGAATTGATATTTGAATGAGTGTGAAAAATTCGATGAACCCAAGCCTTTGGCTCACAAAGTAGACAATAGCAATTACTCATCATGTCACTCATCACATTAAATTATAAGAGCGCTGAGCTGATACTCACAGTTTTCACCTGCTCATTGAGTATAGTACTGGTGATAATGACATTATCGGCTGCCTCGGTAGCCTTACACACGTTCTAGGTGAACATTTGGAGGATGAGGCACCTGAATCCACTTGTAACAAGTCACTTTGTTCTGTTGACGGCAAAGAATCTGCAAATTCCAAGTCAGTGTATCCATTCCGAGTCACATCACCAACACCATCTGAATTGTTGTCCAAAGGCTCATCGTCGATTACATCAGTAGCCTGTTTAACAAAGAAAAAGGATTTAAAAGTGATTAATTCCAACAACACTCAAGTTTATAAATATGATTGAGAAAATTTACCCTATTATCATCAAGTTTATTGCAAGCTGCAGCTACTTCTGGAGTAGCGCTTTTCTCACAACTTGGCTCCCACACCAAAGTTGTGGGGGAGGAGTCACTGAGGATATTATTTGTTCTGACCTGATGGAGAAAGAAATGCACAATCATTAGTGGGTCTGAGAGATTCATCATGTGAAATTATCAGAAATATCAATATTTAAAGCGTGCCTCACCTCTGACAAGGCGATTCTTCGCTTCTTTATAGCAGACAAATTTTGCAATGTCCCCAGCCTTTCGTCATCAGTCCTCTGAACAATTTTTCCTTGTTGTTTGCTTTCTTTGCTTGTTCAATCGGACGGTTTTCCACCTTATCCTCATAAAATATCCGTTCCTTAGCGTGGAGCCTCCTAGTCTCCTTTGCTGGGGTTGTCACACCAAATTTGACCGCGTTGACCAATTGCTTGGTCATCTCTGAATAATCTGAAATAACCACAACAATTCTAGTCAATGACCATTACATTTAGAAACTGAAAACCGACGAACTGATTATCCACATAGCCGAGGTCGAGCGCCAAAACAAGTCTGAATGTATCTACTTACTACCTAGGTAGTGCTATGTAGGTATTATTAGTATATAGGCATCGAAGAGCACAGCACTGTAGCGCAAGCCTCTGGACCACATACGGAGTCTTATACGGGCCACCATGCGATCTCTCTTTCTCTCTGTAGCGCCACGGGCAGCGCGTCCCGAAGGAGGATCACTAATCAGAAACGCGCGCCAACTCACATCTTCGCAACATCGATTTCTAAAAAATCGTAATTTGGGGTAGTTAGCCCGGATTGACCGTCTAAGAGCAAGTTGAAATATCGAAACCCGCTTGAAGCAGAACATATAAATTGCTCATCAACGGAATTCGCGTAGTGGCTATTTCGCGATTTCAATTTCTCGATTGCTGCCACGAAATAAACTATGCGATCAATCTTGAGCTGACTCGGGGAAAAGATTCGGCCCTGCTTCAACTTTTACCTACCGCAATCCCGCCATTTCCTGTTATCTCGAACGACTGCGAGAATCAAAGTTATACCTGACGCCTCCCATAAGCGCAATATTCGAAATTACCACAACACCCAAACGCGCGGATGAGCTAATTACGGGGACATGGGTGTTCACTCGCCTCCGTAAGACAAGATTTTAATCACCCTCGACTTGAACACGCCGGACGGATTTTCCATCTTCGTAAGAAATTTCAGAGTCTGCTTGGCGCTTCCCACATTGACACCTTCCGGCCACATCATACTGACTTGTACATCATCCTCCTTCATCTGATTGAGAGCAACCACCCTCTCCTCCTCATTTTCCGCCTCGAGTGCCAGCCAGCGGCAGAATCCGATGCGGTGAACGGGTTCCCCCTTATCGCCAAACTCGTTTACCACCCGCACAAGGACCCTCTCGCCGTCATCCAGCTCGAGCATTCTGCGCCGAGACGAATCGGCACTTGACTCATGGCGATGATTTCGAAGAACGGCGTACGTAGACGTATTCCGCTTACGATAATGTGCACGACAATCACACGAAGCTAATCGGTATACTGCCGCGGCAACATTAGCCGCAGTAGTGCGAAGCCAAAAGCAGCCCGGCAGCTGAAGCGGGAGACAACAGTGGCGGTGATGCGGTGCCGGCGTAGTGCCAGAACGGTCCCTGACTGGGCCGTAGGCCGAGGCCCCGCAAGAGAGGGCAGTTTGAAGATCGTTGCAACAGCGGGTCTCCCACCGCACGCTCCGTTGTTTTTTCCCCTTGCACTGGCCAAGCTGGATCAACCACAGGGCCGATCTTGGCGTCGCTCCGCCCACACTCGCTGCACCGCTCTTCTCTCGCTCTCGTACTCTTTTTCTTTCTTATTCTCGTTGCCTTTCCCTCGCTTTCCACGCGCAAAATTTGAATTTTTTCTAACCGCCCCACGGCCAGGTGAACAACGCTGCACGACGCATTGGTGTCGTACAAAACGTGTTATAAGCGCATGATCCACACATCTCGGCACAAGATATTGCCCGTAACAAAATGTATTGGAATGCATCTTCATCGTTTGTTAAGGTTTCTCATCCTTTCGATCTTCCGAGCATTGAATCGCTTTTGAGGAAAATAGCACAAGACATGCTTTCCACGTAAATTTGTCTTTTCTTCTCCAGATTCTGTGATAAGATATCAGAATCGAGATAGGTTGACTTTTAAAACGAGAAATATGCGTATCGTTATGAAAATGTAACTTTACTCGAAACGAGGTACATTCATAGATAGGAACGCGCATTTTTTCCGCTCTCAACGTCAGCCTATCCTGATTCTGATCGCTCATCGCACACTCAGAAAAAGCAGAGAATTTTGCGTCGCAAAAATGTCCTATGATATTTTTTGAAAGAGCTATTTGACGCTCACAGTTCAGATAAACGTTTGGAGAGATTTTAATGACGCCGAAGAGGTGTTCGAACAACTTTTCCGGCTTCGGACGATATCTCTCGCCGATATACGTCTTTTACAAGTCTTCTAACCTACTTTTCCCGTTATTATATTTGCTCCACTACTCAAGCAAAAGAAATAATAATATCAAAATGCTCGCGCTCAATACAAATGCTTACTTTTTCTATTGCGAGACTTTTATTCTTCCACTGTATGGATCTGTAACACTGATATGGCTCTCATTCTCTCTGCCTCTCTCTTTTGTGTCCGCGCGATGTCCATCTTGCGCTCCGGGGAAATTACGAGCAGGTAACAAGTACCATTGCAGCCGTGTGAAGCCGTGAGCAAATAATCCCTCATGATGTTTACGCGAGTACCGGGGGAAAACCCACGAGACGTCGCGACTAACATCGAAAGCGTCGGACGCCTGACACGATATTTATGAGGGAGTGCACGCGCCGGGCGTCAAGCAATCTGTTATCCGGGAATCGGGAAGTACGTTTACGAGGTCTCTAGCATCTGCCTTTTTCACATTGATCACCTCTTATTCCTAAGATCGAATTCGTTTCCAAAAAATTCAAAGTGGCAGGCCCAAGACAATCATAATGTGTTTATTTTTTCACATATACTTTCTGCAAACTACTCTTGATCAAACCCATTCTCTCGACTTTATTCTCGAGTCAAATCATGTATTCGAGTTCTTGCAATAACGAAGTATTCCAAAAATCTTTACATCGACTTCCACCTTTCATTCACACCCATCGTGTTGCACTCAATCAAGATCTATGCTCTGCCTGAACTGAGCAAAATTGCAAAGATACAATTTCATGGATTCAATGTTCGAGCATGTTTTATATTAGTTTATTCTGTATACTATTCATCATAGTGCATATTATTCATTCATCGAATTAAATGTATCATTTCTGACAATCAACGAATCAACGATATTCTATTCCATTATATTCTATTTTATCGAGCGCCAAGTTTATCAGCCTCTGATCGAGCACTTGATTGAAACGTTAATCAACTCCCACTTCACGCGACAAATCATTCAATTCTCATTCTCAAGATATGGTTGATTATATACAAATTCCGTAATAACATCAAACACACTACAAACAGCAGTACGCAGCGAATACAGGATCGGTTTTGTATATAAAAGATATGCTTTTCCAACCGTACATGAGATACTCAGTCTACAGCAATTACGAAGAAAACTCAAGTAGCTATGCGCGTGACAAAGCGGAGGATTCAATCGGCTCTATAAACATCACATCTCACGGCACTCGATGGCGCGTGCATAAACTCGTAACGCTCAATTTCAAATACATCTTAGTTCAAGGATTTTTAAAAGTATGGGAGAATCCCATCTGTCACAAAGGAAACGGAACATTGAAATCTTAAAACAACTAAGTCAATTTTGCCTCAAGCGTTGAGAGAAGTTGTAGAAAAATCCGCACATTATTTTCTATCCTCCAAATTTATCCGATTCATTGTACTTAATTGACTCAAAAATGATTATATGAAAAGTGAAAGAGTCAATTTTGCAATTCACAATCCTACGAGGCGAGCATGCTAGTTATCGAGTCTCTCGCTGAGCCGTCTATGATGCATCAACGACTTTGACACAGCATCTCTGAACGTTCTTTGCCAGTGGCGATCGCCCCCGAATCTCAGATAGCAATAATCTGAAAACGAAATGATTCATCAACCGTAGTAATATCTAGTAACTAATGAAATTACAACTTTTATACGAAATTACTTCCAAGTGCGTTGACTCGCTCCCTATATATAGAGAAAAGCTTGTTTTCAGACGCGTGCCTCCAACGCGGCATTCATAAACAAACGTCGAAGTCGCGTAACCGGGTTTTCACAAAAAATTCAGATTCCCCGCACTTGGCTTATAAAAAAAATAACATTTGCGATAGTCACATGATCAAAACGGATTTCAATAGCTCGAAACAACACCAATAATATCCCGCTTGGTTTGGGTGCGTGCGACCAACTGCGTTGAAATGATAGCATCAAGAAAACGGGCCAGTTCATGCGCCCACTCGACTGAAAAAGATCAAATTTCCACGGCACAAGAGGGAGAAGGGGGGCACGCTCCTGGGATGTTCTGCTCATTTTTCTCCACCCTTTTCTGGACAATATCCCATAGTTCCCATGTCCTGATATGGAATGTTATTTGAGTGAGAAGCATTACAAAAATTTTATCGATGGGGTTGATGTGATCGAGCCCGTGTTAGCACTTCTATGAGGTTGCAATCCTTCATATCATCTTGGAAACAGATAGATCACACCGGAGAACCCATTTTACCTTCAAATGCCACCATAGACTCGATTCAAAGAGTTTTCAATTGAAGAATTACGGACGAGGCGCCAGACCTCGAGCAGCAGGAATTCGAGAGCTCGCGCCTGTCGTACAGGCTCATCAAACATAGACACAGCATTACGCTGTAGATGTGTATGTTTGTGCTAATTGGTAAACATTGTATAGAATTTTGGAGGTCTGTGTAAGGAAGGGGGGGAGCTTGTAGATATTTGCGCAACTAGTTATTTCCTGATTCTAAGCTCTGCTATCAATATCGGTTTCGGGCATTTAACGACAATTCTGTGCGAATCGAGTATTGAAATCCACTTTGAAAGGATTCTAAGTTAGATATATAAAAATAGCTCATGTGGTGCTGGACCGTCGATTGTGATAGGATATTCAATATTATTAATTCATGGAGAATAGGGAAAACAATGCTCGAGTTAAGAGGGAAAAATCGAGGTTTAAACGAGAGAAGGAATTGGAGGAGGAAAAAGTCGAAAAAGAAAGGCTGAGAGATTTCCATCAATCTAAGAGGAGTTTGGCTGGAAGGTAGGTGTATGATGCTTTGAATTTGAAGCTCCGAGGGGGAGGGAATTGTAGAACGTACGTTTCATATTGAAAAAGGAAATATTTTCATCTATCTTTCTCTTTCATCTGACGAGACAAAATACGGAGCTCTACCTCGTGATTATCCCTACTCTCGCCATTAGCACCACCCTTATATGGGGCAAAACACGTCAACTGTCCTGGGTTGTTTTTTGTGGTTAAAACATGTAGTTTTGTGCCATCTATAGAGACCGTAGATCCAATGTACGAAAGAATCAATGACATCATTTCCGACGTATTTTTGCCTCAGCTTTCCAATGACCGGGTCTGTTTTTTGTTTTTGTGCCACCATGACCTCCAAAATTAGCAATCAAGTTTTGAAATGACATTAACTCAAAATTACCCCTCTTTTCAGCTCTCTTGACAATTCCTATCGAAAGATCAGGAAGTTTTACTTCGAAATAGCTCTCGAAAGAAGAGGAGTTTTTCGATTTCCACTAGGAGTAAAGCAACGATGAAAGTACGAGTGGTCATTCACGTGCTCCTTACCTTTCGCGGGCGTTCTGGGCCGTTCAATTTGACGCAGGGAAATAATCAATCGAGGCATCTTCGACGTATTTTTATCTCATCTTTCCGATGGAGAGCTCCGTTTATACATTTTGATTTAACATAACCTCGAAAAACGGGAATCATGCATCTAGAGAATCTCAACTCAATTCAACCTACTTTTTTGTCTTTTTGATGACAATATTCGGGGAATTAATTCATATCTATGATGGAATAGTGTCTTGTAATTGGTTCTCTGACTATTCCCATGGGGAATGATATTATGGAATAGAGAAGCATTCCTAATGTCACGCGTACGCCGAGGACTCAGTTATTCACTGCTTCGTTCCTCGTAGAAGCAGGAATCTAGTCATTCGGACTCTATTCCATCACTAGAGATTCTGAATTACATAAAGAATCATCAATTACATTGAGAATTGTCCATTCTCCCGAATCAGGCTATCGAGAAGACGAAAAAATACGCTGCTAAAAGTGATTAGCAGAATGCTTTCTCCAAGCGTCATATGACAATAATTTGTATCACCCAACCAATATCATCCAAAAATTGTATAAAAGAGAAAGTCGAAACTACTTCTTACATAATAATTAGAAGAAGGTATGAGGAAAAATGGATATTGAAAGAAATTTTCAACTATTTTTTGACTTATTCTTTAGAGAAAGCTTTTGAGAGTGATTTGGGTCATCTAGTCTAAGGTTTTTTTGATGATATCTATTGTTTGGTTGAAACGGAATTTTGATGCAGCGGGTTTGGAAAGGGTTAAAATGGAATTTTTGGTAAAAATTTTGATTTTTCCGAAAATGTGAGATCTGTGTAGATTGAATAAAAATTTCGTATTAACCAATCGATAGATCATGCAGAAAAAATGATAGTTTAGGTGATTAAAATTGAGACAGATGAGTGACAAAGGAAGATATAAGAAAATACGCTGCTAAATGAGATTAGCAGAATGCTTTCTCTTAGCGAAATAGTTTAAGAGGTTCACTGAAACTAATGAGAAATTTGCAAAACTGATCAAATTCCAAAATGATGATTGGGATTCCTACAGAATAGTTTTATTTTTTGATCTAATTTAATTGCATTTCACATCACACTCACAATCCAAAGATTGGATCCAACCAATCGATGTAGAATGAGGGGAAAGTATCTCTCTAGTCCATTAAAAGGTGGATAGATTAGTTGTAGAGGGAGATATGAGGATAAAATGAATTTTAGCTGCAATTTTCTTCTAATATTTTGGGTTATTATTACGAGATTCACTTTTAGGGGAATTAAGATGACCTAAACTGGGGTTTTTCATGGAAGATATGTAGTCTGGTTGAGGGAAAATTTTGATATAGTTGGTGAAAAGATCATAAAAATGGAGTTTTTTAAAAAAAATTTGGATTTTTCGGCAATAAATTTGATTTTGAGTGTATTTAAAAGGATTTTGAAAAATTCGGTATCAACTAATCGATTTAGAACGATGAAAAAGTATAAACTTAAGTTTATACTTTTTCATCGTTCATTTACTCAACTAATTAGTTGAGTAAAATTTGTATATATTAGTTTAGAGGGTGGGTAATAGCGGAAAATGAATTTGAGATGCGATTTCCTTCTAATATTTTGAGTTATTATAAGGAGATTGCCTTTTAGGGGAATTCAGATGACCTAAACTAGGGTTTTCCATGGAATATATGAAGTATGGTTGAGGGCAAATGATATAGTTGGTGTAAGGATTATAAATACGCTGCTAAAAGCTCTTTAGAAGGATTTGAACCATCTAGTCTTAGGTTTTTTCGATGATATCTATTAGTTGGTTGAGACAGAATTTGGATGCGGTAGGTTTAAAAAGGCTCAAAAAAAAATTTTTGGTGAAAATTTTGATTCTCTTGAAAATTTGAGATCTGTAGAGATCAAATGAAATTTCGGTATTAACCAATCGATAGATCTCGCAGAAAAAATCATAGTTTAGGTCATCAAGATTGAGATAAATGAGTCATGAAGGGAGGTAGGAGCAAAAATTGAATATTAAGGGAGATTTTCCTTTATTTTTCGAATTATTTTTTGGAGGGAGCTTTTTAGAAGGATTTGAGCCATCTAGTCTTAGGTTTCTTCGATGATATCTATTAGTTGGTTGAGACAGAATTTGGATGCGGTAGGTTTAAAAAGGCTCAAAGAAAAATTTTTGGTGAAAATTTTGATTTGTTTGAAAATTTGAGATCTGTAGAGATTAAATGAAATTTCGGTATTAACCAATCGATAGATCTCGCAGAAAAAATCATAGTTTAGGTCATCAAGATTGAGATAAATGAGTCATGAAGGGAGGTAGGAGCAAAAATTGAATATTAGGGGAGATTTTCCTTTATTTTTTGAATCATTTTTTGGAGGGAGCTCTTTAGAAGGATCTGAGCCATCTAGTCTTAGGTTTTTTCGATGATATCTATTAGTTGGTTGAGACAGAATTTGGATGCGGTAGGTTTAAAAAGGCTCAAAAAAAAATTTTTGATGAAAATTTTGATTTTTTTGAAAATTTGAGATCTGTAGAGATCAAATGAAATTTCGGTATTAACCAATCGATAGATCTCGCAGGAAAAATCATAGTTTAGGTCATCAAGATTGAGGTAAATGAGTCATGAAGGAAGGTAGGAGGAAAAATTGAATATTAAGGGAAATTTTCCTTTATTTTTCGAATCATTTTTTGGAGGGAGCTTTTTAGAAGGATTTGAGCCATCGAGTCTTAGGTTTTTTCGATGATATCTATTAGTTGGTTGAGACAGAATTTGGATGCGGTAGGTTTAAAAGGCTCAAAAAGAATTTTTGGTGGAAATTTTGATTTTTTTGAAAATTTGAGATCTGTAGAGATCAAATGAAATTCCGGTATTAACCAATCGTTAGATCTTGCAGGAAAAATCATAGTTTAGGTGATTCAATTTGTTGTGAGAGTGTGTGAGAAGAAGATATTTATGTATTAAAAGTCGAAATTTGAGGACTTTTGGTTGAAACAGCGCATGGATCAAATTTGACTGGGAGCCGAAAGGTGCCCAATCACTGGGCTCTCAGAAATTAGATTCTGTACAACTTGTAGAAAGCCAAAAGTTGATAAGGTGAAGAGTAGAAGAGAAAGCGTGTCCGGTATAAAACAACATACATACACACACACATACAAACACGGACAAAGGGGTGCAAAGATGAGTCTGTGACAGATTTGGAAAGGCATCAGGAGAAAAAGTGTTACCTACAATTGATAGCTTTTAGCGAGAGGAAGAGAATGGTCTTTGGCTTTTTTAGATGAAAGAGATTTTGTTGAAGAATATGTTGATTTTAATGAAAGATTCGATCAAATTTTCGTTGGGGTGAAAACAGAGCTTTCTCTTTAGAGAAAGCAAAAAGGGTGCTTACAAATAAGTGTGGAAGGGTTACAATGAAATTTTCGGTGGAAATTCTGATTTTTTCAAAAATTTGAGATCTGTAGACATCGAAATAATTTCGGTATCAACAAATCGATAGATTATGCTGAGGGAATAATGGTTTGAGTGATTGAAATTGAGATAAATGAATAGTAATTGGAGGTACGAGGAAAAAAGTTTTCCATTATTTTTTGAGTTATCATTTAGAGGAAGCTCTTTAGAAGGATTTGAGCCATCTAGTCTGGGGTTTTTTCGATGATATCTATCACTGGGTTGAGACAGAATTTGGATGAAGTGGGTTTAAAAAGGCTAAAAAAGAAACTTTTGATAGAAATTTTGATTTTTTTGAAAAGTTGAGATCTGTAGAGATTAAATGAAATTTCTGTATTAACCAATCGATAGATCCCGCAGAAAAAATCATATTAAGATTGAGATAAATGAGTCATGAAGGAATGTAGGAGGAAAAATTGGATATTAAGGGAGATTTTCCTTTATTTTTCGAATTATTTTCTGGAGGGAGCTTTTTAGGAGGATTTGAGCCATCTAGTCTTAGGTTTCATCGATGATATCTATTAGTTGGTTGAGACAGAATTTGGATGCGGTAGGTTTAAAAAGGCTCAAAAAAGAAACTTTTGATAGAAATTTTGATTTTTTTGCAAATTTGAGATCTGTAGAGATCAAATGAAATTTCGATATTAACCAATCGATAGATCTCGCAGAAAAAATCATAGTTGAGGTCATCAAGATCGAGATAAATGAGTCATGAAGGGAGGTAGGAGGAAAAATTGTTTATCAAGGGAAATTTTCCTTTATTTTTTGAATTATTTTTTGGAGGGAGCTTTTTAGAAGGATTTGAGCCATCTAGTCTTAGGTTTTTTCGATGATATCAATTAGTTGGTTGAGACAGAATTTGGATGCGGTAGGTTTAAAAAGGCTCAAAAAAAAATTTTTGGTGAAAATTTTGATTCTCTTGAAAATTTGAGATCTGTAGAGATCAAATGAAATTTCGGTATTAACCAATCGATAGATCTCGCAGAAAAAATCATAGTTTAGGTCATCAAGATTGAGATAAATGAGTCATGAAGGGAGGTAGGAGCAAAAATTGAATGTTAAGGGAGATTTTCCTTTATTTTTCGAATTATTTTTTGGGGGGAGCTTTTTAGAAGGATTTGAGGCATCTAGTCTTATGTTTTTTCGATGATATCTATTAGTTGGTTGAGACAGAATTTGGATGCGGTAGGTTTAAAAAGGCTCGAAAAAAAATTTTTGGTGAAAATTCTGATTTTTTTGAAAACCTGAGATCTGTAGAGATTAAATGAAATTTCGGTATTAACCAATCGATAGATCTCGCAGGAAAAATCATAGTTTAGGTCATCAAGATCGAGATAAATGAGTCATGAAGGGAGGTAGGAGGAAAAATTTAATATTAAGGGAAATTTTCCTTTATTTTTCGAATCATTCTTTGGAGGGAGCTTTTTAGAAGGATTTGAGCCATCGAGTCTTAGGTTTTTCCGATGATATCTATTTGTTGGTTGAGACAGAATTTGGATGCGGTAGGTTTAAAAAGGCTCAAAAAAAAATTTTTGGTGAAAATTTTGATTTTTTTGAAAATTTGAGATCTGTAGAGATCAAATGAAATTCCGGTATTAACCAATCGATAGATCTTGCAGGAAAAATCATAGTTTAGGTGATTCAATTTGTTGTGAGAGTGTGTGAGAAGAAGATATTTATATATTAAAAGTCGAAATTTGAGGACTTTTGGTTGAAACAGCGCATGGATCAAATTTGACTGGGAGCCGAAAGGTGCCCAATCACTGGGCTCTCAGAAATGAGATTCTGTACAACTTGTAGAAAGCCAAAAGTTGATAAGGTGAAGAGTAGAAGAGAAAGCGTGTCCGGTATAAAACAACATACATACACACACACATACAAACACGGACAAAGGGGTGCAAAGATGAGTCTGTGACAGATTTGGAAAGGCATCAGGAGAAAAAGTGTTACCTACAATTGATAGCTTTTGGCGAGAGGAAGAGAATGGTCTTTGGCTTTTTTAGATGCAAAAGATTTTGTTGAAGAATATGTTGATTTTAATGAAAGATTCGATCAAATTTTCGTTGGGGTGAAAACAAAGCTTTCTCTTCAGAGAAAGCAAAAAGGGTGCTTACAAATAAGTGTGGAAGGGTTACAATGAAATTTTAGGTGGAAATTCTGATTTTTTCAAAAATTTGAGATCTGTAGACATCGAAATAATTTCGGTATCAACAAATCGATAGATTATGCTGAGGGAATAATGGTTTAAGTGATTGAAATTGAGATAAATGAGTAGTAATTGGAGGTCTGAGGAAAGAAGTTTTCCATTATTTATTGAGTTATCATTTAGAGGAAGCTCTTTAGAAGGATTTGAGCCATCTAGTCTGGGGTTTTTTCGATGATATCTATCACTGGGTTGAGACAGAATTTGGATAAAGTGGGTTTAAAAAGGCTAAAAAAGAAACTTTTGATAGGAATTTTGATTTTTTTGAAAAGTTGAGATCTGTAGAGATTAAATGAAATTTCTGTATTAACCAATCGATAGATCTCGCAGAAAAAATCATATTAAGATTGAGATGAATTAGTCATGAAGGAATGTAGGAGGAAAAATTGAATGTTAAGGGAGATTTTCCTTTATTTTTCGAATTATTTTCTGGAGGGAGCTTTTTAGGAGGATTTGAGCCATCTAGTCTTAGGTTTCTTCGATGATATCTCTTAGTCGGTTGAGACAGAATTCCGATGCAGCGGGTTTAAAAAGGCTCAAAAAAAAATTTTTGATGAAAATTTTGATTTTTTTGAAAATTTGAGATCTGTAGAGATTGAATGAAATTTCGGTATTAACCAATCGATATATCTCGCAGAAAAAATCATAGTTGAGGTGATCAAGATTGAGATAAATGAGTCATGAGGGAAGGTAGGTGCAAAAATTGAATATTAAGGGATATTTTCCTTCATTTTTTGAATCATTTTCTGGAGGGAGCTCCTTAAAAGGATCTGAGCCATCTAGTTTAGGTTTTTTCGATGATATCTATTAGTTGGTTGAGACAGAATTTGGATGCGGTAGGTTTAAAAGGCTCAAAAAAAATTTTTGGTGAAAATTTTGATTTTTTTGAAAATTTGAGATCTGTAGAGATCAAATGAAATTCCGGTATCAACCAATCGTTAGATCTTGCAGAAAAAATCATAGTTTAGGTGATTCAATTTGTTGTGAGAGTGTGTGAGAAGAAGATATTTATGTATTAAAAGTCGAAATTTGAGGACTTTTGGTTGAAACAGCGCATGGATCAAATTTGACTGGGAGCCGAAAGGTGCCCAATCACTGGGCTCTCAGAAATTAGATTCTGTACAACTTGTAGAAAGCCAAAAGTTGATAAGGTGAAGAGTAGAAGAGAAAGCGTGTCCGGTATAAAACAACATACATACACACACACATACAAACACGGACAAAGGGGTGCAAAGATGAGTCTGTGACAGATTTGGAAAGGCATCAGGAGAAAAAGTGTTACCTACAATTGATAGCTTTTAGCGAGAGGAAGAGAATGGTCTTTGGCTTTTTTAGATGAAAGAGTTTTTGTTGAAGAATATGTTGATTTTAATGAAAGATTCGATCAAATTTTCGTTGGGGTGAAAACAAAGCTTTCTCTTTAGAGAAAGCAAAAAGGGTGCTTACAAATAAGTGTGGAAGGGTTACAATGAAATTTTCGGTGGAAATTCTGATTTTTTCAAAAATTTGAGATCTGTAGACATCGAAATAATTTCGGTATCAACAAATCGATAGATTATGCTGAGGGAATAATGGTTTGAGTGATTGAAATTGAGATAAATGAATAGTAATTGGAGGTACGAGGAAAAAAGTTTTCCATTATTTTTTGAGTTATCATTTAGAGGAAGCTCTTTAGAAGGATTTGAGCCATCTAGTCTGCGGTTTTTTCGATGATATCTATCACTGGGTTGAGACAGAATTTGGATGAAGTGGGTTTAAAAAGGCTAAAAAAGGAACTTTTGATAGAAATTTTGATTTTTTTGAAAAGTTGAGATCTGTAGAGATTAAATGAAATTTCTGTATTAACCAATCGATAGATCCCGCAGAAAAAATCATATTAAGATTGAGATAAATGAGTCATGAAGGAATGTAGGAGGAAAAATTGGATATTAAGGGAGATTTTCCTTTATTTTTCGAATTATTTTCTGGAGGGAGCTTTTTAGGAGGATTTGAGCCATCTAGTCTTAGGTTTCTTCGATGATATCTATTAGTTGGTTGAGACAGAATTTGGATGCGGTAGGTTTAAAAAGGCTCAAAAAAGAAACTTTTGATAGAAATTTTGATTTTTTTGAAAATTTGAGATCTGTAGAGATCAAATGAAATTTCGATATTAACCAATCGATAGATCTCGCAGAAAAAATCATAGTTTAGGTCATCAAGATCGAGATAAATGAGTCATGAAGGGAGGTAGGAGGAAAAATTGAATATCAAGGGAAATTTTCCTTTATTTTTTGAATTATTTTTTGGAGGGAGCTTTTTAGAAGGATTTGAGCCATCTAGTCTTAGGTTTTTTTGATGATATCAATTAGTTGGTTGAGACAGAATTTGGATGCGGTAGGTTTAAAAAGGCTCAAAAAAAAATTTTTGGTGAAAATTTTGATTCTCTTGAAAATTTGAGATCTGTAGAGATTAAATGAAATTTCGGTATTAACCTATCGATAGATCTCGCAGGAAAAATCATAGTTTAGGTCATCAAGATCGAGATAAATGAGTCATGAAGGGAGGTAGGAGGAAAAATTTAATATTAAGGGAAATTTTCCTTTATTTTTCGAATCATTCTTTGGAGGGAGCTTTTTAGAAGGATTTGAGCCATCGAGTCTTAGGTTTTTCCGATGATATCTATTTGTTGGTTGAGACAGAATTTGGATGCGGTAGGTTTAAAAAGGCTCAAAAAAAAATTTTGGTGAAAATTTTGATTTTTTTGAAAATTTGAGATCTGTAGAGATCAAATGAAATTCCGGTATTAACCAATCGATAGATCTTGCAGAAAAAATCATAGTTTAGGTGATTCAATTTGTTGTGAGAGTGTGTGAGAAGAAGATATTTATGTATTAAAAGTCGAAATTTGAGGACTTTTGGTTGAAACAGCGCATGGATCAAATTTGACTGGGAGCCGAAAGGTGCCCAATCACTGGGCTCTCAGAAATGAGATTCTGTACAACTTGTAGAAAGCCAAAAGTTGATATGGTGAAGAGTAGAAGAGAAAGCGTGTCCGGTATAAAACAACATACATACACACACACATACAAACACGGACAAAGGGGTGCAAAGATGAGTCTGTGACAGATTTGGAAAGGCATCAGGAGAAAAAGTGTTACCTACAATTGATAGCTTTTGGCGAGAGGAAGAGAATGGTCTTTGGCTTTTTTAGATGAAAGAGATTTTGTTGAAGAATATGTTGATTTTAATGAAAGATTCGATCAAATTTTCGTTGGGGTGAAAACAAAGCTTTCTCTTCAGAGAAAGCAAAAAGGGTGCTTACAAATAAGTGTGGAAGGGTTACAATGAAATTTTCGGTGGAAATTCTGATTTTTTCAAAAATTTGAGATCTGTAGACATCGAAATAATTTCGGTATCAACAAATCGATAGATTATGCTGAGGGAATAATGGTTTAAGTGATTGAAATTGAGATAAATGAGTAGTAATTGGAGGTTTGAGGAAAAAAGTTTTCCATTATTTTTTGAGTTATCATTTAGAGGAAGCTCTTTAGAAGGATTTGAGCCATCTAGTCTGGGGTTTTTTCGATGATATCTATCACTGGGTTGAGACAGAATTTGGATGAAGTGGGTTTAAAAAGGCTAAAAAAGAAACTTTTGATAGAAATTTTGATTTTTTTGAAAAGTTGAGATCTGTAGAGATTAAATGAAATTTCGGTATTAACCAATCGATAGATCTCGCAGAAAAAATCATAGTTTAGGTGATCAAGATTGAGATAAATGAGTCATGAGGGAAGATAGGAGGAAAAATTGAATATTAAGGGAGATTTTCCTTTATTTTTCGAATTATTTTCTGGAGGGAGCTTTTTAGGAGGATTTGAGCCATCTAGTCTTAGGTTTCTTCGATGATATCTCTTAGTCGGTTGAGACAGAATTTGGATGCGGTAGGTTTAAAAAGGCTCAAAAAAAAATTTTTGGTGAAAATTTTGACTCTCTTGAAAATTTGAGATCTGTAGAGATCAAATGAAATTTCGGTATTAACCAATCGATAGATCTCGCAGAAAAAATCATAGTTTAGGTCATCAAGATTGAGATAAATGAGTCATGAAGGGAGGTAGGAGCAAAAATTGAATATTAAGGGAGATTTTCCTTTATTTTTCGAATTATTTTTTGGAGGGAGCTTTTTAGAAGGATTTGAGGCATCTAGTCTTATGTTTTTTCGATGATATCTATTAGTTGGTTGAGACAGAATTTGGATGCGGTAGGTTTAAAAAGGCTCGAAAAAAAATTTTTGGTGAAAATTCTGATTTTTTTGAAAACCTGAGATCTGTAGAGATTAAATGAAATTTCGGTATTAACCAATCGATAGATCTCGCAGGAAAAATCATAGTTTAGGTCATCAAGATCGAGGTAAATGAGTCATGAAGGGAGGTAGGAGGAAAAATTTAATATTAAGGGAAATTTTCCTTTATTTTTCGAATCATTTTTTGGAGAGAGCTTTTTAGAAGGATTTGAGCCATCGAGTCTTAGGTTTTTCCGATGATATCTATTCGTTTGTTGAGACAGAATATGGATGCGGTAGGTTTAAAAAGGCTCAAAAAAAAATTTTTGGTGAAAATTTTGATTTTTTTGAAAATTTGAGATCTGTAGAGATCAAATGAAATTCCGGTATTAACCAATCGATAGATCTTGCAGAAAAAATCATAGTTTAGGTGATTCAATTTGTTGTGAGAGTGTGTGAGAAGAAGATATTTATGAATTAAAAGTCGAAATTTGAGGACTTTTGGTTGAAACAGCGCATGGATCAAATTTGACTGGGAGCCGAAAGGTGCCCAATCACTGGGCTCTCAGAAATGAGATTCTGTACAACTTGTAGAAAGCCAAAAGTTGATAAGGTGAAGAGTAGAAGAGAAAGCGTGTCCGGTATAAAACAACATACATACACACACACATACAAACACGGACAAAGGGGTGCAAAGATGAGTCTGTGACAGATTTGGAAAGGCATCAGGAGAAAAAGTGTTACCTACAATTGATAGCTTTTGGCGAGAGGAAGAGAATGGTCTTTGGCTTTTTTAGATGAAAGAGATTTTGTTGAAGAATATGTTGATTTTAATGAAAGATTCGATCAAATTTTCGTTGGGGTGAAAACAAAGCTTTCTCTTCAGAGAAAGCAAAAAGGGTGCTTACAAATAAGTGTGGAAGGGTTACAATGAAATTTTAGGTGGAAATTCTGATTTTTTCAAAAATTTGAGATCTGTAGACATCGAAATAATTTCGGTATCAACAAATCGATAGATTATGCTGAGGGAATAATGGTTTAAGTGATTGAAATTGAGATAAATGAGTAGTAATTGGAGGTTTGAGGAAAAAAGTTTTCCATTATTTTTTGAGTTATCATTTAGAGGAAGCTCTTTAGAAGGATTTGAGCCATCTAGTCTGGGGTTTTTCCGATGATATCTATCACTGGGTTGAGACAGAATTTGGATGAAGTGGGTTTAAAAAGGCTAAAAAAGATACTTTTGATAGAAATTTTGATTTTTTTGAAAAGTTGAGATCTGTAGAGATTAAATGATCTTCTGTATTAACCAATCGATAGATCTCGCAGAAAAAATCATATTAAGATTGAGATAAATTAGTCATGAAGGAATGTAGGAGGAAAAATTGAATGTTAAGGGAGATTTTCCTTTATTTTTCGAATTATTTTCTGGAGGGAGCTTTTTAGGAGGATTTGAGCCATCTAGTCTTAGGTTTCTTCGATGATATCTCTTAGTCGGTTGAGACAGAATTCCGATGCAGCGGGTTTAAAAAGGCTCAAAAAAAAATTTTTGATGAAAATTTTGATTTTTTTGAAAATTTGAGATCTGTAGAGATTGAATGAAATTTCGGTATTAACCAATCGATATATCTCGCAGAAAAAATCATAGTTGAGGTGATCAAGATTGAGATAAATGAGTCATGAGGGAAGGTAGGAGCAAAAATTGAATATTAAGGGAGATTTTCCTTTATTTTTTGAATCATTTTCTGGAGGGAGCTCTTTAAAAGGATCTGAGCCATCTAGTCTTAGGTTTTTTCGATGATATCTCTTAGTCGGTTGAGACAGAATTTCGATGCAGCGGGTTTAAAAAGGCTCAAAAAAAAATTTTTGATGAAAATTTTGATTTTTTTGAAAATTTGAGATCTGTAGAGATCAAATGAAATTTCGGTATTAACTAATCGATAGATCTCGCAGAAAAAATCATAGTTTAGGTGACTCAATTTGTTGTGAGAGTATGTGGGAAAAAGATATTTATGTATTAAAAGTTGAAATTTGGGCACTTTTCGTTCAAAAAGCCCATGGATCAAATTTGACTGGGAGCCGAAAGGTGCCAAATCACTGGGCTCTCAGAAATTGGATCCTCTACAACTTGTAGAAAGCCAAAAGTTGATAAGGCGAATAGTAAAAGAGAAAGCGTGTCCAATATAAAACAACATACATACATACACACACACAAAAACGGAAAATGGGGTGGAAAGATGAGTCTTTGGCAGATTTGGGAGGACATTAGGAGGAAAAGTGTTACGTACATTTGATGGCTTTTGGCGAGAGGAAGAGAGTGGTCGTTGGCTTTTTTCGATAAGAGGGATTTTGTTGAAGAATATGTTGATTTTAATGAAAAATTTGATCAAATTTTCGTTGGGGTGAAAACAAAGCTTTCTCTTTAGGGAAAGCAATTCTCTTCAGAGAAAGCAATAGGTTACTTCGAGTTCGAACATTTTCGACTTATAATTCCCTTCTTTTGAGGTTATGTTGAACCAAATTAGAAAAAACGGAGCTTCCCATCGGAAAGATGAGTCAAAAATACGTCGAAGTTGCCTCGATTGATTATTTTCCTGCGTCAAGTTGAAACTAGAACACCCGGGAAACGTAAACAGCACGTGAATGACCACTCGTACTTTCATCGTTGCTTTACTCCTAGTGAAAATCGAAGAACCCCCACTCCTTTCTAATTCGATGTAAAATTTCATGATCTTTCTATTGGAGATGTCAAAAGTCGAAGAAAGGGATAATTTTAAGCTATTGCCATTTCAAAACTTGATTACTAATTTTTGAGGTTATGGTGGCACAAAACCGAACAACAAACCCCGCCACCGGAAAGCTGAGGCAAAAATACGTCGGAGATGATGTCATTGATTTTTTTCTACGTGGGGTCTACGGCCTCCACAGATGGCTCAAAACTACACGTTTTACCCTCCAAAAAGCAACCCAGGACAGTTGACGTTTTTTGCCCCAAATCTTCGATCAAAAAACACTCTGGGACCTTAGTATTTGGATACATATTATCACGATCCCGATTCATAGAAAAACGCGTTGAAATGATTCTAATTCCCCAGAGGTATTTTCCATGAATACTCCTCGTGGTGTAAGAACGAGCTGGTGAGAGGTAAAAAATCGTTGATTTTCAGTCAAAATCACTCAAAAATCTGACCGATAACCACATCTAGCAGTGCGTGAATGATCCGATGGGCTTACATTCGACTGGGAGTTTCTTCCTAAATAAGAAAACAAAAGAGTCTCTTGACAAATGGAACTTGTTATAATCTGAAAGGTCATTCATAGGGTGAAGTTGTTCTAATTTCAGGGTACATTGATCTCAAGTTCTTACGCATGCGGTGTATTCACTTCCGATTCAAAAAATCACGTACAACGTACGAATACCTGTAAAAACAGATTAACTTACCCAGTCCTGTTTATCACGGAAACAATTGATATTTTCCTGCCGCGATTACATACTCTGACCTCTAAGTAAACTTATATTTAAAATTCTGTATTGTAGGATCACAACCGATTGCATTTTCTGCCACTCCCCCTATACAAAATTACGCTCTTCAAGTCTCCACTCCACCAAACTCAAACCCCACCGTCAAACTCCACCTCTTTCATACGAAATACACATTTTTCTTTGTAAAACTCGAAAACTCTTCGTCTTGATCTTCCGAATACTTGTGTGAGTCGTTCGTCATGCTCTCTTTCATTTCCCCCTGATACAAGAATATCGTCAATTATTTTCAACACATCCTCGATATATATCGTTTGCAAGCGTTATTTTATAGGGCATCCTTTCGAATCTTCCTCTACCGTACGGTGTATTAAAAATTGTAAGATATGAAGAAACTCCAGTCAATTCAATTTGCCAAAGATCGCATTTTGCGTCAATGACACTGATATAGGTGGCACCTTCCATTTTTGCTGCATGTTCTGCAACTGTCGGAATATAACTATGTTCTCGCAAGATTGAGTCATTCATGTATTTGGGATCTTAACAGATTCTGAGGGTTCCATCTTTTTTGTGAGCTATCACAAAACAGTTCATCCATTCAGTGGGCCAATCTACTCTGGCAGTGACACCTGAACTGTCCATTCTATCGAGTCCCGCTTTGGAATAAGCTTGCAGACTTATGGAACTTTTTCGGCATGGAAGTATGACACCTTCGCCACCATTATTTATTATAATAGTTAATTTGAAATCCATTATACAACGAAGACCCTCAAATATGACAGCACATTTTTTTACAATTGCTTCAGGAAATTCCAATTCGACAGCGTTCACTCTCCCGATTAGATCAAGTTTTCTACAGACTTTGAGACATAAAATCGCAGGAGCATTGCTCTTCATCTGAGATACTAAGAATTCCAGATCTGCCTTTTTCCCGACATCGTTTGAATATTCCAGTCTATTTTGCCAATTACAAATACACGAGAACCATCGTAGTTCGATACTTTCCGTTGCTTCTTACAAGAGTCATTTTGAGAGAGACCTAGTTCTCACAATTCTGCGAGAAGAATCACGTTTCATTAAGCACCAGAGTCTAGATCTACAATCAATCTCCCAAAATTTCGAATTAGAACAGTTTCATACCAATCCATTCCGTTATCTGAGTTCCCATCAAATTTTATGCATCCGAGAAATAATGAGTCTACTCCGTTTACTAGTCCGGTTTCGTTTTCCATGCTCAATGCATTGAATTTGTGTTGTCGACTTACATACTTTCGCAGAATAATTAATGTTATCACACTTAGCATATGTCTTACCGTGAGCCGGACGCTGGTGTTGATTACCTCAACTGGAACATGATGATGATGCGTAATTACTCGAGGTAGTCGTTCGCCAGTTGTAGGATGCAGTGAAAGATGAAGGCGAGGGGTGAACTCGCGCACCACCGTGACCTAACTTCTTGAATTGTTGCTCTCTCATTCGAGGCATTCCCTCGGAATTCACCGAAGTCACTTCAGATTCATCTGCAACGGTAATCAACTGTTGTTCTGCTAATCCCCCTGTTTTGCATATTTCCACACACTTTGCAAGACCGAGACTCCGTTTACGCAGTAACTTTTTCTTCAGATTGATACTCGAAATATCACTGATGATACGGTCCTTTATCAAACTGTCTCTTAGATCTCCGAATCCACACGTTTTGCGCGAGTGTGAAGTTATGGCGTTTTGTAAACACGCGTCTGCTAAGGTTTGCGTTCGGTATGGGCTCACACAGGATATGATCACATTGCGTGGAATTCGAACTGATTTCTACTTGAAAATGCTTGGAGGTCCCTTCTGCTCGAGTTGCATTATTGTAATGAGATACAGATAGCAGATGCCCAGGCCACCATAACCTTCACGCATGTTCTGCTTATGGATCAATCACCCTTGTAATCCGACCTCGCATCTCGCGATGAAGCTTGATCTAGATTCATTCCTACACGAGTGCATCAGCAAGTTTATACACAATTCCAATAAGAGGATGGATTTCCTGGTTCGAGAGATATTTTGGTGGAAAATTTGAAAACTTATGTGAAGGAGTCAGCTTCTTTCGAGATTGATGGCGATGGAATTCTGGCATTGCTCAGTTAGCGAGACCGTAGGAACAGTAGCGTCAGTCAGTGAGTCATGAATCCATCATATTTGTTATCAAAATTCACATGTTCTGATTGCAATCATATACTTTTTACGCGTGGACCTGTCAATGAAGTCTCACTCAATACAGATTCTAGTGTCACTTCAATGCTTTGAGTCATGTTCTTGAGAGAATTTGAACACCAATTTAACAGGAAATGATACTTTCCCGTACTCGAAGGCGAACAGAAAAGTGGACAATGTCTAGGTACCTAGAGCCTAACAAGAAATGGTGATACTACAGTTAATCATCTTCGTCATCAGAACACTCATCCTTAGATAGGCAAGCGCTAGTTTCCCCGCCTGCATCCATTACTGCGCTCATACACAAAGCAGATTCAAGCGTCATTTTTCCTGGCTTAAGCCATATTCTCGTGAAAATTTGAAGACGAGTGACAAAGGATTGATATTTCCTCACATTTGATGGCGAATGAGATTCTGGCGGAGCCTATTCGACGAAACCATAGGAACACCGTGGACCAACGAGAATCCATCATATTTGTTATCACAGTTCATACATTTTAATTGCGATCAGCTATTCTATCTGCGCTAATTTGGCGATATACTCACAATCAATACAGATTCGAGTGTTATTTCACTATTTTGAGTGATATTTTTCAGAGAATTCCAACAGAAATTCGAGGAAATGATACTCTTCCTTCAATCGATGACTAACGGAAGGGTGACAATGTCTAGGTACTGAGAGCGTAAGAATAACAAAATTTAGTGGATCTACAGTCGATCATCTTTGTCATCTTGACATAGGCATACGAGTAATTCCGCGCAGAAGCGGACCGCGAATTGCAAACATGTTTCTAACTCTTTTTCCGACATTTCTAATCGATTCTATGGTCCGAAAAATGAACTTTTCATCCTCTATGGGGTGAAAAAAAAATTTTTGTTTCCGTGGGGAATATCTTTGTGATAGTGTTTTTAGGAAAAAATACCAATCTTTTTTCAATAAAATGGGTGTAGTTCCGACTTGAGGTAAGATACGACCACGCAAATAGTGGCATTCGAAAGGTCTTTCAAAAATCTATCGAAATATGTTTCGAAATTTTTTTTTGAGGCTACGGATGCCCCCTATGAGCAAAAAGGTGAAAAACAGAAAAAATTCATTTCCTCAAAAACCTAATTTTCTAAAAATCTGGAAATCCATATTTCGATGTAAAATTGCGTGTTCTTCCAGAAAATAGTGGTCCCGATCTGTGTTTTTGGGTTCTACGCTGTTTTTTACGTTTTATCAATACTCTCAGCCTATTCGGTTGAAAAATGAATTTTTCTGCGCATGCGCAGGAATCTAGACTGCTGAAACCAATTCCATTGAAAAGCCAAGGAAATTTCCTTCAAAATGACTACTTGGCAAAGTCAGTTTTATCTACTTGGCCCAAAGTTACATCACATTAATGATGAAGCATCCTCAAGAGGGGTAAATGCAGATCTTGCACGAGTTTCCCATTACTATCGTGACTCGAGTAGAAGTGTCATCATTTTTTAGACCTTCTAACTTTGGTCCCAGTACATCGAATCGACTTCACCAAGTATAGTCATTTTAAAAGAAATTTCCTTGGCTTTTCAATGGAATTGGTTTCAGCAGTCTAAATTCCTGCGCATGCGCGGAAAAATTCATTTTTCAACCAAAAAGGCTGAGAATATTGATAAAACGTATGAAAAAACAGCGTAGAACCCAAAAACACAGATCGGGACCACTTCTTTCTGGAGGAACACGCAATTTTACATCGAAATATGGATTCCCAGACTTTTAGAAAATTAGGTTTTTGAGGAAATGAATTTTTTCTGTTTTTCACCTTTTTGTTCATAGGGGGCGTCCGTAGCCTCAAAAAAAAAATTTCGAAACATATTTCGATAGATTTTTGAAAGACCTTTCAAATGCCACTATTTGCGTGGTCGTATCTTACCTCAAGTCGGAACTAAACCCATTTTACTGAAAAAAGATTGGTATTTTTTCCTAAAAGCACTATCACAAAGATATTCCACACGGAAACAAAAATTTTTTTTTTCACCCCATAGAGGGTGAAAAGTTCAGGTTTTGGACCATAGAATCGATTAAGAATAGTGGAAAAACAATCTGAGATATGTCTGCAATTCGTGGTCCGCTTTCGCGCGGAATTACTCATACGCTATTTTCACCGCATCAATTCATCAGTGCGTTTATGGACAGAGCAAATCCAAGAGTTATTTTCCTGGCTCGAGCGATATTTTCGTGGGAATCTGGAGACGACTAAGGAAAAATTGATATTCCTTCACAACAATGGGGAATATCATCATGGCGATGCCTAAATGGCGAAAACGTGAAAACACTGTAAATTGGGGGGACGTGGATCCATCGTTTTTGTTATCAAAATCCTCACACTCTGATTGCCATCATCTATTCTTACTGCGTGACTCTGTCAGTAAGCTCTCACTCATTACAGATTCTGATGTCACTCTACTGTTTTGTATGATGTTCTCGCGAGAATTTGAGCAAGAATTGAAAAAGGAATGAAGCTTCCTCGCAATCGATGATGAACAAGAATGTGTTCAGGTTTAGGTCCTGAATGCGTTGATATTACGAGAATCACTAAGGCTACAGTCAATCATCGTCGTCATCAAAATTCTCCTCTTGAGATAGACAAGTAGAGTCATTCCCCTGGCCTAAGCGATATTCTCGTGGAAATTTGAAGAAAAGTGAGGAAAAATTGATACTTCCTCACATAGATGGGAAATAAGATTATGGCGATGCCTAAATAGCGAAACCGTAGAAACACCGTGAGTCAGTGAGACGAGAATCCATCATATTTGTTATCACAGTTCTCATATTTTGATTGCAATCGGCTATTTTATATGTGCAGATTTGTCAATGAACCCACAATCAATACAGATCCGAGTGTTAATTCACTGTTTTGAGTGATATTCTTGAGAGAATTTGAACCAAAATCCGGGAGAACGATACTTTTTTGCAATCGATGGCGAACAAAAGAGTGATAAAGTCTAGGTACTGAGAGCATTGATTTGACAAGAATCACTGATGCTACAGCTAATTGCCTCGTCATCGAAGCTCTCATCCTGCGACAGAGATGCACGATTTTTCCTGCGTGAATCCATTAGGAGACTCCTACACGGGGCAGATTAAGAAGTCGTTATTCTGGATCAAGCAATATCCTCGTAGTAATTTGAAAACGACTGACTAGGAATTGTTGTTTTCTGTCATTTCATGGCAAATCATTCCAATGGTCTTAGTATGTAGGCATTGACATTTGTTTGGCACAAACTGCGATAAAGTGGCATCACCCCTTGAATTCGTACTCAGATTCTCCCAAAAATATCACTCAACTCAGTAGAGTGACACTAGAATCTGTATTGCGTGGAATTTTACTGACATATCCCCGCAGGAAAATAGGTAATGTCGATCAGAATGTGAGAAAACAAGGGATCCACGTCACACTTACTTTTGGTGTTTCTACGGTTTCGCTATTTAGGCATCGCCATTATCTTATTTCCCATCTATGTGAAAAAGTATCAATCTTTCTCACTTGTCTTCAGATTTCCACGATAATATCGCTCAAGACAAAAAAATGACTCTTCGATCTGCTTCATCCATGAGAGCACTAATGGATTCACGCAGGG
Source organism: Eretmocerus hayati (assembly GCA_029851415.1). Classification (NCBI taxonomy): domain Eukaryota; kingdom Metazoa; phylum Arthropoda; class Insecta; order Hymenoptera; family Aphelinidae; genus Eretmocerus; species Eretmocerus hayati. The sequence goes on along the minus strand of CM056744.1, from coordinate 76,795,912 downwards.
CAAATAAAACTTGCCGATCTCAAGATGAGAACAGTGATGACAAGGATGATCAACTTCAGTGATTCTCGTAATTTCAACGCTCACAGTACCTGGACATAGACATATCCTCGTTTTTCATCAATTGCGAGGAAGCCTCATTCCCTTATCAATTCGTGCTCGAATTCTTGCAAGGATGTCATCCAAAACAGTAGAGTGATATCAGGATCTATATATAGTGAGAGTTCACTGATAGATTCACCTAGAAAGAATAGCTGATGGCAATCAGAATGTGAGAATTCTGATAACAGATACGATGGATCCACGTCTCACTGACTTACGGTGTTTCTACAGTCTCGCTTTTAGGCATCACCATAATCTCGTTCTCCATAATTGTGAAGGAATATCAATCTTTTCTCAGCCGTCTTCAGATTTTCACGAGAATATGACTTCAGCCAGAAACAACTCGAATCTGCTTCCCCCATGAGTGCACTAATGGGTTCACGCTGGGAAAATAGCGTATGTCTATATAAAGATACCAGTCCTGATGAATATGATCGACTGTAGATCCACTAACAAGGGGAGTCCGGAGTCTCCGGGTCCTGAAATCTCACCAAAATTTTTTCACAGTTTCGTACCACCTAGAATAAGAAGAATCTAAAGCAACTCTGTCAAATGGGCCCTCTGTTCTGAGCGACAGCTAGAAACATCAACATTGCTAGCATATCTATATATATCATTTTTTAACATGGGCTTTTATGGGCAATTCTAATATCACAGGCCGTAGCTCTGAACGGGAGGCCCATTTGACAGAGTTGCTTTGGGTTCTTCATATTCTAGGTGGCACGAAACTGTGAAAAAATTTTGGTGAGATTTCAGGACCCGGAGACTCCGGACTCCCCTTGTAAGTTTTGTTATTGTTATGCTCTTAGTACCTAGACCTTGTCCTTCTCTCGTCATCGATTGCGAGGAAGTATCATTACCTCGAATTTTTGTTATAATCCTCTCAAGAATATCACTCAAGATAGCAAAGCAAGACTCGAATCCGTATTGATTGTGAGTTCATTGACAAATCTGCGCAGATAAAATAGCTGATCGCAATCAAAATATATGAATTGTGATAACAAATACGACGGATTCTCGTCTCACTAACTCACGGTGTTCCTACGGTCTCGCTATTTAGGGATCGCCTTCATCTTATCCTCCGTAATTGTGAAGAAATATCAATCTTCTCTCACTTGTCTCCGAATTTCCACGAGGATATCATCACTTGAGCCAGAAGAATGACTCTTGAATCTGCTTTGTGTATGAGTGCACTGATCGATTCACGTGGGACAACTCACGCTTGGCTATCTTAAAATGAGTATTTTGATGACAAAGATTATTGACTGTAGATTTACCATTCCTTAATATTCTTACGCTCTCAGTACCCAGACATTCTCTTTTTTGATGACAAATTCATCCTTCCACGCGTTTAATTTGCAAAGCAGTTGGACACAAATGTATTCGTACGCATATGCGCACGCAACTCACCTAGCCATAGGAATATCTTTACCGTGCGTGCCTATCTTATCGGCACGCTAAGCCAAGCTGAACTCTGCTGTTTGTGAAAAAACACCAACCATGCACACATGCATCTCTATTATCGCAATATAGATATACCCGCGGCATTATAATTGCATAAGATGTGAGACTAATGCATAAATTAGGAGTCATAAGCTTCTCAAAACGAGCTTCAAAATTGAGATCTTGGGACGTCAAGTTGTTGCGGCTTTTTGTGCTTCAGTGACAATTCTTATAGCCAGCGGAGTAGAGCAAACTTTGCGGACCGCACTTCTTTGGTAATCGAAGCAACTCCATGGAAAGAGCCACGTGAATCACGAAAAGTTCTCATGCAATTCTCATTCCGAATTTCACATTCGATCTGATCATGTTAAGTTCTATTTTACAATTTGACTGAACCACTGGTACTCATCTATTCACCGAAACACTTGAGTTTGAGTGCAATTTGCTACAGGATTTTTTATATTAATTCCGATTGTAGAGGTGCTGTTAGTATTCGAGACAAAATTTGATAGGATCAACTCCTTCATTGCAAGTCAATTTTTTCGCAATTTCATTTGAGCCATGAACCAGGCCACCGTATTTTGGAGAACACGTGAGGAACGGGTCAAGTCTTTCTTCACACACCATCCATGTTCCTGGCAAGGTAAATTGCCATGGCAGATGATCATTGGGGGTATATCTCGAACGAATATGAGTCGGTGAAGATTGGAATAGGAAAGATCGTTGGCCCTACTAGTGGAAAAAGTCCTCGGAACCATCGCAGTGTACGTATTAGTTCTGAATGATTCAATGATCTAAATCCAAAGTCAACAAAATAGTATTTTGCAACAGGTTCATTCGGTTGTAACTCGCTTCTTAGCGATTGGTTTTCGAGTTGAGCCGCCGGCAAAGGTCGAAATAATTGCTCGGAAGAGGAGGACTTCTTGGAAGAGGCGTGAATACTATTTATTGCAATAATTTAGACACCCGAACAAGGGAAAATTGAGAAGAGATATATGACGTAGCGAAATAATTCGGAAAATTGAGAAAAATACCTCTGTTGAACAATCTTCTATGAGTTCGTCATCAACAGCCCTGCTGAAAATAATTTCGTGGGATCCCATGGGACTTCGTGGGACCTGGCCCTGGTAGAATTTCTATTTTCTATATTCTGCAAAATGTGGTACCGCAGCCGTGCAGCATACGAGACTCGAACATTATTCCTCCGGCCCACGAAATGGATGATACATGGGGAGTAAAGATTAGATGCTACGTGGATTCTGATCTCGAATCGTCGTACACGTCATGAATACGTGGTCAGGATCCACGTAGCATTTATTCTTTACTCCCCATGTATCATCCACTTCGTGGGCCGGAGGAATAATGTTCGAAACTCACGCTGCATACGCTGCACGGCTGCGGTGCCAAATTTTGCAAAACATAGAAAATAGAAATTTTACCAGGGCAGGTCCCACGATGTCCCATGGGATCCCTTGGGATCCCACGAAATTATTTTCAGCAAGGAGCGCGTTCTTCGAACGCACTTCATTCTTGTTCGGCACCGATTGCTAAAAAGTATCATTTCCCCTTGAATTAGGGTTTAAATCATCTCAAGAATATGACTCAAAACAGTGGAGTGACACTAGAATCTGTATCGAGTGAGACTCCATCGACAGATTCACGCGTAAAAGATATCTGATCGCAATCAAAACATGTGAATTGTGATAACAAATATGATCGATCCACAAATTACTGACTCACGCTGTTCCTACGGTCCTACTAACTAGGCAATGCTAGAATCCCATCACCATCAATCTCGAAAGAAGCTGACTTCTCCAAATAAGTTTCCAAATTTTTCACGAAATATATCTCAAAACAGAAAATTCATCCTCTTATCTGAATTGTGTATATAAACTTGCTGATGCACTCGTGTAGGAATGAATCTAGATCAAGCTTCATCGCGAGATGCGAGGTCGGATTACAAGGGTGATTGATCCATAAGCAAAACGTGCGTAGAGTTCATGGTGGCCTGGGCATCTGCTTTCTGTATCTCATTACAATAACGCAACACGAGCAGAGGGGCCCTCCAAGCATTCTCAAGTAGCAATCAGTTCGAAATCCACGCAATGTGATCAAATCCTGTGTGAGCCCATACCGAGCGCAACCCCTAGCAGACGCGTGTTTACAAAACGCCATAAATTCACACTCGCGCATAACGCTGCCGAATGCGATAAGCAGTTCCGGAAACGATTTTGGCATTATCTAAGATAGACTACACCCCGGACATCAGCGTCATGCAACGTCATGCTACAATACCCGGCTGTTGGAATAAGCATGACGCTGAGACGAGACGCGCATGATGCTCTCTCGTCACACCCATGACGTTCAAGCAAGGCGTGAAACGAATCATTTCCAGCCATTTTCGATGCCAATCCTGTAATCCAACTGAGCATCAGGAATTTTTGAAATATGTTTCTAAAGTTCTTCACACTGTGAACTCCATCCCCAAATTCGCTGGTAAGAGGGTTCCCTATCATCCTGTATGTCAAGTGCATTCTCACCGGAAACAAGTAACTAAACAGCAATTTTTCTTCCATCGTGTTTTGATTCTATGCCAGTAGCCATGATGCACAACTCGAATTTCTGTTCTCATTCATCCCAATTTTCTTGAGGTTTCTGTCTGTGTGTGCAAGTGCATCACACGCCTCGTAACTTGGGATGGCTGAGGGCCGAGAGAGGAGAAAAAGAGCCGGGCAGAAATAATCACTCGCGATTTCACTTTAAGATAACTGATTACGTTTATTAAAAACGCCTACGCTAAATCTAACTAAATCCACGCGAAAGAACTAGAGAGTTGAACAATTTACAACTTGAACTATAAAAAAATCTACTGTGAAAAATCCAACAACGAAAAAAGCTGGCGTGCGCGGGAAAAGCTCCTGAGCTGCGCTTACGCAAAGTAATGCTCACGAGCGGGCCGTCGGATCGCAACTACTCCAAATTGCGCGGAAAAGGACTAAAAGTGCGGTTCGCGGGCCGTGTGGAAATCACGTGAGGTGAGTTCAACGGCATGAGCGTGGAGAAATTTGGAGTTTTCTAGAAGCATTTAGAATTCAAATTTAAATAGACGTGAACGGCTCAAACATACCGCCCGCCTCATTGAAAAATTTAGTTTTGAAATAAACAATGCCTTGAAAAAGAATCGAGTTGAAGAAAATAAGAAATTTAGTGTATTCTGCGACGCAGCGCAATAAAAAATCGAAACGCAAAATCAACCCGATACATGTAATCAACAGCGAAGCTACATAATATCACGAGCAATATTTAATGCGCAACCAGCTAGGATCATAAGAAAATTTGAAGTAAAGTGCGTATAATAATTAATTGCAAGCGAGCATGATATAAACGCATTGAAATTCCTGGAAGAGAGACAGAATAATAGATACAATTTTGCAATTAATTTTGTAATTGAAAACCAAGTGAACAAAGAATCATGAACACAAAAATTGAGAAAGGAGAGAAGCAGAATGGGTATTTGAAAGAACGCTGCTCGCTTGCTACCAAACTTAACCCTGATCTTAATAAAAGTCTTACAAAAAATTATTGAAATCTTCTCTCTTCTCTCTTCAATCTTCGAGCTCCTCATCGGGATTACTGCCCGCCATGAGGACTCTAGCTCGGTCGAGATGATCATTGATCCGGTCAAATACTGGCAGTAAAATGAGCTTGTTGACAGGGCACTCGAGCTCGGACGTCGCAGTTCGCAAGACAACTCGACGAACAAGTCCGTCTTTCCCTGGACAAAGCTTCATGATGCGGGCAAGTGGCCATTTGCTTGGAGGCAGCAGATTGTCCTTGAACAAAACGAGATCGCCTACAGCAAACGAATGGTTTGGTTTGAGCCACTTGGATCGCTCTTGCACTTGTGAGAGGTACTCTTTTTGCCATCTGCTCCAGAAGTGGTTCCTCATCAGTTGAAGTCGAAGCCACCTAGAACAGACTGATCGATCGTCGTCAATTTCAGTAAAGGGCGAAGGAGGACTCACTAGTGGACTTCCAATCAAAGAATGCCCCGGAGTTAGAGCAGAAACATCCAAAGGATCTGAACTTGCTGCACTCAGAGGGCAAGAATTCATGCAAGCTTCAATCTGGGTCAAAACAGTATCGAATTCTTCTCTAGTGAGCTTTTTATCTCCAACGACCTTGTAAAAATGACGTTTGAAGGACTTAACATTTGACTCCCAGATGCCTCCAAAATTGGGAGCGCGAGGTGGAATGTAGTTCCATTGGATTCCATCGCGTAAAATTGACTCAGCGATGCCCTGGCCCATGGATGATGTTTCATCAAACAGATGGTGAAGTTCTGCCTCGCTGCCTTTGAACGTCATGCTGTTGTCGCTCCACATGACCTTGCACAGTCCTCGCCGAGCAGTGAAGCGATGAAACGCAGCCATAAAAGCCTCGACGATGAGATCTGAGACCAATTCCAAGTGTATTGCCTTGGTGACCAGGCAGATGAAAAGGGCAACATATGCCTTGACTGTTTTGATGCCACGACCACCTGATAATTTGATGAGGAATGGCTCAGCATAGTCAACGCCGGTGTGGGAAAATGGCCGTGCAGGTCTTGTTCTCACTGCAGGTAGGGGTGCCATCTGCTGCTCCAAGGTATTGGCGTTGAGTGCACACTTCGTGCATTGACGAATGATGGAGCGAATGACATTGCGTCCCTGTAATATCCAGAATGTTTGGAATAAATAATTTTGCACAGATCTCTGTCCACTATGTAACGTGACAGTATGTGCCTTCCGAATCAATAGTTTCGTAACATGATGAGATTTAGGCAATATAATCGGATGTTTTTCAAAACCAGAAAGAAATGAACTTTGAAGTCTGCCTCCTACTCGCAAAAGGCCGTCCGCACCAATGATTGGTAGAAGTTTGCGGAGAGGGCTGCGATTGGAAACAGACTTCCCAGCTGAAATGTCAAGTATTTCTTGACCAAAGGGTTCTCTCTGTACAATCTGAAATAGCAAAGTCTGCCCAGCCTGTAATTCACTGGCAGACAGATGAGATTTTTTCTTATCAGGATTGGTGAGGTTATGGCGAAAACGAAGTATCCACGCTAAGATGGCGGACATCTTGTCCAAGGAAGAAAATTGAAGTATCCAATCTTTCATACCTTGGTCCATCTCTACCAACCAAACCTGTGATTTGTCTTTGGAACGAGCCTCTTGATCAGTTGACTCGACCTCGATGTTTGTTGGCCACGACGATTCATCCGACTGCAGCCAGGCAGGCCCATACCACCAAAGTGATGAGTCCTTGAGCTGCAAAGAAGGGTATCCGCGTGATGCCAGGTCTGCCGGATTATCAGCTGATCGTACGTGACTCCATACAGCTGTAGGTACAGAAGATAAAATTTGACTGACTCGATTAGCAACAAAAGTTTTCCATTTTGATGGATGGGACTTAAGCCATGCTAAAGTAACTTTAGAATCAGACCAACAGAAAATACTTTTAGGTTGTTACTCAAGCATAGGTAAAATGTCTGCAATTTTCTCAGCGAGAAGGCTCGCAGCACTTAATTCAAGCTTAGCCACACTGATGACCTTAAGTGGGGCGACTCTCGTCTTTGACAACATCAAGCTCGATTTGAACACATCCTCGTCAGACGTCACAGCATAAATCACCATTGCGATGGCTCTTTCCGAGGCATCACAGAACCCATGTAAAGTCCATTCTGCAGTCTTGACGGTTCCAAACCAACGAGGGATCCTAATCGACTCCAGCTCGAGAAGTTGATTGCGGTACTCTAACCAGGAATGATGAATGGCTGTTGAAACATGATCATCCCAGCCTAGTCCTTGCAACCATAGACACTGTAGAAGCAGCTTTGCTCGAACGAGTACTGGTGCAAGCCAACCTGCCGGATCAAAAAGTTTAGCTGTCTCTGAAAGAATTAGCCGTTTAGTGTATGATGAAGCAGCAGCAGGGAGGTCAATCCTGAAACAAAAGGCATCTTCTTTTGGGATCCAACGAAGACCTAAAGTGAAGACAACTTCAGTCTCACTTAGCTCTCGATCTCCTTGAAGTTGATCCTCAGCTGGAATGCTCGGCAACAGATCAGCATGATTTGCAGCCTACTTGTCCACTTTCATACCTGCAGATTCAAGGATGCGTATCACCTCCGCTCGCTTCTGCTCAGCTTCCTGCAGGGAGTCTCCCCCGGCTAAATAATCGTCGACATAACGATTTTTACGGAGACAGTCCGAACCCAAAGGAAACTTGAACTCTTCATCATCAGCAAGTTGCAATAAACACATATTGGCGTGGAACGGAGCGGAACCAGTTCCATAAGTGGCTGTGAGAAGCCTGATGACAACAAGAGCATCCTCAGCAGTCCACCAAATGCGTTGCCAGTCTACATCATCAGAATGTACAAGAAAATGACGAAACATTTTCACAATATCACAAGTAAATGCAAATTTGTAAAAACACCACCTCATGATAATGACGGTAATGTCTTCCTGTAATTTTGGGCCTATATGAAGGAAAGTATTCAATGAATTACCTGCCGAGTCTTTTTGAGAGGCATTGAAGACAACCCTAATCTTTTTTGAATCCTTCTTAAAAACAGGATGATGAGGAAGATAATAGGATTGCTTTTTGTTTACCTCATTTGCCGGTACAACTTCCATGTGACCCAGGCTGGCGTACTCATCCATGAATTGATTATAGGAAGGGTGGGTGCTTTTTCCTCACGACGATCCGACGGTGAAAAAATATATAGTACTTCTGCTAATGCAGATTAATCACAGCTGTGCCGTATAGAATAGCGAAGGTTCACGCCTTCGCTGTATCGTTCACTCACACGAGTGAACTCGAAGACGTGTCTATGATTGCTGCACAGCTGAGGTCATAAAGTAAACAAGGCGAGCATAAAAACGCGCTCGGGCGCGATCACCTGATCGCCCGCGCTGCTGCGCGAGCGAGAATCGATGAGCTGCCAATGAACGGGCTGGACTCGCTCGATGCCTGCTGCCCGCACGCCGATGCCGATGTGTGCGGTGAGGTTAGAGGCGGGGAGAGACCCCCCGCGCCGCCCGCCTTGGTAGCCTCACTGCTGAGCCTCTGGAGCAGGAGGGGGAGACACCGAGACGATGGTTCGTACGGGTCCCGCGTGCCTCCTGGTGCTGGCGCTCGCCAACCGCTTCTTCAGGAACTCGATGAGGACTATGCCTGATGAAGCTCGTGCACTTTCGCCAAAGATGCAACGAGATGCCTGCACACGCACTAAGATATGCTTGTATTGCATAAACACTGGAACTGTGCACTTGACACGTGCACCGAAAGTTCACCTCCACGACATTCACTGCACTCGCGAGTTCCACGCCGTGGAATATTTGCGACGAGTGCGCGCGGAAACTCTAGCGCGCGAGTTAGATTCAGCGGGAAATCGCGATCGGGTGATCTACCCAGCTCGCTCGACTCTCTCTGGCTGAATCTTCAGCCTAAAAGACCGCACACCCAGCCAGAGCCCTTTTCCATGGCACTGGATATCCGGCTCGAAGGACCAAACATGTGTGTGCAAGTGCATCACACGCCTCGTAACTTGGGATGGCTGAGGGCCGAGAGAGGAGAAAAAGAGCCGGGCAGAAATAATCACTCGCGATTTCACAATAAAATAACTGATTACGTTTATTAAAAACGCCTACGCTAAATCTAACTAAATCCACGCGAAAGAACTAGAGAGTTGAACAATTTACAACTTGAACTATAAAAAAATCTACTGTGAAAAAATCAACAACAAAAAAAGCTGGCGTGCGCGGGAAAAGCTCGTGAGCTGCGCTTACGCAAAGTAATGCTCCCGAGCGGGCCGTCGGATCGCAACTACTCCAAATTGCGCGGAAAAGGACTAAAAGTGCAGTTTGCGGGCCGTGTGCAAATCACGTGAGGTGAGTTCAACGGCATGAGCGTGGAGAAATTTGGAGTTTTCTAGAAGTATTTAGAATTCAAATTTAAATAGACGTGAACGGCTCAAACACTGTCTGTCAGCAAGGTTGGAGGTGCTTGAAACGAAGGAATTTAGCTTTTGTATCCCGGGTGCCCGGCTTTCGCCTCCATCCCGGTTGCCCCCATGGGCGTGGGGCAGGGATACGCCCTGTCAGCGTGTCGGTCTGGAGGTCGGCCATCACCGAACCACAAGTGGTTCAGCAATGACTCGATCCTCCCTCCCGACTGCCGAACTCCGGGCTCGGTCCCCAGCACAAGACCGATGCCCACCCCTCGGTGGGGGTTTCGAAATGATGGATGAGTCTCCCAGGCTCGCATTGTTATCGCCCGAGGGTGACTCCAATGCAAGTTCCTAGACTCACCCACTCCCGTGGTGCCGGATAGAGATGTGCGGTCTCCACGCTCCGGTGGGCGCTGACTCGGGCCGGGAGCTCGTCAAATTCCAGGGATGGGGCACCATGCCCCAACCCCCCTTGCGGGTTTTCGGGAGGAGCCAAAGCTCCGAGCACCGAGCTCGGGGCCAGGCTTCTCCCTACCGGCTTCGGGCCTAGGCCCAGGTACGGTGTCCTTGTAACTGGGGCCGGAGGGTCGTCACACCTCGGGACTTGAAGTCCGCATGTCATTCAATGATACCTACGGCTATCCATCGCTCGGGATACGAATAAGTATAGACAGGACGATGCCGCTATTGGGGAATCGTTCCCAAGGGCGGAGAGATATTTTAGGTGTTGACCGGACTCTGACTTATTGCACTTGTTTCTGCAATAGTATTCAATCGACATGAGTCGGATTCGTCCTAATATACCTCAATCGGTTTTGATCGTCGACTAATTTACGACTCAATTTCGTTGAATGAACCCTACGGCTATTCATCGCCCAGGATACGATGAGTATAGACACAACAATGCCGCTATTGGGGAATTGTTCCCAAGGGCGTGGAGGTACTCAAGGTGTTATGACTCGATACCGACTTATTGCATTTTTTTCTGCAGAAGTATTCAATCGACATGAGTCGAATTCGTCCTAATATACCTCAACGTCATTTAATGATACCTACGGCTATTCATCGCTCGGGATCCGAATGAGTAAAGAAAAAACAATGACGCTATTGGGGAATCGTTCTCAGGGGCGGAGAGGTATTTTAGGTGTCGACCGGGCTCTGACTTATTGCATTTGTTTCTGCAATAGTATTCAATCGACATGAGTCGAATTCGTCCTAATTGATACCGACGGCTATTCATCGCTCGGGATCCGAATGAGTAAAGAAAAAACAATGACGCTATTGGGGAATCGTTCTCAGGGGCGGAGAGGTATTTTAGGTGTCGACCGGATACTGACCTATTGCATTCATTTTTACAATAGTATTCAATCGACATGAGTCGGGTTCGTCCTGATATACCTCAATCGGTTGCAATCGTCGACTAATTCACTTCTCAACGTCATTTACTGATACCTACGGCTATTCATCGCCCGGGATACGAATAAGTATAGACAAAACAATGCCGCTATTGGGAAATCGTTCCCAAGAGCGGAAAGGTAATTAAAGAGGTGTTGACCGGATACTGACCTATTGCATCCATTTTTGCGATGGTATTCAATCGACATGAGTTGAATTCTTCCTAATACACCTCAATCGGTTTCAATCGTCGACTAATTCACTTCTCAACGTCATTTAATGAGACCTACGGCTATTCATCGCTCGGGATACGAATAAGTATAGACAAAACGATGCCGCTATTGGGAAATCGTTACCAAGAGCGGAAAGGTGATTAAAGAGGTGTTGACCGGATACCTACCTATTGCATCCATTTTTGCGATGGTATTCAATCGACATAAGTCGAATTCGTCCTAATACACCTCAATCGGTTTCAATCGTCGACTAATTCACTTCTCAGCGTCATTTAATGATACCTACGGCTATTCATCGCTCGGTATACGAATAAATATGGACAAAACGATGCCGCTATTGGGGAATCGTTCCCAAGGGCGGGGAGGTGATTAAGGATGGGTTGACCGGATACTGACCTATTGCATTCATTTTTGCGATGGTATTGGATCGACATGAGTCAAATTCGTCCTAATATACCTCAATCGGTTTCAATCGTCGACTAATTCACGTCTCAATGTCATTTAATGATACCTACGGCTATTCATCGCTCGGGATACGAATAAGTATAGACAAGATAATGCCACTATTGGGGAATCGTTCCCAAGGGCGGGGAGGTAATCAAGGTGTTATGACCGGATACTGACTTATTGCATTTTCTTCTGGAAAAGTATTCAATCGACATGAGTCAAATTCGTCCTAATATACTTCAATGGGTTTCAATAGTCGACTAATCCACTTCTCAATGTCATCTAATGAGACCTACGACGATTCATCGCTCGGGATACGAATAAGTGAAGAAAAAACAATGCCGCTATTGGGGGATCGTTCCCAAAGGCGGGGAGGTATTTTAGGTGTCGACCGGACTCTGACTTTTTGCATTTGTTTCTGCAATAGTATTGAATCGACATGAGTCGAAATCGTCCTAATATACCTCAATCAGTTTCAATCGTCGACTAATTTACTTCTCAACGTCTTCTAGAATACCTACGGCTAAACATCGCTTGGGATACGGAGGAGTATAGACCAATCAATGCCGCTATTGAGGAATCGTTCCCAAGAGCGGAAAGGTAATTAAGGAGGTGTTGACCGGATACTGACCTATTGCATCCATTTTTGCGATGGTATTCAATCGACATAAGTCGAATTCGTCCTAATACACCTCAATCGGTTCAATCGTCGACTAATTCACTTCTCAGCGTCATTTAATGATACCTACGGCTATTCATCGAACGGGATACGAATAAATATGGACAAAACAATGCCGCTATTGGGGAATCGTTCCCAAGGGCGGGGAGGTGATTAAGGATGTGTTGGCCGGATACTGAGCTATTGCATTCATTTTTGCGATGGTGTTGGATCGACATGAGTCAAATTCGTCCTGAAATACCTCAATCGGTTTCAATCGTCGACTAATTCACGTCTCAATATCATTTAATGATACCTACGGCTATTCATCGCTCGGGATACGAATGAGTATAGACAAGATAATGCCACTATTGGGGAATCGTTCCCAAGGGCGTTGAGGTAATCAAGGTGTTATGACCGGATACTGACTTATTGCATTTTTTTCTGCAAAAGTATTCAATCGACATGAGTCTAATTCGTCCTAATATACTTCAATGGGTTTCAATAGTCGACTAATCCACTCCTCAATGTCATTTAATGAGACCTACGACGATTCATCGCTCGGGATACGAATAAGTAAAGAAAAAACAATGCCGCTATTGGGAAATCGTTCCCAAGAGCGGGAAGGTGATTAAGGAGGTGTTGACCGGATACCTACCTATTGCATCCATTTTTGCGATGGTATTCAATCGACATAAGTCGAATTCGTCCTAATACACCTTAATCGGTTTCAATCGTCGACTAATTCACTTCTCAGCGTCATTTAATGATACCTACGGCTATTCATCGCTCGGGATACGAATAAGTATAGACAAAACAATGCCGCTATTAGGGAATTGTTGCCGAAGGCGGGGAGGTAATTGAGGTGTTATGACCGGATACTGACTTATTGAATTTATTTCTGCAATAGTATTCAATCGACATGAGTTAAATTCGTTTTGATATACTTCAATGGGTCTCAATAGTCGACTAACTCACTTCTCAATGTCATTTAATGATACCTACGACTATTCATCGCTCGGGATCCGAATAAGTTAAGAAAAAACAATGCCGCTACTGGGGAATCGATCTCAAGGGCTGATAGGTATTTCAGGTGTCGACCGCGCTCTGACTTATTGCATTTGTTTCTGCAATAGTATTCAATCGACATGAGTCTAATTCGTCCTAATATACCTCAATCAGATTCAATCGTCGACTAATTTACTTCTCAACGTCTTCTAGAATACCTACGGCTATTCATCGCTTGGGACACGGAGCAGTATAGACCAATTAATGCCGCTATTGGGGAATCGTTCCCAAGAGCGGAAAGGTAATTAAGGAGGTGTTGACCGGATACTGACCTATTGCATCCATTTTTGCGATGGTATTCAATCGACATGAGTTGAATTCTTCCTAATACACCCCAATCGGTCTCAATCGTCGACTAATTTACTTCTCAACGTCATTTGATGATACCTACGGCTATTCATCGCTCGGGATACGAATAAGTATAGACAAAACAATGCCGCTATTGGGAAATCGTTACCAAGAGCGGAAAGGTGATTAAAGAGGTGTTGACCGGATACCTACCTATTGCATCCATTTTTGCGATGGTATTCAATCGACATAAGTCGAATTCGTCCTAATACACCTCAATCGCTTTCAATCGTCGACTAATTCACTTCTCAGCGTCATTTAATGATACCTACGGCTATTCATCGCTCGGGATACGAATAAATATGGGCAAAACAATGCCGCTATTGGGGAATCGTTCCCAAGGGCGGGGAGGTGATTAAGGATGTGTTGACCGGATAGTGACCTATTGCATTTAGGTCTGCAATAGCATTGAATCGACATGAGTCGAATTCGTCTTAATATACCTCAATCGGTTTCAATCGTCGCCTAATTCACGTCTCAATGTCATTTAATGATACCTACGGCTATTCATCGCTCGGGATACGAATGAGTATAGACAAGATAATGCCACTATTGGAGAATCGTTCCCAAGGGCGGGGAGATAATCAAGGTGTTATGACCGGATACTGACTTATTGCATTTTTTTCTGCAAAAGTATTCAATCGACATGAGTCAAATTCGTCCTAATATACTTCAATGGGTTTCAATAGTCGACTAATCCACTTCTCAATGTCATTTAATGAGACCTACGACGATTCATCGCTCGGGATATGAATAAGTAAAGAAAAAACAATGCCGCTATTGGGGGATCGTTCCCAAGGGCGGGGAGGTATTTTAGGTGTCGACCGGACTCTCACTTATTGCATTTGTTTCTGCAATAGTATTCAATCGACATGAGTCTAATTCGTCATAATATACCTCAATCAGTTTCAATCGTCGACTAATTTACTTCTCAACGTCTTCTAGAATACCTACGGCTATTCATCGCTTGGGATACGGAGGAGTATAGACTAAAAAATGCCGCTATTGGGGAATCGTTCCCAAGGGCGGGGAGGTCATTGAGGAGGTGTTGACCGGATACCTACCTATTGCATCCATTTCTGCAATAGTATTCAAACGACATGAGTCAAATTCGTCCTAATATACCTCGATCGGTCTCAATCGTCGACTAATTCACGTCTCAATGTCATTAAATGATACTCACGGCTATTCATCGCTCGGGATACGAATAAGTATAGAAGAAACAATGGCGCTATTGGGGAATCGTTCCCAAAGGCGGGGAGGTAATCAACGTGTTATGGCCGGATACTGACTCATCGAATTTTTTCCTGCAATAGTATCCAATCGACATGAGTCAAATTCGTCCTAATATACTTCAATGGGTTTCAATAGTCGACTAATTCACTTCTCAATGTCATTTAATGATACCCATGATTATTCATCGCTCGGGATCCGAATGAGTAAAGAAAAAACAATGCCGCTATTGGGAAATCTTTTTTCTTCACTTATTCGGATCCCGAGCGATGAATAGTCGTAGGTATCATTAAATGACATTGAGAAGTGAGTTAGTCGACTATTGAAACCCATTGAAGTATATTAAGACGAATTTGACTCATGTCGATTGAATACTATTGCAGAAAAAATTCAATAAGTCAGTATCCGGTCATAACACCTTGATTACCTCCCCGCCTTCGGGAACAATTCCCTAATAGCGGCATTGTTTTGTCTATACTCATTCGTATCCCGAGCGATGAATAGCCCTAGGTATCATCAAATGACGTTGAGAAGTAAATTAGTCGACGATTGAAACCGATTGAGGTATATTAGGACGAATTCGACTCATGTCGATTCAATGCTATTGCAGACCTAAATGCAATAAGTCAGAGTCCGGTCGACACCTCAAATACCTCCCCGCCCTTGGGAACGATCCCCCAATAGCGGCATTGTTTTTTCTTTACTTATTCGGATCCCGAGCGATGAATCGTCGTAGGTATCATTAAATGACATTGAGACGTAAATTAGTCGACGATTGAAACCGATTGAGGTATATTAGGACCAATTTGACTCATTTCGATCCAATACCATCGCAAAAATGAATGCAATAGGTCAGTATCCGGTCAACACATCCTTAATCACCTTCCCGCCCTTGGGAACGATTCTCCAATAGCGGCATGGTTTTTTCCATATTTATTCGTATCCCGAGCGATGAATAGCCGCAGGTATCATTAAATGACGTTGAGAAGTGAATTAGTCGACGATCGAAACCGATTGAGGTGTATTAGGACGAATTTGACTCATGTCCATTGAATACCATCGCAAAAATGGATGCAATAGGTAGGTATCCGGTCAACACCTCCTTAATCACCTTCCCGCTCTTGGGAACGATTTCCCAATAGCGGCATTGTTTTGTCTATACCTATTCTTATCCCGAGCGATGAATTGCCGTAGGTATCATTAAATGACATTGAGAAGTGAATTAGTCGACGATTGAAACCGATTGAGGTGTATTAGGACGAATTCGACTGATGTCGATTGAATACCATCGCAAAAATGGATGCAATAGGTCAGTATCCGGTCAACACTTCTTTAATCACCTTTCCGCTCTTGGTAACGATTTCCCAATAGCGCCATCGTTTTGTCTATACCTATTCTTATCCCGAGCGATGAATTGCCGTAGGTATCATTAAATGACATTGAGAAGCGAATTAGTCGACGATTGAAACCGATTGAGGTGTATTAGGACGAATTCGACTGATGTCGATTGAATACCATCGCAAAAATGGATGCAATAGGTCAGTATCCGGTCAACACTTCTTTAATCACCTTTCCGCTCTTGGTAACGATTTCCCAATAGCGGCATCGTTTTGTCTATACTTATTCGTATCCCGAGCGATGAATAGCCGTAGGTATCATTAAATGACGTTGAGAAGTGAATTAGTCGACGATTGAAACCGATTGAGGTGTATTAGGAAGAATTCGACTCATGTCGATTGAATACTATTGCAAAAATGAATGCAATAGGTCAGTATCCGGTCAACACCTGCTAAATAACCTTCTCACCCTTGGGAACGTTTCTCCAATAGCGGCATTGTTTTTCCTTCACTTATTCGGATCCCGAGCGATGAATAGCCGTAGGTATCATTAAATGACATTGAGACGTAAATTAGTCGACGATTGAAACTGATCGAGGTATATTAGGACGAATTTGACTCATGTTGATTCAATACTATCGCAGAAATGAATGCAATAGCCCAGTATCCGGTCAACACCTCCTTAATTACCTTCCCGCCCTTGGGAACGATTCCCCATCAGCGGCATTGTTTTGTCTTTACTTATTCGTATCCCGAGCGATGAATAGCCATAGGTATCATTAGATGACATTGAGAAGTGAATTAGTCAGCGATTGGAGCCGACTAAACGATATTGGATTGAATTTGATCCATGTCCGTTGATCATGATTGGATGGTCGAATGTCATTCTTCATCCTTAGAAACGATCAGGCAATCATGCCATCAATGTTGTTCGCGAGTGTCCCTCGATTGAATCAATGGACGATTTCGCATTGAAAAACATTGCCGTCGATGTCTTTCTTGAGTAGCATTGGATTGTCTCTGAATCTAATTAAATCATCTCGAATTGAGTAGGATTGGTGAATCCCTATTATTGTCATACATCACTTGAAAGATTCCAACAGCCACACGTCGCATTGAAACCTTTAGAACACTATTCATCCAATATTTCTGCGTCATATTGGGAACAGTTCGAGATACGTTGAAATAGAGTCCGATTCATTCTGATTGGATGTAGGGGAGAGCGGGGTATGTCGGGCATAGCTAATTAAAACCAGCTTGGCAACTACGATTTTTACTTTAATCGGATCTGCGAGTGGGCATTCGACAGAGAAACATCTCAGGAATGATGGGATATTTTTTTAAAAGTTTTTTCACTCGCACATTTTCATAGAAATGCTTTTTTTTTACCCTTAACCATTGGGGCACGATGGGCAATCGCGGGGTATAGCGGACGGTCAAGTAGGGTATGATGGGCATTCACGATTTTTAAGTATAATAATAACACTACACATACAGAATTGTTGTCATTCGCATATTTGAACATTTTTCTACCTAATCTGATGCCTCGGGTCTATGATATGCCGTGAAATGTTGGTAAAACTCGATTATTCAACAAAAAGATGTCACAGCTCGGATCTCACTCGCTCGCACACACGAGTTTATGATGCATGACACGAATCTGGTGGTCATATTATGTGATACAGCTTCTGATCCACCACCCACAGGATTGATAGCACTCACTTTTCACTTACATCGAGGTAAAATTATCAATAATATCGATAAAAATCACATCCGTGGTGCAGCGAGAGCAGAATATCAACAACACAAGGCGACGCGGAGGTTAGGTTAGGTTGGGTGGCGCCACGCGGCTCGTATGCTGTGATTGTATGTTGGAGCTGGCTAACGCGCCCCGCTTTTTGTGTCTATCATACCCCGTTCCACTCACCTTCGTATTACCATTATTGCTCAAAAACTACTCATCGGATCACTCCGATTCAAATTGGTGATTAAAGCTAACGAACAAAGCTACCGATGAGAAATGGGTAGCCAAGTATTTTTGATCAAATTGGCGCACGAACGGTAGAGTGCATACAGGCTAGGGCTGCCGTCGAGCGAGAAACCCGAGAAATTTGGATGTTCTCGTCTCGACGAGAAAAAATTAACTGCGTTCTCGTCCTCGGTTTTTGGGACTCGAGAACGAAAATTTCTGATCTCGTCTCGCCGAGAAATTTCTCGGCCATCGACGAGACTCCTCGACACAATTTTGGACTGAGGTATAGGGTTCAGTTCCACGTATAACTATAGTTGATAAAAGCAATCAATTTAATCAAGAAGCATATTGAGTTGCGTTCAACATGGTTTTTGATAGAATAGAAAATACAATCTGGCGATCTCATAGGAAAATTTATGAGAACGGTGCTGAGATGCAGCCTCTCCTCGCTTTCGAAGATAGGTGAGGGGAGTACTGAAACATTCTCGAAGAAGCAACTAGGTTCATTTCGTTACGCTCATTTTGGATCCAAGCCATAAGGTTAAGTCCTTTGATGTCAGCCTTTAAGGTTCTGAGTTGAAGGAAAAATCTATCAAGAAATTTGGAGAAATTTACAAAAACAAGTAATACGTCGATGAATTCAATCAAAATCAAAGTCATGAGTCCCAAGACGTTGATATATGGATTCCGAAAATCAACGTAAAAATGTTTCCACAGTTATGTTTCATCAGAGGAAACGTTCAGCTTGGGATATTGAAACAAATAATGCTTATCTGAGCGCACAAAGCTCCGGCAGATACTGATGTGTTGGCTTGGTAGAAAACCTCTGCAGCTGTTTATCCAAATCTGGCACGAATGGCTCGAGATATTCTATGTATCACGCCGACATCGGTTCCACCAGAGATAGTTTTTTCTCAAGGATCTCTGATTGTAACTAAACAGAGATGTTCCTTGAATGACATCATTTTGAGAGCTCTTCTATCTATCAACAAGTCGATGGTTTCAGATTAGAAGAGCTTCATTCGTAAAATTGATCCATAAATTATTCTTCAAATCCGATTCTACATATTTTGACCCATATTATCACAGGTGTGGTGTCACCAAATCATGTTATTAATGTTTCCAAGTAGTATGTATTTTCGTTCATAATGCAGCAGATGTTTTCTAATACTCATTCCTCTATCTCAATCCAGTTTTCGGAATTGTGGAATTCTCGCGAGAAATCTCGAGAATCGCAGGGAGCATCTCGTCTCGTCGAGAAATAATTTTACGAGAATTCTCGTGACCTCCGTTCTCGTTCTCGCTCGATCTCGCTCGACGAGAACGAGAAAATCTCGAGCTCGGCGGCAGCCCTAATACAGGCGTGACACGCGATATTTTACCTCGAATTTTGACCTACGATTTTGAAGGGTTAGAACATATTGAAATTTCTTGTAACTCTCCAGGGAAAAACTAGGTTATACACTGATGCGAATTCATGAACATTTGGATTTTTAAATATTTTTTTGTAGTCTATAACTGGGTTGCCCAAATTTTCGAGCTGCCCACCATACCCCGCTCTCTCCTACCATTGGCCCAATCGCATCGATCTATTGGAGCGACAGGATTCCGTTCGATCCAATTCAATCCAATAGGATTTCAATTGTTTCCAATGGACTGTTTCTAGCAGGGGAGTCGGCTATTTGAGACAGCTGTACCGATTCGCCCCAGCCGACTCGGTTCCTTTGAGCAGAGTCCAAAATCATGTCCTGCATGAAGTATATCGGAAAATCACATGCAGCTCATAGGGACCCTTACACCGGTGCTTGACATCCTCCGCATATGCAACTATCAAGCAAATTGCTATTAGAATCATTGTGCATTCCTGCTTCCCGTATCCAAATAGTGTGAATCCTTGAGGTCAAAAATAGTATTTCATACCCTTTATGTCGATTTCACCATTGAGTTTCTTCTGTCCTAGTTGATAGTTTGGTGGGGGTTGGTGATAATTGATCCCAATGACATCCTTTGTATTCATCCCATCCGGGGCTTTTGATCTCTCTTCTTCTGTGCTCACTTCAGTGCTCTGCCAATATATATCATAGATGGATGCACTACATCTTATCTTGAGCTTGCCATCATGAAATGCATCGGCTGTTATTGGGAAGAGGAGACTACTGGTGGTAACGTCTGGTCGGGAGGAGTCAGAATCTGTATGAATCTTGATCCTCATCCCAGCAACCTATGAACGAAAGAGACTGGTTAGGGAGGAATAATCATTAAGGAATCTGCAGGATTCGTCTGCAGTTGATCTCTTCATGCAATATTCTCCTAGCGCTTGGGAGGACACATCCATGATATCCCTGGTAAAAATTTTTAATGAGTATCGTATGGTATCGTATAGAATGAGATACCATACGATACTCATGCGATACTCATACGATACGACCATGTGATACCATACGATACTCATAAGATATTTCACGATATTTGCAATACGAACTCATACGTACTCGGTAGATACTATACGATACTTTTCCACAGATACTCATGGGATACCATACGATACTCATGTGGAATCAACATCATATGCAGTGATATACTAATGAGATACTATACGATACTCGCCCTAGGAATGCCCTGTATTCTTTTACGATACCATGAGATATCAAACGATACTGTTGGATTCTGTACGATACTGTGATATACTATACGTAACGCGACTTTTCGAGCGGAATATACCCTTACGATACTATACGATACTGATTGATATTTTCGGCCTGATACTAATATAATACCATACGATACTCACCCGGGGAATGCCCGGTATTCTTATACGATACCATGAGATACGGAACGATACTGTTGAATTCTGTGCGATACTGTGATATACTATACGTAACGCGACTTTTCGAGCGGGATATACCCTTACGATACTATACGATACTGATTGATATTTTCGGCCTGATACTAATATGATACCATACGATACTCACCCTGGGAATGCCCGGTATTCTTATACGATACCATAAGATATCAAACGATACTGTTGGATTCTGTGGGATACTGTGATATACTATACGATACGCGACTTTTTCAGCAGAATATACCGTTACGATACTATACGATACTGATTGATATTTTCGGCCTGATACTGATATGATACCATACGATACTCACCCTGGGGATGCCCGGTATTCTTATACGATACCATGAGATACGGAACGATACTGTTGGATTCTGTGCGATACTGTGATATACTATACGATCCGCGGCTTTCCGAGCGGAATATACCCTTACGATACTATACGATACTGATTGATATTTTCGGCCTGATACCAATATGATACCATACGATACTCACCCTAGGAATGCCCGGTATTCTTATATGATACCATGAGATACGGAACGATACTGTTGGATTCTGTGCGATACTGTGGTATAGTATACGATACGCGGCTTTTTGAGCAGAATATACCCTTACGATACTATACGATACTGATTGATATTTCCGGCCTGATACTGATATGATACCATACGATACTCACCCTAGGGATGCCCTGCATTCTTATACGATACCATGAGATATCAAACCTCACTTTTGGATTCTGTGAGATACTATGATATACTGTGCGATACGCGACTTTTCGAGTAGAATATACCTTACGATACTACGACACTGATTGATATTCTCGGCTGATACCAATATGATACCATACGATACTCACCCTAGGAATGCCCGGTATTCTTATATGATACCATGAGATACGGAACGATACTGTTGGATTCTGTGCGATACTGTGGTATAGTATACGATACGCGGCTTTTTGAGCAGAATATACCCTTACGATACTATACGATACTGATTGATATTTCCGGCCTGATACTGATATGATACCATACGATACTCACCTAGGGATGCCCTGCATTCTTATACGATACCATGAGATATCAAACCTCACTTTTGGATTCTGTGAGATACTATGATATACTGTGCGATACGCGACTTTTCGAGTAGAATATACCTTACGATACTATACGACACTGATGATTCTCGGCCTGATACTAATATGATACCATACCATACTCATCTAGGGATGCCCCGTATTCTTATACGATACCATGATATATGAAACGATACTGTTGATTGTGTGAGGTACTGTGATATACTGTACGATTACCGACTCTCGAGTAGAATATACCCTTACGATACTATACGATACTGATTGATCATTTTACTATACGACACTGATTGATATTTTCAGCCTGATACTAAAATGATACCATACGATCTCACCCTAGAGATGCCCTGTATTCTCATACGATACCATGAGATATCAAACGATACTGTTTGGATTCTGTGAGATACTGTGATATACTGTACGATACGCGACTTTTTGGGCAGAATATACGCCTAGGATACTATACTATACTGATTGATATTCATGGCCTGATACTCATATGATACCATACGATACTCACCCTAGAGATGCCCTGTATTCTCATACGATTCCACGAAATATCAAACGATACTACGCGATTCTGTGAGATTCTGTGAGATTCTCTACGATACGTGACTAATTCATCATAATCTGAGCTTACGATTACATGAGATACGACACGATATAAGTAACCCGATACGTATGAGATATTATGCGATATTCACCTCAGACCGGCATTAGATTTTATACAATACTATTAGAGGGGAAAACGTGCTTTCGCGAAATTCTCTTAAGTTAGAGATCCTTCAACTGTGGACAATCTAAAACAAGACATATTAATGGATGAAACGAGAAAAATAGGAATATGAATCAGTGCATGACCAAAATCGGAGTTGAATTCACCTATGGTTGAACCAAAAATGTCGTTCATTAGAACATCTACTATCATGAATCTCTGTTGAGATTGTGAAAAGTGCGAAAATCTGATCTTCAGGTGCTGAAGTTCAAGAGTAATTAAACTGTAATGATATATTCGAAAAGAAAGCTAGCGTATATCACTTGATTTTTCTATTAGCCAAAGTCATCCGGACAGAATCAATGATTAGGGCCAATGTACATTCATTAGTTTTAGAACAATACACTTTTGGATCTTGAATTCCACTCAAGAAACGTGATCAAGGATCAGGGATGTTTTCTCCCTGTAAATCGAATGAGTGGGACAGAGTCAGCATTGGGAACGCAAAATAGGAAATTTGAGTAAGATGATGGATTCATTCCTGCAGTAGAGTTAGAATTGAGGATACGGAACGCATGGAGAGTTAACATCTAAGGGTCTCACCTATAGCTTGAGCCATAGAATCCTCCCAAGCCTCCTTTCAAAAGTGAGATATCGTTCAAGTTCAACACACATGCACATCAGGATTAGACAGCTCTCAGATTCCATTCACATCCCCTCCGAATAGTTGTTGTTCAATCATCAAGTCTTCACATCAGATTCACAGATGAATCCACATGCCCTGGTCTAATGACGGAGCAGGTTCTATCTCTCGATAGATATTCAATTATCAAGCACGTCGTAGATAATCCTGATATTTAATTTTGGTGTATTCATTATTCCTAGTATGCACATACTAGTGCTACCACGCCCTATACATATAGTGTGATCTTGTGAGGGCTTTAGCCCGTAAATTGGAAATATAAAATAAAATGAATAAATGAATCTCTTCAATTCTAATTTGGGTGAGTAAAGATTTAGTTTGCGGCATAGGTAAGCAGGAGTTGGTCAAATCAACGCATATGATACAAATATACTCTTGCACCCTATCAATGAGGGACAGTGACTTGTGGACCATCACAATAATGACCTGCAGTTCTGATTTGTAGGAAGCGTCATCTACCTAAGTTTAATCTAAGATCTAACAATAATAACCTCTACCTCCCAACCATCTGAGTTGTCATGCGAAAAAAAAATCAACGGCACATGTTAACCAATCCAAATATTATGAAGTTGAGAATGGAATCTAACCACCAGAAGTATCACAATTGAAATAAGGAATCCAATGAGTAACTTACACTGTGGCGAATGTCAAGACTGCAGTGCATATGACGGGTTATGCTGTTTAATGATCTTTGTCAAAATGACTTTACACACCTTCGGATACACCAGAGTCCCTGAAAATGAATATTCATCCTACACAAAGGCCCTGGTTCTCTGTTCATCAACATTCAACGAAATTATTTGATGAAGAAACTCATCTGATGCACAAGTCACAGCCTGAGTGT
Organism: Eretmocerus hayati; assembly: GCA_029851415.1. Lineage (NCBI taxonomy): Eukaryota > Metazoa > Arthropoda > Insecta > Hymenoptera > Aphelinidae > Eretmocerus > Eretmocerus hayati. Next base: position 76,771,480 of record CM056744.1, on the reverse strand, counting down.
TTCCAATTGACTCAATTTTGACAGAAATTGCTCGTCCATCCTAGTGCATATTTGAGGAGTGTTGGCCTCTGTTCCTATCACGTCAAGAGTACGGAATTCCTCCAGGAACTGTGCAAAACATTCAAACACGCCAGAGAATCTACAACAAATTCCCTCGCCCAGGAAAGCACGGAGTACAGCATACAGCGATGCAACAGACTTGATGTTTCGGACTGGCTGCAACAGTACTCCAGAAAATTGGACACCGAGTAATCGCAAGGATAGATTCTGTACGGATTATCGATAGTGCTCTATCTGCTCTTTCCTATCCGGATAAAGAGATGGATTGTTCCCACCCATATAATTTTTTGTTAGGTGAAACTGATCAGTAGTGGACTGCGGTGATAATCACGCTGCCACACAAGGGAGATGTCTGCAGCTTATCGGAATAGTATCGTATGGTATCTCACTAGTCTCTTGTATCATTGAATTAGTATAGGACAGTATCGTATTGGCAGGTTGTGAGGTCCGGTCCGAGTATCGGAAAGTATGTCATTGCTATGTCCTAGAATCGGATGAGTATCAGACAGTATCTCATTAGAATGTCACAGGATCGGATGAGTACTGTATGGATTCTCATTGATGGGTCACTGGGTCAGATGAGTATCGCGAGGTACTTCGTCAATTCATCATGAGACCAGAAGATGAGTATCGTACAGTATCTGATTGATATAAGTCGTAGGATCGGATGAGTGTCACGCAATACCTCACTGGTGCAACACGAGACCGAGCTTGTATCAGATGGAATATTACGAGTATAACATAGGATCGGTCGAGTAGCGTATGATATCTCATTGGTGGTCATCTCTCTGGGATCGGATGAGTATCGAAGGGTATCTAATTGATTTTTCATAGGATCACATGAGTATCGCACGGTATCACAATGGTATGTCATGGGTACCGATAAGTATTACAAAGTATCTCATTGGTACGTCGTTCAATCTGATGAGTATCGCATGGTACCTCATTGGTGCACCACGGCACCGGATGAGTATCGGAAGGAACATCCTGAGTATGGGATGGAATCGGACGAATACCGTATGGTATCTCATTGGTAGGTCATGGGATCGGATGGAGTATCAATGTGATACCCTATTGTTTCGTCATAGTATCAGACAGGAATTCCATGATATATCTCATTGGTATTCCATAAAATCTCAAAAAAATCGTACAATATCTCATACATATGTCATGGGATCGGACGAGTATCGTGCTGTAAGGAATTAGTACGTCATGAGATCGGGAGTATCGAAGGGGATATCATGAGTAAGGCATGGAATCGGACGGGCACCGTATGGTATCGTGCTGTTAGGTCATGGGATCGGGTGGAGTATCAATTTGCTATTCCATTGTTTCGTCATAGTATCGGAAAGGTATTTCATGATATCTCATTGGTATTCCATAGAATCTCAGAAGTATCGTACAGAATCTTATACGTATGTCATGGGATCGGACGAGTTTCTTGTTGTATGGAATAAGTAAGTCATACGATCGGGAGAGTATCGGACGGAATATCATGAGTCAGGCATGGAATCGGACGAATACCATATGATATCGTGCTGTTAGGTCATGGGATCGAGTGGAGTATCAACGTGATATCCCATTGTTTCGTCATAGTATCAAACAGGTATTCCAGGATATCTCATCGGTATCTCATAGAATCTTAAAAGTATCGTACAATATCTTATACGTATGTCATGGGATCAGACTAGTATCGGATAGTATCTCATGATCGTAGCATGGAATCAATTGAATACCGTATAATATCTCAGTAGTATCGCGTAGGTCTACGTGAATCGTATCAGTGTCGTTTCTCCAAGTTTAGTTCCTGCGAGTGACTATTGAATAGTATCCCATGGTATCTCATAGGTTCTCCTCAACTCATACTCCGAATACTTGTGAGATATCGTGAGATATCGTACGATATCATGCTCATCCACAAATTCCATCTTCTGCCGAGTCCAAACCCGAGAATCGATGTTCCTGATACAGCTCTCCATAATATCGATGATCTCCCATACTGCTTATGTCACAAAGACCATGTTTCCTCGTCTTTCGTATCTCAAAGAATCTCATGGTATCTCATGAGTATATGAATTCTCACAGAGTATCGTACAGTATCGTATAGTATCTCAGGGATTCTACAATTTCCTTCCTCAGCTTCCCCGAGTGTACCGATGATCAGGGGAGTCATTTTTCAGTTCCTTTGGGAATTCTCAGTCATGGATAGACCATTTTTCCTCGTCTTCCGTATCTCAAAGAATCTCATGGTATCTCATGAGTATATAAATTTTCACGGAGTATCGTACAGTATCGTATAGTATCTCATGGGTTCTACAATTCCCCGCCTCAGCTCTTCCGAGTGTACCGATGATCAGGGGAGTCGTTTTTCTGTTCCCTTTGGAATTCTCAGTCATGAAATAGACGATTCTTTATCTTTCATACAAATTCATGGTATCTCATGATATCTCATTAGTATCGTTTTGTATACGCATGAGATACCATGTGGTACGCATGTGGAACTCATTCAAAAATTTTACCAGGGATTGTTTGGGGGCTCTTTTTTAGTATGGAATAGCTCTAATCGAAATTGGAGTTCATCTGTTCGGAATGGAATAGTCAAAGAGCTACACTCAATTTTTGACTAGAAATACGATTTGCTCACACCCCAGAATAGTTTAGACGGCATTTTCATATCCTTTATTGATAGATATAGCTTCGTAAGATCAAAAAAGTGTCATTGGGTTCTGAACTACACAATCTATGGGTGGAGGGAATTATGGGGACAAATTTGGATCCAAGATATCTTTTGATCTGGAAAATGTCCAAATGTTTTTTCGTCGTCATGGAAACTTCTCACTCGTTTCGATCTTGAACCTGAGCATCAAATATCTTCCAAGAATTATGGAACAATCATTTTCGGCGTGAAATTCTCACTACTCCCAGATTCTGTGATCAGAATTGTCGTAGGACGAAGTTTGGATCAAGAGAACACATATTTACATCGAGATCTACCGCTTCTGAGGAGAATTTCATTCCAATTCCAAATCTCAGTGTCAAAATTGATACAATATCTTTCGATACATTGAGCGTCTCATCTCAAGATTATGAATCTTAGGATCATAGGATCTGTCCCCCTTCCACTTTTTCTTTTTCCAAAAGTCAAACTTGGCGAGTATCACCATCCTTTCCCCCATAACTTCATCTGAGATCAAGGTATGAATTTCAATCCTTGAGGGTCATGCGATCAGCGGAAACATTTCGAGTAACTTTTTATCAAAATCGAAACGTAGGACGAATGGAGAGAGATTGCAAGATATTGATTCCAATTCTCGAGAGTCATGAGATCAGGGAAAGTATGTTGAGTAATTGTTCTGCACTATCTGAATGTGAAATGCACGGAAAATGATTGATTACATTACAATCAGATCAACTCTCTGTGAGTTTCACTCAACTTGAATTACTCACTATCTCTCTTTCCCTTGAAATATATTGGAATATTATTTCCAATATATGGTATCCTATACATGGAATATTATTTCCAATATATTTCAAAGGAAAGGAGAGATGGTGAGTGATTCAACCCTATCGAAAAAAATCAGCTGATTTATCACCTGCCGGATCACCTGACTAATCAGCTGATTTTTTGGCCGATGATAAATCAGCTGATTTTTCAATATTTATTTGTTACTGGCCAGTGGAAAATCAGCTAATTAATCAGTTGATAAATCAGCTGATAAATCAGCTGATTTTTCAAAATTTATTTATTTAAAATATTATTATTTGCCCATTTCCTAAGCTATTATCCCATATTCTGTGTGGTTTATTATCATAGATGTAATGAGAAAAAACGTAATTGGGCAATTAAAATTTTGTACTTACCGGGATTTGAACCTCGTCCTTCGACTTTGTAGACACGACACCTAGCCAACTGAGCTATCGGGGATGTATCGATTCAGAGTACAAAACACGTATATGGGACTCTCCTTCGTTGGGCCGAACTTAGTATGTTACCAACACTCACTTGATTAGCTTGGAGGACTATTCATCTTGGGGTAAGTGTACCTAATTTGCCCCATGTGTATAATTTCCCTCCACATAAGATCGTAGAAATGAGCTCTCGCAAGACTTGGCTCCCGATTTTTTTTCCGAAGTTGTTATGTTAAAATGTATACAAGTAAGCGTCTATGTTGGCCTTTGTGTACGAATGCATAGTTCTCCTTGTAGGAGAATTTCTCCTCTAATATCGCTCAGCTTCCTCTTGAACGATTCCCGACTTTCTAGGGCACAGCATAATCAAAATGAGAGACCCGCGATTTGCTGGACCTCCTAGGCCATATTTAATTGGTCATTCTTGGAAGTAAGCCAGCTGAAATCTTGTTTCTCCAATTCAATATATCTCCCACAAAGTCGTCACGAAAACTTATCTAACATCAATAAGGCTCTTTGAAATATTCTCTGTCGATCGGTTAATACAGGAATCCAATGTTGTCCCTTCAAATATGGTTAGGATGGAGTTTCCGATAAAAATTTGAATTTATCGAAGAAAATCTGATTTCAGTTAGAAAACTATAGAATCACTCCGTTTCAGAGTGAAGAAGGGTTAAAAACCCTCCCGACCACGATAATACAAATTCATTGTTTCATCGATGGGGAGCTATTGTATTCAAGAGGACCGATGCTAGCGGCACGTACGGCCCGCAACGATTCCGCGTTCCTTATACGTGCCGTTTATGAGCGATGCCCGGTGGTTTCCTCGACTGTCGCGATATATTATTGGTGCGGTCGAAATTCGAGCAATAGTTAGTGTAGGAAAGCCGTAGAAATGATGTTCGTCTTGATTGTTTGTCGGATTATCAAAAAGTAGGCTCGATTGCAAAACAAATACCAGCTTGTGTGTATGTGTGTGTAGTGCTTATGCATAGGTCGTCTGTCTCTCTCGCTCCAATGGTGATATTCCCATTCGATTCGTCGCAGCGACATGTTACTGTATGTCACTGTCCCTAAATATTGTCTGCTGTGCTCGGCAAAGATAATAGAGATTCCGGCGACAATTTGAATGCTTTTAAGTATTCGATCAGATCATCTCTGATGCTATCCAAGATCGAAAATTCCCTGAGCTACGGATTTTCATACATTAATGGGCACAGATATATGAGAAAAATCCTAATAACACCTCTGATATGTACTGACAAAGAATTAATTCTCTACTGAATACGAGTACCTATATATTCATGGCCAATCGACACAAGCATAAGCATACGCATTTGAAAATTAAAAATCGTTCCTAAAATGCTGACAAACCAGGATGGGGGGGGGGGGAAGGGTATACATCAAAATATTGTATAGTTTTTAGGAACCCAGATTAATAACGAAAAAGATACTTCTTTAGGTTCTGTATAAAATTCTGATAAACCAGGAGGGGAGAGGGGCATGAGATGAAAACAATAAGCTGTAGGTACTGATGAACCACACTGGAGAACTTTCCCATCATCAGTAAAAAATCTAGGATTCGGATTTTATTTCCGCTGTGTATCGACTTTCTTGACATACTATTGGAAGAAGATGTAATTGATGAAAAAGAAATTAAAAAAAATTTCGACGTGGTCCGCAGGCATCCGAAGGGAGCTCAGGTTTTGGATTATAGAATGGGGGTTGTACTCATGTTTATTTACGTAGAATTCCGTGAAGAAAAGAGATGGGCTTAACGTTACTTGCCAGAACAGACGTAGCCTCGCACCTATAGCGCTGCCCCGCGCGCGGAGGAACGCTGGGAACGTGGGCCATACGTGCCTCTATCATCGGCCATTCAAGAGCAGACAGAAGAGAAAACTTATAATCGTGAATCATCATTGGGTACTATTGACAGATCTTATCGGAAAGCATTCGTTTGGGATCAGAGCTGTAATCGATCATATGCCTGAGACTGCGATTAAGGTGCCTATATTTGAGAGTTCCGAGATGGATCCATTCGGCGAGCATGGTCTATAACTTCCTAAGGTAACCGTACCCAACTTGTCGCTGTACCCATATGCCGGTCTCAGGAATGGGCGCCCGTTGGCCTTCCGGCAATATTTTCACGTTTGTTATGTTGAAATATGAGAAAGAAAGTAGTTTGCATCACCCTGAATCATTTCTGCGTTTTCCAGAAAATATACAGAGATTCTCCTACTTTCGTGTTTGCTTACCTAAGAAAGCACCGAGGAAATTGCGTTCACTAAAACCGGTGCGAAATTTTCTTTAATTCAACCAATCTTAACATACTTTAACGCATTCGCTTTCTTGTCTCAAGACCTAAAATCCATTTTTCAAAGTTGCAAAATTCGGATCTGGAGCTATTTTATGTGCAAAACACGGAGATGATTTATAAGATTAGGGTACCAACAACGGAAAGTACCCAACCTGACCCCATAGGTATATCTCAAAGGGCGTGCAGTGCAGCTTCTCAAAACGTATTTATCACGTCAAAATATGTCGGAAATAGTGTTTCGGACACGCGAAAAGGTCCAAATGTGCAGCGTGCATTGCGTTTAAAACACCTTATCGCAAATTTCCATAATTTATTTTGGAAGAAGTGAGACAGTTCAGCTCCAATTCATTGAAATTAAACGTAGTTTAATTCATTTCGAAGGTATTGAAACAAGCTTTAGAATGAGATAGTGTACGTTAAAAATTATTGAGGTAAACCAGAGTAGTTGAGAAAATGGCTTAATGGGGGCAAGTTGCGAAAGTTTCTCCAAGTACTTCGAAAACACGTTGGGTTTTTTTTCGATTGACCCAACAAACTTTCACTAACAAGGGGGGACCACGGGGTCCGGGTCGCCAATCTCCCCCAAGATTTTCTTAGTCTTGTACTATCGAGAAAATGAAGAAGCCAGAGTAACTCCGTCAAATGGGTCTCCTGTCCAAAGATACAGCCACTGAGATTAACATTACTCATCTAGGACCATGTTGAAAAGTGATATATATATATATATATATATATATATATATATATATATATATATAGGGGAGAGTGGGGCAAAATTGGACGGGGGCAAAATTGGATAAGTTAGATAGCTCGGTCAGAGGCGAGGCTAGGCTTTCGCCGCATAAATTCTCTTTTAATACCATCACAGACAATGGTTTTTATCGCGGTTAGACCTCCCAAAACGATACTGGGACTCCACGCTGACATAGGAGTGCTTTTTGTGGGCCTTGCGCGGTTCATTTTCCAAATGCGAAAAATCACGCTACTTCTGCGAAAGTGGACGAGCTCAATCGCCGTTTGGGTGTCAAGAACTACATTACATAACGAAGATTTTTGAGCCGTCGTGGGCCGAAATCGGTTCACTTGGGCCCAAATGATCACAATTCTGCGAAAAAACGCTTGGGGGCATTTTTGGACGAATTGGTAGGGGCGAATTTGGACAATGCTAATTCCCATCTTAAGTCGGTCGACCGATCGCCTGTCCGTGTTTTTCGAGGATAATTGTGCGTATCGAGGCGCGTATGCGTTTGTGCAAATCTTTCGAAGCGCGGGTTGTTGAGGGTGACTTAGATGATTGAAAACGGGTGAAAAAGTGAAGTTACGATGTCTAATGACGGTGATAAGAGTCGGATTGGAGGCGAGAAGTCGCTTTTTATGTGTTCGAAGATAGTGCTGGAGTTCCGCATTTTTACTGTCGCATTGGTTAACATTGTCTTGAATGTTACACACTATCAGCGGGATCGTTGACGTAGGGGCGAGTATGAATACCTCCAATTTGAAGAAAAACGAATGGAAGTCGACTCTAGGATGCTACGAGTTGATTGCTGATTGCTGAAGACGATAGTGCACCAATGAAGCGCCTATTTCAATAATGTTCCAAAATGATACAAAAGTACGTGGCTCGCTTGCTCGGGCTATGGGGGGATGCAAAAGTCTCAGGCGGGTTTCCCTCTTGGTTCTGGGTAATTACCACGTGTTTTGATGAGCAAACTCGACTCTAATAGGTAGGGAAAAATGCCGTATACCTCGATTTTGGAAGGCTGTCCAAATTTGCCCAAAAACTTGTCAAAAGTGCTCCCAAGCTCGGGGCGAATTTAGACAGGTTTTTTTTTCAACTTCAAGAAAAAGTATAAACGCTGAGACCTAGGGGTCTGAAAATTTTTTTACAATCTATCCAATAGTTGAACTTCAAAGTCCCATAGCGTGCCTAGCCCCAAGTATCGCCAGATAGCCCCACTGCAAAATCCGTCCAATTTTGCCCCACTCTTCCCTACTTTCAGAAAACGTTGCTGGAACATTTACTATTTGATGGGTTGTATCTCTAATTAATCGAAAGCTTACAATTTCAGCTTTCAATTGCGGGGCTAACGGAGTCCATTTGGTCATCTCTGGTCAGAGCTATGAGCACTGAAAGTCATGTTCCAAAGTTAAACCCGGACTGGGGTAACTTTGGAACAGCATACTTGATGTAGGAAATTTCGCGGTTATGAGGATCTCCGGGACAATAAGTAAGTGTCGTAAGGAGAAAATGTTGATCATCGTCCCAGTATGAGGGAATGATAACAAATCATGAAAAGTAAATGAACAAATTTGAATATTTTACTCGCTTATTTAAATTGCCCGGTCATTCGATTGGACTGGGGTATCGAAATGCATCTCTAGAAGGAAAGGTGATGTCTTCTTTCGATATCTAGAGGTTATAATAAATCATCAGAACTTAAATAGATTATTATAATATTGATTCATTCAGGAGAGTACTCTATGCCGACACTGGAGACGTCTTTTAGACATTCTAACTTACAGTACGTTCATGGATAATGGATCATATAGGGTCTCACTAAAACAGTGATATTTCCAATATACTTTGTCGTGCGGAAATTTTGAAGAAAGCATCTGAAAGATCACAAAAAATCTATCGATTCATGTGTTTAAAACATTCATTGCGTCCTTTTTGATTGCTCGTAGTCAACGATGAAAATCTAAAAAATTTTTCCTTCAATCAATCACCCACAACTTTGGCGGAAGTGAGACGATCACAAAAATTCTCAAGGAATCTGATAGATCTTTCCAAAATCTACAATTTCCTCTTCTTGAAGTTCTCTCTACGACCTTTCCTGCCCAAAAACGAGCTTGAAAAGAAAATTTTGTATTACACGGACTGCTTATGGAGATATCGCGGTTGGCTCCTGTTTCGTCTCGACTTGCTCTATTCTCGCGCAAAAATTCATCAAAAAAATATTATGGCATATGATTTTGATATAAAATAATCTCATCATTTAGAATATTTGGTCAGATTTTGTCTTGGATTAAAGGCAACCCTGGTTTCTCAAGATTCATTGGGAAAATTGATTAATTTCATGTTTTGCCCTTATAGATCACATTCAAGGCAGGATCTGATGAATTATTCTGAAAGATGAGATAACTTCACGTCGAAATCATATGCCATGATATTTTTTCGATGAATTTTTACACAAAAATGGCGCAAGGGGAAATAAAACAGTAAGCAGATTCGGTATCTCCTTAAGCAGTCCAAGTAATACAAAGTTTTTTTCCCAAGCTCCTTACTCGGACAGCAAAGGTCGTAAAGAGAGCTTCAAGGAAGGGAAAGTGTAGGCTTTGAAAAGATCTCCAAGATACTATGAAAATTTTCTGTGATCGAATCACCCCCGCCAAAGTCGTAGGTGATTGATTGAATGAGGAATTTTTTGGATTTTCATCGTTGACCACGGGTGATCAAAAAGGGCGCAATGAATGTTTCAAATACATGGATCGATAGATATATTCGTGATCTTTAAGATTCTCTTCTCAAAATTCCTGTGAGTCAAATTATATTGAAGATATCACTGTTTTATTGAGACCCTACATCATCCATTATTTATGAAAGATACTGTAACTTGGAGAAAAATCGGGAGCCAAGTCTTGCGAGAGCTCATTTCTACGATCTTATGTGGAGGGAAATTATACACATGGAGCAAATTAGGTACACTTACCCCAAGATGAGTAGTCCTCCAAGCTAATCAAGTGAGTACGCATGCTTATTCATCATAACCACTGTTGGTAACATGCTAAGTTCGGCCCAACGAAGGAGAGCCCCATATACGTGTTTTGTACTCTGAATCGATACATCCCCGATAGCTCAGTTGGCTAAGTGTCGTGTCTACAAAGTCGAAGGACGAGGTTCAAATCCCGGTAAGTACAAAATTTTAATTGCCCAATTACATATTTTCTCATTACATCTATGATAATAAACCACACAGAATTTGGGATAATAGCTTAGGAAATGGGAAAATAATAATATTTTAAATAAATAAATTTTGAAAAATCAGCTGATTTATCAGCTGATTTTCCACTGACCAGTAACAAATAAATATTGAAAAATCAGCTGATTTATCATCGGCCAAAAAATCAGCTGATTTATCAGCTGATTAGTCAGGTGATCCGGCAGGTGATAAATCAGCTGATAAATCAGCTGATTTTTTTCGATAGGGAAGTTTAGTGAAATTCACAGAGAGTTGATCAGATTGTAATGTAATCAATCATTCTCCAGGCATTTTACATTCAGATTTTGCAGAATAATTACTTGACATACTTCCCCTGATCTCATGACTCTCAAGAATTGAAATTAATATTCTGCGATCTCTCTCTATTCGTTCGACGTTTAGATTTTCACAAAAAGTTACTCGATATGTTTCCCTTGATCTCATGACCCTCAAGGATTGGAATTCATACTTCGATCTCAGATAGAGTTACGGGGGGGGGAGGATGGTGATATACTCGCCAAATGAGATTTTTGATAAAAATGAGGTGAGATCTTACGTTTGATTTTACAAGTTTTCACAGTTACCCCAACAAGGGGGTCGAACTTTGAACACTCTTCGAATTCTCATAACCTCTGTCCAGAACATCCAATCGGACTCTTTTGTGGCGCAATCAAAAGCTAAGACGATAAGCTTTCAATTGACCCCAGATACAATGCTCTTCTGATGTAAGAAGTACAAGTTACAGGGAACTTAACCGAGCGAACATTTTAACAAGTGTTTAAAGTAAACCTGGCTGGGGGCAGTTCCTTTCAACTGAAAATGTTCAGACACTTTCTTTTGACTGTAAATTTTTAGATAGTTTCTTTTAGGCAAGGATCTTTGAATAGTTCGTTTCTGACATCAGAAGTTTTCGAACAGTTCCTTTCAACCTTAATTTCTTGGATACTTCCTCCTCGTGGAAAATTTACAGATAGTTCCGTTCTAAAATCAATTTTTTAAGATAGTTCCTTCTAAATCTCACACTTTTGGGTCGTTCCTTCCATCCAAAAATTTTTTAGATAGTTCCTCTCACCAAAAACATTCGGATCGGTTTCGCAACTTTGATGTTTTCAGATATTTCCTTTCTTCTCGGGGCCATCAAATTTGTTCAAGAATCACGGGTGGGTTATGAAGGTAAAATTGTCTTGGATTTTGGGTGCTGAATATAATCAAAAAATTTCCTTCAGAAAAATCATTGAAGGACACGATTCACTCCAATTTGATACGATTCGATATGTCTTTTGGCCTTTTCAAGAATGCTTTTAAAATGATAGTCGTTGAATGGGAGTGCGTCGAAGATATATGGGCATATTATCGCGCAAAGTTACACATTTCCTGTCCAAAAATCCAGAAGTTGGAAATGAAGCCTCAGCATGCCTTCCCCAATCTTGCTTTCTCAAAAGAGAAAGCTTTCATTTGATGGTAGTAGATTTTTCCTCGAATTTTTTTCTAAAAAATTATTTTCTCCTCCAAGAAAGCTCTTGGATACATGAAAATTGTACTGTCCAACTCGTTTTCCCTGATCTATCAATTGTGGGTAACAGTTTTCCTTGATAACGCCTAGGGAAATTACTATCACCCCATCTTCCGAGCCCTCTGACCGTGTCTGTGTGTATATGTATTTTCCTTTCTATGTCGCAGCAAAACTCCTCACTGTTTTCACCAATCACCTGCAAATTCTGCACTCACGTTCGTTGTCATCTGTAGACGGGAACGCTATTGCGTGATAATATGTTATAGAACATATGCAGGATTCTTTAGGAACGAGTTAGAACGATATATCTGATTATCACATGTATGAACATAGGGAGAGAAGTACACGGACCTGACATTTGCAATTTTTGGCGTGTTATTGTCCAGGCGAGGAATCCTGATGCGATGGGACCATATAACTCTGAAATTTGTGTTTAGATGATTGATTTGTGTCGGGAATACATGCTCTGGAGCAGATGATCTAATTTTTTTGTCTTTTTTGTGCTATTGAGTATTCCAGGGTACAGTTTCCGAGTCCACGGCCCTGAAATGCAGGGACCTGACATTTTGCCCTTAAAATTGCTCGCAAAAATAGAGGAGTTGACATAAAAATTTCTCCTTGTATGTTTCATCTAATCCCATCATAGAAATAGTGAAAAGAATTATTCCCGACCAGATAAATTGACTCTTAGTTGGGTAACATGGTATCCACGGACCTGACATAACTCAATTGCATGACTATTTTCGGCTATGAATGTTTAATAAACATTGTTTATTCGGTACCCGAAATTTTGATTCTGAACCTTTTCTCGCAACGGCATCTGATTATTTGGCATGTTACCTCGAAATTTTGTCTCTGTCAAAGTCGTGCAGAATGAATTTGAGTCACACTGTTATTACTCTAAGAAAATTTCTTAATTTGAGTTGAAATCCCATTAAAGAAGAGAGGCACATGGCTCGGGAACTAACCATTCTGGCCATGATACCCACGGGAAAAATTCGATTCAATATTGTACTTTGAGAGAAGAATTTGGGGGAACCCATTACATTCCTTACCTCGACGCTAGCACTAAGAGTATGCTTGGAATTCCAGTTATTACGATGCACGGACCTGACATTTCAACCCTTAATTCTTGGAATTGAAAGAGACGTGTTGACGGATCGATGTGGAAATTTATTCCCAACTGTATTCCAGTACAATATGTGTAGAAGGATTTCAATGCAGTGATTCGGAGCTTGCTCGTTGAAATGCAAGGTAATTACACATTCTGGGCAACTTCTCGCGATAGTGCCCATATACGTACCGCTATTCCCATCAAGGCACCCGTGTTTCTCTAAGGTAGTATTAGCGGTACTCGAATTGACGCTCAGAAAATCACGAAAGTCGGCACAGTTGTACATTAGGGTCTCAAAGTGCTTCAGTTGAAATTTCAGAAGCCTTCAGAGTCGGGGAAAAAAGTTATGAGCGTTTTTGTAAAAGCCGTTTAACACGGCGTCTTATGGAAAATCACCAGTAGAGTGATACCTGACGCACAGATTTCCATGGCAGTTAATACACAGATGTAAGAATGCACAATAAACACTCAGGAGCGATCAGATTGACGATTCAGAGCCTACAAAAAAAGATGTGAGCCCAAGTGTCACTCATTTCTGCGGTTTCGGGGTTAGGCCGTCGTCTGCTGCGTGCACTCACTATACCTATATCGCGGGCGGAAGGGAGTCAAGCGCGGGTATGTTCTGGCACTTGACACATCCAGTACCGCTAATACTACCTTAATTATAGAGAACTGTATCATTTTGCAAGGCAAAATTTTCCGAATTCCGATTAAGAAATTAGAAATCCATTTATAAACTCTTCCCGAAATTAGGTCTTCCGAAACATCACCTTCCCCTTGGGTTCGAATAAGCGTGAATGAATCATGAAGAATTCATGAAATTCATCGGAATAATTGAGAAAACGAGATGGATACGAATGTAAAAAAAAAAATTGGTCCCGCTGTGGGCTCGAACTTGCGAGACCAACGCTTAGTCGACTGAGCTATACAGTGTATCGTTCTAGTAGCATTGGATGTTCCATATGTCAGTCGGCCCCCAAGGGGTGCTTAGAATTTGAATCCCAGCCGTGAAATTCATTCCTACATTTTGAGTTGACGATCCATTTCGAGGCCAGAAGAATAAGTGCTAAGGAATGAGTGAGTATCAAATTTATTGTCAATTGTCATTCTGATCTAATACGAACTCGTTCTTATGAAGACTAGGAAGATATCGCGGTCTATCGCAAGGTATATGAAATTTCAGAATGAAGAGATCGAGATGGAATAAAGGTCTCCAGAATGATGATCCAGCATAATTCAGAACACATAAAATGATGCAGTATTCTCTTCAGTGTCCAAGCGGGATGCGATGAGCGGTTCATATAGCAACCTCATGAAACCTACGTTTTTCAAGTACCCAGGAAAAATCTGGAAAAATTCACATAGATCAATTGGATTAGCCTCCACCTAGAAATCTTGTCCGCATAATTACCTCCACTTTAGTTCATTTATAACAATTGAAACAACAATTGCACTGCTCCAACGGTGATAACTCCTCACAGGAGTAGTCTAGAGCCATGCTTGTGGTCTCAAATAATTACTCCAGCGCCAATCAAATTTCCTCCACCTTTACATTCCATCAAGAATCATTTATTCATTTATAAACGATCAAAAACATCAATCGAGCCTGGTCAGCTGGCTACTGCGCATGCGTCTCTAGCAGAAGAGATCTCCCTCATGCATCAGGCAGTAATCCGGCACCCGTGGTATAGCCATGTTGTACATATATGATCTCCGGTGAGCGACTAACCTATTGTGCAATTCGCACCGGACTCGTAAATCGTCTCGAGGTTGGCGTTGACAATGGGCATCATCCTCGAGGGATCAGTTCGACGAATTACGATCTAGAAAAGTGGAATAGTGTTGCTGCCACCGATTTCTGAATCCTCGAGGAAAGTTACTCGCCACAATTCCACGCGGAGATGTCTTAGGTTGCCATTGACGATGATGTGTCAACACCGTCACCTGGTGCACTTTTATTTACACATATAGTAATCTTGTCGCCTATCGACAAAAAGACTTGGAGACGATATCTTGGAGTTTTATTCTGGTGGTTTGTTTGTGCTCGAATAGTTGAATTTTGAAATAATGATGGTCTTCTTGTGAATTGGTCGAGCAAGTGGTTTTATTCTCTAAAACGCCAACGTTTCGCCCGTCAAAACTACACGGGCCTCTTCAGGGCTACATATATGTCGATTTACAATTTTAGCATCTTATCGATGCGGGTCAAATATTGCACAACACTGCTCACTAAAACAATAAATTTTTTGGAGTGAGAATGAATCAATGTAGTATGATGTTGATGGTGGTGTACTACCAATACGTACTTGTTCTTTAGAACTTTTTAAAAACTTTTTCACTGTTTACTGTCAAGCGAGGATGTTAGTGCTATGACAGGTTTACGTCTTGTAAGCAGACGATTATTGAAAGGTGGGAACGAGAGTAGAGATCGTTTTGGTGTGGCACGGTTGCTATGTATCAGGCGTCGTACGATTAGAAATTAGCTTTCTTGATTCATTCTTATTCCAATCTTATCAATAATGGACTTGTATGCAATTTTCAAAAACACGGTGTCTTGAGTTCTATTAATTGTGTTTTTATGAAGATGGATGTATAACATTTCTAGAAATTCTGTGTTTTTCTTATTAAGTTCAGTGTCCAAAATTTTCATGTTATCAAAATCTATCTTGTGTGTAGTGTTTGAAGAATGCATAGCAAGGGCCGAAGTTTCCTTCTTTTTCTCTACATCTCTCGAGTGTTCTTTGACTCTCTCGCTCAAATGTCGCTTGGTTTGGCCGATGTAAGTGGCATCGCAATCTTTACAATCGATTTTATAAATACAATTAGTTCTCTCGAGGATGTTGAGCTTGTCTTTCCCTAATGAAAATATGTTTAGCTTGTGAGATGGCAGAAATATCGGGATCGAATCATGATTTTTGGCGATAACTCGAAGCTGGTGCTCAAGATGAGGAACATACGGAAAGAACATTTTTGGAATGAGACTCATAGTTTTCTTTTTAATTGGATCTGTTCGGGAGGACGAACTATTGTGAATATGGTGCAAACGTTTGTTGATACAGGCTTTTATAAATTCCACAGGATATACGTTTTGTTGGAGATCCATAGTAATTTTTGAAAGGTTATCTTTATGATATTTTGGATGTGAAAGTTTGATACATTTGTAATCTTGTTGACAAACTCTCCGAATGATTCATTGAGGAACAGAATTCTCAGACACTTAAGCACCTTACAGAGTCTTGTCAAATTTTTCCATGCATTATTCATAGTAAAGTCTGTCATCCTGTGGTATCATATAGAGTATGTACTCTGTAAGCGTTCCATCATGGACAATAAAGGAAGGCCGATCAACCTTATGCACAGTTTCAAATTTTTTCTCGACCTGTGGAAACTCAAAGCCAGATGGCTAATTCCAAGATGCACAACATCGTAACATGTTCCCCTCATCAATTGAGTAGTTGATCTTCTTCACAGGAAACCAATCATGGACCAGAAGCAAAACCTCCACAAGCATGTGTTTCTCATGAGTCATTCAGTCGTCTTCGTGTTCAGTTGTTCCATTGTATTGTTGAAACATGTATAATGCAAATCATTGAGTACTTTCACAATAGACGTTCCTCATATAAGTACTGAAAAGCATTGGAAACAGGACTTCGCGATCGAATTCCAATATGTTGGTCAGTAAAACTGTCAGAACGAAAAATCTGGGACTCGTAAACAACTCCAACCGGATAGGTGACTTACAAGAAGAAAGTTCAACACACATACTCAATATTCAATAATGCAGTGGAATATCGATTAGATGACTAGTTTCATTGAAGGTAAGATCTCAAATCGGATGATATCTATGATCATTGTTGAATAGAATCTTGGGAATGGTATACGAAGGTAGGCTAATAGTGTGCAAAGTCAAAGTTTCAAGTTTCAGAAAGCATATTGTGCTTCAAAAGTGTTACATTTTCCAAAGAACGGCTTCTTCTATCCATTATTTCTCGAATCAAAGCATCTCAATTCATTTCTTCGACCACAATTTATCTAAGATTCTGATGCTTCCTTGCCTCCATAACTTGATAGTTTCTTTGAGCCTTAAGAAAATACTCCCACGTCAGCTAGCACATTTTGTATATTTTGACGATTCAAAAAATGACGTTCTGATATGAATCTGAAGTAACAGATCAATAATTCATCAAATAGAATACGATTACGCATCTGGACCGGGAAGCCAAACCATCCGTAAGTCTTAATGCTGCTGGCCAACTCTGTACTTCTCTGTCAATTCACAAATTAATTTCTCATCCAGTCGTGGATACTTACATGTATTATTTACACTATGAAATAGATCATCGTTCATTGAATCAATATGGCGAATTCCTTTGCAATTTATTGGTACTTCTTCGATTATTCAGTATTGATCCGGTTCTATTCAATACTTTTTTGGCCAGAAAGCTCCTGAACAGTATATTTGTTTTTGCGTTGATAGTGTCCCAATATTTTCCTTGGAAGAAGATGAAGTTCTATTTCACTGGATCCTCTGTGCGATTTCCTATGTTGACATTGATTTCTTATTTTAAGGAGCATTGCAAATGATTAGAAACACAAACGTTTGGTAATTACTAGTATGATGAGTTTTTTCTCCGAAAAATTCAACTTGCATAATTTTGTCAAGTTCAAAGATTCCGAAATATGATCATTAGTGGGACCATTGTTGTGGGGCAGATGTTGAAAGTGGCCGCTCTCACAGTATTTTTTGCTGCCATGCTTGGAATTCAATCTCAAATAGATATGTTGATCGTAGTTGTTGATAATTCAATCATTATGGAGCCATGACTGAGAAAGCCATTTATTCACAACTGAGGATCACTCGCTACTTTTCGAACCTTCACGGAAATTTGTATCCCCGTATGAAGTTCTATTAAGGCGATGCGGCCACCTCACCGTGCATCGCGACCACAGAATTTGAAAACACGTCTCACATGAAATTTTGAAGTCCCGAAGTCACAGACTAGTTATCGAATCATTGTTAATGTCCAATTTGTTGGAGACAATGCGATTTTCAACCCAAATCTTCAAAGATCGGATAAAAATGTGAACTTGCCCACGGGAACCTCTTGACCTGTCATATAGGCAGAACTTCATTCCCATTTTTCTTCAATTCTCTTGCGATTTAAGTTGAACGACGATGAGTGGACGAATTCAAGTTACACGATAGCAAGTATTTCTTTTCTCGTTGTTTAGCCTAAATCGCAACGAAATTGGAGAAAAATGGGAATGATTTTCAGCTTGTATGCGTTATAGCTTGATTAATACGACTTTATGAGTCAACACAAATACTTATTATTGCTCATTTCAATAACTGACTCGAATCTCTCCCTCGTAGGAATATGAATTGACAAGGATGATTGTAATCTCTAAAATTGGTACCTATTTCCTGTGATCATGGCTGGGGAATTTCTCATCGAAAACAGACAAGGCGGTGGAATATATTGTCAACTGCGAGTCACTGCGAGTAGTTATATTTGATCAGATTTCTCATATACCTATACAAAAATCTTCGGAATGATCATTCAGATTTTGGAGAAGTCGAGATCGCAATCAATGATGACTACCTCTGCTGAGTAATGTCCTATTATATTATGTTTCCAATAGACTGCTGCAAATTATTCTGGATGAAATATGAATATTATCTTCTAATTCGATTGCTCTCACTGACAATCTCGAAAAAGTGCCGCAGATCTTGCCTTGAATTTTTCTCAAGTTTGTCATGTGAATAAGGGAAAGTCAGCGCTTTAGCAGGGGCGTCATAACCTCTCTCGCCTAGGTCTGGAGAGGCTGAGGTGGCTCTAGGTGAGAAGCAAAGAAAAAAGAAAAGGTCATCAGTTTTTTGGGGTTAAATAATTTAACATCAACTGTAGAGGATATCGATCTATTGTCAAATTAGTTTATAATTACGTATTCCATGTTTACATCCGGGCCTGCTTACGTCAGAGCAAATTGGTTACCCCTCCGATCATTTTTCATCATGAACTTATTCACAATTCCACGCATGTCCATAGAATCCAGCAAGTCTTTGTAAACATGACAGAGTGCTAGGTCATTCGTACGTTGTTGTGGCATGGTCGGACGTAGGTAGTTGTATAGACGTCTCATGACGGAGAACGTTCTCTCGTTTGAGCATGACGATCCGGGCACAGTTAAGATCAGTCTAATGAGTTTCGTGTACTCATTCAGAAGAGTCCGTAGCTCTGGCTTCTCTCGTAAGTACCCCACAACATCTTTAAGTCTCGAACGATCTTGGCCTTGGTTTTGACTAACCTGAGACTCAGGTCCAAGCCCAAGCTTTTCAAGATGTTGATCACTGAGCAGTTTTTTCTTGGATTTTCGCTTCTCTTTCTTGGTCCTCTGGATAGCTTCCAATTTCTCTCTGAACGGAATATCTTCTCGAATACATCTCAAGAATACTTCTCTCTCTGAAACTAGTCTCTTTCCGTTGAGCTCAATATCCTCAATTTTATTGCCGTCTGTATCATTGATTTAGTTGTAAAAGTCCAGTACGGTTTTTACATCAACTTCTCCATAACCAGTGACAGAATTTTCAAATGAGTCAAGAAGATCCATCGTTTCACTTTGAAATCGACTTTTGAGCGATATACTAGTTTGATCAATGATTTCATAATATAGAGCTCTGTACATATCTTTTGGATTGTCAAAAGTATGGCCCTCATTTTCACCACTTAGCTCAAATCTTCCTGGTGCCTTCTTTTGTCGTTTGAGACAGGGTTCTTCCAGTCCGAGAGTGGTTGCATTGGCCGAAGCTTCTTCCCAAATACTATCGAAAACTTTTTCATCCCTCATGATCTCAACTCTATGAGACACAGCTTTCACTAATGCGTGAAATTCGTTCACGGATAGATCTTTCTTTTGAAGTGCTGTGTTGAGAATCTCGATGACTCCAAAAATTTGGATCACCATAGTTATGATCATATAAAACTCAAAAGTCACGAGACTTCTCACGAAACCTTCTGCTTTAGCAGAAACCATGGCGTCAACTTCTTTGTCAACAGACCTATCTTCAAGAAATTTAAGGCACGTCTTATAATTCGACTCATGGTACAGAGACTTGATGGATTTCACTCGTAGTCCCCATTTGTAAGAATTTTGCACAGTGAAAGACAAATCTGTGAGACATTTACGTGCACAAAAAGTTTCCTTTCTCCACCTTCCTGGTTGGACAAAATTTGATCAAGTTGGGAGCATCCTCATCATCCTTTGCGTCTTCAAATTGTCCAAGTCGTTTGCAAGAATCCCTGGTGAAAACTATCATCTCTTTTGCGGTGCCGATCACGTTTCGAACCACTAATATGCTCTCCAGAGAATCTTGTACGACCAAACTAAGACAATGAGCTGAACAGTGGACATATAATCCCCGTGGCTCGATTGCTCTTACTCTTGTTTGCAGCCCAGATATTCGTCCGCTCATATTTGCAGCCCCATCATAGCACCGGCCTCTCAGATCTCGCATCTTGAAGCCTAGCCATTTCAATACTTGAACAAGGAGTTCGAACAATGATTCAGACTTGGTATCTGATGTTTCGAAGAAACCGATAAAGTGTTCTTTGATTGAGAGTTTGTCGTCCACTGAGCGCATACGTATAGATTGTAGCGCCATCCATCATTACTTCAAATGCGCCGTCAGTTTTGATATCTTCAATAACGGAATCCCTTATTTCAGAGGCAAACATACTGAGAATTTCATTAACGATAGAACCCGGAAGCCTCTTCGCACCCTCTCGCATCAGCCAAACTTTTAGTTCAGGTATCTCGTCGCTTCGTGTAATAAGCATTTGGTTTAGATTTGAATCTCTATCTTCGTGACCCCTCAATGCTTGACCTTGGCAAGCTAATAACTTGATACTTGTAAAGATTGCAAGCAGGGCAGTAGTACTTTCAATCATCTGTTTCTTCTGAGCAGAGGATATTTTTCCAATAATCGTCTCTTTTTTCGCGTCCTGAGATAAGATTTTGAAGATTTTGAGATTTTAAGATTTGAAGATTTGAACAGGTGATATGCATTATACTATCCCGATGATTTCTGAAAGATGCCGGTCCGCGGACCAAGTAGAAAACCCACGATCAACGAACGCTTTTTTGGAGGATCTGATCTGAACTTCCAAAGGAATCGGTAATGATCTATCTACAGCTTCTGTGCAAATGAGACAAATAACTCCTTTTTTTGTTACATCGTATTTTAGCCAATCAAAATCTTTCTTCCAAGTCTTAAACTGTTTTGGAATATCTGTATTAGAATTAAATTTCGATTAGAAAAAGTCCATGCACTTTTGTGGAAATGGGCCTTTATACATGATTGGGGCAAATTAGGCACATCCTCTCGGAAATTCACAAAAAGTCTTCTTTTGCGAGAACTGAGTCAGTTCAGCTCCGCAGTTGGTGGAAATTCCATTATCTACTCCAGTACATTTTGTAAGTCTTGAAACAAGCTTCAAAATGCTCTTAGCTACATTAAAAAATATTGAGATGGGCCGAAATGGCAAGCAAAATAAAAACAGGCATGGGTGTGTTGGGCAACCTCATTTTTGCTCTCCCTCATTCTCTAACGAATCGCGAATCAGAAATGTATAATGGTCGAAAGTTCAAGAGATTGAAGAACAAGAATTTGAATGATGATTATAGTTGATCGTCTCAGGAGCTAAGAGTCACGCGAGTAATGCTGAATTAGTCATATATTTTCAGGGAATCGAGGCATATTATGATTCATGGAGAATTTGGTCACGGCTTTATTCATTCCAACTACTCAACTACAACGAATCAAGAAAATCATGAAAATGAGATATATTTTACCTGTATGGATGATGAGAGTTTACATTTGTATATCAATTACGTGAATGCTAAAAGATACCTTATATAAATGTCCAAGAAATTTGATGCGAGGCAAAAATTAGGAGTCAGAACTCCCGTTTCGATCTGATTTCTGCAGCCTGCTTGATTCAAAATTCATAGAAATTTCACAAAACTGACAGACAAATTAGAAGCTTGGTGGAAAAATTCAGTTTCAGAACGTGTTCACTCGCTCAAAAATCTTTCGCGCGCCTCTTACCTTGCTTAGCACTGTATTTTTATATTGTACAAGAATTGGCTACAATATCAGAATACTCTGTCAATATACTTTAACCACACAAATAGAGAGCTGGAATATAATATGGTGCAAGGCTCACATTACCATCGCAATTCCGCAGGTATTTGTGATTCTCAAGACTCTGAAGAGATTGCGGGGTTTCCCATTGGAAAAATTCCTCATGAGTAGTTTCACCTTGACGCAGGCCATACTTTATTTTTACTGCCGGGTATAACTGAAAGCTACCCTAATTTCGACAGCTCCGTACCAATATCTTCTTTGTGCGGATTTCACCAAGTTATAATCTGTCTCCAGTCTTTTCTTCATCTAGACGCTGAGACACGCCTTTCGCGGAAAATCTGAGTCCGACTCCGTCTTTCGTAGTCTACACCTGCGATTCTTACCCCCCGCAGTCTAGTCGGCGAGGAAATGTTTGGTAGGTACTTATTCATCACCCTCATATTCAGAGAGGGAAGCGGAGGAAATGAATTATAGTCATCGACGGATCTGCTCTCTAATTAGGAAACGAGTGGAATTTGAGGGTATCATATATTGCTTACTGCCTTCTCTTTGCCTTTCGTTTCATCCATCAATAGTTTGGTCTGAGAGAAATCAAGCCTTATGGTCATTATGAAAGTCAAATAAAACAATTTCATTCGACCTAGGATAAATCACACCTCATAAGAGTTAAACTATGCAAACCAGTGGAGCAAACTCAACCATCCAATGATTATCCAAGACATAAAAATGCAGAAGAACTTTGGAGAAAAATCTACAAAAATGATTACCGTGTAACATTTTTCATGAAATTGTCTTTTCGGTCCAAGCGCATTGAATTGGACTGATAAAATATGGATACAGCTTTCATCTCTCTCCAGTTCCTCTTCCTTTGAATTGGTACAATTACCTACCATGCCGCTTTGCCTATAGTTTCTCGGCTTACCTCAATATTTCAAGAAAGAGCCGAGGTAAGTTAAATATTGATTAACCAGAGCCGAGCTATCACCATTTTCCCAAAAAGTGATTTTTCGCGAGTTCGAGAGAGTTTGTACTCCAACATGTCCTACATGCTTTGGAATCATTTTTGTTCCCGTGGAACAACATATATAGTTTTGCCATCGGTCCAAATCACTTTGGCTAATTATTTTGAAGTGATAATACGCTCTGAGTGGTAAAAACAATCATAGTGCACGCCCTTTCAAGATAACCACGTGGTGGGTAGACACGAATTTTGGCCCTCATGATTCACAACGATCTTCGTATTTTGCACATATTCTATAGAATGGCTCCAGATTGGATTTGCGCAACTTCAATTGAAGAAGTTTGAAATTCTCGAGACAAGGAATCGAATACTTTAAATCATGTTAAGACCAATCGCTTAAAAAAGGCATCGGTTTCACTAGAACTCATTTTCGCAGTCATTACTTAGCTATATATATTCAATCGGCATACGCGGGGGTGTATTGGGTACAATGGATAGGTTGGGTACCAGGCCTGTTGGGTAAATGAACCTTGTATCATCATTCTGCCATGATCATATGCAATTTTGTTGATTTCAGTTAGATGATTAACCCCGCACCGTGTTTATGTTTAATCCGACGAATATACTCTGAAGTACTCCATCAAATAAGGCATGTACCAATCTCGGCAGAGCACAAAATGCACTTTTCCGCGAAATTTGATGGCATGACATCCTATGGATCGACTAAAATGTTGGGTTTTCGAGAATGCATTCGCAACATTCTAATTAAGGCGATGCGGTCACCGTGCACCGTGCATGCTGAAAGTTTTCCGCACTCTTATCAGATTTGCTTGCGATTTGGGTGAAACGCCGAGAAGACCCGCGTTTATTATCATCTAACTCGAGTTCGTCTTCTCTTCGTTTGGCTAAAATCGCAAGAGAACTGGAGAAAAGTGCGAATAACTCGAGTGCGGACACTTCCTAACCTATAATATAGGGACTTCGTGATTCGCACTTTTATCCGATTCTCTTGCGATTTGAGCGAAACGATGAGAAGACAAACTCTAGTTAGATGATAATAAACGCGGGTCTTTGCGTCGTTCCACCTAAATCGCAAGCAATTTTGATGAAAGTGCGAATAACTTTCAGCGTGCACGGTGACCGCATCGCCTCAAGGTATTGTCCTTGATGAGATATAGCTCAGTAAAGGTGATGATATATGAGATGCCAAGCCACTGTATTTCCATTTGTTACCAGTTTGAATCAAGACTGGAAGAGATAATTTACGTCTTTGTTCTCCATTTGAAGAAAATTACATCTAACAACCATTCACTCTATAGATGATTCGAAAAGTGAGACAAAATAAAAGTCCACATGTTGTTGGAGCCTCTCAGTAGCCTTGTAAGGTTGGTACGAGCACACGATGGTACGAGCACAGCCCTATCCTTTCAGCAAGGAGGATGGTACGAGCACACCCCAACCCATAACCGTATATTCTGTCAAATTCTACAACCCATAACTCAACCCTCTAACCCATCTTTCCAACCCATAACCCAATATTCTCTCAAATTCTACAACCCGTAACCCAACCTTCTAACCCATCTTTCCAACCCATAACCCAATATTCTCTCAAATTCTACAACCCATCTTTCCAACCCATAACCCATCTCTCAGCCCATCTATCTAACCCACAACCCAACTTTCTAACCCTTCTATCTGACCGGTAACCCATAACCCAACTCTCTAACTCATAACCCAACTTGCGAGCCTCATGTGCGCTGATTTTTGCGTTTATCGTGGAGTTAGTGTTCTTGTACTAGGACAAAAAGCCCATACGTTCAAATTCTTATTGGTGGCCCTGAAAAGGGCCGATTGTGATTCTTCTCCGCTTAGCTCGGGAGTGAGCAGGAGTCTGGGACATCCATCCTCCTGATCGATCTTGATGTTGGTATTGGCTCAGGTCTTGTTGGGATCCTGACCCATGGTTCTCGAGGAGGTGGTAGCCATGGAGGTGACAGGGTGACCCGAACCTCGACAACCACTGCTGGTTCTCGCTGTCTCGGTTCAATGTCTATGATGGGCATAGACGGCAATTTGGGCTGAGCAAAACGTTGACCCATTGTTCTGCCGCGCTCGTCACCACGTTGTTGATCCATTGCAATCAAAGTGTCGAATGACTTCATGGAGCCTATCGTCATCGCTTTATAGTCAGTCCCCCACTCATCGAGCCGCATTCAACGCATGCGCATGAGTGCATGTTTTTATCCTCAGTGGAATATTGTCCAGTCGTCTGAGAAAGAAACCCAGCAATCCAATTCCACGATTTCGATACCTAGCTCTTTCATCCGTTCATGATCGTCTTTACATATTCCACACTCTTTCATTCTATCCACGCAGGCTTTCAACTTGCGTAAGAATGGTGTTTCCCATCGAACTAATTCCTGCATGTATAGATCGACATCTGTGATGATGATCTCTGCTTCTCTCTTGTAGTAGTATCCGGTGTCGAAATTGTAGAAGAAATGATCATCAATCCATAAATTGCCATCCACTGTGTTGAACTCGAGTTTCGCCGATTCAACGCATCTCTCGCACGACTCCTCTTCATCAAAGAAATTAACGCTGATTGCTACCTCACCGGGCAAGAGCCTCCAATCTTCGGATACTGGATACCCTTTGCAGGACTGCAAGGTCTCCTTTCTTCCTGTACACCCATCTTCACCCAGAAAATGGATGCAGATATTGAACGAGAAACCCATGATGACAGAATGATTCGTCTGCACGTCCAACCGCGCTTTATATGCCAGGCGTCCCCACTACGAGTCGAGCCGCCGACGCCGCACGCAAGCGCATATCTCGAATTCTTGAGTATACGCTAGTGTAAGCCAGAATGGCTCAATGGTAGAGTGTATGACTTTTGATCATTCGGTTCTCGGTTCGAATCCGGGTTCTGGCATTTTTTTTCTGGTTCAATGGGTGATAATCATGGATGCTCTAGAACTCGCCGAAGTAGCTTAGTGGGAGAGCATATGACTGAAGATCATCCGGTCCTCGGTTCGAATCCGAGTTTCGGCAATTTTTTTTGCCCCTAACTCTCAAATTTTCTGTAAGTGTCAGAACTTTGGAGCATTCGATAATCTTTGTGGTCGGGATACGTTGGTTTTTGAGCCTTATACGTCTTCTGAGAGTACTCTTTCCATTCGGAAGGTTCTCCTTGCTTTTGCTTCCCCTCATCTAAGAGAGGAGTACGCTCAGCGCTGTTACTCTGACGGTTACCCATTGTATACTGAGATAACCACGTCATATTCATTCGCTATTTCTATCTTCCCACTCCATCGACTCGTTGAAAACTGCATGCTCTTGCAGAAAGTGTTTGATGAGCTTGACATTGTGCAATGCACACACTGCCTTCTTTGACTCTGTATGATTGGAGCACACCGTGACTCGCTTCTGATCATACAGCTGATCCAAGGATAGGTATCCCGAATCTTCGATATCTCGGACGTTGAACCCGAATCTTCCGAACCACTCCTTGTTCATCGAACCTTTGACAATGACTATCTTAGCATCATCCAACACCTCTCTGAGCAGCTCACCGATACAATTGTATGGGATGTCTCCAGAGCTCCAGGGAATACCGTGATAGTGCTGCTCCAACCATCTATTCCGATCTTTGTACTTTTTTGCAAGCTTTTTTCAAGGGAATGGCTCCTTGAATAGGAATACTTGAGGTTCAGCATCGCCTTGAAGTGGTACCACAGCCAGCTCTTTCAGAATAGGCTGATTGACTGGCTGTCTGAAGCCCTGCATGTCCACGACGGACTCCATTACGGAAGCGAATGAGCTCTTGCGTGCCACGAGACTGCTTATATCGGGTCCTTCTCCCCACCACTGATCCCCACTACTTGTTCAAACGTTTCCTGACATCGCCGGTCATGGGATTGTACTCGGTGATCCGGTCGTGTAAGATTAAACAGTACGCTGAAGTATTGGCCGGGAAATTGTTTCTCGCTTCTATCTCTATACGAATGTCCACAGCAGCTGTCTTCAATGACTCATTCTGCATGGCACAGTCAATAGAATAGAGCGCAACGTTGCTGATGAAGTCACGTCTGTTAAGGAGTGGTTGAGGTTCATCTCCGTAGTACGATCTCTGAAAGTTGCTGTACATATCGTACAATATGGAGTACTGATTCTGATTCAAGTTCAAATTCAAGTTTCCGTACGGGTAGTATTGCGAATTCAAGTAGAGTCTGATATCACTTATGTCGCAGTTATCGAAGCGACTCGCATCCGATCCATTCTGCCCCTTCCGAGCTGACTGAAAAGCTAGTATGACGAAACGAGGTTTCTCCAATTGGTTTGTTGTCTTGACAGTCCAAACGTGTCTCGATGTTGAGGGAAGCAGTGGATACTCGTAGAGTTCCCAAGTTCGATATCCCATTTCCAGATATCCACCCTTCTTGATGTTGTTGATGAGCTTGATTTTCTCTTTGTCCGATGGCGTCACATATGGCATTCTCCACTCCACTGAGTTCACTTCAATCTTGAAATTCTCGTAAGTGGCGGCGCCCCCACCAGCTACCGGAATGGCTTCTTGGACAATGGCGTTCAAGTCGTCCCTGGATCTCACAAGGACGAGCTCGTGCTTCACGTTAACGATGACCTTCTGGAAATCTTCTGCAAAGCCCAGAATCGAGCTGAGTGGGATCGACACATCGAAGTTACCATTTTCATTGACAATCGAAATATCATCTTCCAAACCGATCCACCCGGAATTCTCTATCATCTTACTCTGACCAGGCTTGAGAGATAACCAGCCTTTCATTGTAGTTGTAAGGCCTACATTTTTACTCTTATCGATCTCTACCCCATTGATTTCATAACGAACTTCCTCGAATAGATAACAGACACCATTATTGACAAACTTAGTGTTGGTCAGAGCCTGCCCATTGGGTTTCGTTAATTTCCCACAAACCCTTAGGAAACTGCGCGAAGGTAGAAGGCACAGATCTTGATGCTGAATCATGATCCGTAATTCATCGTTGTTCCCGAAAGAAGAACTTGCGAATGGCTGATGTGCATGAACTTCGTAGTGAGAGACGGAGTCGTCTGATGGTGCGCGAGATAGAACATCTAGAGCGTCCTCCATTGCAACTCAATGAACAAGTTATTTTCCACCAGGGTTTACTGTGTATCCCAGATTCCGTAGGAACTGAGTGTTTCGCCGTGTTAGCACTCTGGTTGCTTGCTGACGACTGATGACTGGTCGACATATCGACGCCTTTATATACTCTTTGGCTACCTTCCTTTTAAACAGGAGACCCATGATCAAATTGATTTGAGATGTAGTCTCACCGTTACTTCAGCGCCTTTGAAATTTACCAAATCACCGTCCTGATCGACGATACGTATTTGCAAGAAATCTATACACTTTGTAATAACCGGGAGATAGATGATCTGACTCGGTGTTTCGTTGACCTTGAACCCAGGAGCAACTTTTAGAGCAAACTCGTGAATAGAATGGACTCTTCTGCCGTTCAGATAGGCTCCACCAGTGACGTTGCACTCGACTCGCAAAGAGTTGACCTTAAAGACACTGACGATTTCGTCTGAGGTATGTCTCAAATTTGCCTCTAAGAGACGTGGATGAAAGCCCAATATCGGTGCGATACTATCCGATGGACGAAAATCCACTGGCTGACTGGATTTTATCTGCGACTGCAGTAAGTTGCTGTGAGGTTTCACACTCAATGACTCGCCCTTGGGAATCTGCTCCACAAGGAAAGTCTCTATATCTTCAAGTTCGTAACTCCCAACTGGAATGACAATAACTTGATCTCCAAAGTAGAATTTATCTCGACCAATATCGATATTTGGGATTGATTGAGAGGTAAGAAGTGCTACTAGTCCCAATTCGTACTTTTTCTTCGGTGATAGTTCCAGTAGAGGTTCGATAGGTGCTCCGAGGTATGATGACTTGCCCGATAGACTCAGTGTATTTGATTCATCCATGACGGTCGAATACACAATGATCCAGACCTGCGGAACGCACTCCTTTTATAGTCTGCCACTGAGAAAAGCTAGATATAGATGTCCGCAATTGTAGGTTCCAAAATCTTGATACCTCTCATGATTGTACTTGACCCCGTCAACTCCTAGATAATTCATCAACTCCAGTGGTGGCTGAAGGTCACCGAAACTGTCGAAGTACACCACGTCACCGCCGCGTTTGCGGTAGGCCCCCCAATGCGTTCCCGGTCCGCTCGCGTCGTCTAGGTTGATAATGGCCGATTCCCGGTACCGTGGGCCACGCGCCGGGAGACCGTACCGCATGAACACGCCGCGGAAGTAGGGAATTTTCAGTACCTTGGCGAACCTCTCCAGATCGAGATCACTCAGCGCGCGGTCCGGGAGCGTGATCCTCTCTTCTTTGTTGCCTTTCTTTTCTTTGCCGGTCATCTCTTTACCACCCTTTTCCGTGCCTGGTTTTTTACGACCCCTTTCCTTCTTTTTACCTTGCGTTTTTTTGCCCGAAAACCCGAACCATATGGTCTCATGTACAGTGCCGTTCCAGTCTTGTAGGGTTTCAGGTACAAACTCCCACCCACTGCAATGGCTTCCATTTCCTGATTGTGTCTCTTCTTCTCCTCCAAGTTCATCCTTGCCGCCTCAGCATCATTGATGGCTTTGGCAACCCCCGCCGCTCCTCCCGCTAGTGCACCAGTAGCACTCAATCCAGCAAAGAGAGGTACCAGATATGGGAGAAACCCTCCCATCTTTCTAGGTATAGGAAGCACGCGAGGAAGTTTGACCTTCCTTTTACCACCAGCCTTCTTGACTGCATCTCGTGCACCCCTGAGTGCCGAGCTGATCACATTACGAGCTTTAGCGTGAGGCTTTAGAAATCTGCAAGCAGCTTTAATCACGTTGTCGAGAGGAACCCCCATCCCTAACTTATTTTTAGCATTCATAACATTTGTAACAGCGTAGGTAGCAACTCTCTCCCCAAGTTTTGCATCCCTAGACTTAACGCGCGCCCAAGCTTTGGCAGCCAGGTCCCTGTCAGCTGCGTTTCGCGCTTGAACGTTCTCGCAATTTTTCGAGTAAGCTATATCGTGCTCCCTGCACGCTGCATCCGAAGCATTGATACCCCGATCCCCGCGCGCCAGCCGCATAGCAAGCTTCGTACCCGGACCGCAGAATTGGTAACCGGGTAGATGGAGCTCACCCGGTAACTTGTTGATGAGCGTATTGACGAGGCCGCGACCTCGCTTACGTTTTCCGTGAATGATCATCTTCTCTCGAGAGTAGATTTACGACTGACCGAAGTCGCTGCATGAGGTCTATTTATACTCCCCTCGAGTATATAAGCCTAGACCTGATCCCGTACACTCATTCGTCGACCAAAGTTCTTGCGGGCAACATGAATTTCTCGGAACAGAGAGTGAAACTGCCAGTCACAAACTTCGACGTTGGGGAAGAGAAGAGACTTAAGAAGCACGGGGACTTACTGCCTGATACTATCAGAGCGGTAATCTGCGGCCCATCTAATTGCGGCAAGACGAATAGTCTCATGACACTCATCACTCACCCCAATGGTCTGAGATTTGCCAACGTCTACTTATACTCGAAGTCTTTGAATCAGCCAAAGTACAAATTCCTCGAAGCCATGCTTCAGCCCGTTGGTGGAATAAAATTCTTTCCCTTTAGCGAGCATGAGTCAGTCGTTTCCCCTGATGACGCATTGCCAAATTCAATTATGATTTTCGATGATATAGCTTGTGAAAAACAGGATAGCGTGAAAGCCTACTTCTGCATGGGGAGACACAAATCTGTGGACTGCTTCTATCTCTGTCAATCATATGCGTTTGTTCCAAAACACTTGGTCAGAGACGACGTTAATCTCCTGGTCATTTTCCGACAGGATGACACCAATGTTGAGCATGTTTACGACGACCATGTCAACTCAGATATGTCATTCGCACGCTTTAAAAAACTCTGCTCCTCGTGTTGGAGAGATGATAAGCATGGGTTCCTCGTCATAGATAAAGATAGACCTCTCAATGAGGGTCACTACAGAAGAGGTGTCGATAGTTTTGCTATAAATATAGCCTGAATCAGCCAGCTTGACCAGTCTTTGAACAGATGTTGAATTACAAACATGGAAGACTATCTCCAACAGGAAAACGTGCTGCGTCGACTAGTTGAAGCTAGAGATGCTATCAAGAAAAAGTATAATTTGCTACAGCACGGTCAAGCTGAGACGGAGAAAGCTCTAGCGGAGACGTTCAAACCTATCGTCGATCCTCTTGAGCAGCTCGTCTCGAAAGTAAAGTTACGCCCACCTCGTATCAAGGGGACAAGTAAAGCCGAGGAGACCATGCAAGCGACCGAGCCGACTGATACTGGTACTGAGGATGAGTATGAAACAGTGGTCGAAAATACATCAGCAGAGGAGACCGATGGATCAAACATCAACGAATACAAAGACTATCTGTCATTGTTGATGAAGAAAGGGGAACATAGTAATGTCGATAAGCTCTACGGCGTTAGGTTGGAGCGAGGGAAGACTATGATCGGGAATGTGGCCATAGATTTCACACAGGACTCGGTCATTGTCATTGGCGTCGAACATCCAAGGTCTGATGGGTTGATGGATCTTTTATTTTCGAAAAAACCAAAGTCGCACAACAAGAAGGATTTGGCCAAGTACAAACGCATACTAGAAGCTTCAAATGTACATAAGAAAGGGTACAATAGCAGTGGTGTAGCCTTGTAAGGTTGGTACGAGCACACGATGGTACGAGCACAGCCCTATCCTTTCAGCAAGGAGGATGGTACGAGCACACCCCAACCCATAACCGTATATTCTGTCAAATTCTACAACCCATAACTCAACCCTCTAACCCATCTTTCCAACCCATAACCCAATATTCTCTCAAATTCTACAACCCGTAACCCAACCTTCTAACCCATCTTTCCAACCCATAACCCAATATTCTCTCAAATTCTACAACCCATCTTTCCAACCCATAACCCATCTCTCAGCCCATCTATCTAACCCACAACCCAACTTTCTAACCCTTCTATCTGACCGGTAACCCATAACCCAACTCTCTAACTCATAACCCAACTTGCGAGCCTCATGTGCGCTGATTTTTGCGTTTATCGTGGAGTTAGTGTTCTTGTACTAGGACAAAAAGCCCATACGTTCAAATTCTTATTGGTGGCCCTGAAAAGGGCCGATTGTGATTCTTCTCCGCTTAGCTCGGGAGTGAGCAGGAGTCTGGGACATCCATCCTCCTGACCGATCTTGATGTTGGTATTGGCTCAGGTCTTGTTGGGATCCTGACCCATGGTTCTCGAGGAGGTGGTAGCCATGGAGGTGACAGGGTGACCCGAACCTCGACAACCACTGCTGGTTCTCGCTGTCTCGGTTCAATGTCTATGATGGGCATAGACGGCAATTTGGGCTGAGCAAAACGTTGACCCATTGTTCTGCCGCGCTCGTCACCACGTTGTTGATCCATTGCAATCAAAGTGTCGAATGACTTCATGGAGCCTATCGTCATCGCTTTATAGTCAGTCCCCCACTCATCGAGCCGCATTCAACGCATGCGCATGAGTGCATGTTTTTATCCTCAGTGGAATATTGTCCAGTCGTCTGAGAAAGAAACCCAGCAATCCAATTCCACGATTTCGATACCTAGCTCTTTCATCCGTTCATGATCGTCTTTACATATTCCACACTCTTTCATTCTATCCACGCAGGCTTTCAACTTGCGTAAGAATGGTGTTTCCCATCGAACTAATTCCTGCATGTATAGATCGACATCTGTGATGATGATCTCTGCTTCTCTCTTGTAGTAGTATCCGGTGTCGATATTGTAGAAGAAATGATCATCAATCCATAAATTGCCATCCACTGTGTTGAACTCGAGTTTCGCCGATTCAACGCATCTCTCGCACGACTCCTCTTCATCAAAGAAATTAACGCTGATTGCTACCTCACCGGGCAAGAGCCTCCAATCTTCGGATACTGGATACCCTTTGCAGGACTGCAAGGTCTCCTTTCTTCCTGTACACCCATCTTCACCCAGAAAATGGATGCAGATATTGAACGAGAAACCCATGATGACAGAATGATTCGTCTGCACGTCCAACCGCGCTTTATATGCCAGGGGTCCCCACTACGAGTCGAGCCGCCGACGCCGCACGCAAGCGCATATCTCGAATTCTTGAGTATACGCTAGTGTAAGCCAGAATGGCTCAATGGTAGAGTGTATGACTTTTGATCATTCGGTTCTCGGTTCGAATCCGGGTTCTGGCATTTTTTTTTCTGGTTCAATGGGTGATAATCATGGATGCTCTAGAACTCGCCGAAGTAGCTCAGTGGGAGAGCATATGACTGAAGATCATCCGGTCCTCGGTTCGAATCCGAGTTTCGGCATTTTTTTTTGCCCCTAACTCTCAAATTTTCTGTAAGTGTCAGAACTTTGGAGCATTCGATAATCTTTGTGGTCGGGATACGTTGGTTTTTGAGCCTTATACGTCTTCTGAGAGTACTCTTTCCATTCGGAAGGTTCTCCTTGCTTTTGCTTCCCCTCATCTAAGAGAGGAGTACGCTCAGCGCTGTTACTCTGACGGTTACCCATTGTATACTGAGATAACCACGTCATATTCATTCGCTATTTCTATCTTCCCACTCCATCGACTCGTTGAAAACTGCATGCTCTTGCAGAAAGTGTTTGATGAGCTTGACATTGTGCAACGCACACACTGCCTTCTTTGACTCTGTATGATTGGAGCACACCGTGACTCGCTTCTGATCATACAGCTGATCCAAGGATAGGTATCCCGAATCTTCGATATCTCGGACGTTGAACCCGAATCTTCCGAACCACTCCTTGTTCATCGAACCTTTGACAATGACTATCTTAGCATCATCCAACACCTCTCTGAGCAGCTCACCGATACAATTGTATGGGATGTCTCCAGAGCTCCAGGGAATACCGTGATAGTGCTGCTCCAACCATCTATTCCGATCTTTGTACTTTTTTGCAAGCTTTTTTCAAGGGAATGGCTCCTTGAATAGGAATACTTGAGGTTCAGCATCGCCTTGAAGTGGTACCACAGCCAGCTCTTTCAGAATAGGCTGATTGACTGGCTGTCTGAAGCCCTGCATGTCCACGACGGACTCCATTACGGAAGCGAATGAGCTCTTGCGTGCCACGAGACTGCTTATATCGGGTCCTTCTCCCCACCACTGATCCCCACTACTTGTTCAAACGTTTCCTGACATCGCCGGTCATGGGATTGTACTCGGTGATCCGGTCGTGTAAGATTAAACAGTACGCTGAAGTATTGGCCGGGAAATTGTTTCTCGCTTCTATCTCTATACGAATGTCCACAGCAGCTGTCTTCAATGACTCATTCTGCATGGCACAGTCAATAGAATAGAGCGCAACGTTGCTGATGAAGTCACGTCTGTTAAGGAGTGGTTGAGGTTCATCTCCGTAGTACGATCTCTGAAAGTTGCTGTACATATCGTACAATATGGAGTACTGATTCTGATTCAAGTTCAAATTCAAGTTTCCGTACGGGTAGTATTGCGAATTCAAGTAGAGTCTGATATCACTTATGTCGCAGTTATCGAAGCGACTCGCATCCGATCCATTCTGCCCCTTCCGAGCTGACTGAAAAGCTAGTATGACGAAACGAGGTTTCTCCAATTGGTTTGTTGTCTTGACAGTCCAAACGTGTCTCGATGTTGAGGGAAGCAGTGGATACTCGTAGAGTTCCCAAGTTCGATATCCCATTTCCAGATATCCACCCTTCTTGATGTTGTTGATGAGCTTGATTTTCTCTTTGTCCGATGGCGTCACATATGGCATTCTCCACTCCACTGAGTTCACTTCAATCTTGAAATTCTCGTAAGTGGCGGCGCCCCCACCAGCTACCGGAATGGCTTCTTGGACAATGGCGTTCAAGTCGTCCCTGGATCTCACAAGGACGAGCTCGTGCTTCACGTTAACGATGACCTTCTGGAAATCTTCTGCAAAGCCCAGAATCGAGCTGAGTGGGATCGACACATCGAAGTTACCATTTTCATTGACAATCGAAATATCATCTTCCAAACCGATCCACCCGGAATTCTCTATCATCTTACTCTGACCAGGCTTGAGAGATAACCAGCCTTTCATTGTAGTTGTAAGGCCTACATTTTTACTCTTATCGATCTCTACCCCATTGATTTCATAACGAACTTCCTCGAATAGATAACAGACACCATTATTGACAAACTTAGTGTTGGTCAGAGCCTGCCCATTGGGTTTCGTTAATTTCCCACAAACCCTTAGGAAACTGCGCGAAGGTAGAAGGCACAGATCTTGATGCTGAATCATGATCCGTAATTCATCGTTGTTCCCGAAAGAAGAACTTGCGAATGGCTGATGTGCATGAACTTCGTAGTGAGAGACGGAGTCGTCTGATGGTGCGCGAGATAGAACATCTAGAGCGTCCTCCATTGCAACTCAATGAACAAGTTATTTTCCACCAGGGTTTACTGTGTATCCCAGATTCCGTAGGAACTGAGTGTTTCGCCGTGTTAGCACTCTGGTTGCTTGCTGACGACTGATGACTGGTCGACATATCGACGCCTTTATATACTCTTTGGCTACCTTCCTTTTAAACAGGAGACCCATGATCAAATTGATTTGAGATGTAGTCTCACCGTTACTTCAGCGCCTTTGAAATTTACCAAATCACCGTCCTGATCGACGATACGTATTTGCAAGAAATCTATACACTTTGTAATAACCGGGAGATAGATGATCTGACTCGGTGTTTCGTTGACCTTGAACCCAGGAGCAACTTTTAGAGCAAACTCGTGAATAGAATGGACTCTTCTGCCGTTCAGATAGGCTCCACCAGTGACGTTGCACTCGACTCGCAAAGAGTTGACCTTAAAGACACTGACGATTTCGTCTGAGGTATGTCTCAAATTTGCCTCTAAGAGACGTGGATGAAAGCCCAATATCGGTGCGATACTATCCGATGGACGAAAATCCACTGGCTGACTGGATTTTATCTGCGACTGCAGTAAGTTGCTGTGAGGTTTCACACTCAATGACTCGCCCTTGGGAATCTGCTCCACAAGGAAAGTCTCTATATCTTCAAGTTCGTAACTCCCAACTGGAATGACAATAACTTGATCTCCAAAGTAGAATTTATCTCGACCAATATCGATATTTGGGATTGATTGAGAGGTAAGAAGTGCTACTAGTCCCAATTCGTACTTTTTCTTCGGTGATAGTTCCAGTAGAGGTTCGATAGGTGCTCCGAGGTATGATGACTTGCCCGATAGACTCAGTGTATTTGATTCATCCATGACGGTCGAATACACAATGATCCAGACCTGCGGAACGCACTCCTTTTATAGTCTGCCACTGAGAAAAGCTAGATATAGATGTCCGCAATTGTAGGTTCCAAAATCTTGATACCTCTCATGATTGTACTTGACCCCGTCAACTCCTAGATAATTCATCAACTCCAGTGGTGGCTGAAGGTCACCGAAACTGTCGAAGTACACCACGTCACCGCCGCGTTTGCGGTAGGCCCCCCAATGCGTTCCCGGTCCGCTCGCGTCGTCTAGGTTGATAATGGCCGATTCCCGGTACCGTGGGCCACGCGCCGGGAGACCGTACCGCATGAACACGCCGCGGAAGTAGGGAATTTTCAGTACCTTGGCGAACCTCTCCAGATCGAGATCACTCAGCGCGCGGTCCGGGAGCGTGATCCTCTCTT
The DNA here is from genome assembly GCA_029851415.1 of Eretmocerus hayati. Lineage (NCBI taxonomy): Eukaryota > Metazoa > Arthropoda > Insecta > Hymenoptera > Aphelinidae > Eretmocerus > Eretmocerus hayati. The sequence goes on along the minus strand of CM056744.1, from coordinate 76,734,687 downwards.
CTTTGTTGCCTTTCTTTTCTTTGCCGGTCATCTCTTTACCACCCTTTTCCGTGCCTGGTTTTTTACGACCCCTTTCCTTCTTTTTACCTTGCGTTTTTTTGCCCGAAAACCCGAACCATATGGTCTCATGTACAGTGCCGTTCCAGTCTTGTAGGGTTTCAGGTACAAACTCCCACCCACTGCAATGGCTTCCATTTCCTGATTGTGTCTCTTCTTCTCCTCCAAGTTCATCCTTGCCGCCTCAGCATCATTGATGGCTTTGGCAACCCCCGCCGCTCCTCCCGCTAGTGCACCAGTAGCACTCAATCCAGCAAAGAGAGGTACCAGATATGGGAGAAACCCTCCCATCTTTCTAGGTATAGGAAGCACGCGAGGAAGTTTGACCTTCCTTTTACCACCAGCCTTCTTGACTGCATCCCGTGCACCCCTGAGTGCCGAGCTGATCACATTACGAGCTTTAGCGTGAGGATTTAGAAATCTGCAAGCAGCTTTAATCACGTTGTCGAGAGGAACCCCCATCCCTAACTTATTTTTAGCATTCATAACATTTGTAACAGCGTAGGTAGCAACTCTCTCCCCAAGTTTTGCATCCCTAGACTTAACGCGCGCCCAAGCTTTGGCAGCCAGGTCCCTGTCAGCTGCGTTTCGCGCTTGAACGTTCTCGCAATTTTTCGAGTAAGCTATATCGTGCTCCCTGCACGCTGCATCCGAAGCATTGATACCCCGATCCCCGCGCGCCAGCCGCATAGCAAGCTTCGTACCCGGACCGCAGAATTGGTAACCGGGTAGATGGAGCTCACCCGGTAACTTGTTGATGAGCGTATTGACGAGGCCGCGACCTCGCTTACGTTTTCCGTGAATGATCATCTTCTCTCGAGAGTAGCTTTACGACTGACCGAAGTCGCTGCATGAGGTCTATTTATACTCCCCTCGAGTATATAAGCCTAGACCTGATCCCGTACACTCATTCGTCGACCAAAGTTCTTGCGGGCAACATGAATTTCTCGGAACAGAGAGTGAAACTGCCAGTCACAAACTTCGACGTTGGGGAAGAGAAGAGACTTAAGAAGCACGGGGACTTACTGCCTGATACTATCAGAGCGGTAATCTGCGGCCCATCTAATTGCGGCAAGACGAATAGTCTCATGACACTCATCACTCACCCCAATGGTCTGAGATTTGCCAACGTCTACTTATACTCGAAGTCTTTGAATCAGCCAAAGTACAAATTCCTCGAAGCCATGCTTCAGCCCGTTGGTGGAATAAAATTCTTTCCCTTTAGCGAGCATGAGTCAGTCGTTTCCCCTGATGACGCATTGCCAAATTCAATTATGATTTTCGATGATATAGCTTGTGAAAAACAGGATAGCGTGAAAGCCTACTTCTGCATGGGGAGACACAAATCTGTGGACTGCTTCTATCTCTGTCAATCATATGCGTTTGTTCCAAAACACTTGGTCAGAGACGACGTTAATCTCCTGGTCATTTTCCGACAGGATGACACCAATGTTGAGCATGTTTACGACGACCATGTCAACTCAGATATGTCATTCGCACGCTTTAAAAAACTCTGCTCCTCGTGTTGGAGAGATGATAAGCATGGGTTCCTCGTCATAGATAAAGATTGACCTCTCAATGAGGGTCACTACAGAAAAGGTGTCGATAGTTTTGCTATAAATATAGCCTGAATCAGCCAGCTTGACCAGTCTTTGAACAGATGTTGAATTACAAACATGGAAGACTATCTCCAACAGGAAAACGTGCTGCGTCGACTAGTTGAAGCTAGAGATGCTATCAAGAAAAAGTATAATTTGCTACAGCACGGTCAAGCTGAGACGGAGAAAGCTCTAGCGGAGACGTTCAAACCTATCGTCGATCCTCTTGAGCAGCTCGTCTCGAAAGTAAAGTTACGCCCACCTCGTATCAAGGGGACAAGTAAAGCCGAGGAGACCATGCAAGCGACCGAGCCGACTGATACTGGTACTGAGGATGAGTATGAAACAGTGGTCGAAAATACATCAGCAGAGGAGACCGATGGATCAAACATCAACGAATACAAAGACTATCTGTCATTGTTGAAGAAGAAAGGGCAACATAGTAATGTCGATAAGCTCTACGGCGTTAGGTTGGAGCGAGGGAAGACTATGATCGGGAATGTGGCCATAGATTTCACACAGGACTCGGTCATTGTCGATGGCGTCGAACATCCAAGGTCTGATGGGTTGATGGATCTTTCATTTTTGAAAAAACCAAAGTCGCACAACAAGAAGGATTTGGCCAAGTACAAACGCATACTAGAAGCTTCAAATGTACATAAGAAAGGGTACAATAGCAGTGGTGAATTGCGGCAATTCAATAGCTTGAAATTCACGAGCATCATCGCTCCACTATTCGCGAGCAAGAAGGGAGGATCAGTGTCGAGAGTTAATCAATCATTCTTGCCGAATTTTCAGGTCGCAAGACTTGGTTCATCAGTCGACTACGTATACTGGGATGATCCCAATGAACTAGTTGAACGTTTGCGCCTACTGATGGCCGAGAGAACCGCCGGTAATCCAAGCCACGACAACGAGATACGCTCGATATTGGAGGAACTGAATGAGCGAGGCTATATAAGCTAAGTACCCTTAATCTTCTCAATTAGTCCCAATATGGATGTCGATCTATTCGGACGTAAGCAAGGGAAGGGTGGTGGACAACGTGGCCCTCCCGGCATTGGGTTCAGATTAACTATTGACAATCAATATGACATGGACAACAAAAGACTTTGCAACGTGGCCGATCCGAGGGATATGAAAGACGTAGTCAACTTAGAAACAATGTTGCAGTTCATTCAAGACTCGTCACAGAAGGTGCAAATGCGAATCAAGGAGATGAATGAAAACTTCCTCAATTCTCAGGATGAGATACTGAGAGATATTGACATGTTCAACCGAGTGATATTTGCATTGATTCAAAAACAAGAACTACCGGATGACTATTTGAATAAATACAGCTCGAATGCAGATAGATAATTCATTCCTCAATCGAATGTTGAATACGGAACAAGTGGTAGAGGAGCTCCATAAGCCTGCGCGACGGAACAATCCACGTCGCAAGTTTGAGATGCGGGGCTTGCATGAGACGTGGCAGGCCGATTTAGTAGAAATGCTGCCTTACGGTAGAGTTAACAAGGGATACAATTATCTGCTGACAGTTATTGACGTTTTCTCCAAATTTGCTTGGGCTGTACCGGTGAAAAAGAAGACTGGTACAGACGTCACGGCCGCTATGAGATCTGTGTTCCATCAGGGACACGTTCCAAAAAATCTCCAGACAGACAACGGGAAAGAATTTTACAATGCCGAGTTTCAAGGGCTCATGGACGAATACAATATTAATCTCTACTCTACATACAGTAATATGAAGGCATCAATCTGCGAGCGCTTCAATCGCACGTTGAAGAATATGATGTGGAAACGCTTCAGTCGACGTGGAAGTTACCAGTGGCTCGACATATTGCCTGGTCTACTGGAAGAGTACAATGGGAAAAAACATCGCACTATTGGCATCGAACCAAAAAACGTTACTCTTTGCAATGAACAAAACATCTTGCAATTGTACAATGACGGAGACCTACCCCGGAACAAGCCGAAGTTCAAGGTCGGAGATCATGTGTGCGTCAGCAAACTGAAGCATGTATTTGAGAAAGGCTACACGCCAAACTGGACAACAGAGATATTTACCATTAGGAGAGTGGCCATGACGAATCCAGTGACTTACCATCTTAGAGATTATCAAGGCAACGATGTTTCCGGAGGATTCTATGAACAGGAACTGTCTCCATCCAAGTACCCTGATATGTACCTAGTTGAAAAGATCATCAGGAGGAGAGGAAACCAAGTCCTCGTGAAGTGGTTGGGTTTTGATGATACCCACAACAGTTGGATAGATAGAGATGAAATTTAAAAAAAAAGAGAAATGAGAGTGACAGAGGCCCCGCCACCGCCCTTGTCTGTGGAGTCTACCCGCCTCATATACGAAGCCACTACTCCTCCATTGACTCTCATTTCTCAACTTTATTATTACAAAACTTATTAACAACATGTTCATTCAGACTTCAATGGGTAAAATTGAATTCCTGCATCGTTGCGCTTCAACACAATAGTCTTCTTGTCGGCGGCATTCATCATGTCCAAATTTATCTGTGGATTGGCGCAAAGAAACAAGCAGATTTTCTTGGGTAGAAAGACGTCGAACTCGTCGTCTATCGTAGCGACGATTTTTGGTCCATATTTGGTGTTTACATGCTTGAGCTGAGTTATTATGTAAGGACAATCTTTGTCCAGGTCGGAGATTTTTAGTGTGGGTAAAAAGCCACCCTGGGCCACTTGATTCAGTTCGGAGAGATCCATCTGGAAGAAATTATTATTTGAGACTGGCTCTGGAGCATGTTCCAAGAGATGACCCCCGGGTACTCACCCTGTGCAGCTGCTCAGATTATCCAGGTGTCTGGCTCTTTTCACTGCCGGTTCACCAACAGAATTGAGCTCCGACTCTCTGCTCACTCGCTTATAAAGAGGTCTCCCCTCCACCGACACCTGACTCTGATTGGTTGCAGAGTCCTCTACCCTTTGAAGACTGTAATGACCGTGAGGGAGGGTATCGGTGCTTCCTGGGAGGAGATGGCGCTTGTTGTCATTAGAACTCAGTACAACTTTTTTGCGCACCTCGGTCCGCAAGACATGAAGCCTTGAGCGGATAGTTGTCTGCTTTTTCACCAAGGATCCGTTGTCCAGGAGAGTCTTCACATAATCCTCGAAGGTCACTGTTCTTAATGTAGGAGCTCGCACCCCTTTTGCCTTCTTGGTGACGTCGCCTCCAAAGACTTTGTATGCGTAGAGCTTACTGCGCATACCGCAAAAGTGAGTGACGGGACGGCCATTGAGTTCCTTGGACATGAGACCAGGAACTCTCTTGTTCAGAAGAGAAATTCCGTATACATTAATGGGCTCATACCCAGAGGTGTCGAACTCGGTCGGATTGTCTCTCATGACATGATACATGTTGGTATCTTGGACCTCGTAGAGCGAGCTGTCGGTGTCTGTGTACATGAGCTTCGACTGGGGTACTTCCTCCTTCATGAAATCATAGTGAAACCGATACAATTGGGTCTTCGAGATGTCCAGCACGCTGAGTCCCGCATAGAACGGTTTTGTGATTGTTACCACCGCCTTAGTGAGCTGTATTGCAATCACATCGTCTTCGAATATCGCACAGCTGTGGACATTTGGTTTAGATATATAGTATTCAGCGCCGAATCGCCCGTCCCACTTCTGCGGCAGCTTCACGATAATCCGCTTCAGCTCATCCTCCATTAATGTACCGAATACTAAGTTGTTCATTAACTTATAGAACATTTTCTCGAAGTCGTTCTTGGAATTTTGGCGTTTTTCAGTATTCAAGTCGATGTAGCTTGCGAGCCAAGGTTTTTGTTTGAATTGAAGAACTCTATGAATCTTCTTGAGTTGAAGACCATGGGCGAGAGCCTGGAAATGAAAAGCTCATGTAATATACTTCCAAAACCATCGTTTCTTTCGTGTTACCTGTTTAAGAGTCCTATAATGCACAACATATCTCTCTTTGTCGAAGAGCGTTGTGAGCAGTTCCTTTTGTGTTGACCCAGGAGGTGCTTTATGTTCGGGACACATCGGCAGATCCTTGTGACGGTCATGAATCTCCGAGGGATAGCAAAGATCAACCTCTAAAATGTAACCAACATCGGCATCGTTAGGAATTCGGCTAATATCGTCGATAGTTGTAGGATCGTCCCATTTGAAGCCTTCGTAGGGTGGGGCTTGCTTCATAGCCTACCCGTATAGGTTATTGACGTAAAAATACATCAGGTACTCATCAGGCTTACAAGGAGAGGTCATGGTCTGTGGGTCATGGATTTGGCTGAAACTCTGGGAATTACCTCCTATTGGCACCAAAAGATGATATCCAAAACGGCTTACTTGAATGCTAAAGCGTTTTAGAGCTACAGCTATAGAGATTATCATTGTCAGTATATCTATATATGCGAATTTTTAACATGGGCCTATATGGGCAATGCTAATGTCATGGGTTGTAGCTCCAAAACGCTTCAGCATTCAAGTAAGCGGTTTTGGATATCATCTTTTGGTGCCAAAAGGAGATGATTCCCAGAGTTTCAGCCAAATCCCCGACCCACAGACCATGACCTCCCCTTGTTAGTAGGGTCATAGTCCTGGCCCATGTACGGATTGTTTGCCTCTGAGAACCGATTACTGCATTGGCTAATACCTGCGGAGCAAGGCACTGACTGAATAAAAAACGCTGGTCAGGAAAGTATAGTGTTGATTGAAACTTACCGCCCCTGATGCCACGCTTAACAAAGTTCAGCATGTCGATATCTGTGAAGAGTTCCAGGGAAATCCCCGTTTCTTTGAGCATAGCATCGAAGGCAAGTCCTGGGACGGTGTAATAGTGCGCTGGATCTAGTTTATACGTCTTCGAACACGTGTCCCTGAAGTTTTCAAAGACGTCGGCGAGGAGGATGACGTCAGTCTTCAGATACAGATCTGAGTATTCTCCCAGAGTCTCAATTTGAAATTCCTCCCACACTTTTCTTGCGTGGTTGTATTCCTCTTCAGAAACACCTTCGCCATTGAGACTGCTGTAGAAAGCTTCCCGTGGCGGGAGTTGTTTTTCGTCGAGTTTTCCATAGTTTGTCAAATATTCATAAGGGAACACTCCTTTTTTCTTCAAGACAGAGATTCGATCCGGAGTATACTGCCCACCGAAAACTTGCTCAATGATCTTGTATTCGGTGAGGTAAGAAGAAAGTTTATCGAGAGATGAGGTCATGAACCTGAATGAGTCGATGAATCGCAGTTGAATTTTCATGCCTTTTATGTACTTCGTGAAAGATATGTATCCTTCTTTCGTCTGTGGTATCAACTTAACATCTCCCTCGTAGCAACGCACAAGCTCCTTGATGAACAAGTGCGAACCATAGCCTGAAAGGTTATGGAATACGACCGGAATCACTTTTGAGGTCCTGTAGTTAAGATTACAACTGTTATGGGCTGCACCCCGATACCTGAAGGAAAGGTTGATAATCAAGTTTCATAGCAATGATCATGCAAAACGAGAGATGAATCAATTTACCTCCCGGTGAAGTGGCAGTGGTCACGGACTTTGAGGTCTTCGGGGTTGAAAAATTTCTGACAGACGTGACATCGTGTAGCTGTATTAAATGATAGTTTTTCTTGATCCGTTAAAGTATTCATCGGACGTGGATTGGTCAAAGCATTGTCAAGGTTTTGAGCCAGCTTATGTTATTCCATAACCAGCCACTTCGCAGGGCTATCCTCACCTTCCTTGCGTCGATAGGTCTTGAACTGTGACAACTGATCATCGAAGCTGCATTTGATGTAGAGACCAGCACTGACAGGTTCATGATGATCTGTTTATAATTTGAATCTGCATTGAAATCTGCATAAACCACGAATGGTACCTTCTCTGCACGGAAGTAACTCGAAAACTCAAGAGAAGCATCGACGGGGTCAGGAAGTTTTACCCTGCATTTGTGAATATCAGCGCAATCGAGTGTGTGCCGCTTCAAGAAGTCTTCGGAGCGAAATATATGTAGACAGCGGTCGCAAATCCAAGATTTGTTACAGCGTCCGGAGACCTGGCTGTAGACAAGACGTGACAGAGATTTCACCCAGACGTAGTGGAATCTGGGAGCATTTTCATCCTCAGCTCTTTCTCCACTAGTCTTATTGTCATAATCCTTCTCAACAAGAAGAATGTGGATATGTTTCTTCCTATAGGTTGGAGCAATGCGACAAGTTATCACCTCAAACTTGCCCCCTTTCTTCTCCAGCATGAACAGATTGATTGAAATGTTCTTATTCTGGCGCTCAAACTTCGGGATATCTTTGGGAGTGAATGGGAAGTCAATCCCATCGAAGTTTAGTTCTTCCTCATATTCTTTGTAGTGACTCAACCGCTGTGGATTCCGCCGAGCCGGATGCAAAGCTTGAAGCACCGGTCACATGAAACATTTGTCATCATTGATGTTCTGCACATTAATGCATGCTTGTCGGTTGGCAATCGGTTCAGGTAGTGGAATGTAGGAGCCTGGTCGCATGGGGTTATATTTATTGATGTTGACGACGAGATGCGAAATTGACCGCATTGACCACCCCGATTCGTGTCCTTCAAACTCTTCGACATCCTTCGCCATGACTGTGTGGACGTTGGTTTCAAACCACTCACTGAGATCAGAACTCACGTCAACGACCTCGTTCTTGGTGTTGAAAGGAACGAGTTCCACCACTTTTTCATCGTTTCTCAACTTCGAGAGCTCGATGTAGAGCATTGTGTTGATCTTGAGTGTTTGATGCTGAGCAACGAGCTCCGAAACTTGCTCTTCGAAAACTGCTTTGGCAGCATCCATGAAGCTGTTGATGTCGAGGTGATGCAGGTTTGTGATAACGCCAGTCACTATCCGTCGATCAAATGCGGATCTCACGCTGCCCCACTTGACACCTGGATCCTGATTGTCTGGCCGCTCGACATGTGGCTGCTGGCATCTGGCTGCTGTCTGCTTGCATCCATCGGTTCCAACCCGGATCCCTGAGCTACAAGCTCTTCCACCCCAACTCGGGTCCAAAATTCGTGTTCCAGCCGATCGTGAAGACTTTGGAGCTGAGCGAGGACTGACTGGAAACTCTCTCTCAATCCGTGGTTGAGATGACGTGCCGTCATAATCTCGCTCACAGAAGCGACAGCTGCTTTCGCAATGAGACACCAGTCCCACATATCTCTGAATGAAGCGTCTCCAGATGTAATACGACGTAGAGAACCACGAAGGCGTCTCGCAATGCCGTAAAAATGATGTGGAGTATTTGCTGGGAAAGGAGTGACATGTCGGTACATATTTTGCTTGGTCATTATGTGAATATAATGAGGGGACCTACCATCCTCAACACCATTGTCTGGTTCTTCTGGGGAATGCTGGTCAGTCACATTATCTGTCTGTAGACCAGATCCAGAAGCAACAAGTTCTCTCGCCCCAACAAGTTGCCAGAACTCATAATCCAGCAGATCATGGATATTCTGAAGCTGTATGAAAGCAGAACGGAAGCTCTGTCTAGCTTCTTCGCTCAGCTGAGTCGATCTCAGGATACCATTCAATTTGCCTCAGCTTTCCTTAGCCATCAGGCATTCATTCCAGATATCGCTGAACGTCATACCGCCCGCCTCAATGATGCGCAGAGCATTGCGCAGCTGTTGGGCTAACTCATAATAATACTGTGGAGTATCCATATCTGAGGGGGGGGGAATAATGTTGGAATATCGGCTGGTCTACATGCGAAGGAAGTCATGAAAAATGGCATGGGTATTTATAAAAGAGCAATGCGGGCGACTAAGGAAGAAACCTGAATTACCGACCGAGGGGGGAGCCTACTTTACCGAATGATGGTGATACCTCCCTTACCGTCTGATGCTGGGGGGAAGTCTTACTTTACCGATTGTTGGTGAAGAAGGGACCTACTTTCCCGACCGATGGTGAAGCCGTTTCGGGGATGGAAATCGTAGAGGGGCTCACGAGGGATACTATGCACTCATCGTGGAGCCTCTCGGGGCATTATTCACTGGGATACGGCCAAAAGACCTTGAAATATGGGTTATGGAGCACAGAATGGGACATGAAAGAGGGGCCCACGAGGAACTCAATGCACTCATCGCGGGGCCCCCGAGGCATTATTCATTGAGATACGGCCCAAAGACCTTGAAATATGGGTTATGGAGCACAGAATGGGAAATGACAGAGGGGTCCACGAGGAACTCAATGCACTCATCGCGAAGCCTCTCGGGACATTATCCGCTGAGATACGGCCAAAAGACCTTGAAATATAGGTTATGGAGCACAGAATGGGAAATGAAAGAGGGGCCCACGAGGAACTCAATGCACTCATCGCAGAGCCTCTCGGTGCATTTTCCGCTGAGATACGGCCAAAAGACCTTGAGATATGGGTTATGGAGCACAGAATGGGGAATGAAAGAGGGCCCCACGAGGAACTCAACGCACTCATCGCGGAGCTTCTCGGGGCATTATCCGCTGAGATACGGCCAAAAGACCTTGAAATATGGGTTATGGAGCACAGAATGGGAAATGAAAGAGGGGCTCATGAGGAACTCAATGCACTGATCGCGGAGCCTCTCGGGGCATTATCCGCTGAGATACGGCCAAAAGACCTTGAAATATGGGTTATGGAGCACAGAATGGGAAATGGAAGAGGGGCCCACGAGGAACTCAATGCACTCATCGCGGAGCCTCTCGGGGCATTATCCGCTGAGATACGGCCAAAAGACCTTGAAATATGGGTTATGGAGCAATTTGGGTTATGGAGCAACCTATTTTTGGGGACACATGGGTTACGGAGCAAGTTGGGTTGTGGAGCAACTTGAAGTATGGGGCAGACATGCGTTATGGAGCAAGTTGGGTGTTAAAGAAGATAGGTTTGGTCGGTCAAAAGGACACTTCGTTGCGACGGAGAGATGTAGTAATCTGTGCACTTTCTCGTACAGTGCGGTTTGAGGTGATGTACCGCGGGGATGAGCTCAAGTTCGGGAGTTGCTCGGCAGTATAGATTTTCGAGGTTAAGTACATGGTCTAAAGTATCATCAGAACTCATTGAGGTCATGCTCGCGTCCTGGATATGCTCCCCGGTCGGTAATGACAGGGCATTCTTTGCGTACACGAAAAGGCAAAATTCAACTCCACGTCCGTGATCATAGTTCCCGCTAGGTACTCACCGTTACACTGTTGCCCTGGTCTTGGGATGTATCGCGTCGTCTGCTGAGCCAGATGTGTCGTCTGCTGGGCCAGATGCGTCGTCTGCTACACTGGGTAGGTCGTCTCCTGGCACAAGGACACTGAGTATGATCACTTCGTTCACACAAGGCACTGCGTATAGTCACTTCGTTCACACAAGGCACAGACGCGGGACACGCTCGGGGTATGCCGTAATCTCAACCTCGTCTCCTAGCACTGAGTACGGGCACTAGGTCAGAGCACTGGAGCACGAGACACGGGAGAACTGAAGCCAGCGGAGGATCGTTTTCAACTGACGCGCCCGGCGACACACACCCGTATTCATAGGCTCGGGTATGGAAGCTTCTAGAAGAATCGAGAAGCTTGCAGAAACCTCTGGAGCAGGGTTCCACACGCTTATATCAATGCAATGGATCAGACCAGTTACTTCTTGAAAATTCTACTTCCATCTTCATTGGCTCGATGATGCAACAGAAGCATCTAGAGCTTACAGGAATTGGTGGAGCAGGATTGCACACGCTCACAGAAGATGCTGATGCAATGAATCACTCGTATTGCTTCTCGAACATTCTACAGAATATTCGATCGCACTCCGGAAGCAGACGTCAGGTCATCTGGCGTGACCAGGGAAGCATGGCATCTCCACGATATTGCTGGAATATTCTAGAAGTTCCTAACACAGCATGGAACTGGATAGTTTCACGTATGAAAGACAGCTGCCCTTTCTATCCCCTGCAGAAGAGTCTGGGGAGCCTAGATGTCAGAGTGGGGGTCGATGAGTTCATCGTGTCGAAGATATATAAGAGTGGCAGATCGCGGAGAAGCTCAGTAGCCGTCAAGATGGATTACGTCCTGGACGTTCAGGGTTTCCTAACCTACAACAACGATTTTGTAGCCAAGGAGGTGGCCATTCTGGCAGTCTCCGAGGAAGCTGTTCCTATCGTATATCACTTCCAGCCTCCTCACTCTTGGCATACCCTAGCTCGAGAGCATAAGTCGAGTAACAGCTGGTTGGAACACAACTTTCACGGTTTGAGATGGGGTGCTGGGGATGTTCCTTACAGCGAAGTTAAGACGGTTCTCCAGGACATGCTGGGGACCGCTAGGAAGGTCTTCGTCAAAGGGTCAGAGAAGAAGAGATGGCTGGCGAATCAGCTGCCCTTCACGTAGGTATTGGTATCGGCATACTCTCGTCCTCGACCTAACCTTTCCATTTCCTTACAGCTTGATCGATGACTTGGGGGAGCTCGGCTGTCCGGCTTTGAGGAGGTTACATGTCCTAGAAACGATGCTGTGCAAGCTCCACCCTGAACATTTGGAACCCTCCTGCGCGGTACACAATGCGCACAAGCTCCAGCAGTGGATGTTGAACAATCGCCGATATCTGCAGACTTTCATCCGCCACCCTGATGACGACGAGGGTGAGGACGTGGTTGACTCGAGCTCTACTCGTCGTGTTGGTTCACCAGGTTGCCGCCCCCTCTCCTCAGCTGAACGCGGAAAAATCTATACTATGTACAATTAATTGAGAATAAAGATTTAAAAAAAAAACGAAAGTTAATACGGAGAGGTTGGAGGCCCTGAATGTCCTTTATCTGTGATAAAAGACATACAGAGCAGGTAGTACCTCACGGATAAGGGCGGAGGAGGGGCCCTTGTCACCTCCCCAAAATATCATGAGGATCCCACTGTATCCCGAAATATCAAACACTGAATTAAAGTCCTAGGAATTTTGCCCAGAAGAGGGCGTGTATGGTGCGATTTGGTCTTCCATCCTCTCCCATGCCCGAAACCACGTTTACCAACTGAAGATCAGGAAAAATCTGCGTTGCCGACTGATGGTGAGGAAGGAGTCTGCATTACCGACTAATGGTAAAACAGTTTCGGAACTGAAAATTGTACAGGGCCCCACGGAGGATCCAATGCACTCATCGCGGGGCCTACCTGGGCATTATCCACTGAGATAAGGCTGAAAGACCTTGAAATATGGGTTATGGAGCAATTTGGGTTATGGAGCAACCTATCTTTTGGAGACATTTGGGTTATGGAGCAAGTTGGGTTATGGAGCAACAAATCTTTTAGAGTCACATAGGTTATGGAGCAAGTTGGGTTATGAGCTAAAGAATTGGGTTATGGGTTAGAGAGGAGAATATTGGGTTATGGGTTATGTCGTACAAGAACACTAACTCCACGATGAACGCAAAAATCTGCGCATGCGCAGATGAGGCTCGCAAGTTGGGTTATGAGTTAGAGAGTTGGGTTATGGGTTACCGGTCAGATAGTTGGGTTGTGGGCATAGACATAGAAGTATAGACTGCCGGTCCCGTATCTTCGCCGTTGACATCGAGGCTCCGCAATGAGAGTGAGAGAGACGCAACATAGGAATCGCATGTTGAAAGCGTGCGCCTTGGAGCATGCCGTCTCGCTCACTCTCACGCAAAGGGCTATCTCTCGATGACAACGGCGAGTATACGGGACCAGCAGTCTATACTTCTATGTCTATGGTTGTGGGTTAGATAGATGGGCTGAGAGTTGGGTTATGGGTTGGAAAGATGGGTTAGAGGGACGGGTCACGGGTTGTAGAATTTGAGAGAATATTGGGTTATGGGTTGGAAAGATGGGTTAGAGGGTTGGGTTATGGGTTGTAGAATTTAAGAGAATATTGGGTTATGGGTTGGGTGTGCTCGTTCCCTCCTCCTTGCTAAAAGGATAGGGCTGTGCTTGTACCATCGTGTGCTCGTACCAACCTTACAAGGCTACTCCTCTCTGAAAAAGGTTCATTTTTGTTCCCCAAGATTCGCTCCGAAGACACTTTTCACCAGTGAATAAAACTGCATTCCTTAGAACTGTAATTCGTAGAGCGTCATCGATTCGCGTGAGCTCAGGAGAACCTCTAACGTCACGACGCGTCGTTTGTCAGCTTCCGAGTCAAATCCAGTCTGATTTGGAATCGGAAGAACGCAATGAGATAAGGGAAATGAACAACTCTGAGATTACAGCGACTGAATGATGTATCGCAATTCGTTCATATTCTTATTCAATTTTTCTAGCGAAATTAAGGCCAGTCCGTAGTGCTTACACTTGCTCACTACTCCATAGATGGCGCCACGTCAATTTTGCATAGCGTAATTCCAACAATATTTAGTTTTTAAATAGTTTCAAACACTTTTCGGACCAATTCATCAAGTCAGCTTGCTTCCCAATGGAATTTCCAATCGTTTGAGCTTTGTTGCGTCTCAAAACTCGTGATATATGTTGCGAGATTTGGAAAATGGCAATCGCGCATGACAGCGTGGTTCCTACGATGAGGCAGCCCAGCTCAAGATTGCAGATTTCCAAATCCTGCAAAATATATTGCGAATTTTGAGACGCAACAAAACTCAAATGATTGGAAATTTCATCAGGAAGCGCGCTGACTCAATGATTTGATCCGAAAAGTGTTTGCAATTATTTAAAAATTAGATATTGTTTGGAAACCTGCATGTAATCCGGTGCATGTCTGGTTGCGGTATTGCGGAGACTACGGACTGTCCTTGATGTCACGTCGCGCAACAAGCACCCGCGTGCGCGTGGCGATCAAGGTATAGATGATGTACCGAGAAAGAAGCGAAGCCATAAATCTGGTGTTAATGATAATTAAATTTTTTGAGTTCTGTGTACAGAAACCCAAATAGACTTATCAGAAATAGGAACGTATAGTCATTGACACGCAAGAAAGATGAACTTCAATCTGATGCTTCAAATGCTTTTGAAAAGAAAATTATGGCTGCAGTGACTTCGTTATTTTAGACTCATTCAATACGTCAATGATATCCTACAACCATTAGAGGTTGCAAGGCCTCACGATGATTACATTTTCCATAGAAGGTGGAGAACTTAGAAATTCTTTCGATCCAAGTTGAACGATGAGAGCACGAAGCGATGATTTCGACTATAATTACGTAGAACAAAATCAATCGTCTGATTTTTCTTCAATTCCTAAATGAGCATTATTACCCATTAATTTGATCATTCATCAATTTATCGACTTCTGCCAACTGCTGTAGAGACGGGAAAGCAACGTGATCCATCCGTGGTTTCATGATATTTATAATAACATTTACAAATTGAAGTAACATCCCTTTTGTGCTAGCATTATCAGAGTAGGTTAACTGCAACTAGCGTTTGTTCAATTTCAAGATAAGATTCTTGGGCGGAATGTTGCGGCACAGTTATTTGTAAATGTGTTCAGAAGTCTATCAAAAGCCAACTACAGATTCATTCCTTATTCTTTGCTCCAGCTAGTAAGGGAGATGTTTCGCATCGCATGCGAAAAAAAAGTTTCGTCTAGCTAATGCCGGGGTTTCTATGAGGGATGCATTTGGAAGAGTTCTTGCACAAAAAGGCGGACGAGAAAAAGGAACTGTATTAGATCAAACACTTGTATGTATGTACATTGTCGGCGTAGTCAGTTATGATGCACCTCCTTAGGAATTAAAACGGGCTAGAATACAGCTTCTTGAAGATCTCTCACGAGTTCTCGGAATCACAAGTATCATCCAAATTGATGGCTCTGTATACTCGAAGTAGGTATCCAAGTTAGCGTTTTCAGTAGCTACGTAAACTATCATTCCTCAACATGAAAACTATACTAAAAATGGCATAAGTGACAAGACCCCTGATATACTTTCTACTTGCTACAGTCTAGAAAACTAAGGTGAAGTGCCTTGCCAAAATAAGTTGGGATCGAAATTATTTATGATGTCAACTCTTGATAGTGTTAAGATCTCCATTATGCATAAATACCATCAAATAAATTAGTATTTCTGCACAGACTAAGTTGTGGATGATGATGAGTTAGATTTCAACCTCACAAATGGAAATATATTGATATTAAAATCTATACCCTACCTAATTCATTCAAAAATTGAAGGGATGAAATTTGATTAGGGTACATACATTAATACTATTAATCCATTTCATAGAAAATCAATCTCTTGGTTTTGAACCAAAAATAATATTTAAACGGATGTTGAGTCCTCCAATTCTCTTTTGAGAGATTTGATGAGGATTGAGAACACAAAAGCCTTCAAGATATTTTAGTTCAAGAGGCTATAACTGAACTGCCTTGTACAGACAATAGTGTTTTTTTGGCATGCTGGCTGAAACTTCAATCACGTTCACAGCTGGCATAACTTTGTATGCTATGCCTAGAAGCTCATTCAGTATAAGAAATTTCCTACCTTTTAAGAAAATAGTCATGTGTTTCACTGCATTTTTGATGACGAGCATGTGAATTGATTGACTACTCTGCAAGTCAGTTATCTCTCTGGAGTCATAGACATGCCCCAGAAACTTTGTTAGGCAAATCTTGAATCTATCAAAATATTATCCACATGCCCTATTCCTGATACTTCTACTTTTCGATTCCAGTCATAAATTTCTATCATGGAAATTGTTGGGAACTTAGAATGTATATCGTTGTTCATGTTTCACCATTGACCAGTTGGTCAAAAAGATGGTTTGAGATACAAACAAACCCATGCATTAAGGATTTGATAGAGGAGGAATATTTGTTTGCAGATTCAGATTCTGGTCCATGATTGGTTTCCCGTGAGGAAAATGAACTCGCCAATCGATGAGGGGAACATGTTACGATGTTGTGCATCTTGGAAGTAGTCATCTGGCTTTGAATTTCCACAGGTCGAGAGAAAATTTGATTCTGTGTATAGAGTTGATTGGCCTCTCCTCGTTGTCCATGATGCGACACTTGCAGAGTATATACTCTATATAATAATACCACGGGATGACAGACTTTACTATAAATAAGATTTGCAGAGTTGCATGGAAAAATTTGACAAGATTCTGTAAGGTGCTTAAGTGTCTGAGAATTCTGTCCCTCAATGAATCATTTGAAAATTTGAATACTTGAACTATATAGCAGCAAAATGGAAGAAAACTCCGAGATATCGTCTCCAAGTCTTCTTGTCGATAGGCGACAAGATTACTATATGTGCAAATAAAAGTGCACCAGGTGACAGTCTTGACACATCATCGTCAATGGCAACCTAAGACATCTCCGCGTGGAATTGTGGCGAGTGACTTTCCTCGAGGATTCAGAAATCGGTGGCAGCAACACTATTCCACTTTTCCAGATCGTAATTCATCGAACTGATCCCTCGAGGATGATGCCCATTGTCAACGCCAACCTCGAGACGATTCACAAGTCCGGTGCGAATTGCACAACAGGTTAGTCGCTCACCGGGGATCATACATGTACAACATGGCTATACCACGGGTGCCGAATTACTGCCTGATGCATGAGGGAGATCTCTCCTGCTAGAGACGCATGATCAGTAGCCAGCTGACCAGGTTCGATACTCGATTGATGTTTTTGATCATTTATAAATAAATTAATGATTCTTGATGGAATGTAAAGGTGTAGGAGATTTCATTGGCGCTGGAGTAATTATTTGAGACCACAAGCATGGCTCTAAACTACTCCTGTGAGGAGTTATCGCCGTCGGAGCAATGCAATTGTTGTTGCAATTGTTATAAATGAACCAAAGTGGAGGTAATTATGCGGACAAGATTCCTCGGTTGAATTTTTTCAGATATTCCCTGGTCACTTGAAAAACTGAAGGAGGAGGGGACAGTGAGCGGGGCTTAGTCACCGACACACTGCAAGTCTCCCGGTACATATTTTGACATTGAGTCGAGGGGCCCTGGTATCGCCACTGAGCAATTTATCGAAAAGTCATCACTGCACCAATATGTGTTGGTTCATTATTTTTGAATGCTCGGGCCAATTTTGATCCCAACACATGCATGACTGTTTCTGCGGATATGCCTCAGCTCCAAACTACCGTATGCGATTTTCGAAACTATCGAATCACTGAGTACAATCCATTACAATGCATTGTAATGGATTCTACTCAGAGACTACTGGCTCATTTTGTGCTGCAACACTGGGGCGACTCGCGACCGTTCCACTGGTGCCCAAGCTCCGCTGCGCTGGTGCGTTTCTGCCCCAGCGTGGCAGAACGGGTATACCACACGGGAAGAAAAAAGTGAGCGCGGGGCTCGCTATATCTCGAGAGCGCGGGGCTAGCTAATTTTTGCGAGCGCCGGGCTCGGAAAAGGAGCGAGCGCGGGACTCGCTTTTCGCTCGGAGAGCTCGAGCGCTCGCAGAGCCGGCGAGTCCGCGGTTTATGGCACGGCAGGTATACGTGCAGCAGCTGACCCTCATTAATGAGTCATTAGCGGGACTCAATACTCAAATCGACGTCGATGAATAATCATCCGATTCACGTTTCTTTTATTCATAGTGTCTGCATTCTCTTAGAGTTTCAAAAAGAATCTCAAAAATCGGATGTGTTTCAAGCTGATTACAAGCTTTTGCATCCGAGCTCGCGGCGCACGGCGGCCCCTATAGAAGCCATATATTTTTTTCAGCTATGCATCAGAATATTTATTACGCAATTTCTTCAAAACTCGAAATAATAAACTTGTAGCTGGCAACGAGGTATAGATAAACGTTCCAAATTGATGACCCGAGTCGATTTATCTTACGTATTCATACATATTTCTCCTGGACTCCATATTATACCTCTCGGTAATCCTTCGAGAAGCTGAAATGGCACGCACGTGAAATACTCACCATGGCTTCAATGGAATTTTGTCATAAACTACCACATATACACAAATACATTCATAAATTTATATGCGATAGACACACGAACGTATCATGTTACGGAGTTGATGTTTCAGTCTGAGAGGGTCATATAAACCAAAGTGCCGAAATACTTACACCGAATGTATATACTATAATAGTGCTTCGTCTAATTGTTTCTGTAGCTCGGGGGCGAGATGACAGGTGCAGACATTTTCCGCGGCTGCACTATTGAGGTATGGGATTTCGACTTTTCGCGCGCTTCCGGAATCGGAGCGGAGGTTCGAGAGCAACGGACCTCTCTATTCTCTGCATCATGCACTCTCAAATCGGAGCAGTGATGATTGACCGCACGCATTTGCCCCTGCTGCGCTCAACAGTCTCTGCTGCGACGCGATTGAGTGCAGTTCAAACTCAATTGAAGTATCGGTTTTAAGTGTTGTGATTGTGTCGGAATATCGTTAGATTCCGTTTAAGCTGTTGGACTAGCTGCTTTGCCGAGGCTTTGCGAGCAATATACTTGCCTTATCGTATGGACCCTAACTTGGATTGCGCTGTCTGATAAAATTCACCGGCAGCTGCAAAGCAATGCTGGAATCTGCGATGGAGTTCGCAGAAGGCATGATACGTGGCTTTGAAAATCGCCAGCTTCAAGGTTAGTGCACTTATCTCAATCGAAATTAGGAGTTTGACAGCGTTGAGGATCTCTTACTTGTTAAGGCTGCACACGGCAGCATTTGCTCCGGAGTAGCCCAATGCTCACTGATGCTAACGCATGGCCTTGACGTCTGCTCCGAAGGAAGCCCACGCCGTCTGATATAATTTAATCTCATTCAATTAATCTTACTAATTTTTGGAAAATCTTTTCTGGATTTTTGCGTTCTCTAAAATAAATTTCTTTCGATGTTTTGAGGCATGGAAAAGTTGCGCCTGACGATTTGAGAATAAATTGGTGCGGAAAAGTCTGGAACGAGACAAATTCACTTTTATCGAGGAAAACTGAGCGAGTAAAATTTCAAGTAAAACTGTGTCACAAAATGTATGTGCTCCGCGCACATGCAAGAAGTGGTCTTTGGGCTCTTATAGCAATGGAATTTGGTGCTTGATACTATGATATTTGATGTATTTGACCACCCGAATCTTAAACGAGCCTCGTGAGTGGCGCTTGATACTCACAAAGTCCGAAAAAAAGGAAAACCACAACGCAGGGAACTGACATTTTGGCCCTTTTTTCGATGATAATTTGTTTGGGTGGCCCTGGATCAGAGAACTAATGATTGCAACACAAAGAACACAAAATAGTACGTGACGCGACAAGGGCACGAAGTAATTTTACGCCCTCGTTCCCGAAATTTTCGTGCGTAAAAGTGAACTTTGCTGACAGTTGTAACTGTTGCGAAATGCGCAAAGTTACAACTGTACGTGAAAAGTTCACTTTTACGCACGAAAATTTCGGGAATGAGGACGTAAAATTGCGCCCGAGTTGCTTACGATTCTTTTTGATACATCTGTGCGGAAAGTTGGTGTCCGGTCCTTACCAACGAAGTTGTTGGAGGGCGCGAAGGAGAAAGGAACGAAGTCCAGGGGTGGCAGTTGGTGTATGCAGATTCTGGCAGAGATATTCGGATTCTGCCAAGCGTTTGCTGAATATTCGTTGAACAATTTGATTCCACGATTTATAATTCCTTGGGAGTTATCAAGTTCACTAAATAGATTGGTTATTCAGGAATTCAACTCCATTCAATATATAGGGGAGAGTGGGGCGATTAGGACAGGTTTTGCAGTGGGGCTATCTGACGGTACTTGCGGCTCGGCGCGCTTGTATTTTTTTTGAAGTTCAACTATTGAATACATTGTAAAAAAATTTTCAGACCTCTAGGTCTTAGCGTTCATACTTTTTTTTTGAAGTTTGAGACAAAAAATCTGTCCCAATTCGCCCCGCGTTTAGGGGCACTTTAGGACAGTTTTGGGGGCAAATTAAGACAGCCTTCCAAAATTGAGATATACGGCATTATTCCTCACCTATTAGAGTCGCATTTGCTCATCAAAAGACGTGGTAGTAACCCTAAATCGAGAGGGAAACTCGCCCGTGACCTTTACATCCTCCTAGAGCCTCAGCAAGCGAGCCATTTTTATGTCAATTTGGAACATTGTTGAATTAGTCGATTACTGATTGCTGGAGACGGTAGTGCGCTTTATTGGCGCACTACCATCTTCAGCAATCAGTAATCGACTCGTGGCTTCTAGAGTCGACAATCATTAGTTTTCCTTCATATTGGCGGTACCCTTACTCGCCTTAAGTCAATGATTCAAATGGTAGAGTGCGACAATCATGCCAATATCAGCGAATGCGACAGTGGAAATGCGTAAATCAAGCACTCGCTTCGAACACGTAGAGAACGACTTCTGACCTCTAATCTGACTCCTGAGACAGCCATTAGACATCATAACTTCACTTTTTCACCCATTTTCAATCATCTAACTACTTTCGCGCTTCCAAAAACTCGCACAAACGCATACGCGCCTCGATGGGGGCAATTATTATCGAAAAACACGGACTCGCGACCGGTCAACCGATTTCGGATGGAACTTAGCATTGTCCTAATTCGCCCCGTCCAGTTCGTTCTAAAATGCCCCCAGGCGTTTTCTTCGCAAAGTTGTGATCATTTGGGCCCAAGTGAACCGATTTCAGCCCACTCCGGCTCAAAATCTTCGTTTTGTGACGTAGTTTTTGACCCCCACATGGCGATTAAGCCGACCTACTCTTGCAGAAGCAGCGTGTAATCTTGCATTTTCAAAATAAACCGCGTCAGGCCCTCAAAAAGCACCCCTACGTCAGCGAAACCCCCCACTATCGTTTCGGGAGGTCTAACCGGGATAAAAACCATTGTCTGTGATAGTATTGAAAATGTTTTTACGCGGCGGAAGCCTATTAGACTCACCCACAAGCGAGCTATCTTGCTTGTCCTAATTTGCCCTTGTCCTAATTCGCCCCACTCTCCCCTACCTCTAGAATGTGATTGAAGTCTCTCGATAAGTGTTTGTTTTTCATCACAACATAAACAAGATTTGCTATTTCTATTTTCCAGAACAAAATGATGAGTTGTGGCCATCAGAACCATTTTCATTATCGTGCGAAACATTTCAAGATTTACCAAATCCGTACCAACATAATGACGCATACAAAAACTCAACTCCATCAATCGGTCACCACTATCAACGTGATTCTTCCAACTCAACGACAATTTGTCATCCGACTCATGACCGGCCTCATTTCTATGGCCATGAGCAGCTCCAAGAGTACTATTGTAGACCGTCTGATCCAAAAATTCCCAGAGTTGAAGAATCTACGGTATCACAGAGGCATCCTAGTCTTGATATGACCTCGATGAATGAAATAGCATCATTGTCGGGTTCTTCCGAGAGCCAAACACCCAGAGCAGAATCACCACCACCAATAAGATCAGCCAGCACCATTATAATCGACGATCCGCCGGATGGTCCTCTGACGAGAAGAGTTCCATCAAGTACAGCTGTGTTGAGCACAGAAGCTGCTGAAAATCATAATACAGCAACGAGTATGTAAATTCTTCACGTGTACTCGAATTATTTATTCGAGACTGTCACGAATTTTCTCATTAATTCAATTTAATGAATTTGTAGCTCCCCAACGGGCTACAAGTGGCAATAGAGTGTATCACATCATCACCGAAGCAGGCATTACAGGCCACCAAATCTTTTCTGCTTACGCAACATGGGAGAGGACTGGCAATGATGCTGTTTTCAATAGTTTTCGTCCGGCCTTGGCGACTCTGATTATGAATCAGGTCATGAAGCCGGGAGTCAAGTGAGTTATCAAAAAAAAGTTGAAATCACGTATTGTATTTCATTTTTCATGTTCAACATGAGTGTCTTATTTGACAAGCATATAAGACTCGGAAACAATAGGTTACAGTACCTTTCATCAATAACTACCAAGTACAGTCAGCCTAATTCAGTTAATTAGAAGATCATGTCATGAATATTAGGGTTTTGATTTTCGCTCTTACTGAACTCATTCAATTTTATATGGTAAGAAACTGATAATTCTATTTCCCAAAAGATACCGTATAAAAGATGGAATCCTTTTTCGAACACAAACACGGGAATAAGTGTCTTAATCTAAGCTTTCCGAATTTTCGTGCAGGAATCGTGCAAGCATTACACACTAAAATAGTTCAAGAAGAACAACGTTAGATGATCCAACGCGATTCAGCGCGTTCCGAACGACAAGAGACGTGGAATATGTAATGTTAGCGAGGATGAGGAATTCTTGCCGTCTAGTGGTCACACTTTCAAATGAGTAACTAAAAACCTTATCTTACAGAGTTACTCGAGCAGAGTTTGTATCACTGAGGGTGGCACTCATACAAGCTCTTCCTCTTGAAATCAAGAACGCTTTGAACTGGTACAGAGAAAGTTGTGGTAAAAGACCTGCAACAGGGTTCTATCGAAGTGCATACGTAACGTTATGGAATAAGAGTAAATACGCTAACATACCGACTGGGGAAGATTGTGATGATGAGGAAGAAGGAATAGGTAAGAGTTATCACAAACATCCTTCTCCTGATTCCTCAAAATTAGATAGAGCTATGTGATTTTTGTTTTCGTCATTTTAGCACCCACATATGCTATTATCCTATCGCTAAAGGGGATCAAAGCTGTCAATGCAAAGACAATCAAATTGTGGATGGATGCTCATGCTGTACAGACAGACCACTTCAAGGAAGCATCAATCGATAACTATTTGAACGAGTTGCCATATGTGTCAACTCAGCAGGGATTAGATTTGGTGATTGTCTCTACTTACTTCATCATTCACTGTCGATGTCTCATTTTTTGGATGTTCGGGAAAAATTTTTGGTCTCATACAATCTAAGTAGAATGACTGTATACCATTATTTCCAGTTACTGCTGGAATTCTCCCGTTTGCACAAAAACAAAGAAAATGCATTCCTCGATAATGGAGCATGTTTCATGTCAGCGGTAGTTGCCTTGGCCGAAGCAAGGAATAAAAAGAGAAAGGACAAAGAAATTTCCGACTATCTCGAAACGTATAAGAACAATACTATTGGTGAGTGTAAATTGAAGATTATATAATCAATGAATCATCTGAATCAACTTCCTCATTGTCATTCATATCAAATTCTCAGTTCTAGGAAGCTTCTTGACTCCACTCCTATTCAATGGTTCGAGGTTGCCAAACTCGAAAATAAAGAGAGCAGCCACAGTCAAGTATTTTATTGAATATATTAAGGTAAATGAGCTCTCCAAGAAATCCAGTCTTTTGCTGAAGTTTAATAGTTGGTAGTTCCGTCCTCTCAATTCTTATTTGTTGGCGAGTTTCGGTGGTGGAGCAAGTTTTCCACATCATTTTTCTTATTCTCGAGAGAGAAAAATACTATTACAGCAATATTGGAGTTACACTCGCGCAATTCATTTATCAGCCATTTCAACCACTTCAAACCAAAACTCACTCAATGAAACCGAAATGTACGATACGAAATTTCTTTTGTGTCAGTCAATTTCATGCTCAATCAGGTTGCTCAATTCAGTGTTGCTGACAAATGAATATATTTGATTGTACAGGTCGGAGCTGAAGAAAATGCTCTTGATAGGTTGAAAACTAGTCAAAGAGATCTAAAAGTGGATGCCAAGGGTGCCAAAGCTGAGTTGACGCCTCGAGTTGTTCTATGTGGTGATACTCTCGACTCATCGCAAATCTTCATTGCACTGAGCGATACCACATATTACGAATCAAGTAGTTTGATAGAGGCTATCGATCGCTGTTTCAAATGCATGTTTGAATTCCCCAGTTGTAAAAGTTTCGGGAAGTTGATTCCACATGTATGGGCCTTGATTGAGTCCTGCGTTTACAAAATCAGCAATCCTGAGCATTTCCATCCGGTCATGACTAATGTAATTAGCGATTTGAAATGTAAGTTTTGACAAGCTGAGAAACGACGAAAGAGTACGCCAAAGAATCGATGAACTGAATACGTGTGTGTATATGCGTATCTTCTTAACGTTTGTAAGATTTTTTCACGTCATTATGTTCACTGAAACAGATCTGAGGAGGAAGTTGATTGAGTTCACATTAGATATTTATGGTATCGAGTCTCTGCCCAGGTCATTTGTGGATGATCTTGTTCGAAACGTACAATCTCTTATAAAAGAGAGTATTTTTCCTTTTTTAAAACAAGGGATTCGAAAAAAGATTGAAAGTAAATGTTCAAGAGATACATGTGGATCAGTTGACGTTTTTTTCGATGAAAGTGAGAACTTGATTGACCTCCTCTCTACAGAATATGAAAGGATTGAAGAATATAAGAAAGAAAAATTGTACATACCGCCAGAAGAAATTGAAGTTGGTCGCGAGACTACCTACGTGATACTTAACAATCTTGAAATCAGAGCTGAAAATGTTACGCGAACTATTATTCACGCTCCGATCGATAAATGCTTGACTAAATTATTGGAAACACCAGGTCTGGTAGAGATGATTGATGAAAAGACGCTTAGAATAAGCCGCGAAAAGGATGAAATATCTGACATTAGGCAAGGAAAAGCCTGGAAAGCAAATAATCAAATTCAGAAAAGGAATCGATTCCCACTGCATATTTTTATAGATGATTTCAACCCTGGTAATGGCTTGGGTAGTACAGCAAACTCACAAAAATTAAGCGGGGTTTATATTTCACTACCATTTCTTCCAGATCATATGATGAATAAGAATGACAGCATTATATTAGTTTCAGTATTCAAATCAAAATATCGTGCAAAATTTGGTAACAAGGCAGTATTTCAGAGAATTATAGAAGAATTGAATAATCTGGGGAAGAATGGATTAGATATTCGTACTTCGTCAGGAATTAGAAAATTCTATTTCCAGCTCACATTGGTTGTAGAAGACAATCTTGCTCTCAATGAAGTTTGTGGTTTCCAATGTAGTTTTATAGCACTCAGATATTGTCGTATTTGTATTGCGACTAAACAAATGTGTAAAGAGATGTGCGATGCTGATGCAAGTCTCATCAGGGATGCAAAAGTATATGACGAGCTTGTAAAGTTACCTTCGGTTGTGTCGGGGTTGAGAGAGGAATGTGTGTGGAACCAAGTCGATGGTTACCACATTGGTGATAATCCATCAGTCGATCTCATGCACGATGTTATGGGTGGCATCATTCCGTACACTCTCTCTGAGATTCTGACAGAACTGATTTTTAATGAGGGTCATTTTTCTTTAGGTCAGTTGAATTTAGCCATTAAAAAGTTCAATTTTGGATCAGAGAAAAATAAACCACAACCTCTGCTAGAAGAATCTGCGCCCTCTAGAGTAAATCGTGGAATCAAACGAAAAGAAATTAAAATTAGAATGTCTGCCGCAGAATCTCTTAGTCTACTTTTACATCTTGGTCTGATTATTGGAGATGAAGTTCCTCACGAGAATAAGTATTGGAAGTTGTACCTAACGTTGAGGAGGCAGTTCTAATTATGACAGCTCCATCATTTGTAGAAACTGAGCGAGCCTATCTTAGAATCTTGATTAATGAGCACAACTGCCGGTACAAAGAATTCTTTGGGCCTTTGAAACCGAAAATGCACTATTATATAGAAATGATGCTACGTAATGGTCCATTGACTCATTTTTGGAGCATGCGGTTCGAGCGAAAAAACAAAGAGCTCAGAGCTATAGCAGTAAATACGAGTTGTTGTAAAAATGCCCCTCTATCGATAGCATCCAGACATCAGCTGAATTTTTGTAACATTCAAAGTAGAATCAGCAAATTAATGCCTACGTTCCAGTTAGGTACAATTTCTGACGCGAATGACTATGAACTGAGTTGTTATGAACAATTGCGTCACTTTGCTCCAAGTGTTGCTTACAATTGGGTTGTCGTGAAGAATCACAGATATCAGCAAGATTCTATAATTGTTTTGAGGATTGACGACGAGGGGCCTATCTTTGGAAAAATTCACAAAATCTAGGTGATTGAGAATAACATCTATTTTTTCACGAAGAAAGTAGTGACTGATTATTTTGATGAGCATCGTTGCGCTTATCGAGTGAAACTTAGAGATAATTTGACAGACTTTGTACACGTGGATAAGTTAACCTCTCGGCTTCGATGTTCTCTCGTTAAAATCCAAGATACTTTTCACGTCATGACCAGATACTGATTTTTTTATTTCTTGAAACGCCATATACCTTGGCGTTGCTTATATGAATTGATAGGTTACTCGAGTCAAATCAGTATGAGGGACTGAGATTATAGACTTAAGGGAGTTGCAATATACTCATATGTACAAGTTATCTGTGTTGAATTACTATTAAGTATTTTATCATGCTTACGTAGTCGTTACTCACCATGTGTATTTTTATGGACAAACTTGAATGACAGCATGAATCATTTTTATGGAAGATTGCATGTGTGAGACACCCTAATGTGATATAACTTCATGACCGATACATCTCTCCGTGTGACGATGAATGAGGAAAGGGTAAAATTGATCTGACACGCTGAATCGACGATGAAATTACAGAAATTGTGAGGTTAAATAAGAATATCGATTCATGTATACTTCCGTAAGAATATTTCAAGAAGGAAATAGGATGTGGATGTTCATTTTGTCACGAGACTGGACTGCACGGAAGGTCAATTTCCTGTATAATGTTGCATTTATAGGACTTTCCAATGTGATTATTAGTTCTTGATTGATGTTTTTTTCATTGTAAATTGCAATGAAAAGGTATGTTATCGGAATAGTACGCTGTCTGACGTTCAGATTAAGTTGAGATCAATTTGTAACGAAGACTTTGATCTTTTTTCGTGTTATAAGAGATGAGAACCTCCCCTCCTCACCTGGAATAACGTAGAACAATACGAGTGGAATGAGTCTCTTGCCTCCTGTAACTATCTTTGATGAGAATGCTTGGAGCGTTGTGGATAAATCAAATCCTAGATCTAGAAATCTAGAGCAAATTTGAGACCGTACCATAGAACTATCTCACATAACTCACGAATCTATGAATTAATATCGGATGTAGCACATTTGATATCATGATCAACTGCAGTGGGACTTCAAGTTGATTTCACAAAAAAATAACCATCGACAATCCATCAACTGGTGTTTGATAAACTCCTAATAAGGGAAAAAAATATATGGCTTCTATAGGGGCCGCCGTGCGCCGCAAGCTCGGATGCAAAAGCTTGTAATCAACTCGGAACACACCATATCATCCGATTTTTGAGATTCAAAATTCTTTTTGAATCTCTAAGAGAATGCAGACACTATGACTAAGAGAAACGTGAATCGGATGATTATTCATTAATGTCGATTTGAGTATTGAGTCCCGCTAATGACTCATTAATGAGGGTCAGCTGCTGCACGTATACCTGCCGTGCCATAAACCGCGGACTCGCCGGCTCTGCGAGCGCTCGAGCTCTCCGAGCAAAAAGCGAGTCCCGCGCTCGCTTTTCTACGAGCGCGGGGCTTGAAAACTTTGCGGGCCCCGCGCTCGCTCCTTTTTCGAGCCCAGCGCTCGCAAAAATTAGCTAGCCCCGCGCTCTCGAGATATAGCGAGCCCCGCGCTCACTTCTTTCTTTCCGTGCAGAGAAAATGACGGTCATGCCCCAGCCGCGTGGTACATTTCTGTACCATGCGAGAGACGTGTGTCGCGAGTGACCACCGCACTCTTCATTATTGTGCAGCGGACGCGGTCTCGGGAGCGTATGTTTATGCTTGTTGCTTATCTTATGTGTCGATTCAATTCTGTGAATAATAACTTGATGAAAGGGCGGATAGCAATTTCTGTTCTCAAAGAGAATTTGATGAGTAAACATTAGAGTCGAAGCTAAACCTAACCTCAAAATCAACGACTGTGAAACTGTGTGAAACTCAAGTCCCCCCGTAGGGGCCGATGAGTTTGTGGGGCTTTTAAGCTTAGTCGAGTGACAGGCCCCGTGACATAGTGGTTTATGTCGTAGCATTCAGAATCATTGTCACTGGGTTCGCGCCCGCGTGGGAATTTTTTTTTTCTTTTAATCTCAATCTTCGAAAAACTTTGTGTCTTTTCATCCTTCATTTTTATTCTAGCTCAATTTTTGAACAAGCTTCCAAGCATTCTTGCTCTCGACTTTTGCTGGTATTTTAGCTTGTATTACGAATTCCATTTGATGATTATCAAGTAAGTTAACGAAATTATTCCGCTCGAAGTAGATGATTAAAGCACAGTGGTGTTTCAAATTATTTTTCTACTGTATTTGATCAAAAAAATTTCTGTGCTCCCGGTAGGTATACATTACCGTCTCTGGATTTTCGTTGACAGAGAGGCATTTTCTCAATATTGAATCTGATTGTAGCAGATGACACCGGGATGCGGTTCACCGCATTCATGATCTGATGAAAAAATCAATCTAATAATACAATATTGCCCTGAACGCGTGCGCTTAATCCAGGGGCTAGAACAATTGATTCCCCGCAGCAAAGCAAGAGAAATAAGTCCTCTGTGCCCGGATTGAGTCTGCGAACCCAGGGGAATTATGATTTTTCATCGTGAGAACTCTAAAATCGCGGTCTGAAGCGGCATTTTATGTCAAAATGAGAAAAATTCGTTCTCCATTCCCATTTTCATGCAATAAGACTGATACATATATAAATTTTCAAACTCATATCACTTTTTTATTAAATCACCCATACATAATTCATACTGGTGATAATTTGGCCATTCCGATATCTTAGATATTTGGAAGAAGAATCTGAAATATGACCGGATTTCAACTTTCAACCATTCATTCGAGAGAAGGATACATATACGTTTATGAAATCTTCCTCATTTGTGATTCTTAATCTCATATTACTTTTTATAGGAATACCATTATATAATTGATACTGGGGATAATTTGGCTCTTCTGATAACTCGGATACTAAGAATATAGAGCACCCCTTCAGGTGAGTCCTGAAAATAAAAATACTTAAATTTAAGTTGATGACTGGTTATTCGATAAATATCTGATTCTGGGGAAGTATATTTGAAGTGTCTCCAACATTGAGATAACGTTCAGAGTCATCTTCAAAGGTATTTTATCCAATCATTTGTATTAACCCATTGTTATATTATGAATAACTTTGATCAATCATTCATAAGAATCCTCTCATAAATTTCAATCGATATTATACCTTCGTTATTTCAATGTCAAAATTTGTTGAAATACCTTTTGAACACATATCACCAAGCTCAGAAATTTTCATCGAGGGACCATGACACAACTTGACCTATGTTTTTTGAGATTATATTCGACATTTGAAATTCTTAAGCTATAAAATCATCAATTTGAGATATAACGTAAGTGTGCCTAATATGCCCCCATTCCCTAATATGCCCCCACTCAAGTTCTCACACGTACGAACCCGCAGACCGTGCCGCGCTTTTTTTCATGTTTGTTACGTTGAAATATGAGAAAATCAACGTTTTGGACCGATCCCAAATGGCAAGCGCATTTCTTAGAACAAAAAAAGTGGTTTTGGTACTTTCGACTTCTTTCTTGTTAGTTAATAAAAGCTATGCCAAACAAAGTTGGTGCAACCAATTTCAACGTATTTTAGCTCACTTTCTTTGTTTTTGTTTCAACTTCAAGATGCTTTTTTAAAAATTGCAAAATTCGATTTCTAGCTGATTCTACGCCTACATTACTAAAAAAGTGCAGTGTTCCTAATATGCCCCCACCCCTTTTTCCGCATATAGAGGGCTTTGCGCAATGCCGCAAGTACTTTTAGCACCTTTTTATCGAGATAACATCAGTTTGAGGTGTATTTAGCTATATCCAACAGCATAGAGCCTTTCAAACGCACCAGATCTCGCAAAATATGCTAAAAATCGATTTTAATGTTAAATTTGAGGTTATGTGCACTCTAAATCATCAAGAATACCTTGAAATATGACTGTTTATCCATTCAATACGTGACCGTCATGCTCCGGAACCGATATCGCTTTTCCAGAGCTTCAGAAGCGCGAATCGTCTATGGGGGCATATTAGGAACACATTGTCAAAAACTCGCAAAAAATCTTTTCCTGCAAAAATCAAGATAGCTCGGCTCTAATTCCTCGAAATCAAACGTACTTTAGCTCATTTTGAAGGTCTTAAAATTATCCCTAAAGCGAGCTAAGATACATTGAATAATATTGAGATGAGCTAAAACTATGAGCAAAACAAAAGTAGTGGAGGCATATTAGGCACACTTACCTTATGTTTAAGTATGTACTTCCACAAAATATGGATTAGAGGTTTCCAAAACATGAATAATGAAGAGATTTTATGATTTTCGGCGACCTTTGGAATCGCTTAGTTGCAGTTTATTAGCAATTTGTATTGTGCCTTAAATAATCAGTTCATGTGCACAAAATCTTTCAATATGTTTACGGGAAGCTCGAGGTATTCGATTAAAACGGATATTTTTCGATTCCAAGACTACCGCGAAGAGTGTTGCTAAATTTCTTCAAAATTGTTTGGAATTGATCGACATGTATTCGAGATGGAGGCCCAAGAATTACAAAAATATCGTTAAGAGAAGTTTGTGAAGCATGAGGTAGTGTGAATGAAAAAAAAAAAAAAAAAATGGACCGGACGGGATTTGAACCCATCACCTGAAGCGCGCAAAGCAAGAACTTACTCGCTCGGCCAACAATCAACTCTCACATACATAGAGCAATTGCTGCATATGTTCATCTGTCCCCCACAAGAGGCTTGTTTTGATTGAATTGTATCATGGTTCACTATTTTTTCTACAAAAATAAAAGATGATATTGGAGGAGTTGATATATCCTATACTTATACGACTTCCAGAAGTTGTTTTGTTTACGATAACCTCGACGGGCTGATTCTCCGAAACCGCTGGGCGACGCTGCCGCTCAGCCGTGGGGCCGAAACGCACCACGCATCCGAGAAGGGCTGGCGGATCGCGAGCGGTTACGTGGTGCGTTTGCACACCACGATGGTTCGCCTCCCGCTCATAGCTGGTTTACTTTTGCCCTACAAGCGGCGCAACGCCAGAGCAGCGTTTCTCGGGGCAAAAATGAACCAGTAGTCTCTCAGTCTTCCATGCATGGAAATATAAAGCCACGCAGCCACAAAATCTTGCTGTTTTTAGTAGCAGACCTGAACCGTACTCATGTATGCTCGCGGCAAGCTGCGGCAAGCGCTCGCGCGTGCGCATGAGCAGACAGCTGAACTTCAGAATTTTGGTGAAGTCAAGAAGGGTCGGTACGGCTGAAGCGGCCAAGTTCACGATTTAGAGTCTTCAAAAGGTGACCTTTTTCAGAATTCTAGCATGATTCAAGTACGCTCGCAATTGAAAGTGCAAGCAATCATTTCATAGTAAAATTACACGATCTTTCGATTGTGCCAAACTTGTACCAATCAGTTTTGCGAATTTCAAAAGATAAATTTTGTAACTTTTGACTCATTCATTTTTTTCATCTGAAAAGAATTTTTTTGGAATTTCCGACTCCAAAAACCTTAAGAGTGAACCTCGATTTTCAAAAAAATTTATCAGAAGAAAAAATTGCCCATGGTCGGTTTTTTTGGGTCACAGTGTATATTCTGGATTGAAAGCTGTGATTCTAATTATATGATTCTATTCTCCGTTTAAATCTTTTCTCATTCATTGTATATTCATTCCATTGAATTTGCGTGTGATATAATGATTATCCAATTACTATCTTGAATATGTAAATAGAAGTTCGAAGAGACTAAGACTTAGCCGGGAGGGAGTGTTGAAATATAACGGCTGTGTCCGTTTCTACTCACTCCTTTTACTACCTCCCCTCCGTCACGTGGCATCGCCGTTACGCTACGGAGACACAAATGCTACACCGGTCGTCTGCCTGATGGTATTGGGTCCGCGGCATCACTTGATGCGCGGACGTGTATATCAGAGTTCATTAGTTTATCAAAGACTCGTCTAAAGTTATACTTCGTTATCATCATTCCGCTACACCCTGCCCATATTCTACTCATCAATCAATCAATAAATTGATCAATTGATCAATCGAATGCATCAAGCACGATAGGGGAGCTCCTGTTCTTTTCTGTGTGGGACTCCTAGAGACATTGGTATAACTACTGAACCGTTCCCCACTCACTCCTCCCCGACACACCGACTAGTCAGGTACCGCGTGAGCATTTCTTCTAACTGGCCGGCACGTTTTGCGCTGGCTCACGCATCCTCTGTTGCTCCTCCACGTCTTCTTCCCCATGATGTTGTTGATGACTGCAATACATAGTGGACAAGAGAATCAGAAGTTGGCGCAATTATGCGATACCAATAAAATGGCGATGTATGGATGATTCAAGACCGAGAATTGTAGCTTTCCCCATGAGGAATCCGAATCCTTCGCTCACCAGTATCGCCTGGAGCTCGCTCAATGAGGGAATCCATGGAAAAGTGAAAGTTGACCGAAGGAGTCAGTACTAGGGATTCAAATCGGAGGTGAAGCAATGTACCGCGATTTTGATGGGGAACAAAATTGTTGCATCTTTCAAAACAAATTTCTTCCCAATCCAAGCTTTTCGACAAACGGGTATTTTTTGTGTCTTCTGGCCTCTTCGGGGTTTCGCTGGCAGATTCTTGGAATTTTGACCACCCCATTCAGGAAAACAAGAAATTTTGCATCGAAATATGAGATTCGAAAATTCTTCAAAAATTGGTCCTAAGATTTCTACTGCAGTGGAAACGAAACATAGCCCGTAGAATGCACGGGAAAGCTCAAAGAGCTCATCATACTCCAGGGAGAAGCGATTGATGGCGTTTTTGGTGAGGAACAAAGATGCTGAGTTTTCCAGGACAAATCTTTTCCTATCACGAATTTCTCGAAATACGACAATCTTTTGGGTTATTTCGGCTTCTGAAGAAATCTTTTGGTAATTTCCCGAAATTTCGACTATGTGGATGGAGTAAAATGGTGAGAATCACTCCGACCAAGTATTTCTCAACATTTTCTTATCGATTCAAAGAGTTTTACAGCATCTGATGATATATCTACGAGAGCAATCTCCTCGTATACACCGCTGTCTAGTATACTGTCCCATAGGAATGATTCGAAGACGCAATATGGTATCAGACATGAATAAATCACATTAAAACCCTCAGAAGGCCCAAAAACCAAAAAAGTTGCCGTTCTTCAAAGGATTCGAGGTAGGAAGAAATTCGTTCTGGAGAATGAAACAACTTTGTTCCCGATCAGAGATGACGTGGATTGCTTCCCCCAGGAGTTTCATGGGCTTCTTGAGCGCTCCCGTTCATTTCACGAGCTACGTCTCGGTTTCACTGCTGTAGAAATGTCAGGACCAATTTTCGGGAAATCTTTGAACAACACATTTTGACATGAAATTCCCGGGTCTTCCGGTTGGCGTGGTTGAAATCTCAGAAATCTGCCAACAAAATCCTCAAAAGGCCGAAAGACCTGGGATATTGCCATTTTCCGAAAAACTTGGGGTAGGGAAGAATCTGTTTTGAAGAACGCAACAACTCCGTTCAACTCCAAAGACGCCGTAGATTGCTTTCCCTGAGTTCCATGAGCTTCTTGAGGACTCCCGTGCAATTCACGGCCTGTGTCTTAGTTTCACTGCTGTAGAGATCTCAGGACCAATTTTTGAAAAATTCTTGAGTAGGCCAGTAGAATGAGCTCGAAAAGGACGTCATTTTGGCGGTGAAAGATAGGTGCTGGTTTTATTCTCTTTCAAGTGCAGAACACTTCATAGAACCATGTCCACCACTTCCGAACAAATTTTGCTGTCCGGAAAAAATTATTAACAATGAATTACTGGGGAAAACAACACTCTGTGGGTATAGCTTTGAGCGAGTTCGCTCTGGTCTCATCTTCTAGCTAGTGAAAAAACCTACAGATTCAAGGAAAAATTTATTGCTCTAGCATATTTTTTGTTGGAGTTACATAGGTTTAAACAAAAAAGACCTATTATAAACAAATGGTTGTTAATCCTTCAATAGTTGACTAATGAGGCCAAAAACCTAGACAATCGATAGTCCTCATTGAGGGTAATTACCATACCAAATTTGGCGACGATTCATTGAACCGTTTTTGAACAACCCCATTTGTTTATAAGAAATTGTTTTTCGGGAGAAGTGGCGTAACTTTTTCATAAACAAAGATGGTGTTTTGTGAAAAATCAGGGGGATACCTAAGAGTCTACTCTTCAGCATCCCGTTTGAATCATTATCATATCTCGAATAGGTTAGTTTTGAGAGCTGATTGCTTATAATTTTGCACATACCTCTCATTAAGTATTAAAATCTTGAGATACATCTATTAGATGAGGAGGAACCCGAAAATGAAACCATCCAACCGCGTTTTTTTCTCAAGCTTCCCCAGATTAAAAAAAGAATGAATGAAATTGGTCGCGTAGAACCAGAAATATTGCGAAAAAATTCTAGGCGCTCAATTTTGAAGTTCACCGTTTCTCACGCGCTACGAGCCAACCACAGCTAATCTTTGGTGTGATTCAGAATCGAGTGCCGAGGATTTTTTCGCAATATTTCTGGTTTTACGTGACCAATTTCCTTCATTCTTTTTCTAATCTGGGGTAGTTTGAGGAAAAAACCCGATTGGATGGTTTCATTTTCGGGTTCCTCCTCATCTAATAGATGTATTCCAAGATTTTAATACATAATGAGAGGCGTGTGCAAAATTCATAAATAATTAAGTAGCTCTCAAAAATCGCCTATACAAGATTTGATAATGATTCAAACGGGATACTGAAGAATAGACTGCTAGGTATCCCTCTGATTTTTTCCAAAACACCATCTTTGTTGATAAAAAAGTTACGCCACTTCTCCTGAAAAACAATTTTTCATAAACAAATAGGGTTGTTCAAAAACGGTTTAATGAATCGTCCCCAAATTTGGTATGCTTATTAACCTCAATAAGGACTATTGATTGTCTGAGTTTTTGGCCTCATTAGTCAATGGGGTGGGCCGAAAAATGACTTTTTTTGAGAATCGATACGGGCTAGTGCGCAAAAGTTAGGTTTCTACATGTAGATGTGAAAAAATCTTGCTGGATGCTGAGAAATGAAATTTTAGGTCCCAGAAAGAGCTTTCTGCATCATCGTTAATTCTGATAAAAGCATCAAGCTTTTATCAGAATTAACGCAGGTTTAAATGGGAATGTGCCTAATTCGGCACTTTTTTCTTCCTAACTTTGCTCGCATTTCTGGCGCATCCAAGTATTTCTCAACGTACTTCAGCTCATTTTAAAGCTTGTCCCAAAACCTACGAAATGAGCTGAAGTACGTCCAATTTCGACTAATCCAAGCCAATCTATCTCAACTTCCCCAAAAAGTGATCATTATCAAAAATCCCAATAATAGGGCGATTTTCCCTTCAAACTTTGCTTGTATTTCTGGTAGAAATTGAGCATTTCTCAACGTACTTTGGCTTGTCTTAAAGCTTGTTCTAAAACCTACGAAATGAGCTCAAGTACGTCCAATTTCGACTAACCCGAGTCAATCTATCTCCACTTTTCAATTTCGAGTTTTGAAAGGAGTAAGGCGGGAGGGGGAAGTCGCTCATTTTCGGATTTTTCGAAACTAATCACTTTTTAGAAAAATTGAGATAGATTTGCTCGGGTTAGTCGAAATTAGACGTACTTCAGCTCATTTTGTAGGTTTTGGAACAAGCTTCAAAATGAGCTAAAGTACGTTGAAAAATCTTCGGATGCGCCAGAAATGCAAGCAAAGTTAGCAAGAAAACAGTGTCGAATTAGGCACATTCCCATTTAAACTCGTCTTGATTTTGATAAAAACTTCATGGTTCTTGCTGAAACCTAAAATCTCATTCCTCAGCGCTTAGCAAAAGTTTTCTCACATCTACATATAGAAACCTAACTTTTGCGCACTAGCCCGTATCAATTCTCAAAAAAAGTGATTTTTCGTCCCACCCTATTAGTCAATCAATGGAAGATTAACAACCATTTGTTTCTAATAGGTCTTTTTTTGTTTAAACCTATGTAACTCCAACAAAAAATAGGCTAGAGCAATAACTTTTTTTGGATCTGTAGGTTTTTTCACTAGCTAGAGGATGAGACCAGAGCAAACTCGCTCAAAGTTATACCCACAGAGCTATAGGCATTAATCTGCGAAAAGTGTCGTTTTTTCCAGTAATTCATTGTTGATAATTTTTCCCGGTCAGCGAAATTTGTTCGGAAGTGGTAAACATGGCTCCATGGAGTGTCCTACACCTGAAAAAAATAGAACCAGTATCTATTTTCTACCGCCGGAAGAAAATCTAATTCCCCTGGTCTATGAGCCTTATACAGTACCGGCCAAAATGGATGAAACATGGGTTGCTTGATTGAATCAGAGATCACTCGGACGCCCTTGGGTCCACGGCAATTTGACAGGAATCATTCGAAAGATGAGAAAAAAGCTATCAATCCATGTCTCTCAACAATTTTTTCAATCCAAAACTTATGTCTTTGATTGGCTCCGAAACGTGAAAAATTCTTCATTCCAATCAATCATCGATCATTCATCGGGCAATTACGGTAGCGTAAAAATCCTCACGGGATCTTGTAGCTCTTTTCAAGACCTTCGAAATCGTTTTTTCATACATTACTCCACAGGTTTCTGCACCCGAGTTACGAGCGATCAAAACAGAGCAAATTCACACGCGTTGAGGGTAGCGGAGATACAAAAGAGTGCGTAATGGATCTTCTAAAAATCATAGAATATGAATCAGTTATGATTGAGAACGCACTTGGAACGAGCTTAAACAGCTTGAAAAAGGAAAATCTGATACCTCTAGATCACCAGTACCTTCGACTCGCACCAACTTCTCTTCGACAGATCATTCGTAACTCGAGTGGAAAAAAGTGTAGAGTAATGAATGAGAGAACAATTTTGAAGGTCTTTGGGAAAGCTCCAAGATCCCGCGAGGATTTTTACGCTACCAGAATTTTCCCATGGATAATCGATGATTGATTGGAATGAAAAATTTCCCTCTTACGGAGCCTTTTAGACCCATGAATTTTGCGGGAAGAAATACTTCAAAGGACATGAAAAGATAGATTTTCTTCTCATCTTTTGCATGCTTCCCCAAAATTGCCGTAGATCTAAGGACGTCCGAGTAATCGCTGTTATAGTGAAGAAATCCGTATTTCAGTCATTTTGGCGGATACTGCATTTTGACGTGAAATGCTTTGCTCTTTTGATTCGCGTGGCTGAAATTCCAAGAATCTGCAAATGAAATCTCCAAAAGGCCAAAGAGTTCGAGGGATCCCCACTCTTCGGAAAATTCGGGGAAGCAGACGATTTGTTTTGAGAAATGCAAAAAAATCGTTTCCCACCAAAATCGACGTACATTGCTCTACCTCCGATTTGAATCCCCAATACCGCATCCTTCGGTGGATTCTCACGTTTTCATGAAACCTTTCCTTACACAAGCTGTAGATGATATTCGCGAGGGAGGATCCGGAATCCCCATGAGAAGAGCTACAACTTGCACTCTCGAAACAACCCTCATTTGCCGTCCTAATAGTGACGCATACATATGCCAACTTCCGATTTTTTTCTCCACTGAGCAACGGTGCTCAAGTGAGCATCACCAGCATCCTCTTCACCTGGTCTTGCGTCCTTAGCGTTGCAGCTCTTGTTCTTCCTCCTCACCGATCGCTATAGCAAGTCTCACGTACTCTGCAATCTCTTTCCATGCAGTCGTCTTTGCTCCGACGCACGGTTCCCACGTCGTTTCCTGGGCTAAAAAATCGCCTCAGGCGACTTTCCAGTGCCGCTTTCTTTTCGTTTCCGTTTTCGGGTACTCAAAGACTGCATATGCTCTGCGTTGTCCCACGGGGCACATTTGGCACAGTGACGAGTTCGTCCTCTCGGAGCTGTGAAGACACTCACCGGAACAACCGTGGTCGCTGAACGCCTGGGTGAGCCAGTAATCCAGTACTCCGTTATTGCATTCGATTCACTCATCAACCTAGAGTATGAGCCATCAGGTCAATGCTACGTCCGCTTCTGGGGAGTTCCATCTCACCTGTCAGAGTTCATTCTCGTTCTTGGACGCGAATGACTTCTCTATCGATCTCGAGTTTGAGATCGATTCATTGAGAAATTAACTATCGGGTTTGATCGTGGAGGTTTTAATTAATGAAAAAATTGCATATGACAGACATCAAGAGAGAAGAAAGTCGCCTGGACCCAGATAGTCATATGCAATTTTTTCATTAATTAACACCTCCAAGATCAAACCCGATCGTTAATTTCTCAATTAATCGATCTCAAACTCGAGATCGATAGAGAAATAAAATTAGTCCTTCAATGTCGATTTACGAGTATAATATCATTTGAAACATAAGAGGACGAGTCAAGTTCGAAAAGTGTAACCCGAATGACTTCTGTGTCCGCTGACCTCACTTCAGCAACCACGGTCTTGAGCCTCTCCACAGCTCTCTATACGTGGACCCTATCGTCGATAAGGAGACGTGAGAGCATTCTTGCGAGTACGCAAGCAGCTTCATGGGACAAAGTCCTGTAGCTACTGAAGAGCCACTTCGCCAATCGGCGGTGCTTCAGGCATATCTACTCGTTGATATCAGCTCCACGTGCAGTCTGACCCCATATAGACGCTTCGTAGGGCATCGCAAAAGAGATCGTAGAAGCATCACGGTAATGAGGCGCTTCCTCGTTGAGGGTTCCGGACCCCCTATATTGAGCATCAATCGCTACAGAGCAACCCCAGTCCTGTATGCCTTCTAGGGTGCATCTCAG
The DNA here is from genome assembly GCA_029851415.1 of Eretmocerus hayati. Lineage (NCBI taxonomy): Eukaryota > Metazoa > Arthropoda > Insecta > Hymenoptera > Aphelinidae > Eretmocerus > Eretmocerus hayati. Next base: position 76,695,353 of record CM056744.1, on the reverse strand, counting down.
AGGTGTCGTTTGTATGACCGATTGTCATCAAGCTTTATCCCAAAGTCTTCACGGCTCTCCTCTGTGGTATCTCTCGTCCTTGAATGAGGAATATAGGTGATTAGTAGCCACAGTATCCATGCCGTTTTGTGACGATGACTGCTTCACACTTCGGAATCGCAACTTTGAGTTGCTCGCTATCCATCTGTCCCACGACAAGATCTATATCTATATTAGTTTGCCATGTCATATAAGTCTAGCGGATCGGAAGTGACGACTACCATTGCAACGTCATCTGCGAACCTAACCAGTCCCACACTTTCGGGGAGCTTTATATCCAGGAGATCGTCTCACCGGACATTTTAATCGATTGGACTCTCCACAGACGACCCCCGTGGGTTTCGTGCGGACAGCGCTAGATCCACGTGCTTTCATCTGTTTCAACCACGACAGATCGATTCCTGAAGTAGTTACTCACGAGTGTGAGGAGGTAGTTGGGTACTCTCCCTACTTGCGATCTATGGATACTTTCCCAGCTCGCCGAGTTACATGCATCTTTCACGCCCAACAAGATGATTTTGCAGTATCCGCTGGGCTTAGGAACGAGGTTGAATGTCCATTCGACAGCGTCTTGTACCATTTGCTCAGCGCGAAGAGTGCTCTCTGAACTGCTTCGAGGTCAGCCCACCTGTTGGCTCGTAAGCTCTTTCGGAACGGTTCAGCACCATCTTCCCATAGAGCTCCCCAAGTTCTTCGGCATCCACAAGGGTATCAGGACGAATCCCTGGCGTTTCCTTCGCCTGGGAAAGACGCTGACCTCTGGGCATTTATTGATCAGCTCTGAGATCAGCGGAGGTCTCTACGCCACAATAAATTTCAGTGCCTTATTGGGGGTCCCATCCAAGCCTGGTGCTTTGCCATTTGTGAGTCACTCCGCTGCGATTCGATATTCGCTCTCTTCTAGCGGCGGGGTGGATTCGATTACTGGTGGCGGGAAGGTCAACCTCTCCCCCCTCCTCTTTGAGGAACAACACTTCCACTATTCTCAACAGGGTTGACCCGTCAGTTGGTGCTGAGCAGTCCAGCTGTGAGCGGAGCTTGCTCATCACGACTCCTTATGGGGTCCCCCAAGTCATTCACGATGTTGCAGAGCGCCGGCCAGTATCTCTGCTTACTCTTCTGTATAGCGTAACGGAGCTCGCTCCTTGCCTACTTGGACAGCATGACATTCGCTCCTACTGTAGTGTAATTCTTCTCCCTTGAGCACTGTGCTCGGCATTTGAATTCTTCCGAAATTGTGTGACCTCTGGTTTCCATCAGTAATCCTGTTGACGCCACTCCCGGGACGCTTTCGGCGGGGCATGGAGGCATCACAGATCGTTGCTATCAACTTCGATATTGGACTGCTGCGTGATCGCCTCATTGGACTTGTCTCATTTTTCCGCCTAGAATGGGTGACATACGCTCGTACGTGCGTATACCTCTGATCGTGAACTGGATAGGGAAGTGATCGCTAAGGATTTTGCTGTCGACGATAGCGCAAGTGGCAACCTGACAAATTATTGAGGAGCTTACGGAGGGTAGGTCGAGGACCGGCAGGAAGCTCAACCGATAGAATGTCTCCTGGCCGATCTGGTTCACGACGATGAGCCCAAGCGTCGTTATCAAGTCATACAAGAGCAAGAGTCTCTGGTTTTGGGGTTTTCTGCTCCAAGCTGGTGCTTTGGAATTGAGATACCCAGCTACTATCAAGGGTTTTCAACATAGCCTGATACTGCTCGTTAGGGCATCTAGCTTACGGCTGAACATCTCCATCGGGTCATTGAGTGAGTGATAGCAGCTATATACTGCAACGTTGTCGATCACTTCCTTCGGAAGTCCGGTACCATTTTCGGGCCTAGTACTCTCCCGAAGATCTTCATTGAGGATCTTTTTTCTTCTCGTTGTCGCGGACGATCTCCTTGATCATTGGGGCGAGTACTCGTTCGGCTCCAATCATTTTCTGCCGGCCCCAGATTCTCACTCGCTCCGCGACGAGCAAGTGGATGGGTGGCGTTCCCGCCAACACGCAAGCTGCGACTCCTGACACGATGCGATAGGCACGGATGCTCCTCAGAGCCGCTCTTCGGTGGATAGGCCCCATCTTCTTCTCGATGACGGCCTTCTCTACTCTCTTCCCCCACACAGCTGCACCGTAGAGCATGATGGAAGCGTTCACGGTGTTGAGCAGCTCACGCCTCTTCTGTTTCGGTTCTCCGGTGTTTGGCATCATCTGCTGGAGAGCCACTCCGATCTTGCTTGCCTTCTGCGCGGCTTCTTGGGTGTGCTACTTGAACGACCACTCGTCGTCTAGTCATGCACCCAGATATTTCAGCTCTGTCTTGCGTGGTATCTCTTGCCCGTTGCTTTGAAAATGGGGCAAGTCAAACCTCCTCCGCCTCGTGACCACTATGGCTTCGCACTTTGGAACAGCCAGCTCTAGGAGCCTGTTGATGATCCACTCATAGACTCGGGTCAGCGTCTCGTTCGCGCGTCTACCCAAGAGCTCTTTGTTGTCGGACCAAACTATAAGTCCCGCGTCGTCCGCAGAATCCACTATCATCGCACCCTCTGGCAGTTCGATAGACAGTAGCCTGTCGTACCGGTTTTCGCCTCCTCACCCAGACCCTTTCTCTTCTCGTTCGGGGTAAGATCTACTCCCCTCATGAATTGATCCATTCCTCCCACTGCCTTCGACTGAATCGTATTCGCATCACTTGTAGCTTCACGCGTAACTCCACCAGCCAAGTGAGCCACTGGTAGCGCGCTTTGAATCGTTGCCCCCCCCCCCCCCCCAAGATCCAAATGGGGCCCCGCTTTACTTGGGGAAATCTTGCCGTCAATGCTGGACATCATCTTTTTTCTTCCCTTCCAGGGCCTGGAGTCACATGCTGGCCAACCTCGGACCAGATCAGCACGGGAAAGTTGTGCGACACTGTGTTTTGCTGTATTGAAGTGTGTGATCCTTTGTTATACTGGGTGCGTGTGTTTGTGTAAATGAGTGTGAAAGAGTGCGCGTATGTGAGTATGAGTGTAGGTGTCTGGCTGTAGAATTGTGTGAGTGTGTGTGCCCGGAAGAAGCGGTCCCCGGCACCTCGATCCGGTGAGGGAGTCTGATTACCGCAAACTGGCCGACCCCGGGTTCCATTGAGGGTGTGCTGTTTTGTGTGGTGCGTGTTCTGTGTTATGTTGGTATGTCTGTGTAGTGGTTGTGTAGGCGTTGGTATGATAGATGTCGGGTGTAGAGTGGGTAGATGTGAGTGTAAGACTCGGATCCGGAGGAGCGTTTCTTCCTCGAGCTCTAAGTGCAGCACGGATCTCTCTTTTTTTTCTTTTTCTAAGGTGGTTGTAGGGCAAATACGCTGCGACGTACGGAGGAGAGGCACCGGTCAGACAAACACGGCTGGCCAGCACCTCCCCAACAGTCCCGGGCTGGAATTTGCATCGATACGGCCAGCCGACGCGGGTAAACCCTCTCTCCCTTCTCCGTTGGCGACGGCCATTGGACAAGGAAGAGATCCACCAACTTACCAATCCGGCCCCGACTTTGCATGAGCATTACTTCAGGGCCGACGGCGTCTCGCGCTCAGGATCGAGCGTCTCTCTCTTCACGACTCGCAGGTGTTGTTTCTCCTTCTTCGATCTTCTTCCATCTCTTCATTCTTCTTTCTTCTCTCTCTTTTCTTCAATCTTCGATCTTCGATCTTCTCTCCTTTTTCTTCCCTCTCCAGTGCATCATGTTCCTTCTGGAACCATTTGGACCTCTTCTGTTCGAATTCGCAGACTCACTGTAATTCGCCTGCTTCGAGGCGCCTCACTCCTCTCTTTTTCTCCTCCTCACGGGTCATCACCAGCTTGTCTTCGGATCTCTCTCTGTCTGTCTTTTTTTTCTTTTAAAGCGGAATATAAGGAAAAATCTGATGTCCCACCGGCAGACCATGAGCGCTTTCATTTTGCCCACCCGGTGAACCGGATGAGCATGAATACAGCGCCCGTGTGCCCTAGGGGCTAAAACCTTCTGCTCTCAGCCCTACAGTGTTGGCAAGCCATCAATGCAGAACTGGGGGCAACTGACCACTATCTAACCAACCCACCCCGGAACCGCGTTAGCATTACTTCAGGGTGGGAGGCGTATCGCGCTCAGGATCGAGCGACTCTCTTTTCTCACGACTCGCAAGTGTTGTTGCTCCTTCTTCGATCTTTTCACACTCTTCTTTCTTCGATCTTCTCTCTTCTTTCTTCTCTCTCCTTTCTTCTTTCTTGTTCCTTCTTTCTTCTCTCTTCAGTTCATCATATACCTCCTGGAATAATTTGGACCTCTTCTGTTTGAATCGGCAGACTCCTTGTGATTCGCCTGCTTCGAGGCACCTTACTTCCTTTCTTTCTCCTCCTTACGGGTCATGACCAGCTTGATATATCCTGTGACTCTATCCCATGTCTCCTGGTTGCGGAGCAAGTACGGGACGAGGTTTTCAGGTGTTAGTTGAGCACCCAGCCATTCATCCAACTCGGCGCGCCCCCTTCGGGTGTCGTTGCACGTGAACATGGCGTGTTCAGCGTCATCCCAGTTGTCCCCGCATGACTGACATGCTGGGAATGTCCTCTTCTTGAAGTGGGTTAGGTAGGCACCGAAGCAACCGTGATCTCTCAGTGCCTGCGTCGTCCAGTAGTCCATCTCTCTGTGGGTGCGTTCCGCCCACTTGGCTACGTCACGGATCAACCGGTACGTCCATCTGCCATTCGCAAATGGCGAATCCCACTCAGTTTGCCACTGTTCGAGGGTGGTCTCCTTCTCGTTTTCTTGGATGATCTCCTTCATTGTCGGAGTCAGCACTCGTTCGGCTCCGATCACTTTCTGGCGGTCCCAAATCTTCACTCGCTCCGCGACGAGCAAGTAGATGGGTGGAGTACTCGCCAATACGTAAGCCGCATCTCCTGACACGGTGCGGTAGGCACGGACACTCCTCAGGGCCGCTCTCCAGTGGACAGGCCCCATTCTCTTCTCGATGATGGTATTTTCTACTCTCTTCCCCCACACGGGTGCACCGTACAGCATGATGGAGGTGGTGACGGTGTTAAGAAGTGCGCGCCTCTTTTCCTTGGGTCCTCCGATAATCGGCATAAGCCGCTGGAGCGCCGCACCGACCCTGCTCGCCTTCTGGGCGGCTTCCTGGATGTGCTCCTTAAACGACCACTTGTCGTCGAGTCATTCAGCGAGGTATTTCAGTTCTGTCTTCCGTGGGATCTCTTGCCCGTTGATATAAAACCGGGGTAAGTCAAACTTCCTACGCCTTTCGACGACGATTGCTTCGCACTTCTTGACAGCGAGCTCCAGAAGCCTGCTGATTACACTGTGCAACAAAATTTTGGGTCCCAAATGTCGCATGAACCGGACAATGATTTTCTTGTGTATTTTTCGACGCTGAAACCGAATCCGACCTCAGTTTTGCGCCTATACGTCAGGATTTTTTTTAAATCGCAAAAAACTGATCTTAAAAAAACAGCGTTTTTCACGTTTTTCGCTAATTTTGTAAATTGAAGATCACTTAGCCAGGGAGTACTGATTGGTCAAAATGTATATCAAAATATGTTTTTCTACGTATTTTGACCCGCTGAACACGATCCCGGTGGTTTTAGAACGCTACGATGTAACCTTGGAGCTATATAAGCTAATTAGTCCACCTGATGTTTGGAAAAAAAGTCCAATTTCGCAATAAATTTTTGAAAAATCATAACACGGGCTAGAATGGACCAATTTGAACGTTCGAGGTCGCATTTTCTTCGTTCTGTAACATACTTTGAAGGATATATTTGTCCACCAGTCGTAGAGGCACTGGTTTGACGTCAGGAATTTGTTTTGCAGACACCTATTTTGTTCATTACTTTTGCTGTGCTAAAATCACGAGGAGAAAAATTTCCTCTTGCACGGGGTACCAAAACATGGTTTTCCGACGCAAAATAGCCATCTAAACATGATCTGGTGATTTATTTTGGGATACCATGTCAGGAATTTGGTCCAGGTCAAGAAAGCTCCTCAAAAAACAGGTTTTTTGCGACTAGAAAAAAATTCTGACGTGTTAGCTCTGAATGAACCACGGGATTGTGTTTAGACGGTCATTTTGCGTCGGAAAACTATGTTTGGGTACCCCGTGCAAGAGGAAATTTTTCTCCTCGTGATTTGAGCACAGCAAAAGTTATGACCAAACTAGGTGTTTGGAAAAAAAATTCCTGTCGTCAAACCAGTGCCTCTACGACTGTTGGCCAAATTCTCCCCTCGAAGTATGTAGGAAAACGAAGAAAATGCGACCTCGAACGTTCGAATTGGTCCATTCTAGCCCGTGTTATGATTTTTTTTTAATTTGTTGCAACATTGGACTTTTTTTCCAAACACCAGGTGGACTAATTAGCTTATATAGCTCCAAGGTTGCATCGTAGCGTTCTAAAACCACCGGGTTCGTGTTCAGCGGGTCAAAATACGTAGGAAAACATATTGTGATATACATTTTGACCTATCGGTACTCCCTGACTAAGGGACCTTCAGTTTACAGAATTAGCAAAAAAACGTGAAAAACGCTTTTTTTTATAAAAATCAGTTTTTTTCGATTTAAGAAAAATCCTGACGTATAGACGCAAAACTGAGGTCGGATTCGGTTTCAGTGTCGAAAAATACACAAGAAAATCATTGTCCGGTCCATGCGTCATTTCTGACCCAAAATTTTGTTGCACAGTGTTATCCACTCGTAGACTCGGGCCAACGCTTCGTTCGCGCGTCTACCCAAGAGTTCTTCGTTGTCGGCCCATACTATGAGTCCCGCGTCGTCCGCGAAAGCCACAATTATCACTCCTCCTGGCAGTTCGATAGACAGTAAGCTGTCGTACTGGGTGTTCCAGTTGAACGGCCCGGAAACCGATCCCTGTCCGATTCCGGCGGACAGTACCCGAATCTCTTGTCCCTCGTCGGTGTCGTACACGAGGGTCCTGTTCCGCAGGTAGTCACTCGTGACGCCTAGCGGATAGGGGGGCACTTTACCTGCATGGGATTGATAGACTCGCTCCCAGCTCACGCAGTTGAACGCGTTCTCTATGTCCAACGCAATGATCCTCAGAATCCTCCTCTTCCTTGGTATGGGTTCCTTACCGACGCTTGAACCCGTTCTTAGACCTCCTCGATCGCGTGCACAATGCTCCGTCCCTTCCGGAACCCGAACTGCATTGGTGATAGCCCACGCCTTCTTCGTAGGCTTTCTCCACCTTGTTGAGCACCATCCTCTCGTACATTTTCCCGATATTGTCGAGCATGCTGAGAGGGCGTTGACCTCCTTGACCCTTAGGTATCAGGACCAGCTTCTGGCGTTTCCACTTGTCCGGGAAAGTTCCCGCGCTCAGACAGATGTTGCAGAGGTCGAGGAGTAAATCTGGCTTGTATTTGAAGACCAGTTTCAGAGCCTTGTTTGGAATGCCGTCCACGCCAGGGGCCTTGCCGTTGGGCAGCCTCTTTGCCGCTGTGAGTAGCTCTTGCATTGTGAAGAGCGGGATGGGATCTTCGCTCTCCAGAGGGAATATCACTCTGGGTTCTCCTGCTGGGAAGAGGTCTTCCACGATGCTGCGCAAGGTTGCTGCATCGGTCGGTGCTGGGTTGCCCCTCCGGGTTCGGACCTTCGACATAACCACGCGATATGGCATGCCCCAGGGGTCTCCGTTAACGATGTCGCACAATTCACCCCAGCATTTCTCCTTGCTTCTCCGGATGGCTAGATCAAGAGCCTTCTTCGCTTCTTTGTACGCCCTGTCATCTTCCGCCAGCGATGGTCGTTGCAGATTCCTTGATCGCCACGCGGTCCTTTTTTTCTTGTTGCTCGTTTATCGTAGAGCCTTCATCCCATCTATGATCCAATACTCTGGTTCCCTCCAGAAGCATGGTGTTGTCTTGCGAGGCATGGATGCGTCACAGGCTCTTGTGATGGTAGTCGTTACCATATCCACAGTCTCTTCCGTGGTGGAGTTCATCGGGAGATCCTCAGCTGTTTCTATCGATCCCGGAATTTTTCCTCATCTAGCCTGCGTACCTGCCACCCCGTCGCTCGCGGTCTGCGTGTCGCCTGTCTCTGTCCGTCAGTCCTAAGCCGAAACCGAATATGTCGATGGTCACTCTATGTTTCCGTGTCCAGAACCTTCCACGATGTCATACGTCCCATGAGCGACGGGCTCATGAACGTTAGGTCGAGGACCGAAGACGAACTTCCCTCCCTGGATCGAGTGTCGTGTCGGTAGTAGGTTATAAGCCCCGTCTCCTTCCGCGAGCACTAATCCCAATGCCTCCGTGGCATCAGCGAGTATTACCCCCCGTCTATCAGGCGGCCCCCCGCTCCAAATCGGTTCCTCGGAGTTGAAATCCCCCGCGATTATAACTGCCCCCTCCCCCATTGCCTCACATCTTCTTCTAGGTCGTGGAGCTCGTCCTCGAATTCGTGCGTCTTGAGCGACGGCGAATAGTAGCACCTGTTGACTGCTGTGCCTCCTATGGTCTTTCGAGCGAAACCGCGGCCACTTACAGCTGGTCCAGTCTCACAGATCGCAGGATTTATGATTTGGAGTAGAGCGGTCCTCTAGTGATTGAATGTGGATCGGGAGAATTCGCTCTTTCGAGGCGGTTCGGAGATAATCAGAACATCGATCCCCTCTTCTTTGGCAACAGCGTGTAGGAGATCGTTTGCGTCGCCACTCTTCCTGAGGTTGGCTTGGATGAAATGAGCCATTTCGACCTCTCCTCCGTTTATACGTGCTCTTCGCCTTCTGGTAGGCAGTGCAGTTGCTCGGCCCAGATCTGTGATCAGATTCGGACCCGATCGCCTCACAGCTCAAGCACTTCGGCTTTCCTTTGCAGGTTGCGGCGAGGTGTCCTGGTTCGCCGCACTGGAAGCAGAGTTTTGGTCTCCGGTCCTCCGTCTTCTTCTTCTTGCAGCCCAAGGCCTTGTGGCCGTACTCAAGACAGTTGTAACACCGTGGAATGCCACCTTTTTCGCGGATCCTGACTCTGCCCCATCCAACCTTGGGCTTCTTCCAGTCCAGGAGGTGGTGGGCCAATCTTGTTGGGACCGAGACGACCGCCGTTTGGGTGCCCCGATAACTGATTCGGAGAGACTTCACTGCGATATTTCCTCTCTCACTCTCTGGCAGGGCCTTAGCGAGGTCCTCGAGTTCTTGGCCCTTGTCAACGTCGTAGTCGACTCCGAGCACCTCAAGAGTAGATGTGTTCAGGAGGCAATAGACAACTCCTTCTTCGCCGACCACTGGTGTTAATGCTGTCTTCACGGCTGTGGCATCGGTACCTTTCCTCAATTCGATGAGGACTTGGCCCTCCTTTGTTTTGCGAAAGCCCGTGACTTTTGTACCTACTTCCTCGTCGGCGGCATTTGTCTTGATTCTCCGCAGCATGTCTGCGTAGGTGAGCCCTCCCTGATTAGCCGTGACGAGGATGGCCTCAGGCTTGGCTCTTCTCGGCTTCATTTCGCCTTCTCTCCGGTGGAATCATCCGATCTACCGCTCTTCTTCGCCTTCTTTGCTTCTTTTTTCGACACCACTTCCTTCCAAGGCCCATTCTGCTCGTGCCGATTGGGCGTCGATGTCGAGCGCGGTGTTCCGAGACCTCCCGGTGGAGGTCCGTATCGCGTCCCCTTTGAACCATGTTGTTGCCCCGGTCACGATTCCGGTTTCCCTGCCCCCCTCCCCTGGAAGTCATCACCCGACGCGGCCGGTTATTTTGTGGCCGAAGGCTGCTTATTGCCCCTCGCTTTCAGGGTCTTTTCCGTTTTGAGGAGCGTTGTCTCGAAAGCAGCCCGCTTCACCTTGTCTGTCGCGAGTAGGCGTTCGAGCGCGTGGCCTATCTTCTTGATTTCTTCAATTTCACTCTTGGTCCCTTCTGGGTTGCTGGAAACAGACTCGGCTATCCCTATAACCAAGTTGAAGTGCTCGAGGAGGAGATATGTCTCTTCCTCCATCTCTTTCCGGAACATTTTCAGGTCTCCCTATTTCCCCGTGAGAACACCTGCCTCGTTTCCACTCTTTTGTCGTGCCGCATCTCCGGATGAAAGGATAGGGTCAATCTCCATCCCGTCAGACTCTCCATCGTGTACTCTCTTATCGAGCGTACCGATTCCGGGAGTCAGGATTGTTCCGTTCCCCTGGGACCCTATAGTGGAGTCGGACTCGCTCGAGTCTGAGCTCAAGTTGACGGCGTCATCAACCCCGTTGCTAGGTTGCGTAATCTGGATCCTGAGCGCGGGGTTGTTCTTCAGCAGCTTCTCTGCCGCCTCTTGTGCTTCTGCTGCCACCTTCGCATTCTTCCCTAGTTGGACCGGAAAAGTGAGCTTCGATTGCTTTAGCACCCGTTCTTCCGCTTCCTCGCCCAAACCCTTCCTTTTCTTGCTGTTTGGGGTGAGGTCTACCTCCCTCTTGCGTTGGTCCTTTCCCCCAACTCCTTCCACCTGTGGCGTATTTCCATCGCTTGTAGCTCTACGCGTGAGTACGCCAGCGAAGTGTGCCGCTGGTAGCGCGCTTTGCATCGTTGTCCCCCCCCCCCCCCCCCCAAGATCCGAATGGGGCCCCGCTTTACTTGGGGAAATCTTGCCGTCAATGCTGGACATCTTCTTCTTTCTTCTTCTCCCAGGGCCTGGAATCGCATGCTGGCCGACCCCGGATCAGACCAGCACGGCTGTGGTGTCTAGTGTGATGCGTGTTCTGTATATGATATGTCTGTGTACTGCTTGAGCGGGCGTAAGTATGGCGCGTGTAGGGTGTGGTGTGTGTAAGTGTAAGTGTAGGACTGGGGTCCGGAGGGGCGTCGCTCCCTCAAGCTCCAAGTGCAGCCCGAAGGTCACACTCAAAGCCCCCTTCGGGGTCTCTCTCTCTCTCTCTCTCTCTCTCTCTCTCTCTCTCTCTCTCTCTCTCTCTCTCACTCTCTTTTGCTTTTCAACAGTACGCGACTTTGTCCTGGCCAAAGCAGCTCAATTGAGAGATCAGACAGCTGAAACTATTTTTGGACAGGGCGGTGAAGCTAGAATTTATCTGAATCCTGTACTGCCCCCTAATGTATACAAAATTTGGCAAGCTGCTCTGGCTAAGGCTATCGAGTTGAAGTACCTACGTCCCATCGTACAAAACATGACTGTTATGATGAGACGTGCTCCTACAGCTGATCTGATACCTATTCTTGCTGTTCAGGATCTTCTTTCCCTTGAAGCAAATGCTACCGATCCACGTAAAAACCCCATGGACGTGGATGCATGAAATATTGCTGGTCTGCCATCGAAGCCTATCTCAGTTTTGTCTAGTAAAACATCCTTATCCATAGGGCACATAAACCTAAACCGTTTCGGAGCAAATTTCAATCTACTCGAAAATAAAATTGCGGATGGCACCTATGACATAGTCGCTGTTTCTGAAACTTTTATATCGCCTCAGGATTCTTTTGAGCCGTATGATATCCCAGGTTATACATTTTTTTCGCCAAGACAGGATTGAAAAAGAAGGTGGTGGCGTGGGTTTCTATGCAAGGTCTGATTTCATTGTCAAAATTCTAAACAGTTCCGAGCCAATTTTCACAAATACGTCTGAATGGATTATCTCTGAAATAAAGGTTGCTTCTACAAAGTTACTATTTGCCATAGTTTATCGAAGACCTGCAGTTGCTTACCCGCATGCACTAATGAATGCCCTTTCCCCCTTCTCTCCTTATATGACCATACTATAATAATAGGTGACTTCAATATCAATATGGCAATCTCTAATCCTGCATCAACTTCATTCAAAGAAATTTATGAGTCACATATGCTTCACCTCGTTAGCGAAATTCCTACACACCATACCATTGGAAAGGATAAGCTTTTACATCACACCTGCCTCGACTTATTCCTCGTTCGCAATTCTTCAGCTGTGATTGAGTTCAAAAAGTCTGATTTGCCCTTTGCGGCAGGCCATGACGTTCTCAGAGTCGCGTTTGGGCCCAAAATCGCAGTGGCAGTAGGACTGTCTTCAACACATGATTCATCATTTGCGACTAGAACGCATCACACATTGCTTTTTCTTGGTTCAGACTTAATCCAGAGCTGATTGAAGTAATTCTCAGACACAAGGGCGTGCTTGGAGTATTGCATCTTATCTCCCGCATGTACTGCAATCCTTCTAATGATCTGCATAATCAGACAGCCTTTTCTCGATGACTATCGATCTTGAATCCCTTTGCGGCAAATCCCAGACTCGAGACTAGCATGAAAATTCTGTTCCATGCTCTCGAAATACATACATTCGAAGTGGTTTCAATCTAGCAGCATATCGCATTCTGAGCTAAAATCGATAATTTCGGATGGTCTTCAAATCTGAAGAGACATCACCGCCACGGAATGAATCAGAACCTATCTCAAAAATTCCCGGAGCATCTTTCAGAGCTGCGTCCAGGCTCAAAACTTCGAGAATCGATAGAGGAATGTTTCGAAAATGGTTGAGAGTATACAGTGGAATCATTCTGGACTCTGACTTCTGTGAAGTTGACTGATTCACAGCATTCATCTCCTCTTCTCACTTCACAATCGATCTCAGAGGTGATTGCGGTGATTCTCAGACTTGGGGTTGAGCTTGGGTTACTGCTTTGTAATTCTCAAAAGTACTTCAAGTGATTGTGGATCGGCAGTAGAACTACTGATTTGCCACGCGTGAGTTTCATTCCGCCGAAATATTGATCTCCAATCCAGAACTGCGTCCAACACCCCCTTCCACCCCCTCTGTCCGAGATCAGGGGTGACAAATTTAGTATTTACCCTCCCCTTGAACCCCTCCAGCCATGCGCAGAGCGCGCCGCAGCAAAAGTGAAGTCTCTCCGACCATCGTCTGCAGGTTGGTTAACAAAAGGGGCTTGAGGGGAGGGTAATTACTACGCTTGTCACCTCTGGTCTGAGACAGAATCAGATTAGCACATCTCCTAGCCCTGTTGGATACGAAGCGAATGCCGTCTGATTCATGACGATATCTTAGATACTAACTTGAAGCGATTTTTGGCCAGGGTTGGCATTACACGACGATAGGGCCTCGCGCCCTTCCCCTCGTCTCGGCTGCAACTGTCACGTCTGCGCTGTACGCGACTCGGTATAAGTATCGTTGTGCCCGGGGTTGTGTTGTCTCCAGTTCGATGCATTGTGTGTGTTTGATAGTTTCTCGAGCACACCTTCCATTTATTCACTGTTGGGATCGCGCTCTGCATCTTTTGTTGTATTGATGTGGCTAACAATAAGTCTACATGAACGCTTTCACCCTGGACGCGCGCGCTCTCTTCGCTCGCACTCTCCACTTCAACACCGGAGTCGGTGCCAAAAATGGGATTAAAAAATCTTTTGACGAGTGTTACCTCTCAATCGGAGTATCAGCACGAGTTTGTGACATGAAGAACGGCCAGTTCATCGCGTGAATCGACCAAAAAATTGATTCGCATCTAATATAGATCGAAATGTGAGAAACTTGTATGTCGATCGATGTGCCTCATATCGACACCCCTCAACTTCTCAGGCACCCAACTCGCGGCTCATTCAACAATATTCAACATTATTTTGAGTTCACGCTGGGACTTTTTTCAGAAACTGTGAAATGAGCAAAGGTGTGCGGAATTCTGGTTGAGGAGAATCAAGCTGATCCATGCACACCAAAGATCAAATTTGTGTTACAAGTGTTCCTCCTCCGTAAATTTGGGATATCTTGGGTGTTTTCAAGCGAGATTTCATACACTTCAGCTCATTATTCAGCTTCTGGAATGAGTATCAATGTATAACCAGGATGATACTGTATATTGTTGAATGGTTTGCAAGTTGGAGACCCGATGAAGAGTTGGGGGATGCTTATATGAGACACAACACCGCCTCTTATTTTTCGATCTCTACTAGTTGCAAATAAATTTTTCGGTCGATTTACGCAATAGACTTGACGTTTTCCATCCTTAAAACTCGAGCTGATACTCAAGTTGAGTGAGAAGGCTCGTCGACAGATATTCAAATTCCATTTTTGATACCCACACCATTGTTGGGATGGAGAGTACGAGTAGAGAGAGCGCGCACGCCCAGAGCGAGCGCGTCTATTGGGCTCGGCCAGCGCAAGCCAGGCACAAAGATTCCGACGAAATTGATCTTTTCGGCAGTCACATTTGGTCAGCCGGGCGTCAAGACCGGAGTGTATCGCGTCTTCTCGGCACTGGCGATGAGCGAGCTGAGCTCGAAAATTGCGCGTAACACATCTTGCGCACTCACGTTGAGTCAGTCGGGCACAAAGACCGGAATGGCAGTCAAATCCTTGGCACTGGTGTATATTCATCCGGGCACGAAGACCGACATGCCTGGCACAGCTTTTGCACCGATTTATGGGGATACAGGGTACCCAGAGCTCGGCCGTAATAACGATCCCTGGTTGCTCGGAGATCTTTTCCCGAAGAGAATCGCGTACGAACGTGGAGATAATTATGCTGATGCTGATTTCACTGCTGCGCAATCCGGTGTTTTCCTGATTTTCACTCCGAGTGGTCATGAGCTTTCCTTGATGTTGTGCATGATGCTGCGTATGCTCGCCGAGCTATGTTATAGGCCGTCCCGGAATCGGCGCGGCAACACGTGAATGTTGTTCTCTGAAGCTTGTGGTTACCCTTGTCAAACAAAATCATCGTGATAAGCGTACATCTTCGTCTTGATTATCTTAAGCATCAGCGTTTTATGAATGCTTGGCGCGATGCGCAGTCCGCGCGAGCTCCGAGGCGTTGTCGGCGCAGGCCTCGAGTGGTGCGTGATGAAAACCTCCAAAATCTCCAAGATATGCGTGCATGCACTGCACTGGGAGATTGCGTCTCGTCCTTATTGGATCACATTGATGATTCGATTTTGCCTTGGTTGTTATTTATCTCACCAGATTACTGCTCATAGATAACCGCAGATGTGCGAATTCGCATACACGCTATCATTGATCTCTTATCGCTAATGTGATGATGAATGCGGTCAAAAACTATCCGTAGTGTGCTTTCTTCATATCTACGTGAAAGATCATTTGAGGAATAGGAAGAAACGATATGAAATCTCATTACAAACGTCAATCTCAGAATATTACTCGGAAAGTCACATTCAAAGTTGAATTGTCTCAGTACTGACCATTAATAATACCGCAAATTATGCACTGCAGAGTTAGGACTCAATTTGGGTGATTCTTTCCGGATTTTCCCTCGGATTTTTCCGCTCCCAACTTCTGGGGGATCATTAATAGGCAATTTCCAGAAAATTCGACTTTGAATGTGACGTTCCGAGGAATATTTTGAGATGACTTGGTGTTTTTAGGAGATGGAATTTCAGTGTAGAATTGTAGAGCAACCAAATATTTCTAATACCAAATCGAATCTCCAGTGACTATGCTCCTATGTGATTCTTCGAGCACAATGAACCAATGAGATCAGAAAATAGAACCAAAATTAATGAAAAAAATCGAACATGGAATCGAAAAATTCTCAAAAATTAGAATTTGGACAGTTTTCTACCGCAAAACTGAGATCAAAAATCGATCTCTCATGGAATTTGACTTGGGTCGGAGTATTTCAGGAAGCTTTCATGAGACTCATTGACCTACAGATGAGAGCAGGAATTGACGTGGGCCAGTGGGAGTGAGTAGGTGGTTGGGTGATGAGATGGGATGGGTGGTACGACCGGAGCCGTAAACGAAGGTTCAAAGACGTTTTTATGCTTGATGCCATGGCCTCGGCTCCGAACATTTGACGGTCACGTGCTCTTGCACGCCGTGCATTCATCCACTCACTTATTTCGACGTAAAACACTTAGCTCACATCATTATGTTAATCGATTGTGCCACGGGGCCGGGCATAGAAGATGCGCGCGGCGGCACGATAAAACGCGCGGCAACGATCATGGCTTGTTCCGCGAGAGAGACTGTATCTTTTAAAAATTTATCGGCCTTTTCATATCCTCCGTGAATGCACGAGGTTAACGAATGGAATTCGCATACAATGTTTCAATCGCGTCAAAGAAATATCTAAAAGTAATTTCACCAACGAGCATAAACTAACGACGGGCCGTGTATATGGGATACGTATTTCGTTGCTACAAAAGAAAATCAGTATGGCCCTTACATTTCTAGGATAAAAATCCCTACAGATGATTACATTTTACGACTTGTACTGAAATATGCGAATAGTTTTTCATTAACAGCTTTGAAATGTATAAGAAGTATTTCACTTTGCGAGGCTGCTTAAGTTCCAGGAACGGATTAGGTTTGTGAGTCGCGCCGTAATATGCGAGTCCTGTTTCATTATTCGCCATGGAAGATCGTTTGCCCATTACACTATTTCTACCAAATTTTCATAGAAGAGATTAACTTTATAACACTGCGCGAAAGGTATCGTCCATATTACAACCTATCGTTTGAAAGTCGGGATGCGCCTTTCAACGGTTATAGAAATATTGAAACTTGGTGCATGTAATGCAGAACGCGGATTTCACTGTGTTATTTGAAAGGCATGATGCGCATTTCACTTATGTGTACAGGTATATTTCTAAATGCACTCAGTTCACACACAATGGGCACGATTGAAAAAGAAAATGCAATTTTCATATATTTTTTTTATAATTTATGATAGAATTGAAGATGCTATCAGAATAAGGAATGAACAATCAAGAACGAGGTTTTTGGTACGAAAAACTACTTTCTCCGTCACTCGGGTTGCTGTGAGTCGTCAATATCAGTCGAAATTTCCATTCAACATCAAATTCCACATGGAAAATTATATCTTCAAGTACTTTGAGACTTCAAATTGAAATCAAAGCTTTGTCACAGAGGAGTGATGGAGGAATTCAAGTATAGAATCAAAGAATTTTATAATTCCGTACTAAGAAATTCTTCTAACGCAAAACTGGGGTGGACATTTGATTTTGAACGTGAAATTTCACTCAGATAGCAGTATTTTGGAGATATTTAGTGACTATTCGGGCTGCTCGGGAGAGAGAGAATGAGAAAAAACGACTGAAACAGAAGATTTTGCGTCAAAAATGTTCATCTTCTAGCATCGAGATCGCAATGAATCGTCTACATCACTTTGATTTTGGATTTAGTGGCAAATTTCTCATCAACAATGGTATCTTCGAGTACTTTGACACAATAAACCAAGAACAACAGAGCTTCTTTACAGTGAACTGAAGAATAAATTCGAGTATAAAATCAAAAAAATTCAAAATGAAGCATTTTGAAAACTCTCTAACGCAAAATCAGCGTCAGCAATCGATTTCTCTTGGAATTTCACTCAAATTGGAGTCTTTCGGAGATTTGTTGTGGCTAATTGAGCTGCTGATGAGAGGAAATGGAGAAAAAACAACCGAAGGTGAGGTCTTCTCGTCAAAAATGTTCATTTTTGGCATCCGGATAGCAACGAATAATCAATATCTCTCCATATTTGAATTCGGCAGCAAATTCCACATTGATAATGATGTCTTCGAGTACTTTAAGACGTCAAAGGTATTGTAGCATGGGTTTTGAACATGCCGAGACGACAAAAATTTTAGGCTGCTCATGATACCCTTCTCCAAAAGTTGTTGGCTCGTGTTGGCACGGTTTAAAGTTTTTCCTCTGGATATCTGGAGGTGGAATTTCCATCTTTAGCCATGAAGGAATTATCTGGGAGGGGGCGGGGGGAGCGCCATGAAGTTGGATAATGTTGAGAAATCAGGGGCACCCTTATGTATATGTTACGGGCAATGTCCGACATGCGGGCATTAGCGACAATGCCCTGGCAGACAACGCCCAGGCAGACTATGCCCGGATATATTGGGCAATGATCGCGTTCATTGCGTATTTCGGACGTTGCCCGGGTATTGTCGAGAATGCCCAAGGCTTTGCGGGCACGGTCAATCATTACCAAGTGCCGCGATATTCTGATGACAACGAATAAGGTTCGGTTAGTGCCCAACTAGGGGGACTGTCTACGATTGCGTGCTTATGTCACACACGTACATACAATCATAAGGTTTATCCGTCTATGTCACTGATAATCGGTTCGAATTCCGATCGGCGCCAATGTGATTTTTCATACGTGTTCTTCGATGGCTTTTGTGGTTCGATACCCATCAGAAACTGTAGGTTCTGCTTAAAAACTTCAAAAAAGGGTGAAAATGTGCAAATATATCGCAATGTCTGCACGAGTCAATCCGAAGCGTCATGAGTAAACTGTGAACAATCTTTCCGAAATCCGAACGATTGGTTGAATGAAAAATTCAACCAGATGATTAAGTGGAAACTTGAAGATTTTGGTTGGGAATGCAACTTATTTTTCCATACAGCTGGTTAAAGTTTTGACCACATAATTGAAATTTTCATTGGGCCGGCTGATTGCATAGATCATTCAACCACATGGTTAAAGTTTTTAGGAAAAATTTTTCACAGTGTATACGCTTACAGAACTTCCGCAGGCCAGTGTCCGCCTTGAAGTCGAGTTGCGCGTCGGCACTTAATCGTGATGAATCCAAACAATTTATTCTACTGTGATAGAATCTGATGTACTTGAATATGTTTCTTCACTGTATTCATGAGGGGTTTCGATTTTATCGTATGATGTAGTCTCTTATCATTTTGATGTATGAATCGAAAATGTATTCCACAATTTTCAAACTCCCTCTGTATTTATAAGCTATGAAGACATGATCGTATGTCAAGCAATTGGAATCCATCCATACCTAATCATGAAAGATCATTGCAGCAATTGGAATTGATTCAATCTTTCAGCATTTGTGCTCAGCAGGGTAGATATTCAGTTAGACTCAAGAGCTAATTTTCGGTTTTTGAACTCGATCTGAGCCCTTTTATGGTGCCCAAAACCCCCTAGGCATTGTCGACAGTGCCCTATTCTCCAAAGTCATATTGGTCATTTTTGACAATACCCGGGCGTTATCGACCTGGGCATTGTCAACATTGCCCGGGCATTGTCGATGATGCCCAAAATCGGACATTGCCCGTAACATATGAGCAAATCTCACGAAGTATGCGGTTTGGCCGAACAAGCCTATTTTCACGAGTCAGAAGAACAGTCTCGTTTTTTCCGCCGCTCGCATTAGATCATTCTGAAGATCCACTCATATTTAACAGTTCTGCATCATTCAGAAGTCTATTACTTGCTATAGAAAGGTACTGGGAGACACTTCTTAGTGACAAAATCGCAATTTTTGACAGAACAGTGCCATAATTCTCTGACGCCTTAGCTCGCCACAGACGGGGCGGTTCACCGATCGGTCTGAAAATTGGATATGTGCTGGATTACAACATAGAAAAACATATAATTCCCGCCCGAGGCTGTGCCTATCAATACCTCAGAGTGGCGATGATTTGTTGGAGCGAACTCCGATTTTACTTTTTTTCTTGTATCGTTCTTTTAATAGATGCAGCACTCGGGGCGGTGAATATTTCGTATCTGTAGAAACGACATCTTATTCAACATCCAAAAACCTACAAATCTAGCCCAACAACGATAGTGTGCTCGATTCCGCACGGCGATGTGGCTTGAAATGAGAAAAGTTATTCTTGCGTAAATGGGGTCAAAAAATCGGTTTTCGTGTAGCACACGAAAATTTCGATACCTTTGGGATTGAAACCACGTGTGAACTAATATCTGTACCTCAAGAAATGACTATGAGGATCGCCCCTCCTACAGCCTCATCTCGGTCGTGATGCCAGGCTAGTGAGGATTGACAAATGACGAAAATGAGCGTTTTGACGGTTGAGGCACATCTTTATTTTGTACCACAGACCTTCAGAAGACACTGTTAATTATTAAACTTATCTCTTCTCCTCTATTCCAACACCGAGGATGCCATGTATTCACATACACATGAGCCAATTAGAATTACGGGAATATGAGGGTCCCATCCAAATACATAGGAAAATCTTCTGTTTCCTCACAAATCCACGGCGGAGCTCCAAAGTGATTTGTCCATATATGTCGTAGCCAGATAGGTAAATCAGACAGTTACGTAACTGTCCCAGTCAGTTGCGTAACGGAACGCGGATGGGAACTCCGCGGAAACGCTTGCATTCCATTCTTATCCGTCTAGCCAGTATCGCAACCTGCTGGAATCGTCCGCCAGTTATGCAACTGACTGGAGCATCTCTCGCGGATAGGATAATAAGAGCCCAATATGGAATTGGGATGCTCGATGTGTATCGCGCTCATGGCTAAACGTTGTCCTGTGAACACAAACATACAATATCGACCTTAGATCCAATAAATCAAAATAACCGTGAATATCGAGACACAGGTGTCAACAATTTCACGATCTATCCTTTTACTTATCGCCTTAATTATACGATCGTTCGAGCTCAACAATGGTGCCTTCGCAGTCGTTCTAGTAGATTATTTGTGTTTCTGTGTCTTCAAGATTTTGATTGATTGTGGAGAAGACTGTAGTAAATCATTCGCTTTTTGGAAACAAATTAAGAGCCTTCCAGAGGTTACTCTGGAAGGCTCTTAATTTGTTAAAATAATTTGGTTAAACTCTTAATTTGTTTAAATGGATACACAAAGGTAATCGGAAGATTAGACTGGGCGAAAGCACCGCTATCGCTAGAAAAATTACTCTCATGGAATTTTTGTACAGGATCCGCACCGGATGACACTTCTAAATCCTAGAATCCGTATCGCCAGCGCAAGTACCCATCATTAACATTGAAAAAACAATGGGTCATCTCTCGGAAACATCAATTTCTGCTATTGGATATCTTTGAAAAGATCCCAATCATTAACTTTTTCTTTGGAAACATGAGATTTTCACGGTTTTCGTGAATGACAGGAGAGATTTTCTGTTTAAAATGAACTAAATGATCTCAAAGAATTGTTTCCGAGTCGAAGAAAATTGTTATCGACAACTCGTTAGAGCAATCTCATTTTGAACAATTTGGAATGGAATTTTGTCTGTCAAGATGAATTTTCAAATTCAAAAGAGACTTACGTAGGGAGTCTCGCGTAATATTCCATCAGGATGATTTCTCCCAGCAATGGTAGTGATTTTGACTAGTCTGAATATAGGATTGAAACCATTTCCAAAAAGTGAAAGGATCTCTGAGCGGGAAATCTCAGGGAAGGGTCCAACTCTTAACACTTTTTTCGGTTGTACGAGTTATTGAAAGTTGGTTATATACGCAATGGAGTCATCAGTCCAAGTGGCTCCAAGATCGACGAAAGTTGAGTGGCTCTCCACTGGCTTTTGAGGTTGGTAGGAATGAGAGTTAGTCGTATCATATGAGAAAGTATTGTTCCTTGGAGCACGTCTTGCTCAATGCCGATGAGCGTTAGCTATCGCAAGATCTATTGTAATTTTGTGGTACGAAACGCCGCTGATTGACCGTTCGGAAATCGATAGCTGTGACACAGATGCATCAGCCTGGCGCCCTCGAGAGTGTTTGAGAACAAACCCGCTGATGCAACAATGAGCAAACACTCGCCGACTCGCATAGCCCCGGGTGTGACAACGAGTACTCGCTCCGCTCAAGTTGTCTTAGGGCGCCTCTTATAGCTGAGCCGCGCATTAAACAACGGGGGCTCGCGCGCACGGCTGCACATACATACATGCACACACACACACACACACACACACACACACACACACACACACACACAAGCACGTTGAGCCTAAAAACATCACAGCATATATACAATTGCTTCAACCAACATGTAATTCATGACAGACTCAGCATACTACCCCGAACGTTACACTCTCATTATACACTTTCATCGCCAAAAGATACACTACAGGTCGAGTCCACTCGACCACGCAATACACTTGTGTGAAACAAGTCACAACGCGACGACGAAGTGGAGCCGGGCCGACGGTCGAGCACGCTTTTGTTGTATTGGGCGAATATGAGAGAGACTCTCGCACTGCAACGAGTAAATTCCATAGATATAATTTGGTATCATATTTCTATGGTAAATCCTCACCACCGACACTGTTTATTCGGAACTCTAGTAATAGTGATTGGCCTATTGACGGAGTCATGATGTTAGACTGATGAGAAGTATTCAGATAGCATCAGCAGACGCCAGTCGACGCGGGAGTTCTATACCTATATCTATACCTATATATGAGTGATTCCGCGCAAAGTGTTAACTTTGATGTCCGGAGCTGCCATTTTCAAAAGGATCAAGATAGGTCCAATCTGAAGATTGGATGCATTAGCTACCGTCATATGGGACCTGGCAGGATAGGTTTGAGGTATAATACTTGATGTATTACATAATTCCAAGGTCGATTTATACTAAAAAATACGGTTTTTTGCTTGTCCTTTTTTCAAAACCAACCCTTCAAGCTCGTAGTTTCATTATGCAACGATAGATAATGCACTTCTGCAACATACCATTCGGAAGCTTATACCTCGAAGAGTAATTTTATACACATATGCAAGTCTCTACTCGAATTTTTCGTGATGTAACCAGCGCGGACATCTTGTCCTGGAAATTCGTGTCACATTCCGTGGCGCGACAAAAACACTGCCCCAGCATTTCTGTGTTGCCAAAAGCTCCCACCCCGGGTACCATTTTGTTCGTTTTGGATTCGACTAGAAGTTCTCGGTGCGCGGCGGCCGTTATTTTGGAGTAGCTCGGCGAGCGCAGCTGATATGTGTCGATTTTTTCGAAAAGCAAAAAAAGATGTCACATCCGTGGCACACGGATTAGAGCGCACAAATGACTCAAATGACTCAATTATACTTTTCTCTAGTGTAGTTTGGTGGCCCTAAGAGAAATATATTCGGCCGAGTCGATCCGAATCCATACGCGCTCGTACGATGCTCTCAAAGTCGAAATGTCACAATCCGTGGCACACCAAAAATGTCACATTCCGTGGCCAACTAAGGCTCGCGATGACTGCGACTCTACAGCGTATCTGCGCGAGTTTAGTTGTGATCTACAACTTCTTCGGATATGTACTTTTGATTCTCACAACCCCCGAACACTTATGTAGCTCCACGAGGAGATGCTTAATGAAAAATTCGGAGAAGCGGCTGTACATGTATAGCATATACACCGTATGCATATAGGCCATATCAGCCCTTGTTCTCAGAATTTCTTACGCTTGTTCAGATTCGCGGAAAGGCTTTTAGAAAGAGGGATAGATAAATGTCCATTGTTCATTGACTCGAAAGAGCCATTTGATTCACATTCTGGAAACGTCAGTTGGAGTTAATGACGATCCTCAGAAAGCCGCCGAAACGTTTCAATTTGGATGGATATGGAGACCGCATTGTCACGTGTGTCTCCGCTTGTTTCTGCTATTATGGTATAAAAAGCGCGTTCTGTGTTTACGGTTGTCAGGAGGGTACCCTATCAGAATAGAATGCATCTATTATGTTGTTGTACAAACTTATCTTTTCCGAATCTCTTACTGAAAACCTCGTATCCAGCACTCGAATGTATAGAGCTTTCTTCCATCAACAATATTGATAATACTTTTTATACTGACTGTACGGGAGTACATCGCGCAAGGACAGAGAGTTGAAAGAGTGATAGTGTGAATAGAAGCATAGCGTACATTATCTTGGAACCATAGTGTAGTACATAATATATTATATTTATCGCTCTCCTCTTTCCTCTCTCACGTTATCTCTTTCTCTCTCTTCTCGACTTTCGCACTCTTTCTCGCTCTAATTTTCATAAACTAATAATCACTGAACTTTTAGATCCACTACTCTAATCTAGTCACTATTCACCGAATCAACAAATCAGTCGATTAATTCGTCCATTATTTAATCACCCTCGCACTCTTTCCTCTTTCATCCTTCAATTTGCCTCTCTCTAGCTCTCTCTCTCTCTCTCTCTCTCTCTCTCTCTCTCTCTCTCTCTCTGGCGGTGAGTAGACCAACACGCTCTCCACATCACTCCTCGAAATAAGCAGAATTTAACCAGAAAAACTTTGCCCGTGAGGGAAATTTTTTGCAGTCAAGTGTTCTCCTGCAGGCTCTTGCACTTTTGGAGCTCACAACTGCATGGCTCCTCCTGAATTGAGCCTGGGAGATCACTTTAAACTGCATTCGCCTTGCGAGTCTGTTGGCGTCCATTCTGCTGTTGCTACATTGGTACTGTCGTCTGCTCCTCCTGGTTGCCAGCTGTGATCGCAGACAATATATGGATTCATGCACTGATGTTATTGAGCCAACGAATGACGGTGAACTGGGCTTTGCCTGACAGCCACCACCCTTAAAGAAGGATTTTGCAAACGCTGACGTGGGAACTTGTGTTACATGCATTTTAAGAATGTTGATGCTGTGAAGAAAAATATCAAGCAACCAGCTGTCCAGGTATTCAGGAGAGTGTATCGTTCTAGTGTAAAATTTCGCCTCGTTTGTGTCCTTAGTGTTGTTTAATGTGTTTGAGTGTTTAACGTTTGAGCACTAATTAATTGAACAATTGTCTAATGTGTTTGGTTTGCGTTTCAATGTATGGGTGAGCTCGTGTGTTCTGCCATATGTGAGTGAGTTTGCACCTCAGGGTCACGTGGAAACCTGTTTTACGTTATTGATTTTGGAGTCATTCCAATTACCATCCGCTAGATGTCGTGACTTGTATGTTTTACGCTATATTTCGACATTTCTAATAGCCAACCTTCACATTTACTTCATCGTTGCTCAAAAATACTGTTCGTGCTTCAAAAATTGATTTTTTACCCATGAATTTCTGCAAGAAGTGCAACCGTAAAATTGTTCATAATTTTGTAGCTTGTCGAGAGTGCAAGAATAAGTTTCATCCAAGTTGTGTTTTGAAGTACATTGGAAATAAGCCGTCAGATTTCTGTTGTGTTAGATCTTTTAGAGACACTATACGTCGAAGTAGCGGGAGTAGTGAATTGATGAATGACACCATGAGCTTAGGAGCGAATTCGCGCGATAATGCTTTCAATAAGTCAAGAAATCTAGCCCTTGTTGATGAGCTTCCTTTGATTGGGCATAGTACTGAAGCGAACGAGTCATCGGCCAATATGGCGAATTCACCGGGAAATTGGGACAGCCTCACTACTTCTCAGCAACTTTCTGTCCTTTTGAATGTAGTTAATAGTGTGAACACTAAATCGGATCAGACGGATCAGCGTTTAGATGACCTGTCTACCAAGGTCGATGAGTTTACCAAGTCAATGGGACAACACGATGAGAGAATTAGCGCTCTCGAAGATGAGAATATATGTCTTCGGAATGAACTACAGCAGTTGAAAGAATTGCGCACCTGCGCAACGCCTAGTACTGAGATGAAAGTTGTCGGCATTCCTAAAACTTCCTCTGTCCCATTGCATTCGCTCACACGTGCTATTCTTAAAACGCTCAAAATTAAGTCACTGTATAATGATATTCTTGACATCCGTGAGTTGAAATCTAAGAATGCTAATCCGAATGCAGATAAGCCTCATGCTTCAAAGCAAAATGACGACACTTTCTCGTACATTATAAAATTCAAGTCAGTTGCTCTGCGTGATCATATGATGGAAGTCAAACGAGATTTCGGGGAATTAACTTGTGGCGCTTTTATAAACTCGACTGACGATACTGAATGTCGTAGTAAGGTAGATTTATTAGAGATGCTTCCTCAAGCTATTCATAATTTACGCATAATGGCGAAAGAACGTGCGCAGCAGTATAATTTTAAGTATGTGTGGGTTCGAAACGGCAATGTATACAAGGATGATGGTAGTGATAGAGTAGCAATTGTAACTGAGGCTGATTTGGAAAAAATGTCATGACTTCCTTCTCACACAATAATCGATGCTGGAGGGACAGCTCGCGAGTTTCTCAAGGTAGCTTAGGCTAATGTAAATTCTCTCAAGGAACATTTGGGTGAAGTCTCAACTTACTGAATGATCACAGTTTTGATATTTTGGCCTTGTCTGAAACGTGGTTGACACCAAACTACTCCGATGAACTCTTTTCGATACCGAATTATACATTTATTCGCAATGATCGTGGCTTGAAATCCACCACAGGCAAACGAGACTTTGTCCAAGGCGGGGGCGTTGCTGTATATATTCGAAATGACTTGAAGTTCAGGGTATTAGACGCTTCGAAGAACTCGAATATCAATGAAACCGAATTTTTGATCCTCGAAATCAAGACAAATGATCGTATTATTTCATTGGCTTCAGTTCACCGACGACCAAAAGGAAATGTATTAACGCAGTTTTTCAACGATCTCCAGAAGTGGTCGCATTCTTACGCCAATGTTATCGTAGCTGGTGATCTAAACTCTGATCTTTTATCGCAAGAGTATTATTCCTCTCATTTGCGTGATTTGATTTATGAAAACTCCTTGTATTGTGTACCCTTCGAGTCAACGCACCATCTTGAGAATAGTGATACTTGGATCGATGTTATACTCACTGATTGTGCTGATGAAGTAGTCAGTACATCCAAATCGAATGCCCCGTTTATCAACGGTCATGACTACCTATCGATAGAATATAAATTTGCCTCAATTCTCAAAAAATCTAAAGTTATCACCTCGCGCGATTATCGCAACTTTGACCCTGCACATTTCAGGAATCAGTTAGAATTGGCTTTGAATAACATATCAATATTCGACATTGAGAATGTGAATGACTCACTTATGAAATTTCAGACAACAGTACTGAATCTCCTTGATCAGATGGCTCCCATATCTACGCGGTCTATTCGTGAACGCGTTACTCCTTGGGTTACACGTGAATTGAAGAACGAGGCTAAGGAACGTGATAGCAAAAAGGTCGGCTGACCCTAGGTTATGGTCCAAATATAAACTGCTTCGTAAGTAACTCAAGTACAAGATGAGAAAAGCCAAAGATGACTACTGCCTCAAATCTCTTTCAGAAGCCTCGGGTAAAACGGGTTGTTGGAAAGTACTAAAAAAGCTGGGTTTATCTGAGGGTAATAATAGTTCGCCTCGGCAGTTCTTCTCTTCTGATGATCTCAATGATTTCTACTCGGAAATGTCTTGTCAATACCCGAATTGCGATACATCCATTCTACAGTCTATCATTGAAAGTGACGCGAGTTGTCACTATCCTTCATTCTCTCTGAAAGAAATTGATGGGGTCCAAGTCTACGAAGCAATGCTAGAATGCCTCCCGAAATCCAAAGGGCAGAGTTACGATGGACTGTGTCTACGGTATTTCAAAACTGTCTTCCCATCGTTAGTACCATACCTGGTCAGTCTGTTCAATTTGTCAATCAAAACATGCCAATATCCTCAGCTCTGAAAGAAGTCACTTGTCATACCACTTAGTAAGATCTCTAAGCCTGAATCATTGTCGGACACAAGGCCTATTTCGAATTTACCACATTTTGCTAAAGTCTTTGATACTATCATAACTAGCCAATTGGTCGAACATCTTGAGCAAAATAAGATTCTATCCCCTCTTCAGTCGGGATTTCGTACTAATTATAGTACGCAGACTGCTCTACTGAAAGTTTCTGAAGATATCAGTTTAGGTATTGAAAATGGCTTAGTTACGCTTCAAGTTCTCTTTGATTCCAAATCCGCATTTTGCAGTGTCAATCATGAGCTTCTACTACGTAGGATGAAGGGGATAAATTTTTCTGACGAGGTAATCACGTGGTTCCATTCATACTTGAGTTCCAGATATCAATCTGTCATCGACGAAGACGCTATCCCATGTGAGTTTAAGCCTTGCTCCTCGGGCTTTCCTCAGGGCTCAAATCCGGGGCCAATCATTTTTCTGATACTCATCGATCCGATCACTCGGATCTTGAAACATTGTAAGTGTATGCTCTTGGCCGATGATGCTCAAATTCATATTCAAGGTGAACCCTCAGAACTACCAGAAATGATTGACAAATTGAATGAAGATTCGTCTCGGATTGTCCAGTGGGTGGAAGAGTTCAAACTTCGGTTAAATATTCCCAAGACGCAAGCAATTTTCAGTGGATCAATTCAGTGCCATATGAGGCTTGATGTGCATGCCCTCCAGCCTATTATCGTTGATGGTCATATCATACCATTGCAAGAATCAGTGAAGAACTTGGGCGTAATTTTCTCAAAAGATCTTTCGTGGAATGCTCATGTATCTAGCATTTGCTCTAAAATGCATGGGGTTTTGCATAAGCTGCGATATCGTGGCCCTTCCTGTCAACTGCAGTGAAAAAATTGCTTGTCAGTTCACTCATCATACCTCATTTTGATTATGCGTGTCTAGTGTACTACGATCTGTCAGGTGACCTTGTGAAAAAGTTACAATGTCTCCTCAACACTTGCGTTCGCTTCATATTTCGATGCCGTCGCGACGCAGCCCTGAAACCTTATTATGAAAATTTGCATTGGTTGTCGCTATCACGTCGTCGAGAGTACTTTTTATGTGTACAAGCTTATAAAACCTTCACTACTGCTACCCCGCAGTATCTAAATGATTTATTCAAACCCTTGGATGGTGGAATCCGTCGATCAGAAAGGATAAACTCGACGCGGATCCATACTCCTGTGACGCGTACTGTGGCATATGAGAACGCTTTCTCTCGCCAGGCAACCAAATTGTGGGAATCTATCCCCGTTGATATTCGCCTAAAAGTTCCTCTTGAGTCTTTTAAATTTGCTGGTTTCGAATATCTGTATGAAAAGGAAGAAACCTGAATGCGAGTGTTATTATAATTATTGTTAACATATTTGATCTGCATTGTTGAAGAATTGCCCGTCTAGATGTGCCATATTTTAATTGTAAATTGCACTAGTGAGCGTGATGAATGTAAAAATAGTAGTTACGGTATAGTATTTAAGATGTCCAATCAGCAATTTTGAATCTATGTTGCTTATACCATATAATAATCTTATATTTATCTGTATGAATCTTGTTGCCATACGGTCCTTGTGACCAAGGCATAATAAATCCGTTTATCAATCAATCTCCCTCTCTCGCTCCCGGACTGCAGCTCTACCTGATCATTGCGATCGATTATAATTCGGACGAATCTCGATTTTGATATCTCAGAGTAAATCGAAAGGACACAAAAAATTGTTGAAAATGTCACGTACACTTGAGTTGACATCGTACACAAGCCATCCATGTTTAACTTTACGAATAATCGCTCGGGTGCATTTTTGCTCGAGACGACAACGAATAAGCTCCCAATAAACCGTTTTTCACCTACGATGGATGAAAAATTGTTGATTCATCGAGAATGTTTTGAATAACGAACGCCGTTTCTAGCCATCAAAATTCGTAAAAGCTACGCAACTCTTTATGCATCGTCCGAATGAAGCCAGAGAGACTGTAAAATAGCGCCCTAATACCCCTCCATGTATCCTCGATTAATAACTCTCACGCTCACTTTCATGATCTCCATTGATCAAATTATCATCTTTTCGATCATAAGACATGAAAATTACACGCGCAGGCGACCTTTTATCCAGCAATTGAATCACAGATTGTATCAAGCGCTCCAAGCTGTAATATTGCATGAAATGTGTCACATTCCGTGGCACGCAAAATCAATAAATCAGCTGTAGTTTTTTCAGGAACTGAAAATCACTTGTGCTCCTCATAGTATCTTGTTTTAAGTACCAAAAAGGATATACTTGACCATCGCTAGGCCGGATTAGAGAAAATTTTACCTCCGGACACTTTTGAGGCCCAAAGTTAACACTTCTCGCGGAATCACTCATATACGACTCGTCACGGCTGCCCCCGTCACTGGCCCCCGTGTTTTCGTGTGTCTTTTGGCCACCACGAGCGCTACAGGCAGAATTTCTGCCGCCAAATAATGGTGATCTGAGCAAATAGAAGCGGAGTAAGAGCGCCGTCCGAGGCTCCTGGTCTTGGAGTTGACCCCGGACTCTCACCATATACATTACAGCCCGCAATCAGCAACATGCCAGGACAAGAGGTGTCAGCACTTGATGCACTCATTCCGTTGTGAAATCATCAGTAGAATAACGAATGGTTGTATCAGTCTCTTCATCTCGGATTCATAACATACCTTTGAATAAACCTCTACTCCATCTGATATTCCAAAACTTATCACTCGAAGGATGCTTTGCACCCCCTACTCACTAAACCTTACAGTCCAGTGCAGACAAAACAGAACCTATATTACATGAACCTAAATAATTCTGGTTCATAACAATTTGAAACATCAGCATTCTCGACGACGACTGAGAGATTGTGTGGCTTCTACACTTCTAATTTCAATCATGGACCATATGAACTCACTAATTCGCATGATGACTACGGGACACTCTCAAAATCTAACGCTAGCTTCCAAAGAGACCTACAGTCCCATGAAATCTTGCTTTAACCCTTTCGATGAGAACCCGATCCTGACTCATAGCTTGTTCTTATTTCAGGTGTTTGAATTCCAGGAATGATAACGAAATGGAAGACTAATGGTGGAATTGGAGAGCCCAGGAAAAATCTTGTACCTTTTTATTCTCTCCTAAGAAATGATCATTGGGGATGAAGAAGTTCGCTTGTACACTCCTCGTTGCTGTAACGATCCTCACGTATTCAAGATATGTCAAGATGCAAAATGGAGAGTGGAACAAGTTTCGTGACAGGAATCAGGGACTCACGGAGGAAATTTCGATCTCATACCTCTTTATTGTTTATGTACCAAGTGAGATTTGCAGGGGGTTGGCTTTTTGATGATGAGCAGTTGAGCCTCAGGATATCGTTGACCTGATATTTACTGCGCAAACCACTTATGATCGGCCTCTGAGTTGGGAGTTCTGTAACCAATCGATACTTCAGGGACTAAAATTGCAAGTAAATGGGATCTCAGGGAGAATTATCTGGAGGGATTCGTCTGAGGCATCTAAAAAACCGGATGTTACGATACTATCTCTGGAGCAATCAACATAGAACCTGGCCATGCCATTCTGCACAATATCAGTAAAATACAGCCAACTCGCTGAAGGAGGGAAATGCGGAGCTCACAAGAGAGTTCCTGCTCTCTTGCTGCTGGGTTCGAAAACTCCTCGGAGTATGGAGAATCTCTACACGTGTACCAACTTTTTGATGGAAAGGATTCATCGCTGACAAGATGGAGTCTGTAATGATTATCGGTTGTAAACGGCGGTTTCGTTGGAAAGGCTGAGGCCTCAAGTCGCTTACCCTTCGTACTCGTCTCACACACTTGAGTTTTATCATAGATGAAAGTTTCTCACGCGAGAATCATGAGCTTACATGAGACTATCCCTGGAAAAGACGCAATGAGACCTCCATGAAGTAAGAAGTACTAACTCCTGATAGGAGGGTATTTCAATAATACCCATCTATGGTATGACTGAGCTACCTTGTAATGAAGCGTGTGGGTCTGGAGTTGGTGAACAGATGGGATGTCTGTGGATTAGAACATAAGAACAAAGATCTGAGAATTGGACTATCTTGATGATGTCGAAAGAGATTCGGATCATTCTCTAGAACTGTGAGAGCAGCGGAGAGATAGCAGAGAGATGAGCTGGGTCGGGGGGTATTACTGATAATGGAATTCTGAGCGATGAACTATCTGCAAAATTACTGAGAATGAAAATTCTGTTATTCTCAGCAGAATTATATTTGTACCTCTCAAAGTTGTATTTGTACCGAAAGGCAGAATGGATGCCAAAGGGTGTGGATGAACAGTGAATCTGAAAGGTGAAAGACGCAAATGTTGGTTAAAAAGGTATCATCTCGATTTCGCGAGATGTGCTTCTTCTGCAAATGAGAAGTATTTTAGACCAACATCACATTCCCATGTTCAGAGGCTTCCAAGGATGGTTCATGCTCCAGTTTCGAGTTGCGAGGCTTTATTTCTCCATCTGAGTGTTTGCTGCTTCGGATAATGGGCACTGCTCTATTTCGCGAGATGAACCTCCCGTGCAAATAAACTGCTAGTAGTACTGCTTTGCTCGCTAACGGTTGCTTGGCTTCACTTAATGTGCTACGTTTGATTTTCAGGAAGTTTTCATGTTTTCCATCTTCAAAAACTTGGAAACATACATTCAATCAATTATGAGCAAGTACTGATTAAAACAGTACGTGTGAGCCCAAAAAAGTTTTCGAAATTAATGTTTTCTTGTCTCCGACTATTAGTGCTGAGGTTAATGCAAGTTCCATCATGATTTTCTGAGTATTTGTTCGAAATGATCACGAAAATTTAATGATTCAAGATCGAAACCTCAATCATTCGAAGCCCGTTGAGGAAACAGCTGAAAACCCTAAATAGAAAATGATAGAGAGAGATTGGAAGAACTATTCCAGGTGTATTACTGGGAGAGAGCTCTCGAATGATTGTCGAGTGAGACCTTTTCATGTTTACCGAAAGCTTCAAATGGAGAATTGCTGAAATCTAGATCGCCTTGTCCAACAAAATAGTCAAGTTGAGTAATGAGACCATAAGATGGAGCAGTGCCTCGGGTATATCTGGGTGATATGGTGGAATTGATTCTGCTATATGCAGACGGTAGTAATGAGTAGCTCACGTTTCAATGATTATACGATACATAGATATATAGCTTGACAAGAGCGAAAAGAGGAATCGATGACCCGAGCGAATAATCCATTTCCTGCCAGCAAGTGCTTACCTCAGGATTCTAACAGAAATCTTATGCGAGGAAGGCTGCAAGTGATCTTTCGAGGCATCGCCGATAGAAATAGTTCCATGGGGTCCCATAAGTCCCCATAGGGCTTAACGGGACCTGGCCCCGGGAAAATTTTCATTCATGAAAATTGCCAAATTTGGCATCGGAGACGTGCAGCATACCGACCATTATTCCTCCGAAAAGTGTCGAATCTGGTCAAAATTTGTATGCTGCACGTGTCCGATACCAAATTTTGCAAATATCAAGATCAAAAATTCCCTCAAGGCTAGGTGGGGACCCATGGGATTCCAAGGAATTATTCCCAGCAGGGATCAGTGGTAACTATAAGGACCACCTCTTCATTCCAATTTTGAATTTTTCAAAGGCTAATTCGAGCATTTTTGACTGATTTCCCGTGAATTTGGACCGAGATATGATTGAATTCGAGGATGGTCTCGAACCTTAGTGTGTATTTGTTGATGAATTTGTCGTGTAAAGGAACAACAATGAAGAATACGTAGTTTCTTGATGAAATAATCACCCGATTCCAGTGATACTCCACCAATCTTTATATAAATCGGTGTATAAGGTCTTCCGAGATCGCTGGCCATGCGGATGTGATCGAATTTTGGGAATTCGAAATGGCAAATGCAAGATGGCAGCCAAAATGTCCATACTCGTCAGACCAGGCTGTAAGATCTCACACTGGGGTGTTTGAGGTCACTCAGTGCGAGATAAAGTCATGTTAGGAAAATTTAAGATGGCGGTTCCAAGATATCGGTTGGAATTCCCGAAATTGTCCGCATCTGGCTGGAGAATCCTATCCAGGGGTTTCCGGATGAAATTTTCCAGGCAAATCCAAGGATTTGGAATCCGGGAGACCATCTTTGATGCACCATCCTCGATTTTCTACATCTGGTTCCGTTTCCGTGATGAGAGATCCCAAAAACAACCATCGAGAACTCTTGAGCCAGCTCCGCGGAATTTTGGGAGTTTTGGCCGCAATCATGGATCCGCCACTCTGAATTGTCAGAATCTTATTTCATCTTTATGATCAGTGACCACAAAAACCCCTCTATACTAAATTTCATCAAAATCGATTGCTCCAAAGGATGTATGCCGCAAAGGGTTCACAGTTAATTCTTGTAGTGTATTTCATAACTCGCTGACATAATATTGACACACATGTCAAACGCACAGGAACACCTCCCCCCCTCACACACACGCACTCTTTCACACGAATACATACGCTTGCAACGTGATAGAAAATGATCTGTGCATGTTATGTTTCGAGTAGAACCCTGATAGATGCTAGTTTCCCATGGATTACGTCGATGTATGAAATATCATTCAAATTGTGGTAGAGTTATTAATGACATCCCTAATTAATACTGTAGTCAAGTCTAACGCTGAGATATTAGCCTTTGGAGAATGATATCATACAAAAGATTCGTGCTTTCAACAGTGGAAGGAGTGAGTGAATTGATGAGATATTTGCCTGAAACTCAATGAGATCCATCCACATCTTCTTCTTCTCTTGTATGATGACGGGCTGCTACGCGCTGACCTCTTGCCATTAAGACGTGAACGGTCCATCCCAATAATATTTGCAAATCTTTCCTGGATACTGTACCATCACAAATTTCACTCGGCGTATCTCCGCAGTGAGTTTGGTGGATTGAGTATGGAGTAGTCAACCCAAGGAACTAGATTATATTGCAAGAGTTATGATGGATTAGAGATAAATCGGCAACAGCCGTCTCTACAATACGGCGCTCTTGGAATACTTCCATATATAGCTGATCATCACCGACGGGATTATTGTGAGATATGTTTCTGAGGCCCTTGAAGCTCATGTTCTGATAAGAATCATAGTCGGCGCTTAGGCAATTGTTTGGGAAGGTCCAGAAAACGTTTTTTATCCTTTTTTCAGATCTTTTCCCTTAAATTACTCAATAAGCACTCACTTAGATAAGAAATTCTAGGATTTTCATTTCAAGATCGTACATTTTCCGGAAAATCTCAATCCTGTGGCTCCAGTTGAGCTTGTTCCATCGGGTATTGTGTACAATATCTATGGCTCGGATTATTCGCATTCGCCTCATGTACATCAGTGTAAAAAATTGAGCCACACCCGTGTAAGAAAACCCCTTTTTCCGTAAGTGTCCGTGTCTCTCCGTGAAATAAGGAGAGTAGTGTCACGTAGTACGCCCGTGAGCTGCCGTGTGCTTGCAAGCTCTCTTGTCCGTGTGTACCCGTGTAACTGTGATTCCGTATCCGTGCCTATTCGTTGGCCATCCGTGTCTACTCGTTTTGAGGGACTGTCGTTGAGATACCCGTGCTCATCCGTGTACCCGTATCCACCCTTAGCCGATGTCATTGCCGCTCATCCGTGTCAATCCGTATCCGTACCTAACCGTTGAGCAACCGTGTCTATCCGTTTTATGTTGTCATGGCCACTTCATTCGTGTGACTCCGTATCCGTGCCTATCCGTTGAGCATCCGTAGCTATCAATTTTATGTTGTTATGACTACTTCATCCGTGTGATTCCGTATCCGTGCCTATCCGTTGGGCATTCGTGTCTGTCCGTTTTATGCATTCGGGTGATTCCGTATCCGTGTTGACCCGTGCACCCGTGCCTATCCGTTTTGAGAGACTGTCGTCGTTCCACCCGTGGCCATCTGTGTACCCGCATCCACCCGTAGCCGATGGCATTGCCACTCATCCGTGTGAATCCGTATCCGTGCCTATCCGTTGGGCATCCGTGTCTACTCGTTCTGAGGGACTGTCGTCGTTATACCCGTGGCCATCCTTGTACCAGTATTCACCGACAGCCCATGTCGTTGCCACTGATCCGTGTGAATCCGTATCCGTACCTATCCGTTGGGCATCCGTGTCTATCCGTTTTATGTTGTCATGGCCACTTCATCCGTGTGACTTCGTATCCGTGCCTATCCGTTGAGCATCCGTAGCTATCCGTTTTATGATGTTATGACCACTTCATCCGTGTGATTCCGTATCCGTGCCTATCCGTTGGGCATTCGTGTCTGTCCGTTTTATGCATTCGGGTGATTCCGTATCCGTGTTGACCCGTGCACCCGTGCCTATCCGTTTTGAGAGACTGTCGTCGTTCCACCCGTGGCCATCTGTGTACCCGCATCCACCCGTAGCCGATGGCATTGCCACTCATCCGTGTGAATCCGTATCCGTGCCTATCCGTTGGGCATCCGTGTCTACTCGTTCTGAGGGACTGTCGTCGTTATACCCGTGGCCATCCTTGTACCAGTATTCACCGACAGCCCATGTCGTTGCCACTGATCCGTGTGAATCCGTATCCGTACCTATCCGTTGGGCATCCGTGTCTATCCGTTTTATGTTGTCATGGCCACTTCATCCGTGTGACTTCGTATCCGTGCCTATCCGTTGAGCATCCGTAGCTATCCGTTTTATGATGTTATGACCACTTCATCCGTGTGATTCCGTATCCGTGCCTATCCGTTGGGCATTCGTGTCTGTCCGTTTTAAGCATCCGGGTGATTCCGTATCCGTGTTGACCCGTGCACCCGTGCCTATCCGTTTTGAGAGACTGTCGTCGTTCCACCCGTGGCCATCCGTGTACCCGCATCCACCCGTAGCCGATGGCATTGCCACTCATCCGTGTGAATCCGTATCCGTGCCTATCCGTTGGGCATCCGTGTCTACTCGTTCTGAGGGACTGTCGTCGTTATACCCGTGGCCATCCTTGTACCCGTATTCACCGACAGCCCATGTCGTTGCCACTGATCCGTGTGAATCCGTATCCGTACCTATCCGTTGGGCATCCGTGTCTATCCGTTTTATGTTGTCATGGCCACTTCATCCGTGTGACTTCGTATCCGTGCCTATCCGTTGAGCATCCGTAGCTATCCGTTTTATGTTGTTATGACCACTCCATCCGTGTGATTCCGTATCCATGCCTATCCGTTGGGCATTCGTGTCTGTCCGTTTTATGCATCCGGGTGATTCCGTATCCATGTTGACCCGTGCATCCGTGCCTATCCGTTTTGAGAGACTGTCGTCGTTCCACCCGTGGCCATCCGTGTACCCGTATCCACCCGTAGCCGATGGCATTGCCACTCATCCGTGTGAATCCGTATCCGTGCCAAATCCGTTGAGCATCCGTGTCTACCCGTTCCGAGGGACTGTCGTCGTTATACCCGTGGCCATCCTTGTACCTGTATTCACCCGCAGCCCATGTCATTGCCACTGATCCGTGTGAATCCGTATCCGCACCTATCCGTTGGACATCCGCGTCTATCCGTTTTATCTTGTAATGGTCACTCCATCGGTGATGCCTCGTATCCGTGCCTGTCCGTTGGGTATCCGTGTCTATCCGTTTTGAGGGACTGTCATCTTTTACCCGTGCCCATCCGTGTATCCGTATCTATCCGTGGCCGATGTCATTGCCGCTCATCCGTGTGGATCCGTATCCGTGCTTATCCGTTGAGCATCCCTGTCTGCCCGTTTATCTTGTTATCACCACTTCATCCGGGTGGCCTCGTATCCGTGCCTGTCCGTTGGGCATCCGTGTTTATCCGTTTTGAGGGACTGTCGTCGTATTACCCGTGCCCATCCGTGTACCCGTATCTACCCGTGGCCGATGTCATTACCGCTGAATCCGTATGACTCTGTATCTGTGCGGCATCGTGCATTCTGGACTACCCATCCCCCAAGGAAAACAGCTCCAAATGATCTCAGTTATCATCAGAAAGATTCGCAATGCCCCTATCATTCTCTGGAGATCTATTCTCTATTTTGAGGATTATATCTCAGTTGGAATTCAGATTATGAGTTTTCGTAAAATTCGTCATGTTTCATCCTGATTTCATAACGTTCGTAGGAATCGGATGATATAGTGGATATTCTCGATTAGTATATCCCTTGGCCTCCACAATGATAGCTCAGAGTTGTTTAGAGTTCGGATAGCGGGGAGTGGGATGAAAAATCAGAGGTTTCAATCTTACTGATTCAATGAGACTTGAGAAATTCTTGGATGCACTCAGCGCGAGTGCTACATCGCGAGGAGATGTGCACGGCTCGGTGGCATCCAAAGAAGAGAGTTAGGCAGAGAGAAAGCCCATCACGTATAGTACGCAGCGCAGGGCTGTAGTTAGTGATTTCATGGAGGGGCAACTGGAAAATAAAATTAGAACGCGTACAATGTTCAGTGTCGTTCGGAATGAAAAGACTGCCGTACACATCTCAATATTTGAATACATATTCAATATTATATACATTGAATTCTGAGCATTCCGCCCACTATTTTCGGCGGAGCAGAAAATAAAATTCAACTTGAGATACATTTGTTTCGCATGTGATATGCAGAGAACAAATCTTTGAATGAATGAAATCAAAACCAAAAAATCTTTGGGATAAATTGATTTTTGAAATGAATATGTAGATAGAATGAATGATTTAGGCAATTAAAAAAAGATGAATCATCAGAAAAATTGAATGAGTGATAGTAATCAATCAATGAATATTAATGTCTCTAAACTTCACTTTCACTGGTCTTCTCCTGGACTGGATACTTTGATGAGCTCGTGGATTGGCCTCTTGAGGTATGAGGTTGCTGTGCGGACGGTAACAACCCTCATTTTGCCGTCACGCCCAGGATGGAGCTCGAGGACTCGAGCAAGCGGCCATCGAGCAGGTGATATGCTCTCATCTCTCGCGAGTACCAAGTCCCCGACTTGGATTGCTGGAGATTCGACCGCCCACTTGTGGCGTTTTTGGAGAGTCTGGAGCTATTCTGACGACCATCGGTTCCAGAAGTTCTGCTGTAGCTGCTGCACCAACCTCCAACGTCATCGTGGTGGAACTCGAGCTTGGGTGAGATCAGGCTCTAGAATCATGTACGATTCCGATTGAATGAGAAAGTGAGCTGGGGTGAGTGGGTTAACATCAGTCGGATCATCAGTTAAGGGTGTCAGAGGACGGGAATTGAGGACCGCCTCCACTTGGCAGAGAAAAGTTGAGAGTTCCTCGAAAGTGAGGGTGGTTTCTCCGATGACTCTTTTGAGATGATGTTTGACAGATTTGACGGCTGCCTCCCAAATTCCACCCATGTGAGGAGCTGATGAAGAATTAAATTGCCAATTCGTCTTTCGTTTGAACAGGGGAGACTCAATTTCGCCCAACGTTGGAGATGCCCCCGAGAACATCACTCTGAGCTCACTTTCAGGACCAGTAAAGGTTCCAGCGTTGTCACAATAGATATCAGAACAGTGACCTCGATGAGAGGTGAATCGGGAGAAGGCTGCTATATAGGCACCAGAAGAGTAGTCAGATACCACTCCAAGGTGAATGGCACGAGTAGCTGAACAGACGAAGATACAGATGTACCCCTTTCTAGACTTTTGACCTCGACCTGGCGAGGTGCGTTACCTGATTGACCCAGCATAGTCAACACCAACTTTGAGAATGGCCGTGATATTTGGACGCGACAGTCGGGCAACTCTCCCATCATCTGTTGAGCTGGAGAAGCTCGATATCGTATACACTCTGGACATCTTGCTATCACCCTTTTGATGGCATAGCGAGCTCCAACTAGCCAATATCTTTGACGGATTGTGACAAGTGAGATTTGAGTACCACCATGTAAAGTGAGGGCATGTGTTTCGCTGATTATCAGTTCTGAGAGCTTGTGATTGCCCGGAAAGATGGCAGGATGCTTTCGACTGGGGGAGATGGATGCATTAGCTAACCTTCCTCCTACTTTCAATATTCCATTTTCAATGAAGGGACTCAATTTGTGAAGAACATGAGTCTTAGGGAGAGATTTGCCATTTGATATATCTCTGAACTCGGATGCATAGACTATACGTTGGATGTGCCAGACCCAAGCAAGACGAGCTCGCTCTCGTTCTTCAGACGACAGAAGCTTTCCGTGGGAAGAGATTTGTGCCCAGGTCTGATGCTGAATGAGTACAGAGTTTTTGGTGTCTGTAAAAAGGTCACCTTCTAGTTTAGCCAAAGCTCTAAGGTAATAGGCAGTAGCAGCCATGAGAGAGTCAAAAGACGACAATTTTTCAAGTAAAGAATTACAAGGGGATATCAGATCATTCAAGTTCAGAGATTCTGAAATAGCAATATTTACAGAAGGGGGTGGAATATTTACAAGGATATTGGGTTGCTTTTTCGGCTCAAGATCTGCCAAAGACTTCGAGATTGGCCACTAATTTCTGGGGAGGGCAAGCAAAGTGGGACCACTCTACCAAATAGACAAGTCTAGCATTCCTTCTGGAAATCTGCCACGACTACCAACATCAGCAGGATTGTCCTTGGAGCACACGTGAGACCATGGTGCCCCAGGTAAAAGTTACATGATACGAGAGCACCTATTGGCTACAAAAGTAGGCCATTTGGACGGTTTATCTTTGAGCCAGTACAAAACGTCCATTGCATCTGTCCAATAAAATTCAGGTAGATTGGGAATTTTCAAAGACTCTTTCAGTTTAGAAGCCAACTCGGCTAAAACTACTGTGGCACATAACTCCAATCGTGGAATTGAAAGTGTTTTCATAGGGGCGATTCTAGTTCTTGATTGAAGCAATCGAATGTAAATTTGATCGCCTGGAGTGATCCTTAGATAAAGTACAGCACAGATTGCAACCTTAGATGCGTCTGCAAATCCGTGTAATTCATATTAATTAGTATCTTCGGCAAAATTAATCCATCTGGGAATCTTGAGCTTAGATATTGCAGGCAAGTTGTTTAGCCAACGTAGCCAAAGATCAACATTATCTTGAGGGAGCTCTTGATCCCATCGATAGCCTCGAATCCAAAGCCTTTGGATGAAAGACTTAGATGTGGTGATCATAGGGGCGAGCCAACCAAGAGGATCATATATACTAGCGATTCTCGAAAAAACAGATCGTTTTGTCCAAACGTCAGTCGGGGCTGATTTTACGGGCTTGAATTTGAAATTTTCCTTGTTTGGACACCATAGCAAACCGAGTATTGAAAAAATTGAATCGTCATCAGGACAAAAAATATTCACAAGGCTGTCAAGTGTGGGAGCAGCGCGAAGTTCTGAGGGTAAGTGGCGTACAAGTTCCTCATTGTTCGCTGCCCACTCACGGAGATTAAACCCGCCTGACTTGCAGAGATTTACGAGTTCTGCTTGTTTCATCTGAGCATCAGCAAGATCATGCCCGCCAGAAATAACATCGTCCATGAAGGTTTCTCTTTCCAAAGCGTCAGAGCCAGATGGAAAATTATGTTTTTCGTCTGGAGCTAACTGGATGCGAATTTGGTTCGCGCGATAGGGACTTGGAGTCATTCCATACGTCACGGTATTCAATAAAGAGATAGAAACAGGATCATTTTGCGATTTGCGCCATAAAATAGATTGAAATTTTCTATCATCTCCATGAATCAGGGTTTGCCTAAACATTTTCTCGATGTCTGAAGTGAAGGCGTAGAGATATTTTCTCCAACTTAAAAGGAGAGAGGGTAAATCAGGGAGTAAGTTAGGGCCAGCTAACAGAAAATCATTTATGGACTTCCTTGTTTTGGTTTGAAATGAACAGTTGAGAACAGTTCTGAGTTTGGTCGTCGTACTAGACTCTTTCAAAACTCCATGATGTGGAATGAAACAGTGTGAACTTGTATCAACTGTATTGGGGTTATTTGTGAGCAGTGACAAGTGATGCAAATCTTCATATTCAGTCATGAAATCATGATTAGCATTCCTAAGAGCTATATTCCGTCCTAACCGGGACTCTAATTTGAACAACAGCTGTTTAGCTGGATGGAATGAATCGCCAAGGAGGGATTGATCAAAAGAGTAATGAATAGGTAGCCTCACAGTATATCGCCCATCCGCACTTCGAGAGTGTGTGACCACGAAGTGAGCTTCATAACGATGATCATCAGCAGGCAATGGAGATGAGTCGCTGCTGACCTCCTCCTGGCGCCAAAACCTCTGGAGTAGCTCGTTGGTCTCGACGTCTGCAGCAGAGTGAAGAATAGTTGGATGCATTAGCAAGTGATCACTGTTGTCAGCCAGGCCCGACAAAATCCAGCCGAGCTTTGTCTTGGTGGCAGCAGGCTGGTCAGGTGGCCCCTTCCGCAGTTCATCCTCGACAATAAGCGCATGAACTGCAGCTCTCAGGAGTAGCTCGACGGGGTGGCTGCTCGTGGAGTTAGGGTCGGCAAGCTGGAGATCATTGGTGTGTACCCAGTCAGCTACAGATCCGCCGACATTCGATTTGTAGCCAGTGACGTCCTCGATCACCAGTGCGTTGAGCTTCGCCATAAATGAAGACTCGAAGTGAGGGCGTATGGCGATCACAGCAATTCCTTTGGCGTAAGAGTGTTTCCCTCCAAGAGCCTGCACTGGTATAGAAACACGTTGTTTCAGAATCTTTAATCTTTGACAAAGAGATTCAGATATGAAGGACGTTTGAGCGCATTGATCTATGAGAGCACGCGCAAGCACTCTCTGACCATTGGCATTTGACACTTGAACCCAGGCTGTTGCGAGAAGAACAGTATTCGGCTTGCAGAAGTTGAAATTCAAGGCAACCACACGGTTGTGAGACTCAGTTTTCGGTTGGAATACAGGAGTATTTGCAGAAAGTTTCGATGAATTACCGTCTGGCTGCATGGCCTTATCAGAATGGAGCATGGAATGATGCTTCCCACCACAGCAGCGGCGATTATAAGCAGATTGACATGTTTTATTCTGATGAGATCCGAGATAATTGGAACAGAGTTTTTTGGATCTGACAAACTCTTTGCTTTGCTCATTATTCATTGCTTCGAACGAAGGGCAATTTTGCAAACTATGATCTTGCTCACAACTCGCGCATTTTTTCGGCTTGTTAGCAGCAGGAGTTTGTGCAGAATGCAAAACTTTAGGTCCTGGCTTCTGTGAAGTAGATAAATTTTTTTGGCTTTTCCGATTGGACTTTGTTTGCTCAGAATCTGAGGTAAGTGGAGAGACACAGAGCTGATGACTGCTTTCAATAGATTCAAGCGTGGTTAGTCGCGTTTTCAAAAAAGTTTTCATCTGCGCGAGAGTTGGAGGGTTGGTGGATTCTCCTAGAGAAGTTTCCCACAAGGGACGGGATTTTTCGTCTGAACGGTTGGCAGTAATGAAAACGATAAGGTCATCCCATTGGTCTGTTGGCCTGCCTAAAGCCTTCAATACAATCAAGGAATTGTTGGTACCATTCATCAGAGCTCTAAGCTCAGCAGCTGATCCAGATTGAAGACTTTCAACCGAGAAAAATTCCCTCAAATGGTTGTTCAACATCCATCTTACATTCTCGTAAAGAAATTTGAGTTCATCCCAAGCAGTCTCAGAATTATCTCCATCAAGAGTTATACCTTGAATGAGCGCTTCGGCGTCATCCGCCAGGTGCGTTCTCAGATGGTAAAATTTGACAGCATTGCTGAAATGGCCGTTTACTACAGTAGCAGTGAAAAGATTACGGAATTTAGTCCAGTCCTTGAAGGTTCCATTGAAAACAGGAATATCAATGGGAGCTAGGCGCGCAGCTTGATATTCAGGCATCAAGTACTGGGTGGTTGTATCTCCTGCAGAGACGATTCTACTCGTATGAGTTTGAATGTATTCGTTGAATTCACCGCGGATATCTAAATATGACTCT
Organism: Eretmocerus hayati; assembly: GCA_029851415.1. Lineage (NCBI taxonomy): Eukaryota > Metazoa > Arthropoda > Insecta > Hymenoptera > Aphelinidae > Eretmocerus > Eretmocerus hayati. The sequence goes on along the minus strand of CM056744.1, from coordinate 76,652,086 downwards.
TCGGCTGAATCGAATTTTCTCCCACTAAAATATTCATGCTCAGGATCGGCACCCTCGAGAGCAAGAATTTTTTCATCAATTGATTGGAGTTCTTGCCAATACTCATCTAATTTTTCCCTGCGTGACTCGGCATTCCCTACAGTTTGCTTCTCCTTTTTGAAATTTGAAAAGGCATGTTCGACTTTCCTCGAAGCAGTCTCGTGCTTTTTTAGGAAAGCATCCATTTTGGGATTCAGAAATTTGCAGAATATGTGAGAATCACTAGGATAGTACGGTGAGTGTACTTTATTGAGAGATTCGAAGTTACCGGAATGACCTGCGATGAGGCGTGAGAGTACCGGAAAAATTGGTTGAATCCAACAAACAGCGAGAAATTCTGTTGAGTTACGCTTTGCCTAAGGAAAATAGCACGTGGTGTGCGGACAAAAAGTGATTATGCGTACTGAAATATCAGAAGCAAAGTAGAACGAATCGCGAGTTTGAGTGAATTTTCAGATACAACACGGTCAAGTTGTGTGAGCTGGGTCAGCTCTGAGAAGCAATACTGGAATGAACATATGTGATTCAAGCAAATATATAACATTCATGTATGAGCTGCTGTATGCGCGGGCGAATTTCGCTCACGACGAATACACATGTATTTGGAAACAAGCGTGGAAAACTAGAACGATCTTACTTGACCGATCCGGAAACGCCCAGCTGTCGATGCGATGTGACGTCAGCTTGAAGCGACGACTGCTGTGAACGATGCTTCGACGCGCTGACAGCTGACGACAGGTTTGCCCGCAGGGAGAGACATCAGCGCCACCATTCAGGTGCAGCCACTTTGCGAAGCATGCTGGCGTGGCGAACGGCTGTGTCGGTAAGGCAGATCACGATGATGCCCCACTGCCTAGCCCCGTGGATGATGTCTAGGTGCCGCGACTCCTGATTGACGCAAGTGTGGCGTGCTTGGGTTACGCTGCTGCGCCGCCCACATGCGGAAACACCACTGCATGGAGTTGACGGCTTGCTGGTGAGTGCTGCAACGTCGCCACGTTGCACGTGCTCCGGAGTCTCAACTAGCGATGCGTCCTGAGCTCACCGATAAAATGTACCGGTCAAAGCCGAACGTGAGCGCATCACCGAAAAATTGAGTCACTCACTGCACTCAAGTCACTCACATGTTATGTGCACTCGCGTAACAGAGGCAATAATTCCTCATGCTCGGCTCGGCGTCGCTAAAATTCACATGACGAGAGCTCGATCTAAGATGGTGAGCCACGATATCTTGGAGCACACGCGAGCGAGTACTGCACAATCACTGAATAACTTCCCTTTTCCACGTCGCGTATCCGGCTCGATAGGACGAAAATGTGTAGAGTACGGATAGCGGGGAGTGGAATAGAAAAGAGGTCTGAATTCTACTGATTTAATGAGACTCGAGAAATTTTTGGATGCACTCAGCGCGAGTGCTACATCGCGAGGAGATGTGCACGGCTCGGCGGCATCCAAGGGAGAGAGTTAGGCAGAGAGAAAGCCCATCACGTATACTACGCCGCGCAGGGCCGTAGTAAGAGATTTTCTTGAGGGGCAACTGAAAAATAAAATTAGAACGCGTACAATGTTCAGTGTCGTTCGAAATGAAAAGAATGCCGTACACATCTCAATATTTGGATAAATATTCAATATTATATACATCAAATTCTGAACATGAGTGTTGGTCACCTATCTACAATTTTTCAACTTCAACATTGAAGATACAGAATAGCCGAGTGGCGTAAGTCCAAGGCCAGTGATCCGGAGGTCCTGGGCTCGAAACCCACTGGTGTACAATATTTTTTTCTCCAAATGATTTGTTGATTCTCCGTACTCTTTGAAAATAGTAATCCGAATTGGAAAATTTCTGTGCGGAGGCATTTTTTTGGAAAAATATCAACGGGATCCTCCTCGAGCTTACAAGCACTGATTGAGTCACGCCAGTCCCTCAAAACGGGTAGACACGGATGCCCAACGGATAGGCACGGATGCGGATTCACGCGGATGAGTGGCAATAACATCGGCTGCAGGTAAATACGGGTACAAGATAGCCACGGGTATAACGGCTTTCTTAGATGAGAGTAATTTGGTTGGAGGGTATATTGGTTTCAAAGAAAAATTCGATCAAATTTTCGTTAGGGTGAGAACAAAGCTTTCTCTTTGGAGGAAGCAAAAGTGAGGCGGACTTTGGACAACATTGTGGGTTGGAATGTGAATGTCAGTGTGGGGCGGACAATAAAATGGAGAGTGGGACGGATTTTTTATGGCAGTGTGGGGCAGATTTTGAACGTTAATGTGGGGCGGATTTCAGGAGGCAGCTTGAGGCGTAATTTGGACGGAAGTGTGGGGCAGACGATAAAACGAAGAGGGGGGCGGATTCTGGTTGGCGATGTGGGGCGGACAATGAAATGAAGAGTGGGGCGGATTTTGAACGGCAGTGTGGGGTGGTGTGGGACAGTGTGGCACGGAGTGGGACGGTGTGGGTCGATGTGGGGCGGAGCGGGGCGGGAATGGGCGGAGTGGGGCGGAAACGCATATGTTATGTGGGGTGGTGTGGGGTGCCGTGTGGCGGATTTAGTGTTATCCGACAGTGTGGGGCGGAGTGGGGCGGTGTCGAGCGGAGTGGGGCGGATTAGAGAATGGAGTGTGGGGTGGAGTGGGGCAGCGTGGGGTGGTGTGGGGCGCTGTTGGACGGAAGATGTAGGAAGAACTATATAGTATAGGGAGATATATACTAGGGGGAGGGGGGTTCCCCCCTGCTCGCTTCGCTTGCCAACCCCCAACATTTAAGAATATTTTTCAATAAAATTTAATTTTCATCTGTCACCATTACGTATTTACACCGTTTTTGATTCAATTTCATCCGATTTTTTTCCATAACTAACTTATGAATATATTCTCCTCAATAACTTACATAACTTCTCAATAAATTGTAATTAATTCATCATTCAATCATATTAATATCGATAGCAGGAGCAATACAATTGTTGCCTTATGCTATCGATTTTCCACTATAGACATGAAGTTGGTTGTCAACAAAACATTACTTCTGCTGATTCTTCACGTCAATAGTTTGTTGTTCCCTGCATCAAAGATATCGCCTTCATTCTCAATGAATAAAATTTGGGTTATATTAATTTGTTGGAAACTTTACTTGAACATTAAAAGCTCTTCTTCCTCAGGTGAGTTCATGGATTTATCGCGGTTGATTGAAAACTCCATAGGAATATTGGATACTTATTGTTTATATACATTCATTTTAGGTTCATTTTATATCATCCTCAATCTCATTCCTCAGGGAATTACCAAATCTACAATATTCACTATTTCTTCATCAATATCCCCGAACTATTCGATGATATATTGGAACTTCTAATAGATATTGATGTTCTATTGAAAACCAATCGAAAAGAGGTTAGCCTTGAAAACTTGTATCCTTCAATATGATAAATATGAAAATTATCCTTCATCCACCCCCTTAACCTCAGAAAACTCACCCCTCCATTCACACTACCCCAATCAACATTCAATATCGCTAAGCTCATTACTGATCGTACCGTCATCTCAGATTAACGATCTTTTTTCTTAGTTGAACTTTACACGCAAATCACTATTTGATGCTGAGGAGCTCGTTCTACCCATCTCTTCCAATCGCAAACTTTGCTCATCAATTATTTCGATTAAAATCGAATTAATTTTCTTCCCACGTCTGAGATATTTCAGCCTCAGATCAATGGAAGCACCTCCTTCGCTCATATTTCAATTTCGGATTCCACAGATCAATTATCCCAATGTAAAATCAATCGTGCCTCCTAGGAAATTGCAGTTGATATGAATTGATATTCTCAATCATTTGATTGAGAATCTCTGATTTTCTCAGAGACGTTTTCGGGCGATGAAAAATTAAATTTTGACGAATCTGGATGTTTCGGGTATCATTTTCCAAAATAGAACATACATAATGTCATTTTAAATGTCTCCGAACCAACTTACGAATGTGAACGTGTACATCTGGAATTTTGGGGATAGATTTGATACACTTATCTCATCTCTAACTCGACGAGTCTGAGATATTTTGGCCCATTATTTTTAGTGCAATCGAAGATGATTAGTCGGATCATTCCCATGATAAATCCACATAAATCTCATGGCTTCAGAGAGCTTCTACTTTTGGGGTCGTTATCCTTTTGAAGTATTCATCTTCCCATTTCCAGATTGGAAGAGAATCGATGAACGAATTTCTTCCATCTAGTCCGTGATATTATGCACTATTATGTTTCGGACAATCGAATATTTCGATCGGATGTTTTTGAATATCAAAATATACTATCTTAGTCATCCCATGGAGTTATACCTATCGATTCATCGTTATAAGGATCAATGTTCTAGTTTTTAGAATGCAAGGAGAACAAGGCACGTTTTTTGACCCTATTCGGATATATTTTGGTCCATAATCTTATCACGAATAGAGGATTTCTAAACCAATCATTACGGGGATCAATCGACATTTTATCTATAAGCCTCACAAGCTGTACCAACTAAATTTACATAATAATAATTAATCTGTCAATTTTGATATTGGGAGAAATGCGGAGGACACGCCTTTTCTGATTCTAGTCTTACATATTTTGTCATATCCTTCTCTCTTTTATCAAATATTTGCAATCCGATCATTTTTGGTTCCATTCTTTCGAGTCATAACTCTGAAGAGATATTCCTGTAGATTTTCTATCAATAGATTATTCTATGAATTATGAGATGGAGACAGATGCAACGAACACATTTGTATCTGGTAGAGTCGAAGAGATCTCGGACTATTATCTTTGCGGCAATGATGATTTATAATCAAACCGTTTTCGTAATCAATTCATATCAGGTTCATCGGCCCAGGAGTAGAGTTCGATTGATTTCACAATCAAAAAAACCATCTTCGACTCTTACGATTGAAAGAGAGTCGAAGAACGCTCTCCTATTGGTACATATCTGAAAGATTGTGCCCCACTACCTTTGGTCCTATCGAAGGTTTTCCATCTAATCATTTTGAACATCAATCCACATCATCTCTCTAACCCTCAGAATTTATACCTTTATATTCCACATTAGGACAATTAATCTTTGAATTTCAAGATTGGAAGAGATTTGAAGAACGCAATATTTTCAATCAGATTCTGAGTAAGTGTATGCAATTGTATCTGCTCTAATTAGAGATTTTCAATCCAATCATCCTAATACAATCAATCTACATCATCTCGTCACTACGCGAAACGAATGAAAGGAAATTTTACACCAGAGGAATTAGTTCTTGAACTTTTATATTAAAAAAGAGGCGAGGAACGCACTCCTCAATATCGGGTGGAAGAAATCTTGGTAAATATTTTTGGCTTTGACAAAAGTTAGTGAATCCAATTACATCGGGAATAAATCTCATTGATCTCCGAAGCCGTTAGGAGCTATTCCCATTGAACTGATTAATTTGTGAACCTTGAAATTCGAAAAGATGCGAAGAATGCTTTTTTCGCGATCGAGTCCAGAATATTCTGCTCCCTCATTTCCCCTACAATCAGAGATCCTCATTCGAATTGTTTCCCGAATGATTGTTCATTAGATCGATACTAATAAGAGAGATTATCCTTGTGATTTTGAGAATGCAAGATAGGCGAAGGACAAGCTTTTTTATCCGAATCCAATATATTTTGTCCGATTATCCTTGTGACAATAATAATGTCTCTCATCGTAGGAACTCATTTCACGTGATATCATATCGAAAAAATTAGTCTGTGATTCTTGAGATTGGAAAAGAGCCGAGTAACGCACTCTTCTTGATCGAGTCTGAATTATTTTGGACTATTATCTCTGAAATAATGGTAGATTGTCCATCGAGTTATTCTCTCAATCAATCAGTATCATCTCCATCATTTCAGGAAGTTGTTCCGAATGATCGTACATTAGAATATTCAATCTTTACATTTCAAGAATGAAAGACAGTAGAACGGCGAACTTTTTTCAATGCGAGCCGGAATTAAGTTTAATCAAATCATAATTCTAATTGCTGATATCACGGAAATTGAACTCATCGGAGATGAGTCTATAGATCCTCAATCGGGAATAGCTTCGTGATATCTAAAAAATTGAACTCAGAATATTTTCACTGTAGAAGTTATACAGATATCATTTCAGAGGGGTTTTGAGCTCGCAATTTTCTTCTGGGAATTCCTCAGGCATCTCAGATACTAAATCTATTGCTGATCTGTTGAAATGTTTGCAATCGGCAATGATCAATCCGAGTATTCAGTTTGTCAAATCATTGACGTCGTAATTGAATGTCACCCCTGGGAAAATTATTACTTCCCTTATTACGGTTCGTACACGTAAAAAAATGTATAAAATTGCAATGTATTTACTTTGAGAAAGTTCAATCTGACACTCATCCAAACGATTGACCTTGAACAATCCCTACCACCCCCCTCCCCCTAGACATTATTCCCATCAAAACTAAAAGGTATTCGTGTCGTTGCGAGAGACTAATCAAGTCATATATATGTTAGGCGACGGGAGTTGCTTATTTCGTTGTTTCTCGTATCTACTGCGAGGTAATCAAGAATTTCATCGATCAATACGTCTGAACATCGTGAAATGAATATCTCCAAATTGGGGGATTCATCGTCAGTTCATTGTTGACAATAAGTATTATAACAACATACGAAATTCTACACAGTGTTGTGAGCACATGTCCCGGGATCGTAATTGATGAAGTGGAGGAACGGTGGAATAATGGTGGAGTTCGGTGGAGGAATATTGGCAGTCAGTGGAATTCCAGATGGCACTCGGTGGCACTCGGTGGCAGTCATGGCCCTCGATGGCAGTCAGTGGCATTCGGTGGCACCGGTGGAATTCTGTGGAGGTCGGTGGCACTCATCGGCCCCCATTGGCATCCGGTGGCAGTCAATGGAATCACACAATTTTTTTCCTCATGACTATATAATATAGGAAGATATATATATATATATATATATATATTTATATAAATCCACAGTACATTCAGTAATTGCAGTATGTATATGCTTCATATACAGGGTGTCCGAAAAGTCAATACCCCCCCCCCCCTCATTTTTTCAGAAATGGTTGGGGATCGGAAAAAACCCCGGAACACGTGTCCCCTCATTTTGAGGGAGACACTCGATGGAGGCCTTGTTTTCTACCTTGAAGATCATTCTCGAGGTCGCTTGGAGGTCGACTGGATCATTTTGAATGGAGGAACCCACTTTTGACCTCGAATTCTGAAAGAACATAAAAAATGATTGAACCTTTCTTTGAAACTTTTTTTTTACCCGACTTGTCCTTGGCGAGATGAATGCAGGTCAGCACGGGTTGACGGTAACCGCTCTCGCTCCAAGAGTGAGCGCTTCATCGAAAATTTTTCCGACCGAAGGTGTTCATGATCACAGCAAAAATGAGTTGATATCCTTGTTCTTGACCTTGAAGGTGAAAATGACCTCCAAGGTCGGAAACAAGGTCACTAGTTCTTTTCCACTGTGATCGTGAACAACTTCCATCCTAAACATTGTTCGATGAAATGCTCACTCCCGGAGCGACAGCGGTTACCGTCAACCCGTGCTGACCTTCATCCATCTCGCCAAGGTCAAGTCGGGTCATAAAAAGTTTCAAAAAAAAGTTCCATCATTTTCTATGTTCTTTCAGAATTCGAGGTCGAAAATAGGTGTTTCCTTTCAAAAACATCCAGTTGACCTCCAAATGACCTTGAAAATGACTTTCAAGGTAAAAAACAAGGCCACCATCGCATGTCCCCCTCAACATGAGGGGACACGTGTTCCGGGGTTTCTCCCGATTTCCAACCATTTCTGAAAAAATGGGGGGGGGGGGTCACTCACTTTTCGGACGCCCTGTATATAAAAATCATGTACATCATGTGTGTGTATATATATATATATATATATATATATATATATATATATATATATATATATATATATTACGTGCAAAGTCCGAAATTGTGCTTTCCGGAGAGTGCACAACGATGGTTTGTGCAAAGCCCGTTGGGTCGGGCTTCGCACAATGCGAGGTGTGCAGAGTCCGATGCATCGGGCTTTGCACAGAGATTTCTTGTACAAAGTCAGATCCACCGGACTCTACACAACTCTTCTTGTCCAAAGCCTGATGTACCGAGCCTTGCACACAGAATCGGCCTGGGGTCTGTGAATCTTCAGACGTGAGTAGGGGAATCTCTGGTAATGATTCAAATAATATTGACAGCAGTCAGTCTTACGAGGCCAATCACAGCGAGACTGATTCGGGATGTTTGGAAAACGGAATCATGGGTCGAAAGAGCACTGATTCAATTGATATTCTGATGAAAATTTACGTTGGAACCAAACATGGAGGATTCCATCAAATATATCAATTCAACTCGGGTATCTTCATGTAGTGTTGAATGTGTTCAAAGTTACATGGAGGCAAATTTTTCGAATTATTCATTCTCGTTATTTCATTCAAACGTGCACTACAGAATTTTCAAAATACTAGATTTGCTTCGCTCGGTACACTAGTATTTTCGACTTTCACGGCGTTATTAATCTCATGGCATCCTCCATTTCCGTTGAAATTTCAACGTGGATTTTCATCAAAATATCAAAATTTCTTGAATCATGCGAGGAGTAACTCACTTGGTAACCATCAGGACACCCGCGATAAGATTTTTATAGCCTACGGCGCTCTTGATGAAACTGCCATCATCTTTGAACACAATCGAATCAATTTTAGGCATAAAAATCGATGCTTTTTCAATTCATAGTTCCGTATTCCGGATTAGTTTTCCTGAGATTGGCCTCGTGAGACATGGCTGCCATATTCATTATTTGAATCAGTCTTAGAGATTCCCCGACTCACCTGTGAAAATTTCAGATCCCAAACCAATTCTGTGTGCACAGATCGGTATATCGAACTTTGCACAACCAGAGTTGTGCAGAGTCCGGTGGATCTGACTTTGTACAAGAATTCTCTGTGCAAAGCCCGATGCATCGGACTCTGCACACTCCACATTGTGCACTCCCCGGAGTGCACGATTTCGGACTTTGCACGTAACAAATTATATGCTATAGTCATAAGGAAAAAAATTGTGTGATTCCATAGACTGCCACCAAATGCCAATGAGGACCGATGAGTGCCACCGACCACCACAGAATTCCAACAGTGCCACCGAATGCCACTGACTGCCATCGAGGGCCATGACTGCCACCGAGTGCCACCGAGTGCCATCTGAAATTCCACTGACTGCCAATATTCCTCCACCGAACTCCACCGTCATTCCACCGTTCCTCCACCTCATCAATTACGATATTAGACCTACAGTTTTACGATTTTTTGACAAAGTGGCATGTTTCTCCACTTTTCCTCCACCGAATGCCACCGAACTCCACCAACTTCCACTGATCTGCCAACGTTCTGCCACTGAGGGCCACCGTATTCCAATGACCGCCACCGAGGTCCACCGACTGCCATTTTGTTTCTGTGGCTCCACCAGAAATAGAACAGTCTGAAATATATCATGTTTTCAATTCTTGGTGATCTTCTTCACTGTGTCATATGAACCGAAGTCATTTCATCACAATGTGACATTGTTCCCATGGGAGAGATTTCATTTATCACAATTTGCCGTTGTCCCGAAATAATCAAATCCATCACGAGAATGATGCTGGACTAGAGGGAGATAATTGACCACCTATACATTTCTTTTCTTATTTTTTTTAGAGGAATGCAGAAGATCTTCTCCAATCCTCCAAATTTTCAATTTGAAATTTACCATTTTTCGACATAGATATGAGAGGGGGGATATAAATTTCTTACAACCAATTTTGAAGTTATGATAAAAATTTCATTTCTGATTAGGGTCTGATTTCTCGTTTGAATTTTTTCTCTTCAAAAATTCTCGACCAGTATTATTCCATGATTTTTTTTTTGGGAATACCTATGATAACATCAAAATGACCAGAATCTTTGGGGCCAGAGAATAATAAATGGACAGTCTCGTAATCTACATTAACATCAAAATTGATTAATGTTTCAGAATTCTTCTGGTGTACTTCGACATTCAGGTTGTATATTTCACTGAAAGCCTTCATCTCAACTTCATCACCAAAATACATATCCCGGGACATGTGCTCAAAATACTGTGTAGAATTTCGTATTTTTTTATAATACTCATTCCCAACAATAAACTGGCGATAAATCCCCCAATTTGAAGATATGTATTTCACAATGTTCAGACGTATTGATCGATGAAATTCTTGATTACCATGCAATAGATACGAGAAAAAATGAAATAAGCAACTCCCGTCGCCTAACATATATATGACTTGATTATTTATTTTTGCTGAAAGTGCGAATCACAAGTATGATGGAAACGTAGAATTTTAACAAGATCGATCGAAACTTGAATAATTTAGATAAGATTGAAATCATATTCACGAAGAACATTAATCTTGGTGTTAAATTTATATCTATTACTTATGGATTTGATAAAACATTACCTGTGATCCTACTATTCTTTAATTTCCCAGTAGACAAAGGACGTTTGAGGTCAATGATATATGAAGCTCTTTGAGATGTTATTGGTAGCTTATTGCAGTAGTGATCACTGTTACTGGTGACAATGTGAATAATGATCAATCTTTTATACATTCTCCCTTCCGTGCTGGGGATGGGAGGGATGGGGATAATGTGCGCCTGGAAAAAACTCTTCAATCTGGATGGTTGGAATAGAAATCAGGGTACCCTCTCGCAATGATACGAATACCTTTTAGTATCGATGGGAATAATGTCTAAGGGGGGAGGGTGGTAGGAATTGTTCAAGGTCAATCGTTTGGATGAGTGTCAGATTGAACTTTCTCAAAGTAAATACATTCCAATTTCATACATTTTTTCACGTGTACGAACCGTAATGAGGGAAGTAATAATTTTCCCAGGGGTGACATTCGATTACGACGTCGATCGTTTGACAAACTAAATAGTCGGATTCATCATTGCCAATTGCAAACATTTCAATGGATCAGCAATAGATTCAGTATCTGTGATGCCTGAGGAATTTCCAGAAGAAAATCGCGAGCTCAAAATCCCCTCTGAAATGATACCTGTATAATTTGTACAGTCAAAATATTCTGAGTTAAATTTTTTAGATATCACGAAGCTATTGCCGATTAAGGATCTATAGACTCATCTCCGATAAGTTCAATTACCGTGATATCAGCAATTAGAATTATGATTTGATTAAACTTAATTCCGGCTCGCATTGAAAAAAGTTCGCCGTTCTACTGTCCTTCAATCTTGAAATGTACAGATTGAATATTCTAATGTACGATCATTCGGAATAACTTCCTGAAATGATGGAGATGATACTGATTGATTGAGAGAATAACTCGATGAACAATCTACCATTATTTCAGAGATAATAGTCCAAAATAATTCAGACTCGATCAAGAAGGGTGCGTTACTCGGCTCTTTTCCAATCTCAAGAATCACAGACTAATTTTTTCAATATGATATCACGTGAAATGAGTTCCTACGATGAGAGACATTATTATTGTCACAAGGATAATCGGACAAAATATATTGGATTCGGATAAAAAAGCTTGTCCTTCGACTGTCTTGCATTCTCAAGATCACAAGGATAATCCCTCTCATTAGTATAGATTGAGATAGTTCACTGAGACAATGGAAATAATGAACAATGATTCGGCAAACGATTCGAATGAGAATCTCTGATTATAGGGGAAATGATGGAGCAGAATATTTTGGACTCGATCGCGAAAAAAGCATTCTTCGCATCTATTCGAATTTTAAGGTTCACAAATTAATTAGTTCAATGGGAATAGCTCCCAACGGCTTTGGACATCAATGAGATCTTTTCCCGAAGTGATTGTATTCACTAACTTTGGTCAAAGCAAAAAATATTCTCCAAAATATCTTCCACCCGATATTGAGAAGTGCGTTCCTCGCCTCTTTTTCAATATAAAAGTTCAAAAACTAATATCTTCGGTGTAAAATTTCACCTTATACGTTTCGCGTAGTGACGAGATGATGGAGATTAATTGAATTGGGATGATTGGATTGAAAATCTCTAATTGGAGCAGATACAATTGCATACACTTGCTCAGAATCCAATTGAAAATATTGCGTTTTTCAAATCTCTTCCGATCTTAAAATTCAAAGATTAATTGTTCTAATGTGGAATGAAAAGGTATGAATTCTGAGGGTTAGAGAGATGATGTCGATTGATGTTCAAAATGATTAGATGGGAAACCTTTGATAGGACCAAAGGTAATGGGGCACGATCTTTCAGACATGTATCAATAGGAGTGCGTTCTTCGACTCTTTTCCAATCGTAGGAGTCGAAGATGATTTTTTTGATTGTAAAATCGATCGAACTCCATTCCTGGGCCGATGAACATGATATGAATTGATAACGAAAACGATTTGATTATAAATCATCATTGCCGCAAAGATAATGATCCGAGACCTTTTTGACTCTACCAGATACAAATGTGTTCGTTGCATCTGTGTCCATCTGATAATTCATCGAATAATCCATTGATAGAAAATCTACAGGAATATCTTTTCAGAGTTATGACTAAGTAAATTGGAACCAAAAATAATTGGATTGCAAATATTTGATGAAAGAGAGAAGAATATGACAAAATATGTTAGACTAGAATCAGAAAAGGCGCGTCCTTCGCATTTCTTCCAATATCAAAATTGACATATTAATTATTATCATGTAAATTCAGTTGGTACAGCTTGTCAGGCTTATAGATAGAATGTCGATTGATCCCCGTGATGATTGGTTTAAGAATCCTCTATTCGTGATAAGATTATGGACCAAAATATATCTGACTAGGGTTAAAAAACGTGCCTTTTCCTCCCTGCATTCTAAAAACTAGAACATTGATCCTCATAATGATAAATCGATAGGTATAACTCCATGGGATGACTGAGATAGTATGTTTTGATCTCCAAAGAGATCCGATCGAAATATTTGATTGTCCGAAACCTAATAGTGCATAATATCACGGGATAGATAGATGGAGTTCGTTCATCAATTCTCTTCTCATCTGGAAATAGGCAGATGAATACGTCAGAAGGAAAACGACCCCAGAAGTTAAAGTTATCTAAAGCCATGAGATTTATGTGGATTGATCATCGAAATGATCAGACTAATCATCTTTGATTGCACTAAAAATAATGGGCCAAAATATCTCAGTTTCGTCGAGTTACAGATGAGGTAAGTGTATCAAATCTTTTCCCAAACTTCCAGATGTACACGTTCACATTCGTAACTTGGTTCGGAGACATTTGAAATGACATTATGTATGTTCTATTTCGAAAAATGATACCCGAAACATCCAGATTCGTCAAAATTTATTTTTCCATCGCCCGAAAACGTCTCTGAGAAAATCAGAGATTCTCAATCAAATAATTGAGCATATCAATTCATATCAAATGCAATTCCCTAGAAGGCACAATTGATTTACATTGGGATAATTAATCTGTGAAATTCGAAATTGGAATATAAGCGAAGAAGGTGCTCTCGTTGAACTGAGGCTGAGATATTTTAGACGTGGGAAAAAAAATTAATTCGATTTTATATTGAAATAATTGATAAGCAAAGTTTGAGATTGGAAGAGATGGGTAGAACGAGCTTCTCAGCATTAAATAGTGATTCGCGTGTAAAGTACAACTCAGAACAAAGATCGTTAATCTGAGATGACGGTACGATCAGTAACGAGCTTAGCGACATTGAATGGTGATTGGGGTAGTGTGAATGGAGGGGTGAGTTTTCTGAGGTTGAGGGGGTGGATGGAGGATGATTTTCATATTTATCATATTGAAGGATACAAGTTTTCAAGGCTAACCTCTTTTTGATTGGTTTCCAATAGAACATCAATACCTATTAAATGTTCCAATATATCATCGAATAGTTGGGGGTATTGATGAAGAAATAGTAAATATTGTAGATTTGGTAATTCCTCGAGGAATGAGATTGACGATTATATAAAATGAACCTAAAATGAGGGTTTATAAACAATAAGTATCCAATATTCCTATGAAGTTTTCAATCAACCGCGATAAATCCATGAACTCACCTGAGGAAGTAGAGCTTTCAACGTTCAAGTAAAGTTTCCAACAAATTGATATACCCTCAATTCTATTCATTGAAAATGAACGCGATATCTTTGATGCAGGGAACAACAAACTATTGACGTAAAAAATCAGCAGAAGTAATGTTTTGTTGACAACCAACTTCATGTCTATAGTGGGAAATCGATAGCATAAGGCAACAATTGTATTGCTCCTGCTATCGATTTGAATATCATGGAATGATAAATTAATCGTAATTTATTGAGAATCTACCGCCCGATATTGAGAAGTGCGTTCCTCACCTCTTTTTCAATATAAAAGTTCACAAACTTATTTCTTTGTTGCAAAATTTCATCTTATACGTTTCGCGTAGTGACGAGTTGATGTAGATTGATTCGATTGGAATGATTGGATTAGAAATCTCTAATTGGAGCAGATACGATTGCATACACTTGCTCAGAATCCAATTGGAAATATTGCGTTCTTCAAATCTCTTCCAATCTTGAAATTCAGAGATTAATTGTCCTAATGCGGAATATAAAGGTATGAATTCTGAGGGTTAGAGAGATGATGTGGATTGATGTTCAAAATGACTAGATGGAAAACCTTTGATAGGACCAAAGGTAATGGAGCACAATCCTCCTGACATGTATCGATAGGAGTGCGTTCTTCGACTCTTTTTCAGTCGTAAAAGTCGAAGATAATTATTTTGATTGTAAAATCGATCGAACTCTATTCCTGGGCCGATGAACATGATAGGAATCGATTACGAAAACGATTTGATTATAAATCATCATTGCCGCAAAGATAATGGTCCGAGATCTTTTTGACTCTACCACATACAAATGTGTTCGTTGCATCTGTCTCCATCTCATAATTCATAGAATAATCTATTGATAGGAAATCTACATGAATCTTCTTTCAGAGTCATTGATAAGTAGATTGAAACCAAAAATAATCGGATTGCGAATATTTGATAAAAGAGAAAAGAATATGACAAAATATGTTAGACTAGAATCAGAAAAGGCGCGTCCTTCGCGATTCTTCCAATATCAAAATTGACATATTAATTATCATCATGTAAATTCAGTTGGTACAGCTTGTAAGGCTTATAGATAAAATGTCGATTGATCCCCGTGATGATTGGTTTAAGGATCCTCTATTCGTGATAAGATTATGGACCAAAATATATCTGACTAGGGTTAAAAAACATGCCTTTTTCTCCCTGCATTCTAAAAACTAGAACATTGATCTTCATAATGATAAATCGATAGGTATAACTCCATGGGATGACTGAGATAGTATGTTTTGATCTCCAAAGAGATCCGATCGAAATATTCGATTGTCCGAAACCTAATAGTGCATAATATCTTGGACTAGATAAAAGAAGTTCGTTCATCGATTCGATTTTATATTGAAATAATTGATGAGCAAAATTTGAGATTGTAAGAGATGGGCAGAACGAGCTCCTCAGCAGTAAATAGTGATTTGCGTGTAAAGTACAACTAAGAAGAAAGATCGGTCATCTGAGATGACGGTACGATCAGTAATGAGCTTAGCGATATTGAATGTTGATTGGGGTAGTGTGAATGGAGGGGTGAGTTTTCTGAGGTTGAGGGGGTGGATGAAGGATAATTTTCATATTTATCATATTGATGGATACAAGTTTTCAAGGCTAACCTCTTTTCGATTGGTTTTCAATAGAACATCAATATCTATTAGATGTTCCAATATATCATCGAATAGTTCGGGGATATTGATGAAGAAATAGTGAATATTGTAGATTTGGTAAATCCTTGAGGAATGAGATTGAGGATGATATAAAATGAACTAAAATGAATGTTTATGAACAATAAGTATCCAATATTCCTATGAAGTTTTCAATCAACCGCGATAAATCCATGAACTCACCTGAGGAAGTAGAGCTTTCAACGTTCAAGTAAAGTTTTCAACAAATTAATATACCCTAAATTTTATTCATTGAAAATGAACGCGATATCTTTGATGCAGGGAACAACAAACTATTGGCTTAAAGAATCAGCAGAAGTAATGTTTTGTTGACAACCATTTTCATGTCTATAGTGGAAAATCGATAGCATAAGGCAACAATTGTATTGCTCCTGCTATCGATTCGAATATGATTGAATGATAAATTAATTACAATTTTTCGAGAGGTTATGTAACTTAGTGAGGAGAATGAATTTATAAGTTAGTTATGAGAAAAAATTGGATGAAATTGAATCAAAAACGGTGTAAATACGGAATGGTGACAGATGAAAATTAAATTTTATAGAGAAATATCTTTAAATGTTGGAGGTTGGCGAGCGAAGCGAGCAGGGGGGAACCCCCTTAGCATATATGTTACAGTAAATGTCCGAAATCCGTCAATCCTAGGATTGACTAGTTGTTCCTGACATTGACTAGAGGGGTCAGTCAATCCTAAGATTTACTAGTAAATCTTAGAAATGACCGAAACCGCGAGTCAATGTTGATTCGTGAAGATGAATTTCGGACATTTACTAGACAATCTTAGGATTGACTGACTGACCACCGTAAATGTCCGAAACATATAATGAGCAGAGAAATGAAAGTGTATGATGAGCAAAATTTATTCATGCAAAATGATATTTAGCGTAAATGTATCACAGCTGCACATAGTCTTAGATCTCACGTTCATACTAAACGGAGGTCACATCTTCATCACATCGATAATGTCATTCTAGTCTTACGAATTTTTCACCGACAGATAATATAGCACGTTGTATGATCAAAGTGAGAAGATTCAACAAAGTTGAATTATATTTCTTTTTAGAAAAAGATGAAAATTAAGGTATCATTTTGTTTACAAAATGTACTTCTTAAGTATTGGGTATACGACAGGGTAGCAAAGAGTTAGAACACTTAGGTTAGATTAAAAATAATAGCATTTATTCAAAATAAAATAAAATAAATTCATACCCCAGCAGTTTCTTTTTACACACACATCTAAACACAATTTAAATATTCATAGTCTTAACTATGACTTACTTTTTGTCGCGCAGCGATGAAAACACTAAATGACTTTAATAAAAGAAACTCTAAGTTGAGCTGTAATTACTTGATCACTCTGAAATTAAAAAGAAAAAGATTTTAGAAACAACTAGAAAACCAGGTAGTACATGGTAACTGCATTATAGCAGTGTTCCGGTGTACAAGTGGGCCTTTGGCGTGGCAGCTGCATTATAGCAGTGTTCCGATGCCAAAATGACAGTGTACCTGCAATGTTGATTGCGTTGGTAACTGGGCTCACCCTGGAGACTGAGTTGAGTGAAGATTGCTACCCAAAAGGCCGGTGATCATTGATATAGATGTCTAATTTACATTAATGTATTCTGGGTAGCCATCTATCGGCGACATATCAAACTACCGATATACAAGGTGTGAGTTTGGCGGTTGATTTGAATCGATAATTTGATACTTTTGCTAATAGTTAGGATTTCCATAATCAAATGTTGATGACATTAGTATTATGAATTCTTCTTCTAGGCTGCAACATATCTGAGTCGTATCCACAATATTCCAATAATATTCCCAAAGAAAATCTCCATAAGAAAGTCCCATAGATTTGAACCTGGCGCCCTTGAGCATGCGCAGTATCATCAATCAGTTTGGCCAATCAAGAGATAGCAATAGACAGCAGACGACATCAAGATATCCAGTGCATCAGTCATATGGATTGTGGTTATGACAGGTGTTTGTTTACTTTCAACAATCAGCTGGGTATTGTAAGTATTGCAAAATAATGACAAATAAATAGCAGCAATGGGTAAGTACACCTGAAACATATTTCTAAAAGCATGTATAAGCATATCATGGGTGTTAGTACTCATGGTATGATGTAATGAAAAATATTAGTGTTTTGGTGGTAGATGTTGATGGGCGATTTTTATAACTAATGAATAAATTATTGTTTTTGCATGATGCTGATGTTATATGGGTTGAATACTGATAGTTAATGCATTGCTGATGTCAGACAACTAATTCTTTATGTGTTTTTATAGGAAAACTTGGTGCGTCAACTGGGAAGGATGGCCCACGTTATGGGCCAGAGGCATCAGTTGAGCTGCGTTAGACTATCACCATCATCAGATGGGAGCCAAGGTGCAGAATAAACATCATTTCCTCGGGATAAATGGGATTCTGGGATTACCAAGGAAAATTTAGGTATGGAATCTTGACTATCTCTGAACTTCAGATGTAAATTCCTTTTGGACTGATTTTATATTGACTGATTCAACTCATCAATGTTGAGTTAGTGTAAACTATTATCAGCTGATGGCTGTGAGATTATTTGTGCAACAATATGTACTGACAGACCATTGAGAATAAGATCTGAATGAATGAAACTGAATGAATGGCTTTCGCATGACTCTTTTCTATTATTAACATTTCTTTTCTTACTAATAAAATAAAATATACATTCAGATACTAATTCTTGTATTTGTTTCATGTTCCTGATATTACCTGGTGCCAGATGTCCAGATTGAGCAACCTGATTACCTGATAAGATGTCCAGCCTCCTGCTTTTGCATCCAATAGTTGTTTGAGTTTCATCGATGGATGGATTGCATCGATGGATCAATATCATCATATTTTGGTATGGTTTGGTCATCAATTTACCGGTAAGGTCTTTTAGTATATTCTATATTGAATTTGGAACCCTGTTAGCTCAAATTAATCTTACTTATTTTCTTTCAGGTAAAGAAAATGGAAAAGTATAACAAAATCTAAAAAAGTCAAACTAAATTCTAAATCACAACTTCAAATTATACCTCTAGAGCCGCGATAAATTTACTATTTTAAAATCACCCCCAAAAGCTGAGCGCTGCAAAAGTGAAGTTGAATCTTCCTAAGAATTCAACAATATGAAAGCTACTTGTTACAACAGCTCTGGCTATTATGGCATCTTGAATTGCACAGTATCTTTTCCATTTAATAAGAACATCTATTTGAAGAACATTTAGCTTTACAATTGCATTTCGTCATCCCATGGTCACCTGTAATCGAAATTTTTGAAGCTGCTGCTCGTAAGCTTACAGATTGCGTCCGGTCAATTTCGTTGAGATCGAGGAATTTCTCTTTGCAAACTTCAAACTGGCTCCTCGGGAACAGGTTGTTCATTAAACCAGCTTTTGTTCCAATTCTGTAGAAATCCTCATCCTATAATAATAATAATACCTTCTTGTACCTCAGGAGCTTGTTTTTCGGCGCGAAGTTTTGAAAGAATCAAGTTCACGTGCCAACTATATTTTTCGTGAGCAATCACGTTTCAGACATTTACGAAGGCTTGTTAGTCAATCCTAAGATTGACTAGTGAATGTCCGAATTGCTGCCATTTCAACAACATTGACTAGACTTCCCAGTCAATGTTGCTGAAATGGCAGCATTTCGGACATTCACTAGTCAATCTTAGGATTGACTAACAAGCCTCCGTAAATGTTCGAAACGTGATTGGTCACGAGAAATATACTTCGCACATTAAGGCTAGTCCGGAGTCTCCGCAAAACCGCAACCAGACACGCACCGGTGTACTTTGAGGTTGCAGCTGCATCCAATGATTCTGAGAGCGATATTATTAATTATACGCTTTTATTGGTACTAAATGTGTTACTCAGTTGGCCACCTCTGAAATCTTATAACACGATACCATGCAAAGTTTCATGGCATTTCATTCATTAGGAATCGAGAAAAGCTTGAAGGCAATTTCTTGGTGGGACAGAGGGCGTCTGCGACTATTCCGATTTATTCCTCAATAACCAAACAGTTTTGGCCAGAATCAGATACTAGGCCTTCTGGGGATTGGAATTTCCTGTCGAACGAGCCCTCCCACGCCCGAAAATTTTGAATTTAGCTCGCAAAAACCTTGAACTAGTGTGACCATCGAGCACTATAACTTACTCAGCGAGCCAAAGAACTACGATTTTCTGGAGATATAGAATGAATCCCCAGGTGTGGAACAACTTATTCGATGGGAAATATCATGGTGTTTCAGTTGCCATATCTCGTTTGGGTCGGAATTGTGAGGTTGCAATACTATGAGGCGAAAAAGTGGTTCGTAATCTCCCATTGCACATGCAGTACGATCAAAGAGCCATCTATCGGGCAAAATATCCGGATTCTCTTCGGACTAGCCTTAACTTGATCTTCTGAAGACTCCGCGCCGAGAAACAAGCTCCTGAGGTACATTTCCTGAGGAATGATTATCAACATCGTGGATGAGGACTTCTACAGAATTGGAACGAAAGCTGGTTTAATTAAGCAGCTGTTCACGAGGAGCCAGTTTGTTGTTCGCAAAGAGAAATTCCTTGATCTTAACGAAATGGACCAGGAGCAAACTGTGAGCTTACGAGCAGCAACTCCAAAAATTTCGATTACAGGTAGCCAGGGGATGATAAAATACAATTGTAGAGCTAAATGTTCTTCAAATAGACGTTCTTGTAAAGTGGAAAAAATACTATGCAATTCAGAATTTCATAATAGCCAGAGCTGCTGTAACAAGTAGCTTTTATATTGTTGAATTTTTGAAAAGATTCAACTTCACTTTGATCATGTAACGTGCTATATTATTTGTCGGTGAAAAATTCGTAAGACTGGAATGACATTATCAATGTGATGAAGATGTGACCTCCGTTTAGTATGAACGTAAGATCTGAGACTATGTGCAGTTGTGATACATTTACGCTGAATATCATTTTGCATGAATAAATTTTGCTCATCATACGTTATCATTTCTCTGCTCATTATATGTTTCGGACATTTACGGGGGTCAGTCAGTCAATCCTAAGATTGTCTAGTAAATGTCCGAAATTCATCTTTACGAATCAACATTGACTGACCCCACTAGTCAATGTCAGCAACAAATCCTAGGATTGACGGATTTCGGACATGTACTGTAACACATATATATATATATATATCCATGAGTAGTTCTGTGGAAACTTTGGAATAATGTGTGCCTGCTTGTACGAACCCTCAAAACCCTTGGAGAAAATTCGTACCAGGCATTTACAACGAACTTCATGGTATTCTTCTTGGCGCAATCATTAGTTTGACGATTCAGGGCCACCCAAAAAAATTATCATCGAAAAAGGGGTTAAAATGTCAGTTACGTGCGCTGTGGTTTTTCATCCTTTCGATTTTTGTGAGTGTAAAGCGTCGCGAAGAGGCTCGTTTGAGATTCGGGCGGGCAAATACATCAAATATCGAAGTATCAAGCACCAAATTCTATTGCCATGAGAGACCAAAGACCACTTTTGTGTGTGAGCTGAGCACGTCCATTCTGTGGCGCAATTTCACCTAAATTTTACTCCCTCAGTCTTCCTCGTTTGGAGTGAATTTGCCTCATTCTACACTCTTCCGCACCTACTTGTTCCTGAAGTCAATTGTCAGGTGCAACTTTTCCATGCCGCAAAATTTCGAAAAGAATTGATTTTCATACTTTGCGGAGCTCTTTCCTGCGAGAATCTGGTTTTGCTAAATTTTTTGGTCAGTCCAGTGTGGTACTAGCGCGACCCTCAAACACGAGATTACGGAGATCCTCGTCATCTTTCTTCGAAATATCTGATGGCCAAATCGAGACCCCGAAACCTCGAGACTGTAGCTTGAATCGTTTGGCCGTGAGATCAATTTTAGTGTCAAATGTCAGGTTCTGTGCACCACTACCGTGTTATGCGTGTTATCCTTATGGTACCGATGGGTGGGAATTTTTAAATCTGTGCGCGAGTTGAATCATACATTATATGTTTGAAAAAGTCGAAAAATACTTGTTAGAACCTTCCGGAATGGGATTTGGGGTTGGCACATTCTCGGCCTCCAAATGTTGAAGTTTCAACGGGACTACTCATATGAATATTCATGTTTGAAGGATAATCCAAGTCCAACTTAGCTGATGTTATGCCATGATAACTATTCATTTATTCCCTTGGGAAAATTTGTTGTTGTAACTAAGCAAATTTTATATCGTTATTGAATTGGAAGTTTTCATGAATGGAATCCTTTATATCTCATCGAACCGAATGCCATCTATCCCGCTCACCAAAATCTGCAGTCTGAGGATTCATATTCATCCCGCAATTCTTTCATTGTGACATGAAAATTTCGCACTAAAATTGCCACTGAAACGAGGTGAAATGAGGGTGATACTGAGTGTGAGCGTGATTTGATGCAAAGATTACTCTTCACTATTCTGCCTCGTATGCACTACACAGACATTACGTGCGTGGTGATCATACACGTGACATGGGACTTGATGATGTCAGTCGTTCCATGATCTTGCGAAACATTAGACAGTCCCGTATATGTATCAGGTCGCGGCAGTATTCTCGAGGATTCTAATAGTAGCTTCCATACCTCTATGGTCCTGCATCACAAAGGTCAATCTTTTTATTTCTTCAATCGATCAATCATGTGGGATAGTGTCTGCGGTGTATGTGAGTTTCCGCAAGTTCAAATAGACACCTACACTTCATGATGGATTCCATTTCCTTCACTCATGATACTTTCGTATATAGGTTAAATTGGTCAATCGATTTCGTGAGTCAGTATGATATTGTTTGTTACGGCAACGTTTCGGCGATTTTTGTCGCCCTTCTCAAGCCTAAAATTACAATTACAATCATTAACAATCATTGGTAAAATCATCTCATCACTTTTTCTCTTTCATTACATACCTAGAGTGAATTGCACAATATATCATCGTTACATTTTGGTAACTCGTCACATGTGTGGTTTTGTGTATAAAATTGTGTATAAACTGTCAATGTAGAACATAATATGTATCAATTATTCGATTTTTTCAATATAATAACATAACCTATTGATTTTGTGTTCATCGCATAGACATATAAGACATAGACTGCTAATGCCGTGCTCCGGCCGTGGTACAGTGAACGAGAGAGACAGACTGCTCTAAGGGTCGCCTCTCTGTCTCTCTCGTCGCTTCTGATTGGTCGCCGCTACTCCCCGCCACGGATGCCCAGCAACCGTAAGCAAACAATATATAGCTCATCATTGCCGCTCGCAGCCGTGTAAAAATTAATAAAACTAAATCAACATGTACAAAGGGGAGGAATTTCGCATGATCCTCGTCTGATTACATTACTATCATGCTCTAATTACTCATCTGCAACTCATCATTTTTCCTGACAATTAAAACCTAAGCTCCGGAGGGGCCAGCACTTTATGAACAACTTTTAGTGTGAACTGTGCAGAAGCTCACGGCGGCCGAGCGGACTAAGCGCCAGGCGTACACTTTTTGCTGCGCACGGCCCGGGTTTGCGTCCCACTCGCGGAAATTTTTTTGGCTCATCTGCATTTTTTTATTCGTTTTTTTTCATTTAATTGAACGCATTGCTATATCTAAGGGAATTTCGGCTTGAAATTCTTTATCTAGAATCATTCGTGTTGATTACAGATGAGAAACGAATCGGCAAATAGGGTCATATTTAGATGGAGCTCATCTCAACCGGAATTTCTTTCATTATTTTGAACCGATCTTCATGTCATATCTTTGTCATATCTTTGTCTTTGAGTTACTCATGGAGTATATTCGTATTTCCTTTTCGTGCACTTTTTCTCTACAGAAAATAATATAACTCTACAGTGAAGGTTCGAAAAATAATGTCTTGAATACTTTTTCTTTTTTTGTACCATATAAGAGGAAGTGTACTTGGAGATTCGGTATTTTCATTTCCCAATGTCCAGAAACAATTTAAAAAGTTCAAATGAAATTCAAGCGATACGGAGATATTTTCTTCAACTCGAAACACATCACGTTTTTCCGCATGACAAGATCTTTGGAGTATTTTTAAAGAGCCATGTACTTTTTACCCGAAAAAGGATCTATATTGAGACCAAAGAGAAATTCTGCAATAATCTTCCATTTTGTATAATAAATCTAAATTTCAATGTTCTTGAATTTATAATATTGGGATGGCTTCAGATTCCAAGCAGGCAACATCTCTGAAAGTGCACAAAAAAGAAATACGAATATACTCCATGAGTAACTCAAAGACAAAGATATGACAAAGATATGACATGAAGATCGGTTCAAAATAATGAAAGAAATTCCGGTTGAGATGAGCTTCATCTAAATATGACCCTATTTGCCGATTCGTTTCTCATCTGTAATCAACACGAATGATTCTCAGTAAAGAATTTCAAGCCGAAATTCCCTTAGATATAGCAATGCGTTCCATTAAATGAAAAAAAAAAAAACGAATAAGAAAATGCAGATGAGCCAAAAAAATTTCCGCGAGTGGGACGCGAACCCGGGCCGTGCGCAGCAAAAAGTGTACGCCTGGCGCTTAGTCCGCTCGGCCACCGTGAGCTTCTGCACAGTTCACACTAAAAGTTGTTCATAAGGCCCCTCCGGAGCTTAGGTTTTAATTGTCAGGAAAAATGATGAGTTGCAGATGAGTAATTAGAGCATGATAGTAATGTAATCAGACGAGGATCATGCGAAATTCCTCCCCTTTGTACATGTTGATTTAGTTTTATTAATTTTTACACGGCTGCGAGCGGCAATGATCAGCTATATATTGTTACGGTTGCCGGGCAGCCGTGGCGGGGAGTAGCGGCGACCAATCAGAAGCGACGAGAGAGACAGAGAGGCGACCCTTAGAGCAGTCTGTCTCTCTCGTTCGCTGTACGACGGCCGGAGCACGGCATTAGCAGTCTATGTCTCATATGTCTATGGTTCATCGGTTACCTTCTTTGCGTGATAGTTTTCAATTTCGCGGTTCCTCTTATTTGTGTGTAAAGTTTTGATTCACCCATATTCGTCATAATCTTCTTACCGTCTATTTTCAAACTTGAATAAACTATGGATTATATCTAATTCTTGCGAATGACCTGGTGAATCGGTACATCATGTTACTGGATTTGAGCATGACTGTTATGTTTTGAACTGGAGTTCTTGCTCGTCTGCTCTGATGTAAAAGTTGTTATGAACAGATGTGGGAATTGTAGGAATTTCAAGATGGCCGGTTTGGGTGGATTTTGATTGGCGAAAATATAAGTGGCGCAATTCAAGGCCTGATTCAATTTTGAGAGTGGCAGAGAAATCTGTTCGAATAATGAATCTTTTAAATTCTGTAGGCGTGGATTTATCCAACAAAGAATTGAAATTTACGAATCTTCGGGTAAGATTTCGTTTATGTTCGAAATTCAGCTATATGATACAGCATGCAAATTGCAAAAATGTTAGCGAGCTGAATTCTCTCAAGTCGAATGAGTGCCTCCAAGCGTCCAGCAGACTTTTTATATAGTTCTCTTGATCCATGGAAATGCGGCCTCTCCTCTGGCATCTCGCGTGAGCCCCCTTTTTGCACAGCAAATCTGATGAAGAGCAGCGGCTGCCCGCGTATAGGCAGCATATAGATGCCCGATATTCTCTGATGAAGGAGGCCACGAGATGCAGTTTTGAGGCATCTTTTTGGTCTCAACAAACATGTAGAATATTAACTTTCTTGTAATAACATTTGCCCTTGCCTCTGCTGTGCTTCCAAGTACACGATAAGCCTTCAAAAGTTAGCCTCTCTGCAAAAAATGCTATATTCATCCTTATTAAAATTCACAGAGAAGCGATCCAATCATTTCGTGGTCTCCACTTCTCTACTCGTTTTTATTTCAATTTCTGCGCATTGCGTGTATGTAAAATTCAATATTACTGAGAATATTATGGATTCATTCACATTGCCTGCAAAGAGAGATTCTTTCACGAATTAAAACCCCATCCCATTTTCAACTCTCAGTTTCATGAATTCAAAACTGGTTTGGATAAAGCAATTATCTGTATACAGATGCCCTCCTTATCCTTACTCATGCCAGCAGACTACATAACAGAATTGTTCTGACTCATTCCCATTTCTCCTGAACCGATTTTCGTTCGCGCGAATTTTCAAATCGTAAGCTAATATGTGAAAGAGAGTGAAGCAAAAAATTACGTGGATCCCCCCAATTTTCATTTTTTCAATAAGACTGGAGTATGTAGATTTTAAATTTCGAGTATCTGTTATTGTGTTGATTGGGTTGTCCTGCAGGTTTATGTGAATCATTTCGGAAATCTTTCGTTTCATCCAGTTTTGTACTGTGTCCAAAATGTTTGGTTCTTCAGAATTAAAAGCATGTTTGTGATTTCTTATATGGTCATGGAAGACATAGTTCTGTTCATCAGGATTCACTGAATATCTCTTGTGTTCTGATATCCTTTCACGTAATTTTCTTTTCG
The DNA here is from genome assembly GCA_029851415.1 of Eretmocerus hayati. Classification (NCBI taxonomy): domain Eukaryota; kingdom Metazoa; phylum Arthropoda; class Insecta; order Hymenoptera; family Aphelinidae; genus Eretmocerus; species Eretmocerus hayati. Next base: position 76,625,652 of record CM056744.1, on the reverse strand, counting down.
TCTCTCCCACATATGAGGCGTTACAGTTATCACGATCTATCTTGTATACAACATTGGTTTGGTTCCTCTCTTCTATAACATCTTTGCCTCTTTCCACAATATTCAGTCTATTCTCCACTTTTGGTATGGTTCTTATGTTATAGGTTTTCAACTTTTTGGTAATGTTTTCATAATAACCTTTGACATATGGAATTGTGAGGCATAACGATTCTTACTCTGGTTTTTTTCGTTCATGTTGGAATTCCTTTTCAAATGTATTCTATTTTCTATGTGTGATTTTATGAAGCCTTTTGGGTAGTTGTTCATCTCCAAAATTTCTTGGATTAATTTAATATTTTTATCTTGAAATATCTTATCGGAAAGCATTGAGGCTTTATCCACAAGTGAGTATATCATTACTCTCTTCTGTGATAGTGGGTAATATGACTTGAAATTCAAAATTCTTCCTGAAAATGTTTTTTTGTGATACCAATCATATGTACATGTTTCATCTTCATTGCGATGCACCGTAACTTCCAAGAAATTCAGGGCTTTTTCTATTTCAAGTTCAGGAGTAAATTGTAGTCTTGGGTGGTATGAGTTGAGAGTGGTCAAAACCTCATCAACTTTGTTGTGTGGAACTATCATAAATATGTCATCTACATATCGTCCATAGAAAAGTGGAGTAAAACTAAGATTTGTCAAACAGTATACTCCTAGATCTACCATAACAATGTCTGCAAAAACGGGAGAGCTTGGATCTCCTATGGGAGTAACATGTGTTTGTCGATAGTACCCTCCATTAAATTGGAAAAACGTATTTTTCACTAAAAATCCGATGCCTTGTAATAGATCTTGTAGAGAGATGTTATAGTTTCGTCTAATAAGGTGGAACCTCTTTTCAACTCCTTCTCCTATTTTTTGTAAAGGTGTGTTTGGGTACAAGGCCTTTGCATCTAAACTGAAACATATGTGATCTTTAGGTATTTTTATACCCGTAGTCCTTTTTATGAAATGTTGGCTGTTTTTCATGTGTGAGTTTGGTCTAGGTATACTGTTGTGTAAGATGTTTTTCATAAATTCAGAAGATTGGTAAGACACCTACACTCCATTATTTTGAGATGTGCTCTATCATCTAAGAGTACTTCCCAGCGGAGAAAAAAATCTCCAAAAGATTCCAGCAGCAAGATAGTGTATGTAGTGTTCTCCAGCTCCCGCGAGTTCGAACACACACCTTGATTCCATGATTTTGGGGTTGTTCCACTATTTGGAGTTGAATTCCGGCAAAAAAATAGTCAAGAAAATTGTAGCAGCTATTGTTCAACTTCTGCCTTGAAGCGTTTGATCGATATGATAGGTGGAATGGTGTTCATAGTGTTCACCAGGTCCCGCAAGTCCAGCTAGACACCTAGATCTCATGGTATTGAGGGTTACTGTATCATTCAATTGGATTTCCGGCGAGAAGATATCCTAGAAATTTCCAGTGGCAATTACGTAACCCCTGCATTGGAGCATTCTGTTGATGTATCATGTGGAACAGTCCGTGGTGTTCTTCAGCTCCCACAAGTGCAAATAGACACCTGAACTTCATGATTTTGAGAGTTGCTCGACCATTGATGAGAGGTTCTTTCCGGCGAAACAATATTCTTGAAATTTCCAGCGTCAGTCTTCCAACCTCGGACTTGGAGAAATGGATATATTTTGTAAGACTGTATATTGGATGTTTTCAAGCTCCCGTGGATCATAATAAACACCTGGATCTCATGAATTTAGGGGTGTCCTACGATTTTCAAGAGTTTCCCGTTGGAAGAGGATCCTAAATCATTCCAGCGGCAAATTCATGATACTTATTCCAAAGAATTCGACGAATTCATTGCGTGAGATGGTGTTTGGAGTGTTTTTCGGATTCCGCAAGTTCCAAGAGACACCTCAATTTCATGATTTTGAGGGTCGTTTTATCATTTCAGAGTGTTTTGAGGCGGGAAGGGACACGAGAACATCCCAGCGGGAATAATTGGACACCTGGTCTAGAGCAGACGATGGATGAATCACGTGAAATGGTGTTGGTAGTGTTTTTGGAATCCCGCAAGTCCCAAAAGATATCTAGATTCTATGATTTCCAGGGCCATTCTACCATTTGCGAGTGATTCTCGGCGAAACAGGACCCAAAAACATTCTAGCCGCGATTTTGTGATACCTAACTGAAGACGTGCGATGAGTTGATCGCGTGAGATGGTCTTTGTACTGTTTTAGGAATCCCGCAAGTTCCAAAAGACACCTAGATTCCGTGATTCTGGGGGTCGTTCTACAATTTTCGAATAATTTTCGGTGAAAAAGGATCCTAACACACTTGAGCGGAAATGTTATGGCTATTGCTTCCAGGAACTCGATCACTTGGTTACATGAGATGGTGTTTGAGGTGTTTTTCGAATTCTGCAAGTTCCAAAAGACACCAAGATTCCATAATTTTGAGGTTCATTTCATCATTTGCGAGTACTTCCCGGCAAAAAAGACCCGAGAACATCCTAGCGGCAATTATGGATACCTGGTCTGAAGCAGACGATTGATGAATCACGTGAAATGATGTTTATAGTGTTTTCGAGATCCTTGAAGTCTCAAAAGATAACTAGATTCCATGATTTTGAGGGTCATTCTACTATTCGCGAGTATTTCCTGGCGAAAAAGGACCCAGAAACTTTCCAGCGGTAATTTTATGATACCTCCTCGGAAGCGTGCAATGAGTTAATCGCGTGAGATGGTGTTTCCAGTGTTTCTAGAATCCCGCGAGTCTCGAAAAACATGTAGATTCCATGATTTCAGGGGTCGTTCTACGATTTCCGAGTGTTTTCCGGAGAGGGAGGATCCTAAAACATTCCAGCAGCAATTTTATGACACTTGCTCCGAAGCATTTGTCGAGTTGATTACTCAAGATGGTTTTCGAGGTATTTTTCAAATTCCGCAAGTTCTAAACGACACCTAGATCTCATGATTTTGAGGGTCGTTTCATCATCTGCGATTGTTTCTCGGCAAAAAGGGACTCAAAAACATCCCAGCGGCAATTATTTGACACCTGGTCTAGAGCATACGACAGATGAATCGCGTAGAATGGTGATTGTCGTATTTTTGGAATTCCGCAACTCCCGAAAGACACCTAGATCTCATGGTTTGTGGGTTCATCCTACCATTTCGAAGTGTTTTCTGGACAAAAGAGATCCGAAAACATTCTAGTGGCAAGTTTATGACACCTGCTTTGAAGCATTCGATGAGTTGATCAGGAGAGATGGTGTCCGTAGTTTTTTCCAAATCCTTCAAGTCTCAAGAGACACCTAGATTCCATGATTCTGGGGATGGCTCTACCATTCGCCATTCATTTTTGGTGGAATGATGTCCCTAAGAAATTCCAGCGGTGATCTTCCCACTCCTGTTCCAAAGCATTCGATGAGTGCATTTTGTGAGATGGTGTCTGTTGTGTTCTCCAACTCCTGCAAGTTCTAACAGGAACCTAGATTTCATGATTTTAGATGTCGCTCTACCATTTGCCATGACTTTCCCGTGGAAAATATTCTAAATAGTCCCAGCGGCAATTTTTTAACCCCTGCCTTGAAGCATCCGATAACTAGATCATGTGAGATGGTACCTAGAGTGATCTCCAGATCGCGCAAGTCGTTCAACACTCCCAAGTAAATGAATTCTCCCTCAAAGGGGTCCCCAGGAAGCATGTATATCAACATAGCTCCGAGTTTCACCATTTCGGAACACATTTGACCCATCACGAACGATTAAATGGTTCAGAAAGGTGTTAGAGGGTAGTGTACACATTCCAAGGATCATATAGGACAGTTTGGACGATGCCAAGCTGACAAATACAGCCCGGGTGACTAGAAAAGTAGCGTATCCCCGTCTCGAATACAGTGCGAAGCCATAGTGGTGATGAGGCGGAGAAAGTTCAACTCGCCCCATTCTTACATCAAAGGGCAAGAGATACCACACGCGCGAGACAGAGTTGAAATATCCGGGTGTATGGCTCGATGACTAGTGGTCGTTCAAGAAGCACATTCAAGAAGCCGCGCAGGAGGCAAGCAGGGTCGGAACGGCTCTTCAGCGGCTGATGCCAGACATCGGAGGACCGGAACAGAAGAGGCGTAAACTGCTTAACATCGTGAGCGCTTCCATCGTGCTTTACGGTGCACCCGTGTGGGGGAAGAGAGTAGAGAAGACCGTCATCAAGAAGAGGATGGGACCTGTCCACCGGAGAGCGGCTCTGAGGAGCATCCGTGCCTACCGCACCATGTCAGGAGACGCAGCTTGCGTATTGGCGGGAACGCCACCCATCCAATTGCTCGTTGTGGAGTGAGTGAGAATCTGGGACCGGCAAAAATTGATCGAAGCCGAACGAGTGCTCATCCCAACGATCAAGGAGATCATCCGCGACAACGAGAAGGAAAGCACCCTTGAGCAGTGGCATACTGAGTGGGATTCGCCATTCGGGAATGGCAGATGGATGCATCGGCTGATCCGTGACGTAGCCAAGTGGGCGGAACGCACCCGCGAAGAGATAGATTACTGGGCAACGCAGGCACTGAGTGACCAAGGTTCCTTCGGTCCCTACCTGACCCGTTTCAAGGAGAGGACATCCCCAGCATGTCAGTCATGCGGAGATAACTGAAATGATGCTGAACACGCTCCGTTCGCGTGCGACGACACCCAAAGAGAGGACAACGGTAGCAAGAAGGTTGATGCCCTCTCAGCATGCTTGTCAATGTCGGGAAAATGTACGAGAGCATGGTGCTCGACAGGGTGGGAAAAGCCTACGAAGAGAGCGGCGGGCTATCACCGATGCAGTTCGGATTTTGGAGAGGACGTGGCATGAGTTACGCAATTGAAACGGTCCGAGAGCGGGTACATCGAGCGGTATGGAAACTATATCAAGTGAGAGGAGGCTTCTGTGCCACCATTGCGTTGGACATCAAGAACGCATCCAACTGTATGAGCTTAAAGCGAGTCTACGAATCCCAGGCAGGCAGAGTACCCCCCCCCCCCCCCCCCTACTTACTGACCGTAACGAGTGACTACCTGAGAGACAGAACCCTCGTGTACGATACTGACAAGGCACAAGAGATTTGAGAGCTATCAGCCTAAATCGGGAGGGAATCAGAGTCTCCGGTCCGTTTAAGTGGAACACCCAGTACGACGGCCTGATGACTATCGCACTGCCAGAAGGGGTGATAATTTTGGCATTTGCGGAGGACGCAGGTTTCATAGTATGGACAGACAACAAGAGACTTCTGCGTAGACGCGCGAACTAGACGCTGGCCCTAGTCTGCGAGTTGATGATCAGCAGGCTCCTACACGCAAAGGAGAGTGCACCGGTACACTCGGGGCGCCCACGTCGATTGATTGATTGATTGATGCCCGTTTATTCGTCCGAAGACAAAAAAGAAAAATAATCAGTTACATATGGTAATATATGTCACAGATCAATAGTGCGCATTAATAAAAATGATGAAGTCATTTGGTCAAGGACAAATCTTAAGTATATCACAATTTGTGACTAGTCAGGTAGCACTCAGGAGATTCACAAACTTCATAGAATAATATAGGAATATAAAAATATAAAAAGAAATGGCAGGGCTCACAGTCATATTACAGAAAAGTTCAGTCAATTGACGAAGGGTCACACGTATACTTATAATTTTATTCTAGATGAACGAATCAAGCAACAAGTCAGCCCAAGCCTTTCAAAGTTTAGAGATTGAAGTAATGCTTCTTCTCCACATCAATCCTCTGGGGAGACTGTGTGAGCAAAAAATCCTTCATAGCCTCTTTAAATAATGACATTTTCCCCAGCTGCCGAAAGCCCGGAGGGAGAAAGTTCCACAAATGAGCACATTGAACCTGGAAAGATCTTCTTCCATATTCAAGTCTCATATTGGGAACTTTGAGTACCCGCTCTTCTGCATCACCGCGTGCGGGGCGTTCAGATTGGTACCTGGTGAACATCGCAGCTAGGTAGCCAGGCTCTCCTAAATGCATGATCTTGTGCATTAACAGAGCTGCGAAGTACATTCTCCGCGAATCAGTACGTAACCGACCCAAACGCTCCCTAAACGGGGTGATGTGCTCGTCTCTCCTAAGATCAAAAATGTACCTCACACATGAATTGCTTAGTCGTTGTATCCGTTGCCGCTGTTCGTCCGTGGCGTCGAGGTACACGACCGTGCAATAGTCTATATGCGGTTGAACCAGGGACTCAACTAGGCGAACTCGGAGAGGTCTGGTGATACATGCCCTAAAAAACCGCAATCCATAGAGGGCTCTGTTGACTTTCTTAGTTACTTGGTCGATGTGCGGTTTCCACGTCAGTTCACTGTCAAGTGTAACACCAAGGCTCACGACCGTATCACTGAACGGGATGAACTTTCCTTCCTGTATCTCAACCCCTGACAAGTCCATTCTCTTCAGATCTTTGATATTCCTCTCAGAACTGAAGTAGATTGCCTTGCTCTTGCCAACGTTGAGACACAGGCCGGAACTTCTGGCCCACTCAGCAACAAGTCGTCCTATTTCTCCCAGCTGAGCAATGCCCTCTCTGATCTTAGATTTCTCGACTTGGAGATAAATTTGTAGGTCATCCGCATAAAAAAGATGATGTACTGACTTCCCGTCAAGCAAACCAGGTAAATCATTGACATATAAACTGAAGAGTAAAGGCCCAAGAACGGAACCCTGTGGAACACCCAGATTGGTTTTGAGCCAATCAGAACTACCAGATTTTGAAGTAACTTTTTGGGTGCGGCCTTGTAAGTATGATTTTATCCACAGGAGTGCCGATCTCGAAAAGCCTAGATTTCGAAGTTTGCTCAACAGCTTTGATGGTGATATTGTGTCAAAGGCTTTACTGAAGTCAAAAAGCAGGAGCAAGGTGATCTTTTTCTTGTCAATACCTACTCGGATGTCATCGGTCAACTTTAGTAAAGCTGTCTGGGTGCTATGATGTTGTCTGAAACCAGTCTGGAAGCGATCTAATAATTTCTCAGACTTCAAAAACTCCGTGATTTGGTCGTGTGCGATTTTTTCCAAAACTTTGGCAAGGAAGCAAAGCAGCGCTATAGGACGGAAGTCCGAGACCGTTGATGGAGCGGTGGTCTTTTTTAATGCAATTAGCTGTGCCTGCTTCCAAGCCTCAGGAAATGCACTATGAGCAAAAGAGGAGTTAAAAATATGTACAATAAGATCACCAATAGCCGGAAGAGCCTTCGCGATCACGCTTTGGGGTATCCCGTCCGCCCCACGGGCCTGTGAAGAGAAATGTTTAATAGCAAGGACTACATCACTGTAATTTGTGGGCTTGAACTTAAACCCCTCCTCTGAGGCCGAATTTATATCGTCCATTGCTTCCTCTATATTTTCGTGAGGCGAAACGGAAACTCCCGCAAAGTGAGCGTTCAACTCATCCGGTGTGAAACCATGAAGTTCCTCCTCTTTGCTTTTAGGCAGGAGGCCGAGGTTGCGCATTTCCTTCCAAATGTTCTTATGTTGATCAAGAGCGTCTGAGAGATGGTTTTGAAGGAAGGAGTTACGCTCTTGTTCCATGCGCAGGTCGACTTCTTCGCTAAGCCGGAAGTACTCACTTTGAAGCTCAGGACACTTTCGCTGGTTGCGTTGATTCCGCTCCCAGCGCCTGCGCGTCGCATCTCGCTTATTCATGAGTACCTTCAACTCAGGACCAATCCAAGGAGCATCATTTTTTCGCGGGTTGATAGTTTTTTCCGGCGCTAATTCATCTATAACAGTCTTCAAGTTCTCATTTAAGCAGTGAATTGCGTCTTCCAAACTGATTTCAGCATTTTCAAGAGCTGTCCAGTCGCAGCGAAGCAGACGGTCATTCAGCATCTCCGGAGTGATGTTACGAAAATCCCTATAAGTGAAGGTATTTTTTGGCGGAGTGGGAGTAAAGACGTTGATGGTGACGTCTATGACCGAGTGCCTGCCGAAACTGGGCAGGAGTCTATTTTGAAAGTCAGTAATGATGTCATTGTCATCTACGTAAATATGATCAATCCATGTGTGCGATACATTTGGGGTGTGTTGGTGAGTCGGGCCATGCTGCACTATCTGCAAGGCAAGTTCTTCTGTCAGTGCAGTCAGTGTTTTGGTGTCAGGGTGAGCAGCGTCCAACATGTCTGCATTCAGATCTCCCATTATAATTTTATGGCTGTAATCACCACACAGTCGGCGCAATGAGCCAAATAACCCATCGTCCTTCTGCATGGCGATTTTCGGAGGCCTGTAGATCACTCCGACTAATATTGGAGGGGAATTGCCCTGCTGCACGCTACAGAAAAGGAATTCAGGCACACCAGGTTTCCCCGGACCAAAAGTGTTAGATGAAACAAGTTTCTCTACTTTGAAATCATTGCGTACATACAAGGCAATCCCACCGCCCTCTCTGTTTCGATCTTGTCTCAACAATGAAAAGCCCGGGATCTGAACGAGACTGTCATCCACATGCTCATCTAGCTTTGACTCAGCCACCCCAAAAAGATGGTAGGAAGGGTCGTTAGCTACGAGCAAGCGCAGATGCTCAATCTTATCTGTTAAGGAGTTAAGGTTGATAAACCCCGCTTTCAAGAAACCACCACTCCCTCGTCGCTCCTCAGCAGCTATATTCAGTCAAGGAGTTCTCACTGGATCTGCTGCCGAAATACCACTCTGCTCCGGAGAGGAGGTGCATCCCTGGGTGTTGTTTGAGGACGCACTAGTGGGTTTTCGAACACTTCGACAGGCCGTTTGAATGACCTGCAGATCCGCGAGAGATTCAAACGTATGTGCTCGCTCACCATTTTTTCGCCTAACCCAGAAACGTCCGCCGCTGTGCCAGACGTATTTCAAGCCCAACCCACGTGCGACGGACCTCAAGCGTATATATTCTTTGTATTTTTCACGGGGGAGCATTTCGTTTACGTAGATCTTACGATCTGGCACATGAGCTTTGGTATCGGGGTCAAGCAAATCCGGCTGGATGTTATTCGCCGTGAAATAATTATGGGTGATTGAGCGTTTGGCCTGAACCACCTCCTTAACTAAACGACTGCTGGAGAGTTGGACCACGCATGATGGAGGTGTGCGTGAATCGGCAGCAGAGGGATTTGAAGATGAATCGGATTTACTATTCGGTGTCCCCCCAGACACACGCGCTGGTGGCAGAACAGAAACATCAGCAATGTCTTCTCTCTCCAGACGTGGAAAGATGGTCTTGAGCACTGCGAACGAGATATTACGTATCACTGTCGGCGAGGCCACAGAGTCTTTCGTTAAAGCACCATTAATTATCAGTTTACAGGGCTCAAGACCATCACTGATAGGTCCCTGCCCCCGCCTCCCACCCTGTGGTTGGGGGGATATTCCTGTTGTGGGTGGAATCATGGAAGGAGAGGATTGATGTGTCGATTCGGCATTACTATTCTCATCAATAATAATTCTATTGTTTCGCAGACTACTCTGGCTACCTGTTAATAAATCGGTCAGGCTGGAAATCTGGCCTTTCATAGTAGAATTTTGCTCCAGAAGAAGCTGACGATCTGAGCATAGCTCCTCCAGCCTGGAGTTCTGCCTCTCAATAAGGTGCTCGAGAGATGACATGCGTGCCAAGAGTCGGTCATCCACCTCGTTCACTGCTGGGGTGGGAGGTGGAGACATAAAGGCATTAGCCTGTCGGCTCACGAGAGTTCTTATCTCGTCGAGCTGATTCTGGAGCATTTCGTACTGACGGTAAAAAAGGTCCAGAGTAGTCTGCGCTATCAGCACCCACTTGGTGTCAGAAGAAGTTGACTGCGTCGATGTTGATGACGTCGTTCCTGCTGCTGAGTTGGTGATGTTGCTCTGCAACGTCTCAGTTCTTTGCTCTAGCGGTGGCGAGAGCGATGACTGAGAGGCAGAGGTGGTCCGCGTATCATCCTGCCCATTTTGAGTGTTCGCGGGCTCTAGTGTGCTCGACTGGCGAGTGAGGACGCTGCGAGACTCATTCGAAGCAGCAGTCGGCAGTCTATGCCCCGCAAGCGTGAGCTGTGGGCTCTCAGGTGGAAGGGAGCCACTGTTGGTGGGGAGCTTTGCGCTGCGGCCGGTGGTGGTGGTCAGCGATGCGGGGGGAGACTTCACTGACGACTTGCGTGAGCTTAACTGTGTGTGTGCGGCAAGCTGACTACTCACACGACTTCGTGAGCTTGCATCTTCCTTCTCTCTCTCTCTGGATGGCTGAATGCTCGAGCGGGTGGTCAGAGTCGTCTGCTTGGACGCACTCGAGGATGATTTTACACTCGGAGTTCCGCTTACCTGCAGGCACCGCTCGCATGTCACTGCACCTCGTGATGTCTTTGAGCATTTGACATGAGCTGATTTCCTACAGGTGCCGCATTCTCTGCTACCTGATCTTATAACGCCATTGCAGACGCAGCAGGTGTTATCGCTCATCGTGCGGGGCGGCGTAGCAGACAGCAGGTAAGCAAAGCAGACGACCTCCGAGCGTGCGCACAAGACTCACTTTGAGCGCCAAGCACTGCTGATCCGATGTTGGAATTGCGGATGCAGAATTGGAATTATTCCTCCCAGGCTCGTGCAGGAGCCATGCAGTGATGCTCCAGAGGTTTGAGCCTGCAGGAGGAAACCCAATCTGCAAGAAAGTGCCACTCGGGACGACGTTTCGATGGTTTAAAATACATTCAAACACAGAGCGATGTTAGATGCGTGTTGATATACTCACCGCCAGAGAGAGAGAGGGAGAGAGAGATCGTAAATAAACTGGCATTCTCGGGCGCTAGCCTAGCTGAGCCGGCCTGTCGCATCTGGAGGACGCAACGCCCGCGTTTGGAACCGACCGTTCGCCTCGAACGAATGATGGTTATGTAATTGAATACGGATTCGCGCTGATCCTCGCGCTGATGCAGTTTTCGCCTCATGTTAGATTAGTTGTCCAATAGAATTGAGAGATCACAGAATGTTTCGTAACTCGGTAAAAAATCAATTCAAGCATCCATTAATATGTGTGTAGAATCTCATGAAGATTGATTGTTCCGTTTCGGAGCCCTAGCCATCAAAAACCGGGTATTTTGGTCGAATTCAACATTGCGCTCATGGGAGACGGCACATGAAATGTCACTTTCTTGGGTTTCGCAGTCGATTGAGATTACAGAAAATGATGGGATTGCATGAGGGAAAAGTTTAGCCAAAGATGCATCTTTTGGCCAAATCCGCTCATGATTGATCGTTTAGTTTTTCCGTGGCAGTTGTCGGAAAATTGAGATCATCACGCAAATACGGTTTAAATGCAAATTATCAACTAGTTTGGAGAGATTTTGATCACAAGAGTATATTAGCTCATTCGAGCTTGATTTTTGATGGGCAAAACAGACTCATGCGCCAAAATTATTATTTCGTTCAAATCTATGTTAGTGTGAATATGAGGTTAGGTAGCCATTGACTCACGTAGTTGGTAGACAACTACCTCAACAAGTACGCTGGATACGGATATACAATTCGTCTTACTCCACAATTGGAAAAACAATGTCAAAATTCATTGTTTATGTGACCATTGGAAATTGGAAATCAACCAAGTTCTTGGGATTTTGAGTGTATCATTTTGTACTGATTTGAGGAGGGCCAAGAGAACACCGTGGTTCTCAAAGCACTTCCCTCGCCTCCGCGAAATCGTAGGAAAATTTCCGAACAGAATCCACAAAACTACCTTCAATTTTCTAACAAGTGGATTCAGGTCATATTAGTTCCGTTGCTCACATAATACACAATACTATAGGGTGTTTGCTACAAAATTGCTTCGTTCCATAATTGCTTATTATTATGATTATTATCGTGAATTTGTTATTTCGATCGGTATAGACCATAACTGTAAGGAATTTTGAGATCCACAGCTCGACAGAAGTGTATATTTCCGCCAAAAATCTTCATTTCTATGAATATACCCATCGAAATAACAAATGTGGAGTAATAATTCCATTAGCAATTATGGAACAAAACAGTTTTGTAGCAAACAACCACTAGTATTTCAGATTCGGTGAGCAGCGAAACTATCACATAAGACCCACATACAACTTCTTGAAAATTGAAAATAGTTTTGTGATTTCTTTTGGAAAATTCTTCATCGATTCTCCACAGGCACGGGAAACGCTCCGAGAACTTCAGTGTACTCCTGACTCTTCCCAAGTTAGTACAAAGGGATATCCTCGAAAACTCGAGAATAAATGTCAATCCAGTCTGAAGGTAGAGCGAACTGATCCCGAAAACTTGATGGATTTCGAATTCCCCATGCTCACATAAACAGTGGATTTTGATTTTGTTTTCGCAATTATGAATTAGAACGAATTGTATATTCTTATTCAGCATACTCGTGAACATGAGGCGGAAACTTCATCAGCGTGTGGATCAGCGCAAATTCGTGGTCACTCATCATACAACCATCATTTGTTCGTGGTGACCGGTCGGCTCTGCGTCGGTTTTTCAGATGCGCCGCGCCGGCTCAGCTCGGGCAGCACCCGAGAATCCCAGTTTACGATTTCTCTCTTCTGATGCGAGCGCCCCGGCTGTAGCGGTGCGCTCTTTTTTGCGTGTAGAGCTTGCTGTCAAGGAGAGCAAAGCGGTAGCGGTCACGAGGCGGAACAAGTCAAATTTTCCTTTCTCCGAATTCTCCACCAAGAATTACTGGGATCAGAGATGCAAAATTGGTTTTCCTGATTCGAGTATTTCAGTGAGTACATGACAGTTTCATGAGAAAAATTCTTCGCATGATTGAGATGAAATCTGAATCGTTGAAGCTGATTTGGATGGCCTAGGAGCAAGGAGTTACTTCAAATTCACGTAGATGGGAATGTGAGAGACAGACCTGGAATTGGGTGCCCAGGGCTCGTTTGAGATTTGGGCGGGCAGAGACATCAAATATACACTACCGGTCGTAAGTGTGTGCACACTTGAGAAGGAAATTCCGATTTTGCTCACTTGACTGCTCGGATCTATTTGGTCCAAAATAACTCTACTTGAGCTCATTTTGTAGCTTCTTTCAATCACTTTAAGAGTTATTTGGTATTATCTCTGCGCAGCTCAATAGATTTTAGCACAATCAATCTGAAATCTTGTAGAATTTCATAGAAATTGGGTCATTATGCAGACCTCCGCAAGTCTGGCGAAGATTGATGGATTCAGATGATTCTGAAAGCATCTTAAAGTGGAAGTCAAGAGCTTCAAAATTCGTTTCATCTGAAAAAAAATTCTAGCTCGTTTCTGATTTGAGCTGTGACTGTTTTTGTAAGGGAAGATTCTTCTCGGAAAAGAGTCCCAAAACCCACGATACGTGGATTAATCGGGCTCACGTAGGTATTCCTCTGAGTTTCTCCGAATTTTCCCGTGTTGTTGCTGAGAGAAACCAAGATCAGTGCCTATACCTCTGAAAAAATGAGTCCATTGATAATTTCTCAATGACTGGTCCTTTTTGCGAGAAAAATCTTCCTCTACAAAAACAGTCACAGCTCGGTTTAGAAATAAGCTAGAATAATTTCTGGAAACGGATTTTGAAGCTCTTGACTTCCACTTTGAGATGCATTTAGAATCATCCGAATCCATCAATTTCCGCCAGACTTGCGGAGGTTTGCATGATGGCATATTTCTATGAAATACTACAAGATGTCAGATTGAATTTGCTAGAATCTATTGAGCTGTGCAGAGAAAATACCAAATAGCTCGTAAAGTGCTTGGGAAAAGCTACAAAATTAGCTCAAGTGAAGTGATTTTGGACCAAGGAGATCCGAGCAGTCGAGTGAGCAAAATTGGAATTTTTTTCTCAAGTGTGCACAAACTTCCGACCGATAGTGTATATTTTATGTATCTGCCCGCCCGAATCTCAAACGAGCCCCACCGCGACGCCTCACACTCACAGAGGTCCGAATAATGGAAAACCACAGGGCACGGAACTGACATCTCGACCTGTTTGATGATAATATACAGTCCCTACCATAAATAATGGAACACGTAGGGTCTCACTCAAACAGCGATATCTCCGATTTGATTTGTCGCACGGGAATTCTGAAAAGAGGGTTTTGAAGAACACAAAAAAATCTATCGATTTATGGGTTTTGATAATTTATTACGTGCTTTTCAAGTGCCCGTACACGTGGTTGAAAATCAGAAAAAATTTTCCTTCAATCAATCACCTACAATTTTGACGGGAGTGGTTCAATCATAATAATACTCACGGCATCTTGTAGATCGTTCAAAAATCTAAAAATTTGGTCCTCTGTAAAATTTTTGTACGACCCTTCCCGTCTGACTTACGAGCTCCGAAAGAAAACTTCGTACTAACATAGGGTGTTTATGGAGATACCGAGCCTGGCACCTGTTCAATTGTCTCTCGCTCTATTCAGAGGCAAAATCGAATTAGAAAAATATCATGGCATATGATTTCGACGTAAAATGTTCTGATCTTTCTGAATATTTCATCAGATTTTGTCTGAGATTTGAGGTAGCAACGATTTCTCGAAGTTTGATCTGAAAATTGATAAATTTCGTGTTTTGCTCGTATAGGTCACATTTGAAACAAATTCCGATCAAATATTCTGAAAGATGAGATCATTTTACGTCGAAATCATGTGCCATGATATTTTTTTTTAACCCAATTTTGGCCCAGAATAGAGCGAGAGAAAATCAAACAGGTGCCAGGCTCGGTATCTCCATAAACACCCTATATTACTACAAAGTTTTCTTTCGGCGCTCGTAAGTCAGACGGGAAGGGTCGTACGAAAATTTTACAGATGACCAAATTTTTAGATTTTTGAATGATCTACAAGATCCCGTGAGTATTTTTGTGATTGGATCACTCCCGTCAAAATTGTAGGTGATTGATTGAAGGAAAATTTTTTTTGATTTTCAACCACGTGTACGGGCACTTAAAAAGCACGTAAAGAATCATTAAAACCCATAAATTGATAGATTTTTTTGTGCTCTTCAAAACCCTTTGTTCAGAATTCCCGTACGACCAATCAAATGGGAGATATCGCTGTTTGAGTGAGACCCTACGTGTTCCATTATTTATGGTAGGGACTGTATTTTTTGGGTAGCCCTTGATTGAAAAGCTAACGGTTGCGCCAAGAGGAGCACCAAAAAATACATCTAAAATGACCTTGTAGGTTTTTTGTAAAGCGTTTCTAGGGTTCGTAGAAGCAGGCACACATTATTACAGAGTTCCCATGGAACTACCCATGCACGATAACAAGGACTCATTTAGAAGTCGCGTGGGAACTCATTCTGATTCATCTGACAACAACGATCTTCTAATAATCGTCTACTCACTAAGTTTGGCAGTTTTCATCTGGAACTCGAAATACCGCGCTCAAATAGGAGTTTGTTGCTCCGAGTTTTCAAATAGTAGCTTACTGCTCTGACATTTCAAATAGAAGGTTATGGATCCGACTGACCAAATACATAGACATAGAAGTATAGACTGCCGGTCCCGTATCTTAGCCATTGACATCGAGGCTCCCCAATGAGAGTGAGAGAGACGCAGCAGAGCAGTCGCGTATTAAAAGCGTGCGCCTTGGAGCTTGACGTCTCTCTCACTCTCACGCGAAGGTCTATATCTCGATGACAACGGCGAGTATACGGGACCAGCAGTCTATACTCCTATGTCCATGACCAGATAGAAGCTTCCTAACCGCAACCTCGAATACAATGTTACTGCTCTGGCTTCCAAAATAGTAGCTTACTGCTAAGAGCAGTCGATGTGTCGAATAAGTTTCCGCTAAGTATAAGCGATGGAGACATAGTCACAACAGATCTTCATAAAACTTCAGATGAGACTAATCATTTCACCCGTGGTAAGGAAGCCTTGACCTGTGTCAATTGTAGTACTAATGTTCATCATGATAGTTCATTGCACGATTGCTATCGAAACCCCGCTATCGTAGACCGCGAAAGAGCACGAAGTATTGATTCTTCCTCAATTAATTGTCCTGACTTGAGCCGACCCCAAAATCTTGATGCTGAGATGATCTTTGACAATCTTGGACCGATTCCACGTAAGATCAGACAGTCGAAAATTGCTCAAGTCTCAAATCTCTTCCAGGATGAAATATATGTTTCCAAGGACAAATTAACGAGACACGTATTTTTGTGTTTTGCCATATTATGCTCCGATTCGAAGTTATCGAATTTTTTTCATTCAATGGGCATTTTGTGAATTAGCAACTTTTGATCGATATAGATGCAATTTTCCGTGTGTAATGACCTTCGTGGAGACGAGACTTGTTCAGGGGGGTCAAGTAAGTTATATTGCACCGGAAAATCTTGGTACAGAAACACAATTAGTGAGCAGGATCCACAAAAATCGATTTTGGCCGGAATCTAGGGAAGTTGAATAGCTCAAAATAATCATCCTCAATTTTGATGGCAAATTTTCTGTGAACTCGTTGAAACATAAGGAACAAAATGTGCTTGGTCCGGTTTGCGTGACGTGGCGCTGAAGACCATTTTCTGGATTTGATCGTTAAAACTTCTTTTTCATGATCGTTCGGACAGATTGAGTTCGTAATAAGTCTGTGGAGTGCTCCGTCGATACTTGGACGATTCTATCCACGCTAATGGTTGTTGGAAACTGATTCCCTTGTTTCTCATTGCATTCATTTCATCTCAAAGACAGGATATACTCCAAGCCATATTTGGTTCGAATAATAACACAAGTCTGATATCATAGACGAGTCAAACTTAAATTTGAAAGCATCAAAGCATCATAGTATTACATTCACAAACTTAGAGACCGAGTTGTAACGATGAGATCCAGAAAATGATCTTTAGCGCCACTCTGCGCCACGTCGCGCAAACCGGACCAAGTACATTCTATTTCTCATGTTTCAATGAGTTCACAGAAAATTTCCCATCAAAATTGAGGATGATCATTTCGAGCTATTCTACTTTCCTCGATTCCGGCCAAAATCAATTTTTGTGGATCCTGCTCACTAATTGTGTTTCTGTATCAAGATTTTCTGGTGCAATATAACTTACTTGACCCCCTTCAATGAGTCTCATCTCCACGGAGGCCATTACACACGGTAAATTGCATCTATAGCGATCAAAAGTTACTAATTCATGAAATGCCCATTGAATGAAAAAAATTCGATAACTTCGAATCAGAGCATAATAGGGCAAAACACAAAAATACGTGTCTCGTTAATTTGTCCTTAGAAACATATATTTCATCCTGAAAGAGACTTGAGCAATTCTCGACTGTCTGATCTTACATGGAATCGTTCATTGAGAATATGCAAATCGAAGATGAAATTGTGGATCCCATCAAATCGCATAATCCTTGTACGAGTCTGGTATGAATTAGGCTTTTTTCCAAATGAGAAGATTATATTGTGACTGAAGGAATAGTGTCAGATTATGATGATGGAAACTATGCTCAAGTGGAATGCAATTATGATCCTCCTAATTTGAGTAATCAAACTATGTCCTCTTTCGTGTCAAGTGAGACCAACGTGGTGAACGAACCAATTCCTGCAAATGGGAAATTTCTTGATACTAGTACTAGTGAGGAATTACCACTAAATCTGTCGAGTAATCAGCTCTTCGATTTTGTGGTGAATAATTAGGAAAAATAGGGTAAGTATTCTAGCCATTCAACTTGAGTACCTCTCACTCATATATATTCCAACTCGTTTCATCTTTCTCCCAGTCGATCCTTGTGGTGAAATTAATGTCAATACGTGTAATGAAGATGATATCACCAACTCTGTGGGTGATCTGGTTGAAGTTCCAAACATGTTCCCTTGCTCATTGGAAACGAAGGAAATAGGGGTAAGCATCTGATATGTCATTTCTCAATGTTTAATCGAGAAATTCGATGATCGTGCATTTTATCGCCTTTAGCAGGCCCTGGGAAGTCAGATGATTATTGTGGCATTTTACTCTTCCAGAGGGATACTTACCCGAAAGAAGAGAAGAAGTTTAGCCAAATCAGGAAACGGAAAAGAAGAAGCTCTCACTATTGCATGTTCTGACCATTTTTATCGGAGGGAATTGCAGAAATTGAAAGAGAAGGAAGAAAAAGAGGGAGAAAATGACCAGAAGAGAGAATTATCAGCCTCAAAGGAAGCGTTGTGAAATCAAATCAATTTCATAACGAAAAGTATGAAGAAATTGAAGCCTCCACTTGTCTTTGAAATTGCTTGAGAGATTAAGCATGAATATTCAATTCACCAAAGTTTTGCCTTGTTTTTCACTCGATGTGATGTGCTATGATCAATTGGATAAATGCTCTATAATTCCATTTAGAAAATTGTAATCAGCCGATCTCAATTACTCTCCAAGAGATGGTGTTTGATACTCATTTGTTTTAACATGAATGCAATTTCATGTTGGTGATAATCCCAAGTTATTCAGAGAAATCATACCCAAAAAGTACAAGGAACGCAATGAGATCTGCACAATCTGATAATTTGGATATTTTGGAGTGATGATTGTCACTAGTCTGTCATTGTTAGTGAAAAAGTTTGTACGATGCCAAAACTGATCTCATTTTCATGACTTAGTTTGAGTTTGTGGATGTTCTGAGGCATAATAAATGTTTTCAATTTTGTGATTGGTTCTATTCTTCCATTCACACGCGTGGATACCGATATCCACTAGACTCCTCCCCAAAAAATGTTCAGGATTTACACTAGCCACGTCAATTTCATCTACATAGTCTATATATTTTAGCGAATATTCATAATATTCACATTCATTGTAGATGTTTCGCCCTCAATCTGAGTTAAGAGTATAAGCTTGACATCATCAATTCCACCTTATAGAGTTCGATCAAGATAAAAGATTACTTTATAAAGGTGTTCCATAATGGGTGCATGATGCATGAAACACCGGGTAAGTGTAAAATTTAGGTGTTCTATAACAGGGGCAAATTCTTTTCCATCATTCCATTCATAGAATTTTCATTCTTGGCCTTACTGGCCTGTTCCAAATTGGGGAATAATCTGGAGACGCTTAGCTATCGGGCTGTAATTCGATTTGGAAATCCTGGGGTTCTTGAAAGCATGTAAATTACGCTCAAAATAAAGGGTCCCGAAAACGCGTTGCAGGATAGGGTATTTCACCTTAGCTGTTCCGGGGTTTAGAAGCTACATCAACTGTATATCGTCCCAACATGATGAGGGAAGATCACGAAAACCTTTCATTTATGCTGGTTCATCTTGGCTTGTCAAATCTGATAACCTATTGAATGATCACTGGGGTCCCAAATGCACTGAGATTGACTGCCAAATATTTTGGTACTCACCCACAACATCCATACTCCCAGAGACCGTAGCAGTTTGGAATGAAGGCGCATCGGCTGACACTTCACAACTGAAAGATCCAGCAGCGTCAGAATCAACCTTCGCTAGAGTGACTTGCGTAGCATTACTTTCTGACTCCTGGAAAATAATCATGATGTCTGATCGTGACCTTACTTGAGTGGAGGAGATATCTATCGATATCGATCTATCTGATATAGAATAGCCCCCGGAGTCATTCGACGAGGACGGATGGGATTGATCTCCGAATAATTAAGTTCTGTACCAGACCTTGACCAACAAGTTACTCATCAAAAGATGAGAGGATGAATTGCTGCGTGAGTACTTCCATTATACTCTCCCCTTTCACTACTCAGGACTCGATCCACGGAGGATGAAACTCACCTCAGCTGAGAACCATGTGAAGCTACCAGTAGAATTCTCGATCTTAAATTTGAGTGGATCCCAGGATCAGTTGAAACACTCAAGGCCGTGCCGAAGTCTCGCGCGAACCGGGGTTACACTTTTTGCAATGGTTTCTTCATCAATTGAGACGGGGTTGGTTGCAAATGACTCGGAGTCGCTTCAGGAATGTGCCTCTGGTACGACCAGTCAGGACATACGTCTCTCTCTTCCTCAAAACTTGATGTGAGGTGCGAGGTTACGTTCTTTGCGGATAAGAATTGGAATACCTCGCGATTCATCGATTCCTCCTCAAGGAAAAGGGATGTTCATCCTCACAGATTGTACCAGAGGCACATTCCTGAAGCAATTCCGAGTCATCTGCGACCACACCCGTCTCAATTGGTGTAAAAACCATTGCGTAAGTTGATATCCCGTTTTTGCTGCGAGACTCTGACATGGCCTCAAGGGCTTCATCATTCTCTAAACAAGCAGTATATTCAGAGTATAAATGCTCAGTTCCATTCCTATCTCATGTTGTAGTCCTTGTGACCCTAAGGGCAATTGTTTGAATGAAGTGATAGTGGAATTTAGACCTATCTGTTTCCATGAGATTAATTTTTTTGGAATCACTCTCCTTTTCGGAGACCTAGCAAGTTTGTCATGCTGGGCTAGATGAGATCAACAAAAAATGTAGACTATGATCAGCACCGCTAATTCTTCCATGGGCCGTTTGATAGATACATATAGTCGATATATTTGAGGTGGGAGACGCACATCAACACTGTATCGCCAGATATCACGATATCCCAAAATCTACGCAACACGGATGAATTCTGAGACCCCACGCCCTACGGTGTGCAGGACCTTGTTGATGGGAGAGGGTGGTCTTACACAGAAGAGCACAACACAGCACTCTTTATTGCAAGCACATCACTGACACGGCAGCTTGTACTATTCTGACTCTTTGGGCTAATGACTGACGCTCTTGTCTGCTCCCTTGGGTGTTTCCAGAGTGGGTGGAGTACGATGTTGCGACCTTGTTATCAGGATCCTCCCAATGTTGAAGGTGTTGAGTCGTAAACGGAAGGTGGGATGTGGGGGTCGGAGTAAAGTCGGGTTCTCTCCCATTGAAGATAACATGGGTTATGCACGAGGAGTTATTCAAGATAACATCCAAAGGACAGTGATAGGCTGGACTGAGGGACACCACCAAAGAACAGACAGGATACGCTGACCGTCCGTGTTCGGGGTGAGACAGCTCTCAATTACCATGCCGTACACAAGTGTATACACACAAAACACTAGCTCTCTCGACACTATCTGAGGGCTCCCATACTTGATTCCGGAGACACACAAGGTATTGTATGGAGACTTTCCATTGAGCATGATTAGAAGTAATATCATCCGCGTGAAAACTATCCTAGGTGAGTAGCTTTCGATCAAAGAACGATTGCAGCAAGGGTTTTGCCCTGGCTCATGGCTAGAACTCGGATTCTCGGGTTGGCTTGACCTCTCCAGATCATGATTCAACACGGCTTGGCGAAGATAGACCCATGTCTTCGAAGAAGAGACGATGTTCCAGCTTGAGCGTGGGTCAAGACGTTGTAAAGTAGAATCTGCGCATAGAGTGGGTTTGAAGACTGTACACAAAGTAGCCCCCTGTGGATTGATCGCAAATGCAGCGAATTCTGCTGAGAGTTCTGACCGAGTGAGGGCCTCGGTATTTCTCATCAATCGCTGTTTGAATCGCCGAGGAGGTCGAACCACATCATCAATATCATTAATTCCGCAAAGGAGGTCACTTTAGTTGTTCCCGTGAGCACTTTGACAGGTTTAGAAGGAGAAACTCTACAGCGTGACAGATGTGTGATGTCCCGCGTCACAACGCTGAGCACATTCTTTTTTAGTGTCCGAATGTGGAAAAAGAAAGTAGTAAGCTGGGAGGTTGCCTTGGGTGATCACTGAGTTCTAATAAGATAATCAACAAACAAGAGCAGAAGAACGAGAGTTGCAATACCAAGAAGGTCAAGGTAGCTCGAGAGAATGCTGTTTTCTCGGCAACCATTGCAGCCACCAATAACATCAAGAAGCACAAGTAAGGGTTAAAAATGAATTCCTAACGGAGGCCCTCGTCCACTGCGGAGGAACGTTGTAGGGTTGGCGTGAGACAGAATTCCATTGAAAACAGAAGGAGAAGGGAAAATTCCATAAAATGATAGATATAACATACCAAATGGAGTTGAAGTACGTGTGGAATAATATCAACCTTACGTACTGCAATGAGGCTCAAACTCTGTTCTAAAGGGTGGTGTTGGAGGATGATTGCACATTCTCAGAAGAAAAACTTCCCAAAGAGAGGCATTGGAATATTCAGATGAGGAATTCAATTCGCTCTTATGATATTCTCATCAAGGATTCAACAACTTCAGGTTAGATAAACTCCTAGAAGATGTTCGTTTCCATCGGCGATCTTCGTGCTTTTTCCTAATATCATGGTTTGCGTGTCAGCATAAATGAAAATCTCTACGAGTGGAACGAAATCGGACACTCCACGGTTTCTCTTATTGATCAACATACAATCGGGTGAACTTCTTGAGTGACTCGAATAACGAACGTGAGAGATTGCAGCAACATCTTCATCACCCGCGATAGTGATTTGAATGGCCATACTTTTTGCGATGTAATATGATGCACGTCACTGGTCTCTAAATAGCCAGGGGGAATCCCTCAGCTCGAGTCCCTCGAAAGGTTGCAATATCGATCCGAGCGCATTCGAGCTTGGCCTGAAAGTATTCCAGACCATCTTACACACTATTCATGGAAATTCATAGAATGGTCTGTGGCCCCCGGGGGTCACGGTCCTGAGTTGGACTACGGTCCCCAGATAGACCGTAAGCCCTGAGGGTACCACGATCCACTGATGATTCGTGCTCTCTGAAGACCATGGCTCACCACCGTCACATGCTCGATAGAGTTGACCAAAAACACTGAACCCATGGTTGTGTTTGGTCTTATACAAAGTCTGACACATCTTCCCACAACCAAAAATGATTCCTCAACTAGGATGTGCGACAAAATCGATCGTGGCACGGTGTATGGTTGATTTCTTTTCCAATTTTTTCCGGTCTCTGGCGTTAATGAACCATTCTGAAAATCCTCTCCGATACATCCCAAGGGTCAACAAATGATCAAAAAATACTTCCGTACCAACAACTTTCGATTCAAGTCCACAAAAGCCTTCATGGAAATCAGAATCAGATTCTCTCGTAGAAATTGGCCGAGAGCTTTGATAGAGCTAATCTAACGTATTTTTACGCGTTCTCCCATGAACAAGAGGGGATTAGGTATACCCAAGTGATGTACATATATTAGTCGGAATCGCAGAAAAACATTCTTCGGGCAATTTACAGCAGCCATTCACCACGGCCATGTTAGGGCCAGATTTAAAAGTAGAAGAATGATGCACCAGCCTATAGGTCTGACAATCAATTATTTGGAAAATAGATCCTTCACTCGAATAATTGTTTCGGATACCGGGAGAAATCATTCTGCTATAAAACATAGCGGCAG
Organism: Eretmocerus hayati; assembly: GCA_029851415.1. Classification (NCBI taxonomy): domain Eukaryota; kingdom Metazoa; phylum Arthropoda; class Insecta; order Hymenoptera; family Aphelinidae; genus Eretmocerus; species Eretmocerus hayati. The sequence continues at coordinate 76,602,376 of CM056744.1, read as the reverse complement.
ATCACAGATGGCTCGGTGAGGCCGCGTTTGTTGTTTCCTACACACGGTCGACGCTGGCCTCCCCGACAATCGTGGGGTAAGAACACGATTTGTATTCGTTTTTGCTACGGCCGCTGCCTCGTTTGTGTGGTGCCACTCATGAGCGAGGATCGGGTGTGCATGTATCTATATGTATCTATAGACGATTTGTTCACGTATCGTGGATGGGAGTGGATGAATCACTCTATATATTATGATAATAATGAACGCTGGTGCATGCATGTGGGAGTTATAACTGCCAAAATTTATCTCAGAAATAATTTTTTTTCCCAAGTCTTAAGTTTCCATGCGCGTGTGGCTGATATAAACCTTTCATCTCCAAACAAGATTGGTGATTCAAAGGTCTGGTCCTACCCTTGTGAGTGACGAAATTTTAGGGTCAGAATGCCTGACCGATGAGACAATCACTTACTTGTAGATTTTTGACGTAAAAGCCGAATCCGCAGTCAAATTGCACCTGCACGTCAAAATTTCCTGGTCGAACAAAAGAACGGTTTCACGGGATTTTCTTGACCTGTACCGAATTCTCGATATGATACTTCATAACGGAGCATGGGATCGTGTTTAGATGGTTTTTTTGCGTTGCGGTACACATTCGGATATTTTGCGCAAGCACCAAGAATTTCCTGTCGTGTGATCTTTGAGCAATGAAGATATTTGCGAAGAACGAGTTTTCATTCATCTTCTGGAGGCCAAAAACAATCGGAAACACCTGATTGTGTGGAAGTCCTTGCCGCCCAAAAACCATGAGAGAAATAATCATCACTTGCGCAAGGTATCCAAATGTCTCAACACAGAAATACCGTCTCAACACGACTCCGTGCTCCATTTTATGCTAGAATGTCAAGATTCTCGTCCAGGTCTCGAATAATTGTCCTAAATTACAGTTTTTGCGTCTAGCAGGAATTCTGATTTAGACACTCAAGTGCGGACACAAAATGGGCTGCGGATTCGGTCCCTCCATCAAAAAAATCCACGAAACAATCGTACTCTCGTCATTGAGATACTCTGACCTTCAAAATTTTGTTCCTCAGTGATGAAGAAAGAGCTCAATCTATTAACTCGAATTATGTTGCTTTAGTTGATCACTTTCACACGAATCCTCGAGCGCCGTGTTCAAATCGTTCTCTAAGAATGTTTGTGTATATACCACATCATCAAACTCCCGACTTTACAAACATATACTTCGAAACGTTCACCATCGTATTGAATACATCGTCTGGGTTGGAATTCATATAATTCGAAGTGCATGGCTTCACATAGAGGCTCTTGAATACACATATAGGTAATATTCATGGCTCGTTAACTTTTTGCTTACAAAAAAAAAATAAAACCTAAATCTCATTGCACGTGCCCTGGGGATAGCTCAGATCATTTTTGATGACTGAAATACCACGAAGAATTTGAAAGCTTCACTTTTTCGATGTGGTATTTTGGAGATGAGGCTGGAAAGACCAAAGGGCAACTCCGCGCCAATAGTGAACATTGGTTCTTATGGATATTGCCGACCTGGTACAATTGCGGCTATAACAAAATACCACAAGTTCTAGATACGAGGGTTTTTTCATTAACCTATCACTCAAAAGAAGGTGCCCAGGTCCGGGTGATCCGAATGTTAATGAGTCGTGAGAATCACCCATATGCATGATGGTGGATTCAAAGCTTAAGGATAGGCTGCTGACCCTGGACGGAATCGACGTATAGACACTGTAGAGTGGAGTATTGATTCAATGATGCCATTGGGATCGTCCCGGAAACTGTTAGCATAAATGCAAACTGATACAATACACCTTAGAACATTTTTCACGAACAGAATTAAAGCTCGCTGGGGCTCTCTCGAGCTTAGAACACAAATAGTCCCACTTTCGGGGGAATGACTCATGTAATTTGAAACAAGTATGGCTTTTGACAATTATCTATTTATTGGATGGAATTTGATGAATATTTATATATAGCCCGGATGTGCGTGATCAACATAATGATCTGTCTAAGCCAGACTTAGTTTACGCTATGGCGAGTGCGTTGCACTCGTCGCGAATCCGATGTAAACAAACGGCCGCGCGAATCCGTGCATTGTTTTGCACTAGTCTAAGAACATTCGAATACTGACACGTGTTATAATCGTCAGTCAACAGGTTGCTTGACCGCGTATTTCAGGAGTCCATGATAAAACCATTATTATTTTAACCATTCAGGCGGACTGTGAACGAGGATCTCTTCAAGAGACTTCTCCTAATCTCCGATCCTCTCCTGTCTCTCTCCCGAAGTGTCCGTGACAAGAAGAGAAGCGATCTCTCAGATGAAGTGAAGAATTCACTGATTCTTGATGAAGATGCCTCAGGATGGTGTCGATCGAGATTGAAGCAGCATTGCGGTATAAACATGATATTGATCGCTTTCCACCACCAACATTATCTTTGAGAATCGGACACTATTCAAAGTGACCACAGGTGTACACGTGTTCGACACGGATGTTCTTCGTGCTAGAGGAATGCATATTGTGGAACGTAGTTTGTTGCTTCAGAGCTGATTCACTATGTGATGAGTGGGATGAGTGATGAATGAGTGCAATTACCAGAGTCAGGTTTTTTTGCTTTACACGATGTGATTTAGATTGATAGTCAGCTTATATCAAGCTCTCAGAGTATCATGACTCATATAATGGCGTTTCAGGTACTCTATTTTGATTTCTGGATTCTTGTGTCAGGAGACCAAGTGATGGATGATAATGGCGTCGACTATTAATTCTCAATCCTACTAAATTGTATCATGCCTAATCAAGTACTGAATTTGTTGGACTTCCTATTTACAGATGTCCATGATCAATGGCAGTCGTACAGAAATATTTTGATGATGGAAATAATTACAAGTCTCAATAGTGCTTATCTTTATTCACTTAATTACACGATTATTTGTTACCAATTCAGTGTAGAACCTTGAAACCAAATGACTTGTGTTCTCATATGATATATTGTACCTTTCAATTCATATTGTGATTTGTTTGATCTTGAGTATTCGTGATTTTGTGATATTCTATGGCGAAGAGTCTCAACGAGGGCCAGACTTGATCGTCGAATAATATGAGTTAGGATTACAATAAATAGTATCACGAGGGATTTTCGTCTTATCTCCTGTTTCAGGATAGATTATGACTTGGGTTCTTTCGACGTAGAGTGCCGGATTCTTATTGATGCTGGAGTCAGAATCATGATAAACCCTCAATAAACTCGAAATAATCCCGGTATAACCTCAAAAATTGACCTCAAGGTCAAATCCAAGGTCACCATCGGATTCCTCGTTAAAAATGTGTGAAATTTGCTTATTCATCACAATAGTGAATTTTGCAATCCAGTCGAGTTAGAGGGCGATTTTTGGCTAAAACGTGACCTGAACGGCATTCAAGCTTATGACGACCTCTGGAGGTAATTTTTGAGAATTTCAAAAGCACGTATTTTGACGTAAAATTTTACGTTCTTCCCAATGGCGATGTCAGAATTATGATAAACCCTCAATAAACTCGAAGTAATCCTGGTATAACCTCAAAAATTGACCTCAAGGTCAAATCCAAGGTCACCATCAGATTCCTCGTTGAAAATGCGTGAAATTTGCTTATCTATTGCCATAGTGAATTTTGCAATCCAGACAAGTTATACAGTGATTTATCTCAGGGTCCCGGAAATTTCGTCATTATCGACCTTCACCTTGTAACACGTATCCACAAGGCATCTCGAGGGAAACGGATCCAAATTCTACACGTTCTTACCTACAATTTTCGCTATGATAAGTCTCCGTTAGCCCCCTTTTCCGATGTGCGGTAATGAGTGCCCATCAAACACCGAATTTCATAGTCTGTGCGGCGTCGGTCGTGCGTAGAAATCAACAAACGCGGCCTCGTCGCGCCTTATGTGATGTCCCGCTATGTTTTATAGCAGAGTGATTCCTCAGTGTACGTCCAAATTTACAGCGGAAACCGTGAGTCTGACTTGGCTCTGGATCTGTTACGTTTTGAATACTTTATACGTGTCCTCTATCTTTCCCACCTAAAAAGGTACACTCACCGGACAAAATATCTGAACAAGCGATTTAGTGATTTTCACTTTTTGGGTTGGTAGTGCCATGCATCAGTTCCATTTTCCGCGTTCCCTTGGTATGGTGAGATAGGCCGTGCCAACCCAGAAAGTGAAAATCACTAAATGGCTTGTTCAGATATTTTGTCCGGTGAGTGTACATCTGCGGATATAAAAGAAACGTGCTGTCGTGAGCTCAATCGGGATTTCTCCGTCCTGCCTCTGGAATGTCTCAAGATTTTTGGCAAAATTTCACGGATTGAAACCAGGAGGGTAGCTTGTATTTTCTTTATACGAGTTTTGAGGGATAAAACGAGCAAAATAATGTCTAGCCAGTCAAAATATCCAGGGGGGATATCTTGATTGATTTTTGGATCGTAAAAAAATGAGGAGACCCGCATGGGATCATCTGTTCGGAAACCTCGACAACAGAGAAAAGAAGGGCGTATTAGGACCAGCGTGTTTATCTTATTATAAAGACAGTTAGCGATGTGGAGACGTCGAGGAGAACATCTTATGTGAGCTGTTTTATTGAAGAAAAGAACTTTGGGCGTGATATAATTGATTCCAATATGACGAGGGTTGGAATCATCACTCGGAAGATAGGAAGGCTATCCGAATGTCAAACTGTATTCTTCTCTCATCGACAGTGAGAATAAAATCAAAGACCCAGCCAAGGTTGGTTCTTACTCTAAAAAAGACGGTAGAAATCACGATTTCCTCATTCCTTCTCTCGAAGGAGATCACCAAAATTTCTCTCAAATTACAGAAATTTGGAGTGCGAAGTGATGAGTTGTTCCATTTTGAGAGGAATGAATTTCATTCCCTGAAAGCTCTTATTTTGCCATTCATGAATGATCGAGGCTTCTCGAGCCTCCAACTCCCGCGCTTCTCAGTATTTTCCAAGGTACCTCAGGCCATTTTGAAACTCATCATAGGATCTTTGACATGGGATACGGTACTTCGAGTTTGAGTGGATTGGTTGCAAAATCCTATATGTTAATCGAGCATGAATGTCGTTTTTCAGAATTGTTAAGCAGATCAAGCCTTCTCGAGCTTGTAATACAGTGCATATCAATATTTTTCATTGAAACCGCCGCGGCCTCGTGGATAAGGTCCTTGCCTTCGATGCAGTAGGCTGGGGTTCGAATCTCGACCGGCACCAATGTGAATTTTCATAAGTACTTTTCGGTGGTTTCGGTGGTTCGCAACCCACCTGGACTGTAGGTTCCGCAGAATAACCTCGAAAAGAGGTTGAAAATGCGTTGATAAAAAAACTGTTTTCCATTCATTTCAGCACATTTCACAGCCCTTTGTGGTGTACCCAAGAATGATGTCGAATGGAGGTATATCGAGTTGTCTTGTAATTGCAAGCTCGAAAAGCCCCGGTTTGTTTCTGAAAAACGAGATTCATGCTCGATTCACTTGGAGAATTTCGCCCTTAATCCACTCAAACTCAACGCATCAATTTTATTCTGAAGATTTCGTGATAAACTTCAGAATGAGCTGCAGTACGTCGAAAAATACTAAGATGCACTGGAGTTGAATGAAACACGGAGAGTGTGTTTTCAGAAAATGAAATTCATACTTCTCAAAAATAGAACAACTTAGCTCTGCTTAATCGCAATCCAACGTAACTTAGATCATTCTCAAGCTCTAGTCAATATCTACAAAATGAGCGAAGATACGTTGAAAAATGGTAAAATGGGTTATAGACTTAATCAGACCGGATGATTCTCAAAGGCTGAAATCACGCTGAAATTACATCAGTTTCAATGCAAAACTCTAAATTCTTGGCGCGTTAAAATAAAGCTAATACACTAGATCCAATTTTAGCGAGAATGGATTCTTCAGGGGAAAAATGCAAGGGGAATGAGAGCGTGCTCAATTTTTCCGTCAATTTACTCCATTCGCTTCGGGCTTACATTTTTTTGCCGACATCTCTGTCCAACTACAATATTTTTCGATGCACCTTATTTCATTTTGTTCAGTGATCTCTCAAATGAGTTAAGGTATGAGTTCAATTTTGACCAACAAGCGAGCCAAGCTACTTCAATTCTCCCAAAAAGTGATTTCTGCGAGTTTGCCAGAGTGTGTAGCCCAACGTACCCCCATTGTTCATAAGATGTCTGGAGCCAGAGGAACGGGAAAATCCACTTCTCACTTGAGAGTTTTGTGAATTGGCGATATTTCAACTTCTAGACGTTCAGATGGGATTCCTGAATCCATTCTTCAGTTTCATCCACACCTACATCAGGTTTAATTCAAAACGATGTCATGAATCTCCCCGAGGTAAGAGACTATTGTATAAGACCAAACACAACCGTGGAATGAGTGTTTTTGGTCAAGCCTAACGAGCATGTTACGGTAGTAAGCCACGGTCTCCAGAGAGCACGAATCATCAGTGGGTCGTGGTACCCTCGGGGGCCACGACCCGTTCTGTTTTCCCCGGGAACTTCACATTGAGTGATTTCATGCAATCTTCTGATGTTTGGGTGCTCACGAAATTAAACCACACCGAATGGATTATATCGAGGGGGGGACTGTTCTGCAGAGAGTTATCATAGCGAACTGAAAGATAGGCACAGAAGACAGGAGGAGTTTGAGAAGTGGTAGGGATAGAAAAATCGCGAACGAGAATGTAAATCAAGATATGCATTGCCGCAAAATTCAGCACTACATCACCCTGTGACGTGGTTGGGAGTTCAGTCTCCAGAACGAACACGAGTTATTAGATCGAAGAGTGGCTTTTATGTATGAGGAATAATTGATGGTTGAGAGAGAGTGTGTGGATAGTTTGGGTGGTCTGAGCGGTCTGTCCGCCGCGAGGCCCGTCGTCCGCGACATGCCATCGCGCTTGCGTGGCGAAACGGGCCGTTATCCATCAGAAACGCTGACGGCGCACTTGGTACATCGTCAAGTGGTGAGGAGAGGCACGAGCCGCAGGCTCGAGACTCACCACGTCATAACCTTCTTGAGCGAGGCACAAAAGATTTGAGCGGATTCTTCATAGCCACGGGGTATATGAAAGGGAATCGGATAGGAGTCATGAAGCCAACTCAGAAGGACTACTACGAAAATTCAATGACAATCTGGAAAGTTGCACTCAGTACGGACAAATCATCAAATGATAAGTAATTTGACGAAACGTCGGGAATATTTACCATTGCAGCCTAAGTGAGCAGGATTGTATAGAAAATTAGCATCGGTCGAATTAAATCCCGGTAATGGAGCAAATCGAGGATGAATTCCTCAAACATCCAGTAATAATCACAGAACAACGGACTCTGTCCCGAACAATCATGTATAGATACGTAACCCAACGAAGAATTGGAAGTCAACCATCTCAGTTTAGTGAGCAACATTCACTCCGCACACGAAAGTAGGCACAAATCCACAATAGCGGGATGGCGAATCATAGTGAGTCACTTACTCAGAACAGCTGCAGAGGTTTTTCTGGGGATCCGAATGTAATCCTCCTCCCAGTGGGTGTGGTGTCCGTAGAGGGGGCGTGAAGTTCACGATGAGGTCGGCTCTAAGTACTTCATTGACTACTGGGATACAATTGACACGAAGCCATGTGTATGGCTCACCGGTTGTGTGCCGTCTGACTGGCTGTACAGTGGGTGCACTTTTAAACTTTGCGCTGTACCAGCTCGCGCTTGGCTGTGCCTGACTGTACCAGTCCATGCTTGTTACAAACTCCTTCCACCAGATTTCAAACTACCATATACGGTTTGATGCATATTTGACACTAATAAACTGTGAAGGTCTCTCTTACATTCTTTTCACTGCGTATCATCTCTACTCTAGCGGGTAACTATTCGCAATAAACTATAACTTCCCTCCTTTAGTTCCTCATATCGAGTCGCTGCTTTTTTAGCTATTCGAGACGAACGTCTCGGTACATCTTGATCATTGCCAGAGTACAATTTGTTCTTACATTTTTTCGAAACATTCGGGTGTATATATGGATTTCCAGAATTATTACTACATATCAACTTCCTCCCTCTCAAAGTAGGTTTTAGTTGAGTTCTCACAATTTCATTTGCGTGTCGTTCTATAATATGCCCGTCATTGAATTTTATTTCATACATTACAAGAAATAGTCGTCTTCCAATCTTCGCTTGCGTCTTATTCCCAGAGTGCGTGCTATAATCGTTCACGAAGATAATTTCATTCTGTACAAGTTGCTTTCGTCTGTTACCCTGCTGGTGTCGTGCTCGATTAAATTGGTGTTTTTTGACATTGCTGATCGAATTAGAAATCAATGAATCAAATCTTGTGCGCAAGTCTCTTTCGAGAGATAGATTTTCTAGTGTTCTGTTCATTGTCGAGTGCTCCGTGTTCCCATAATCACTCAAGAATCAATTCAATGAGGATTCTAATGAATGACCTTCTTTAATAATTTTGTCTACATGGTGATTGACTATTCTGACAGGATTTTCTGCTGCGCCGTTAGTGGCAGGATGATAAGGTACTGGAAACGTATGTTTTGTCTTGTATTGCTTCAACGATTTTCCTAAGTCGTGGCTCGTTAGTTGTGGGCCGTTATCGCTCACTATGTGGAGAGGGAGAAAGTACCGCGAAAAGATTTCGTCTAGCTTTCCTATCAGTTTGTAAGAAGTTGTATCTTTTTCCATGTTAATCACTTCTGGCCATTCGGGATGTGCGACCACGATGATCAAAAACATGGAATTGTGAAATGGACTCATAAAGTCAATGTGAATACGTGACTTAGGTTGACTAGGCCATTACCACGGCGTGAGTGGTACTTTTCGTGGTATTGCTCGTCTTGGTAAGCAGATTCTACACGGATTTGTAATTCGTTCAATGTCTTCATCGATATGTGGCCACCAGAAATAATTGCGTGCTATTTGCTTCTTCATTACGATACCAAAATGTGAAGAATGAAGTTCATCTAGTATGTTTCTCTGTGAAGTTTTTGGGATTATTATCCCATAACCCCAAGACAAACACCCTTGTTGGAGGCTCATTTCGTGTGTTCTATGATGAAGGCTTTTCTCGTTGTCATTCAATGTTTCCATTTTGGGCCATGACGTCTGTATGTATGATGTGTCCTTTCTCAATACCTTGTCGTGTGAGGTTGCTTTTACAACTTCTGGGAGATCAATAATTGTACATTCATTTTGTACGAAGTAAACGTTTGTGTATTCTGTTCCAAATACCGGCGTTGTGTCTGCGGTTGATAACCTTGGAAGCGCGTCGCAGTTTCCGTTAGCTCTTGATTTTATTATTTCGATGGTACCACCCCTCATGAATATATCCCGCCAATCAGGAATTCGGGATTCATATACTTAAGAGCCAGTTGTGGTTTTAGGGATTCGTTTAGTATTTTTGAACACTTTTGAAATGAATTTTGGTGGGTCGATGGTCTGAGGGAAATACTCAATTTTCCTAGTCTAACTTATACCATATTCATCCGAATATGAGCTGCACTTTTTTTTATCTATGGTAGGATTCAGAGGATCGGAGGGAGGATTATACGCGGGTGCGGCTTATACTTGAGGCCGCTGTCTATTTTCCATGAGCGTGAAAACCGGAACGCACCAAACTATTTGACTACCAATTTCAAAAGTGTTGTGCACCGATTTCCTCAACTCTGTTCAAAATTCAGTCGACTCTATATGAGGAAATCCCAGTAACTTTCGACTTTCTGTCCCTAAAAGTGAAAATACTGAGAAACGCTGTGTACATGTCTGAAAATCTCAAGACAACTACTTCGATGTTTCCGGGAACATAATCTCTCATGTGGATCACCTGGGAAGAATCGCTAAACGACTTACAGAACAAAGTCTTGCGCCACATTTTGAGGATTTTGTAGAAATTCGGTCCGAAATTCGCATTGATTGGGTGAGGGTCGGTAGTTGACTGGCCTGGGATTTCTTATAGAATACTCGAATGAATGTCGAAGATTCTCATCTTTGAGAGTTCATGGTTAGGATTGCCCAATGGTAATGGCTTTTGACTTATCGAGAGGTGTCAAAAACACACCAAATGTCGAAGAGCTCTGGTTCTACCAGATCCCACCATCCAATGGCATATAAGATGCGAATATGAGATGTGACTTTAGTCATTCTTATATCAATCCGGAGTGTCTTTAAATTTTTCGAAAGATTTCATGAAGCGTTCCATGATGACTCCGTCTATGTAAGATTCTCAGTAGCCCCCACTTGTACCGATAGTACTTCAAAACGCGCTAGAGTCTGAGAGTAGCGAGGTGGATATGGTATCTTGATACTATCATCCATTATTTCTCGGTAATTTGGAGTCCGTACGTCGTCGACAGCGAGTGTACACCGGCGAGAACGTCGTAGATATACCACGAGTGACACTAATTTTCTTCCGGTTGAATGCAATCCCTTGATTCTCACGTTGATGTACATGGACTTGCGATGGATTGATTCCTTCCTTTTTGCAAGAGTAAGACAAGTTCCTATGGGATTTGCCAAGAAGTGTATGAGCCTGGGAACAGGAGTAATGATTCTTCATTGAAATGGAGTGACAGACTGTCCAATGCGTGTCACAGCTGAGTACATCGATGTAAATTGTCCTGGAAAAAATGAGTCATAACTTTGAATCATGAGGAATATGCCTGCAGAGTCACAGAACCTGCTGTAATATGCTAAAACCATGAGAGCTTTGCGGATTTTGGAGAGTTGTTCCGAGTAACACGTCATTTTGTCGATTTCGGGTATTTTCTCGCACTTGATCGTCTCTGCAGTTCATCCACATCCACCAATCAAGTTCAAATTTGGTGTTCCGGAAGTTTTCTTCAGATTTGCCCTCACTCACGCCCTGTTACAGAGTATCTACGCCTCTTCGAATTTTTTCAATCAGGCTCTTGAGTCCTTCCTCTAAATTCTGTTAGGCTGAGCAAGAATCAAGCCCTGCTTCTGGAATATTATCACAGCGGTTACGCCCTTTTAACATTCTATCATTGTACTTATGCCCTTTCATCTGCCAGATGGTCTTTGGAATTTTACCAAAAACGGATTTCGGGGGGTGGTAGATCTTGGTATAGTGGCTCAAAAACAGTGAAGTCCGGGGAAGGGCATAATGGCGGTCACGCCGTATTTTCGGCCCACCCCCTCAATTGTCCTTTTTCGCAATGACTCTCAAATTGTATCGCGAAGACTACTCCTTGAGCTATGAATACTCGGCGGTATGGTATGAATGAGGGAAATATAGGAATATGGGCGTCCGTTGAAATCTATTGACGTAGGCTACATCTCCATAATCAGCTCTTTTCCAAATCCCAAGCTCTCATGGGCGCGCGGCTTATGTTACACCATTTGTTCGTATCATGGTAGATGTGTTGGTAGCCAAGTGATTATCACATCCGTCTGCCACCCGGAAGGCTGTGGGTCGAATCCCGGTCGGGTTATTTTTTTTTCTTTATAATAATAATTTTTTTTAAACATCGTGCAATAAAAATTGATTAACAACTAGATTAAATCCGAATGATATTCTATGAGATTATCCGAATACCATCAAAGTTGCGCGATCTCACGAATAGACACATATTTTCAATATACTGAGTTAGTAGTTATAACAAATTACAATTACGTTCCAGATATGAGCATTGTAATTGACACGAGCAAATGAAATAATTTCCTAAGAATAAATCTTATCTTGCCCTCTGTCTTTTTGGACACCAAACAGTGATAAAATATATCCGAGAATATATTACAAGTATGTGTCTATTCATGAGATCGCGGTACGCTCATAGTAATAAAATAATCTCATAGAATATCATTCGGATTTGATCTAGTTGTTGATCAATTTTCATTGCACGATGTTTAAAAAAAACTCATTATTATAAAGAAAAAAAAAACAACCCGGCCAGGATTCGACCCGTAGCCTTCCGGGTGGTAGACGGATGTGATAACCACTCGGCTACCAACACATCTACCATGTTACGAACAAAAGGTGTACATAAGCCGTGCGGCCATGAGAGCTTGGGATTTGGAAGAGAGTTGATTATGGAGATGAATTCTGACTATTGGACTATGAAATGTATGCATCACCTACATCATCATAATAATAGAGCGATTAGTTTACGACCACTCGCGATACGTGAACAAATCGTCTATATATGTGCTGGCCCGATCCTCGCTCCCGCGAATCACACATGAGCGTCGCGGCGCAAACGACGCAGTCAGCCGCAGCAAAGATGAAGTCCGAACACAAATCGTGTTCTCACTTCACGAATGTCGGGGAAGCCGGCGTCGATTGTGCGTAAGAATTATCAATCGTGGCGCGACCGCGCCATCTGTGATCTTACGCTATGTCTCATAGCAGAACAATTTCTGCGTGTATACTCAAGTTTACAAACCATGCATGAGCAGCCGCGGCGCACGGCCAATACTAATCACGTCGTCACTGTGACATGACTGGATGAAATGAGCTGAAATTTTGTACACACATAGTTGAAGAGCATTGCTTCCATGTAGTGGAAGATCTGTGGTGAAAAATGTTCCCAGAAGAATTAGAAAAATCATAGCATTTTTTAAGATTTCCATAAGCTCCTTCGACGCGAGCATAATTTTCGACATGCGAGAAAGTTTTTCAGTTTTGAACTACAGCAAAACTCAAAGTGAGGAAGTTGTTCGAGAGAGTCTAAATGATGTAAATATTCAAGGTTCAGATCGATTGATGTAATAGGAGAAAAGGTCTAAGAGTTTGATGGAGATCGTTGTCGAAGCGCCGTGAACTCCGAGGTGAACTCAGATTGTACTTTTCAGCCGCTTAAGATCGGAATACGAAAACTACTGACACTTTTTTCCTGCTGCATCATTCGATCTGAATTCTGAATATTCACATTATTTAGACCCTTCCAAACAACTTCCTCACTTTGAGTTTTGCTGTAGTTCAAAATTGAAAAACTTTCTCGCATGTCGAAAATCATGCTTGCGCCGAAGGAGCTTATGAAAATCTTAAAAATTGCGATGATTTTTCTTATTTTTCTGGGACCGTTTTTCACTACCGATCTTTCACTACATACAAGCAATGCTCTTCAATTATGTGTGTACAGAATTTCAGCTCATGCCATCGAGTCATGTTACAGTGACGACGTGATATGTATTGGCCGTGCGGCGCGGCTGCTTGCTCATAACTTGTATACTTGAGGATATACGAGCATGTTTAAGTAGATAGAACTGTACTGATTCTGCACCAAGCTGGTGATAAATTCTCCACTGGAACAGAACCCCACGACGAGGACCTCCTCATATCGAGGACGCCCCCCAGGGTAGTTCCAGTACGAAGATTCACCAGGTCGTGCAGCCTCAGTACAGTTCTATATAAGGTAAGTGTACCCAACTTGCCTCTGTACCCAACTTGCCCCCATATGCCGATCTCGGGGATGGGCACTCCTTGGCCTCCCGGCCATTTTTTTTTCACTCTTGTTATGTTGAAATATGAGATTGTAAGTAGTTTGCGTCGACCCCGAATCATTCCTGCGTTCTCCAGAAAATCTAAAGTGATTATTCTATTTTTCGTGATTGCTTAGCTAAGAAAGCACCGAGGGAATTGCGTTCAGTAAAATCGGTGCCAAATTCTCTGAGCTCAACCAATTTTGACGTTCCTTAGCGCATTCGATTCCTTGTTTCAAGACCTTCAAAATCCATTCTTCAAAATTGCAAAATTTGGATATGGAGCTGTTTTATGTGCAAAACACGGAGACGATTTGTAAACAAGGATGCCAACATCGGAGTGTACCTAACATGCCCCCATATGTTTATCTGAAAAGGGCGTGCAGAACGACTTTTTTTTTACCACTCAGAACGTGTTTACCGTATCTAAATAGGTCGGAAACAGTGTTTCGAACCACCGAAAAGCTCCAAATGTGCGTGCGCGGCGATAAAAACACTTTATCGCCGATTTCCATCACTTATTTCGGAAGAATTGCGACAGTTCGGCTCCAATTGATCCAAATTGAACGTAATCTAGTGCATTTTGAAGGTCTTCAAACCAGCTCCAAAATGAGTTAAAGCACGTTGAAAATCGTTGAAGTGAACCAAAGTTATTAAGAAAAAGGCTTAATGGGGGCAAGTAGGGTACACACTTTTGTAAACTCTCAAAAATCACCTTTTGGGAAAATTCAAACAGTTTGACCCCAGTTGGTTCAAATTGAATGTAGTTAAACTCATTTTGAAGGTCTTAAGACAAGCTTTAAAATGAGCTAAGGTACGTTAAAAAATATGGAGATGGGCCAAAGTTATTAAGAAAATGGCTTAATGGGGGCAAGTTGGGTACACTGACCTTATATCTTTCATGCAAATTGACCCTCGACCTGGTGCAGTTACCCGGGTGACTTGCTGTGCCCTCGGTTACCAAGCGAATGAGGCACACGCAATTGCAATTCAATGCAATCTCTCTCTCTCTCTCTCTCTCTCTCTCTCTCTCTCCTTCTCTCTTTCTTATTCCCATGTCTGGAGAATGAACACACACACACGCACATATAGATGCACTATGGTTAAATGAAGTTATAATGTAAAAATCTCAGACTATTGCAAGAAAATTTTGTGTATGTCTCTCTTACTTCATTTACATGTCTGGAGGTCAAATCAAATAAGGATGCTGGATGCATCGAATTGATATTCTTCATTTGCAAATTAAGATATTTCACTCTGCACTACAAGGATCAAAATTTTTGTCATTACTTGTCACACAATCATTGTCTTCAACAATATCAATATTTGATGATTTGATGTAGTCAACAATCTCTACTCCAGCCGTACCTCTCTTCCCACTCTTGAACTCAGAGACTTTGTCCGACAATTTACGCAGAAATTCGCACTCCCTCTCCATTTTTCTCGCACAGAATGATTCAGCATCCTCAATTATCAAATTTGAGCAAACGCTATAGTATCTTCGATTCTTGAAACTGTGAAAGTACAAATCATCGATCCACAGTTCGAGATTGAGGATATTGCATTGGAAGCGGACGTCATCGACACATTTCTGACACACTTCTTCTTCATGATAAATTGACACTGATTCTCGACTCTTCCGGTAATAGTTCGAAGTCCTTAGAAACTCTTCGTGCTTTGTATGACTGTAATTCCTCTTCCCTCTCCGTCTTACCACTGCTATCGAGAAAATGTACACAAATATATAACTCGTAACCCATATTGAGCACCAACTGATTCTGTCGAATTGAGGTTGTGCAGTCTAGCTCGATCTGATGAAAACTGTATACAACCTCGAGCTCAGAACAGCCCATTCGTTCTCTGCCCCTCTCTTTACGCGCACCATCTCTCTTCCGATCTCTATACACGATTTTTGACTTCGCCAGCACGCGGTACAGTACAGTTAAGTGTAGAAACTCGGCAGAGCTGTGTCGTCAAAAACAGATCATCCGATTCTGTTTGGAGAAAGAAACGAGAAAAATGGATCAGCCCTTTGATCCCCGAGCATTTACGTATCAAGAGTATTGTGGAGTTAAAAGAATTTTTGAGTCAAAGGACGCATTGACGGCTCTCGATACAAAACCCAGGGAGCTACGCAATGTGAATCATTGCATACGTTTTGACGATCCTCCAGACGTGCTCAAATTTCTAATTGCCGATAAGCAGACCGATAAAATATTGTTCTGAGTATTTTATAAAAACTCATATCATGATAGATATGTGTCCGTTGATAAAATTGAACAGCCTTGATTGGGTTAGAGCGAGAAAATAAATCTGCCTCCACGACAATGAATGTTGTTCATATCATTGCCTTACACATGTGCCTTTACAGAGCCAAGATGGTTTAACAATGAATCTCAAGTAGCTCCATTCACCTTCAATATTTTTACATACCAATTGTCTGGCTGAGACGATAGAAGATGGGAATGGAAAGAGACAAAGAGAGCAAGTAGAATGTGTATAATACGATGGACTTTGTTCACAAATTTGCAGTTGTCAAAGTGCAGAGTTGCGCTACGAACATGTAGATTACCGTCGAATTGCTATCCGAGGAAAGTCATAAACTTTTATTAAAATTCGACGAAATGAACCTCGAGGACCTCAGTCGACTGGATCCTAAACCCGTTTCAGTGCTGTGGAAGGAGTTTCAAGTTTTGATCAAACGTATTTCAGATATTTTGGAACACGAAACAATTCTTTTAAAAGGGCCGACAGGATGTAGAGCTCGACTGAAAACTCTGCACAACGAATTAAAATCGAAAGAAATAATACTGCAGAATATATTCCATTTGCGGTCAAGAGCGGAATTGGGAGATCTTATCTTTTTTGAAGGAGAGTCAGCCTCCAAGAATCGGATCAGAACTGGCATTGTTGGCAATATTCCTTATCGAGATTGTATGCTTCTTCTCAATGATTCTAGACCACTCGTTTAGAAATATTAACGTCCGATAATCAAGAATTATAAATCGGTCAAAGTGAATTTGGTGCTCAATGCATATTTCAAAATTAAAGATGAAAACTCGTCTATGAAACATTTTCAAACTCTTTATGAAAATCTGCTGTACCCGACAAAATTGAATGAGTAGTATGACGAGTCGTTGAGATTTTTGGATTGCGAGCTATCGGATTTTGAAGATTCTGGGAGTGTATGGGCGCTCGAAGAGATTTTGTCATTGAAAATCAATGTTGTGAAGACGAACTTGTTGAGAGGATCTGGTCAATGCTTAGAGATAAGCATGCTGTGGTGAATATACAAACGAACGAATCTGATTGCTTCGCCTGGGCAATCCTTGTAAGGCTGTTCCCGCACAAGGCTCGCGCTGCATGCCAAAATTGAACGTCAAGTTATCCCCACTGCAAGCATCATTTAAACTTGAAGGGTATAGAATTTCCCGTGAGAATCAAGTCAATGTCCAACTTTGAAAATCAAAATCCAAAAATTTCTGTTAATGTCTACGGCGTAGATTTGGAGAAGAACAAGTTTTACCCATTACATCTGTCAGACGATGAGAAATTGATACATGTGGATTCGCTCTTGATTCAAATCCATGATCGATATCATCATTGCTTCATGAAGAACCTATCACGCTTCATTTCCAAACAAGTCACTAACTGTCGACATAAAATTTGCCTGTGTAATAGATGTTTACATTTTTTCCACTCAGAATCGAAATTGAGTATTCATGGAGGAGGACGTATATCAAAGAACAAATGCGCAACCACTACTCCTTCAGAGGATGGAAAGTACTTGAAATTTTCAAATTTCTACAAGGGACAACCCGTCCCTTACGTAGTCTATGGGGATTTCGATGCCCTTCCACAAGAGGCCAACGAGAAATATTTTATGGGCTCTGACGATATGAATTTGAGAAAGCTTTACCGATTGAAGGTAGTGCAGAACGCATTCCAATGTTATGACCCGAGCGGAGGGCTCGGGGTAACAAATAAATTATTTGAGTTCGTGCGAACAGCTTACGGGCGGACTGCCCAGTTGCACTTACCTATTCTCTGTTATCGCGTTGATGTCTATATATATATATACATATATATTGCTGGTATTTGGTTGCGTATGAATATTCCAGATAGAGAGATATTTGTTTATCAAAATTAGAACAAATGAATTGTAGTTTTAAAGAAATGATTGAAGTGATTTTAGGAATTTGGAATGTAGATTTCAAAAGTAATAATTGATTGAATTTGGATTTTTAGAGATGATCAATTTGACTTTAGCAGTTTCAATATGGATGAAATATTCGATCGTAAAATCTTCAGAAAATAATAGCGTATAATTAGCAAATTAAACCAAATTATAATGTCTTGAACAAAATATAGAACCTTAATATCTAAATACAATTTGCGTGACTTAAAATTAGACGAACTTACAGAACTACTCGAGAGATGATATTCTTCGAGGCAGGAACTGATAAGCAGGTGAGAGCAGATTCGGAGCTGGCCCTTTACAGCTGAGGCGGATAACGTCGGCCTACTTTTCGACGGGATCAGATCAAGCTTACGTGTCCGCACTTTTAACTTGACTTTTTCGTGCGTTCTCTACGCGCACTTAGGTGAGTGGTTAAGTGAATTTTGAGACGTACGTAGCCCACTACCGGGCAGAGCTTTGTCACAGACTAAATCGAAGAATGAATGTTGTTGTTCCAATTTATACGTGCGGACACAGGTTAATTTTGATGATTCGACTGAAAAAATGATTTTGAAAGTGTTCTACTTTCGATTGTAACACATGTGTTACAATGCTGGCAGAGCTCTTTGTTGAATTTCTCATGGTCTGTTACACATGTTACATGTGTAACATCCAGTTATTGGCTAATGCTTTGATTCTGCTGATTTACTGACCTGCTTATACGTTCTTTGCTGATCAAGTCGAAATAATATTTCTCCACGTTGAGAAATATTATTTCAACTGTTGCGTCGTCTGGGACGCCACACCTCCCCTGTCAGTCCATTCTCGTCCCGAGAATGTCACCGGGGCGGCGGAAAGAAAAAAAAAAACAAATTTCCAATGATGTTAACTTATAATTATTACATAATAATACTTTATTTGTGTGTGTGTGTGTGGCGTGTGTGTGTGTGTGTGTGTGTGTGTTTATGGGTTTGTTGGATTCTTTGTACATCTTATGCATGCGAATCGCCTGATTCCCCATTTTTTCAAACAATCATATTCGGCTCTGAACTTACCGCAGCCACCCACACACGCTAACCACCTGCTTGGATGTGTGTCGTGGTGGTGTTTGCATAAGTAGCACCAGTTATCAGTAATCTCCCCGGCTCTCTTCCTTTTTCTACAGAGTTGAGTCCTCCGCCTCTGATTTTCTCTTCTCCTGTGAATCTGTTCTTGTTTGCGATTATCACCTGATAGTTGGTGTTCTATGTTTCCCGGTTCGCTGATGTCACTGTACCGAGTCGCAATATCTTCATCGTGGTGTCTGATAGGCTGTGGGTTATCATCAATCATAGGTTTTGAGTGTTGGGGAAGTAAGATGTCTGGGATCGACGAGGTTCCAGGTTTTGAACCCAGGCTATCCCCAATAGTGACGACCTCGTATTGTGGTACGCCTACGTCACTTGGGCTTGATCTACAGATGAGGTATGGGGTGTCTAAAGGTACATCACTCAAGATTCGTAATTCGCCTGTATGTTGCGTCAAAGGCTGGGCCTTAGGAGCTTCCGTATCTAGATGATCTTCTTCGTCTCCCGCTGTCATGAATGTGAGCCGAGGCGGGGCGGCGTCGCTGTAACTCGTGGGCAGCTCTGTGCTGCCCGCTGCTGTTACACTCAATGCGTTTGACGGTGAGGCATGCGGGGCGGGGGCAGATATGGGAAGCATTGCGAGTAACATACGGGTTGCGTCGTCTGCTATACTGCTTGCGCGCGTCGCGTGTAACATGCCACTTGGGTCTGTTGGAATATCATCCGGCTCGTGGTGTGGTTCTTATGCTGCGTGTATAGGGTTCCCCGACTATGCAATCTATCACATTTTGTACAGAAACACCTGCGTCTCTCACCACATGAGTCGTTTGGGTCGTTGCTTGTCGAGTGTCGGTGGGCACGTCGTTGTAGGTTTGGGTGGCTGATGATGAGAAAGGCAATAATAGGTCCACTCTCTCGTCGTTGTCGTCGATGCCATACAGGTTTAGGAAGGCCCTGTACAAACCCACCGACTTTTCCATTCTGTCGACTTTCATGATAAGGTCCTTTCGTGCGGCAAAAAATGACGCTTTTGCTATCCTCACAGCCTCCTGGTTGCTTTCTAAGAGGTTTTTGAAGTTAACATTCAAAATATCAAGGTGGCTCTCCATTTTACTGTAGTTTACGCGCACAAGGTTTGTATACTGATAGGATCATTAGCGCTATGTTCATTATAAATTCCCTCTAAATGTGTCGGTAAGTGCTCTGCAAAAATTCTTCCCAAAAGGCCATGGTGGCGCCATCTCTTGGTTGCCCGTTGAACTGCGGTAATTGAATGTGGCGCGAAAAATTTGAACAGGCTATCCCAGTGTAAAATGTGTCAGTGAAGTATTCTGTGTGTGAAGTGAATAAATTATGTTCGATTTGTGTATATTTGTTACACGAAATGATGTATATGTATATATTAACGTTCCTAATACATATGGTTTTCGCAAATATATACTAGAGTTCTTAATAGATATGGTATTATAAATATATAGTGTTATTCATATATATATATACACATATATATATATGTATATAGTAACGTTCCTAATAGGTATGGTTTATATATATATATAGTAACGTTCCTAATAGGTATGGTTTTACAAATATATAGAGTGTTATTCATACACATATACATACATACACATATATACATATATATATATAGTAACGTTCCTAATAGGTATGGTTTTACAAATATACAGAGTGTTATGTATATTCTCATTGTATGAATATACAGGTATATATATTCATGTGAAAATTTCCTTTTTTTTCAAAATATGAATTTCAATTGTTTATGTATATTCCCCTTATATGAGCATATATATTTATTAATTTGAAAATAACTAAAATAATTCTCATTAATCGCGTGGAATTCTGGAGGTTAAACGTTTGATACTGATTGTTAATAATAATAATATTTTTCAAATGCGGTGTATACATTGCTAAAAATGGTTTCTATTTTAAGAAATATCTCGAAGTTTTATTCTCGTAAATGATAATAATAACAATTCTTTATAACGTAAATATGATCAGCAAAATATTGGATACTTTTATGTGCGCAGTTCAATATTGTCCGTTCTTGATAGTGATAATCGGATATATATATACATATGCCATTTTGTGTGGCTATACAGAACCTATATGTTACAGCTATTTGATCCATAGATTTAATATTATTTTCAAGATAATTATTTCGAATTTGATGGTTGTAATGGTTGACAATTTTAGTTTATTAGAAAAATTGAAATTCATAAATAAGAAAACATGTATATATATATATATATATATATATATATGAAATTGATATGCAGTATACTTATGACGACCATCGGAATAGTCAATACTGTAAACTTACCAATATGTCTGACAAAGCGGGGGTAGAAAAATTTGCACCGTGGGTAATTGAAAAAGAAAAGAGGGGGCTTCGTCTCAACATGTGAAAAGCGATACAAAAATTAAGAATAAATGCAAAAGATCCAAAATGACCGCAAAGCAACAACACACAAAATGGAATCATGAGGCAAATACAACTCTAAAACTAGTTAAAACGCGATCAGGATACGGACTCTGCCACATCGTCGATGGAGGAGTCCTCGGGATACGGACTCTGCCACGACATCGATGATGAAGTCCTAAATGGTGCTCACCCGTGACCCTGAACGCAAATTCTCGAAATGCGTGACTCAAAAGAACCGCTGCACGAGGTGCACCATTTTTCAGACGGATCGTTCTCAGCTCTCAGAAATCAGAAAAAAAAGCATCTCGAGAATATTCAGCAATAATAACGTAAAAGTAAATTGAAGGGGAAGTAACGAATCAAGGGATATAAAATCAATCAACGTGTTAAAAATGACGCGGGAATCGTATCACGGAAAGATGAATTGAGCGCTAGAGTTCATCAAAGCAGAGGACTCCGCAACATCGCCGGTGGCGGAGTCCTTGGTGTCGATGTCACAGGGAGTAAGAAATACGTCTATATAAATGATTTATAATGACATTCTTGCAGTATATCTGAGTTGGAATGAAAGGCTCGAACATTGTTTTCCGTAGAACATTGCGATCAGAGAACTCTCTCTTCTTTGGGTTGGTGTAATCTATCTATATCTTCAAAACATATTTTCTAATCAAACTACTTACTACCCACTGAGGAATCCTGGGCGGTACTAGTTTCGCCACTCTTCGGTCCATAAATCAAAAATAGCTCATGTACTCACCTCAATCAACTGCGATACACTGGTATAATGAGTAAATTTTAATGGGGACACTGTAGAGGTGATTGAGTTCGGTGATGTACTCTTGCGGTAACACGCCGGGTGTTCATTCGGAATTCCAAGTTAAATATTAGTTTTTGGTGACCGTACCCGGATGGGTGACCACTGGTCGGGGTATGCTACGCTTAGCATGCACAAGAAACGCGGTTTCAGTACAAGGGTCGTGCTTGCGGAATGTGTAACAATATCTCCAAAATATTACTGAGTTCTGAATCGTGGAAAAGTAACAAAACATTGTGGCTGAATCCGAAATTTGTATAACATCGTCCAACATCCGTAATAGTTGGAGTTGTATCTTGACAACAATATACGGAATTGATAATAAGCTAGAATACAACGATATGGTAGTAATAAAATATCGAAAGATAATCGCACAAGAAAAAGAAAGATGTACGAATGGTATTTTATTCGCAAAGATATAAAAGTAGAAATGGATACATATCGCTTTCTTTACACTTCACACATTCTTAGTAAAACCGGCGACGAAATCGTGAGAAATTGAAATGATCGGCGGAAAAGTACGCTGAGACTAATGGCTTTTGGGTATGGTGATGATCTAAGGAAAATCTACACAAGTATTGAATTTTTTTTCAACGGTGATCCGGGGTTTGGGGATAATGTACAGGTGGCATCCATGACCCTAGAGGCAAACACAAATATATCAATCGGTGATGAGCTACTCATCGAATGAAGTCGGGTAAAACGGTTGCTGGGAATTCAATTTAAACGAACAGACCCACCTCAAAATTCAAAGAGAAACATGAAGCAATGGGATGTAAAGCAGACTGAAGATATATCTTGATCAAATCCAACAAATCCAAACATGCCAATCTGCGTGTTATGTCAATTGCTGATTTAGCCATATAAGAGACTGGTGTATAAATATATTGGGATAAGCCTATATAACTAAGACACATGATGTTCACGAGAGAGGGAATCGTTAAGGAAGGAGAAAATTTTAGAAATGACTCATATATTAACTGAATACGGGATGTTGTCTGCGTAGGAGATTAGCATCATTTTCACAATCTCAAGTGGCAGATATAGAATACTGTGATGTAAAAATTGAGCACGAAGGACCTCAACGAGGATCAAAATAAGCTTGGGCCTCTTGGAAAACATACTCCATCACTCCAATAAGGATACTACAAAAGCTCAGTTTACACCGAGAAATCTGTAAATGATTGCCACCACTGGAAACGCCGACAACAGATCATGAATGGAATGAGAACAAAATTGCTGTAATCCGTGCCATGATAATCACATAAGATTTCAAATCTAGGATACGTTCCCAACTGTTGGATACGATCACTGTGCTGTGATCCACTCACCAATCAAGATCGATTTGAAATGAATAAGGTGATGAAAGAAGAAAAAATGGGAGGGAAAAGGGGGGAGTGTGAGTGAAGTAACTTTAGTAACACGAGCGGTATCTAAGGAATCTTGAAAAATCCACAAGAAGGAATGTACACCAGTGTGCTAAATAATATGATGTCTCTTGGGCCAGGTTTCTCTCCAAATTTTCCCATGAGGTTCTTGGGGAGTTTCCCTGAGCTCACGGATTTGTCATCCGGGTAAATGCGAGAGACAGGGTAAAGCCGAAACTAAAATTAAGAAGTTCGATTTACTACTAATCGATGGAAAGAGAAGTTCAGAGACACATAAAAATTTGATTTTGACTAGTATACGATTGAGTCGATTGGAAAAGAAGTCGAGGAACATGTGAAAAGTTTGACCTTGTTCATAAGACGATAGGGAAGGAAGTTAGGAAAATTGGATTTTATAAGAATATCGAGATGCGCGACCAAAGTATGAAAGCGGCTTGGATGATGAAAATTGGAGATATAAGCTTGAACTATGGGATTGTAAAAGGAAGAATGGGAAGTTTAAAGAATTTATGTTTTGTGAATTACACACTGAGGGATAGAATTGAACATTTCATCAAGATATATACCGATAGGAATATTAATAATATAGGTGACAATGAGTAGCGATAGGAACTCTATATGTAATGAGAATATTAGTTATGAGTCCAACTGTTGGAATCTCGAATGGAGAGATGCTCTTCTGTTAAATCAAACTTTTTTAAGGGCGGGACGCCCTTCCCGAATAAGGAGGGAGGTGTGACGTACACGGGATTCGTGTACGTGAACGCAATGCAACTGTGTGCGTGTCTCGAGTCTCGCGCACCAAGTATAAAAAACCGCACCGATGAATATAGCGCCGCGTCTCAATAGTACAATGTTTATCCAATTGCATATCTTAAGTTAGGAGAGTCACAGAGAGTTCAGCCTTTTTACATTGTGATGGGCAATACCCCGAGAATCGGCCACCTAGAATCATATCTAAACAATATGAGATCAAACACATAAAAACGCAGTTACACCTACAGTCCAGGTGAATGAACCCTTCTGACAAATCTGTTTATCTTCATGAAATGAGCTACGCGAATCGTAGAGACCTCAACTCTTCTCTACCACACTCAGGATTACAATGAGAAACAGCCATTCATTATCATAATTGCCCTTGGCAAGCCCAAACACCTGTTAACGTTATCACACGTATGATTTAGGTCAATAGGTTTACGTTTACTTTGTTTGTAACATAAATCGAGCCCTCTCTTGGAGCGATCTTGGCGTGACGAGCAAAGGGCATCGTCTCAGGAAGCTAATATAGAAATGTCAAGTTTGAACAATAATAACTCGTCACGCTGGATCAAAATTCATATATGGCCTTGTTTCACCATCGCTTAATTTATAGTAAAAATCAATGATCGGGAAGTCTTATATCACATATTCTAGGTGTTCGACCTTTCTCGATTGGTAGAATTAAACCTGCACCACAGTTAAAATATTTATACAACATCCGTCCAGCTCATAAAATAGCATTTTAGACTCCGTAACAACTTAGCATGCTTTAGACAGGGGAACGAGCCTATAAATACAGCCGGTTGCACGCCGATGGGTCACTTCCATACTCTCCGCGTTCACGCACACATCGTGGCGTGGCATCTCTCGTTACGAGTACAATATCTCAATTATTGTATCAAAGGAAGAATAAACCTCCAGTTCTATTTACTCGCCGACTACAGTTCCTGGATTCGAACCTACCGCCAAATTGGTACAACAACGCCATCTAATCGACGCACAGGTCGTAACATTCTGTCGTCTGCTTTACCAGCTTATTTCTTTGATGATAGCGCCCCTCCAGCAAAGGTAGGAAATTGGCTGTTACCGACCGAGCAAAAGTTTGCTCCGAACAACGATTATGAATTCCAGCCTGAATGAGATAACTACAATATCAATTCGAATTAACGTTGGTGAGATTTCATATTAGCACGAAAATAATTAAGGACTCTTTTCCCCCACATGAAAACTAGACGTAAGAAACTACTATAGATGACCGTCCTTCAAGATCAACGAGACCAAATGATCAACTTGTATATTAACCATCAAGGACGAAAAATCTATCAGATTCCTTATGATACTATAGATGACTTCATTGAACGCTTCTCTCGGTTCTTGTGATCGAATTATTCGCTCGAAACTACAAAAAAATCTATAAGAAAAGAAAATCGACACACAAAAATTATAAAAACAACTACGTTAAGATACCAGATAAAATGGAAAGACCAGAATTTCGTTAGTTAATAGACGGAAATGAGGAGTTTGATTGATACTCGATGGATTTAGTACCACCGGTGCCATCTTTCGAAAATTAGAAAATCTCTAATACTACCCTCACCACTGTACCAAGCCAGAAATCGCAGCCCTGACCGGGCTCGTCTATAAATCCTGCCTACGCAAAAGGCTCCAGTCAGTCCATTTTGAGTCACCTGCAATTTCACTAACTCCGCCTCTTACTCTGGTCCGGCTTGGTACAGGCTATGGGCGTCATCACATATTGGGTCTCATACTGGCACCACCGTCGAATTGTCATATCAAAATCCGTTCATTAAAAAGTAAGTTGAAACGATTATAACTCTCTTCTTATTTAAATCACGCCCGTCCGTCTATCATTCCGTTCGTCAATCTGTCAGTCTGTATTAGTTTCTTGGTAATCTAATCGGGCCCTGGTAGCCATCCGCAAGGCCGTTAGATTACAATCTTTCAAAAGTCAAGTGAAATGATTCATTACAAATGAAATCAAGAACGTCAAATAAAATCAGTTGGTTCCAGTGAAGTTGGTAGAATTGAAGATAAAAATTGGTCTTCCCGAGTCAAACGAGTAATAAAAGGAAATTTCAATCTTATCAGTCGGTAATCGATCGAAATCTCGATCAGTTCAAGTCCCGGAGCTCTGAACCAGCTCTAAATGCCGCATATTTAACTGTTTCATCCATCGGTATGTCACAATGAGAAATCAAACATCGGGACCGGATATGATTTCCTCGAGTTGTATCTCTATCAGAGTTCTCCTGCATTCAGGTGATTCTTCAAGAGCCTCCAGAGTGCATACAGAATATAATGAGTTGATTATCAGACGAGAGTGTTTGCAAGGTCATTTTACTCTCGCATACATTTAGAGACTTCGGCTTTTGGGATGTTTAAGAGGATTCGGTCCATAAAACAAGGTACTGGCTGTTTTTATTGGAATCTTACCTTGATACTTAATGTTCCAATGGGAAACGATTTGATCGCAGGAATCTCTTGCGGAACATAGCGATAGAACTCACGCCCAGACTTGTACCACTTGACTATGTACAATGGATCACCCTCGGTGTCATACCAACAGTACAAGGTTGGGTTTTCACCTTTTCTCACTGCGGTGGGCGTTTGAATCCGAACTTCTTTCAGGCCTACAACAAAAACTGAGATCTGGAGATCAAATTACTGTACTATTAGATAGGATCAGGGAGGAAATGAAGCG
This sequence comes from Eretmocerus hayati, assembly GCA_029851415.1. Taxonomy (NCBI): domain Eukaryota; kingdom Metazoa; phylum Arthropoda; class Insecta; order Hymenoptera; family Aphelinidae; genus Eretmocerus; species Eretmocerus hayati. The sequence continues at coordinate 76,575,499 of CM056744.1, read as the reverse complement.
GTTAGCTGTTCATTAGGTCGATACTACTTCCTAGGATTGAGCCCACCCCGCCCTGGATCTCATAACGAACTAGCGCACCTGAATTACCTTATCCACGGACGAACAAAATGGGAGTATATCGGGGCGTCACGCGATAATTTTTGCGCATTGGAGCATATGAGGTGAGCCGAGAATTATATCTGAGTATAAGTGAAGATAAGGGATGCCTCGAGCTTTGTTTGGCGAATGCGATCATGTTTCGTTAGCAACGATCTTCCTGGGATGGCAAGAAACTTTGCCTCGATTCCGTCGTGAGTACGCAGCTGCGTACAATATCTCATGCTAATATACATAACTATACCAATACTCTCGCTTAGCTCGGTCATGACGATTTCTTCTCGATGTGACTATTAGTTTGTACCGATGGACCACTCAATTATAATCTCTACCTTTTCAGGACTATTCGACTTGGGAAAAATCCTAAACGCGTTCTTGCCATGAGAACTATGCGAAAGTGTTTCGGAAATATTCCTGGAATAGTTCGTAATAGGAATTGGTCGTACCTTGGTGCATTTCTTCACTAATTCTAAGAGATCAATGTCCAAATCCAGTAATGGTGAAACTAGCCATTCATTTTCAGACAAGATTCTAGTGGATTTTGGATCATGCTTGAAGTGATGTAGTAACTTCTGCTAGATGATGAACAACTGATAACAGTGAGTATTTCAAAGGGTTCGAGAGACTCTTTCAATTGACTGGTGCTAGAAATGATCTTCGGACCGTGAGAAGAACCACAAAATTTATTGCATTGGAAATTTCGTGAAAAAGCCTAACTTTGAGCCCAATTCACAGAAAACGATCATAATTTTCGTCACCAAAGAGATTATCGACTCTCCTCTCAAGACAAGCACTATCAACAAGAACATGTAACTTGGTGATAACTTTGGCTTCTGATTTGTGATGGGGTGGGTGTACCCAATATGCCCCTCCCCTCGACCCCTTTCGCTGATAGTTTCGACCCACTTCAATATTTTGCAACGTACTCCATCACATATGAAAGATTTCATTCCGTCATGATTCGAAGACCTTTGGAATGAGTTAAGATAATCTAAATCCTGACCAACCATTACCAAGCTATCTCAATTTTCCCAAGAATGATATTTTGCAGGTTCCCAAGAGGGTGCACCCATGATTCTCCTATCACGCCATCTCGTCAACACCTCTGGTCCACCTGAAGCCAGTGCGAGAATATCATCCCTCCGATGAGAACGTCAATTGCCAAAAATTGCGCGTTCATCTTAGCTACGAAGAGAGGCAAACTCAATGTCACTACAAGCAACGGATCTCAAGAAGTCCTCGGCGGTGTCTTGCACTTCCAAGAAGTGCTTTACGATCTTCTCTCTGTACGGAGGATCCAGGAAGCAGGGTTTGACGTGAATTTCAACTGGGATGGAGTGAAGATGAATATGCTGCTGAAATGATTAGCAGAATGCTTTCTCACGATGTTAGATGATGATAATCATTGCGAATGAGGAAGTGTCCTATATTTTGAGTTATCCTTCCAAGGAAGGATTTCAGAGAAATTCGGATTATCTGAAAGCAGGTTTTCGCAACAATATCTACCGTTTGGTTCAGAGGAAATTTGAATACAGTCGGTTTGAAGATGATTAAACTGGATTCTTGGTGAAAATTTCCTTCTTCCGGAAAATAACTCCATTTCGCCAATGTTTTACGGATTTTGAGGAAATTCGGTATCAACCAATCGATTTAAAATGGCGCATGAGTAAGTCTTTAGGTCAATACAATTGAGACAAATCAGTCGTACTGGATGATACGAGGGAAAAATGAATATAGACAGAAATGTTCTACTATTTTTCGAGCTATCTTTTCGAGGGAGCATTTTAGAAGAATTCAGGCAATCTAGACTGTAGTTTTCCCAATAATATCCATCGCTTGGTCTTTAAGAAAAAAGATATTTGTCAGAAACTCCAAACTGATCATCTTTGTACCCACTTCATCGAAATTGCGTCTCAACCAATCAATAGATATCATCCAAAAAACCTCAGACTAGATGGCCCAAATCCCTCTGAGGAGCTTCCTCTAAAAAGTAATTAAAAAATAACAGAATTCCTCTCAATAATCATTTCTCCCTCGTATCTTCTTTTATGACTCATTCATCCCAATTTTCATGACCTAAAGTCTCATTCACACGCCATTCTTCTGGATCGATTGGTTGATACCAAATTTTATTAAGATTTGTGAAACAGATTCCAAATGAAGTTTTTCTTCAAAGAAAAGATATCCATCAAAAAGTTCATTCTAATCATCTCTTCACCCACTTCATTCAAATTTTGTCTCAACCAAACGATACAAAATCGCGTATGAGTGAGTCTTTAGGTCATTGAAATTTAGATCAATGAGTCGTGAAGGGAGGTACGAGAGAGAAATCGATATTCAGGAAAATTTTGTGCTTCTCCAAAATTATTCTTTAGAAGAAGCTTCTTAGAGGGATTCAGGCCATCTAGTCTGAGGTCGTTTGGATAATATCTATCGTTTGGTTGAGACGAAATTTCGATACAGTGGATTTGAAAAGGGTTGAAATGAAATTTTTGGTGGAAATTTCGATTTTCAAAATCATTCGATTGTCGCTCACGCAATACATTAGTAGCACTCGCGGATGAAGAATGACGACGGTCATCAAGCTACCAAAATTCACAAGTATACTGAACGTGTTCACAAATCGATGTCCCTTTTTGAAAGTGGGGGTCACCGACCTTCTTTCCGCGTGAGAAAATCATAAGCACTTCGCTTTTATACACGTGTTCTTATGGGATTAACCATAAGAAAATTCAGTAATCTCTAACAAAGAACCCTAGAAACCCCAAAAAATTTATATACTCCCATCAAACCTCGGAGAACACATTAGTATGGCAAAATATATGTCAAGCCGACCAGAATAAGTAACTATCAATCTGACTAACAATGCATCTTCAAGAAACCACCAAAAGCATGCCGATAGTCTTTTGAATCACTTCTCAAATGCAATTTTTAAGGTCAAAATCGGTCAAAGCAGTTCAAAGTTATGAACAAAATACAGCAGCCCGAAATCAATATTTCAATTTTTTGGTCGAGCTCATAGGATAGCTCTATCTTGGATCAAGAAATGAGGAGCGAGATAATTCTGGGGAACTTCTTCTTTCAATACACGAGGATGAAAAAATCACTTGGGAACTTTTGCAAATTCACTTCGGTGTACTCCACCACCAATTCCCAGAAAGGGAGTAACTGCATTGAAAAAAATTCAAAAAGGCGTAACTACCTTGATCAGTCCTCGGGGATATAGAAAAAAAGCGTAACTGCAAAAAAATGAATCAAAAGGGCGTAAACGGCATTACGCCGTCGGAACTCCTCCAATTACTTTCCGGAAATATTGAGAAAGGACGTAATTGACATGTTCAAATCTCGAAAGGGCGTGAGTCGCTGAGTCACCAAAACCAAAAGGGCGTAACTTTTCGGAGAAAGGGCGTAAGTTCGGCGCGATTCGGTAAAAGGGCGTAATTACATACGAAAAATTCTTCAAAAAATTCCCCTCGGCACGAAATTTCATTTTTATGGGTATAAACTATCAGAGCATAATCTCCTACCTCCAAAATGAGTTCCTGAACATTGATATAGTGACTTTAGAACTCTTATATTTTTGGGCATCCATATTGAGCTTTCTGCGAGTCCGGAGCTCCTGGGCGTGGGTCGAACAACTTTACCGCTATGAAACATCTTTCAGTAGGTTCCCACAAGCATGCTTGTAGATTTTGAGAGTGATTGGACTCAATTTCGGGACTTGATTCCACTTTTCGTGAAGAAGGAGCGCCAAAATTCGACCCTGTATTCGAAGAAAGGGCGTAACTGCATTTTTTTGAAATGGCTGTAAAATCCACGGAATCAACTATAATTTCACGAGGCTTGCACTGATATTTCGAGGATGCTATCTTCTTCGGATTAAGTCGGATCAACTCGTCCAAATACGCCTCTGGCAGTTTTGATTGATTCCCTCGAAATGACCCTTTTGCAGTTACGCCCTCTGTCCACGCCCCCTCGATTGTGAGCCTGACTCCCACCCAATTTCGCGCCACGAGCTTTATCGCATTTTCATCGCGACTTTCCTCTTCGTGCCTAATTTTCACCCCTCACTTCTCTCGCCCCTTATCTTTCAACAAATGTAGTGAAACGAATCAAGGAATAGATGTTTCGCCTTTTTATTCGGCAAAACCGAGTGACTTGTGATTTTGCACGCTTCCACGCACCCTTAATTTTTGAGCGCCCCATCCCGCCTCTAATAGTTCTTCCTCAATATTTTTGGGTATCTCGCGATCATTTTTAGTAGCAGAGCGTCGTTGGGGCTCTAAGTTCGGTTCTGTGTTGTTTAATAGTGGCATCGCTGGTTTTCGAATGAATCTCGTCGCGTAAGTGCAAGTGACGTGAGTGCGCGAAGAGAAAGGAGCTTGCGGCCGATGGACATTTGGAGTTCAACGCGAGCACATTACGAGGCAATAAAAGCCTCATCTACTGGGCAACGACACCGGAGTCTACGAGTTGCAGACAGCAAGCAGCAGCGTGGCTAAAAAAGGAGCATCAGCTGGTGAACAGATCGTCACGAGTTGCAGCAGGGCAATCAGCGTGTAATTATTCACGCGCGCTCCCGGGTATTATCACGCGCATCGTGCCATCACCTGCTGCCAGCCAGAGCTACGTCACACCACCGCTGTTCTCTCTTGCCCGCTCGCCTCAACCCATCATCTTCGCTGCTGCGCGGGCCACGCACGCTACTTGGAGAGCGGCGCACAGTAAGAGAGTGGGGATGAGGTGGCTGTTCAGCAACACAGTCATCTTGGAGTAATTTGGTGAGCGTATCGTTCCTTTACTAGTCTACAATATGTGTCGTGCGGACTCTCTTGCACTCAGGATTCTTATACGCTCACCTGTGAGCCACGACAGCTGATTGAATCACAAACACGCGACGCATATATTGGGCGTTTGCGAGGCTCGCAGCATTGCACGAATTACATGACTACTCCACATATGAATATTGTCCGTGGTCAGCTATGAATGGTTGTGGCTGTTGATCATTGTGTGGTGCATTAGGGTCAAACTGCCGCAGAAGCTAGAAGCGATCGATCAATTTGGTCATGGATATTGGATGGGGCAGATCGGTCGACCCAACGCTCTAGCGTCTCTGTGTTGGCAAAGCAGCTGATCTATCTCAACCTTTCTCCAGGTTGAGAGAATTTTATTACTTGATCGATTTCAGTCTCACGCGTTAGTGTGCGTGTAGTTTAGTGGGTTTGTGTATTTTGTGTGGGTTTTATATCTCGAACTTTATTTGGAATTTCAATGGGTTTCAATTTTTGTTCTATCTGTGATATCCAATTGCAACTATGGCGGCTAGATTACTTTTCGATAGACAACTAAGATGAGTAGCTCACATTCGTAATTTCAATACAAATACTGCCAAAAAGGGCAAAGAAAACATCACTGTGAACTTCCTCAAAACTCGCTTAGAGTTGTTAGAGAAATATTCGACTGAATTTTGTCAAAATGATTTGAATTCACAGCAGTATCCTAATGAACTAAAAGATGAAAAATATTTCACAAAATTAGGTTTCCTTGATATAGAAGGTACAGATTCAGAATTAAAGTCTGAATTATTAGACAACATTGCCATGCTATCAGTCCCACCGGAAACACAGTGAGGAAATGATTCAGTGATAATTCCGCCCACAATCCGGTACAAGAACCAGATGCTGCTGCTGATCTCCCACCGAATCAGAATTATAATCCGTTCCAACCGCTCGATGTGCAACAGCTGATACGTGCATCATCCGAATTGCAGTCAATTCCTAGGCTGCAACCGCCCAAGTTCTCGGGTGAACAAGCTGATTGGGAATCTTTTAAAGAACGCTTAATGTCCGTAATTGGAGATAATCCTGATTTGTCACCGTCTGCTGAATTGAACCATCTGCTCAACTCAGTCGAAGGTGATGCAGAGAAAATGATGAAAAGTATAAAAACGAGTTCTACAAGTTTTCTGGTTGCATGGAATAAATTATGTCGGCGTTACGATAATTCTCGGTTGAGTTTGAACACACATTTGAATGCAATAATCGATTGAGCTCCTATTGCGGAAAAATCAGCGCAAACCTACGTAACAATATTGAACCAAGCGGAGGAAGCGATTCAGGGGTTGCGGAATTTGGAATGTCCGGTGGACGAATGGGATTGTTGGCTTATACACTTAATAAATAGAACATTAGATCCTAGTACCAAAGAAAGCTAGACAATTGCTCAAGAACACGTTGAGGGTTTTTCGACGTATGCATTCTTATCTTCCTTTTTGGAGACTCGAATTCAATCGCTGAATGCAGCTCATGCGGGTTCTGTCCCGTCCAATGATTCGAAACCTAATTCGTCGTCATTTGGCAGATCTCAAAATAATTCGAATCGAAGAAATGTGAATTCAGAATTTGGAAATTCTCAGGGTAATAAGGGTCAATCTAGCGGTCTGTTGTAATTGTAAAGGTGATCATGGATTGTATAATTGCGATAAATTTTTAGAATTGTCTGTCCACCAAAAATTCGAATCTTGCAAATCGAATCGTTTATGTTTAAATTGTTTAAAGTCTGGTCATTTTGCAGAACAATGTGAATCAATGTATCAGTGTTCTAAATGTCAAAGGTCACATCACACGAAATTACATATGGAATCAACGGGTGCTCCCAAACCAGAGGACACTCAACGCAAATCACAGCAGACTGATTGTCATCTGATTCATAGTTTTTCTGCTGTGTCGAAACAAGCGCGTTTAGTGGCGACGGTACGTATTTGGTAACAAGGTCCTCATGGACAAAAGGTAGAGGCTCGTGCACTGATCGATCCAGATTCGGATTGTCCGTTTGTTGCGGATAGAGTAGTTCAAGCGTTGGATCTGCTGTCTCGCAAACTTAGGTTGGGGATCAATTTTATTGGGGATAGACGCACAGTCGTTTCGACGAGTGAAGTCTCGCTCACGCTGCTGTCGAAAATCGATTCAAAATTCTCTCTCGAGATCGAGGGTCTGGTTCTTCCGGAACTTTCTTCATTTCCGCCTAGATTGAACGTAAAATGTGACGATTGGTCGCATTTGCATGGATTAACGCTTGCTGATCCGGAATATTTCATTCCTGCAAAAGTCGATTGCTTATTGGGTACTGAAGTTTATAGCGAAATTTTTCGAGAGGGTTTGGTAAAGGGCCCACCAAGAGCTCCTACCGCGCAGAATACAGCATTAGGTTGGATTCTCAATGGAAGTACGGAGTCGAGTGTGGAAACTGTAAATCCTCGTGTCGTTTCATCCTTGCATGCTGGCGTTGATAGTTCTCTGTCAGATCAGCTAACTAGATTTTGGGAAATTGAAGAACTCCCAGCTACTCATCATCTCACAACTGAGGAGGAGTATTGTGGAAAATTATTCACGTCTTCTGGCGAGCGCACGCCTGAAGGACGCTTCGTTGTGCGCCTCCCTTCCACACAAAATACTCATGAACCTCCAATGTCTGAATCTAGGGACTGCTGCGGTGGCATGCCTACTAAGATCTGAAAAGACGACAATGAGATTCGAAGTTGGATGGAGCGTACACCGAATTCATGGAACAGTGCTAGTCATTGGGACCTATGAAACGCACACAGCCACCAGAAGGGTTGACTCCAGCGCCATTTTATCTGCCACATCATCCTGTTTTTTCGTAAGGATAGCGACAAAATTCGAGTCGTTCTCAATGCTTCGCATAAAACAGGTAATGATAAAAGTTTAAATGATTTTTTATTGGTTGGCCCCAAGCTTCAACATGATCTAACATTGATGTTGATTCGTTGGAGATTTTTCAAATACGGATTTTGTACAGACATCGTAAAAATGTTCAGGCAAATTTTGGGTACATCCTGAGGATGTAAATATGCAAAGGGTTGTCTGGCGGTCATTGGGACAAGATGAAATCCTTGACTTCATTTTTCTAACGGTCACGTATGGTACAGTTTGTGCGCCGTATCTGGCGATTGGAGTTCTCCTTCATTTGACAGAGATTTACGAAGATAAATTTCCTATTGCAGTTCTAATTATCCTGTTTCCTCGATACATGGATGATTTGTTTGGGGGAGGGGATACTCTACCAGCCGCTTTGGAAGCTCGGGACCAGTCTCGATTATGTCATGCGCCTGTATGAAACTTGGAAAGTGGTCGGCATATCACTCGGATTCGTTGACAGGGCTCTCTCCAGGAAACTCAGCTGACATTGCGATAGAAGTCGACGATGTCGCCTCCACCCTTGGATTAAAATGGTCTCCGCATGATGATCAATTTTTCTTTCGGATATCGATGCCTTCAGCTCCTGATATTGTGACGAAAAGATCGATTCTATCAGGAGTAGCTCGGTTGTTCGATCCACTTGTTTGATTAGCTCTGTTTTTAATACAAGATGAAATTTTATTGCAAAATATGTGGCTTTTGAAGATCGATTGGGACACTCCGGCCGTCGGTGAAGTACTCGTTAAATGGCAGGAAATACGGTCACACCATTGTCCAGTCCAACCATTGTCCCAAGCTCGAGCATCTCGTTGGTTAAGCACACTGTCGAGTTCAAATTGGGAACTGCATGTTTTCGCAGACGCGTCGAAAAGGGCATATGTGGCCGCGGTTTACTTGGTGATTCCAGGAACAACTTCACAATTGATAATGGCTAGAACCAAAGTGGCACCAGTTAAAACACTTTCCATCCCCAAACTCGAGTTGTGCGGTGCAGTTTCGTTAGTCAAATTAGCCAAACATGTCATGAGTAATTTGGAAATTCGACCATCAGCGGTTTATTGCTGGTCTGATTCGAAGGTGGTCCTGGATGGGCTCAATTGTCATCCGTCTAAATTGGAGATTTTCGTGTCCAATCGAGTGAGTACGATCAGCACTACTTCACCAGAGGCTGTATGGAGGCATGTTTGCTCGGAAGATAATTGCGTGGACTGCGCAACCCGGGGGGTGACCACGAGAAAACTTCTAAATTTGGATATCTGGTGAAATGGACCGAACTGGGTGACTCAACCGGAGAATGAATGGCCTGAATTAACTTGAGAACCGGTATGCGCGGAAGCGTTGGCTCATTTAGTTGTGGAATCGTCGCAGGTTTTAAAACACCTTCAATCACAAGTCAATTCTTTTTCAAGAATAATTCGAATAGTGGCTTACATCTTAATTTGGGACGATTTCAAGATTTGACCTATGCTCTTTGCGTAGGCGTCGTGGCCACCGCTCGAGCCACCGTCACATTTTGATACTTTCGAGTTCTGTTAGTCCTCCAATATTGCTATGGTTGATGTCTCTAATGGCTCAGAATCTTCGTAATTGAATATCGAACAACTTCCTCCCTCACTCTAGGGAGGTACGAGCATAGAGGTATCACATCAGAGTGAGCCAGTGGCTCCGAAAATTGTCCAGGCCTAGAGAGAGACAGAACTACTAAGCACCTCCCATGACGCGCATGCGCAGCTCACCAACACTCCTGCGAAGACCTCACAAACAGTGTAGGCACACTCACCACTACTAACGAGAAAGAGGCGCACATGCGCATCATGGGAGGTGCTAAGGCGTTCTGTCTCTCTCTTTCTGCGGAGCCACGCTGAACGCTCACGCACATTGGAAGGGATGGGACTCGCTCATTCGAGTGTAATACTTCTATGGGTACGAGTAACGGTTTTTTCACAAATAGATAGAAACCCCGTTTGCACCTATACTGCGAATACTACAAGGTGTCCGAAAAGTAAGTACCCCCCCCCCCATTCTTTTCAGAAACGGTTGGGAATCGGAAAAAAACCCGGAACAAGTGCCCCCTCATTTGGGGGGGGGGTTATCCGATGGTGGCATTGTCTTTTACCTTGCAGGTCATTTTCAAGGCCATTTGGAGGTCAACTGGATTTTTTTGAACGGAAATACCTACTTCTGACCTCGAATTCTGAAAGAGCATGGAAAATGATGAAACTTTTGTTTGGAACTTTTTTTGACCCGACTTGACCTCAGCGAGATGAATGGAGGTCAGCACGGCTTGACGGTAACCGCTGTCGCTCCAAGAGTGAGCATTTTATCGAAAAATGTTTGGAATCAAAGTTGTTCATGATCACAGCAGAAAAGAGCTAATGACATTGTATCCGACATTGGAGGTCATCATCAAGGTCATTTGAAGGTCAACTCGATTTTTTCTGAAAGGAACACCCAATTTTAACCTCAAATTCTGAAAAAACATGAAAAATGATGAAACTTTTGTTCGAAACTCTTTTTGACCTGACTTGACCTTGGTGAGATGAATGGAGGTCAGCACGGGTTGACGGTGACCGCTGTAGCTCCGAGAGTGAGCATTTCATCAAAAAATGTTTAGGATAAGAGTTGTTCATGATCACAGTAGAGGAGACCTAATGACCTTGTTTCCGACCTTGGAGGTCATTTTTGAGGTGATTTGGAGGTCAACTCGATTTTTCCAACGGAAGCACCTACTTTTGATCTCGAATTCCGAAAAAACATAAAAAATGATGGAACCTCTGTTCGAAATTTTTTTTACATGACTCGACCTTGTCGAGATGAATGAAGGTCAGCACGGGTTGACGGTGACTGCTGTAACTTCAAGAGTAAGCATTTCATCGGAAAATAGTTGGGATGAAAGTTGTCCATGATCCCAGTAGACAGAATTCGAGATCAAAAGTAGGTCTTTCGGTTGGAAGAATCGAGTTGACCTACGAATCACCTTAAAAATGACCTCCAGAGTCGGGAACAAAGTCATTAGGTCTTTTCCACTGTAATCGTGAACCACTTTCATCCCCAATATTTTTCGGTGAAATGCTCTTCCTTGGAGTGACAGCGGTTACCGACAACCCGTGCTGACCTCCATTTATCTCGCCAAGGTCAAGTCGGGTCAAAAAAAGTTCCAAACAAAAGTTCCACCATTTTTTCATCTTCTTTCGGGATTCTAGATCAAAAGTAGGTGTTTCTATTGAAAAAAATCCAGTTGACTTCCAAATGACCTTGAAAATGACCTTCAAGGTAGAAAACAAGGCCAGCATCGGATGTCCCCCTCAAAATAAGGGAACACGTTTTCCGGGATTTTCCCGGAATCCCAACCATTTCTGGAAAATTGGGTGAGGGGGATACTTACTTTTCGGACACCCTGTATATGGTCCCTCGATACTCTTGCGTGCAGACAATTTTGGGGAGTTTGGGAGATGCCGCTACGCTGACTCTCTGAGCAAATACGGGGCCACCTCGCGCTCAGATGAGACATTATTTTGATGTTTGAGGTTGATTTATTCATTAGTTCTGAAAATCTTTTCTCTGAGTCATTCGAGATATGACAATTCTCATATTGACGAGGTTGATTTTGACTGCTACGGGGAATGTTATGATACTACAGTCTGATTCATTAACTGCGTACATGTCATCACCGGGACGAGAGGAAAAATTCATTTCTCCAACGAATTGATTGTAGAAATTCGTAACAGCTGTCAGAATTTGTAATTTCTGATAGATATAGGATTCTTAATCAATACATTTGTAATGTTTGGAAACGAGTGCCAACTTCACGCGCGTAATGATTTACCGTCTAACCATCACAACAAACACGTGTTCATTGAGGTATGTCTCCTGGGACGATCAGGATGAAAAGTTCGAGCGAGCCGTGTTATTTTGATAACAACGTGACCTCACCGTCTTTTGTGTACAATCGCATATACAAAACAAGGCATCTCGTGCATGTACACGCTACACACACACGCTCTCCGCGAGGTAGAAAATTAACATTGCGCGCGGAGCAGAATCAAAAACATTCGAGCCCTCGTGTAAACAAAATAAATGGGCACGGGTCCCCTTACCATTTTTGGTGGAGATGGAGATAACACTCGAATGAATGACGTATCCATTTTTCAGCGAGTTCTCTAGAGAACCGTCAGAGCATTCGTGAGAACGGCCCAAGAAAGTTGCCTTCTGCTGCGCTGTTCTTATCCTCGCGTGTTACGAGCTCGAACTTTCAACGTTGAAAACTCGAAAACAAAATGGACAGGCCCCTTGAAATTCCAGCGGAAGGTGTGTTATGGATCATTGAACCACCACACAAATTTCTAGGAGATTCTCTAAATTTCAGAAAACCCGGAGACATGCCTTAAGTAATGATTATTGTTTCGCCATTGAGGTTATGTGTTGCATTTGCGCGTAGTGTTGGAATTTATGTAGTCCCTTCACATAGAGTGCTACTCGTTCTCTTGTTTGGCTCTCTTTCCTCTCAATCTTGACACGAAGCCCCGCGAGAAGAAGTGGACAAGAGCTCACACGCAGCTGAATAGCTGCGGGTGAGTGTAATGACGCCATCTTGCAGAACAGGGGGTCATCACGATGTCTTATGCTCACAAAAGCACAACTTCCACACCGATACGGGTGCCTTTGAATTAGGGCGGGCCGAAAAATCACTTCTTTCGAGAATCGATACGGGCTAGTGCGCAAAAGTTAGGTTTCCACTCGTAGATGTGAAAGAAATTTTGCTGGACGCTGAGAAATGAGATTTTAGGTTTCAGCAAGAGCCGTCAAGCTTTTATCGGAATTAAAACAGGTTTCAATGGGAACGTGCCTAATCCGACACTTTTTTCTTGCTTACTTTGCTTGCATTTCTGGCGCATCCGAAGATTTTTCAACGTACTTTAGCACATTTTGAAGCTTGTTCCCATACCTTCAAAATGAGCTTAAGTACGATTAATTTCGACCAATCCGAACCAATCTATGTCAATTTTCGCAAAAAGTGATCATTATTAAAAATCCCAAGAATAAGGCGATTCTTCCTTCAAAATTTGCTTGTATTTCTGGTGCATCTGAAAATTTTTCAACGTACTCCAGCTCATCTTGAAGCTTGTTCCAAAACCTACAAAATAAGCTAAAATACGTCCATTTTAGACTAACCCGAGCCAATCTATCTCAATTTCTCTGAAAAGTGATTAGTTTTGAAAAATCCGGAAATGAGCGACTTCCCCCTCCTGCCTCACTCCTTTCAAAACTCGGAATAGAGAAGTTGAGATAGATTGGCTCAGGTGAGTCGAAATTGGACGTACTTTAGCTCATTTCGTAGGTTTTGGAACAAGCTTTGAAATGAGTTAGAGTACGTTGAAAAATGTTCAGATGCACCAGAAATACAAGCAAAGTTTGAAGGGAGAATCGCCCTATCTTTGAGATTTTTGATAATGATTACTTTTTGGGAAAATTGAGATAGATTGGCTTAGATTCGTTGAAATTGGACGTACTTCAGCTGATTCTTTGGATTTTGGAACAAGCTTCAAAACGAGCCAAAGTACGTTGAGAAATGCTTGGATGCGCCAGAAATGCGAGCAAAGTTAGGAAGAAAAAATTGTCGAATTAGGCACATTCCCATTTTAACCTGCGTTAGTTTAGATAAAAGCTTGATGACTCCTGCTGGGACCTAAAATCTCATTCCTCAGCGTCCAGCAGAATTTTCTTCGCATCTACATGTGGAAATCTAACTTTTGCGCACTAGCCCGTATTGATTCTCAAAAACAGTCATTTTTCGGCCCACACTTTACATCCATGAAGAAGATGTGCGTCAGTAGTGGAGAGTCGTGAGGTAGGGTAAAGGGCTGTATACTGACCAGCACTAGGGCTACCGATACTCATTTTTTGCTTTCTTTGAAGAGAAAAGTTTGTTATCGTGACAGCAAATCTTTGATCAACACTCCCATTCAATTGGATTTTTTTCTCCAAAAGCCCTCGTATCTAAAAAATGGTTAGACCATTCTCTTTCTCTTGCTGAGATCTATCGATTGGAGGGAATGCTTTTTCCCCTGCAGGCATTCCAAACCTGAGATTGACTTATCTTCGAGGCCCTTCATCCGTGTGTGTGTGATGTTTTCTTTCCTCAGCGCTTTCTCTTCCACACTCAACCTGATCATTGATTTGATATCTCTCTCCTCCCAGTGTCATACAATCCAGGAGCTTTTCGAGCAAAAATTGCTCAAATCTCTAGTTTTGATAGTAAGATATGTTCTTCCATCAAGGTCTCACGGAAATCCGAGTTACCTAGACTGTACTGATTCTGACTCAATCTATCAGTTGCTTGATACCGAAATTTCATTTAATCTTTGCAAACCTCAAAAATCTGAGATAAATCGAAATTTACACTAAAAATTCAATTTCGATCGTCTTCAAACCAACTGTATGAAAATTCTGTCTCATCCAACGATAGATTTTGCTGGAATTCCCGCAAATCACATGCCTCGCATTCCGGTCATGAGCTTCTTCGAAGATATAAGTGAATATATGGTGAAACACTTTTTTTGGAAATCCATCTCTCTCCCGTATCTTCCTCCAGAAGTAATTAACCTAACTTTTAATGACCTAAATGGATATTTTTCCATCATCTCCCATCAACCGCACAATGAGGCTAGAAATCGACCTTGGGACGAAATTCAGCGCCGCGCGGATCTTGTACCGTGGGGGCAAGATGGGTCAGGGATAATCTGGAGCATCCACCTGAAATACTAAACCCACCCCGCAGTCACCTCATTCATATTAGGCCGGATCAGGTCAGGGCCAGGCACCCCGCGCCACGAGGGGCGGGACAGTGGGCAAATTGGGAGCACCTGAAGAACGCGAATGTATTCTGTGGACACTGGTAGAATTCGATCGACACAAATAATCACTCTCAACGTTCAGAAAAATATAAACGGATTTATTGCTATTAGAAATCGCATTTCCCGACTCGCAGGTCGATATACCTATTTACAACGCCATCTGTGGCGAAAACTGTCATCAAATCGTTCATTTGTCCAATAACTCAAAGAAAATCACAATATCAAAAAGTCACTTTACAGCGGAAACACCCACGTACATTGGCTCGAAATGATTCACTGCACTGTTTCGGCGGAATCATCCATATACATTGTGGGCGGAGCTAACGCGAGGGGTGGGAGCTGTTTCCCCAGCCGGCGGGCCCGTCCCTCGCCAACTCTCCGCGCCTTCGTCTCCGGAAGTCAGAATTATTACGCAAAATGGCCGCTACAACGACCCGCGTGGCCTAGCATGGCCAAAACGTGCATACAAAGATGAGCACGGGGAGTTGGAGGGGCACGGTTACGATGCGATGGGTTGGCGGACAAGAAGGACACACCGCGTCGCAAGCTGGAGAGTAGGCCACCCGGTAGCCCTGGACACGACTCTCCGCCCGGGGGGGTCTTGGCAAGGGTGGGTACACTCTGGGGAAGACGTAAGGCCACTCACCGCATCCGTCTTCGTCGTCCGGGTGCCCGCGAAATAGGCTAATCTGCTGCGTCGCTCCTGCTCTGCTACTGGGGCTGCTATAACCCTGCTGCGGTTGCAGCTCTCTCTCTCTCTCTTTCTTACTCTCTAATAGCCCAGACCGGGTCACCCTCCGAGAGCTGGGTACCCTGGGTGAGATAAGGTCGTGTGGGGGGCCACGTGTCAGCATACGCTAACACAAGTCTTGGCACTCACACTATGTTCACCCACACACACAAAACTTCTTGTGCACCCGTGGCGCGATCACTGGACCCGTCCTGGGTCACTACTCCTGGAGCACGCGGCGAACTTGAGGGTGCGATATACAGGGAGGTCTATCTAGGCCGGCAGCCATCCCAAGATTGCCGGCCGGCGACGCGCATCGCGGCTTCCTCTTGCCCGCGCGAGTGCCACGCCGTCCGACTGGATGGGCCGGCAAGTGCTGCCACCAACTCGGTGGCGGAAGTTGCTGGCCCGTTTGAAAGTTGCCTGTAGTCTCCTCCTCTCGTCACCTCGGGTAAACCTCAGAAGAAAATTTGGATATAAGAGATTAGTCCTAAATTCACTTTGCCCGAGGTGACGACGAGGGTTTGACAAGCGGAGACGAAAAGCGTGCTGCACGCCCACGTTGCAATCTTCAACCAACCGAATTGGTTAAAGCCGGATCTTTTCTTACTTTTCCACTCAACGAGACCCCCCCCCCCCCCCGGAGTATTCGATTTGGGAAGCTGCGGGGTCACCGGATCGTGTAAGGCGATCAACCAAAAATTGTCGACAATCGAGTCTTCTTGATCCTGGCGGCAATGTGCGATTCTCTGGTTGGGCCTAGAAGACGTGTTTTTCGGACAATATGATAAGGGAGATACTCTTGAAACCGCAGAACTCCGGTAACCTAGCTTTAAATCAGGATTTTAGGCTTAATTACCTTGGTGATTAAGCCCAATCATCAGGAATCAACTTCCTTCGGTCTTGGCGGTAGTGTACGGGATTCTAGGGGGGCTCAAATTATAAGTAAGGGATACACAATGTGTGAGCCCGGGTTGAGGGAATGCGTCAGCTCGATCCAAGGGCTTTAGAACTCTGCAATATCTTCCAAATATGAGGAAGTTTACTCGACCGTTTTTATGAGCCACCAGAGAATTCAAATCTAATGATTCGATACTCTTTGAAGTCTCACGTGAGGTGCTGACATTATTTGTGTCTCTAAAACACCACACAGGACCAGAGATATGAATGGAAGATTCAAATGATTGTTAAACTGTATGTAATTTGGGGATTCAAATGAAGTGTTTCGGCCCTGTCCCTCCATAGGCCTGATCACTACAACTCTGGAGGGATCTGATGTAGACACAAAGGGTATATCAAAATTTGGAATGTACAAAACCTGTAAATGTAAGATCTGACTACTATTTCGAGGAAGAGGTGGTTATTTTGAATGCGAGGAGGAATTACTCGACTTCATCTAGATGTTCAGACAGGAATCAGAATTACTGATTCATAACCTCAACAACTTGGACCGATAAAGTCGTTATGTACCAGTAATTCTATTTGACGCGGGGAAGGGAAAAACGGAGCACGAAAAATTGGAGCAAGCTTCGACACGTACTCTCACTACTCATGACGACGGCAGTCTGCCGGCTGACACGGCAGCGCAGTGGCAGCTTGGTGGAACGCGAAGGAAGGGGAACGCGGGGAAGAATAGCTTAGTAGCGTCTGCTACAAGCTACGGCCCGCGCGACTCTATCTTGCTCCTTGGTGTGCCATCTCTCTCTCTCTCTCTCTCTCTCTCTCTCTCTCTCTCTCTCTCTCTCTCTCTCTCTTACCTTGGAAAGTCCTCTCCTCGTTACTTGCCCTAGCTGTAACAATAAATTACATTCGAGTAATAATTGGTCCAAGAGAGAGGAGACGGTATGTATTCAACCATCACACCCCTCTCCCAGACGCTGGGTAGCCGGCTGGCGTACCAGCTCGAGAACTACCCTCTCTCAATCTGGACCAATTTAGGAGATGGACCAATTCGGTCATAAAAATGAAAAGTTGATTTTGGTCAACATGTCTTGAACTTTTCTGTAAATTGAAATGGATTTGATATCGAGAGTAAATACGATTTTTTCAAAAACCGGTTGGGGATTTATTCATACGGAAATAAAATCCACTCTATCACGCAACTATTCGTACGAATTCCGGATCACAGATTACTGGAGAGCGTCTCTACACTGCACTGTTCTGCACTATTGTGCTACGGAGAAATCACTCGGTGTCACTGAACCACTTGGTCTCTTGAATTGACCGTCATTATTAGACCATACTATGCATACAGTACACTGATCATTCATTGCATACAGCACTCTGATCATACATTGCATACAGTACACTGATCATACTTCGGACTTTTGTCTCGTATTCACGCCTTGTGCATTCAGATCATACCATATTTCGCTCAATCCATACTATTCATACAAATAGCACACAAATTGAATATTTAACCATGATTGATTGACTATTTTGTCGCATGATTACTCGGTCGTAGACGATATATTAGAACATGGCTTGTTTATCGAAAATTTGGTACATTGGCACACAACATCAAAATGAATAGAAATTAGTCAAATGACGGGCAAGCATTTTTCCCTCGAATGTTGGAGAATTAACGTAACACTTTTCGGTAATCTTCTAAATTTCCTGGATAATGGTCATTCACCTTGTTTTCCCTAATCTAAAATTGCAAGAAGTTTGTAACATGATGGAAATTCGATCGAATGGTCATATTAAAACTCAAACCTGTGGATTTCGAAAGTTTCGGGATTATTCAGAGAAAATCGGTAGTAGACCTTTGTACTTATTAATATCAAAATTGGTCAACGGACCTCATTTCATCCGAGAAATTCGAGTATGGGTGTACAACGGGAATTTGATAGAAGGATCATATCATGGAATTAAACAAGTATCGAAAATCTTGGGGAAAATTGGAAAAATTCCATTTGTTACACCAAATGAATAAGAAACTACTCATGGATCATGCCAATCAAAACGAATTAGTTTCGTACTTAACTATACAAAGTTTAGTTCACAACAAACTCAAAGCATATTGTAATATTGTACGAAAAATGATGGATTCCATCAAGGTCGATTGACCTTATTATTGATCTTTACTCGAGAACACGGTAAATTCGAATGGTCATTGGTCATCTCAAATGATCTCCATGTTCACAACTGGAACGTTCATTTGGTTCGATGAGGTCAATTCTTCTCTCCCTCGACGAATCTTCCTCCGGAACGATATCCATCTTCAGCTGCAGTGAGTAGCACGTATATGCTTGCTACGGGCACGAGGCTGCTCCTGCACTCAAGATTTCGCTATGCCTTCTCCCAGGCGAATCTTTCGGTCTAAATTGATTGTAATGATGATATGTGGTTGTATTGGCCTCATAGGCCTTGGATTGATTGAGAGTAATTGATCTGCTGATCGAAGGTCATGGGTTGTATGAAATTTGAGTTCAATATCATGACTATATAATGTCGGGAATAACTCGTCGAAATTGAGGTTAGATTGTTCTAGCCGCGTGGATAGAATACTCCTGAGCGGTGAGCTAACAAATTGAGATGCTAGGTCAGATCTCGAGGACCAGAAAATTGAGCGATCATTGCAAGGCTACCGCACACTGGAACCTGCAACATGATGCATCTAGGCAAAAAATGTGCTTCGTCAGATAATAGTGTGTTCTGAGGCTTGATCGATGTTACATTGGGAAATTGTACTTGAGAGTGGTACTTTGGTATTAGCACAACGCTTGTGCATGGGTGAGAAGAGAAAAATATGTATAATTATCTATTCGCATCTCTTTATCGTGAGCATGAAGCTCGGCCTCAATCTTGGTAGAAACAAGGTAAATTGCTTCATTAGCCAGTCAAGATAACTCAGACACGACCTCATACTCAGACTAGTACTTGCAATCGATCCTACGACGATCGAATGTCTTATCACGGTTTCAATAACCTTTAAAATTCAGACTGTGCAAGTCAGTATTGAGATATTGCCCTCAATATTTCACACTATTGTGAACCTGGGGGGGGGGCGGAAATTGACAAGATCAAGGTTGATCAGGCCCATTTCTCGTCTCGATGCAATTCCAGATTCAGGGAATTTAACGATCCAATTGGGCAGACAAGTTCGCACTACAACACGCGCTAGCTTGTCGGACTCTGAAATTCTGACTGCGATTGTCCGATGGAGACCGAATGGTCGTGAAAATTATCGAGATGAATGGATGTTGGAAAATACAAATCACACGGAGAGAGCCATGGGAATCGATGACATCCAGAGGATTCGTGAAGGACTCGAAAGACGTACCTTCCCTTGCAATGTCTAGACAAATCCCTGCCCTCACGTAATCGAAATTATTGATTTGTTGATCCAATTGAGAAAGAAAAGCCACGTTATTCCAAAATATTCCAGGAATTCATCTTTTTGTTTGTGACAATGTATCAAAATTGATTCAGTCTAACCCTGGTGGAAATCCACTTCCATTTATAGCTGAAAATTGGCCATATGGATTTTTCTATAGCCAAAAAATGGTCAAGAAATTCGTCCATGTTCTACCTGAGGATGAAAGGATATTCCCGCCATAAATCGCTCATTTATGGGGCGTGTCGATTCGGTCATTCTTTATGCAACATTAAGCCATATTTTTTAGCCAACCGGGGAACAAAGTTCCGTGGCCTAGATTTATCTTGACAAAATTAGGGAATATTGTGGGTCAAATTATGACATCATTTTGAGTGATTCAATAATTATTGGCGAGTAGAAAATTGTTCAGATGTATTGTTCTCGATACCGATAGATCATGTGAAAGAGCTCACGCCCTCAAGCAAGAGCCTTGGGATGATCAGGTTATAATAACCATCATCGTCATTCGCAAAAGATGTGTCGAGTTCCCCATAAGAAACTCCACGCGGAGGAGAAGTCCAGGCTTGTAGTTCAAGCTCGAGGTGGCTGAAACTACAGTGGGTAAGCAAATCCTGTCAAGGCGCCACCTATTGACCAGAGTCAAACCGTTCAAGCGCAAAAAATGAGCCCATTATTTAGCGATTTTGGACAGGTCAGATGATGGACAGAATTCGGCTTGAATTTCTAGACTCGATGTTTGCTGTGACTAACCTCGTGTAATGGCGGCCAGTCTTTGTCGTCAGCTTGCACCATTGACATGGTCGACGTGAACGCAAACCGCGACTCGCGAGTTTACCAGTTGGTGTTGATCGTTAATCATCGAGGGGGTGGTGTTCGCGAGGTGACGAAAGTCTGCCGATTTTGGTGATGTGGGGATGGAGATGCTATGCCACGCGTGACAAGCTGGAGCGGAGCAGTTTCGAGGCTTTGCTGCGTGTGATGCCACTGTGGTGTATCCGCTCTTCTACAGGGTGTCCGAAAAGTAAGTACCCCCCCCCCATTTTTTCCAGAAATCGTTGGGAATTGGGAGAAACCCCGGAACACGTGTCCCCTTGTTTTGAGGGGCACATCCAATGGTGGCCTTGATTTTACCTTGAAGGTCATTTTTAAGGTCATTCGGAGGTCAACTGGATTTTTTTGAATGGAAACACCTACTTCTGACCTCGAATGCTGCAAGAACATGAAAAATAATGGAACTTTCGTTCGAAACTTTTTCTGACCCGACTTGACCTTCGCGAGACGAATGGAGGTCAGCACGGGTTGACAGTAACCGCTGTCGCTCCAAGATAAAGCATTTCATCGATAAAATGTTTACGATGAAACTTGTTTACGATCACAGTGGAAAAGAGCTAATGATCTTGTTTCCGACCTTGGAGGTCATTTTCAAGGTCATTTGAAGGTCAACTCGATTTTTTCGAATAGAAACACCTACTTTTAACCTCAAATTCTGAAAAAAACATTAAAAGTGGTGGAACTTTTGTTCGAAACTCCTTTTGACCCGACTTGACCTTAGCGGGATGAATGGAGGTCAGCACGGGTTGACGGTGACCAAGGTAACTCCAAGAGTGAGCATTTTATCGAAAAAATTCTGGGATAAAAATTGTTCATGATCACAGTAGAAAAGACCTAATGACCTTGTTCCCGGCCTTGGAGGTCATCTTCAAGGTAATTCGGAGGTCAGCTCGATTTTTCCAATGGAAACACCTACTTTTCACCTCGAATCCTGAAAGAAGATGAGAAATGATGAAACTCTCGAAATTTTTTCCGACACAACTCGACCATGGAGAGATAAATGATGGTCAGCACGGGTTGTCGGTAATTGACGGGTCAACGGGTTGACGATACTGATCATGAACAACTTTTATCCCGGACATTTTTCAATAAAATGCTCACTCTTGGGGTGACAGCGGTCACCGTCAACCCATGCTGACGTCCATTCATCTTGCCAAGGTCAAGTCAGGTCAGAAAGAGTTTCGAACAAAAGTTCCTCCACTATTCATGTTTTTTCAGAATTTGAGGTTGAAAGTAGGTGTTTTTATTCGAAAAAATCGAGTTGACCTTCAAATGACCTTGAAAATGACCTCCGAGGTCGGAAACAAGGTCATTTGCTCTTTTATACTGTGATCGTGAACAACTTCCCCTAAACATCTTTCGATGGAATGCTCTTTCTTGGAGCGACAGCGGTTACTGTCAACCCGTGCTGACCTCCATTCATCTCGCCAAGGTCAAGTCGGGTGAAAAAAAGTTTCAAACAAAAGTTCCATCGTTTTCATGTTCTTCCAGAATTCGAGGTCAAAAGTAGGTGTTTTCATTAAAAAAAATCCAGTTGACCTCCGAATGACCTTGAAAATGACTCTCAAGGTAAAAAAAGACGACCATTCGATGTCTCTCTCGAAATAAGGGGACACGTATTTTGGGATTTTTCCCGATTCCGAACCATTTCTGAGAAAATGAGGGGTACTTACTTTCCTGACACCCTGTATATGTAGACCATAAGTGACCCCATAACGAGCACCTTTTGCGAGAAATCAGTGACGATATTGCTGATACCTGTGCAATTCAAAGTCCAGACTTTACGTGCAGCTATAGTCCAGTGTATGTTTGACAGACATCGAATGATAACCTTAGTGAATATCCGTTTCCGGAAGAGGAGATAAACCAAAAATAAGGGCCCTTTTTTCATTATAATTCATGTACAACGACTATCAAGAAACATCGTTGAATGAATATCAAAGCCAGTATAAAGCCATTTATGGGCCAAAAAATTGAATCCCGCGCTTGAAATTGAAGTGTCACAGATTGCCCACTTTTTGCCTAGATTTTTTAGACTGTTGCAAAACCCCTTCGGAAGTCGACCAAATATTGGCCATTTATTAGTCATCGGATATGGTCTATCTTCTTTGGCCATATTTTAGTTTCAAGTCTAAATTTTATGGAGAGATTTGTACCAGGGGAGTTTCACATTAAATTCACTATCTCCTGAGATGAAGAATCGAATACTATACCCAGATTTTGCGAAAGTGTTTGGTTGATGTTATTTCTCTGATAAAATAGCTGTTCTTCGGATGTCCCTATTTATTTATACATTCACGATATAGATATACCGTACAGCTAGGATTCCAAGTATGAATACAGGCTCGTTAGTCCATTGTCGAAAGCTTATGCTCAGTTGAATCTGTGAGCTGTATCGAGCTTGGTACTCTAGCTTCCAATATATTCAAGTAAGAAGAGGCTGAATAAATGGAACAGAATTCATACGGTATGAAATGCATGTGGGTCATTTTGAAGCATTCCGACGAATGCCTGCACCAGGGGGCGGGGGGGGGGGGGTCTGGAAAAAATCCATAAAGATTTTGTTCCGTTAGCACTATATTAATAAAGTACAAAATAATTTTCTTTGGATATTTTTCTAAGGCCCCCGTGGGCCCTGGGGCCTATGAAAGGTCCTCTTTAGGCCCCTTTTTAGCCTATTTCTAAAGAATCATAATTCCGACTACAATCAACATTTTTGGACGTAGCTAGGCGCATTTTCTTCCTTAAGACTAGTATTTCTGCGGAAGAAATTGTCCATGGTCGATACTTGAGCCTAGCGACTTCTAGGAGCTATTTGCTGAGAGCACATTTTAGCGATTTTTGGGCTTGTTTCAAAGTGATGTAGCTCCCACTAGACATGAGATAATCGACTCTTACAAGTAGTCATTTTGAAGGTCTTGGAAAACCTACAATTTGAACATTAATGAAAGTCGATTACTGTACTTTTTCTAGGAGTTACAGTCATTACAAGCTGAGCAAATTCGTAAAAATGCCGAAGTTGGAGCTCAATTTAAGGTGGTACCCGCGTGCAGGCCCGTATCAATGAAGGGGCGCTGGAGCTCGAGTAGCGTTGCTGCATAAGCGCAACAGACGACGCATACCGCATAGCATGGCGTTGAACCCGAAAATGCCCCACCGGCCGACTTTGGAATCAATTTACTAAAGATTTTGATCGGCAAGCCACATTTCTGCTGCTAGCAAAAGAATTGCCAAGACCGCATTTATACGTATATTAAAATTTTCAGAACTCAACATATTCATTTCCGCATGTGCAGGTATAAACAGTGACGCTCCCATAAGACCGCGTGTATAAGCGCGTCAGATGCCGATGCTTTTTTCTCAGAATTTATATCGCCAACCTCCTTTTTTCTTGGTAGATATGGAAAACTCAGAGTTTCAGCTTCAATTCTAGCTAACTCTTGCGACGCGAAACATATTTATTTGGAAGTGCAGGTACTATCTTTAAAAATCATTCCTTTCCTTCGACCCTAAACCTGTGCGACTATGTTCTTCAATACAAATACTACCAATTAGATTAATAACCTGGGTGGGATATTGAATTGACGATTTTATTCAGCCAATTCAAATCACCCTTTTTTGACTTTTTGCTCGAAATGACCTCAAAGGTATGGCTAGCATATGCTTCCATCTGAACTACTGTGCATCAATCTGTGTGGGATCACTCCTCAACGTACCCCTATATATGTGTGGGAACTTCCGGAGGCGAGCTTCGAGCTAGATGCGAGCAGGCGGTTCTATTTCACGAGTTGAAAATGGGCATTATTTCGTCTATTTGGACGCAGGCGAGTGCGAGTGGGATTTCACTCATTCTAGCTCACGAATGAGATAAGCGGCTAAAAAAGGGATACGAACATAATTTTCTGACTCGAAATGATCATCTAAACACGATTTCGGAGTCAGTTTGGCTCCAAAATATTGATACTTGCTCACAGACTAGAAAACACTTTATTTACATGTTTTTCGATGGTGTGGCTTCAGACATTGAATAAAAGCGAAATCGACCATGAGAACGTGTTGAGATGATCATTTTGAGTCGAAAAATCATGTTTGTATCCCTACTTAAGCCGCTTATCTCATTTGTGAGCTAGAATGAGTGAAATCCCACTCGCACTCGCCTGCGCCCAAATAGACGAAATAATGCCCATTCTCAACTCGTGAAATAGAGCCGACTGCTCGCATCTAGCTCGAGGCTCACCTCCGGAAGTCTCCACACATATTTGGGCGTACATTGAGGAGTAATCCCACACAGATTGGTGCACATTGGTTCAGATGGAAGCATATGCGAGCCATACCTTTGAGGTCATTTTGAGCAAAAAGTCAAAAAAGGGTGTTTTAAATTGGCTGGATGAAATCGTCAATCCAATGTTCCACCCAGGTTAGTGTTATAATTGGTAGTATTTATATCGAGAAACATAGTCACACAGGTTTGGGGTTGAAGGGAAAAAATTTTTTTTTTTTAATTGAGCTCAAAGTTTGGAATTTTCACGAATTTGCTTAGCCTGTAATGACTGTAACTCCTAGAGAAAGTACAGTAATCGACTTTTACTAGTGTTCAAATTGTAGGTTTTTACAAGACCTTCAAAATGACCACTTGTGAGAGTCGATCATCTCATGTCTAGTGGGAGCTACATCACTTTGAAGCAAGCCCAAAAATCGCTAAAATGTGCTTTCTGCAAATAGCTCCTAGAAGTTGCTAGGCTCAAGTATCGACCATGAACAATTCTTTCTTCAAAAGTACTAGTCTTGGGGAAAAAATGCGCCAAGGTACGTTCAAAAATGTTGATTGTAGTCGGAGTTATGATTTTCCAGAAATAGACTGAAAAGGAGCCTAAAAAGGACCTTTCATAGGCCCCAGGGCCCGCGGGGGCCTTAGAAAAAATCCAAAAAATTTTTTTTTGTACTACATCATATATAGTACTAACGGAAAAAATTTTTATGGATTTTTTCCAGACCACCCTGGTGCAGACATTCGTCAAAATGCTCCGAAATGGCCCATATATGTTTCTCTTTTGAAAATTGAACTACTGACCTCGATACAGTTGCAAGGCAATCTCTTAGGGGTAGTTCGGCCCTAAGCACCTGGACCCACCAAGATTCAATTGTCTGATTCACCTGTACTGATCTCAGATATCCGGCAAGTCTGATTAATTTGATTGATCATCATTGTTTGTACAATTCTGGAGATTCAAGCCTGGGTATCATAATTGATGAGTCTGTGGCCCTAGGTATCCACAACTATCCCTTATGACTATCGAGGTAATGAAAAATATCACTTATTGTTCCATTGATTTTCGGAGAAGGATTACGCAGGTGAGCCTAAGTACTCATCTCGTTCTTCTGCGAGAGTCATAAGATCTTTGGGAGATTTTCATCAGTCACGAGATCCTACGTACCCGAGTGGGGGTAGAAATCGAACAAGAAAATAAAGTATTCGTCCTGATGATGAATCATCAATATACGCACACATCTATCGAGGCATTCCGAAATCCCTGATATTAATTCGGCTCTCTCCCGAGATCCAGAGCCCATATTTATACCCCCACAACATGTTTTTGCAATAATCTCTGCTGAGCCAGAATCACGGGAAGAAAATTCCCCCTTGCACGGGGTATTGAAACATGGTCTCCCAACCCATAATGACCGTCTGTACACGGTCCCGTAGTCAGTTTTGGGCTACTACATCCGGATTTTTGTCGAGGCCAAAAATCCTTGAAAGAACAGGTTTCATGCCTCTAGCGAAATGTCCTGACTTCGAAGGTCAGAACGGACTACGGGACTGTATTTAAGGTAATACTGTTGTAACCTCACTTTTCAAAATGTTGGAGGTGTTTGAGCCTTCACCAATTCAGCCCAAATCTTGTCACAGGCTTTGTACTAGTCTGATCCCACTCGGTTCGATATTTCAGGGGCCTATTATTTGTATAATCAGAAAGGGCAAGCATGGGAATTCTTATCTCATCAAAACATATATTCATGACTTCACGGCGAATTCAGGTAAACATTGGCTCTTAGCTGAGCCCCAAGCCAACCAGGCTCTGTGTATGAAGGTCTGAGTCTATTTCTTGTCATCGCCAATCAGAAGATGGAGGCTTATCAAAATCCACCAGAACAAACATGATGGATCGACAAAAAATTTCTTCCCCCGTAAGAGCACATATTAAAGTCACAAAAGTTGGCGAGCTCAGAAAATTTTCCACAAGCGACCCAGGCCTCTGAAATTTCCTTCGAGTGATTTGTATGCCAAAAACTAGCTTCGTGTGTGGTCTCATCGGAATCTATCAAGTCAATCAGTTCACGACATACCACCTTGAAGTGATGCGGTCACCGTGCACCGCGCATGCTGGAAGTTGTTTGCTTTTTTGTCCGATACACTTGCGAGTTGGTCTAGACGAGGAGAAAATGAATACACTGGAAAAAAATAGAGCAATTCCGAAGAAAAATTATTCGACTTGAATAAATATTCAACATAAATACTGCTATCCTACCATTTATTTAGGTTGATATAGATTCCTTTTTTCCAAATCGAGTAAATATTCATTGAATCTAAGAGTATGTTTAATAGATTGGAAATATTATTCCTTGAAGAGCAACTCATCCAAACGGTTCGCGATTCCCAAATGAATAGATATCATTCGAGATGAATAGATAATTCATTGAGATAATGGAATGAAATTCATTCTGTATGAATATTTATTTATCTTAATTATCACCAAAAATCAGAAGAGATACTCATTTCATAAAATTTAACAGTCGACCGTGGGGGGATTATTCATTTTTATTGAATATTTGATCAAATCTTACACTTGATTCCAGGGATCGGTAATGATCACAATTAATGAACAATAGTAACTACTTATATTTTTCTATAACTAAAGGACTTGCTATTTCGATCTCATAGTATACGCAAGCGATTACTACTATACATTTGTGTCGCTTCGCAGTATTATTACTCATATGTACGTGAATCGTAAGATCTTCCGACTTATATAGCAATCGAGGACCTATCTGATCGCTTGCTAGAGAGGGTTATTAACTTCTTATTCAATGAGGGATTCAAATAGAAGCTTGAACTTTCATTATAAACCAACAATCTGAGTTCCACCATTGGGATGGTATCATGATCGATCGCTTTTCACGGGACATTTATTCATTGAGACGATAATCAAATTCGGAAAGTTCATTTGGAGGGAAATCACGTTTTATCCGCCACCTAGTGGCAAGAATCAATCACATACAGATTTGAACGATTTTAATAAATATTTGATCAAAATCATTGGTGCATTTCATACTTCATTTCGGACGATTTAATTACAAAGATATGGGTCATACGAAACCCCGATGAAGTTGGATCAGGATATATAGAGAATCCTTCCGTTCTGGCCAAGATGGTCAATACATATCTATTTGAAAACGAAGAAAATTTTTTGATAAAATTAAATATTTTACAAATCTACCGAATAACTCCAACGTGTATTCGATCAACTTAGATAGATGTACTGTCTGATTTGGAAATTATTCGTTCCATCACAATACTAATTTATGTTCTGGTTAGATGATTAGATTCTGAGAATCTAATCACTAAATTGAAAGCTCAATGATTTTGTACAGGAATTCTCAAATGTTGAGTTCAAATGAACACAACTTTGATCGTCTTATCACACAGCTCTCAAGAAAAGCAGTTTATTAACCATAAATAAATGTGACTTTTGAATCCAATAATATCTATTCACCATGAATAAATAGCTGGTATAAGCATAACACGACTACACATTGAATTCTGAAAAATCTATTTAATCAGGTTGGAAGTTTGATTTTCCAGATTTGATAGATCAATGATGGTATTGAATAAATATTCATTCTAATCTATGATGATAAATTTGAACTCTGATATAGTCTCTGGTTGAATACGCATTGATTCAATCAAATCTGAATTGATATTCATTCAACTTGATATATTCGATTCGATAAAACTGGAATATTCAAATTGATCACTCATCATGGAAAAGTATGCTCCGTTTAAATGAATGTTTTTCCGAATAAAATGAAATTTTTCTGATCTCGTCAAATTGGGAATTCCGTACATTTCCATCGATGATTTAGATGAATATTTTTTTAAAAATTTGGAAATTTTATGCAATTTAGAGGAATGACTTTTCTAACCAATGAAATCTGCGATGAATGAATATATTTATTAGATTTTAGGAAAAAATGTTTCATTGCACTTATTATCATCCAACTTGAATTTGTCTTCTCGTCGTTTGGCTCAAACTGCAAGAGAACTGGAGAAAATGAATAACTTGAGCGCAGGCACATATAACACTGATAACTTTCAGCGTGCACGGTGACCGCACTGCCTTGAAAGGCTATTTTGGGTCGGAGAACCATGCTCAACACGTTCGCTGGGACGGGTCCCACTGTTAGGACCCGCTCATCCTCTTTTGTGTGCAGTGGTGATTAAAATCCCGTTAAATCAAAGTTCCTCTTCTGTGTGCAATGGGTCACACCCGTGGGACCCATCGCACACAGAAAAAGAACTATGATTTCCGGCGGGGCAGCGAACGTGTTAAAAACCCTGTGCGGGGAGGAATCTTTCTTCTCGTGATTGGAAAAAAGCAAAAGTCATTACAAAAACAGTTGTTTCTAAAATCATTTTGTGGCATCAAGCCGCACTTTTTATAGGTAGCGGACAATTATTCTTTCCAAAGTGTATAGTGGAACAAAGAAAGTGCGAAATTGAACATTCAAATTGGTCCACCCTAGCCCGTTCCATGATTTCTCTATAGTCTAATTCAAAATCTGACTTCTTTTCCCAGACCTTATGTGGACTCATTCGCTTATACAGCTTCACGGTTCCATAGTAGCGCCCCGAAACCATCGGGATCATGTCTAGCTGGTCAAAATACGTGGGATAATATACCTTTATATGCATTCCCACCAAATGGTTTTCCCTACCTAGATAATCAACAACTTCGAGGATTGGAAAAGGATCCAGAAAACAGTGTTCTTTGAGAAATCAATTTTCTGCGATTCAGAAAATCCTGATGTGCAGGAGCAGAGTAAGCGTAGACTTGATTTTTACTTCGAAAGATACACGTGAGAATCATATTTTTCTAATATGGACATTCCAGATCTAACACTTCCTTGTCCAGTGAAATTTGCTTGGCCCCAACGCTCCTAGACTGAAGGATATGCGTTCTTATCACTCGATAAAATTTCTCACCGCATGAATGAACTAGTACATAACGAAATATCAATATTTATGCTCTTGAAGCCATCGACACACGGATGGGATCCGCTTTGACACCGTCGAGAAGAAAATGAGTCTTGTTGAAAATCTTGCAGGAAGTCTTATAGTTGAGACTCATCAAGACTTTCTCAAGCCTTTACTGTGAATCTAAAACTGTAAAAATTCACAAATCGAATCTGTAAAAATCACTTCTGTAGGTAATTCTGTCATCCCTACCGATGAATATGTAGTTTCAACAGGAATATGTGATCTACAACATTTGGAGATCTAGATCTTCAACTTGGCAGGAATATTTGCATAGATTGTGCCAATTCAATATATGATTCATGGGATGACATGAAAAATTCCCTCATGCGCGAGAATGTGTAAATGAAAATATGGATGAGTAGAAGAATTTTCTGGATGAACTTGATTTTCCTCTTCTTGACGATGCTTTGAACAGGAGTTTGAACTAACAGGAGTCGAGAAATTCCATTCCACTCGAGATCAACGATCGATAAAGGATTTGAACAGTCGAATCTTCTCGAATTTTCCGCAACTTTCCAATTTCACCCAGAAAACGATGGGTTTCGATGACATGCTTAGGCAAACCATTTCCAGAATATGATAAAGAATGCGGAACAATTATTTCCCATTAAATTGAATTTGCAATGATTTATAATAATTTGTTGATAGTAATTTCTGATTAATTGTTATAACTCAGCACTACCAAAAACGCGTTGACTAAGTCATATTACGTATGAACCGTCATCTTTCATGCACGTGAATACGAATCGTTATGGAACCCAATGCACAGAATGATACTGACATTTCAAAAGAGCACTATGTGTAAGTCTTAGTGGTACAGTGGTCATGCATCCGGATTTGTAACCCAATGATCGACGGATCGATCCCCATCACACACTAGATCTGTTTACGGATATGTTTATTCCAGATATTCCATCAAATTCTAAGCCTACATAGTATCTGTTGAGTTGATTGAAACTTCTTTTAGACGAAAAAATTGCCATTTTATTAATTCGGGAAGCTGTCGGTTAATAGTTTGAATTTGTAAAATTTACAGATTCGAATTTTAGATTCAGCGAATAAACTTTATCCGAAAATCAACTAATTCAATCTGTTTCAGGGAGCAGTTTTCCATGTAGTGTTTACAGTTTCAGATTAACAGTGGTCAAAATCTTGCAGAAAGTCTTGCAAAAAGTATTTGCATAGTTTGTATCAACTACGGAAGCGCGTGGCTATAGTAACTGTTGTACGTGTATGAGTAATTGGTCCAAGGCCAAATCAATCTTGCATTGCGAAGTGATGGAACGAATACAATGAATATATTCACATTTTACGGCGTGCTGTCACCGGCTCGAGGATATGGATTTGTGTTTATGTGTGTGTGTTTCTACTTTTGTGTCTTGTGTTTGTGAGTATGAGTAGAATCCTCTTTTATGAGGCAGCCCGGTACACGAGATACATTATTATGTATCTTCTTTACCGCACCAACATATATCGTATATATTGGCGTCTTTACTGCGTGTGGGAAATGTATGTAGGTGTGTGTGTGTTTGAGCATGTGTTGTGAGTGTGTGTAGAATCCTCTTTCGTGTGGGAACCGGCTGGAGGATATAGATTCGAGTTTGTACGTATGTGTTCGTGTGTATTTGAGCATGAGAGTCGTTATTTATTTATATCCAGAAGGCTCATGAATTTGCGATTTTTCGAATTTCTTATTCAACTTCTGGATTTTTTGCGAAGTTTCGGTGGTGGCCCAATTATCGAACTATGATTTAAATCATTTGAGAAGAAGAAAAACTCAGATTATATTCATCAAACCATTCTTCGAGAACTTTCAATGCTATATCATCACTGTAACGTAGTTGAAGAAATTGAGCCTTTCATTTTGAATAAACTCGTATGATTTCGATTCGATTGTCATCCCCAGTATGAGTTTTTAGTGTTGATTGTATTAGGTCAGGTTTTGTATAAATTTACAATACTGAGTGAAGCTCACCATCACAAGAATCGAGGAAGACATGTTCAGATGAATCTGATACGCTATTTGGTTGTCCAATATCGGGCCAAAAAATCGCTGCTCAGAACAGAAGAAATCCAACGACATGATCTGTGTGAGCTGTGTCAGTATAGTATTTTTATGTTTTTTAAGATACGCTCTGCCTACACCTGCAGTAGCTCGGCGACATACATTCGCGATCTGTCGCACTCAGAGATGGAATTCTCGATCTCTATGTGAGCCAAGGCATCATGCTTTGATGTTGCAACTCGTAGTTGTATTCGATTGTACTCAGAGATATAATAATTCTGATGGGTTCATGTTTTGTTGTTATGGTGTTTGGAAAGAGATTAAATGATCTGATTTGAAATTATGAGTGTTCAATGGAAAATCATCATATTTAAATTTGCTATGATCAGTATCATATGATCAATTTTGATCTTGATAAAAGTTTTGATTGATGAATTGACTAATGATATAGTTCGTAGAATATGGACGCTAATGAATTGAATAATACCGTGAAGAAGCGCGAAACTTTATTGATGATGGTCATTTTGAAAGTTCTCGATGTTGGTATACGCTTTTACTATTCGAGAAGGGGGAGATGGGGCCTAGGAGGAGGGGGTCTCATACACTCCAGTTTGGTAGCGCCTGAATGATGTATTTTACGATCGAGAATCTAATAACCCGAACATTTCTCGAGAATTTCCAAGGCTGTATCATTACTTCAGTGTAGTTGGATTAATTTCCTTTATTCATTTATTCATCTCAATGGATTGAGCCTTTCAATTCGAATGAACTCTCAGATTTTGATTCGATCGTCATTTCCAATGTGAGTTTTTAGTGTTATTAGTGTGAGGTCAGGTTTTGTGTGAATTTCGAGTACTGAGTGAAGCTCACTATCACAAGAATCGAGGGAGACATGTTCAGATGAGTCTGATACGCTCTTTGTTTGTCCAATATCGGGTCAAAAAATCGCTGCTCAGAACAGAGGAAATCCAACAACATGATCTGTGTGAGCTGTGTCAGTGTAGTGTTTTTATGTTCTTTGAGATACGCTCTACCTACATCTACAGTAGCTCGGCAACATACATCCGCAATCTGTCGCACTCGGAGAAGGAAGTCTCGATCTCTATGTGAGCCAAGGCGTCATGCTTTGATGTTGCAACTCGTTGTTGTATTCGATTGCACTCAGAGTTATTATTTTCCTGATGGGTTCATGTTTTGTTGTTATGGTGTCTGAAATAGATTGAATGAACTGATTTGAAATTATGAGTGTCAAATAAAAGATGATTGAATTTAATTTTGCTATGGTCGGTATCAGATGATGACTATTGACCCTGTTAACAATGTCGAAAGATGAATTGACCAATGATATGGTTAGTAGAACACGGACGATAATGAGTTTGATGATACTGTAAATATTAGCGAAATTCTACTCATGATGATCAGCTTGGAAGTTCTCGATAGTGAATCCTGTCCTAATCGTATGAGAAGCAGGTGGGGGAAGATAGCCTGGGAGGGGAATTCAAGACGCTCTGTGAAAAAATTCCTGACACGTATTTGGTGGTCATTGTTTCTTATTCACCTAATCATGTTCCGAGAATTTCCAATGTTATCTCATCACGTTAATGTAGTTGAATGAATTTATTCTACAGTTCCAGATTTATTCGTATGATTTTTTTTCAATTGACATTTTTATCATGAGTTCATGAGGTTGAATTTGTTGGGATTTGTTGTATATGCTTCTCGAGTACCGAGTGAAGCTCAACATCACAAGAATCGAGGGACACGTGTTCAGATGAGTCTGATACCCTATTTGGTAGTCCAATATCGGGCCAAAATTCGCTGCTCAGAACAGAGGAAATCCAACGATATGATCCGTGTGAGCTGTGTCAGTGTAGTGTTTCTATATTCCTATGAGAGTCAAACTCGTAATCGTATTTGGTTGAATTCAGGGGTGTTAAATGTATTGAATGAAATTGAGGTGGTGTGAAACTGATTCTCTGAAATATTTTGATTGATTTTGAAGTGAATAATTTAAGCAAATATGATATTCTTGTATATCGTCGCCCGCGACGAAGAAAAACACGTCCCCATTCAAGAATGCATTGGGAGAACAATGGGAGGTATTTTTCTCCTTCGGGGGCGACGATATGATTTGATAAAAACTGTAGAAGGATATGAAATTCCGTTAACTGATGCGGAATTGTGATTGATGGTATTATTGAAAATCCTCGAAACTTTCTGAACCTAATCGGATATAGAAGAGTTCACGGGAGATGAGTATTGAACATGAATGCGCCATATACTTAGAATTTGAATCAAAATTACTCGATTCTGCTGAGCTCTTCCAACAAAAACGATCCAGTGATCGAGGAGTCAATCAGAATCTGTTTCATGGGAACCTTATGGCTTCCATTCATATCCAATTTATCGATGCAGTTTGATGATTCCGATTCATCTCATATATTATTGTTCAAAAAATAGTCCACTGACCTTGATTCCTGTTATTGCGTCCTCCGATTCTTCTTTGATAATTCAACACAATCTTTGTTGAATATCAGTGAATTCATATGAGTAAAACAACGCTAGGGAAGATGGTGGGATCGTCAAAAGGGGGGTGGGGAAGCTATTCAATTCTTATATTTGGGGAATTCACAGAATTAATTCGTACAAGATATAATGAATCGGTCATTAAAGTCAGAGATGGATCAATCATCAATGATTTATCATTTAAGTACAATATCAAGATGTGACGGATATGGATGCATACGGGTAACATGTAGAAGTCAATGTATATGGAAGTTTAAAAATTTAATTACATATGATTTTTGATGTATGACTCATAATTGTATTATATATCTTCAGTCCCGAATCGAATGGTGTTCCATTTGAAGATTGTCAGTTAGATTTTTCTTCATCCAGAGAATTGAGATCAGTTATCATTGTGGAAGAAGAGCTACATATTATTTGCAAGTTTATGAGATTAAGTGAATTGAATTGAAACCATTCCCTCAATTTTTCAACATTGATGATAGTTATTCCATTGATGTTCATGGGAGAAATTTTTGAATGCAATCGAGAAATAATAATGAAGCGCGAATCGTAATACTTGTATTTATATATTTAAACTGAGGAAATTTTAAAGTTTTACTCACCTTAATTGATGTTTTTGTATCGAGTGGCATTCGTCCTGCTTTTTCTGTGGTGTAGATCTGGTCCGTAGATCGACTGCGCGCGTACAACTGGGCGCCTCGATACTTCGACTCCGCCACGATGTTGCTTGGGCTCCCAGCGCGCCCATGCACCCACGTAGAGAGCTGGTGAGAAACTGCAGAGCTGAAGGCGCCTGAAGGATGATTGATGAGCATGGAGAATAGGTCTTGCCATTCACTTCGTCTGTAGGTTCTTCCGTTTTGCTGGCTTTATGGGGGGGGGGGGTGGAAAGTTAGTTGCTGTAGTATCGCGTATTAGAATAATTCTATGTATCCTTAAAGCTACACAAAAATTGTTCACAACCGAAATGAGATTCTTCAATGTCCCATGATGGGACATTTTTGCGACTTTTTGGACAAAAAAATCGAAGTGAAATTGATTTTTCTTATTTTGATTTTCCCGGAATCGCGGAAGAAAATTCTCCATTTCTTACTTTTTTGTTCTCCCGGGATCGCGAATAATTTCGATTCTCAATTCTTCCCTTTTCTACCCTGCTGCAAGAGTTCGATCGGATTCGATTGAAATACATCCAATCGTTCTGAATCTAGAATCCTATGATAAATTTGAAACATGACTTTCAAGATTGAGGAAGATTGGAGTTCAATAACGATCAATGATGTTGATCATGATTCGAACAGTATAGACCAATCTTCACCAATGCAAACTTTTCGCATTGAAAGTGAGATTGCCAATCAATCTCAATATTTACTGCCAGTATTTGGAAGTCGATGTTCTATCTGTATAAATGCTGATTCCCTTGATAGAATATCGCAATTCCAATCTGTGTCAATGCCATAAAAAAGCATTGACATGCTATGTGTCCTATCTACTTCGATCGATCCCAACACTGTTTTTCAGTAATGGAAACATCGAGATCTCAATCCGCCTCAATCGACCTCAATACTGACTGGAAGCATTGGAGACCTTAAACTCTATTTATCTGAATCGATTTGAATACTGGATATCATTTTCGGAATTCCGAAATCCTATCTGCCTCAATCGATTTCAATACTGTTTCCCAGTATTGGAAACATCGAGATCTCAATCCGCCTCAATCGACCTCAATACTGACTGGGAGCATTGGAGACCTTAAGCCCTATTTATCTGAATCGATTTGAATGCTGGATATCATTATTAGAATTCCGAAATCCTATCTGCCTCAATCGATTTGAATACTGTTTTTCAGTATTGGGAACATCGAGAACTCAATCGACCTCAATACTGACTTTCAGTCATTATTACAAATCAACGTCTTACATATACATCACTCACATTATAGCTAAGGTTTCGATACAATCCAATACTTATTCTGATCATGATCGCATTAACATATCATCGCATCACATAACTAAACGCTATTTGGAGGTTCTGTCACTCATTAGTCTTATATAGGAACAGGAGAGATGGTTCGTCGCTTGCGACAGAAGCAATCCCATGATATTTGGATGCAAACCGAGATGGTCATCGAAACGCCACCTAGCGTCAGCCACTCAAATTCATCGGCCGCAATCGATTCCAATACTAACTTTCAGGAATGGAAATTTCGATATTTCACACGACGTCAATCGGTCCCAATACTGACTATGGGCATTGACGAGTTCATTCATCGTCCTTAATCGATTTGAATGCTGAATAACAGTATTGAGGACTTGAAATCCTATCTGTCCCAGTCGATTCCAGTACTGTTGTCTAGTATTGGGAACATTGAGATCTCAACCTACTTTAATCGATCCCAATACTGACTGTGAGTATTGGAGTCATTATATCCTAATAACCTGAATCGATTTCAGCACTGTCTCTCAGTATTGGGTAGATCGCTATCTCAGTCCACTTCAATCGGTCTCAATACTGAGAGTAAGCATTAGAAACCTTATATCCTATCTACTTAAATCGATGTGGATGCTGAAAATCAGTATTGGAGGATTGGAATCCTATTTAACCCAATCGATTCCAGTACTGTTTTTCAGTATTGGTTACATCGAGATCTTAATCAGCTTCAATCGATCTCAATACTGATTTTCAGCATCGGAAACCTTATATCCTATTGACCTGAATCGGATTGACTGCTGGATATCAGTATTGAGGACTTGAAATCCTATCTACCCCAACCGATTCCAGAACTGTTTTCCAGTATTGGAAACGCCGGGTTCTCAATCCGCTTCAATCGATCTCAATACTGCTTTTCAGCATTGACGACCTTATATCATATTTACCTGGGTCGGATTGAATGCTGAATATCAGTATTCAGGACTTGCAATCCTATCTGCCCCAATCGATTCCAGTACTGTTTTTCAGAATTGGAAACATCGAGATCTCAATCAGCTCAAATCGATTTCAATATTGATCTTCAGCATTGCAGACATTATATGATATTTACCTGGATCGAATTGAATGCTGAATATCAGTATTGAGGACTGGGAATCCTATCTGCCCCGATCGATTCCAGTACTGTATTCCAGTATTGGGAATATCGGGATCTCAATACGCTTCAACTGATCTCAATACTGATGTTCAGCATTGCAGACCTTATATGATATTTACCTGAATCGAATTGAATGCTAAATATCAGTATTGAGGACTTAAAATTCTATCTGCCCCAATCGATTCCAGAACTGTTCCTCAGTATTGGGAACATCGAGACTCAGTCTGCTTCAATCGATCTTGATACATACTGATTTTCAGCATTGCAGATCTTATATCCCATTCACCTGAATCGAAATGGATGCTGGATATCAGTATTCAGAACTTGCAATCCTATCTGCCCCAATCGATTCCAGTACTGTTCTTCAGAATTGGAAACATCGTGATCTCAGTCAGCTTCAATCGATTTCAATACTGATTCCCAGCATTGCAGACCTTTTATCCTATTTACCTGAATCGGATTGACTGCTGGATATCAGTATTGAAGACTTGAAATCCTATCTGCCCCAATCGATTCCAGAACTGTTTTTCAGTATTAGAAACATCGGGTTTTCAATCTGCTTCAATCGATCTCAATACTGCTTTTGAGCATTGCAGACCTTACATGATATTTACCTGAATCGAATTGGATGCTGAATATCAATATTGAGGACTTGAAATCCTATCCTCCCCAATCGATTTCAGTACTGTTCTCCAGTATTGGGAACATCGTAATCTTGACCCACTTTAATCGATCTCAATACTGACTGTAAGTATTGGAGCCTTTATATCTCAATAATCTGAATCGATTCGAGTACCTTCTCTCATTATCCGGTAGATCGCTATCTCAATCCACTCCAATCGATCTCAATACTAAATGTAAGCATGAGTAACCTTATAATATCCTGTCTACTTAGATCGACTTGAATGTTGGAAATCAGTATTGGGAAATTGAGATCTTTTGTGCCCCAACTCATTCCAATACCGTTTCCAAATATTGGAAACACTGAGATCCCAATCCGCTTCAATCGATCTCAATACTGATTTTCAGCTTCGGAAACCTTATATCCTATTCACCGGAATCGAATTGAATGCTGAATATCAGTATTGAGGACTTGAGATCTTATCTGCCCCAATCCAATCCAGTACTGTTTTTCAGTCATGGGACAATCGGGATCTCAATCCGCTTCAATCGATCTCAATGGTGATTTTCAGCATTGCAGACTTCATATCGTATTCACCTGGAGCGAATCGAATGCTGAATATCAGTATCAAGGACTTGAGATTTTACCTTCCCCAATCGATTCTAGTACTGTTTTCCAGTATCGGGAACATTGAGTTCTAAATAAGCTTCAATCGATCTCAATACTTACTTTTAGCATTGCAGACCTCATATCATATCTACCTGAATCGGATTGAATGCTGAATATCAGTATTGAGGACTTGAGATCTCATCTGCCCCAATCGATTCCGGTTCTATTCTTCAATTTCGGGTACATCGAGATCTCAATCCTCTTTAATCGATCTCAATACTGACTTTCAGCATTGCAGACCTTATATCATATTTACCCGAATCGATTTGAATGCTGAATATCAGTACTGAAGACTTGGAATCCTATCTGCCTCAGTCGATTCCAATACTGTATACCAGTATTGGGAACCCCGAGATCTCAATCTGCTTCAATCGATCTCAATACTATCTTTCAGCATTGCAGACCTTATAACCCATTCACTCGAATCGATTAGAATGCTGTGTATCAGATTGGGGATGGGAAGTCCTATCTGCCTCAATAGATGGAGATACTGACCTCTAACATTGGAGACAGTATATCCTATCTACGTCAATACACCTGAATGATGATTGTTAGTATTGAGGACTTGAAATCGTATCTACCCGATCGATTTCAGTACCGTCTCCCAGTATCGGAAACATCGAGATCTCAATCCGACCCAATCGATTTCAATACTGATTTTCAGTATTGCAGACCTTATAACCCATTCACCTGATCAATAGCAAAACTCATCTACAGGCCGTTCCAATTCTGCCCAGCAGTATTCAATTTGATCCAAATATATGAAATCGGGAAGAGTTCAATACTGATTGTGAGTGTTGAGAGGGATAGAATAACCATGCACTCACGATTTCAATTCGATTCTGTAGTATTCATCTCGATTAGTCAATGACGCGAAGAGTGATTGGTTCATCATTGGCATCGACTGACGCAGTCAATTTAATGCTGCCTGGCATGATTCAGACCGATAGCAAAACTCATCTTCAGGCCGTTCCAATCCTGCTCAGCAGTATTAAATTTGATTGAAATCTCCGAAACCTAGAGGAGTTCAATACTGATTGTTAGTATTGAGGAGGGTAGAATGATCATGCACCCACGAATCCAAGCCGATCCTGTAGTAATCATCTCGATTGGTCAATCACGCAATGAGTGATTGGGTCATCATCCAAATCGATTGACGGAGTCGGCTCAATGCTGCCTGGCAGGATTCAGACTGATAGCAAAACTCATCTTCAGGCTGTTCCAATCCTGCTCAGCAGTATTGAATTTGATTGGAATATCCGAAACCTAGAGGAGTTCAATACTGATTGTGAGTATTGAGGAGGATAGAGACTATGCTTCCTCGATTTGAATTCCATCTTGTAGTATTCAGCTCGATTGGTCAATCACGCAATGAGTGATTGGGTCATCATTGGAATCGATTGACGGAGTCGGCTTAATGCTGCCTGGCAGGATTCAGACCGATATCAAAACTCATCTTCAGGCCGTCCCAATCCTGCTCAGCAGTATTAAATTCGATTGAAATATCCGAAACCTAGAGGAGTTTAATACTGATCGTGAGTATTGAGGAGGATAGAATGACCATGCACCCATGATTCCAATCCGATTCTGTAGTATTCATCTCGATTGGTCAATCACGCAATGAGTGATTGGGTCATCATTGAAATCGATTGACGGAGTCGGCTTAATGCTGCCTGGCAGGATTCAGACCGATATCAAAACTCATCTTCAGGCCGTTCCAATCCTGCTCATCATCATTGAATTTGATTGGAATATCCGAAACCTAGAGGAGTTCAATACTGATTGTGAGTATTGAGGAGGATAGAGACCATGCTTCCACGATTTGAATTCCATCCTGTAGTATTCAGCTCGAT
Source organism: Eretmocerus hayati (assembly GCA_029851415.1). Taxonomy (NCBI): domain Eukaryota; kingdom Metazoa; phylum Arthropoda; class Insecta; order Hymenoptera; family Aphelinidae; genus Eretmocerus; species Eretmocerus hayati. Next base: position 76,534,852 of record CM056744.1, on the reverse strand, counting down.
TGGTCAATGACGCAACGAGTGATTTGGTTATTATTGAAATAGATTCACACCATCAATTCAATGTCGCCCGGCAGGATTCAGACATATAGCAAAATCCATCTTCAGGCCGTTCCAATCCTGCTCAGCAGTATTGAATTCGATTGCAATATATGGAATCTAGAGGAGTTCAATACTGATTGTGAGTATTGAGAGGGATAGAGTAACCATGCACCCACGATTTCAATTCGATTCTCTAGTATTCATCTCGATTGGTCAATCACGCAATAGGTGATTGGGGGATGATTGGAATCGATCCACGGCTGATGACTTGAATCTCTCCATTCATGATTGAGACAGATAGGAATGAGCAAGGCTATTATACACCAGTACTGCAGAGATTTATTTGGTTCGATTGAGGAATGTTGCAACAATAGTATTCAAAAGGTGAAATTCAATCCTGTCGTTCGGGATTGGTCAGGATAGATGATTAGTATCGTTTCGCGAATTGAATCAGTTTCTCAAGCATTGATCTCGGTAGAGCAGTGGGAGACAGGATCCATCATTCAATTAGATTCATTCCCATCTGTATTGGTTCATTCAAACATATTGAACCAGCAAAGATCTTTCATCTATCCACCGGATCCTATCCTATGCCAAATACCAGTATTGGATTATATTCGCTGACATCAATCCTCATCAACAGTATAGAATTCGATTGGCAGTTGTGATCTCAAATCTACAATTCAGGATTCAGCTAGATTGGGTCTATGCTCGATTGATGTGCATTGAATCCCAATACTGCTCCCGCTGGTTGAATGATATAACCGATTGAAATGTATTGATCCCGATAGGATTCGATTGGTTTTCAATCTATCCCAATCGATCTTTTGCAGCAGGGTACCGAATTCGTGGAAAAAATTCACATCCCTCAATCATCCACTTTCCTTTTCCCTGAAATCGCGCGAAAATTCTATTACTGTTAATAGAAGAAAAATCGATAAATTTCTTCGATAACTTGGAGAATATTGAATGTTTTTATATCGTTCTGATTGTGCGCATTATGTAACTACAGGTATATTCATGAATTTATATCGACGAATGATAGGAAGAGCTATGACTTACCCGCTTCCGCTGCAGATTCCTTGTTCTCCGTCGTGACTGCGCGCGCACAACCGGGTACCTCGATATTTCGTTACCACTATGTTGTTTCGGCTTGCAGTGCGCTCGTGCGCCCGCGAAGAGCGCCGATGGGAGACTGCAGATGATCATGCGAGCACGTACTATATGGCGTCTCCTCAACCTGCTCCTACTGGCACGCTGTAACGTATGTACTCTCCTCGTTGCGTAGTTGTGCGTCTGAGAGGAGTTGAAGCCGACTGAGGGACGATTGATGAGCGCGGGGTGGAGATCTTGACTCTCACCTCGTCCGTACGCTTCTTTGTTCTGCTGGCATTGGAGAAGGGAAACAAAGAATTAGTTGCTGTAGTATCGTGTGTTGTATGATTTTATGTATTCTTGAAGATACACAAAAATCAATCTCAACTGAGATGAGACTTTTGGATGCCCCACAATGGGATATTTTTATGACTTCTCAGGAAAAATGTTCGAAGTAAGATTGATTGTTTTCATTTTGGTTTCTACAAAATCGCGGAAGAAAAAATTTTTTTCATCTCCTATCTTATCGTTCTCCAGGGAGCGCGAAAGAATTCGATCCCTCATTTTCTCCATTTTCTACCGAATTCGTAAAGGAATTTCAAATTTTCACTATTCTTCCTTGGAATCGCGCAAAAAACTTCATATTTCTACTAGAATGCACGAAAAGGAATTTTTCGATGATTTGAGGGATTTTGAAAGGTTTTATATTATCTGGACACGGGTGGCCTGAGGCGAGCGGAAGTTAAACAAAACTGGCGCCAAAACGGATCACGGCATCTTGTTCTTCTCGTTCTTCTGAAGAAAATAGTTCCTCATGCACAAAATCGGATTTGCTCCCTAGAACGATTCACAAAGCAATTTTCATTTCGAACAAATGTATCCATTTGATTGCATGTATTCTGATTAGCATGGCTAATCAGTTGACGGACAAAGATAGCATAATTGTTTATCCACCGACGCCGAACGGGTTAGAGGGGAACAAATATGCATTTTGATGGGAAATTTCCCGTAGAATCGGCTAGTTGAACCCATTTCCGGAAATCAGGCTCCGTTTTTGAAATGTGGGCAAAACAGCCCAAAATTCATTAGGAGAGCTCAATCTGATAGCAACGCTTGAAGTCATGATTGTATTGGACAAAAGAGGATGGAGGTCCAAATAACGCTCTGTTGCATAGTTTTTAATGTATTTTTCCACGTAGAATCCAAGATTGAGCTCGGTTCCATCCTAAGTCCAGAGATATCCATTTGAATCGCAAAAACTTATCACAATTTCCAGAAACCATCATTTTTCGACATTTTTCAAATCGATCGATCAAGTTCCGTTTTCTATTATTACCCAAGAATATTCACGGAACACTCATTCAATAACTGTATTGACCCGCTGGGTATGATGTCGATGTCACCATGATCGGATAACATAATCGGAACGTCCTCCGAATCGACTTCGCGAGTATTTATTTGCAAAATTATGATGATTCATGTAGAATAAAGAATGTTTCTTGTTATTCAAATGGGAGCACGAAAACTAAGGATGAAACCGAGCTCAAACTTGGATTCTACGTGAAAAAATACATCAAAAAACTATGCAACAGAGCGTTATTTGGACCTCCATTCTCTTTTGTTCAATACAATCATAAGCTCAAGCATTACTGTCAGATTGAGCTCTCCTAATGAATCTTGGGCTATTTCGCCCACATTTCAAAAACGGAGCCTGATTCCGGAAAATGGGTTCAACCAGCCGATTATACGGGGAATTTCCTATCAAAATGCATATTTGTTCCCTTCTAACCCGTTCGGCGTCGGCGGATAAACAATTATGCTATCTTTGTCCGTCGACTGATTAACCATGCTCATCGGAATACATGCAATCAAACGGATACATTTGTTCAAAATGAAAATTGCTCTGTAGATCGTTCTAGGAAGCAAATCCGATTTTCTGCATGAGGAACTTTTTTCTTCAGAAGAACGAGAAGAGCAAGATGCCGTGATCCGTTTTTGGCGTCAGTTTCGTTCAACTTCCGCTCACTTCAGGCCACCCGTGTGGATTGTTCGTGCCATATAACTACCGGTATATTTATAGATTTATACGAGGAATAACAAGTAAGAGGGCTATGACTCACCTGCTTCTGCTGCAGATTCCTCGCTCTTGGTTGTGAGTGCGCGCGTACAACCGGGCACCTCGATATTTCGTTACTACTATGAGATTGTTTCGGCTTCCAGCGCGCCCATGCGCCCGCGAAGAGCGCCGATGCGATACTGCAGATGATCATGCGAGCGAGTACTATATGGCGTCTCCCCACCCTGCTCTCACTAGCACGCTGTTACGTATGTACTCTTCTCGTCGCGTAGTTGTGCGTCTGAGAGGAGTTGAAGCCGAATGAGGAAGGATTGACGAGCGCGGGGTGGGGATCTTGACTCTCACTTCGTCTGTACGTTTTTCCGTTCTGCTGGCATTGGAGAGGGGAACAAGAAGAAAGTTGCTGTAGTATCGTGTGTTGTCTGATTTCATGTAATCTCAAAGCTACACAAGAATTAATCTTAACTGAGATGAGACTTTTCAATGCCCCACAATGGGATATGTTTATGACTTTTCAGGAAAAATGTTCGAAGTGAGATTGATTTTTTTTCATTTTGGTTTTCACGAAATCGCGGAAAAATTTTTTCTTCCATCTTCTATCTTGTCGTTCTCCCGGAATCGCGAAAAAATCCAATCCCCCATTTTCTCCATTTTCTACGGAAATCGTCAGGAGAATTCAGATTTTCAATTTTTTCCTATTCTCTTTCCTGGAATCGCGCGAAAAACTTCATATCCTCACTAAGAATGCACGAAAAAGAATTCTCCGATGATTTGAGGCATCATGGAAGGTTTTATATTATCTGGATTGTGCGTGTCACATAACTACCGGCATATTTATAGATTCATACGAAAAATAATAAGCAAAAGAGCTATGACTTACCCGCTTCCGCCGCAGATTCCTTGCTCTTGGTTGTGACTGCGCGCGTACAACCGGGTACCTCGAGACTTTGTTACCACTATGAGGTTTTTTCGGCTTCCAGCGTGGCCATGCGCCCGCGAAGAGCGCTGATGAAAGACTGCAGATGATCATGCGAGCGCATACCATTCGGCGTCTTCCCACCCTGCTCCTACTGGCACGCTGTTATGTATGTACTCTTCTCACCGCGTAGTTGTGCGTCTGAGAGGAGTTGAAGCCGACTGAAGGACGATTGATGAGCGCGGGGTGGAGATCTTGACTCTCACTTCGTCTGTACGTTTCTCCGTTCTGCTGGCATTGGAGAAGGGGAACAAAGAATTAGTTGCTGTAGTGTCGTGTGTTGTATGATTCTATGTATTTTTGGAGCTACACCAAAATTGTTCTCACCTGACGTGAGACTTCCCAATGCCCCACAATGGGATTTTTCTGCAACTTTTCGGGAGAAACGTTCGAGGAGAAACTGATTTTTTTCATTCTGGTTTTTACAAAATCGCGAAAAAACTTTTTTTCATCTCTCATCTCATCGGTCCCCCAGAATCCCGAATAAAATCAAATACCCCATTCTCTTCCTCTCCTACCAAATTCGTGGGAAAAATTCGAATTTTTTAATTTTTTTATATTCTTCTTCCTGGAATCGCGCAAAAATCTTCCTACTTCTAAAAAAAATGTACGAACGAAATTCTTCGATAATCTGAGGGATTTTGAAGGTTTTTTATATTGTCTCGATTGTGCGTGTTATATGACTACCGGTATATCTACGGATTCATATCGAGGAATAATAAGTGGAAGAGCTATGACTTACCCGCTTGCGCTGCAGATTCCTTGCTTTTGGTTGTGACTGCGCGCGGACAACTGGGCACCACGACACTTTGTTTCCACTGTGAGGTTATTTCGGCCTCCAGCGCGCCCGTGCGCCCGCAAAGAGCGCTGATGAGAGACTGCAGACTATCCAGCGAGCGCGCATTCTATTGCGCGGATTCCCCCCTTCTCTCTCATGGGCTCGACGTTATATGCATTTTCCTCTCGTCTCGTGATTGCGCGTTTAGGAGGAGGAGTCGAAAACGATTGAAGACTGGTTGATGAGCGCGGGGTGATAGACTCCCCTCTTACCTTGTATGTAATAGTCTTCTCAATTTTTTGTCATCGGAGAGGCGAAATGGAAACAGAGTTGTCTATACATATTCTCATGTATAGACGGATGCGATTTACAACTCATTTTTTCAGCGTCGCATTGGTGCTTCAACATATATATCAATAGTGCTGGTTATTGGCGGAGCGCGGTATAACTAACTTCAGTAAGATGTGTATGTGTTTCCATGTTCTTGCGTTCAAGTTCATCTATTGCGATTTAGGCCATGAATACATTCAGTTCCGTACAGAGAATCAGACGTTCTCCTTTGTGTAGATGAATGAATGTCTACATGAATAATTTCAATGTGGTTATGACCCTTTTATGTTTTGCGAATACCTACCCCTGCAGCTCTGGTGAGTTATTTTGTGACTAGCTTCGTGTTCTGAGCTAGGCTCATACAATTCCCACTGGACAGTGAGAGTAGTACGGTGAGATAAGTACGGTGGATTATTCCTATGACGAATTATACCGACTGGCGCCTACTCATCAAAATTATTCATTGCTCCGTTTAACTATGGGTTCAAATGAAGATAACACAAGCTCACAAAGAGAAGAAAGTACCCGTACCCAGCGACCGGACCTAGGGATTCCTACGTGAAATCGTGCGCTGAATTCAAAAATGGCCTCAGTTTTCACCGAACACCCCCAAAATTCCGATAAAAAAATGTGGAAAACATTTTTCAAAGCCAGATATCAGATTTTTGACCTCGGATTCTGGAAGGGGAGGGAATTTTACGCCCAGATATGTACTTTCGGAATTTTTCATTTTTTGTGGTATTCCTGATCCAGTATCCAGAGTAGTACTCGCGATAAGGAACTCGATGTGGTACTCGTGATCTAGAACTCAATGTGGTGCTCTCAATCTAGAACTCAACATGGTACTCTGATCGAGAACTCAATGTGGTGCTCCTGATCGAGAACTCAATGTGGTATCCGTGATCGAGAACTCAATGTGGTACTCATGATCGAGAACTCAATGGGGTATCCGTGAACGAGGACCAAATGTGGTATTCGTGATCGAGAATTCAATGTGGTATCCGTGATCGAGAACTCAATGTGATATTCTTGATCGAGAACTCAATGTGGTACTCCTGATCGAGAACTCGATGTGGTATCCGTGATCGAGAACTCGATTTGGTACTCGTGATCGAGAACTTAATGTGGTATCCGTGATCGAGAACTCAATGTGGTACTCGTGATCGAGAATTCAATGTGGTAACCGTGATCGAGAACTTAATGTGATATTCTTGATCGAGAACTCAATGTGGTACTCGTGATCGAGAACTCAATGTGGTACTCGTGATCTACAACTCAATGTGGTGCTCCTGATCGAAAACTCGATGTGGTATCCGTGATCGAGAACTCAATTTGGTACTCGTGATCGAGAACTCGATGTGATATCCGTGATTGAGAACTCAATGTGGTACTCGTGATCGAGAACTCAATGTCGTACTCGTGATCGAGAACTCAATGTGGTATTCGTGATCTAGAACTCAATGTGGTACTCGTGATCGAGAACTCGATGTGGTACTCGAGATGGAGAACTCAATGTGGTATCCGTGATCGAGAACTCAATCTGGTACTCGTGCTCGAGAAATCAATGTGGTCCTCCTGATCCAGAACTCCACGAGTACCACATTGAATTCTATATCACTAATACTACATTGAGTTCTCGATCCGGAGTACCACATTGAGTTCTAGATCACGAACACCACATCGAGTTCTCGATCACGGATACTACATTGAGTCCTCGATCACAACTACCACATCGGGTTCTCGATAAAGAATACCACATTAAGTTCTCAATCACAAGTACCACATTGAGTTCTCGATCACGAGTACCACATTGAGTTCTAGATCACGAGTACCACATTGAGTTTTCGATCACGAATACTACATTGAGTTCTCGATCACGGATACCACATTGAGTTCTCGATCACGAGTACCACATTGAGTTCTCGATCACGAGTACCACATTGAGTTCTACATCACGGATACCACATCGAGTTCTCGATCACGGATACCACATTGAGTTCTCGATTACGGATAGCTCATCGAGTTCTCGATCCGGAGTATCACGTTGAGTTCTCGATCACGAGTTCCACATCGAGTCCTTGATTACGAGTACCTAATTGAGATCTCGATCACGGATACCACATTGAGTTCTCGATCCGGAGTACCACATTGAGTCGATCCGGAGTACCACATTGAGTTCTAGATCACGAACACCACATCGAGTTCTCGATCACGGATACTACATTGAGTCCCCGATCACAACCACCACATCGGGTTCTCGATCAAGAATACCACATTAAGTTCTCGATCACAAGTACCACATTGAGTTCTTCATCACGAGTACCACATTGAGTTCTAGATCACGAGTACCACATTGAGTTTTCGATCACGAATACTACATTCAGTTCTCGAACACGGATACCACATTGAGTTCTCGATCACGAGTACCACATTGAGTTCTCGATCACGAATACCACATTGAGTTCCAGATCACGAGAACCACATTGAGTTTCCAATCACGAGTACCACTCTGGATACTGGATCAGGAATACCACTGAAGATGAAAAATTTCGAACGTACATATTTGGACGTAGAATTCTCCTCCCTTTCAGAATCCGAGGTCAAAAATCTGATATCTGGCTTTGAAAAGCTTTTTCCCCAATCTCACAAAATTTGGGGGGTGTTTGGTAAAAGCTGATGTCATTTTCGAATTCAGCGCACGATTTTACGTAGGAATACATCTCTCCGGTCGCTGGGTACGGGTACTTTTTTTTGTGGGCCCTCGTAATTATAGCATCCGATGATATTGTTTGCCCAGATGTCGAACATTTCTTTTGACGGTATTATTTGTTCACGAAGCCAGGAAAAAGTACCACAGTAGTCGATTAGTAATTTCAATTGGATTATATCAGTTAAGACCAACAATAGTGAATGGTCGAGAAATTGAATTCCCTCCGCGATGGAATATTTGATTCTACAACTAAAATGAGGTGATACGTGCTTTTTTGTTCAGCCCAGATTGACTTCGTATAGGAGTTATGCGAATATCTAGGTTGGAGCCGAAAATTGAGATCAGTATCTTGACATTGATAATATCTCTACAATTTTGCTCTTAATGGGTCTTCTGAAATGGGGCCTCATGGTTGACTAGTGTAATGCTTCGCGTTGCTCGGCTTGTAAATGCTCCAAAGAGGCGTATTGGATTCTGGAAATTTTCTTATGAATCGAAAAAAAGACTTGATTTCCATTCGAATCCCATAATTGATCCTATATGTTTCCAAGTTGTTTTCGGTTCGCACAATGTGACCGTTCAAATCTAACAAGCTGTCTTTCAGTTCTATTGAAAAAGGAATGTCCAATTTTGATGAGATTTGCGTTCAGTTATTATTCGAGTAACATCATTCGAAGATGTTTCACTCTAAATTCGGGGGATCTGGACTATATTCCTCATCTCTGTAATGGTTTCAGATTCGTTGCTAACGAGAAATTCTTCAATGTTGTTTTGGAGTTTGAATATTAAACCTTACAATGAGCAACTGCGTATTGTTTGAAATTTATCGGAAGAAGAAATAGCCCATAGAATTCATCACATTCCGATCATATGATATCCCGACGAGTTAGATAAGTTTAAGACGATGGAAAAATTGAGAACACAGATGAAATGATGAATTGAGATGACGTACAATCAATTAAACTGTGGATCAACATTTTGGGGTCAGAACGCCTGTGTCTATGTACAATCATCGAATAATGTCACGCAGATAGTCAAAGTTGGATCTCATTGAAATTGGACATTCCATCTCAATAGAACTCGGCAGACTATTTATTAGATTCGAAAGATCACATTGTGCAGATGAAGAAAGTTTCAAGGACATCCATGATCAACAATTGAATTCGAATGAATATTTAGTCTTTTTTCGATTTACCGAAACATTTTCAGAGTTCAATACGCCTCTCGGGGGCATCTACAAGCCGAGCAACGCGAGGCATTACGCTGGTAGTACATTAAGTTACAAGGGCGCGAAGTAATTTTGCGCACGAGTTCCCGAGATGAGTGCGTAAGAGTGAACTTTGCGCACAGTTGTAACTTTTGCAACGTAAGCAAAGTGTTTTGCGCTCCGTGAAACGCGCGCAAAGTTACAACTGTACGCAAAGTTTCACATTCAAGCACGAGAATTTCGGGAACGAGGGCGGAAAAGTTGAGCCCGTGTTGCTAATTATACTTTTCGATATTGGTGCGGAAAGTTGTTCTCCGCGGTCTACACCTTGGGAGGCAGGGGAAAGGAAGGAGGAGGACGGGGTCCAGGGGCGGAGCCCCTGGTGGAGGTGCAGGGGTCGAGGCCCCCGCTCTGAAAAAACCGACTGAAGAACATTCTGAAAATGTATCATAAAAAAATCTTCCTATGATATATCATATTTTACCGCATCGCCGAAAAATGTTGATTCCAACCCTTAGAGGTACTAATAGAAGACAAATATAAGATATGCAAGTACTCGCACTGAAGAAGTACTATCATCAATATCAAACAAGAAGTTCTCATAACGGAAGAATTCACTTTATAGAAAGCTTCACTATCAAATTTCATAGCAAAAAGTTTGATGTCCGAGTCATTCGAATGTTTGTAAAATTTTTTGAATTCTTGCAAATATGGAAAATTTCGACTGAAGAAAGCGGATATATTAGAAGAGAAATATTCAAAATTACCGAACAGGTATCAACAATTAAAGTTGAAACATTACATGAACATTGTGGTACCAAAAACATGAGCTCATTTTCCATCTTAAACAAAAATATATATATTTCATGAGTCACATAGCACACAAAATGATCATAATTCAGTACAAACGCTAGCATTACTAGATTTCTAGCCATGACTTACGAAATGAAGTTATTATTGATTCCGATGAATGAAACTTTGAAATAGACTTGACTCTGAACTTATCCGAACTCTTTAACACGATAGATTGAATAACTCTTATCCAATGAGACAATCTGTTTGAATGTTTGCGCTCTGTCGAATAGACGAAAATTGCTCAACATTGTGGTAGCAAAAACATAGAATAATTTTTCCTATTGTACAAAAATGTATATCCTATGAGTCACACAGCACCTAGAATGATCATTAGCCAGTACAAGAGCTAGCGTTATTGGATTTCTAGCCATGACTGACAAAATGAAGTGATTATTAGTATTGTTGAATAGAACTTTGACATCTAATAGAATTGAACTTTGAACTCATTCAAAATTTCCAACACAATAGATTAAATGACTCTCATCTAATGAGACAATTCTTTTGAATGTTTGAGCTTTGTCAAATATAAGAAGATCGCTCAACATTGTGGTAACAATAACATAAGATAATTTTTTCTTACAAGCATTACTAAATATTCAGTCATAACTAACAAATTCTCACGAATGAAGGTATTATTAGTTTCGTTGGATGGAATGTCAAGTTTCAACATATTCGAACTTGAAACTAATTTAAACTTTTCAATACGATAGATTGAATGAACGCGAAATGGAGCCTTTCCATTATGATGGATTGGACAAACACAAAATCATCCTATAATTTTGGATCAGAGCAGAAGCAAGTCAACTTAAAAAAATTATACCTAGTTTGGAGAGTAGAATAAGTTGTGAATCATTTTACTGAAGGCAACAGTCATTTAATGAAATATTCACCGAAAGTCCTTGCTTTGAGTTTGACTCTAAGAGTCTTGTATTTGAACTACTGAACCATGAGATAGAGGGAGTAGGTTTTTTGGTACTAGACCTTGAACTTCGAGATAAAGAGCTAGTTGATGAAGAAGGTTGACTTTTAGTTCCTCTGTAGGCAGTTATCCTTCTCTTTATCTTGGTGGCTAATGGGTCAATGCAGAATGTACCAACGTCAAACAGTCCATTGGTTGTAGTTACATTCATTTTACGCTTGCGTTGAATAGAGTCAGCGATGTAACCCTCTGCAACAGTTGATGATTTCCATGTACCATGGCGTTTCAAGTTTTCTAGTGAGGCAACTCCATATATGAGCCATGTGGCTGAGGTACAGCGGAAACTATGCCCTGTATAGGTTTCTAGATTGGCCAAGTTCAACAAGGTAGCAATTTCTTGAGGAATTTTGCCAATCTCATTAATGCCCATAGCCTGTCGGGTACACTTGCCATTCTGGTAATTGACAAAGAGATAATCATGTGCTGTATTAATAGGGCGTAAACTCATATATTCCAATACAGTTTCTCTCAGCGTGTTGTTGATTGTAAATATTCTGTTGACATGTGTCTTGGTTTCCTGCACAGTTACCGTCAGGAAGTCTCCATTATCAACAATGTCAGCAACTTGCATATTTTTGATTTCCACACGACGACAAACCCCACTCATAGCCATTCCGGCAGCTGACTGTAGAGAGAAAAAGTTATCAGGTTAATAATGTAACACAGATACTGACAACCCTCGATGGCATATTAGTTCAACATAGTGTAATAATTAAGATATGGAGGAATGGATCAGAAAATATCCACTCGAGAATCAGTTGATTGATAAGGATTGAGAGAATTGATAAGTTGATAAAATAATAGACTGACCTTTGCACCTAAGTACTTGTGATCTGGCGCAAGGAAGAAAAAAGTATTCAGCTCATCACGAGTGAATATGGAAGACTGTTCAGGTTGGAATCCAACATTCCTCTTTCTCAAATATCTCTTGAGTTTCTCATATTAACTAAGATCCAAACTTCCTCCCTTCATTATCATCGTTCTGAATAGGGAATATTTTGACCACAAAGTTGGTGGTGCCAGAGTTTTGGAAAGCTCATTGGAATAGGCTAAGAGAACAGTTTCGTTGGTGACCATCACATTCTTTGTTAATTTCCAGTCTTCAAATTCGTTGTGCACCTTAAGGTAGTAGTCTCTGGATTTGGTTGGTAAACTGTTCTCAATTGCCTCTTGGGCGGCCGTATAAAATTATGGTGGCAATTCGTTGCCACAGCCGGGTAACCTATTGATCTGAATGACAGGATGCATCCGATATTTAGATTTTTACCACATCACACGATATGGATATTACAAAAACAGTCTTGTGTTACATCGGAAGCACTTTAATTTAATATATTTTGACGCCGATTTGAAAATTTATTTTGAGTATGGAGTGACCCCAAGGACTCGGGAAACTTCTGTGAGTCCAAAAAAAGTTGAATGTTGAAATGCTACAAAAAAAATGTTATCGCGAGAAGAAAAAGAACCCTAGCTCGCGGCGAGTTTTCCAACACTTTTGAACCTGAAAAACTCCTCAATGATTGGTTCTGGAAAAATAACTCAGACAAAACTGTCGAGTATTTTTCCTCCCACAATCATTAGGAGGTACGTGATCTCAGGAATTATTTTTACATAAATCACGCTTCACTCGCGACGCGGAACTAGAGTTTTTGAGATTTAGGTATTCACAACACTTGAGAAAATGCTTTCAATTCGCGCGGGAATTTATCAAGATGAAATAATTACTCACTTTTGGTTGGCAGATGAAGATCGGCGGAGATGGTTTATTTCGTAAATCTGTCCCTGGGCCCAGTCGTGACAAACTGCGAAGTTGAGATTGGAAGCTAGCGATCCCAGGCTCCTCCCCAGGATGTTGTGCCAAGAAAATAGTGGAATTTGGCTACGAAAAAATTCGCGGTCGAGACACCGGAAGAAAATTCTATGTTCAATGATTGGAACTGTGAGGGAACTGCTCTTAAACTGGTCAGGTTGGCACCCAGGAGCAGAGTGGAAAGCGGAGACCCGCGCGGAGACCCGATGATTTCGGGGCGGAAACTGCATTTCCCGGAGAGGGAAAGCTTAACAAAAGGGCTAAATGGCGGGGTAGAATCTTACCCTGTGATTGGTGTTCATAGTCTTTTGTTAGCCCGGGCCTTAACGCCCAAATGAATTCGACATCAATAGAAAGGGGCGTGGGCCCTATTCATGAGTTTAGGAGGAGGGTTGAATCTCATAATTTGGGGGCGGCAACATCTTGGAGAGGGGCCTGGTGGGACGGACAATTTGGTCCCATCAAGTGGCGCCTATTGCGCTAAAAGTTGGTACTATGAATATTTTGGATCCTGGTAAGTGGCGCTTATTGCGCTGAATATCGGTCCTAGGAATATTGTATGTCCCGACGAGTGGCGCCCTACAGTGCTAAAAGTACTCACTATCCAGACATTTTCTGGCGTGCTGAATATTTGCATGTTTAATATTCAGCACATGTATACTTAACAGATTTAGATGTTTATCATGAAATATTCGCAACACCGTCCATTTCCACAGCAGTTTTTCGTTTTCATTTTTGGACTCAGGAGTATATGTGGATATCTCTTTACATTCGATATCATTTCCTGCGGTTTGCTCAGATTACAAAGATTACAGGGAGCCTTTCGCATAAATAGAATTCACACTCTTAGAAACAGCTAGGTTATGATTATAGGTTGAATATAGTGATACGATAGGAATTTGCACTCAACCATACATCTATCTCGATTTTCTTGTTGAATCGGTACATCCACTTTGAAGAATTTTTAGTCAGCAGAAGTGCATCGGCACAAAGAAGATTTCTAAACCCAACGAAGGGTCATAAAAGTGAACTTTCGGATTTCGGGAAGGTTTCTTGCCTTTGTGCCTTTACGCCTCTGCCTCGTGAAAACTATAAACTTTTCCGGACCCGCAAGACTTCCGAAGGTTTTTCAGCTCTTAACCTAAAAAAAAAATCTTTCATGCTATTGTTACATTATTGATTTGGGAAGGCCGAGGAACAGCGCTGTCGATAATGAACACGATCTAGTTCTATGTCTCAGGTTGGAATTTTTTAGTCAAACGCAGCTGCAACTTTCTGGTTGATTGTTCGAAAGGTCCAAAGTGCATCGCCGCCCGAGGTTTTATTACCGACATGGCAAGTTTATTATCAATTTCGAATCTATTGTTAAAAGTAAAATTTGGTATCCGGCAGTTTCTGGCGGCCTCGATCGATTGTTATTAGGAAGTTTCGGAATCTTTGTCTCACGCAGCGGAGCACGTAGACAATAAATAAATTGTTGGGTGGAGACGAGGGAGTTTTTTTCATCATTTTGGGAACGACAAACTGGAATTTTTATTATTTTTCGGTATTTCTTTGTAGAGGTTAGGCCGCCAGAGACGGGGGGTTGGTGGGATGAGGCTAATACACGTCAGTGGATCCCAAAGACGGTATCATGAGTTTTTGCATAGGGTTAGGTGCTTAAAGGGTCAAATTTGCATATTGGGACTCATATATCAGTATATGGTACTGATATCGGCCCGTTGTGTCAACTGATACATGGTCATATATGGGGGGGGGGTTATAAACCCACCCATAGGGGGTGCTTTAACTTGCCGTACGGTGGGACCAAGTATCAAGAGCGCAGGAGCATTGGGTAGGTATGCGGCTGAGTTGCCCGAGAGTATAGAGTCAGAGAGAGAGCTATATATTCTCTCTCTCTCTCACACCTCGATTCGCATGGAGCAGCTATATAGCGCACGATGCGAGGCCCGGTAAGCGTGTCGGCAGAGACTCGCGCCGTCGCCGCTTTAGAAAAAGCCTAGGAAAAGGCGATGGGGAGATTGTCTAGGCCGGTGTGTAGGCGCGGAGACGAGAAGGGCGATGTTGTGCTATATGCATGCACCTTCCTTCCCCTCTTCCGCTCCTCTCATCACCAGCCTCGCGGGGACCCACGTGAGCCCGACCACTATACTTTTCATCGCCGCGGAGTATTTCTCCGCGGCGTTGCCAAGTTTCGACCATTTCGCTTTACCTGCTTTATTATTTTTTTTCAGGTAAAGAGAAATCGGGAGGGAAAAGCGGCAAATCTCGATTCTCGAGGCTGATCTTATGTCAGCCTCGGGGTCGAGAGAGGTGCTTTGCGTCCGTTCTCTTTTTCGCGTACTTAACCTAATACTCTCCCTCTCGCCCTTTCTTTCTCTTTCTAAAAAGATGTCGAGTAGCGCTCGACATCACACTTGGTACTCACTCGGCGAGACATTTTTGATGGGGAATCTCTACGGCTTCAAAAGATGGATCACGTTTGCTCCGATTTGAATTGGCTTTGCATTCGACTATTCTAGACTCGATCGCGTTTGTTCCAAAAAAGATAGCGTCTCTCGCGGAGCGTCGCCTTCGCCACGGCTCGTGCGGACATGTGCATAAGGGGAATCACGGGTACAATCGAAAATGCAGATTTCGCGAGGATTCGAAATCCAAATTTTCTTCAGTGATGGTCTGTGAATCGATCGCATTGCGTAAACATCGAAATCGGGTGGGATATGAGGTACGATGTTTTTGCACGAATCCAACTTCGCACACTAATCAGCGAACATTGCGCACGATTATGACAACTTTGCGAACGATCGTAAGAATTTTGCGCAGGATTTCAAACTTTGCGCACTGAGAATCGTGCGTAAAAAAAATTTCGCTCAACTCTGCGCACCGCACACTCACCCGCAAAGTAACTTTTTAATCGTATGTGCGCGAATGAGTCATTTGCACACTGTTTTTCGCTTCTCATTTGCTCATAGAAGATCAAAAAACATAGTATGACTCGGGCGCAATAGTTTTCGCTTTCTCGTGACTTTTTAGACCCTCGCCTGCGGCTTGGGCCTAAAAAAGTCACTCGAAGTGCGAAAATCATCGTTTGCGCCCTTGTATCATAAAATACTATTTTGGCACAATTTGACGCACACAATATCAAAAAAGCTTCATTTGGAAAATCCGTGATTTTCCAAAATCACACCCAAAATCGATCATTCGGAATGGAAAAGCTGTCAGATTACATAGTAGTGATGTTAAAGAAGACAATCGTTCAAGATTTAGGACACTAACTTCACTCTACTTCAAATGAGAGCGATTTTCCGTCGTGGGGTCCCATGTATTCCCCCTGTGTCAAAGTCGTAACTTTTACGACGTGTGTTTCCAACGGCTTAATACATAATATTCCAATATTCCGGGTTCAGCCATGTCTCGAATCTCAACATGAGACTGGATGGATCGAAACTCTAATCTATTGTTGCAATAACTCACCAGCTCGTGATTGCGGGAGTGATATCTACCTCACTAGGGTCTGGGCGCTAACTTATGTTCCCGTATGCATATGAATTTCCAGAGAAAATTCTGATGGTTTATAATGCATTTCCACCCACTGAATCGATTTTTCGAGGGTGCCAGAGCGATTTCGCGTGCCAACTCTTTGTTATTGATAATTTTTAGTGCAAAATTAGGGATTTTGACCGATATCTTGGAAAATATGCGTTTCCCGGGGAAAACACAATAAGTTCAATTTGTGGATCACAAAATTTCTCACTGAAATGGTCCTCACAACTTTCCCGAAGAACCCAGTCCTCAGCCTGTAAACGCGTGGAAAGCGTCCGGCGCGGTTAACATGGGCTTATATATGGGCGTCCAGTGCTTCCCTTCTTAGTTTCCACATAGTTTCCATACTGGCGAGATTACCGAGATGAACCTAAACGCATTTTGAAGAGGGAGATGTGCACTTGATGATGGTACCATTTGAAGATCGGAGAAATCCAAAATTTTCGATTCTCCACCAAGGGAATGCTAAAATTGAGCCTCAGACCCGGTGATTCGGGGCAAGTGCACGGTATACGGTGGCTGCTCTTAACATTCCTTTGTCCAATTCCTGTATGTATCAAGTTATTGATTGACTCTTGAATGTTGCCGAGTCCCGTTACGCATTGCTATAAACAAATTCTCCTTGTTATAAAAATCATAACTATAAAATCGTGATTTTTTCATCCGGGAAGAGAAGTGTTTGATCATGTATGTGAATTAAATGGTTCCATATTCAGAAACGGATCGCCGAGTTTTCTAGGGAAATCGTGGTTGTTGATGGAGAATCGTGAAAAGTAGAGAACATCCGCGTGGTGCCTCAGTGAGGACGGTGCATTGGCTTTGACAAGCACTGCCATTTTGAGATGATGCTTCTTGATTTCCATGATTTTCCACCAACAACCACGATTTCCCTGGAAAACTCGGCGATCCATTTCTGAATATGATACCATTTGATTCGCAAACATGATCAAACACTTCTCTCCCCGGATGAAAAAATCACGATTTTATTGTTATAATTTCTCATAACAAGAAGAATTTGTTCATAGCAATGCGTAACGGGACTCGGCAACATTCAAGAGTCAATCAATAACTTGATATATACAGAAATTGGACAAAAAACTGTTGAGCGCAGCCACCGTATACCGTGCACTTGCCCTGAATCGCCTGGTCTGAGGCTCAATTTTAGCATTCCCTTGGTGGAAAATCGAGAATTTTGGATTTCTCCGATCTTCAAATGGTACTATCATTAAGTGCACATCTTTCTCTTCGAAATGCGGTGGGGTTCATCTCGGTAATCTTGCCAGTATGGAAACTACGTGGAGACAAAGAAGGGGAGCACTGGCCGCCCACATGAGGAAATCCCAGGAACTTTTGACTTTAGCTGTCACTCCACAATCATTTGGGCTGTAAGACGTGTAATGAGGCCTAACCAGTCAAATTTTTTTTGTTTGGATGTCCTGAAAGTGGACACCAAATTTGAAGTGGATTGGTGAATGTGGATAGATACTAGTGCCGCCCAAGTGCGAGAAAATACCCGAAAATCGACAGAATGACGTGTCACTCGGCCCAAGTCTCAAAATTCGTTAAGTTCTCCTGGTTTTAGCGTACAACAGCAGGTAATGTAGCTTCACAAGCATGTCTTTATGATCCAAAGTTATTATTTCTTTCTTCCAGGGAGATGTACATCGATGAACTCAGCCATGACACGCATTGGACGGTTTGTCACTCCATTTCGATGAAAAACCATTACTCCTATTCTTAAGCCCATACACTTTTCAGCGTATTCTAGAGGGGCTCCCCAATAAACTCATTGTCTTACTCGCGCAAAAGCGAAGATATCGACCTATTATAAGTCCATGTACATCAACGGGGAAATCTAAGAACTGCGTTTAAGCGGAATGAAATTAATGTTACTCATCGTATATTTACGTCGTTCTCGGCGATGTACAGTTGCTGTAACCAACGGACGCACTCCAAAATACCGAGAAATAGTAGATAATAGTACCAGAAAACCATATCCACTTCGCTACGCTGAGACTCTAGCGCGTTTGAGAGTGCCATCTGTTCGAATGGGGACAATTGAACAGTTTATATGGACGAAGTCGTCATGAAACGTTCCATAAAATCTTTCATAAGTTCAAAGACACTCCGGAGTTGTATAAGAATGACTAAGATCGTATTCAATAATCGCATCTTGTATGCCAGTGGATGATGGTATCTGATAGGACCGAGACTCTTCAATATTCCGTGTGTTTTTGCCACCTTTTAATAGGTCTCAAGCCTCCATCATGACAATTGTGCGATTCAAATCATGAATCCTAAAAGTTGAGAATCTTTGACATCCGTTCGAGTATTCTATAAGAGATCCCGACCGGCCAACCCCCGATGCTCACCAAATCAATGAAAATTTCGGATCGAATTTTCAAAAAATTCCCAAAATATGGGACAAGACTTTGTTCTGTAAGTCGTTTAGTGAATTCTTTCAGATGATCCACATGAGAGGTTTTGTTCTTGGAACCACCAAAGAAGTTGTATAAAAAATTTTAGAGATGTACACAGCGTTTTTCAGTATTTTCACTTTTAGGGGCCAAAAGTCAAAAGTTTCTGGGATTTCCTCATATAAGCCCATGTTAACCGGGCCGGACGCTTTCCACGTGTTTACAGACTGAGGACTGGGTTTTTCGGAAAAGTTGTGAGGACCTTTTCAGTGGGGAATTTGGTGATCTACAAATTTGACTTCTTGTGTTTTCCCCGGGAAATGCATATTTTCCAAGATATCGGTCGAATTCCCTAATTTTGCACTAAGAATTGTTGATAACAAAAGGTTGTCCCGTGAAATCGCTCAGAGGCACCCTCTAAAAATTGATTCAGCGGGTGGAAATGCATGAGAAATCATCAAAATTTGATTTGGGAATTCATATGCATACGAAAGCATAGGTGGGCACCCATCAGACTATTCCATGAGTGAGTTTGGGAAGATTTGGTCCCAAAAAATGCACGCTCGGAAAAGATCAATTTTCCCTCGAGTCTATATGTTCGAGACAGCTTGCAAAAGACTGGGGATTCAATGGTGCAAGTGCTAGGTGGGGATGGATGTTCATCGAGGATATGCAGAAACTCGCGTAGGCGGATCGAATCTACACAATGAACGATCATCTTCATGCGTGCTCAGTCTTGAATTTGGTAATATTAGGTGAACATCCATCTCATCGGATGGATAACATGGAAATATTCAAATTAGAGCTTCTTTCTCCATAAGAAGTTACATTCAAATGAGTTCCCGGAGAAGTATGAGCTCTTATCGTGAGATTTTTAGCACAATACCAAGAGACGATCAAGATTTGGACTCAGAATTGGACTCTCTGTGATGACAGATGTCAATGCTGAAAGCATGTGTAGTAACCAAACACTAACAAGGAGAGGTCCAACCTTGCGGAACACGTATCTTGATGAAACTGTGGAAATCATCTTGTTTTAGTGAGGAATGGAGGTATCTCCAAGGGTTTAATCCCATTGGCCTCCTATTTCGAGATACAGCTATAGAGATTAGCATTGTTAGTATATATGTATATACGAATTTTCAACATGGGCCCATATTGGCAATGCTAATCTCCATAGCTGTATCTGAGAATAGGAGGCCCATATTATTGAACTCTTGGAGATACCTTCATTCTTCACAGAAACGAGATGATTCCCAGAGTTTTATCAAGATCCGTGTTCCGCAAGGTTGGACCTCCCCTCGTAAGCATGTATTGATATAGATATTGGAATAATTATTCGACTGTGGACTCTGAGGTTCAATGTAGTCAAGACTACGGACGTAACATCAAAGTACAAAAATGTGTTAATTCAATGACAGAAGTCAGCGACTTTTATACTAAAATTAAGATAGAAGGAATTGGAGGAGAACTAGAGGAAGAAAATTTACTACTAATCACTAAATATTACAGACTCTCAGCAGAAGCTTGAATCACTAGACATTTGCGTACAACACAATAACCCTGGGAATGGACATGTTGTCACACCAATAGGTACACAGTATTCTTTGGATCTGGAAAGAATTCCACAACCAGGCTTATTTTTGTATTAGCAATATGCTTAAATCACCCTAAGTATGATCCCCGAGCATATGGTAAAACAAATTAATTTCGAAACACCAACCTAATATCATCAGACAGCTTGTTCCACAGAGATATACTGCCAACCAAAAACGAGTTTTTGAACGTATTAGTTGACCACCATGATGTGATCATGTCAAACTCCGACCGCCGTTTTGACCCGATCTTAATCGGTCCCGAGGAATTTTCACTTCTCCCGAGAGTACCGCGGTTGAGATGCGCTCAAGACATCAGCTGATAAGCGAAGACTGGGGTAATTGCGGCGAAGAGGGTATGGCATGGTTCCAAACAACTCGTATCAGGACGCGATCACGGTCGGATTTCTTACAAGAAACAATAAAGCGGATATATGTTGATGATTCTTCATTGTGTAAGTTCGATCCGTCTATACCAATTTGTGAATATCCTTGATGAACACATTTTCGCAACCTGATCGACAGGACACAACCCCCGCAATCACGAGCTTGTGGACTATCGAAATAAAGAATCAGTATTTTTATTCATCCTATTTCATGTTAGACTTTGAGACATGGCTGTACCTGGAATGTTTTATGAATTGGAAAGATCCTGACATGTATATGTATATATCTCGCTCAAACATCACGATTTGGTGGCAGAATGGGTCCCAATCGAGTATTTCAGGATTCAAGGTGGCAGAGTGTCAATTCTCTACAACTTTGGCCTCCAGTTCGGATTCGGAGCGTTTTGAAGCAAATATGGGTGGAATGAGAAATGATCGTTTCGTCGAATCTTACCGAAACTCTTGATTTCTTCTCCCATGGCAGGCTTTGGCGAGCCAGAGAATATAGGAGGAATGTCAGTTCTGCTATCCTGAGGCTGCTTCAAGAGATCTCGTGAATTGAACGCTGATGTCACTGATAAGTAATAGATGTATACAGAAAGAGCAACATGTCCATTCCCCATCAATTTTCCGCTAAGACCAATTTCGTTCGACTAATCACCCTTCGAAGTTCAGTATTGACGCAATCACGACAGACAAAACAATTTTTTGATACCTAGCCGTCATTTTCCATCAACTGGAACACTCATGAATCTGTATTCGTGATTTAAGGTGATGCAGTCGCCGTACAACCCGGAAATTATATCTCATTTAGATGTAGATCAGAAAATTTTCACGAAACAAATTTGGAGACGATTTGTCCATTACGTACTATTATCTGAATTGTGGTGGACAACTCATTATTTGTCATCAATCACAAGACTATCACTAATGAACGAGAATAACTCCCCCGCGGGTATTTTCTAACCTACAAATTGGCACATTTTGTTTCACAAGAATCTCAAAATCTTTTCCAATTAGGGCTAAACGAAGAGTTATCCAGGGTGAGTTAGATGATAATGAAGCTCGGATAACTCGTCGTTTATTCCAAATTAGAAAAGATTCTGAGAGTTTTATAAACAAAGTCCAGCGTACACGGCGACCGCATCGCCTTAAAAACACGTTCCAATAAGATCCACAGTAGTACATATTCGAGGTTCAGAGTAAAATGCTAGAAAGCACACTGCATATACATTTGAGACGGGACCATCTCATTCCAACTATTGGAGAATGTTTGAGCAGGTCCCCAGATCGAGATGAGCTATACTTCAATTGTGCAATACATCGTTATGGGTCCGGTGTCCATAGAAGAGGTCACGGCATGTAGGATGATGAGGGTCATGGAATCTTCCCTCAAAAAGTGACTAAATGACTGACTTCACATAGGACAAATACTTGTTCAATATGAATCCTAACCCCCACGTCACCCAGGCCACAATCCAAAATTGAAGTCGTACCTGCCTTCAAGACAATTTTTCGAAAGTCATCACGTCCCAAAGTAAGACGGAAACTTGCTCGGTTGATTAGATAGACTCTCCTTCCGGATTATCACCTATTCGACAAGTGATCAAAGAAATTCTCAGTCATGACTCCGGTACTCGCACGGTGTTTCGCAAATTGAAGTTACTAAGGTGAAAAAACGTGTGATTCCTCGCAGAAAATGAATTCCGAGGAACCATTTTTCTCGTGCCTCTCACCCTGCCCTCACCCCCCCCCCCACATCTCTTTTCCACTGTCTTTGAGCTTGAATCGCATCTTTGTCATATCAATTTGAAGTGCTGCTTGAACGATTTCTGACCAGGGAATTGTATACGCTTCTGAGATATTCAATTTTTTGTATTCTCTTAAGAAGAAGAGTTTTGCAAGTAACAGCGACTCGTTCTGCACACTACTGTTTTATCTAAGAATTCCATCAGCTATTTAATGGCACTTGTTAAGAATTTTGCTGATGTGTGATGGATTGATAGATTATTGACATTAATTCTATTTTGATCACTGGCTCTTGAAATATTCCTGGATTGGACCCTCGCATTAAAAAATGTGCATTATTTTGGAACAAATCAGAATGGAAGGAAATTACGTGTCCTCTGATTTTCTACCCACAAACGTAGATTCGTAGATTTACAAGGAACATCGCCCCTTGATCTAGTAAAAAATTGGTTTTTCATGCATTTGAGTCCGTCAGGAGTGATAGAAGAAGAAAAAACGTGATAATTATGTAGTGAATAAGTCTTTCATGAGTTTGATGCATCTGACACATGATTGTATGAGAACGAGAGTACTATCAACTCCCTTGTTCGACCAAAGTTTGTATATGTGCTCTTCTGCATATCATTCAGAACTAATTCACCTGACAAAAAAGTAACTGAGAAAAGGGTCAGATTATCACTCTGGAGACCATAGATGGAGCCTATAGGATTTTGATACGACCTTGTTCAGACTGGTCTCGTCAAAAGAAATATCTTCGTCTGACTTGTTGTCACTCCTGGAGAACACTTTTCTGGGGACGATTCATTTTTCTCCCTACTTTTATCTTCTGCTGGATAAGAATGTCTTGCCATTGAAGAAGCGAATCAGTTGTAGTGACTTTTTATGATTGATTTCATTTTGAACACAAGCTGCTGTGGCCTCTGAAGAATTGACTATACGCACCCAAATATAAGTAAGCACATGATAGAATTCGTCTTCTCATCAATAGTCTGTGTGATATCTTGATCATAGGACATCCAAAAGCCCTCTCGAAGACACATTTGAATCAGAATATTCAGTAGTCAGGTCAATTAAACAGAAAAGTCATTCAGACAATTTTCTCATACAGAGCTCATCTTTTCCTACTCGACATGGTTCAATGAAATCTCTTAAACTGCGCAGAATCAAGCGGAGTTGCACACACTCAGGGGTTGTATGCTATCGTGACCCTCCCTCCCCTAGCACTCGGATCATGCATAGACTGTTGCTCGAAGTCGAGTGACTTAATGTCAATGCTCATCCTCATCTAACATCAAGAGTATTTAGGGATACTGTATTTCATATCCTGTGAGGCTGGCTTGCGCCTTCATCTCGGGTGTCAAAAGTATTGATATCTGTATATCCTTCGGAACTCGATCAGAATTGATTCTGTCAAGCTTTTCGGGAATGATAATAACATTCCCTCCTATGGTAATCCCTCGCTGATATTGTTTACCACCATGCGTGAATGTGATCTGGATAACTTTTTATGATTTCAGTCATGTCGTATTGGACTTCTATGCTTCAATTCATCACTCAACTAAGGGAGTCTGCTGGGTCATCAATACTTTTTGAAAGTTTCTCACAATTCAGTCTGAGATTGTGATAGCTTTTAGCTCACTACAAGTATACATTGTAAAAACGTGGGAAGGCCTAAAACGTGCATGAATTTCAACCAAAATTTCCAGCCACAGTGGTTGAATACAAGAAAGCGTGGTTGAAATCTAACCTCCATGGTTGAATCAAAATTCAAGCACGTGGTTGAAATTCAGCCAACGAAACTCAATAAGTGTAATTGAATGTAGACGACCGAGAATATTGATTCTTTGTAGCTTAGATAGATTGTACAAGATACGAAACCACGATAATTGTTATGAGAGTGTGAGAACTTTGGAAGATATAATAAAAAAAAATCTAGGAGAAATCTAAGGGAATTCTACTCTCTTTTCGGAATCTATATATAAAAAGAGTCATCCTGATTTACTTCGTCCTAACTTGCTGTACGGGCATCTTCAGAAAAATAGAGGTACTTTAAACTGGATCTTCGTATAAAAAATTTACAAGATCTTCCAAATTTATTGATGGAATGATGAAGTAATCATACAATTTCATTCACGCTTGTATATTTCCAACGTTTCTCGATGACTGAATCGAGCTATAAATTCTATTATCAAACAAAATATCAACTCCCCGTGTCTTTCTCATCTATCGAGATTTTTTGTTGCATAAGGCACTGATAGATTTAGAATTCATCACCACCGTAAGATTTCGAGCGCTAGAAAACCATCAAAACGTGTTACATCGATACAAGGCACATCAATCTTCAAATTTGAGCACCTTGGATGCATGAATTGATGCAGTGAGCTGTGCCGAACGAATGTTATAGAAAACAACGAAATGAGTTCAAGCACAGTTCGCTGTCCGTTGCCGCTACTTACGGGTTTCTTGATATCTTCGATCATACCAAGATTCCTGAATCCAGAACACTAAACTACGATGAGAAGATAGGTGGAACAGATTTCTTACATGAAGTCTAGATTAGGATCGATCATATTCGAATTTTCCTCCCGCAGATTTACCTACCTGGAATCAATTTTTTTAGGATAATTCGACTACGAGAAACCGATTGGGCTAGGTTTCATTGAGGTTAGAGCACCGGAAGATACTAAAATGCATTTTCTAACCTAAAACTTCTTCTTTTGGAGGGTTCCGGGGAGCGAACCTTCGCGAATTTTGTGATCTCATGTGAATAAGGATAGGGAGAAATATTTGTCACAAGATTTGGTTAGGTAAATTGGGCGGAAGCGCTCGAATTTTGGAATACTAACCTAAAATTCCGTTTTTCAAGTGATTCCGGGGGATCCATCTATGTAGATTTGGTCTCAAAAGGAGGTATGGAGTTACAAGCTATACATGGCACAATTTTTAGATAGGTAAATGTACAGGGAGGAACTAAAAATATGATTTTAAACCTCACATATCTTTTTTTCAAGGCGTTCCGAAGTGTTTACCTACGCAAATGTGGCACTATTATGTAAAATAGAGTGGGAGAGGAGGTTTGGCACGGGATTCGGTTAGGTAAAATGAGCAGAAGCGCTTAAATTTGGAAATTCTAATCTCAAAACTCGTTTTTTGAGTCCTTCCGGGGGGTCCATCCATATAGGATTGGTCCCAAAAGGAAGTATGGAGTTACAAGCTATACATGGCACAGTTTTTAGATCGGTGAATGTACAGGGAGGAACTAAAAATATGATTTTTAACCTCACATATCGTTCTTTCGAAGCGTTCCGGAGTGTTTACCTACGCAAATGTGGTACACTTATGTAAAGTAGAGTGGGAGAGGAGGTTCGGCACTGGATTTGGTTAGGTAAAAGTAGTGGAGCTATGAGAGTTCCAGATACACCTTCTGCAAACAACCTTCATCATCATCGTATCGTCTCTCCTAGGAGACGATGACTCTATCAATCTATGATCGACGAGCACTCTCTCAACCTCCAGGTCGGTGAGACAATCTCCAATGTACCTCCCCCCCACTTGGCCTCCTGTAGACAAGCATCACTCGGAGATCTCATCCAGGTCGAGTATGCCCCGCGCGCGCAACAGCTCAATATCAGTGCCCCCAGGTCCATCAGCTATGTAAAGTCCATGCTAATATCACCAGCGCTGCTGATGAGCCTTTCTTTTGAATGTGTGAAGAGTTGGTTCCGATAGCCTGCCGGTGATGTTGGCATAGCCTTTCTTTTGTATGTGTGACGAGTTGGTTTCCTCAGCCTGCCTTTCGCACGCAGCAGAGATCTCGCTATCCTTTCTCCAGCAGTCCCTCTCAAAATATAGGTATACATCTCTCATGCGCTTAACAGAGCTCATTCTTTCCTCTCTCCAGCAGTCCCTCTCGTTCAGTTCGAGTTTATGGTATGGAATGATATAGGTATACATCACTAATGTTCGCAATAGAGCTGTTGCTTTTCCATCTCTTGAAACTACATGTTATATATACATCAAGTAAGCGGAGTTCGAATTTTTAATCAGAATCAATCCTTGTAATAAACCTCTGCTCAGCTGAAGTTTGTGAGTACGACACACATGAGATTGCAGTTAGCATTGTACCCTCCCTTCTTCTACTCTTCAAACGTCAAACCAAAGTGATGGAATTTTTCCTATGAAAGAGTCATAGGAATTGGTTACTGAGGTATTGGTTGTAGAGTTTTAGGTGAATTCTAAGTTTGCCAAAAGTATATTAATGAAGATATTTCAACACATTTCCTTTATATTTCAAATGTTTATTTTCAGAAAAGATTGATACAGAACTTTATTGATTACAGAAGATACAATTGTTCCATGGATTAGTTATTTTATTGTTAAAAAGAAAAAAAGAAATACATTACTTCTTCCCATAACCTAAATGATACGGAATGTATACTTTTCTCGTAGTTCAGTTACTTTATTGTTAGGAAAGAAATACATAACCTAGATCCCATAACCTTTTTCATACTGATTGATAATACTTTGAACTAATCATTTTTCTTTTGCTTCTTTCGCATGTATCTTCTATCTTCCTCTCCATATTTCAATTCCTTTATCATTTTCACAGCTCTGACTATAGCAGAATCTAAATGATAGCTTAAAAATTCACTATCTCTCAAACTCCATTTACTGATACATTGTTGATCTTCCAAGTAATCAATTATTGATAATCGATCGGACATCTCATATAAATTCTTCATTCGCCCCTCAACAATTTTCAAAACAACATTTGTCATTACATTTTTACGTAATTCAACATTTGTATCGTAGTTCAAGTATGCTAAATTTATTAGATATTTATTCGAAATAAGACAATCGAATCGGCTTTTTGTGAAAAATATAGTGACTTTGTCAACGTTGAGGATTATAATTCTATGTGAAGATATTGGTTTATATGTTAGATTGATTTTATACTCAACACTCCCAATCTCTATCTGCTTACAGTCTCCATCTAGTTTTTTTATTTCACTTATCATTGTCTGATAGATGACAATGATCTCTAGCCATTGATTATTAGATAATCTAATCATCTTACGGTCACTGCTGATAGTGATGCTGAATGGCTCCCCTTCATCACCAGCCGTGTTAATTCTGAGAATGTACTCCTTCTTGCATAGTTCAAAGTATCTTTCAACTGATTTAACCTCTTGAATACTAAAATCATCAAAGTTTCCAAAACGTGAGAAAAAATTGAAGATTGCTCTTCTTGAGTAAAATATAAAATACTCACTCAGGTTTCATTATCAAAACTTGACCACTTGGTAGGATTGGTTCAGGAGGAGTAAACGATTGTTCAATTTCATCATCTGATCTAAGTAACAAATCATAATTTTCACTTAAATCTTTGAGTTCCATTCTCCTTCGTTTTCTAGCAGCTTTCTTCTCATGTTGTATGGATTCTTGACTAGATGATGCAACAGGTTCAGTGTTTTGAGTTGGGGAATTCATCTTTTTTTTAGTATTTTGCGTATCGATCTGAATGGATTGAATATTTGAAGATGATGTTTCATTCTGTGGGATACTTAGATCCATAACCTCTTCTGATTCCATCTCGGTATTTATCACTTCTTGCACGGGATTTTCACTGGACATCTTTGAATTCGATAGTATTATACGATTTAAATGAAACGAAATGAAGAAGAGTTTTACCAAGGTTGAATTTCGTTGTATAGTACTCTTCGTTTCTTGAAAGTTGAGCTGAGGTTCCTTTTGGAGCAAAGACGAATTTTTCTTCTCCCGAATGAGGATCCTTTATTCTCAATTTTAATCTTCTTCCATATTTGGTATCTAGGAAAGAGCAAGATATTATACTATACCAAAGTTCTTCACCTAACGTCTTTAATGCCACAGTCTCGGGGAACCCACGAGACTCGTTGATTTGTTCCCACTCGTTATGAACGTTAGCCATAACTGATTTCAAACTGAATATGGTAACGCTCTTATATATATCCTAGAGAAGATCTGAAAAAAAAAAGAATGAACTCGATCAGAGTGATTGAATTACATACTATAGCACATGTAAGTTATGTATGATATTCATGTTTATATATTTTTTTTCTTTCTACTGAATTAATTCTAGTAGTTTCAAGTATTTTATCCGTGACATTATGCAAAGTTTTACTAGCAAGAGGTCGAGAGATTGTTCTTCATTTTAATTTGAATTTTCTCTCACTCAATCATATATCAAGGATGACAAGACTAGGAGAACTACAATCTTACGAAAGAAGTAGTTCAAAGCTATTTATCTCTACATTTTTTTCATTTTTTTTCTTCTCCTTTTATCCTCCTTTCATCTTCTATAAGAGAAGTGAACTAAGACATTCCAAGAAGGTGTGTTCGAGTTAACATTCAGCTCCAAGATTCACATCAAGTCACTTCAATCCATCCATTCAACTTTCGTATCTCTATCATGGCAAGTGCACTTAATACAGCTAAAGCTAAGTACTCTCAATTATTATCCGAATATTCTGGTTTTCGCGAAAGTGAGCTGGGTGATTTAGATATAGAAAAAGCTAAGACTCTCCGCAAAGATTTTAAGACGTACATCCATGATGTTTCGTATTCATTAAAAACTCATATAAATTCTTATCCGCCTGGTACAAAAGCGAATCTAGAGGTTATACTAAACGAATGCAGAGTGAGAGAACAAATTCTGGAAAACATTATATATTCTCATGGATTTCAAGGAAGTAATGAAGTTATTTTCTTCAAGGGCGAATCTGCATTCAAATCTAGAATTTCTACTGGGGTGGTGGGAAACTGTACAGTAACTAATATTCAAAAATTCTTTACATTAGCCAAACCATTAGTCTTACGTTTTGTTAAAGATGTAATGAAAAAACATAATTCTGTTAAAGTATGTTTGATTTTTAGCGCTTATTTCAAAATTAATGACAGTGAGTCAAAAATCAAACACTTTCAATCACTCTGTAGAAATCTATTGAAATCATCTAAACTCAATTCCTGGTTCTCCGAGAGTTACAAATGTATACTTGATGAATTATCAGAATTTTCTGATTCTGGGAGTGGATTTACTTTGGATGAAATTCTTTCTTTAAAGGTGAATACTGTAAAAACAGATCTGATTAGTGGATCATCATATATAGAACTTCCAGAATGGATAAAGAATAAGAATGCTGTGATAAATATTAACACACAGAACGATGATTGTTTTGCCTACGCAATCATGGCAAAGATTTTTCCTACCAAACAAAAACGGTTTTCCAAATCATCGTACCCCAATTATAAAGATCATCTAAAATTCAAAGGCATTAAATTTCCAATGAAGTTGAAATCTATTCCAAAATTTGAGCGTATGAATAGATCGATTTCCGTGAATGTTTACGGAGTTGAGAAGAAGAAATTCTACCCTCTGTATTTGACCGATAATGAAAAAGTCAATCATGTAAATCTTCTACTTCTAGAAGGTGATGATAAAAATTCACATTACTGTTTGATAAACAACTTGTCAAGACTCATTTCTATGCAAATTTCTAAACATAACGGAGCAGTGTTCCCATGTAATAGATGTTTTCATGTTTTTCACTCAAAGTATAAGTTGATTCAACACAAAAAAGTATGTGCTCAAGAAAACTCATGTGTAATCACGTTACCGACGGAAAAAGATAAATTGATTGAATTTTCAAATTATTATAAGAAGCAGAAACTTCCGTACGTGATCTATATGGATTTTGAATGTTTATTAGAAAGAGCTGAAGAATACTTTCCAAAAAATAGTAATGACGAAAATCTTCAAAGACTAAGTCACCTTCAAATTATTAAAAATGCTTATCAAAAACATACAGCTTTTAGTTGTGGCTTCTTTCTACAGAATTCAATAGACGCGAGTCAGTCGAGATACGAAAGTTATTATGGACTTGATTGTGGTACCTGGTTTGTGAAAAGACTTTATGAAATCGCAATGCAAATCGAACAGGTGAGTTGCAAAGAATATTATTTTCTTTTTTAATCTTACTAATGCTGTCTTTATTCTATTATTAGGAGCTAAATAATCCTAAACCTCTCCAGATGACTGAATTGGATGAAGAGAATTTCAAATCAGCAATATTGTGCCACATCTGTCATGGAGTATTGCTGAATGATCGAGTTCGTGATCATTGTCATATCTCAGGAAGGTATGTATCAGTGAACAGGAAAAGATATTTGATATTCATTCCCTTCTTTAGAGAGTAAAATTCATTTTTCTTACCGTTTCAGTTATAGAGGACCGAGTCATTCCAAGTGTAATCTGAACTTTCGTAAGCAGTATAACATTGTGATTTTAGCTCATAATTTATCTAGATATGATATGAATTTTTTGATAAGCGATGTAGTAACTTTGATACCTGGAGATGTCCATATAATTCCAAATGATATGGAGAATTATATTTCGTTCATCAAGTACATCAAAGGTAGTCGAATAAGACTTTCATTCATAGATTCAATCAAATTTCTAGATTCAAGTTTAGATAATTTGGGTAACATCTTATCGAATCACGAAAAAAAAGTACTCAAAGCTCAGTTTCATGATGAGATTGAAAGTATACATCAAGAGAAAAACATTAGTCGAGAACAACTTTATAACCTTATTATGAGAAAAGGTATTTTTCCATATGATTGGTTGAGTTCTATTGAAAAGTTGAATGAAACTTCTTTACCAGGTAGAACAGATTTCTACAATGCATTAACAGAATCGGATGTTTCCGTAGATGATTACATACATGCTCAAAAAGTTTGGGAGTATTTCAATTGTGTTAATGTTCTTCAATATTCAAATTTATATCTTAAGATAGACGTTTTACTGTTATGTGATATATTTGAGAAATTCAGAGAGACTTGCTTAGAGAGCTACGAGTTGGATCCAGTTCACTATTTTACGCTTCCAGGTTTATCTTGGGATGCGTTCTTAAAAAAACTTAGAGAGGAAGGCAATGTAAAATTAGAAAAACTGACGGATATCGATCAAATTCTTTTCATAGAATCAGGAATTCGAGGCGGATTGAGTGTAGCTTCACATCATTACGCTGTAGCTAATAATCCGTACATGAAAAATTACGATCCTTCCAAGGATGAATCATATATAATGTATTACGACATGAATAATTTATATGGTTCAGCGATGTTATCTAAATTACCTTATGGTGACTTCAAATGGGTAGAAGTTGTTGACAATTTCAATTTACAAGATATTGATGATGAATCAGACATTGGATATATTTTAGAGGTAGATATCTTATATCCACATACTTTACATGAACTCCACAGTGACTATCCTTTTTGCCCCGAGAAAATGATACCACCAAATTCTGATGGTAAAGTTAAAAAATTGTTAGCCACACTTAACGATAAGAACAATTACGTGATTCATTATAAATATTTGAAATTAGCTGTGAAATGTGGACTTGAGATAAAGAAAATTCACAGAATACTTCAATTCAAACAGAGCGATTACTTGAGTTCCTATATCCAAATGAATACAGATTACAGGAAAAGATCTACTTCGGAATTCGAGAAAAGTTTATTTAAACTTTTCAATAACAGTTTATTTGGTAAAACGATTGAAAATGTTAGGAAGAGAATTCTGGTACGTTTAGTAAGTAAGTGGAAAGGAAGATTTGGGGTAGAAAGTCTGATTTCTTCTCCACGTTTCCATAGAATGGTAATTTTCAATGAGAATCTCGTTTCTATCCAACTTAAACATACAAGCATTTTGTTAGACAAACCTTTGTTCATAGGAATGAGTATCTTGGACGAATCAAAGCGATTAATGTATCAATTCCACTATGAATATTTCATGAGAATATTCAACAACAATACCAATCTTTGTAAATTAATGTATACAGACACAGATTCAATGAACTATTTCATTCGGAATATCAACCCGTATACTGAAATCATGCGCAGAGATTGTTACGAATATTTTGATACTTCTAACTATTCCATTGACAATCCATACGGAATTGATCGTGTGAATGCTAAAGAATTATTCAAAATGAAAGATGAAATGGGGGGTGTAATCATTGATGAAGCTGTTTTCATCAGATCAAAACTGTATAGTATTAAATATGATTCAAATTTATTCAAAAAAGTTGGAAAGGGAGTAAAAAAGTATGCTTTGAAGAATAAAATTACTCATGATGATTATCTTAGAGCTTTATTTGACGATGAACTGATATATTGTGAACAGCGTAGTATTCGCGTAAAAAGTCATCACGTACTATCTGTTAATGAGAAAAAATTAGCTATACGTAGTTTAGACGATAAGAGGTATACATTAGATGATAAGATATCTACTTTAGCTCATGGTGATTACAGAATAGCTCTAATGGAAAAAAATGTTGATTAATAAATATTTTATTATCAATCAAAGAAAAGCATTCTTGTTTATCCACGAATTCTTGTCTTCAGATAAGCCCCACCACTTTACAAAAATGTTTTCACCTTTTTTCTTTAATATCTTCTCTACCAAATATACGTTAGGATCTCGAACCTTAGCAATCTCTTGTTCGTAGAAAGCCCCAACTATTCTAGTACCTTCATCATCTTCTAAAACATATGTGACAGGTACTGTATCATTCACTCGAATTATTTTGAAAACTTCTGCAGACCAATTTGGTGTATATTTTTTTGAGAATATAGATCTATATTTACTCACACGAACATAATCTCCAAGATAGAACTTTGGTTTTTTCCGCTGAATCATGTCATCGCGAGCGTATACTGTTGACAAGAGTGAAGAAATAATTTTATTTTGATTAGGAGATTCAACCCACACTTGAGAAGGCTTCATTCCAATAATACGATGTGGCGTATTATTATAATCTTTAACAACGTCTTGCAGAATATCAAACCATTTATAGTTTCCTCTGAGTGAGAAGATCCTGAAGAGTCGGTTTTTCAATGTACGATTGAATATCTCAATTAAACCTGCCTTAACTCCCGAATGAGTGGAATATAAGTTGATATTGTAGTCTGTCATAAGTTGCAGGAACTGCTTATTATAAAATTCTTTCCCTTGGTCCGCTTGAACATTCTTTGGAGCACGTGCTGTTTTATCAAGCATTTTTTTGAATGCACATGTCACATCATGAGCTGTCTTGGTCTTGATCGGTTCAACAAAAGCATATTTTGAGAATCCATCAATAACTGTGAGAATATATTTAAAATTTCTATTAAAACTTGAGAGATTCACCAAGACAACTAGATCAATCACCCATAAATCATCAACCCCTTTCAGAATAACTCTCCGTCGTGGAAAGTTTCGTCTTGCAGGTGCATGTAATTCACGAATTAGATGCTGTCTCTCAGAAGTATACTCATCCATTCTTTTTTTTCTTCAGAACATCCATATCTGCTATGAATTTATTCATAATTTTACCATTAGTCTCGACAATTTTGAATAATTTATCTATTTTCACATCCAGCGTAGTAACTTCTTGATTAATTGTCGTTTTGAACTCTTCGAATCTTCCGTTCAATTTATCTATTTTGTTATCGATGATTTGAATCTTTTTCTCAAAGTCTGCTGATATAGTATTGGTTTTATCTTTTAAAAGTCTTACTTTTCTATCAAACGCTCTAATTTTCACTCCAACCTCTACGTGTTTTAAGTCGTGATGACGACTACCTCCGAATTTGTTGACACTCATCGTGAAACTGAATGGAAAATGAGTTCAGAGATCATTTTTATACTCAATCTTTGAAGTTGCAGGAAGGAAACATCCGAAAGATTGACACATTTTTTTTTCCTTCTTTAGAGAATGAAAGAATTTTTATCGTTCCAATTACATCATATCTTATCCCATTGATTAGCATTACATTTCATGTGATACATCCATTGTACATTACGCAGTGCACATCTATATTGAATGTTGAGGTGATGTCTACAATCTGAAAATTTGTAATTCGGAGAAAAATAACATTTTTCTGTCATAATGTAATCATCATTAATATTCTTTAACCAGTAAATAGATTTTTGTTTGAAAAATTTGGGGAACGTTTTCCTTAGAAAATATTTAGTATTATCGGAATTCACGTATACGTAGCACATACGAAAAATTCAATGTGCATCTTCTATAGCTCTCTCCAACTGTTGAAGACGATCTTGCCAATCAATTTCTCCATCAGTCCACAGAAGACCATGCTTATAATCGGTGGCATGTAGAACATTATCCATATCCTTAGTTGAAAGATTCTTGAACTCATAGGGTGGTTTTACGGTGTAGTGAAGGATTCTGGACTCTGAAAGAACTTCTTCGAATTCTTGATTCAACAATGCAATCTCTTTGGGAATGAATCGATTTTTTACGTAAAATCCTTGAATATCAATGAAGATGTAATTTTCTTTCATTGGATGAGTCTTCGTTGTCTCGTCCTCTTCACTGCTACTGTTGGAATCAAAGAGTCGCTGCTTATACACCTTGACCTTTTCCACAGGATGATCCTTATTGAAGAGAAAAATTATATCACTCTTTGCACGAAATCCGTAAATGGATTGTATTGTACGATTCTATCATGAATTATGAGACAGTACGCTGATGTTTGCTTCGGAATATTCTTCTTGAATTCCAAATCGAGTCTGATATCGATAACACCTGATTTTAAAGCATCATTCTGATGCATACAATCAATAACAACGATAGGAGCTATATCTTCAAACTGTGTTCTTGTGAACAAAGTCTTATTATCATTAACATTGTAATAGCTCCCTCTGAATGATTTGTACATTTGGAATAAGACAGCAACGTTTTGATTTTTCCAATCAACATTCAAATTCTCATAGGGATATTGCTCGTCATTTAGATAAAGTCTGACATTATAAATATCACAGTGATCAAATTCAGTACTATGCTTTGTCTTTGAATCTAGTCTAGCTGTTTGGAGTCCAAAAATTATAAATCGAGGTCTTTCAAGTGTATTACTAGTCTTGATTGGCCAAATGAGCTGACTAGTATTCTCAGGAAGTGTAGCCCATTGAATTAATTCCCAACTCCGAAATGCCATGGTCAGGAGAACACCTTTTTCCAGAGTCTGGAGCATACGCAATCGAGTAATGTCGTTTAGAAATACATGCATGGCATGAAGCTGAACTTTTGACAAACGAATTTCTACTGTTATTTCATCTTTTGTAGCTTTATAACAATTAGTATCATTCCTAGAACGAACCAAAATCAATTCATGCTCAGCGTTAGCAACTATTCCTTGAAAATCTTCACAAAAACCAAAGATTTTGTTCAAAGGAAGACAGAAATTGAATGTATAATTGTTTGCTACAGAATAATGTCCAATATTCCATCCAGCATTAGACATAGATTTATCTTGATCGTGAGAAAGAGAAACATAGTTTTTTAGAGTGGATGTCATTCCAAGGTTCTTGACAGAATCGATTTCTTTACCATTTATATTATAGATCACATTCGAAAATAGAAAAAATGGAAAATTATTCGTCATAACAATATTTTGTTCCGTATCAAACGTTATGGAACCTTGAACGTATATGTAGCTCTCACACGGAAGAATGTACGAATCTTTTGAATTTATTTTTATTTGAATCATATCATTTTTATCTAATTCCATAAATGTAGTAGCGTTATACTTTCTCAGCACCTTTTTTGAGATCCTGGAGTCCATAACAGGTTGTGATAGGATGTTCAATGGATCCATTTTAGAAGCCATTTTTACACACTTTGAAACCCAACGATTTGAGGAAAGCTACACTTTTTTTCGTGAGAGGAAGACGCTTTGATTTCACCTTCCTCTTCCTAGATTCCACTCTGAACTGAGTGGAATGGGTTGAAGGTGGTTGATTAAATACAAT
Source organism: Eretmocerus hayati (assembly GCA_029851415.1). Classification (NCBI taxonomy): domain Eukaryota; kingdom Metazoa; phylum Arthropoda; class Insecta; order Hymenoptera; family Aphelinidae; genus Eretmocerus; species Eretmocerus hayati. Next base: position 76,498,448 of record CM056744.1, on the reverse strand, counting down.
CATCTCCCATTCTTCATTTATCTCTTTCCCGTAGATGAAATTTCAAAACAACCTCTTCATTACGGAAATTAATAAGTTTTCTCTTTTGATCACAAATTCTGATGGAGATATTATCTATACAATTCGTTGTAATTGGTAAATAAATGAAATTCGAAGGTTTTATATTAATTTTATAACCAACTTCAACGTCAGGTGAAAATTCATAAATGACGTGGTTCAGTTTTCCATTCACGTATGATCCCGTAGTTATACTACTCTCAATCACAATCCAATCTGTATCATTGATATTTATCTCTTTACTCGATTCATGCCATTGAAATGCTGGAAGTTTCCTCCCTGCTCTAGTTATTGGATCATAAAATCCCAGAACTGATCCAAGATTGTTCTCTTGTGTAAAATCTAACTGATAATGTGAAAATATTTCTGTTCTCAGTGTGTTACGATTCCCTCTCAATAACAATGGATAATCTTCATCTTTCGTTATAGATGAAGGATTTTTGATTTGCATATGACGAGTTATTACACCTCGCAGAGTTTCTTGAATGTCTGTTAAATCATAAGAACCAATAGGTAATTCAATAACTTCTTTTTCGTCAAAAAACAACTTGTTATTATTCTCAGTTACATTTGGAATACTGTTATAACACTTGAAGTTGATCAACGCTAATTCATAAACTTTTTTTTCGTTATTACAGTACACTTTTGGTTCGATCACTTGATTGAATTCACTACCTATTCCGGAAATTGTGAATGTAAAAGACATATCCGTATCACGGTTCACTTAGTTTTAGTAATTCACACATTCTCCTTAGGAAAGCTACACTCAACTCTCCACAGTTACTTTGTCCGAAAGTTTGATATGGATGTCTATTGTAAAAAATTTTACAGTTTGGTGAACTATCAATCCAATATTTAACAAGTTCTTTCGGGGGAGGAAGGGAACCAAAGGAATTGAAGTAAAATATTTCATCACCATACTTCAAGACAGCAGTCCAGTGTGTACCCTGACCTCTTGAATCATCGAGATTCACTATAAACGACTCGTAGAATCTAGGTGGAGGGGGAGGAAGATTAGTACGTGAGAAAATACCTCTGAAATATGGGATATCATGTGCAGCTTCGTACAATTCTCTTCCACTAGTACCCTTCACTTTCTTTTTTTTTCCCCTTGGACTTTTTCTTCCTCTTGTTATTAAGTGAACCTCCTCTCTTTCCTCGGGGATATGGATTCAGGTATAGTCCTTTTCCCTCTAGAGCTCTGTTATGTCGTTTTAATTCTTCTAATTGTTTCTTATTAGTTTTCAACGTATTTATCGTCTTTACAACGTTAGCGGCGCCACCTGCCAACGAAGCAATTGCACCCAATACTCCAAGAGGAGGTAAAAATCCACCGCGTTGGGCGAGAAGCAAATCTCTCCGATTGAAGCTGTTCCTTACAGACCTCTTTTTCTTACGATGTCGCGCTTTCTTCACAAGTCTCTTACGATTCTTCAGACCCATTCCAAATAAGCGCTTACCGCGCATTACTCCTGCAACACCTGTAGCTGCTATCCTTTCGAGAAATGTACCATTTCTCATCCGTTCTTGAGCGGCTCGCTGTAACTCGAGATCTGCTTCGTGTCGTTTTTCCAAATCCTTGTTTAAGTGATAGAATATATCATGTCGGTAACAAGCTTCATCTAAGGAATTTATAGGTTGATCATTACGTGCTAATCGTTCCTGTAACCTGGTTCCTGGTCCACAAAAATTATAACCGGGTATATGAATTTCGAATGGAAGTTTGTTGATCACTCCATTAACGAGTCCTCTTCCTTGCAGAGGATACATGTGACATGTTGAGCACAGTACAGTACACTGAATATAATAACACGAACTACACATATTTATAGTCTCTTGATTCTTTAATGAGTAGTAGTCTTGATTAAAAGAGTGAGCAATCATGAGATTCATTAAGCAAAAGGACGGTATTTCTATGATTGATGTGAATCAATGCGGAATCGAAGAACCTAGTAGCAAGCACGGGAACCTTCTTCCAGATTCGATTCGCTGTTTGATTTGTGGACCTTCAGGTAGTGGAAAGACTCATGTTTTGTTATCGTTACTCATCGATCCGAAGGGTTTATCATTCAAGAATATCTATATTTACTCAAAAACTTTGGATCAGTCCAAATATCAATTCTTGAAACGTGTTATGGAATCGACACCAGCAAAGGAAAGTGGAATGAAGTATGCTGAATTTTCAGAAGAATCTGACGTTATAGATCCTTGTGAAGTACTTCCACACTCAATAGTGATATTTGATGATATTTTTGGAAAAAACCTAGATATAATACAAAAAATTTTTGCAATGTCCCGTCATAGAGAAATCGATTGTTTCTTTCTTTGTCAGTCATATGCAAGGATACCTAAGCATTACATAAGAGATAGCTCCAACTTGATAATTATTCATAAACAGGATTCAACAAACTTGCGCTTGATCTGGCAAAATCATGCAATATCAGATATGAACTTTGAAACCTTCAGAGATATCTCTTCAGCCTGTTGGAAAGATGATTTCGGTTTTTTAGTTATCGATAAAACTCGCTCACTAACGAAAGGTGGAAAATATCGGAAAGGATTCAACGTATTCATCCAATTAGATTGATTCGAATCTGTTTTGCCTTACGAAAGAAAGAAACATCAAGAATGGCTAGAACCAAAAAAACACCAGTCAAGAGGATTCTGAAGAAAAATTCTTTTAGAAGAAGTGATTCAAATAACAGAAAAAATATAAAGAAAAAGATTCAAGAAAAAAGTGAAGATTCGCTGATCAAGAAAAAAATATTTAATACTTCTGAGATTCTCCGTAAAAAATATCGTGATTTGAAGATAGACAAACAAATACACGATAATGAAAATTCTGAAGTATTACAGCCCCTAACAAAACCCTTACAGAAGATAATTGACAACACTGAGATTTTACATAAAATCAGTGATAAAGTGGAAATCAAGAAAGAAAATTTAAATGAAGATTCTGATTCTTCTGAGGAAGATGATGACGAAGAAGTTTTCGAAGATGCTCAAAAAGATGATGATTTGGAAAAGAAATTTGAAGAATCAATGAGAGTTGTAGACCTACCCAGAAAATCAAGTTATAACCAAGAAATCTTAGGTATTCCGGAAGTTTTGAGAAAGAATAAGAGAAGATTAGAATCTCCATTCATCTTACAGAAACCAAAAAAAACCAAAAAAAATCTAAGTCTGCTTGGTTCTTTTAGAGAAGCATCATCGTCTCAAATGGAAGTCGATGAGCCTGTTGATTTAGAAAAATCCGTGCATGAAATGATGAATAATCCAGAAGGATGGCCCAACTATTTAGACTTTGTACATAAGAATTTAGGTTCGTTGAGCACTGAATACTTAACAAACTTTTTTGTTAGAAAAGATGGTTTTGACAAATCTTATGGCCCATTTTTTGATGGAAATATTTTGAAAATTGGAAGGTCTACACTCATGCTAGAAAAAGAAACAGATCGTATTTTGATTGACTCGATCCATTCTTTCCGAGGGACACGAGGACTTTATGAATTACTATTTATGACAAGACCAAGCAACTTCGACGCAGCTGATTCGAGAGCATACAAGCAAATTTTAGAAATCTCTTGCGCTCATAAAATCGATTACGATCCCAAGAAAAAAACCAAAGGTTCGAGAGGATTCAAATATAAGAAAATTATTCGTCCTCTAATTGAAAATATACCTCCTGGAATGACAGATTCATCTTCAGAAAATGGGAGCCCTAAAAAAATTTCACATATTTTGAACTCATCTGAGGAAGATATGAATGGAACTGGTCTAAAATCTTTGATGAAACATATAGAGACAGATGATTTCTCAAGATTTCATAATGAGAATAATATTGAATATCTGTGGTTTGATGATCCAAACGAGTTAACTGATCGTTTGTACTTAATACTAGCAGCCATAAAATCAGGTGATAATAACCTCTTTAATGAATGTCATTCCATCATAGAAGAATTACGTGGAGGGGGGTGGATTAGAGACTAATTCAGGAGGGGCTATAAAAGGAGTAGATAAGAGTCAATAGCTTCATTCATTCATCATTCACTATTCATTACTCAAGTAGCATAATGGATAAGATATCAGAAGCCACACCTGCTTCGGCAGTCGCAAACAAAAATGGAAAGGGTTCGCTTACTCATTCAGCTACGGATTCTCAAGCTCAGAATTTACTTGATGATATTGGAGGATCAGATACGGAAGGAACAACAAGTGCAGAAGGAAAAAGAGGAGGAGAAGGAGGGAGTAAGATGCAAGAAAAAGAAATTATGTCACATCATGTAGGGGGTAAGTCCTTTTCTGATCTCAAATTTTCATAATTTCATTTTGATATGGAAGATGTTCACAACTTTTTTTAATTTTCAGATGATACAGTAGATGAAAAAAAAGTTTTGGACAAAACAAAAGATTATTTACGCTCTCTCCTTGATATTTCTCCAAAAACCAAAGATTCTGAGCTGAAGAAACAGGACCCTTTCGATATATTTGTTAACTTCTACAACAGTATCAAGGATGATGAAAATTTGAGTATTCAAGATAAAATGTCAAGATCCATCAAGTACACAGTTTCTCAGACAAAAAGTAATTTATCAGGAAATGAAGAACTATTTATGTCCAACCCAGCGGGCAGTGTTATTATCTGGGAGTTATTCAAAAGCTCTTTTAGGATTCCGAATATTCCTTGGGGAAATCCTAGTTCATTCCCGAGGGATTATCAAATTTCAATCCCACTAGAAACCCCGAGCATAGCCTATTCAACCCTCAGAAAATTCCCGAGACATTCCCCAAGAATTCTGAAATGAGTTCTAATAGGGTTTCCCGAGGGCTCTTAAAGCGTTATCGAAGAGCTCCTTAGATATTCTTTCGGCTATTCCCCAACAACTCTCACAATACTCCTGTAATATTCCCGAAGACTTCCAGCAATACTCTAGGGGAATTCCCGAAGAACTCTCACCATATTTCTGAGCGGTTATTGGAAAGCTCCTGTCATGCTCTCAGACATTGCATTAGATTCATTTAAGTGAAAAACCTGAGGTGAACATAACTCTTCCAATTTTAGTTGAGACAAAAGCTTTCGGGGAAATTAGACCAGTTTTTTGGATATACTGCATCAGATTTCGGAATATTATCAACTGACAAAAACTGCAAAAATTGACAAGTAAGTTAGCAGAGGTTTGCACCGCTTGAAAAACATCTCAAATCTTGACTTCAAGGTTCCTCAATTCATTTACAAAATCAAATTTTTTGGCATGGTCGATGTTGTAGAAGGGTATTGAAATTATAAGTAAATGAATGGATGGATATATAGACTGATGGTAAAATAAATAAATTTTCAGATAGATACGGTAGTAGTAGTGTTTTCAATTCAATTTATTTTTACGCAAAGACATTAACATTTTCCCTCTAAATTAAAGTAACGAATGAATGTATCGAGGTAAACCATCATAACTCCTCAGAATGCACCACATAAATCTATTCATCGAGTAGTAAAGCCTCCATTAATGACAGCGTGTCCGGTTTGTCTTCCAGTCTCTTGTTGTCTCCTTTGGCGTGTTGCAGCTTGATTCTTATTTTTTTCCTCACTTCGTTTTCAGTCCCGTAGCTTTCACTGACCACTGCTGTATACCAAAAATTATTATCATTAGTCTCACATTTTTCGAGTAAAGTCAGAGATCAGTAATTACAAGTGAGTCTCGTCTCTCGAAGAGTGTATCCAGAATTTCAATAATCAAGAAGATCTACGGAATCAAGTATAATAGTCTTTCGGGAGATTGGAAGACGGAGTTTTTTTCCAAAATAAATCTTGATGTTCAGGTATCAACGCAAAATTTGCCATCGAAGTCTATTGCAAGTTCATGATTATTTGTTCGCTTGAAATGTGATTCGGGTGAATTAACAGCTGGTACACAAGTGAGTGATGTGTTCATTCAGGACAACATTTCGACAGCTGATTTACTATCATCGTGAGAACTTGATCCACGATCTCACAAGTAATGTAGACAATGTACTAGTTGAGTATCTATTTTTTCATATTATAGTATGTATAAAAGACTAGATACTCAAGCAGTAGATCGTCAATTTGTGGATGAGGATATAGTCTTCCATATTATGATACTTGTGACATCGTAGATCAATACTTCATGAGGACAGTGAATTAGCTGTCGAAACATCGACCCAAATGGATACATCATTGACTCGTATATCAGCCGTTGATTCATCAAAATTATAATGCAGGCTGTTCACAAACATTCTTCATCGGGTTCAAAAGTTTCTGCTTGTGTATGTGAGGGCACTCTGGTTTACGATTTCCTGTCTAACATATGAGTTCAATATTCTAGAAATTCGCGATTCTATAAGAATGTGAACAAGTGTTATTCGATGACTCGCATCTCTACAACTTTATTGTAGGTAATCCAAAGTATAGTTAGAGCAAGCCTCCGTTAAATTAAAAGTTGTCTCGTCAATCAAATAAGTCGTCCGGGAAAATGGAGGATCATGTCTACTTTTCTCAAACCATTTCAATTTTGAGCTGTGTATGAAATATGTTCAAGAATCGGTCATAAAGACGATTGAGGGATACCGTTGGAAAGTCTCGTAAGCAAATTCCTTCATGAAATATCTCTAGCTCGAACTGCTCTTCCTCCATTTTCCCTCGTGACTTATTAAAACTGCGATAATAGGATAATTGAAATGAAAATGCCTGCTGAAGATTGAATGCTGATTGATAAACGCAAGAGTTGGAAAAGCAGCCCTCTTGCGAAGAAGTTCTTCCATCATGTTCATCACGAACAAGTTTGGATTCAGTTATTGTTTTATCGACTTAATTCACTTTTCTCATGCGCAATCAATCATGTGTATGAAACTTGAGAGAGGAGTAAGTTCTATTAGGTATAAAATTAGAGAGATCAACTCACCAACTATTGATTTGCAGATTGCACTATCCATGAATCGACACTTTTTAGTGTTAACACCAGACCAACTGAATTTCTCGACCATTTTTGGAGATAAAATTCCTCGAAAGATGTTCCTCACAAAACTCGTGGAATCGTCCCCTCCTATATCATCTAGACGTTCTTCCTGCAAATAAAAATTGGCTATTCTCATATGATTCTTAAGGCAATGGAAAATCCTCAAAATTGAACTCACGAAAGCTAATCGGATCCTTTTTTTTTTCAAAAGTTTCTCCATTTTTATGACCTCTGCTCCTGTCTCCATTGGCAACTTTGGCAGTTGTTCTCTCCTCTTCGTGCGCTTCTTTTTCTGCTTCTTACGCACGAAGTCATCTAACTTTGCACTAACATCTTGAACTTCTACATGTAGAGCTTTCAGAGCGCCATTCACCACTCTTGTCTCGGCAGCATGAGCAATTGTGGAATCTGAAAATATCAATACATTAATGAAATTATGATGGCCCATTGAGATGATTAATCCAAAAAAGAATACTCCCGGAAATAGCAATAGCAATTATACACGAATATACACGATTCAAGAAGTTTTATCATTCCAAAAGATTTTATAAGTTAAGACACTCTGATCGACGCGGGATAGGTATGAACGCGAAGAGACTCCGTGGGATCAGAGATAAAAACCAGGACAAAACGAACCTGGAAAGACAGAGATATTAGATAGTCCGATTTAGATCACTTGCGAATGAACAGGAGTGAGGATCAAAACTAACATCGTCGTCTTGAATCCAAAAGAGACTCTTATACAGTTTCGCACGAGCAGAAATATGTACAAATGTACATGATGAGCGAAGAGAAAAACGGACTGAACAGAATGTACACTATATTTGATAGTAACAAACGGACACCAACGTAACTACATAAGCCACTATTGTACAAGGTGGATACGCACTGGCAGAGCCGATTGGAGAGCATAGATTCGCGCGCGATATATTTCACTGGATAATCAATAGAAATTGCATGACATTAACATGCAGGGAGTGACTGCACCTAGATGTGAACTGATGGGGTCGAAATCGTAATGAAGCCCCGTTTTCAAAAAATATTCGCATCCTGAACTCGAATTTTTCACATGACTGCGAATGAGCATTGCTGCGTGTGATATGAATTATTTTGAACAGATGTCAAACGACCATTAGCCTACCGATTTATGCCTTCATACGAAGTTTGATTGTAATTTGATTTCAAACTGATACGATTTCTCTGATATTATGAAAATGAGGAGAATATTTGAATGAATTCAGTGCTTACTATTTCTAAGCACTGCAGTTTACAAGAAAATCACTGCTCAAGCTATGCAGCCAATGAAAAAATTTCATTGTTTTTATAGAGTTGCAAATGATATCGAAACTGTCCATGGGCGTACCTCGCTTCTTATGTTTTTTATTGGAAACCGATGTTGGAGGTTCTTTGGATCGCTTCCTCTTCGGATTGTTCTTAACAGTGCGGTTCTCATCCTCACTGCTGTCGTTTTCTCTACCCATTTCGTTCTCTTCACTATCTGAGCTATCAGAGCTTGATGAAGATCCAGAAGATTCGCCGCTCTCCTCTGAGCTCGAGCTATCAGACTTATCATTTTTTGACACGTAGCTTCGGTTCTTCTTGCCTATGGATTAATTACAGACAATACGAGCTTTATTCATCGCTTTCTAAATTCAGTCAGTAAGTTCTACATTCGTGAATGTATATAGAAGTAGTAGTCAAAAAAGAGACACAAAGTGCCAACCATTCCCAAAATTGAAAAATGGTGTAAGAAAAACTCACTATTTGGTGGAGGTGAGAATCTCAATGGCGCTTTCTTTCTCCGGTTTCCTTTTCCATTTGTATCAACCTCTTCGTCAGATTCTTTTTCTCCCTCCGTTCCGGACATTTCTTTGGCTTTTTTGAGGGCTTCATAGTAATCTGTGAACATATAGTCATAGTAATCTGTCAACATATATCTTTACATATCGCTCGTTCTAAAAGATTTCAGATTCAAAAAGAACACAGATCAGGGATATTCTTTAACTCATTCCGCCTATCAAAATCCAAAGAAGTGAATTCCAACATAAAGGAGCTGAGATCTCGTATATATTCTGGAGTATCAACCTCGCCATCGCAACTTAGCGCCTGTGTGCGTAACGAATCCTGTCATTTTCTAACTCATTCAGATGTGATGCAGCGAAAAATGTGGTTCAACAATAACGAAATTATACACATCAGGGCCCAAATTCTAAATTTCGTGGTAAAATTTTTCGGCACATTTTACCGCAAAATTCGCCGACATAGGTGGCGCTCTGTCGGTGAACTGTAAAATTTGCCGCCGTTACTGTAATTTGCCAGCGCGGTTTGGCGTATTCCCGTTGTCGATGACATTCTGACGTAAACAAATAATGCAAACCACGATGGAAAACTCCAGCAACGGCGGCAAATTTTGCAGTTTACCGACACAGCGCCACCTATGCCGGGGCAAAATTCGCCGCAAAATTTTACCGAAAAATTTAGAATACGGTCCCAGGGAGTATCTCATCCTCGATAGAAGTATCAATTATAGTATGCCGTGTTCCGTACTAACTGTAAAAGTTGATGAAATTGATAGAAACATGGCAGTCGGCATGTAATCCGCGATCGAAAAGATTTGGGCCATATAATCTGGATACATTGCTATGGAGGAGAATACCTCAACACTCACGAGTATAAATGCAGTTGGAATGAGAAAAATTTATGAAATCTGGTCAGAGGTGTTCCCTGAAATGTTTGTATTCCGTATCGTTATAACTGATTCTTCCGTGCAAAATCATGCATCAACGATCAAGTGCATTGAGTGATATATATCAATATATGATCAATATTGAATAAGATCTTAAACTCTTCTAGATTTTACCTAAGGGTCCCACAAGTTGCTCGCATTTATGTAGAGTCCATTTCTGCTCATCCACATCCGGGGGATATTTGTACAAACTTCGTTTTCGCAGTAAGTTTTTGGGTGGTAAATAGACTTCTTCTAGTTCCAAATCGATCCATTTGATATTGGCAACTGATAACAGCGTCTCCTCCTCCTGCTCCTCGTCTGGTCGACTTTTATATTCAACGACGTAGCAATTTTTCTGGAAAGGAATATTTCTTGGATAGTAAAACAACAATCAACATGTATGGAAGCGTTCGTATACTCTGCATGGTTTGATTAGCAATCCACATACAGATACACACAACATGCAAATCCAGTTAATATGATGGAGTCAAGATTCATTGCACTCCAAAATTCATAATTCATTGAGTGTCACCAGATGACCCACACATCAAAATACGAATCAAAATATCACGCGTATATATTTATAATAATACTCCAGAAAGAAATATTAGTCGAGAATCCTCCGAAAATAGTAATTACATCAGGGTCTACAAGTACCCATCGAAAAGCCCAGTGAATGTATGTACTAATCAAGGGTAAATATTTTTTCTATTTTTCAAATACCTACCAATGTTAAGGGATCGTCGATGGGCTGAGGGGCGTTGATGCTGACTATAGCATCAACTGGATTGTCTGGACTCTTGTTTTTATCCTTACTGGACTCGCGACGATCGGATGAGTGCGGAGAGATTGAAGACAAATTGATGAGGGTCCTCGGCATCTTACTGTTTCCAGGATAAGCTCCGCGATCACCTTGAATTTCACGAGATAACCTCTATTTTTATTCTTTTTCGCGGTCGGCTAGCAAAGACGTAACCTCTCGAATCAAAACGAGTGCACAAACTCAATTCAGTTTCCTTGGGAACCAAATTATCGGAGTTCGGAGTATTTGTGTGCCGGCGTATGTTTCGTAGAAATTAGTTGTTACTCCAGTAGCCCATAAGATTTGACGAACTTTGGATTATGTGCAAATGTGCACATCAAGCTTGATTCACGTATTATCATGAAATAATGCAGGAGTCGAAAAAATTCTATGGTGCGAGATCCATACATGCATATGTATTCAACAACCAGAATTTTTTAATTTGATTATTTCATATTTCCAACTTTTGATTCCGGCACGATCATCGATACCAAAACACGTCGATAATGCACGGAAGCAGAAAAGTTACTTCGCATGACATACTAAAAACTGGGGGAGAATCTTAGATTTTGGAAATCTAACTCGAGGAATTTTCAACAAGAAATATATATTCGAATCCCCAGAGAACTGAGAGAAATATAACAGTTCAGTGTTTATTTTGGTTAATTCAATCGAACAGCTATGACCATAGACACAGAGATATGTCTACGGTCATTATCATTTGTGAAAGATACAAGTCGTCAGCTGCTTAGAATGCACGCCTTGGCTGTTGATATAAGCTCGAATTCATTCAGTCTTGTTGCTAATTTTCTGTCACCCTGTCAACGTGTATAGACGACACAGATAGCAGCCGACACAGATTGACAGATAGCAGCCGACACAAGGCGGCGGACGACTCTCAATCTCAACAACGAGAGTCCCATATCTAACCCCATCCGCGCGAGTGCCTGATAGGTGGATATTAGATCGGACTGACAATAAATATACACAAAAATACATTGAGCATCCAGTTTCTTGATAAGCGCGGTAAGTCCGTTACTAGAACATAAGCGTCAATGAGCGTCAAGGTTCTTGATAAAGTATGGTACACCTAACTGAAGATATTTTGTTGCAGCCTAAGCTCGTTCAGTCCAACTGTCCATTGATACATTGATAATAAGTGAGGACAAAAACGAGGGCGAGCAAGTTATTCTTCGATATCATTTTCTAATATCATCAAAATTCAGGGCAAGGGCGAGTATCGTTCGTCACCATTTTTTGATATCATCGAGTCATCGACATTGCAAGTATAGATATTTGCATGATATATTTGCCATGAAATTCAACTGCCTACTTTCATGTTTTGCATACTAATAGCGAATATTGCCCTTGTATACAATATAAACCGAGAAAGGTGTTAGCAAGGCAACAAGTGAAGCAAACTCATTCATTGATCTCTGATACATCTGATGTGAACCGTAATACTTATCACTAGATTTTTTTTCAAAGTTCAGATCTTTACATCAAATTGATCACCTTCTATTGCCTTACCAGTCAACTATTTGAAGATTGAAGTATCATACTAGCACCAAGTTTATTGACTCCAGGAGCAACGCACATCATTGTTTAATGTTTATATTACTCAATAGGTTATGAGATGATGTGCAATAAAATTTTTTCCTTGATTTTTAGTATGTACCAAGAAAGTGAATGAAGAGATCTCTAGATGGCTTCGGGATGTATTCGCTAGAATTCTACTTCACCATCTGGCCAGTGGTCAAAGGATCTTACAAATATTAGTGATTTGTTTTGAAAACGTCAGTGATGGTGTCAATGCTGTGAGTATCTCAACATTTGATCAGCATGTTTTGTGACTTTTTGTCATCAAGGATGTGGATCCAAAGAAATTTTGATCGTGCACACCACTTGCACATAATTTTGATGATACCCACCATCTATATGTTGAATGCTTTTTCCGGAGATGAACAGATATTTTAATAATTTCCAGGACTGTATGCAGTTAACCACTATTCTCAAATACATTCGCTATTCAGAGCATCACATGTACCAAGTTTTATATGAAATGTACAATTAAGGAAAAAACGTAGCCTCAGAAGAGTCGAGGAGTGAGCCACCAATACTTTCCATCATATTTGGGTAAGCAGAACTCATTGTAAATATCTTGATATTCCAAGCATATTTCTCACTGAATCTTGTAGTTACGTCAATCTCCACCAAGGGTGCCATACCAAAATAACTTAACATTATTTGATGAGAATATTATTGTCACTGAACTGATACTCATCATTAGACTTTCAAGTTTTGTCATCAAGCCATACTGAATGTTATACTACTGACCACTAAGATAGCATTAAATGTGATTTTCAGGATTATACATCGGCATCATTTCATGTACAATACATGATGCAGTATACTGCTCATCAACTCACCAGTTTCTACGAGTGTATGTTGGGTGACAAGCGAACTAATCAAACCAACAGAATCTTCTTGTGCTGAGTCGAATATTGACATCATGACTAGACGGTGAGTCAATGATATCATTCAATTTGGAAAGCATTGGTGCATGGTGGGAAATTGTTGACGAATATCATATCACTGTGGACATTGTCGATGCTTGACCGACTTGCCTAGGATTAATGTGTTGATGAGTTGCTGCTGTCGGTTAGGCGAAAAATGAGTTGAAGCTTCACATCTAGTTTGATACATGGTTCTGAAATTATGTAGTTCAAAAAAAATCATCATAATGGCAAGTGCCAAGATGTAACAACAGGCAGATTTTCCTCGATTTCTAATAATCCACAAATCAAATGATTTTTCCCATGGTGTATAGATATAGTCGCTAGCAATATTTACGTCTCACTCATTCTGTAAATCACGATAGATAGGCTCTGACTTTTGGAAAAAGGACGATCCATGTACATAAACGCGGATTCATAAAAATACTGAGGGTCATTTCCATTTGTTTGAAGAACTTTCACTCATAGCTATGTGAATGATTTCTGAATTTAGAAGACGCAACACGAAAAGTTTTTGGGTTGTCCCTGACATCCTGTTCTCTAATTCCTTCAAAGCTTACATCTCCAAAATCCTCGTACCTATGAAATTTTATCAGAAATCATTACCCAAGGAGCGAAACAGGCTGGGGCGATGTTTTCGTTCACAGAGAATGATCTGGAATTCATCAAAAAATTCCTCAACTCACTTAGCTTAAATCATGTACCGTGAGTACATCTTGAAGTTTGATGTAAGATCAGATATACCTATTTGCAATGGAGGCACACATTTTGATCACGCCCCAAAATTGGATTGATTTGATATGAACGAAACAATGATGTTGAGGATTAGTTCCTTCCCAAGTAGAGGATTGGAAAACAGGGTGAAATTCATAATGTGTATATTCCTTGAACAAACAAGCAATGGAGGACGTATATACGATAGTTGCTGGAAAACCATTGCAATCGGATATACGTCGTTGCAACCACTGAAACGGGCATGACATTTATCCCTTGTTTCTACTCGATGAATTGGAGATATGCTATACCAGTAAGAACCGCAGAAATTTTCCCATGAAATGGTTCTAGTTCAAATAACGGAAATCAGCTTTTTGATGCAAGTTTGTACGGGAATTTGCTCGCTTGATTGTTCTTCGTATACAGAGTTCTATAGCCTCAGTAGTCTTGATACCTCTCCGTCTGTATGATACGATGGCTGCAGAATGCAATAGCTTCCAGCAGTCGTATGAATCTGACGATCTTGAAGATGAGAGAGTTATAGAAACTAGTAGACAGCACATCTTGGTGCAGTTGGAGGAGAGATTCGATAACGAGAAATTAAAAGGGAGACTGGTCTGTGACCACACGTCTGAGTCTTGTTTCATAATTTTCGTGCTGATGAATTCAAATTTCGAAAAGAAAAAAGAACCTCATTTTTTGCCTATCCGCCTGGAACGCTCAATTCGCAGATAGCTGTCGCTTCTTATCAAACAAAGAGTTTTCTAGTCCAGTGCGAATATGCATGCGTTTTCGAGATAGTTGAAGCAATTTCACTTTGAAATAACGGAACTTTTTCTTCTTTTCGAGACGGAGAACATCGAGGTTAGATTTTTTCTGGAAAATTAGTCGGTATATTTTTATTTTTGTATTATTCAGCAATCAATTACTTGTAACTTTCACAAGAATTATAAGGTTGGAAACTGAACATTATGAATCATTTCAAAACCATTTCCTTTGCTTTCCTCAAAGTTTTCGTGATGCTTTTACAGCCGTAATACATTCTGAAAATTATCGTGTTGAATGATCTCCTCGTAAAATTCTTCGTCTCTTCAAAGATGTCCGAAAGGGGTTTTTTGTATATCAAAAATCGAGATGATACTTATGTATGCCGCGCCGTTCGGACAAATGAACAATAACAATGATGCATTAGTAATGCATAATATGCCTTGGAACTTTGCGGCCATTCAAGATAAGTTTGCTCCCTTATTTTTCACTGATACATGCAATTTGAGCTAAACGGCGATCTCTCGCACATTTGGTATTGTCTGACTCGTGTGCAACAACTCGTCATTTAGCCGAAATCCAAAGAGTATTAGAAAACGTAGAAAAAATCTCGCTCGTATTATGGAATAGGAGGGATCTGCAGTCCAGTCGTTTCCACTTATCTGCAATAATTGAGTAATTAGGGCCAAATGGCGAGTAGTCGAGTATATAAGTTAGGAGAAACAGTAACTTAACAACTCATCACAAACTTTGCAACGTTGAAATTCTCACGTAAGATGCGTGAATGGAGCTCCATCGGCTCGATGTGGTTCTATTCACATCTTACGTGGATATTCTAATGATACTAAGTTCAAGTTGTGTTGTCGAGTTATTGTTACTGTCTAACTTATACTCGGCAGCTTGCCGTTCAGCCCAAATAATGAGAGTATTTCAGAAAAATGAGGAGTACTGGATTGCTGGTACCTCCAGTACTGTAACCAGTCTAGACCTAACCGCAGATCATATAGAAGTAATCAAGTTTCGGTGTTGGAGTCACTCAGGGTGCCAGTTTGCTGCAATAACAAGTCCGAATTTTCGACAAAAGAAACAATAAGAATATCCCACGCGCGAGTTTGGCATGGCGTTGCTAGGGAATATCTTATTTTTATCGATACAAAAATGAGTGATAGATTGAATTGATGATGTACTGCTATGAGATTTTGAGCGAAATGATATTATTCCTTTCGTAACCCCGAGCGTACTTGAACACTATAGAATATTTCCGTTTTAAAATATCCGATAATTGAGAAAAAAAAAAAATAAAATAAAATATCCGATAATTCATAATTTGCAATTTTTCCTCATCCAACTCATTCGGATATTGGGGATGAATGGAATCATCTTAATAATGATGTCCTCGCGATCGATAAGACGATGTATTCCTGATTTATATCATCAGTATTATCACATTCGAAAAATTCTTTCATCCATTCATAATTATCAATCTTACCGTCATTTCAGATGTGCAAGATGGTGTATGAAAAATCATGGGGCAAGCTCGGGAAAAGACAGAAATCGAATCGATCTGATAAATGGCTTGACGGAATCACCAAGAAATCGAGGAAAGAGGGATCAGGAGGATGGGTGGTGGATCAGTTGGATGAAACGCCGGAAGCGGCAGTCAAATATCGAGGCCAGAATAGCGCAAATTTGCATTCGATTGTTCCAATGTGTGATCATATCACTGACTCGGAAGCGGCAATAGAAGAGCAAGCATTTCGCGAATCAAATCACGGCATTCATGGCCCGAAAAAGATCAATGATGAGTCCGTGGAAGACGATGCAATCCCCGAAGATATGAGTGGAGAATGTATTCGAGGCATTGGGATCCTTTGCGAGGCAGAAGACAATGATTTGAGAGAAAGTGATGATTCGGCAGAAGATGATGATTCGGTAGAAGTTGGTGAGTCAGCAGAAGATGACAATTTTGATTGGACTTCAGACGAAGATGATAGTGAGAATGAAGGTGATATCGAGAATTTTTTGAATGAACTGGATGAAAGGATGAAGTTTCAGAAAGATCTATCTGAGATTTTAGACCATACTGTTCCTCGACATAAGGCTGAAAGTCTCTTAAAGCTTTTGAAGTCACAGGGTGGCAAATTTGAATCTTTGCCATCAAGAGTATCAACTCTTCACAAAACTTCAAAAATTAAAGTCCCTATTAGAAAATGTTTTCCCGGGGAATATGTTCATTATGGTTTACGCAAGTGTTTAGAAGAGGAGATTGTGAGGCATGGGCTAGAGTCTGGTGAAGAGTTGGAAATGGATCTGAACATCGATGGAGTCAACTTGAAGGGAAACTGTCCGGAAAATTTGTGGCCAATTTTAGGGAGACTAGTGATAAAAGGTCGCAAGACAAAACCTTTCATCATCGGAGTTTATCATGGTCGCGGGAAACCAAAGTGCGTTAAGACATATCTTAAAGATCTTGTGAAAGAATTGAAGCATATAGAGAAGAACGGCCTCTCTTACAAAGGTGGTCATTATACTTTCAAGCTCCGTAACATCATCGCCGATAACCCTGCGAGAAGTTTCATCAAGTGTTGCAGGCAACACAATCACACGTATGGTTGTGATAAGTGCTGCGTCAAAGGAATCCCCATTAGGCACAGAATGACATTTCAAAACTTGAACGCTAAGCCTCGGACTAACAAAAACTTCCGTTCGAGGAAACACATGGGTCACCACAAGTCGAAAAAGAAAACTCCTTTTGAACGTTTCCTCGTAGACATGATAAAGCAGTTCCCCTTAGATCCTATGCACCAGATATACCTGGGAGTCGTAAAAACCATCCTACAAATAATGGAGGAAATGCACAACAATCCCAATATCGATTTCACAATCGACTATGAGAGCTTTAATGCTGCTCTCGAAGAGCTTAGCATGTGGATTCCGACCGAGTTCGCCAAGAGGAAAGTCAAAAGCTTGAACGATGTGAAGAAATGGAAAGCGACTCACAGTCGTTACTTCCTTCTGTATGTGTCAGTAGTACTCATACCCCGATTCGTCCCGGAGCCGTATGCAGCTCATTTTCTAAAGCTCACGTGTGCGATCAGGATCCTATGTGATCCACTTCGTCACAGAACAATGAATGAGACCGCAGAAAATTTACTGCGTACGTTCTTGGACGAATTCAGAGATCTATATGGCATTGGCCGCCTTGTTTACAATCTTCACAACTTGATCCATCTAGCTTCGGAAGTTTTGACTCATGGATCAGCTGACTCATTCAGTGCTTTTCCATTCGAGAACCACATGCGAGTACTCAAGGGTTTCATAAAAAAACATCAGCAGCCACTGCAACAATTATATATAAATTTGACTAACAAGGCTCAATTTATCAAGACAGAGACAGTCAGCTTGTACCCTAAATTTGAGAAATGTGCGAAACAATCGCGATTTTTACCTCTCGATTGCCGCAACAGATTCGGCAAGCTCGTGTATCCCAACTATGTCTTGACCACAGAGCTACCGAATAATGTATGTGTGCTAACAGATAGTTCAATCGTCAAGATCAATTACTTCGGCTACAAGGGGAAGATACCCGTTCTCATTGGCAAGAAATTCCAGCTCAAAGAAGATACGCTTTTATATCCAATTCCGTCGGCAAAAAATTTCGACATCTGCATTGTATCAAAACTGAGCGAGGACCTACAGCATTGGCCAATATCCTCGATTTCATGCAAAGCTGTCATCATGGTCCATGAAAGGGTGAAGTATATTGTACCTTTTCTTCACAATCACGAAGAAGATAGTTTTTGATGAAGCACGTTTCAACGTGTATTTGTTCTTTGCCCTACAATTTCTTCATAAATTAACTTCAACTGTCGCAAACGGTTTTAGAATCCTATGATCTTCGAGACAACAGAACTTGAAATAGCGTCTTCAAGATCAAAGCCTTACAGTAAAGGATATTGTAAAATATGAGTTGAATCTTGAGTAAGACGAAATGGAGTTGACTGAGCTCAGTTGACAGAGAATTCATGTATAAAAGTTTGCCCGATCGACTGTATCTTTATTATTACTACTTGCTGTAAATTATTTATATATTAATTTGGAATGTTGTTCATTGTGATGCTCTCCGCAATAAAAAAATTATGAAATCCATGAAAATGATATTTGGCAAAAAACTGCATGTTTACCGCCCAGAGCACTCCGATGCTCAGACCAATGCTTTGCTTGCAATATGGTAGATTAGTATCATACGCTTATTTTGGAACGTTTTAGGAGATCTTGCAAGTTTCCAAGTTGTAATGCTTCCATGATTGTACACAGAGGTTGGTGCTCAGTTCTCTACAATGATTCTCGTACATCTGTATCCACTGCGATCCATATACAAAACGAGGAAACACCTCCGTAGATTACTTCAATTGCAATTCGAATGATACTGCACTACTTCTTCTGATATATTTTCCCGAATCGGGGTGCCATTGTGAACGACCCTGAAAACTGTTCAAAGGTTGCAATAAAAGAATCACACTGAGGCACCTGCCTACAAATATCTTTCCAAGTTCCAGTAGCCCCACGAAGTGAATGTCCATCATCAAGGTTTTGCCCGTAACATGTGTGAATTTTCTTATCACGATATAATTTTCATTCATAGAGATAAAGAAATAGGACTTATTCCTGATTTTCGAGCTCATCTCAAGTTGTTCGATTGAGCTCAAGTACATTCAATTTCGGAAAGCATTACATGCTATACATCAGATCCACGGAAAAATATCCTTTGAATTCTGACCCAGGTTGCCCCAGGCTTCCTTTTATCGATTCGCGATAATCTCCATTTTTCCTCCATATCATGCCTAGAATTTCTACAAGATCTATTAAGACATTGCATCTATTTCTACAAGAAATGAAAAGAATTAATGAATTGAGAGGATTAACTCAACAAGGTCAAATCTCCCGGGATAAAATTCATTGAAGAAGCTCAACACGATAATCACGCTGATGTCAAGGAAATAAATAGCATTCCCATCGTTCTAATAGACTGTATTCATAGTTGTCTCTCAAATGAAATCATATTATTCGTCATCTACCAGTGTAATACTAACCACCCACGAGTGTAGAAGGTCAGAAAGGACATACATTGAAAATTAGTGCATGATACTTTTGTTAAGCGAGAATGGCTCAAGATTTTTGGAAAGTATGTTTGACGGTGGCTGAAAAATTTTGAGCATGTTGATACGCTGAAATTGGCCAAGTTGAATGATAATGTCATAAGTGCCCAGAATTGTAATAAAAAAACTGTGAAAATCACAGGGTGCATTCTGATAACTGGAGGAATCAGTTATTGATTGGATTATTATGAGAGTTCATTCGAGGGAATCCAAGTATTTGATAGAGATAATTTATTCTCGAAATACCTTCAGGTGTAAATTTGCAACAACTCGGACCCCATACAACTATCAAAATGAGACGTTCCTCGATTACGAGCTTCCTTCACGTATTATTTCATCAATTCAGGTTCACGGGACTCGATCGATGAAATGGCTCGTCTGCAGGTTTACCATTATTCGTCAAAGAGACATGACGATGGCACTTGTGAAGATAGCGCCGTCTAAAACACCACCAAACCCAGTTTCACACGCTAAATCTCAATGACCTCTCTATGAGTCATTTTAAATCCAAGGATTAGAGAATTATCGTCCAATAAGGGCAACTCAGCTATACCATCAAATAGAATCTGAATTTTTGTCAGATGCATCCGATTACATCAATATTTTCACATTTATGTATCGAACTTCTCTAACAACCTGACAATGTGATGAGAGCTTCTCGGGAATGCCCTGGGAACGTCTTGGGAGTTCCCGGGGAGTGTTACAGGAGTGTTGTGAGAGTTGTTGCGGGGATAGTCGAGAGAATATCTTAAGAGCTCTTCGATAACGCAATAAGATCCCTCGGGGAACCCTATTAGAACTCATTTCAGAATTCTTGGGGAATGTCTGGGAAATATTCTGAGGGTTGAATAGGCTATGCTCGGGGTTTCTAGTGGGATTGAAATTTGATAATCCCCAAGGAATTCCCAAAGAACTATTTAGAATGTTAACGAGAATTCTCTAGCGTCTTCCGCAAAAGTACTTGGAGAATTGTGTTGCCGCCTGGGCAATGTATATGGGATTATGGATGTCTCTTTCCGAGCTATGGATCTAGATTCTCGCATCAAAAATAATGAAACTGAAAGATTCTACAGGAAAGTTGAAAATGAAATAGAAGTTATGAAAGCAGATGCCAAAGTTCAATCAGAATTTGTGGAACGTAAAATTCAAGAATTCTCAGTTCGTGATAAAGCTAGAGAGGCTGAGATGATGGAAATGAAGAAACAGCTTCGGGATAATACTCGTCAAATGCATGCAGTGAAAACTGAGGTTAACAAATCTTTATCAGATTTAGTTCAATACAAATCTTGTGTAGCTGATTTATCTAGATTGGTAACTACTCAAGCTGAAACTTCTGATTCTAAATTCAAAGAAGTACACAAACATGTTGATGAAATTGATACAAAAATGGAAACTATTTTGAACGAACAAGGAAATATGAAGAATGAGCTACAAAAAACTAAAAAGAAAAATGAAGATCTACAGAAATCAACTTACAGTGAAATGAAGGAATATCGTGCAATTTTGAATGGACAAATAGCAGCAGACTTACATAATTTGAATAAGAAGTATACTGATCTAGATAAGAAGATTACAGATGATGTAACCAAGATAGAAACTTCTCTTGTACACGATGAAGGTGTGATCGACGATGCAATTACTGAACAATCCCTTATTCAGAAGAGAATTACAGATAATAAATATGATGCGGATGAAAATTTTGAAGCACTCAGTGGAAGACTTGACTCTTATAGAGATGAATTGAATGAGCTGAAGATGAAAATGAATAGAGTCGAGGATGCTGTCGATTGCGAGCCAACTGAAAACAAGGGAATCATTGCAAAGACGGAAGAGAATAGGAAACTTATCACAGATATTCAACAAAATTTGAAATCAATGGATACTGAGATTCGTAAGCATCTCAATTTTTAATAGTGGGATGTTCTTTAATTTTCTCATCCACAATTACTTTTATGAGATAGTATTTGTTCACTTTCATTTCTTCACTTAAATTTTTCATCATCCATTGTGAAAATTCTCTTTTCAATAAATTCTTCATTCATTTCAGAAAAAAAAATTGTTTTATTTTCCTCTCCTCTCGAATACTCTAAGGGAATTATGAAAATGAGAAGATCTTGATTTCACAATATCGATTTTATTAACCATTTCTCTCCACAATACAGTGAGATGAATTCAATATTCCTGAGTCAATTCTCATGAATCTTTCTGCTCCTTTTCTCGTAAATGTACAAATTGTATCCGGTCGATGAAATTTTCTGATATCAAGTCAACGATTTGAGATAAATTCCCCACTGCATAAAATTCTTCATCAGGGCAAGAACCACACTTGTAATCTTTTGATTTTTCTAAGTCCACTTCGAATGGACTTTCATGAAGCCATTCCATATTATTACTCTGTTCAAAATCCTTATCATCTGCATATCTGAATACCATGCTCATTATGATGTCATCAGTGAAGCGTTTCTTCTTCTGCATGAATAGGTATTTTGCTAAATAAATTTGATAACTTGGAGACTCTTCTTCTTTCATTTTTGCTTTTGCTAGTTCAATGATGAAGCTCTTCTGATCTGGAAAAAAATGATATTGATTCACGAGAATGATCATTGATCTTTTCTTTTTTTATTGTGTGGATTCTGACTTACCACGTTCTGTCCAATTCTCTTCCATGAGAAGATCGATGAACATTGATCGTTGAATTTCAAGCGGAGTCATTGTAACTTAAGATATCTATGATTTAGAAAACTATTTTGAAAAGACTTGAATAATCGATTGAAAGAGGAGAAAAATTCAACAAGAAATTCCATTTTCTCTTTTCTTTCTGAGTACGACAAAGTGTATGTCAGTGATATAATTTTCTTCAATTATGTTAACTATGTGATCAAGATCACCAATAGCATAAAAAAGTTCTTCATCATCATCGAAATAACTCATACCTAACCTTGTATTATGAACTTCATACGGACTCTCGCTTAGTGATTCTAATCCATTACTTTGACTTGGATCATGGGTATCAGAATATCTGAATACCACTTGAAATATAAAATTTAATCTGATGCGTCTTTTAACTTTCAAGAATTTAAAATGAGTCAGATAAAGTTGATAACAGGATGATCTATTTTCATTCAGTTTCGCTTTTGAAAGCTCGTGAATGAATTCTTCTTGTCCTGAGATTAAAAGAAAGAAAATCAAATGAATGAATAAATGAAATACAAACGATATTATACACTTGATAATATTTATCACTTTGAAGACAGTTTATGCTTACTATTTTTGTTCCAATATGATGTTGTCAAAAGGTGATCGATAAGCTTATATTGAGATTCGAAAAACAAATTCATGTTCTAGAAATTTACGTTACCTAGAAATTTTTTCATCTTATCAATGAGGTATGAACGAATGATGAAGATGAATTGTAGAAATAAAGAAATAAAACACTCACCCCGCTATATGAGAGAGAATGATTCCTGTGTTCAAACTTCGAGTCTTTATATATTGAATGAATGGAATAAAAAATTCTTGTGAAACTAGAAACTACATGGATGTATAAGAACAAGTTATGCAAATAAATCTACCTTCTCCTTGAATGTAACGAACTGGATTTTCTCTATATAATTCAAGGTAATTATCTCTACGATAGATTCTAAATTTCCTATTGCATAAAATACACCATCATAAAAAAGTCGTCTCCTGTAAGGTAAACAGCTAGAGTCGATCTCAAACGGACTGTTGTCGAGTAAATCTAGGCCTTGGCTTTGATTTATATCATGATTACTTGAATATTCAAAAACTAACTGGAATACAGTATCAAAACTGATCCAGGCCTTCAATTTCAAGAAATTATAATGTGTACAATATAATTGAAATCTGGAAGAATCATCTTCCTCTAGTTTTGCCTTTGCAAATTCAATGATGAATTCTTTTTGTTCTGAAAAGAATAAGAGAATTCAACTCAACACTGAAACAAAGATTTTCCTTGTTATCCAAGATGATAGATACTTACGAGTTTCATTCCAGTGTGAAGTTGTTAGTATTTGCAATAAAATATCTGCTCTATGATGAACAAAGAAATTCATGACAAAAATTCGTCTTTTACTAAGATGAAAATAATATTCAAATACGACTGATACTTTTGTAAATATTATAACTTACTAGATGGCCTCACTTCTGAGATCTACTCAGTAACTAATTTCCATGAATCTTTTATAGGAAAAGTCCGTCACTTTGGTTTGATGAAGAGTAGAAGAAGGGAGGTGGGAGCACAATGCAAACTGCAATCTCATGTGGGTTTCACTTTCAAACTTCAGCTAAGCATGCACAAGAGATAGAGTTATATTATGCAAAATGTGATTGGTTTGAAAAAATGTTAACTGCAATCTCATGTGGGTTGTACTTTCGATCTCCAGCTAAGCTTACACTAGAGATTCAGTTATATTATGTAAATGAGTGTGGTTTGGAAAAATGCTAACTACAATCTCATGTGTGTTGTACTCACAAACTTCAGCTGAGCAGAGGTTTATTACAAGAATTGATTCTGATTAAAAATTCGAACTCCGCTTACTTGATGTATATATAACATGTAGTTTCAAGAGATGGAAAAGCAACAGCTCTATTGCGAACATTAGTGATGTATACCTATATCATTCCATACCATAAACTCGAACTGAACGAGAGGGACTGCTGGAGAGAGGAAAGAATGAGCTCTGTTAAGCGCATGAGAGATGTATACCTATATTTTGAGAGGGACTGCTGGAGAAAGGATAGCGAGATCTCTGCTGCGTGCGAAAGGCAGGCTGAGGAAACCAACTCGTCACACATACAAAAGAAAGGCTATGCCAACATCACCGGCAGGCTATCGGAACCAACTCTTCACACATTCAAAAGAAAGGCTCATCAGCAGCGCTGGTGATATTAGCATGGACTTTACATAGCTGATGGACCTGGGGGCACTGATATTGAGCTGTTGCGCGCGCGGGGCATACTCGACCTGGATGAGATCTCCGAGTGATGCTTGTCTACAGGAGGCCAAGTGGGGGGGAGGTACATTGGAGATTGTCTCACCGACCTGGAGGTTGAGAGAGTGCTCGTCGATCATAGATTGATAGAGTCATCGTCTCCTAGGAGAGACGATACGATGATGATGAAGGTTGTTTGCAGAAGGTGTATCTGGAACTCTCATAGCTCCACTACTACTGGTAAAATGAGCGGAAGCGCTTGAATTTGGTAATTCTAACCTCAAAACTCGTTTCTTGAGTACTTCCGGGGGGTCCATCCATGTAGATCCGGTCTCGAAAGAAAGTATGAAGTTACAAGCTATATATGGCACAATTTTTACATGGGTAAATGTACAGAGAGGAACTAGAAATATGACTTTTGACCTCGAATACCTCTTTTTCAAGGAGTTCTGAAGTGTTTGTCCACGCGAATGTTGTACGATTATATGAAATGGAGTGTCAGAGAGTATAACACAAGATTTGGTTTGGTAAAGTCAGCGGGAGGGCTCAATTTCTGAAATTCTAACCTGAAAACTCGTTTTTCAAGTATTTCCGGGGCAGAGATGGGTATATACCGGGCTTGGTATGCATACCTCGGTGGGTACGAATGGTGCAGTATGGATGCGCCGTAGCATAACGCTGCGACTTATACCTGCGGAGGTATGAATGCCCGGCAGCATGTATGTATTATTCAAGGGGCAAGATGAGTCATGTCGATGATAGCGATTGAACCAGCGAGCGGATTACAGATGAGCGAACGTATCTGATCACTTGTGAAAAACATCGAGAAGGAATATATGAACGAATAATTTTCAGAAGTACTTATCCTGTTTTTGTGTAAATTATGTTCAGTACCAATCAATCCGGAATTTTTGCGTGGTTTCATATATATCTATATCTTCATATATAGGACCGCAGAACGTTCAAGACTTCCCCCCCCCCAAATAATAATTATTCGATGCGAAATTTTGTTCTTGTGCAGCAATGCCGCCATATATATGTAACTCAAACAGGGGAATCTGAGAAGTGCGTCATTGTTGTACTTTATCGCGAACTCCAAGGGAACACTACAATTGAGGAAACATGATGAAGCTAACCTTTTTCCAACATCGACTGGTAGGCTAACCGAGAATGCGAGAGGCTTTCTTTGAATTGATCAGGTCGGACTGCAGTAATCTATATATGCGAGGAAGGAATTCCGTCGGGAAAAGAGGTCGATTCCAGAACCCACGGAGAATCATTTTCGCAACCTCAAGTACCCGGATGCTCCGACCAAAAACTCTTTTAGGGGAGAAATCAGCCCTGGAATCCAGTAAGGCAAATTAGTCTACAAGAGTCCGGTTGCTCGTACTGCAAAAGAAATGAACTGATGGAGGAATAAACCCCAAAACCCAGGAAGGTGAAATAATCCGCGGATTCCTGGATGCTCGTACTGAAATTATTTTAGGGAGAAATCAACCCCGAAACCCAAGAAGGCAAATCAACCGGCAAATCCCCGGATGCTCGGACCGAAATTCTGTTGAGGGAGGGACAAACCCCGAAACCCAGGAAGGCAAACTAACCCACTGATGTCCGGATGCTTGGACCGGAATTCTTTCGGGGAGAGAATCAACCCCAAACCCCAGGAAGGTGAATTAACCCGCAAATGCCCGGATGCTCGGACTGAAATTCTTTTGTGGGAGGGATGAACCCCAAAACCTAGTGAGGTGAATCAACCCATTCATGCCCGGATGCCCGGACCAAAATTTGTTTGGTGGAGAAATGAACCCCGGAACCTAGGAAGGCCAATCAACCCGTGAATACCCGGTAGCTAGGACCGTAATCCTGTCAGAGAGAGAATCAACGCCAAAACCCAGGACGGACCTCTACCCGCAATAGTCCGGATGCTCGGACCGAAATTTTTTTAAGGGAGAACGAACCCCGAAACCGAAGAAAGCGAAGTAGTACGCGAACGCCCGGTCGCTCGTACTAGAATTATTCTGGGGAGAAATAAACCCCAAAACCCAGGGAGGCAAATTAGCCAGCTAATCTCCGGATGCTCAAACCGAAATTCTGTTGGAGAAGAAATGAACCTTCAAAACCCAGGGAGTCAAATCAACCGGCAAATCCTAGGATCCTCGGACCGTAATTCTGTTGGGGGAGAAATACACTCTGGAACTGAGGGAGGCAAATCAACCCGCAAATGCCCGGATGCTATGACCATAATTCTGTCGGGAAGAGAATCAACCTCTTAACCCAGGATCGCAAATGAACCGGTAAATTGCCAGATGCTCGGATCATAATTATATCGAGGAAATATCAACCCCAAAACCCAGGAAGGCAAATTAGCCCGGATGTACTCGAATGCTCTGATCGCTATTCATTTGGGGGAGAAAAAAACCCGAGAACCCAGAGAGCGGGGATCATCCGCGAATGCCCGGATGCTCAAACAGGAATTCTTTTTGGGGAGAAATGACTATCGAAACCCAGGAAGGCGAATTAACCCACAGACGCCCGGATGCTAGAACTATATTCCTGTCGGGGGGGGGGGGGGAATCAACCCCGAAAACCCAAGGAGGCAAATCCACCCGCGAATGCCTGTCCGGAGCAAAATTATCTTTTGGAGAAATCAATCCTCAATCCCAGGAAGGCAGATCACTCCGCAAATGCCAGGGTGCTTAGAACATGATTCTTGTGGGGGAGAAATAAAACCCAATGCCCAGGAGGGTATATCAATCCGCAAATACCCGGATGGTCGGCTCATAATTCCGTCGGGTACAGAACCAACCCCGAATCCCACGAAGACAGGTCGACCCGCGGATGTCTGGATGCCATATTCACGAATTTTTCTGTCGGGGGAGAGAATCATCTCTAAGACCCTGGGAAGCCATGAAACCCGCAATCAACCGGACCCACAAATATCCTAACAGGAATCACCGGTTTGAGCGTCGCGGTTATGTGGAGGGTTGAATACCTACCTTGGTTAAGGGGTTGATTATCTTCCCCGTCAGACTTCTTAGTCAGAGCATCCGGTTATTCGCGAGTTTGTTTGCCTCCCCGGGTTGTGAGGTTGATCTTCCCCTTGGCAGGATTATGGTCCGAGTATTCGGGAATTCCCTGTTCCATTCGCCTCCCCGGGTTTTGGGGTTGATTCCTCTCCCAGAAGGATTATGCTCGGAGCATCCTGGCATGAATGGATTGATTCGCCTCACTCGGTTTCGGGGTTCATCCCTCCCACAGGAGGATTTCGGTCCGAGCATCCGGGTTTTTGCGGGTTAATTTGCCTTCCTGGGTTTGGAGTTGATCTCTCCCCGACAGAATTCCGGTCCGAGCGTCCGGGCATTCCCGTGTTAATTTGCTTCTCGGATTTTGAGTTGATTTCTCCCCCGAACGTATTATGGTCCTAGCATCCGGACATTTGCGGGTTAATTTGCCTTCCTGGGTTTTGGGGTTGATCTCTCCCCGACAGAATTCCGGTCCGAGCGTCCGGGCATTCCCGTGTTAATTTGCCTCCTCGGATTTTGAGTTGATTTCTCCCCCGAAGCCATCAAACCCGCAATCAACCGGACCCACAAATATCCCAACAGGAATCACCGGTTTCAGCGTCGCGGTTATCTGGAGGGTTGAATACCTACCTTGGTTAAGGGGTTGATTATCTTCCCCGTCAGACTTCTTAGTCAGAGTATCCGGTTATTCGCGAGTTTGTTTGCCTCCCCGGTTTGTGAGGTTGATCTTCCCCTTGGCAGGATTATGGTCCGAGCATTCGGGAATTCCCTGTTCCATTCGCCTCCCCGGGTTTTGGGGTTGATTCCTCTCCCAGAAGGATTATGCTCGGAGCATCCTGGCATGAATGGATTGATTCGCCTCACTCGGTTTCGGGGTTCATCCCTCCCACAGGAAGATTTCGGTCCGAGCATCCGGGTTTTTGCGGGTTAATTTGCCTTCCTGGGTTTGGAGTTGATCTCTCCCCGACAGAATTCCGGTCCGAGCGTCCGGGCATTCCCGTGTTAATTTGCTTCTCGGATTTTGAGTTGATTTCTCCCCCGAACTTATTATGGTCCTAGCATCCGGACATTTGCGGGTTAATTTGCCTCCCTGGGTTTTGGGGTTGATCTCTCCCCGACAGAGTTCCGGTCCGAGCGTCCGGGCATTCCCGTGTTAATTTGCCTTCTCGGATTTTGAGTTGATTTCTCCCCCGAAGCCATCAAACCCGCAATCAACCGGACCCACAAATATCCCAACAGGAATCACCGGTTTGAGCGTCGCGGTTATCTGGAGGGTTGAATACCTACCTTGGTTAAGGGGTTGATTATCTTCCCCGTCAGACTTCTTAGTCAGAGCATCCGGTTATTCGCGAGTTTGTTTGCCTCCCCGGGTTGTGAGGTTGATCCTCCCCTTGGCAGGATTATGGTCCGAGCATTCGGGAATTCCCAGTTCCTTTCGCCTCCCCGGGTTTTAGGGTTGATTCCTCTCCCAGAAGGATCATGCTCGGAGCATCCTGGCATGAATGGATTGATTCGCCTTACTCGGTTTCGGGGTTCATCCCTCCCACAGGAGGATTTCGGTCCGAGCATCCGGGTTTTTGCGGGTTAATTTGCCTTCCTGGGTTTGGAGTTGATCTCTGCCCGACAGAATTCCGGTCCGAGCGTCCGGGCATTCCCGTGTTAATTTGCTTCTCGGATTTTGAGTTGATTTCTCCCCCGAACGTATTATGGTCCTAGCATCCAGGCATTCGCGGGTTAATTTGCCTTCCTGGGTTTTGGGGTTGGTTCTCTCCCCGACAGGATTCCGGTCCGAGCATCCGGGCATCAGCAGGTTAATTGTTTCCCTGGGGTTTGAGGTTTATTTCTCCACCGAAAGAATTCCGGTTCGATCATCCGGGCATGAACGGGTTGATTCGCTTCACTGGGTTTTGAGGTTCATCCTCCAACGAAAGAATTTCGGTATGAGCATCTGGACATCAGCGGGTTAATTGGTCTCCCTGGGTTTTGAGGTTTGTCCCTACCTCAAAAGTATTTTGGTTCGAGCATCCGGCCATTTCCGGGCTCATTTGCCTTTCTAGCTTCGGGTTCATTTTCTCCTCGACAGAATTCCGGTCCGAGCATTCGGGTATTTGCAAGTTAATTTGCCTCCCTGGGTTTTAGAGTTGATTTCTCCCCAGAATAATTCTAGTGCGAGCACCGAGACGTTCGCGGACTACTTCGCCTTCTTCGGTCTCGGGGTTCGTTCTCCGTCAAAAAAATTTCGGCCGAGCATCCGGGCATTTGCGGGTGGAGGTCCTTTCGTAGGTTTTGGCGTTGATTCTCTCTTTGACAGGGTTATGGTTCTAGCACCCGGGTATTCGCGAGTTGATTGGCCTCCCTAGGTTTCGGGGTTCATTTCTTCACCAAACGAATTTTAGTCCGGGCATCCGGGCATGAATGGGTTGATTCACCTCACTGGGTTTCGGGGTTCATAGCTCCCAAAAAAGAATTCCGGTCCGAGCATCCGGGAATTTTCGGGTAAATTTGGATTCCTGGGGTTCGGGTTTGATTCTCTACCCGACAGAATTCCGGTCCAAGCATCCGGACATCAGCGGATTAGTTTGTCTTCCTGGGTTTCGGGCACGGTCGTATAAACAGGTCTGGAAACTGCCATTGCAAACATGGTTCACTTATCCGGGCTCGAAAGTTTCCTCTACCCATCACTTTGGGTAGTGGCGCTGCGATTGAGTAGTGAATTGTTTTAATTTATTGAAGTAAACAATACCACGGGATGACCATTTGCATTACACAGTGAATTTGATTATCTTCAATATTGGTAAGAGTGGTCGCGCGTGGAGACGGAGTGCTTTGTGGGTTCATTTTCTTCACCAAAAATGCGGCCATGTCCAGGATCTAATGCGTCCGAGCTGCCAGAAAAGTCTCGAGAAAAGCTGCACAAATTGGATGGTCGTGGCTGACACTTGTAGATTCATTATGCTGATGATCTCGCATTTAATGGCAGTTGCAGTAAAATTTCACAAGTATGTCATGGTGAAAACTTTCTTAATTCTTATCTTTTCAAGATTCAAACGCCGGTTTATGAAAGAATGAGACGATCTAGATTTCCATATCAAGAAGTTTTGTTTACATTTCGATGTCAACAATCCACTACTCGATTGCAGCGCCACACTCGCGGTGGTGGAAATAGGTAGCGCAAGTGGCTTCAATAAAAGGACCACATTTTATAATGGAGTTTCCAGACCTGTTTTTACGACCGTGGTTTCGGGGTTTGTCCCTCCCTCAACAGAATTTCGGTTCAAGCATCCGAGGACTTGCCGGTTGATTTGCCTTCCTGGGTTCTGGGGTCTATCCCTCCCCAAAAGAATTTCAGTACGAGCATCCGGGCATTCGCGGATCAGTTCACCTTCCTGGGTTTCAGGGTTCATTTCTCCATCAGTCCATTTCTTCGCAGTACGAGCAGCCGGACTCTTGTGGACTAATTTGCCTTACTGGATTTTGGGGTTGATTTCTCCCCTAAAAGAATTTTTCCTCGGAGCATCCGGGCACTTGAGGTTGCGAAAATGATTCTCCGTGGGTTCTGGAATCGACCTCTTTCCCCGACGGAATTTCTTCCTCGCATATATAGATTACTGCAGTCCGACCTGATCGATTCAAAGGAAGCCTCTCGCATTCTTGGTTAGCCTACCAGTCGATGTTGGACAAAGGTTAGCTTCATCATGTGTCCTCAATTGTACTGTTCACCTGCAGTTCGCAATAAAGTACAACAATGACGCACTTCTCAGATTCCCCTGCTTGAGTTACATATATATGGCGGCATTGCTGCACAAGAACAAAATTTCGCATCGAATAATCATTATTTGGGGGGGGGGGGAAGTCCTGAACACGGTCCTATATATGAAGATATAGATATATATGAAACCACGCAAAAATTCCGGATTGATTGGTACTGAACATAATTTACACAAACAAGGGATAAGTACTTCTGAAAATTATTCGTTCATATATTCCTTCTCGATGCTTTTCACAAGTGATCAGATACGTTCGCTCATCTGTAATCCGCTCGCTGGTTCAATCGCAATCATCGACATGACTCATCTTGCCCCTTGGATAATACATACATGCTGCCGGGCATTCATACCTCCGCAAGTATAAATCGCACAGTTATGCTACGGCGCATCCATACTGCGCCATTCATACCCAGCGAGGTATGCACACCAAGCCTGGTATATACCCACCTTTGCCCCGGAAATACTCGCAAAACGAGTTTTCAGGCTAGAATTTCAGAATTCAAGCGCTTCCGCTGACTTTACCGAGCCAAATTTTGTATCAAACTCTCTCTGACACTCAATTTCACATAATAGTACAACATTCGCGTAGACAATCACTTCAAAACTCCTTGAAAAAGAGGTATGCGAGGTCAAAAATCATATTTCTAGTTCCTCCCTGTACATTTACCTATCTAAAAATTGTGCCGTGTATAGCTTCTAACTCCATACTTCCTTTTGAGACCAAATTTACATGGATGGACCCCCCGGAAGTACTCAAGAAACGAGTTTTGAGGTTAGAATATCCAAATACAAGCGCTTCCGCTCATTTCACCTAACCAAATGTTGTGCCAAACCTTCTCCCTCACTCAATTTTACGTAATGGTATCACATTTGCGTAGGTAAACACTCCGGAGCGCCTTGAGAAAAAGGTATGTGAGGTTAAAAATCATATTTTCAGTTCCTCCCTGTACATTTACCCATCAAAAATTGTGCCATGTACAGTGTGTAACTCCATACTTCCTTTTGAGACCAAATCCACATGGATGGACTCCCCGGAAGTACTCAAGAAACGAGTTTTGAGGTTAGAATTACCAAATTCAAGCGCTTCCGCTCATTTTACCTGACCAAATCCAGTGCCGAACCTTCTCTCCCATTCTACTTTACATAAGTGTACCACATTTGCGTAGGTAGGAATCATATCAAAGAAAAAGTTTTAGGTTAGAAAATGCATGTTTAGTGTCTTCCGCTGCTCTAACCTCAATGAAACCTAGCCCAATCGGTTTCTCGTAGTCGAATTATCCTAAAAAAGTTGATTTCAGGTAGGTAAATCCGCGGGAGGGCAATTCGAATATGATCGATCCTAATCTAGACTTCATATTTCTTACTGAAACCCAGGTTGCAATTTTGTACTTGTTACCCGTTCTGCCTTTGAGGGTCCGAGAAAATACGATCAATCACTTTGATCTAGAATAGTATTGAGAATAATTCAGTGGCGGATTTATGTAGAAGCCATTAGAAGCCCGGGCTTGGGGTGGCAGCTCTGAGGGGCGGCAGCCCCAAGGTGCGGTGAATGTACATCGACGACAATGTGGGAGATTTTTCTCCCGCAAGATTAGTTCTGCAACTTCTCGAGAATCTCTTACTGATGAGTTAATAGATCGACATACCAAACTATTCATTCAAATGTCGAGATAGCTCTGCGCATATGGGGGAATCTCAGGATTTAGGCGACTTTGTGATTACGAACTATTTTACGTCTTAGGAGACATGGTTTTCGACAAGTGAGGTCTTC
The DNA here is from genome assembly GCA_029851415.1 of Eretmocerus hayati. Taxonomy (NCBI): domain Eukaryota; kingdom Metazoa; phylum Arthropoda; class Insecta; order Hymenoptera; family Aphelinidae; genus Eretmocerus; species Eretmocerus hayati. The sequence continues at coordinate 76,465,223 of CM056744.1, read as the reverse complement.
CACTGAAAATTTTCGAAAATTCACTCGTCCTCAACACTTTTGAATGCTTTTGAGGTCCATATTTTGCTTTGAACCAACGATATAGGATACTCTGTGCGAGAAAACTCGATTTTCCTGCTGTCACAACAATTTTCAGGTGCACGCCTTAGCTTGTAGGTCCCAGGACGATTGATCAACCATCCTGGAAATTGGATAGGTAATTGATTACACTTTGAAGAATTGAATTATCTCTGCCTCACGGCCGTCCTCGCCGAAATGCGAGATGTGATGGAGGTTGTTGGTGTGTCACAAAATTTTTGTCATTTTGAAGATTCGCTCTTGCTTACGATCCTGTCATCGGGGCGATAAAAATAATAAAATTCTGGAGACGGGATCTGATCCAACACGAAGAAACCTATGAATTTAGCCAAGTCCCATTGATGTCATCCAATCCTGGTGGCTGTTGTCACGATGGAAAGAAAAATTGCTTCTACGTGATTCCGCTTTGAAAATGTCTTTTTCTTATAGGACATGAAAATGTGGACCCCGTTGCACCTTGAACCACGTGTAATTTGATTTCTAGGATAACAGAAACGTATATGAGGGTTTCCATGGAACATTTGACTATTGACCCTCTAAAATAAAAAAAAAATTTTCTCATCGCACAAGTTTAAAATGGGTTTCATGTGATTCTTATACCTCGAAAACATGTGAAAAAAGTGGTGCCACTCTCTTCCAAGCCGAGGTATCTGGTTCAGAACGAATTGTATGGAATTTCACACTTGAAACATTCGTGAATCAACTCCAATCGAACAGATTCGATTCAAAACATTGTCTAGACGATCGATACGGATTATATTTTGCCTGACTTGACTTTAAGATGAATTTCATCATTGATTCCTCCGAAATTCGATGTAAATTTCCAAAATCGAGTCAAGAGCTATGAGTCTCATTTCAATTTCTAGAATACACTGTGGTGTTATTTTGTTCATTTTTCAGCCGTATACTATGTAAAAATCAAGAAAATCGCGATACCATCACATTTAGCGGCTTATTTAGCTTACCATCCGGATTCAAATATTTCTCCTCAGCTTCTCACAGAAATAACGATCGACAATTGTAACTCAGAACAGTGCGGTTATATCCCTTTTGCGATGAAGAAAAAAGAGCACAACATTCCAATCCTGTGCTTTACGTTTCCTGAGTATGCCATCAAAAAATGACCGTTTTGAGAGCCAGTGGCGCGATAACTTTATGAGCTTTGAAGCTTTATAAAATTTGTCCGGATCAACGCACACTCACAAACCAAACGGGATTCGATTCGTCTTCTTTTCAACTTCGAAAACTCATTGCTAAATTTTCCGTTTTGCACAAGGTATTTCATCAATTTCGTAAACAATAGCCAGAAAAAGTTTTCCCACAAAACTCAGTTACATCGATGAATGAGAGTTAATATCATAGCCAAATCAGCGCACACCTCTGAATCAAAGATTTTCTCAAAATATGAGATTAGTAGATGGATATATCATTCCACCGAAGTAGTTGAGGCATAGGTATTTTAGTTACAGCCTTATCAATTCAAAAAATCGCGTTGGTACGTTTGTAAACTACCCAAAAATCATCCTTTGCGGTCTGCTATTGACAAATCAGGATGCGTTTCAACAAAAAAGAATTTAGTCCATATTGAATGATGCCAAATACTATGAAATGCCACTCCTGCGCACTCCGAATAGTTCAAAATACTCTTGGAACACTGCAGTAACACAAAAGTTAAAAGTTCCGTGGAAACTCTCATATACAAACTGCCCCTATCGTAGACCTACCCCGGGAGGAATACAAAGCTCATAAAAATTGAGAATTGACGGAATCGTGCATTTTGGTGAGTGTAGAGTATATTTATTTCGTAAGAGAGGCCATTGGGAAGCATCGTATAATGTTGATCATGACTTTTCCTCACTTTTCTGATACCAAGGTCATCTCATCTTTGCGAGGAAATATTCTCACGAGAATTATTGTAACATGAGGCCCCCATTTGAATGCATAGGATTATTCGTTATTCTACCGCGAGTGCGCAGCGAAGCTACAAAATGAGTTACGCGACTATTTTATCATTGTTTGAGTACTACTTTACCCAAAAGAAGTTTGCCGGGTATGTCCTGCCGTATTGGAAATTTTCAAATTTTTCAACGAAAGTGGCCCGAATTCTGAGATTCGCCCATATGTGTTTCAACCGCAGTTAGTAATTGTTCTGGTGAAAGATCTTCCTCTATCTTAAAAAGAGTGGAAAATTATTCGAGGAGTACAATGGGCCAAGTTCGATTGAACGCTCTGGCTGCACTGCATATTGAAGACGAGTTTCTAAATCAAATCGATACTGAACAATTGATCCGGAAGTTTGTGATCTCCAAATGTAGGAGGAAGGAAATTTAACTGAAAATGGTCAAGTAATGGTCACAGCAGTCATTCTTACGAGGTCAATCACAACGAGACTAGTTCGTGATACAGAATTGTGGATTAAAATAGCGCTGCCTCGTTTCGGAATGAAATTATGCCTAAACTTGATTCAATCGTGTTGAGAGATAATAAAGGTTCGATCGAAAGTGCCGCAGGCTAATATCAAAATCTCATCGCGGGTGTCCTAGCTACCAAAATAGAGTGAATTAGTCGTTGCTCAATTATCTATAGGAGACTGGCAAGGTACGATATCTGAACTGTGGACGATGAATCTCGCTTGGTCATTCCAATGCAGGCAAGTGATGAAATTACGTGACATAACGAAATTCAGAAATTTTGGATTTTAATGAGAATTCACGTTGAAGAAACCAGACATGCAGATTCCATGAGATTGATAACGCCGTAAGAGTTGAATATAGTGATATAATTAGCGAGCATTTTCATGTTTCTGAAATAATGTAGTGCGTGTTTGAATGAAATAATGAGAATCAATCATTCAAGAAAATTCGCCTCCATGTAACCTTGAACATATTCAACATTACATGAAGTTGTCCAAGTTCCATGAGCATATTCAATGGAATTCTTCATGTCCGGTTTCAGTTTGAATTTTCATCAAAATATCAATTCAATCAGCGCTATTTTGATCCATAATTCTGTATCCTGAAGTAGTCTCGCCGTGATTGGTGTCGTAAAACTGACTCCTGTAAACATTATATGAATCATTACCAGAAATTCGTCGACTCACCTCTGAAGATCACAGATCCAAGACCGACTCTGTGTGCAAAGCTCGGTATATCAGGGTTTGCACAACAAGAATCGTGCAGAGTCTGGTCGATCTGACTTTGCACAAAAATTTTCCGTGCAAAGCAAAGCCCGATGCATGGGACTCTGTACACCTCGCGTTGTGCAAAGCCCGATCCACCGGGCTTTGTACAAGCCATCGCTGTGTGCTTCCCGGAGTGCACAATTTCGGATTTTGCACGTAACATATTTATTAGGGTGACTCTTATTTCCCGACTTTTCTGTATCGGACGCTTCACCCACCAAATTTGACTTTCATGATGAAAAAAAATAGAAGCAACTTTTTCCAGATTTTTAGAGGCAGCCCTTATAGTGCCAATTCTGACATGCACGTTCAATTTTTTGCAGTTTTTTCACAAAATTCGTTAGCTTCACTTGGCAAGTACTCAGGTGGTATCCAAGAAGAATGGAGCCAATCAGAGCAAACTGAGCTGGATAACATATTTATCGGGAGGGTTTTGAGGAATCTTTTTACGAGCAGAGCAATTAATTTCATTTGGATCTAAGGATCAGGACCGGGCCAGAACGGTGGAAATACAGCCTAAAATCACTCTTGAACTTAGATTCCGAGTTCTCCTGCGCGTGCGTGATTTTTTACGGCTCTGAAAACATTTTTAATCGATAACCCGCGTAAAAATTTTTTTGTTCATATGAAGTTTTTATGAACTTATGTTCAGAAAAAGTTCATATGAACAAAAAAAATGAGACTCTCCCGCACTTGATATCTGCACGAATTTAAAACTTCATCTGAAATTTATTAAAGTTTAGCGGAGCTTTTACAAAGTGCTGGAATAACAATGTTCTAAAAAATTTTTATTTCTCCATCTTTCGGTGAAGTTCTGATTTGGTGCTGAGAAAGATTAACAAACTTCTGCAAAAGTTTATCACAACATTTGATGAATTTTAGTCGATATTTTCGAAATCAATCGTCAGCACGTCGCTCGTGCAGGATAATGTTGAAAATAATGAGTGTAATAGAACGTCACTTAGAGGGACGAAAATTCGATGCATCTCATTGAATCTTCCAAGAAACACTGTAATTATACAGATGGAGAAGCATTGACTATTACACCCGTTGGCGATAGAAAGAAGGGGCCATTATAAGCAATGGGTTGATTCTAACAATTTTTAACACAAGATCAAGAATCCAATCAACCATACAATATTCGAAAATTGGAAATTGGAAAATTGTGAGATAACTTACAGAGAGCTAATTTAAAGAACTTAGTAGGTGGGTTTTGGAGTCCTCTATATGTTGCTGCTAGTGCCGAACTTTTTATGCTCGTGCTGCACTTGAGTAATCAAGAGACTCTTTCTGAGTAAAAATCAAAGTTGTGAGGTGTGACTTTTGTGTATTGTTTGTGATTGATGAATCGTGTGAGTTGGAGTGCGAGAGTTATTTTTCTGATCGGAATCTTATTATTCCGATAATTTTCCCACCCAACAATATCAAAGGTTGACTCGGACGAGGATTCCAACCCGGGCATCTTCGAGTGCCGACCTGCCGGCTATTTGGTCGACTAGAAAGACTGAGCATCGACGCTCTGCACGCATGCTAAAGCTCGAGACTTCCTCCTGTCCCGGTATCGTGTGCCGGTCGATTGCTCTGCAATTTTCTGACTCACTATCTCTGAAAAGCTAACTAAATCTGAAGGATTATGATTATACAGAAGTTAATGGGTGAATTTCCCCTTTTTCATAAAGCATAACTCTTTTGCTGATATTTTTCACAATCACTTTTAATAACAATGATATCATGATCTATACATATTATCCTCCACCGTGAACACATTTACAAATTCAAGCTTCTATTCGACTTCTTCATCATTGAGCGGTTTGATCACGTAAGACTTATCTTCAACATCAATTGCAAAACAAACACCCAATATATCTTGAACCTCGATAACATGGACAACATTTGTCTCTGTGCGTTTAAAAATATTTGGGATGAAGCTCTGAGAGAAATTACAGAAGAATGCTGGGTCTGTTAAACACTCTGACACAACCACATACGTTTTACAAAGTTCATTGCATTCTTCACACTTATTTGTACATGCACATTTACACACAGTGATGAATTGATCTACAACACCAAACCGAACAATCCCATTAGATACATACTCAATACAAGAAGAGTTTGTTTTTTTCTTTTTTGCATAAGAACTAGTTTCAATGTGAATATTCCCTTTGAGTATTCCATGAATGAGATGGAATTTATTCCCATTCACAGAAATATTGTGCTGACCAAGGATGTCTGCAAATTTCTCAGGAAGCGATGAGAATGTTTTGGGAGCTCCCAAAGCATATACATTTTCAAATATACTTTTCATCTTTCTACGATGTGTACCACTCTTCTCCATTCTATTACAAAATTGTGCAACCTCACTGCCAGGCTGTAGATTTTCTTTTTTTAAGTCTTCAAAGGCCATGAAAGATGTAACAGAAGAGCAAATTTGTAACTCAGGATTCTTTGATCCATGTACATAGCTGCTCAGTACCCCGTTGAGGTTCTCAAAAGAGAAACACGAAGTAGCCCACGGAGGACCAAATTTCTTCACGTCCTTGGGCAAATGCCGCAATAAGTGGACGACTAATGTGGTGTATTTTTTCCCATACAAGAACCCAAATCTCAGAACATATTCATCGAGAAGCTTTTGAGATTTTTTAACATCCTCATCAGACACAACTCGTGAATTTAACAAAAAAATTCCATGAACTAACAATGAGTGGTGTTCAAGGTATTTCGGTTCTAATATGCCATCCAAAATAATCAGACTGAATAGAAGGAATACCTTCAATTCAGAAGCTTTCCAATAAGCAAAGTCGGATACATCTCTTGGAATTCGCTGAATAAATGATGGTAATCTCAGACGTCTGATTCTTTCATTAATCAGACTAATATATGGGAATAAGGAAGCTGGATGTGTCCTAAATTTTATGCCGAACCAGAAGCTCATTAGTTTTTTAACAACACCCTGATAGACACAATGCATGATATCAACGATCAATGAGATCATATAATTGAATGTAATTAGACTAAGAAAAGATGGTCCTTTGATCCCACATACAACTTCCTTATTTTCATACGCTTTCTGAGCCTGACTTTTTGTCTCATCTGTTGTTCTCAAATGCATAGTTTCCTCGAACGGATATGTGACGGTGTTTTCTATTTCGATGGTCTCAATTTTACAGTTTGGGCATCCATTTTTACTACTGTGACTTGTCATATTCACAAAAGTTGCCTTGGCAGGTAAATCACAACTTCCACTAATTATCATGCCTCTTACATTGATTACTCCATGTGGCGATTGGATCTGTATGTCTCTGTATAATTTTCTCAAATCATTCTCAAACACAGAGAGAAATAGATCCGGATTTGGTTTGGTGGGACCAATCCATAGACCAGCTAAGATCATATTCTCTTTCCTTATGCGTAATCTATAAGGTAGTTCATTAATCATTAGATAGAGAGGCCAAACATTTGTCTTAGAAGATTTGAATAAAGTGATTCCATCTGAATTCCACGTAAAGGTAATTCTATTTGGGTCATTCAAAAAGTCTCTAGGCAAAAATTTGTACACTGATCCATCTTTGATATCTCGATAAAGACCTTGATTTTCTCTGAGATTTCGATCCAAGCTTTCAATGAAACCGGGTCTTTGATACATGGAATTTAGCTGATCTAGTATAGGTATTTCTAAGAAGTAATATGGCTTGCATTGATGACAAATACTCTCATTACAGGAATCTAGTTTTGAAAAACAAATTGGGCAATAATAGTGTCGTATAAGAGGTGCGCGTAAATGTGCAAAAAATTTCTTGAACTTATAGACCGTTCTAACGCAATTATGTGGTCTGATACAATGAAGGGAAATGAGAGAAAGGATCGCCGCCAGAAGAGTACGCGATACCTTATGTCTAATCACGAGTGTAAAAATAGCTATCAAACTTTCTATCTTGGTCAATGGAGCTCCCGGATAAAGTGGTTTATGCGCATCAGCACCCAAGATATCCTCATCATTTTGGTCATCGTCTTCGCTCGTTTCGGATGCAGAGTCAGAGCTGTCGGAGCTCTCAGTGTCTGAGTCGTCTTCACTCTCACTCGAACTAGACTCATCAGCAGAAGCAGCACATCTAGAAGCAGACGATTCTCTCACAGATGGTATTGCATTATGTTGCTCTGGCTCTGGAGCGGATTGATCTGCAAAACATCATCAACCCAGAATAATCATACAATTCGAGCTAGACTTTTGCTAGATTTTACGAATGGGTAACGTTTCCTAATATACACTACATTTGTTTAGACTATAACGAATTGTACAATCAATTTTTTAAGAGGAGCAGAAAACTGTCTTCCATCTGGTTGTGAGACTGCAAACGGGTTATGTGACGGCTACTTTACGGTGCATGACCGTTGGAATTTATAGATATTGCTCAGGCCTGATATTGCTTCTACGCTCAGATCATGCTGAATTTCATATTGAGTGATGATTCCTGCAAGCTCTCTGTTAGGGTGCCCGTACGCACACAGACGCGCGAAGCCAATTTAACGTACGTGCATCAATGAACAAGTATATACATATACGTGAGATATTCCCCGCCGTGCCGTCGCACGTCGAACCAAACTTGCGTGGATAAGCAAAATCCCACTCGTCTAGTGGGCGGCGATATCTCTGCACTTATTTGCACACGGATTTACATACACATGCATCGTGTGTCTGTGTGCGTAGGGCGCCATGATGATATAATAGTGAGCTTGCAGGAACATGCAGGAATCAGCTCTCATATATGATGGACAAACAATTCAACTGCACGTTAAAAAAGATTTTTGCTGGATTTCAATTAGCACTGCTCGTAAAACAACGCGGATGTAGCATGAGACTTTGTTGTGCTTGGTAAGTATCGTGATATGAGTATGACAAAGATGCCGCGCTATCTGCGCTGGCAAGAAAAACACGAGGTCGACCGCGTGTTCATCGGCTGCTCAACATAACCTCGAACGCGAGCCGGCGCGGCGTCCAGGCCGGGGCTCGTCAAGCCAGCAGCATTTCGGGAAGTGTTCAGTTTTGTGAATTTAGTGCCCTTGGATGAGTTTAATAAGGGATCTGACTAGGTGTGAGTGCGTGTGCTAATGCAGGCACAAGTCATCAGTTGCTCATGATAACCACAACAACGGAACCCGGCCGACCCGAGGACACGTGCGTATAGCCTGTTCGAAGATGAAGCCTGCAAGTCATTTAACAAGTATTTACGTGATCAACAACACATCAAGGCATACTCAATACGCACAAGTTTGCGACGCCAAAAAACGATCCGTAATATTATCGGCCCCGAACGAGACCAATTAGTAATCTTGGATAATCTAAGTATTCATCGAGTTTGAATTGAGCAACGTCTACTGATTTTGCCGAAATGAGAGGTAGCAGGCTATGGATCACATTCATCAATGCAAATGGTGTAGCCACAAAGTTATTGTTTCTCTACTGATACTCAGGGCTTGGCTGTACATTTAAAGTAACATGTGAACTATGAGTACCCGAAAAAACACGTAGGAGCTACTCAGCAGATTTCTTGAATGATATTCGTATTAACAGCGAGGAGACCAGCGTTGACTGCTTCATCGCTCATTCATTATTCATGATAGAACTCCAGCTCAATCTTTCCAAGTGTTCTAAGATATCGATCAGCTATTCATATCCAGACTCTGCCCCAAATGTGTTGCGATTATAGTTCACTTTGGCACAATGAGATGACAACACTGAGAAGATATGAATAGATTTTGCTCCACTGATCTCGAATGGTATGTATGATAAATTAAAAATTTTCATGATTGATTATTGGCTCGAATATGACACACATAACATCAATTTTATTGTAAAGGACGAGGTTTGAAATTTGAGCAAGTCCGCTGGCCACTTTAGAAAGAATCAATCCCTTTCTGTACAATTCGTGAAAATAAGCCTGTTTCAAGCCTTGCCAAATGTTCTCACAACCAGGAGGATTGTTTAGAAGATGGAACTGTTCAATAAAGTGTAGATGCCAAGTACACATCTTAGTGATTTTTCTGCATCGATCCAGTTGCAGACAATATTTTAGTTCTAGTTCGAGTTTGAATGAAGATTCAATAATTTTCAAAGATGATTTGAGATTCCTTCTATCGACACAAACCTTTATAGCTTCCATTTATCTCAATCTCGCATCATGGCTTAATGTTCCACTGCATCAGAGCTCTTGTAAACAAGTCAAGATTTGATGATGATTTTATGTTGCAACATTTTCAATTTCTCGGAAATACTATCCGATTTATGAGGGAACTGTTGTAATTTCATGGTGAAAGATGATTGCATTTGGAATCGAATCTTGCAAATGCAGATCGCATCATATTGCAAACCGCGCGTTGAAATATTCTTTGAAAAATGATAACAGTGAATGTGCTATGGACCCTTGTCAAATGTGATTTGAATTTAGATGACCAATCATCGTGAAAAAATAATCGTTTAGCCAACAATCCAGGCGAAGTGGGAGAGCAATTGATTTTGTTTCTGCCTAGGAAATCATACCATAGTATGAATATAAAGTCAGACATGACTTCTTTTATTTCACGAGTAGTGTGCTTTCTCTTGTCTTGAAACTAGCAATCACTCCAGTAAAACTTGAGAATGTTTCAAATTTAGCATAACGCTCATTGAAGATGTATCATATATTCCAAGAGAGTGGTCAAGTCATGGTATATCGTCGATTAGATACCGTGGTTATTTTTTATGTTTGTAATTTATATATTATTTTCTGTATTAGTTCTCAAAATACTGTCGAAAAGAGCTGATAATCTGGAAGAGTTAACATTCTTATCGGTAGAGATCGAGAAATTTGAAATTTTGTGAACAAATAACCAGACTTGTAGAAATTTGAACTTTTTTTGTTGGAGGAGCTAGCGTTCTCTATGTCAGTCATGTTGGATCAGTATAAATAAAGTACGAGTCCCAAGGTTAAAATGTCGAAGAATAGATACTTTGTTTAAATTGCTCATTAAAATTCAGAATCGAGAAACTTCGAGGCATTTATGAGAGAGAAATGAAAACCACATCATTACTTGAATCATCGTTTTCAGCAACGGAATTGACGTCTTCATCATCAGACGTTCCCGGGCCATTAGAATTTTGATGGTCCATTTCAATCTCAATTCGTGGCGCAGAGGAGTTGTCACCTTCAGCACTGACAGCATCAACGACAGCGTCATCAGGATCAGTATCCGTAGAATCCTCATCGTTATCAGCTGACTCGGACGATGCATCTGCAGATCCATTTTAAAAATAAATATCTTATCAAGAAGTGAGTGATTCAAATGTGATGAAAATAATTTCCAAACTCAGCGTGCCAAAGGTGTAAAAACTCATAATTTAGAGGCAGAATGACAACTGGATCTCAGATTCAAGCTTGATCAAAATGTCACAGAATCTTTTCAAATTTTGTTTCAAATTTTAAAATTTAGTTGAAGAAAAATTACCGGCTTTGGAAGAGGCTTCATCACTGGAACTTTCATTTTCGTTTGCAGTAGCACTCTCGTTGTCAAGGTCCTTGATAATCCGATATTTACTCGCTCTCGAGTAATCGCCAAATTTTCGTTTCAACTCTTTCATTCGAATTTCATTCTTCGATCTGGATTTCTAATGACTTCGAGAATATTGCACAGCGATTTGAAGGAAAATAATCCATTAAACTCACATTTAGACTGTGCTGTAAAGATCGAGATATTATAACTTAATTCCAAAAAGTGGGATCATAGTCGTTAGTCAAAAGTTGAAAACTTGAAACGGCTAACGACCAATCGATTGAACATGGCGCTATTTGCCGGTCACCGTAGCAACGCAGTTTCATGCAAGTACGGACTTTGAAAACTTCCCCACAACTTGAAGAAAATTTCGAAAATTCAAGATGCACGCTCTCGTGTTGTGGACCGAAACGCAACAAATTAGCGTTGTTCCTGATGGCCATCTGCGAGGGGGAAATAATGGAGAAGCCAAATGGGGAGGCAAGTTTTATCCCGTTCAAGTTTTGATGAAAAGCGGTAAGCAGTCTTCCCATTTTCAACTTAACCTATAATATTTGTTTTGATGAAAAAACACAAATGAGAAATTCGAAATCATGACGGGTTCACCTCAATAAACAGACGGCCACCATACACTAAAACAGATTTCAATCACAAGTAACTCTGAATTCTAGTAATTTAGTCGAAATTTGATTTTCCAGCAAACGAGGCATGGTTGGATTCCTTACATGTGTCTCTCGATGGTACCATCCTCCCGCCTGAAGACCATTGTTCGAAGCTACTTGAAAAGAGGAAGATGCAGCAAAATTCTGAGAAGCCTTCGAAAAAAACTAGTCAAGAATCCAAGAATAAATATAAAGCTTCGATTCTGGGGTCTTCTTCTATCTTTGAAGCAAAAGATGTTCAACTTTCTCCAAAACCAGTAAACATCAGGTATTTGAATATTTGACATGATTTCTGATATATTTACAAATGAAGAATCTGGTTGAGCGGGTGCATGGAGTGAATTCACTTTCGAATCTAGCCAAACTCGACATAATCCACCGTTGCAAACTAGCTCATAACTTTGAATGTTTATTCCAATTTGATACTCAGTATCTTCTGTTTTGAATAGCTTATCTCTCACCAAGACCCCTGATGACAGATTCAGATCTATTTTTTTGATCTTTGCTCATTCTCTTTTTAGCAGATGTCAACATAGTGGATCAATAGTACCGTTGTTTCAAATTGTCACGCCTTCTTTCTATAATTATGGCTATTTGAGTAATTTATATAGCTTCGATATTGAGATGATTCGTTCAAGCTACTCAGTACATATTCTCTCCCGATTGAATTGTTCGACAAATGCCTTTTAATAATATCCTCAACTCATGATAATCTCCGCTGATTTCAAATGATTTGAGAAAAGCTCACTCTACGGAAAGTTGAATCTCTTCATCGATCAATTGATGCTGATGATAGTTCTGAGAGTCTGGTATTATGATCTATCGATTGCAGAGATAAATTCAGATTGGAAATTTTCAAGAATCTTGGTACGCCGATCGGTTATGGAAATTCTGTTTATCCATAGGAGCACTATCAGTGGTGAAGGACTCAGCTTGACTTGCAACAACGGAGTGTCTGCCTCTCTCACGTCGGAAGCTTGTTCAAGTAAAGGGAACTCGAGAGTGGTGCAAACTGTTGATGCAGATGGCTCCAAGCAGGTTGTGTCTCAGTTTCCAGGAAGTGAGATAGATTCTTATATTCATCATTAGAATTTATGTACACGCCAAAAAGAGTTTCCATTAGCAAAATAATTTGTTCTCACAGTTTCGCCAGAGGATATGGCTACTATTCACTCTTTCTTAGCCACGATGAAATCTCAAACTTTGGAGGAGAAGAAGGAAGAGGCCACTGGGAAGAAAAAAGTAAATTTCGAATTTTTCATTTGGTATAATTTTACATGCAAGTATTGATATAGAATTTTGCTTTCAATTTTAGGGAGATCAGAAAAAATGTACCAAGAACATTAAAAATGAACTGGTAAGAAATGTAATCAGTTGATTATTATTCTTGTTACGATTGCAACAATTTTATTGATTGAATATTTCTATACTTACTTGTCGTTTCTCTTCCATTAACAGGTTCCGCTTTTCGAGGGTTCTAACGTGTTGCTGCCTAAACTCAAGATCGAAACACTCCTAGATTCTTGTCAAAAAAAGCCAAGAGATTTGGTTCAAAAGCTCATGATCGCCATTTTAGGGAAAGAGACCCTGAAAAAATCGTCTCCAACAGGCAAGGGAGGTTGGACGCCCATTCCAACGAACATTCTTCAAGACGTAGAAAGTGAGCCAAGCTTCATGTAATTGAACTTCTTCGTGCATTTTTGAATAATCTACAAGACCGTTCAAAAAATTTCATAAATTCAGATCGTCGGACCGTCATTGAGCAGTCCGTTGGCGTCACGATCGTTTTCAAAAACCTTAATCTGAGAAATGCTCCTTCAAGGGCGATTTCAGGATTTTTGTGATAAACTCCATTAACTTGCCTCACTTGTAAGCCCCTTCTGGGCAATTGAGGGCGTACGGGTTCTGTTTCACTCGGCAGATGATTTTTGTATTCCTGGAAATGAGCTAACGCGCTCGATGCGAAAATGATTATTTCGTTCAATATTTGAGTACTATTTTCGATTCAGATTGACACGATTTCTTCCAAGTGCAAGTATAGATCCAAAAATATAGAAGTTCAATCGTGCAATGTTCTGTTATAAATTACACTCTCGGGACACTTCAAATGCTTACCGCGATATGAATCAAAAAGTGATCGATATCACATTTTTGGATAATAGAAAACTGATTAATCACTCTATTCAGGTTTCGTCCGACAAAATACAAAAAAGAAGTACCGCATCACCCACGATCAATACACCAGGTGCCTGACAGCCCAGTGTGCATCTCTGCGAGTCCCCGACAAGAATTTGAACATTGAAGGAGATGAGAAGAAGAACAAGAGAGTTATTAAATCTTCAGTGAAAACGAAAGTTGAATCAGATGGAGAAGAGTCAAGTGAGTCGGGAGAATTAGGCAACGGTTCGGACTCCAGTCAAGCTGAATTGAACTTCCAGGATAAAAAATTAGTGGAGAAGAGAGAGGTTAACTCTAAAAAATTTCCAAAGTCATCTTCAACCAATTTGCACGAAGAAGATTACGGAGAAAAAAATGTCACACCTATATATCTGGATAAAGAGAAGGATAGCGGGTCAAGCAAGCAAATTTCAGGTTCTTTGGATGGAGGTTCAAGTGTTGATGTCGAGGTTGATCTACTTGGAGAGATGAATTCAGAGACAAAAACTAATGACTCCGAGTCTATTCCCAACAGTGAATCAAGAGTGGATGACGGATTCCAAAAACATTCAGAAAAATCTGTAGAGGATGAAGAGGTCGTTGAAAAAGTTTCAAACCGAGAAGAAAAAAACTCCAAGATTTTGAACCAAGATTTAGAAGACATCTCTGAATTAGAGTTGAGGCGTCATATTGAAGAATTAGAGAAGCTGTTGCAGAAGAAAAAGGAGCGTGGGAGTTCAGAGGACAATTCTCAAGAACCAAAAAAATCGAAGAAATGATAAAGTGATGAAAAACTCTCTCTCTTACACACACACACACACACACACACACACACACACACACACACACGCACGCACGCACGCACACGCACACGCACACGCACACGCACACGCACACGCACACGCACACGCACACGCACACGCACACGCACACTGCACTTTGTTTTCAAGTACGATTTCTCTAATAAGTCCACTATTCTTATGCGTTTGTACAATGAAATTCAATAATCATTTTTTACAATGGAGTTCAATATAAATCAAGAATTCTCAATCAACAGTCGATTATTTGCCCCCCCCCCTCTCTCTTTCACGAGACGTATTTCAATTAATATATACATATGGTCAAGAGCACAGTTACTTACAAAAAATCGTCAATTCTACTCGTTAAATATTCTCAGAGTTCCTGAATTCTCACACATTTTTATTTTGTGACAGAAATCATTGGAATGAATCAGTCGCTAATGCTTAATGCGTATATTTCATTACCGACGTGTACTCGAAAATTCAATTCAAGGCTTCCAATTTCCACCGCACCAAGTAACGTTTTATTACGTTTACTATCTTGAGCATATTTTGCACAAGCGATGAACTCACGATTAATTTCTAAAATATCGATCAAAATCAATAAAAGGTTGTGATGAACTTTCAGGAAAGTTTGTTAATCTTTTTCAGCATCAAATCAAAACATGACCAAAAGGTCGAGAAATAAAACATTTTTAGAACATTGTCATTCTAGCACTTTGGAAAAGCTTCGCTGAACTTTAACAAACTTCAGATGAAGTTTTAAATTCGTGCAGATATCAAGTGCGGGAGAGTCTCATTTTTTTTGTTCATATCAACTTCTCCGGAACATCAAGTTCAAAAAAACTTCATATGAACAAAAAAATTTTTACGCGGGAACCCATTGCGATTCCCTTCAGAATGACCATTGGTAAAAGTCAATTTGATGCGATGGGGCCGAAGTAGTAGATGATTTTGGATAAGGTGAAGTCGAAGGTGCAAATCCGTGCAATCGGTCAAGATCGCCTGCAATGCTTTCGATCTTGAGCAGTGTGTTTCTTCGATTCCCCTGCATCAAATCGACTCTGCCAGGAGATCATTTTGGAGGAATTATCCGGGCAATCCAAGTAAATAGGCTACGGATCCGTGAGTTGATGGTGAGTTACGGAGAAATATACATTTGATTGTTTTTAGTCAAATAAAAGGCATTCTTCAATTGTTCCGCATGACTACACTGTAACTTACCATCAATTTACCACTCCACAACCTACTTTCTTCGATGTCCCGGACAATTCCCTTCAGAATGACCCCTTGCCAAAGTCGATTTGATGTAGGAAAACTACAGATACACACTGAAGAAGATCGAAAGCACCGCAGGCGATCTCGACCGATTTGCACGGATTAGCACCTTCGACTCTACTTCATCCAAACTCATCCACTACTCCAGTCCTATATTGCATCAAATCGACTATTACCAGTAGTCATTTTGAAAGTAATCGCTATGCTATCGATTGAAAATATTTTCAGAGACGTAGAAGATAACGCACGGGCAGGAAAACTCGAAATCTGAGCTAAAAAGAGATTTTGGACTGCATTTCTGCCACCCAATCAGAACTAATCGCTCTACGTGTGAAAAATGCCACCAAGTCCTTCCGGTTGATGTTATCCAGCACAATTTGCTCCATTCTTTTTGGATTGCAAGTGCTTACCTAGAAAGGTTGACGAATTTTGTTGAAAAACTGCAAAAAATCGAACATGTATGTCAGAATGGGCACTATAGGGGCTGCCTCTAAAAATCTGGGAAAAATTGCTTTCATCTTCTTATATCATGAAATTTGAATTTAGTGGGTGGACCGTCCGATACAGAAGAGTCGGGAAATAAGCGTCACCCTAATAGATATATCCATCCTAGGAATATCATTATCGTGGCTCTAACTCCTCCATTCCCATACGCATCGAATAAATGAGATGACTCTGTGAATTCTTCCTTAGTCACCATTAGTTATTGATCCCAAATACTGACCCACTGCCTGGTTGGCTTCCTGCGCAAAGCTCTTATCAATGATTATTGCAGAGCTCTTATTTCACGTAGAGAGGTCTTATGTCTGTTAACCGGTGAGCGCGAGTCCCAAGATTCAGAATAGTTATACCGCCAAATTGGGTAACTTTGATACAGTGGCTGCAACTTTGGTACACTCCTGAAATAGTATATTACGCAACAAGTGCGAGAAGGTCAATTCCCGCACAAGTTGCCAAACAAGTGTGAGGAGTTAATATTCACGCCCACTTTGCACAGCCAAAAGAACACATTTACGCACGCTTGCGTAAATATGCACTTTTGGGTGTGCGAGAAGTTTCGAAGTGTGCGTGAATGTTACTTCTCACGCGAGTTGGTAACGTGTGCGGAAACTTCTCGCACGTGTTGCGTATACTTTTTTCTGCAACTGTGCGCGAAGTTGTAATTAAATGCACCACTGTCCGAGCAAGATTATCTGGAAAACGAAATTTTCAAGAAAGGCCAAATTCAGAGGGATGACGTGACATCATATTTTGGAACTGTGCGTGAATGAGAATGCATCAGAGCGAGAAGGTACATTTACGCACACTCCACCAGTGCGTAAATGTAAAACTGTGCGAGAAGTCATTCGCGCATTACTTCTCGCACTGTGAATAATGAAGAGAAGTCTCATTTTTTTACAACTTCGCGCACACAGTTGCAAAATAGTACATTTCGATACAAGGGCGTAAAACGTTTTATTCGCGTCCGAGTGATGGGTTTCCGGCCCGAGCCGCAGGTGAGGGTCGGAATCATCACGAGGATGCGAATAATAGGTTTTGCGCCCGTGTATCTAACTATACTTTTCGATAAACTGTGAGTAAAAGTCGACAAACTGTGCGCAAAGTTCACTTTTACGCACAGTGTATCGAAAAATGACTTTCAGAGCTGCGCGCACCAAGGTGAATAGTTCTATCGCTCTGAAACCTATCCTTCTCACTTGGCACACACATTAACATTGTGTTAAGCCACCGCAGATCCCACGTGGATGATTGTAGTTGTTTATTGGGGCTTTTGTCGAGATGGCTGATTAAGCAGCGATACGTGAGTGGTGGTCCAATTAGTCCACCTGACAAAAACTGTTCCAGAATGAACTACTGACCACATATATCACCATATTAAAGGAACCATCGCTAAATTGGGGTGTTTACAGCATTCGGAGTTTCGATGGATGAAAAACAAGGGAAAAAACTATGAAAAAGTGTACCAAAGTTACCCCACTCCAGGTAAGAAGCACGAAGATGGGGTAACTTTAGTGAACCTCTGTACGACAGCTTTTTTTCAACCCATCTTGAGTCGAGTGATGGTCTATGAGATTTTGAAATGTTTCAAACAGCTTAGAGAAATACTTTTGAACGATTAAAATTAATTCACTCGCATGGTGAAGGGTATTGAAATATTCTGTAAAGGTACCAAAGTTGCTCAGTCGGGGTCTGTCTTTGATACACTTAACAAAACTGCGATCAATTCTTGCTTAGATACATCAAATTGAACTCTGTAGCCTGTCAATCGAAAGCTGAAACTGTACGCTTTCGAGCAAACACTCATTGGGCTGGGTTTTGTCAATGTATGTTGCAATGCGGAGCCAAACAAAATAAAAAGTACCGAAATCGTACCAAAATCACCCAATCTGACAGTATACGTCAAATAGTCCGCTGAAGTCCATGGAAACAATGTCAAAGTCTTGTAGTCTATAGCTACTTATGATTCTCACTTGATAGGAATACAATATCTATTTCAGACCTCTTGGAGGGGCTAAAAAATGTTCAGCGTCAAAAATAATCAGAGAATTTTGAGGTTTTATAGGATTTTTATGGATGCCAAGAGAAAGTAGCAGAGAACTGTTCTTTACGGAGAGGGGGGGCGGCGCCCATGGGAAGGCTTGGGGTGGCATGAATCCTCTGGCTTGTGTCGAGTGGAAAAAGTCAATTCACGGACGTACGTCACTGGAATCTTCGATATTCATAGCAAGTAGCTGGACTATTTCGAGGTTGACACACTAAATAGAGAAAAAATTCTTAATCTGTACGATAATGGGTAATACTCTTTGTGAAGCCTACCACTGGCTGAATATGATTTGTCAATCGCATCTACACACGGAGCATCTGAATCTCCTCATTTAAGTGTGAGACACTCGAGAACTGTGCTTTAGTAGCTCCAAGGAATCTGTAGTATGAAGTGAACAGAGTTATAAAACTGAAGTGATGAACTATAAGTTGTATGGCTTTCGATTGCGGGAATCTGAATTCTCTAGTGACCACGTGGAATGTTTATCGTTTCGAATTGTTATGAGGAATATGTTACTACACTGTAAAAACGTGCATGAATTTCAAGCGAAATTTCCAGCCACAGTGTATGAATACAAGAAATCGTGATTAGAATTCAACCGCCGTGGTTGAATCAAAATCCAAGCACATGGTTGATATTCCGCCAACACGGATGAAACTCAATAACTATAATTGAATATGGACGATCGAGAATATTAATTCTTTGTAGCTTTGATAGAATATAGAAGACACAAAACCACGATAATTGTTATAAGGGTGTAAGAACTTGGAAATATATAATGAAAAAGAATCGAGGAGACTGTACCTTTCCTTAGATTTCTCGCATTCAGGGCAAAATACTGACGATGCAATAACTTTTCAAATAATGAGGAACATCGTTGGAACTCCTTAGGTAATCATCGAAATACATCTGTCAACTTCTCCAATATTTAGTGCCGAATCAATGGAATAATATAGGATATCGAGTAAGAAATCATTCAACTGATGGATACACACATTTTCATTCAACCTGATCCAAGGTTTGTACCACGACCTACAACATGAATTTTATTGTATGCTTGAGCGAGTGAGTTTAGGGATGTCAGTTTCAACAGCGGCACGTTAGTTTCGCTGATGTTTTTAACGCCAAATGTCTATCAGGTTACGACCACTGTTCAAACATCTTGAACACTTTTGTACTTCAATTAATTCATGTCCCAGTTCTCACAAGATGTCTCAAATTTCTCGATGGAATAATGAGTGATTATACAATTTCATTCACAATTGTTGATTTTAAACGTTTTTCGATGACTGGATCGAGCTATGAAGTCTGTTATCAAACAAAATGTCAGCTCATCGTGTCTTCCTTATCCATCGAAATTTTTTGTTGCATAAGGAACTGATAAATTCAGAATTTATCACCAACGTGAGATTTTGAGCGATGGAAAACGATCGGAATGTATGACATCGATACAAGGCACATTGATCTGCGAATTTCTGCATCTTCGATGAGAGAATTGATGCACAGATCTGTGCCGGATGAATGTTATAGGGAACAACACAATGAGTTCAAACATAGTTTGCTGTCCGTCGCCGCCACTGGTTTCGTGATATCTTTGATTATACCAAGATCTCTGAATCCAAAACACTAAACTTCGATAAGAAGATAGGTGAAACAGATTGCTTACTGAAACCCAGGTTGCAATTTTGTTTTTGTCACCCGTACTGCCTTTAAGAGTCCGAGAATGAACGATCGTTTACTTTGATCTAGACTATTTTTGAGAATAATTAATTATGTTCTGGCTTGTGTCGAGTGAAAAAAGTCAATTCACGAACGCACGTCACTGGAATTTTCGATATTGATAGCAACTTGCTGGACTATTCCGAGGTTGATACACTCAATAGAAAAAAACTCAATCTGTACGATAATGGATAATTTTCTTCGGGAAGCCTAACACTGACTAAATACGATTCGTCAATCGCCTCTACACCTGGAGTATCTGAATTTCCCAAGTCGTTCCGTCGGATAGCAAAAGTCCGCGCCACGCGCGGGTTATTATTTCATCTCACTTCCGCGATCAGTGACCTTCATCACGAGACGCGGGTAACTATCGCGGGCAAGGGGGAGGGGGAGCGCGCATCAGCCCGCACACGTGACTCTCTTGCAGGCTCAGCAGTTCTTGCCTCGCACTCGCTAGATATACTTTACCAATATATCGATCGTCGCTTATACGTCACATCACATCTCTAGATTCCTGTTCTATACATGACGCTTCTTGAATTAAATTCATTCAGTGTCTGCAAACGATAAGAGGCTTCTTGTTTGTGATTTTCGTGGTGTCTGACGCGATTATTTGGTCGCGAAGCCGCAATCTTGAGCCCACGCCGCGATTGCTCCGAAACGTGTTATCACCTCGCGGTAGCACCCTCGCGTTCGAGCAATCCGCAGCGCTTGGCAACCAAAACGACGCGTTTTAATCGTACAATCACATCAGGATTTAATTCATGATTGAATTCTATCACCCGACCGGCTTATCATAGAGTGGCTCGACGCCCTTTACCTCACGTCGCGCGTCGGCTTCCAGCAGATCAAACCAGCGATCATCAAATGATCCAGCGAGACGACGTTCGATATTGACTCGTCTCCAACGCGCGCGGTGCACATCGCGCTCAACCGCGCAAATTCACTCATACACTTACACACATCACAGGTCTACACTATTATCTCTCTCTCTCCCTCTCTTTTTTTTCGGTGGTTGTAGGGGGAATACGCTGCGACGTAGCAATAGAGAGGTTCCGGACGGGCGATTACGCCTGTCCGATACTTCTCAAAGCTCCCGGGCTGGATTCCGCATCGATGCGGTCATCCGTACCAGATAAACCCTCTCTCCCTTCCACTTTGGCGCTGGCCATCGGACAATGGAGAGATCCACCAACTTACCAATCCGGCCCCGGCACCGCGTGAGCATTACTTCAGGACCGGCGGCGTCTCGCGCTCAGGATCGAGCGTCTCTCTTCTCGCGACTCGCAGGTGTTGTTTCTCCTTTTTCGATCTTCTTCCATCTCTTCATTCTTCTTCCTCCTTCCTTCTTTCTTCGATCTTAGTAGAGAGGCTATGCGACCTATTGATTTCTCAGATGAGAATTTCAACTTTTTCCCATAAGAATAACATAGGCGATCGGATCTTGGTTTAACATGGTAAGTATACGAAACGCAAGTCCGTGCTTTTTCCGATCATCGTCATTACACTACGTGTTGAGAGCATGGGTGTAGCAAAGGTGGTGTATGAGGATGAGGTGTGTGAAAAAAAAATCTCATCGGTCCAGCTCGGCAGTCACGGTCGAGTTAACGGTCCCGAATCTCTCTCTCTCTCTCTCTCTCTCTCTCTCTCTCTCTCTCTCTCTCTCTCTCTCTCCCCGTCTCTGTCTCCTTCCGTCCTCTCACTCACTCATTCGCTCACTCATTCACTATCTTTCGGTAACGGGATTCTCGAAATCTGATGTCTTGAAATATTCAAACGTGTGGTCAATTCGATGGTATACTCCTAAAAGGATATGTGATGCAGACTCTCGAATCTACTACCTTGAGATAATCGAACGTGTGGGCTATCCGATGGTATACTCCTGAAAAAAATATACGATGTGCCAACTATGTACATACCCTGACTGAATATATCTTTACATTTCGAGATGTGGTAACTATGTTCTTCGTTTTCGGATTTCAGTGTTGGACTTTTGAGATCGACAATGTTTACAAGCTTGGATATTCCCACTCTCTCCCTCCTCTCTTTCTCCTCTCTCACTTACATACGTTTTGTTGTGGAATTCGAAGCAGGTTCCTACTCCCAAACTTTTACTTTTTTCCCACAATTACAAACCCGAAGTTCAGTGTATAGCAGCTCGATAGTAGGCTGTTATATCCACATGTTTGATTCAACTTATTTCTGTATAACTCGTGGAAATGTGATTATGTGCATACTCAGTGGATTACATCGAGTGTACAAGATGTATTCGTTATTATTTCATCAGCCGATCACCATCTATCCATCTGTTGAATTGATTTCTCACCTGGTGAGTACTTATTTATCCAAATAGTTCAGAATTTTGATATTTTTGACTCTATTGATTCATTCAATTATTATTATTATTTTGTGGGTAGGAGTGATGGAAAAAAGTAAGATCATTTTTTTTTATTTTTTTTTCTTATTCTTACACCATTTTATCCATGTTTTTGATTACATACGATTAGTCATCTCTAACGGGGGAGATCCATTCATTATCACTAGCTTTATTATAATCACGTGTTTTTTTTTCTCGGTGTAATCGCTCACCCGCTTGATACATAATATAATCTAAATTATTCATAACAATATCAGTTTCATATATCTTATTCAAAAAACCTCTTTTTCCGAGATAACTCATAATGTTCATCCTCTCGAATAAATTAATCAACTTTTTCTTTCTAGCATCGTATATAATATTGATGAACATTTTGATGATTTGTGATGTGCTCATCATGTTCCTCAAATATTCGGTATGTTTTTGACGAACCAAATATTTTTGTAACATGATCTTTTCAAACTCCGTTTGATCGAAGATCATAAGATCTCCGCTTTTATGGATTAATATGATTAAGACTCTATAAAATTTCATCATCCATCTTAGCTTATAATTTAAACTTTGAAAAAGTTTCTTACTGGATTCAGCTCCTCGTATTATAGATATCCGCATACGCTGGTACAATCTGCAGATTTCATTCCAATCGTAAATTGTCATTCTCAAATGAGTATCCTTGTTTTTGAGAACAATTTTGAAAACACATTTTTCACCCATCTCTGCTTGTAGTTGTAGCTTACAACTATTGAAGTGTAGACTCGTGTATCGCTTTTCTTTGTCAATTTCCCCACTGAAATTAGATTTTTTTATTTGAAAAATTTGATATATTGTGAACAAGAAAAGAGAATAGAAGAAAGTACTCACTCTTTCACTTCTCGACTCCCTCTTGTTTCAACGAACTCGCTAGGTGATTCATTCATCAACCAATCTGTAACATCATTGTTTTGCGCAGGTACTGGAGTGGGTGAACGAGTTGTTGGAGGATTTGTTACCTCGTCACCGTCATCAACCATTATCAAAGATGAAGTCGATGCTGTTGCAGTCATTTTATCCTCAAAAGTCTTCAAAAATTTCTCGGAAATCTCCAAGAAGTGTCCAGTCGAAGAGAGGGTGGTTTTCCCACCTGGACTCAACTTGGTTCGGAGGAACTGAACCCAAGCCAGGTGTGATTTCTTCTTCCTTATCGCTAGAACTACTCACTGTATTATCCTGAACCAATTTATGTTTAGAGTTATCTGTATGTATGTTGGATCCTCTCTCCCCCGTCGAACTGGATACGCTACACTCTCCTTCCTCGTTTTGTTGCACGTGAGGGGGCATTGGTTGCCTTCCTCTTTCGCTTAGGAGTTATTGACTCGTACGGCGGGGGTTGGTCATCCTCATCATCCTCCCTTCTTCCACGGGAGGTAGACGGTTTTGGTGATGGTGGAGGTGAAGAAATCTCTTCCTCTTCGTCCTCGTCCTCTTCTTCACTGTCAGTTTCCACCCGAGCTGGGTAGAAACGTAACTTCTCTTCTCCCTCGTCTACAGTCTTCGTTACATACAACGGACGCTTTGGATCGTTGAATTTCTTTAAATTTTTGCTCAAATTACTTTGTATTCGATCTTTTAAATCTTTCGGGGCGAAGAGATCAAATTTTTGGTTATTTGAATGAGGATCCCTCATTTTGAGAACTACGGCATAGCCATAGTCCTTGGTTTTGATGTTCTTGACTTCATCTAAGGTGTATTTCGTACCCATTTTCAAATCTGATATTTTTTTCGATACATACTTCTGCTTGGGTGAATATGAATTGAAGATTTCCAAGTCTGCCATTGTGAAGGATTCTTGAACTCTCGAGAGCAGCGTGCTGGATCAGAGTGGAGAGACTGAATAAAGTCTATGGGACGCACACTGGGTTATATACTCTGTTTCGATAGCTCTCAGTTGTACCCTTACTCTCTTCCCACCACACACGGAAAGTAAGAATCCTTTACTCAGACTTTCGTTTTTTTGTAATATTGAGGTTTGAAGCTAGAGACTACCGAGGTTATGTGATTATCCTCATTCCAATCAAGATCACGTTCGAACTACATGTATAAGAGGTTCATAAATTTTACGCTGTCAACTTATTCCTCTCGACTTACCTTCAGGTACAAGCAACACTCATTTGAATATGCACACGTTTGGAGCGCAATCGTGGTGTGTACATGTCTCTCTCCATACATTCTTTTTAAATTGTGAAACCGGTCACGGACAAGATTTTCGATTTTAAGTTTTACACTCTCTCGAACGTGCGTTATTTATCACTGCTTTCAAACTACATATTCCAATGAGCACTGTATGTTCTTCATTCCTCATACGGTAAAGCCAACCTACGTTACGATCTTTAATCACCTACACAATGTACACTTGGAATGTACAAGTTGATCGTATGCATTTATCACAATCAAGGCTTTCCAAACTTCATGCTGATCAAACTTTATCTGTAGAAGCCATCTCACGTAACAAATATCTTCTCGAAAAGCTCTTGAATTCATCTTCCTACGCAATGTTTATTTCGAAACGTATGTATTGATGTACATATTTTTCTCGATTGTAATCCAATCTTCTCGAAACTCATTTACACTTTTTCGTTGAGGACAGTCTGCGATTTTGCATGTATTTTATCTTACACCTCTCGCTCTCCTTGATTTCGAACTTCGTTTTCGATTTCAAGCTGTAAGTATTTATGATTTACAATTTTCCTTATACATTTTTTCTCCATCGTAATCCAGTCTTCTCGAAACTCCTTTACACTTACTCGTTGAGAACAGTCTGTGGATTTGCATGTATTCTATCTTACACCTCTCATACACCTTGATTTCAAACTACGCTTTCGATTTCAATCTGTAAGCATTCACGATTTACAATTTTCCTTATACATTTTTCTTAATTGTAAACCAGTTTCTCGAGACTTATTCTCACATTCTCTTCGAAAATAAAAGTCTGCAAATTCGCATTCGAGATTGTGAGACCGTCTATGCGAAGGTAATTGGCCTTAGACCTTCAATTTTGTATAAATACAGCTTCAGACTCCACATCGTTCACAGTCCCCATAGTGCTGCATCGTACACAGACTCTTGAACTTGCGTGAGTACTCGAAATGGATAGAGAAGGAGAATCTCCAAAAAAACCTAGAAATATCATTCTGAAATTTATAATTAATGACTATTCCAATCTAGTTGATAAATATCATGCTCTCATTGGAAAGAATCTTGAAGGTAAACAATTGAAGCGTTTACCAAGACTTTCAAAGAAATTTTCAATACTTTTCGATCGAATCTTGAATATTTTAACCTCACCAGATTTCAAAGAACGTAAAAAGTTAAAAACTGGTACCAAAGCCAGATATGAGTCTTTACTGGATGGATGTTCATCTAAGAAAAATATATTAGATTATCTGTACACTTCACGTTCTCAGTCTCATATCGAAAGATCGATTTTATTTGAAGGTTGTAGCGCCTTCCTCAACCGATTGAGAACAGGAATAATTGCAAATATCAATTTCAAAAATCTTGACGAGTTTCTCAGAGATATTCAAGTTAAAGTGAGAAAGTTTACCAGACCAATATTGAGAGAGTTCCACAGTGTGAAAGTTAATCTGGTTCTCTGTATTAATTTCCAACTACCCGATGACACTTCCGAGGTGAAACATTTTCAAACACAATACAAAAATCTGATTTCATCGGATAATGTGAAAAAATGGTATAATAAAGCTTCACGATCCTTATTGGATCAGATCTCGGAATTTGAAGGTCAAGGGAGTGGGTTCAGTCTCAAAGAAATCATAAATTTAAAAATCAATGTGGTTAAATCAAAACCGATTATCGGATCATCCAAGAGTCATTTACCAGCATGGGTGAGAAATAAAAAAGGTGCACTGATAGATATTGAATGTGATGATGATTGTTTTGCGTACGCGTTGTTACCCTCGTTGTTTCCAGTTGACAAGTCTGTACAACATTTGAAAGAAGCGTACGGAGACTACCGCCTTTATTTCAACTTCTCAGGCATCAGTTTTCCAGTTCAATTGAAGTCAGTCTCTAAATTTGAGAGACAAAACTCGCAGAAAATTAGCATCAATGTTTACGGTATAGATTTGGAACAAAAAAGTTTCTACCCGCTTTACCTCACCAAAAATGAGAAACCCAAACATGCAGATTTACTGCTTCACAAGAATCACTATACTCATATCAAGGACTTATCTAATTTAATCTCTCCCCATGTGAAAGAGAGGAAAGGGCGGATTTACATATGTAAAAGATGTCTCCATTACTTTTGGAGTCAGTAGAAGCTTGATTTTCATAGGGAACTGTGTCTAAAAGATGGGAGCAAGACACCCTTAACTCCATCAAAGAATGACACAATAAAATTTACAAATTATTTCAAAAAACAAGAACTCCCATACATTGTTTATGGCGATTTCGAAGCCTATTTGAAGAGAGTAGATAAAAACCATTTCAGAGATTCTAATAATACTTATTTAGAGAATCTAAGCCATCTCAAACTAGCTCAGAATGCATATCAGATGCATATACCATTCTCGATTGGGTATTACCTTCATTGTAAACATAAGCCAAACGAGTCTGTGTACCGATCGTATTGTGGGGAGGACCCAGCTAAGTGGTTTGCTAAGCAAATGGGGGAAATTGCATCCCGAGTAGAAGCTGTAAGTACTTTCATCTTTTTTTCCTACGTTGACTCCCATATTAATCTCCCTCTCAAACTTTTTACAGGAGTTGAAGAATCCTCTCCCACTTCAGATGAGTTCTGAGGAAGAACGACTTTTCCAGCAGGCTACAATTTGCGGAATCTGTGAGAAAAAGTTTGAGGAGGACGATGTTAAAGTACGAGACCACGACCATATTTTTCCTGGTAAATTTCGTCAAGCTGCACATCGGGAGTGTAATTTATTGTACCGGAAGCAGTTTGTTATTCCAATAGTTTTCCACAATTTGAGTCGGTGAGTTAAACTAATTATCATCCATCAGTGGTGGAGGTATTTCAATAACTCGCTCAGCATGAGAATCGTTCTTTTGTTCTCATATCAACCCATCCATCCGCTTTTGCCTGTACATTTTCATCAAGATGAAAGTGAGAGTAAGCGACGCAGGGTTTGGGAAGAAGAGTGAGTACGATTACCGTGCTGAGCGTACAGGCAGCCCCCCCTATTCGCGGTCCCGGTATTCGCGGAATTCGCTTATTCGCGGTTTCTGATTTGCGGCAACCCCCGTATTCGCGGGACCCTGACTCGCTTATTCGCGGTTTGGATCTGGATATTAGAGATAATTCACCTCATGACATGTGAATTTTCGATGGATTTCATTCAAGTGTCTCATCCCAAAACAACTTTGTGATTGAGTGTTCATCATTTTCAGGGTGTTGGTATTGTTTCCTGAGACTGATTAATTGGTTATATGACAAAGTTGTTGTTACACTATCTAGATTCTTGCCATGACACAGTACGTGAAAAAGAATGCATATCCGTCAATCAGAAAACGTGATCATAAACTGTGAGCTTTTCGGAGAAATTGAAAATGTTGAATTTGCCTGCCACTAAATAAAGGGAAAATAGCCGGAGCTTTCAGAACTTCTTATGGTCACTTACCAGACATTGTTGGTGACTATGTTTGTCAATCTCGCTAGTCAAAAGTGATAGAGCTGTTCACTCGCACGCTCGTGACTGATTGTTTCCACAGATTTTGGAGTGAATCACAGTAGTTTTTCAATCGTATCAGACTGTTACTTCGTATTTTTCATATATTAATTCATTTTGCTAGGCTTATTACATGAATTTATCATTTAAAGATGATGTGTCGAGTTTTTTAGTTACTCACGGATCCACATATGTATACGTAACCCCCCTCTTCCCATAAGCTCAAGTTCCCGGTATTCGCGATTTCGGTATTCGCGGTATTTTCTTTATACGCATTAACCGCGAATAGCGGGAGCTGCCTGTATTATTGTAGATGGATTTATCGTCCATTTCAATCCTTATTCATCTTTCTCCATTTTTTTTTCATTGCAGATACGACTCGCACTTCATCCTGGAGAGTCTAGTTAATACTATCAAGGGACGAGTAACGGTCATCCCACAGAACGCTGAGGTGTATACATCCTTCACGAAGTATATTGAAGGTTCGAGGATTCAACTCAAATTCATAGACTCTCTGAAGTTCCTCAATGCTAGTTTAGATAATTTAGCTAGTATTTTACCGAACGATAGGAAATTAATTACGCACAATCTCTTCCGATCACAAATTGATGAGGCTAGTGTGCGAACGAAGATTGACAAATGTGATATATTCAATCTTTTAACGAGGAAAGGATGTTTCCCTTATGATTATCTCGACAGTATAGGAAAACTTTCAGATTCGACTCTCCCACCAAAAGAAGCGTTTTACAATTTGCTAACAGAAAGCTCTATCTCTGAGGCAGATTATACTCATGCCAATCAAATTTGGACCATATTCAACATCAAAAATTTGGGAGAGTATTCAGAATTATACATGAAGACAGATATTCTATTATTAGCAGATATCTTCCAAAATTTTCGATCAATGTGTATGGAAAGTTATAAACTAGATCCTGCTCACTTTTTTGGTATACCCGGATATAGTTGGGATGTGATGTTGTTACATACAGGGGTAGAACTAGATTTAATATCAGACCCCGACATTTTTCTCTTCCTTGAGTCCGGCATACGCGGAGGACTGGTTCAAGTTACCCAACATTATTCCGAAGCTAATAATGAATATCTGTCGAATTATGATAGGAGTAAACAGACTAAATTCATATGCTACCTTGATTTTGTTAACTTATATGGAACGGCTATGGTTCAGCCCTTACCATACAGAAACTTTTCATGGGTTGATGATACTACCAATTTTAAAGTTCAAGAAATAGCAGACGATTCGAATGTTGGATACATACTTATGGTTGACCTAGCATACCCCCAATCATTACATGAGGCTCATTCAGATTTACCATTTTGTCCGGAAAAGATGGTTCCTCCTGGGTCTTCACACAAGAATGAGAAACTTCTTGCTACGTTATTCAATAAGAAAGATTATGTTATTCACTACAGATATCTTAAACTTTGTCTTTCCCACGGGTTGAAAGTAACAAAAATCTCCCGAATCTTGAAATTTGAGCAGAAAGCCTGGTTATCATCATATATTCACATGAATACAGCTTTCAGGCAAGCAAGCACATCTGCTTTTGATAAACAATTATTTAAACTTTTCAATAACGCAGTATTTGGAAAATTTATCGAGAACGTACGCAAGCGTGTTACTATAAAGATAGTTGGCGAATGGTCCGGCAGATACGGTGCCGAATCTTTAATTATGTCCCCACATTTTAAGAGATTTGTTGTATTTAACAGTCGGCTAATTGCCGTAGAAATGAGTAAGACAAATGTAGTTATGGAGAAACCAATCCAGATTGGTCAGGGGATACTAGACATTTCAAAATCGTTTGTTTACAGTTTTCACTATAACTACATCAGGATGAAATTTGGCGAACGGTGTAAGTTATTATACAGTGACACAGATTCGTTATTATACGAGACTCCTTTCAACTTTTATAAGGACATGATACGTGCTGATTGTGTGGACTACTTCGACACGTCTGTGTACACCCCTAACAACATTTTCGGTATACCAGCAGGTCTTAATAAGAAGGCTTTAGGATATCTTTCCGATGAGTGTCCGAACAGTATCATTAGAGAGGGTATATTCATCCGACCGAAATTGTATAGCTTACAAATGGAAGATCTAGATGATCGAAAAATTGTCGAAAAAAAAACATGTAAGGGGGTAGCTCGAGTACAGTTAAGAAAAATCACCCACGATGACTACAAGAAATGTTTGTTTGAGAAAACAGTCATACGTGGAGAGCAGAGAAATATAAGGAGTTTGAATCATAATGTTATTTCTGTAGTTGAAAAGAAAGTTTTCATTGAGTCACTAGATGATAAGCGTGTTACTCTAAGTGATGGGTTTTCTACTCGAGCTCATGGAGACTTCCGCCTAGGTAATAATAATATGTAAGAAAGAATATGTATTCTCATAAAGAAGGTGTGGTGAATAAAATCAATATTTTTTTAAAATAGTACTTTTTTTTATTTCATCAAAAAAAAATCCTAATTCACACACTGAATAGTCAAATTTATGAAAGAATTGGAACATTGAAAAAAGAGTTTTTTACTTCATCAAGAATCGTATACACTGAATACCAGAATTTATGAAGAATTGTGAGTAGAAAGAGTTCTGAGCTGATCTGCAATCCTATCAATATTCCTATTATTTGCTTCAATCCTTGATATTATCCTCTGATTATTGTCAGGTTCTCGAGCGAGTCTTGATTCAATTGATTGTATGATTTTTTCCATTTGATCTAATCTCAATTTCAAATCTTCCACTGCTTCACCCGTATTATCATCTTCCTCGTCCAATTGATCTCGAAAGTCAGACAGTCGTGCATTTAATCGATTGATTTGATTCTCTAATTCGGACACATGTGCACGAGTATCAGTCAAAGCTAGATCGTAAGAAGCTGCATTATCTGAAACTAGTTTTTCCAAATTGTATGTACGATGTTG
Source organism: Eretmocerus hayati (assembly GCA_029851415.1). NCBI lineage: Eukaryota > Metazoa > Arthropoda > Insecta > Hymenoptera > Aphelinidae > Eretmocerus > Eretmocerus hayati. The sequence goes on along the minus strand of CM056744.1, from coordinate 76,434,278 downwards.
TAAATCATGTAGTTCTTTGAGAACTCGAGATTCAATATCCACACGATACTGTCTGAACTCTCCTTGAACAAATGTATTTGTAAGTTCAAGTTCATGCTTCATTCTCTGATTTTCTTGGACGAGCGAATCCAGCTTCTGCTCCAATCGGTCGTGTGATTTCTGGAGAGAGTCAATCTTAGCTTCTGAATGTTCTGCGTGATTTGCGAGGAGTTTGGACAACTCGTTGGTAATAGCTTTGTACAAGATAAGATCAGCTTGGCACTTCATCATCTCATCTCTGAGACGATCACTTCTTCGTTCGTGATCAGTAAATAATCTTCTATATTCATCCATGTCCCCGTTGAAAACTTTTTGTTGGTCCTCTTGTGATTCGAGTTTAATGGATACATAGTTCATGTGAATTGATAGATCTGATTGAATCTTCTCAATGTCTTTAGTCACACTTTCATGAAATAACTTGTTCTCGTGGAATTTTGTTTTCATTTCTTCATTCATTGCTTTCAACGAAACATCGAGCATGCCAGCAATTGCTCCAACTAATTGTTTTTCGTGAACAGGTAATTTTCTAGTAATTTTTGAAAAAACATGTTCCAATGACATGGAAATTTTATCTTCGGTACTAAGGTCAGGGGATTCAGTATCAATCTTGTTATAACATTCTGTGAAAACTTGAAGAAGCGAATGTGCGTCCTCCCCTCCAACAGTACCATCTTTGAGAGCAGCTTTCAAAATTGTGCGAAATGATTCACTCGCTCGTGTATAGATTTCATTTTCATCATCTGTATGCATAAGAAAAAATTAGAAGTTATAGAAGGTGAAAATCTCCACATTCACATAATCTATAAAACTTTTTCATATACATACCATTCACAACATGAGGCATTTGTCCTTCCCCTTGATTGGTTTCGACCTTTGAGTTTTCTCGGGTGCCTCGCTCTCTCGTTCCAACCCCTCCTGGTCTTTCATACGATACTCCTTCCTTATTGTTAGATGTATCTCCAACTTTAGAACTCTCAACAGGATGAGAAGATGAAGCACTTGCTGAAGCTGACCCATTGGTATGTCCCTGGGTGAGTGGTGATATTGATTGGGTGGTATCCATTCTTTCACTATTTCTTTTGACTCTCTCTCTCTCTCTCTCTTGTGAACGAAGTGTTCTCTGTGGTGGACAAACACCTACTGTCTGAAGAATGGCTCGTATACCCCTTTTATGAGATATACCCATCCTCGTGCAATTCTTCTAGAATAGCATGAATCTCATTCTGTACACCAGTATGACCTATTTCTGCCTCCCTCATAAGTAGGTCAAGTCTTGATACTAGCTCATTAGGATCATTCCAATAGATATGATCTACTTTAGATTCGTATCCGTGTAATACCATTCCATCTTCGTCTTTGATACGTTTCAATACATTCTTCATCATTCCAGCTCCCTTGAGCCCGTCATCCGACTGACCCTCTGATGAAGATGAGGAGAGTGGGGGTGGTTTTGTAGTCAAAGGTTTGATGACTTCCTTATACTTCCATCCTTTGGAGCCAATCCTCTTCCCCTTCGGATGATTACCAATTCTATGAGGGAGGCTGATATCTAGGATTTGTTTGTACTCATGTAGGTCGGATTCGGTGAAGTTCTGGGGTTTTGATGAGAATATAAGTTCATAGAGTCCCTTAGTACCTTTGAAAATATGAGTGTTGTCTAGAACTATATCATCAGATGATTTGATGAAACTTAACCTAGAACGACCTAGCATTGGATTGTTATCTATGAATCGAATTCCATATGTTACATCGTTTCCTGTTGATTTAGTGAAAAAGTTGGTCATATACTGTGTAGCTAATCCTCCAAGATTTTGGTGTGTTAAATCGAGGAAAGATTCCCACTTCTCCGGTTGTCTAATAACATCCCTAATTGACTGATCTAAGCCGACCGGTGGGTTGTCAACTTCCATAGCTGAGGTTGAAGCTTGTTCACGGAATGAACCCATCAAACTTCTGTTGCTGCTCTTCTTTGTCTTTTTTGGTTCCTGCAGGATGAATGGTGATTCTAATACCCTCTTATTATTTTTTTTTAGTTCGCTCAAGGCCACACCCAATTGTTGCTCTCCAAAACTGGATTTCCTGGGAATTTCTTGAATGCTCACTGGTCTGATCTGGGCATCGTCATCTGACTTTTGTGCATCTTCATATTGATCATCGTCATCATCTTCATCATCATCATCTTTCCCAAATGATTGTTCACGCCCACCATACTCACCGGAAAATTTTTCTTTTTTTACAATATTTTCAACGTTATTTTTGTTCAAGGTTATGAGTTTTTCCAAAGGTTGAACGATAGGTTGTAAGTGTTCCAGATTCAAATTGAGATCTTCGGTTTTTCCTTGTCTATAGGCTTGATGTTTTTTCCTAATCATCTGTGAAGTATGATGGATTTGATGTTTCAAATCTTCCTCACTAGTTTTTTTTCTTTTTCTTTTTTCTCTTTTCACACTCATTTTCACCACATTCTCCGTCCTCGCCTTCGTTGGTCTTGACATGATGACGTTTCAAACACGACTGATTCGAATCAAGTATGATGTAATCACTGAATTGGGATCGGTAGCGACCCTTGTTCATCGCATCGTCTTTTGAAATGGTGATGAATCCATATGGTCGGTTCCAACAAACAGAACATAGTTTTTTGAATGTTTCGAAGGTCATATCTGTTCCCACGTGATTATTGTAAACATGTTTCAAATTTCCATCGTCTTGTCTAAATAGGTAGATTAGATTTGCATTATCACGTACAAGATGCTTCGGGATCGAAGCATACGACTGGGCTAGAAAAAACGAATCAATGTTTCTGTGACGTCCCATGCTATAATATTCCTCCACTGTTCTTTGCTTATCCAACACAACGTCATCAAAAACGAAGATACTATTTTTGAGTGCATTATGAGGTTCGATAATATCTGAATTTTCTCTGAAGGTGAAATATTTTATACCTGTATCTGATAGAGACTCCATAACTTTTTCTAAAAACTTGTATTTCGGTTGATTCAATGATTTTGAGTAAACGTAGATATTGTTGAAATTGAGACCATTTGGGCTGACTATCAACGACAATATCAAAGTCGTCTTACCCACATTTGATGGACCTGCTACAATCGCCCTTATGGTTTCAGGTAATAATTTCCCATGTCGTCTAAACCCCTTCCCATCAAATGTGGAATCATCCACCTTGATGATGGATATTTTTTCTGGTTGAGGAACGAGTCGCATGTTAGCTCACTCTGACACATACTGAGGTGAATTAGGTTCGAACCAATAATAAATAATCTATCACAATCGTTTCATGAACCAGTTGTCTACTGATCTTTCGATTGGAAGCATGTAATGCAGTCACTCCGAGGAAAAGGTCTTGTGAATTCTGCTATTAACAGTCTTCCATTTGAACTCCACATTCCTGGCTACAACTTTTGTGGTCCAGGAACGAAACTTCATAAAAGATTGGCTAGAGGTGACCTTGGGATTAATAAACTTGATCAAGCTTGCAGGGATCACGATATTAAGTACTCAAAGTTCAAGGACCTCAAAGATCGGCACGCTGCAGACTTAGATCTCCAAAAGATTGCTGAAAAACGAGCGAAAGAAGGTGGATTTTTTGAAAGGATTGCTGCAAAGGGAGTGGTAGCAGCAATGCGAGGAAAACGGAGGTTTGGAATGGGACTTGTGAAGAGGAAACGTAAACTTTCTTCAAAAAAGAGGAAAAATCAAGTAGTGAATCTGCGGACATTAGCTTTAGCTAAACGAGGAGGGTTTCTTCCAGCTATTTTACCAACCTTAGCTGCCCTTGGAGCTCTTGGCTCACTCGCAGGTGGGGCTGCAAATGTTGCAAAGTCAATCAGTGCGATTCGTATGAATCGAAAGCAACTGGCTGAACTAAAGAGGCATAACTTGATGTTAGAATCGGTGAAAGGTCGTGGACTTTGGCTCAACCCTAACTCTTGCAGACAACTTGGGAGAGGGATGAGAAAGAAAAAAAAATTTCAAAAAAGGCGAAAGGGGGGGGGAGGTAAGAAACAAGTGAGAGGTACATCAGGTTCACAGCTTGCAATAGCAGCCCAACATATCCCACATTTCCGTGGGGTTTTTTCTCTAAACGAACTACCAACTCCACCTTCTTGGTTATTCGAGTCTGCAATTGTTAATCTGGGTAATGCTCACTGGGTATCATACGTCAAAAAAGGGTCTTTGATCAAGTATTTCGACAGTTTTGGAAACATCCCCCCACCAAAAGAACTGGTTAAGTATTGGAAGGAAAGTTGTTCAAATTGTAAGATTGTATACATTCGAACGCAGAGACAAACTTACCGTCAGAGTAATTGTGGACCTTTATGTGTGAAATTTATAGAAGATCATCTATAAAAAGAAGCTGGTAATGAGGAAACGAGTTAGTCATGTCTGAGAGTTTTGTAGTATCAGGTCGAGGATCGATCATTGACCAGGATATTAAGTTGAAAGAACATCTATCACCTGATAAGATCTATGAATTGGGATTGGTGAGTCTAACAACATTCAACGCCATACCAAATGTTGATCATAGAAATAATTGTTTCTATTGGGGTAAAGAGACTGTAAAGATACCAACAGGGTCTTATGAAGTTAAGGAATTGGAGGAATATTTACAACGTCTCATCCCCACCAAGATTCCACCCGATTCGTCGAGTGTGAACTTCAATGAGGAAGAAGTACCATCAGACTCAAGTGGCCCGAAACAGTTTGATGTACGATCAGTTGTCATCCGTGTTAACAAGTGCACTCTCCATTGTGAAATTTACTCCCATCACGATATTGACTTTTCACGGCCGAATAGTCTCGGCCCTCTTCTAGGATTTGAAGAGAATACATTAGCAGCTTACAACTGGCACACATCAGACAACATAGTAAAGATCAGTCGAGTGAATGTTGTTAGAGTGGAATGTAGTCTCGTAAAAGGTTCTTACATGAATGGTAATTCGTGTTATACAATCTTCGAGTATTGTCCCCATGTTAATGTGGGTGAACATTATACAATAGAACCCAAGAACATCATATATTTACAAACTAGAACGAATGAAATAAAAAACGTATGTATCAGACTCCTTGATCAGGATAATGAGTTGGTTAATAATCGAGGAGAGGAGATTACTATAAGATTCCATCTGAGAGAGAGGTAGGGATGTTTGTATATAACGAAGGTGGAGGAGGTAGACTCATTCAGTTGAGAGAGGTTAGTCGAGTCAAGCAGAGTGAACCTAGAATATCAAGAGCTCCTCTAACTCAAAAGAGTATCACTTTCCTGAAGACACTAGGCTACAAAGTGAGGAAATATGGCGGAGAATGAGGATATATTGAACATCACAGCCCCAATCCAGAAGGATGAGCGTATAATAAAAAGAATCGTAACGAAATACACTCCAACCAATTTTCAAAATTTACAAAGGAATGATGAAATACGCATACCAATAACGAGTAACGATGTATATCTACTTGCAAGTGAGGCATATATTTATGTGGAGGGATATGTAACTTTTGATAAAGAGGCAAATATTCGTCTAACCAATAATTTTACATGTACCATATTTGATGAAGGACGTTATGAAATAAATGGTGTGGTTGTTGATCAAACAAAAAATCTTGGGATTACAACTATTTTGAAGAATCTTGTTTCACTCTCTGCTGACGAAGAAAAATCTGCTAGTTGTTTTGGTTGGAATTTGGGAGGATATACAGCTGATTCTGGCTATGGCTTCAACTTTTCAATCCCATTGAACAAACTTTTCGGTTTTTGCGAAGACTATAGGAAAGTCATAGGCTTTTCCAGACATGATATTGTTCTGCTACGATCAAAGAATGATAATGATGCAGTGATTACTACTGGAGATGGATGTGCACCAATCATAACTTTAACTTCACTTTCTCTGTACATGCCTCAAATATATCCATCTGATTTAATACGTGTCCGTTTACTCAAAAATCTTGAGAGAGGGATATCACTGTGGATCCCCTTCCGATCTTGGTGTATGGAAGAGTGGGTCTCACTTCCAGAGAATACAACACAATTAACCTGGCCAATCAAGAGCACATCTCAACTAGAGAAACCTCGTTATATGATTATAGCTTTCCAAACAAATAGAAGAAATAACAAAAAGAAGGACTACTCGAAATTCGACAATGTCAAATTAACAAATATCAAAATCTACTTGAACTCTGAAGCTTATCCTTACGAACATCTACATCTCGATTTTGCTTCAGCGAAAAACACATCAGTTGTGTATGAAATGTTCAAATCTTTCAGAAGAGGTTATTACAATACTGGGAGAGACACTCCATTGATTAGTAAAGCTACTTTTGAGAGTGATTATCCCATCTTTGTATTTGACATATCTCACCAAGATGAGGCAGTTAAAGCTTCCGTGGTAGATATCAAACTGGAATTTGAATTCAAAGAGAACATTCCAAAAAATACGACTGCATATTGTCTCATAATTCATGATAAACTAGTGCAATACAATCCACTAACATCCACAGTTCAGAAAATGATATGATATTATTTCTCTTCAAGCCCACTGGAGGGGGTGAGGACCAGTGTACAAGCTCCCATGGTTATCTCAACTCATCAAAGAAAGAAAGAAAGAAGACAGTAGATCGAATTCCCACTCCAAAAATCACGTCCTTTGATGTTTGTGGACCATTTGCACTAGCCGATCTTGAGAAGGCATACCCCATGAAACCAAACTATTTATTCATCGATCTCCAAGGTTATACTATTGGATTTTCAGGTCAAGTCTTTCTACCTAAAGAAATCGCATTCATCAATGAGGAGATGAAAAATTGTTGTAAGAACTATGAACCCTTGAATTATACTGTAGAACCACCATTTAACATTAAAAATTTAGAAACTCATGAGCTTAAAACTGTACTCCACCAATTGACCTATGGTCATAATATTCCATGGGGTTCAGGGTCTATTCCATGGTATAAGAAGGTTGCTGCTTTAGCACAAGAAATTGAAGCTGCCCGTTCAGTTTTTAGAATGAATATTGTATACGTTAATTCTGACCACAAAAAAACCATTCTCAGACAGCTTTTACCAGAATATTTCCAACATAATTCAAGTTTTTGGATAAAAAATATACACGATGAATATAATGTCATTGGTGATGGATATTTTGATCGTGGATATACTTATACAGATTGTAGATATCATGATAATTCTAAGTTTAGATGCGCACTTCGCACAGTAGAGTACATGTATCAGTTGAAGAGAATATATGATTATGAGAACAATTAATTGTGAGACATATGTTTGAGTTGATAGCTTTGTGTAAGGCTTTATTGTGTTGTTATATAGATTAACTCATGTAAAACTGTATTGTATACTCTTAACAGAATAAAGCGTTTTTGGAATTTACCCCATTCTACTCCTTTCTTCAACCTCCCCTCCAATTAAACTTTTTTCTTTTCCTTTGACGATGAGTATATATCACGCTTTCTATGTGTATTGGATTCAGTTTATCCATTCAAGAGTGTTAGTCACAATGGTTCGATACAGTCAAATGAATTCGAAGGAGTATACTTCTCAGAAGAGAAGGATTGTACAAGAGCTGCACTCTCCGGCAAGGAAGAATTTTCCTCGAAGAAAAGTGATTGTATTTGGCATTAATGATATTTGGCAAATTGATTTAATCGTGATGATTAACCATGCAAAAGCTAACAAGAATTTCAAGTACATTCTGGCAGTGATTGATGTATTTTCCAAGTTTTCATGGTGTATTCCTGTGAAAAGTAAGACTGCATCCGATGTGATGTTAGCAATGAAATCAATTTTGGATAAAGAGCGGTGTAAACCAAGGAACATACAGAGTGATAATGGGAAAGAATTTTATAATAAACTGTTTTCTGGTTTAATGAGAGATAATAATATCAACCATTACTCAACGTATTCAGTATGTAAAGCTTCAGTCGTTGAGAGATACATCAGAACAATAAAGACTCAGCTGTACCGCATGTTTTCTTTGAGAGGGAATTATCGTTGGTTGGATATTATTCAAGAAATTGTTAATGACTACAACTATAAGAAAATCCATCGGACTATTGGGATGACACCTGCTGAAGTTTGGAAAAAATCTGATAGACAGACTGAAATTGAATCAAACTTATTGGATCGAGTGTATACTCGAGAACGTTATGGAGAACGTAAATCGAAGTTCAAAGTTGGTGACTGTGTTCGTGTATCTCGATATCGTTCAATTTTTTCCAAAGGTTATCTACCTAACTGGGGTGCAGAAATCTTTAAAATATCACGTGTTGATCGAAATGAGTGGCCTACTACATATCACTTGGTAGATGATCAGGATAAACCTATTACAGGTCAATTTTACTCACAAGAATTGTTAAAAGTAAAAAATCCTGATGTTTATTTGGTTGAAAGAGTATTGAAGAGAAAAGGTGAAAGGATTTATATCAAGTGGTGGGGGATGCCCTCTTCTATGAACAGTTGGATTGATAAAAAAGCTATTGTATGAAGGAGAGAAATAAAAAAGGCAGTTTTTTCCCAGATCAAGTTGTACTTTATTTATGCACGAACATAATCTCATACAAATAAGAGACAGAAGAATGTACTCTCTGGCTTGTGTCTATACCCTGGAAGAGAATGAGTGGGGTTAGTATTCCTTCAATTTATTGGGATATATGGATGAGTAGGGACGTACCTTTTCAAAGTTACTATTTGAATATTAGATAAATAGTGTCGACAATGCCACACGAATCCTGCAATGATTCTAATATTCCCAGTCTTATGATGAGTGAATGGTAGAGATCTATCATACTCACTCACCCTCTCATCAATTTCGAAGGAATCGTTCCCGAATTTGGAATACGTGAAAAGAGATAATATGGAATGTGTTTCAAATATCTCGAAAACTATAGAGAATATTTGAGAAGTATCTAAATATTGATAGGCTATGCAATAATGGTGATATGAGTCTCCGTATATGAAATCATCCATGTAGTTTATGAGAGACTTGATAATCTCAATCTGACCTAAGAGAAAAATATATATGTGATAAAATAGAAAAGGAATTTAGAATCGGTAGAATTGATTGCGACATACCTTCTCTACCCACAGAGAACATTGTTGATTATGAACTGAAAGATTTAGCTATATGAATCAAGCTTCACAGCATATATAAACTGAAGTGTTTCACCGTACTGCTTGATCATTGATGTGAGTGTTTGATCAACGAAATCAGTTATAAAACCCTTACCTTCATCGTAATATGGCGAATAAGGATCTGAGTGAGTTCTACTATGTACACATTCAACCCTTGATAGGAGGTTTGCATCATCTGATGAGAGCAACGGGGGGGGGGGGATTCGGGACCGTTAACTCGACCGTGACTGCCGAGCTGGACCGATGAGATTTTTTTTTCACACACCTCATCCTCATACACCACCTTTGCTACACCCATGCTCTCAACACGTAGTGTAATGACGATGATCGGAAAAAGCACGGACTTGCGTTTCGTATACTTACCATGTTAAACCAAGATCCGATCGCCTATGTTATTCTTATGGGAAGAAGTTGAAATTCTCATCTGAGAAATCAATAGGTCGCATAGCCTCTCTACTGATCTTGTATCTTCGATTTCTCTCTCCTTTTTTCCCTCTTCAGAGCTCTCTCTCGCTTTTTTTTTATTTTTTTAAGTCGAATATAAAGAAAAATCTGATGACAGGACATCCCTATTGGATGTCCCACCGGCAGACCATGAGCGCTTTCATTTTGCACACCCGGTGAACCGGATGAGCATGAATCCAGCGCCCGTGTGCCCTGGGGGCTAAAACCTTCTGCTCTCAGCCATACAGTATTGGCAAGCCATCACTGCAGAACTGGGGGCAGCTAACCACTATCTAACCGACCCACGCCGGAACCGCGTTGGCATTACTTCAGGGTGGGAGGCGTATCGCGCTCAGGATCGAGCGACTCTCTTTTTCCACGACTCGCAGGTGTTGTTGCTCCTTCTTCGATCTTTTCTTACTCTTCTCTCTTCGATCTTCTCTCTTCTTTCTTCTCTTTTCTCTCTCCTCTCTTCTTCCTTCTTTCTTCCCTCTTCAGTTCTACCGCAAGGGGGACACCATGTCCTGGGGTGTGAAGACCCTCCGGCCCCAGTTACTGGGACACCGTACCCGGGTTTAAGCCCGAAGCCGGTAGGGAGGAGACTAGCTCCGAGACTAGTGCTCGGCGCTTTGACTTCTCCCGGAAACCGCAAGGGGGGTTGGGGCATGGCGCCTCATCCCTGGAATGTGACGACCCTCCGGCCCCAGTTACCGCCCGCCGGAGCGAGGAGACCGCACATCTCCATCCGGCACCACGGGAGTGGGTGAGTCTAGGGACTCAAATTGGGATCGCCCTCGGGCGATAACAATGCGAGCCCGTAAGACTCATCCATCATCCCGAGGGACTCTTTGGGCTCTCAGGAAGCCTAAAAGTGTCCGAAAACCCCCCACCGAGGGGTGGGCATCGGCCTTGTGCTGAGGGCCGTGACCGAAAGTCGGTAGTCGGGGCGGAGGACTGAGCCATCACCGAGCCTGTCTCGGTGTTGGTCATCCTCCAACCCGACGCGCTGGCAGGGCGTATCCCTGCCCCGCGCCCATGGGGGCAACCGGGGTTGAGCCGAAAGGCAGGGACCCGGTATACAAAAGCCAATATTCCGTCCCTCTTCAGTTCATCATATTCCTCCTGGAATAATTTGGATCTCTTCTGTTTGAATCGGCAGACTCACTGTGATTCGCCTGATTTGAGGCGCCTCACTTCCCTTTCTTTCTCCTCCTTACGGGTTATCATCAGCTTAATGTATCCGGTGACTCAATCCCATGTCTCCTGGTTGCGGAGCAAGTACGGGACGAGGTTCTCAGGTGTGAGTTGAGCACCCAGCCATTCATCCAACTCGGCGCGCTCCCTTTGGGTGTCGTTGCACGTGAACATTGCGTGTTCAGCGTCATCCCAGTTGTCCCCGCATGACTGACATGCTGGGGATGTCCTCTCCTTGAACCGGGTCAGGTAGGCACCGAAGCAACTGTGATCACTCAGTGCCTGCGTCGTTCAGTAGTCCATCTCTCCATGGGTGCGTTCCGCCCACTTGGCTACGTCACGGATCAACCGGTGCGTCCATCTGCCATTCGCAAATGGCGAATCCCACTCAGTTTGCCACTGTTCGAGGGTGGTCTCCTTCTCGTTGTCGCGGATGATCTCCTTCATTGTCGGAGTCAGCACTCGTTCGGCTCAGATCACTTTCTGGCGGTCCCAGATCCTCACTCGCTCCGCGACGAGCAAGTGGATGGGCGGAGTACTCGCCAATACGTGAGCCGCATCTCCTGACACGGTGCGGCAGGCACGGATACTCCTCAGGGCCGCTCTCCGGTGGACAGGCCCCATTCTCTTCTCGATGATGGTCTTCTCTACTCTCTTCCCCCACTCGGGTGCACCGTACATCATGATGGAGGTGGTGACGGTGTTGAGAAGTGCGCGCCTCTTTTCCTTGGGTCCTTCGATATTCGGCATAAGCCGCTGGAGCGCCGCACCGATCCTGCTCGCCTTCTGGGTGGCTTCCTGGATGTACTTCTTGAACGACCACTTGTCATCGAGCCATACACCGAGGTAATTCAGCTCTGTCTTCCGTGGGATCTCTTGCCCGTTGATATAAAACCGGGGTAAGTTAAACCTACACCTTGTGACCACGATTGCTTCGCACTTCTTGACAGCGAGCTCTAGAAGCCTGCTGATTATCCACTCGTAGATTTAGGCCAGCGCTTCGTTCGCACGTCTACCCAAGAGTTCCTCGTTGTCGGCCCATACTATGAGTCCCGCGTCGTCCGCAAAAGCCACTATTATCACTCCTTCTGGCAGTTCGATAGACAGTAAGCTGTCGTACTGGGTGTTCCAGTTGAACGGCCCGGAAACCGATCCCTGTCCGATTCCGGTGGACAGTACCCGAATCTCTTGTCCCTCGTCGGTGTCGTACACGAGGGTCCTGTTCCGCAGGTAGTCACTCGTGATGGCTAGTAGATAGGGGGGCACTCTACCTGCTTGGGATTGATAGACTCGCTCCCAGCTCGCGCAGTTGAACGCGTTCTTTATGTCCAACGCAATGATGGCACAGAATCCTCCTCTTCCTTAGTATGGGTTCCCTACCGACGCTTGAACCCGTTCTTGGACCTCCTCGATCGCGTGCACAGTGCTCCGTCCCTTCCGGAACCCGACTCGCATTGGTGATAGCCCACCGCCTTCTTCGTAGGCCTTCTCCACCCTGTTGAGCACCATTCTCTCGTACATTCTCCCGATATTGTCGAACATGCTGGCTTGTATTTGAAGACCAGTTTAAGGCCTCGTTTGGAATACCGTCCAGGCCAGGGGCTTTGCCGTTGGGCAGCCTCTTTGCCGCTGTGAGTAGCTCTTGCATAGTAAAGAGCGGGATGGGATCTTCGCTCTCCGGAGGGAATGTCACTCTGGGTTCTCCTGCTGGGAAGAGGTCTTCCACGATGCTGCGCAAGGTTGCTGCATCGGTCGGTGCTGGGTTGCCCCTCCGGGTTCGGACCTTTGACATGACCACGCAGTATGGCGTGCTTCAGGGGTCTCCGTTAACCATGTCACATAATTCACCCGAGCACTTCTCTTTGCTTCTCCGGATAGCTAGAACGAGAGCCTTCTTTGCTTCTCGGTACGCCCTGTCTCTCCCTCTGTCTGTCTCTCCCTCTCTCTCTCTCTCTTTTTTTTTTTTTTTTTTTTTAAGGTGGTTGTAGGGCAAATACGCTGCGACGTACGAAGGAGAGGCACCGGTCAGCCAAACACGGCTGGCCAGCACCTCCCCAACAGTCCCGGGCTGGAATCCGCATCGATACGGCCATCCGAACCGGGTAAACCCTCTCTTCCTTCTCCGTTGGCGCCGGCCATTGGACAAGGGAGAGATCCACCAACTTACCAATCCGGCCCCGGCACCGCGTGAGCATTACTTCAGGGCCGGCGGCGTCTCGCGCTCAGGATCGAGCGTCTCTCTTCTCACGACTCGCAGGTGTTGTTTCCCTTTCTTCGATCTTCTTCCATCTCTTCATTCTTCATCTTCTTTCTTCTCTCTTCTTTCTTCTCTCTTCCCTCTTCAGTGCATCAGATTCCTCCTGGAATCATTTGGGCCTCTTCTGTTTCAATCGGCAGAGTCACTGTAATTCGCCTGCTTCGAGGCGCCTTACTTCCCTCTCTTTCTCCTCTTTGTGGGTCATCACCAGCTTGATGTATCCGGTGAGTCTATCCCATGTCTCCTGGTTGCGGAGTAAGTACGGGACGAGATTCTCAGGTGTTAGTTGAGCACCCAGCCATTCATCCAGCTCGGCGCGCTCTCTCCGGGTGTCGCTGCACTTGAACAGGGCATGTTCGGCGTCATCCCATTCGTCCCCGCATGACTGACATGCTGGGGTCGTCCTCTTCTTGAACCTGGTTAGATAGGAACCGAAGCAACCATGATCGCTCAGTGCCTGCGTCGTCCAGTAGTCCATCTCTCCGTGGGTGCGTTCCGCCCACTTGGCTACGTTACGGATCAGCCGGTGCGTCCATCTGCCGTTCGCAAATGGCGAATCCCACTCAGTTTGCCATCTCTCTCTCTCTCTCTCTCTCTCTCTCTCTCTCTCTCTCTCTCTCTCTCTCTCTCTCTCTCTCTCTCTCTCTCTCTCTCTCTCTCTCTCTCTCTTCCTCTGGCGGTAAGTGTTTCCACACGCATCTAACATCGCTCCGTGCTTGAACATCTCTTCAACCATCAAAACGTCGTCTCGAGTGGCACTTTTTTGCAGATTGGACTTCCTCCTGCAGGTTCATACCACTGGAGCATCACTGCATGGCTCCTGCTCGAGCCTGGGAGGAATAATTCCAATTCTGCAACTCCAACAACAACATCGAGTTGGCAGTGCCTGGCGCCGCAAGTGGCCTTTGTGCGCATGCTCGGAGGTCGTCTGCTACGCTGGCCTGCTTCGCTGTCTTGCTGTCTGCTGCACGATGAGCGACAACACCTGCTGCGTCTGCAACAACTTTTTACGCGCGGGCAGCAGAGAATGCGACATCTGCAAAAGATCAGCACATGTCAAGTGCTCGAAATCATCTCAAGGAGCAGTGACATACGGAAAATGTCTGCAGGTGAGCAAAATTCCAGCCGCGCAATTATCATCAAGTGCATCGAAGCAGACGACTTCGACTTCTCGCCTCAGCACGCAAACAGTCAGAGAGAGAAAGAAGGAGAATACTAGCTCGCATAGACGTGTGAGTAATCAGCCCATCTCACACACACGGCTCAGCTCGCATGCTGCATCAGCACTATCTCCCCCCCGCTCCGCATACCACCGCCACGGGCCGCAGCACAAAGCCCCCTACCACTAATGCATCTCTATTTATCTCCGGGAGTCTACAGCTTGCGCTAGCAGGGGGTGCTCTATCGCCTGCTGCTTCGTCTCCGTCATATGGTGCCACCTCCCGCCAGTCCACCGGTATAGAGCCCGCGAATATTCAAAAGCAGCTAACAGATGCGCGGCCCATCACTACCACCCAGTCGCTGCTCACTACACCTCCTCTTGGCCACGCTGTCGGGCCGACGAGCCGAGCAATAGCCCCATCTCGAAAACTACACCACCTCTTTGCCACGTTGTAGGGTCGACGAAGAGCAGCAGCCTCAACGTCTCGGAACGATCTGCTACATCACCAACTTCGACGGCGACGGATTCTCCTGACACCAAATGGGTACTCATAGCGCAGACTACTCTCGACCTCTTTTATGATCAATATGCGGTACTCTAGAATGAGCTTGTCGAAATAAAATCTCTCGTGAGGCGACAAAACGTAGCCATTCCCTCTCCACCTCTCACGCCAGCAGTGAACGAGGTGGATGATCACCTATTGGCACGTGTATCCTCTCTCGAGAGACTCATAGAGAAGCAAAGCTCCCAGCTAGAGGAGCTCCGCTTGGATCGCCAGCTCCTTCTGGAGCAGAATTCTACCATGAAAAGCCAGTCTCCCAATCTGACTGAGCTATTAACAGGCCGTGAAAGTAGTCAGCGAGACAGCGAATGTAGAAGAATTGAGACTAGTAATGTCGAATCGACACATCAATCTTCGATTCCTATTATTCCACCTAGGATGGACAAGTTCCCTCATTCACACGCTGGGGGGCAAGGATGGGGACACAGCAGTGACGGTCTTGAGCTTTGTAAATTAAATATTAATGGTATTTTAGAGGAAAATTCTAAGGCCTCGCCGGTACAGCTATCTGATATTGCCTACGCAGTGCTCAAGTCCGTACTCCCCTCACTGGAGAGGGCAGACATTGCTGATGTCCAAGTCCTGCAAACTGGGCGTGCGTCTGGGGAGAAGCCTCCAACAGGTATTTGCGACTCGGTTCCATCTCCCCAAGCCCCAGCTGCCATCCCGCGCACTCTACCATCGTGCATAGTCCAACTCTCCAGTAGTCGACTAGTCGGGAAAGTGATTCGGGCTAAACGTTCAATCACTAATGATTATTTAACGGCTAATAATATCCAGCCTGACTTACTCGACCCAGATACGAA
Organism: Eretmocerus hayati; assembly: GCA_029851415.1. Classification (NCBI taxonomy): domain Eukaryota; kingdom Metazoa; phylum Arthropoda; class Insecta; order Hymenoptera; family Aphelinidae; genus Eretmocerus; species Eretmocerus hayati. Next base: position 76,418,660 of record CM056744.1, on the reverse strand, counting down.
AGCTCATGTGCCGGACCGTGAAATCCTTTGAACGATCACTTGTCGTTGAGCCATACACCCAGATATTTCATTTCTGTCTCGCGTGGTATCTCTTGCCCTTGATGAGGAAAATTTCAAATTTTCTGTTGAAAAATTCACAAATCAAAAAACACTCATGCGATCATGCTCAAAACTCACTGGCATTATCATCACAGTTTCCAAAATACATCAACGGAGTCTCAGAAGAGTTTGTCCTATGGATCTAGCAATTTTGCGTTCCAAATGAGACATTGTCAATCCAATTTTCACGTTCACCGACAGTAAATTGCTTCCTTCCCTAATATAATCATCTCTTCACCAAAATCATGAATCAACCATTCGATTTGTCGTATCAATAAGAATCAATAACGACCTTTACGTTCTTTTCACTCTATTGCACCAAGTGCAGATCAAAATTCACACTCTATAGTCCATTCTTCGGATAAAGAATCCGTAGAAGAATACTCAATGTCACTTGATTTCCTTAGAACCGATTCATCCCATTCCCAATAAAGTCATCACGAGTCATTTTTCTTCGATTCAGATATCATCTACAGCTCGGAATCCTCATGCCTGATTCATGTGTTGGTAAATCAAATACATCACATATTCTTCTTCTCATTCTCAACCCTCGGCTGTCCCTCTGGGGTGCATTACACCCCAAGCCTCCTTCATGTGTACGCCACGCGCGTAATTCGAAGTTTTCCGGGCTCAGAAAGGAATTTATTGGTAGTCAAGATATGCCACTTACCGACCGTGCACATAGCGCCAGTTTTGGTGCGCGTGTCGCTCCGCAACAGCCAAGCAAAATGACCGTGGGGTTCAACACACCCCAGAGCGCCGGCTATGCGCGCTATTTTTTAGTGCATTTTCATGCAATAATAAGAAAAGTTGCAAAAAAAGGCTTTTTCACTGAAAATATTCTAGAGGACGCAATTTTCAATGGAATGAGCTGATAATTCAACTGAGTTACCTCAAGATCAAGTAGATATGAGGAAAGAATAGTCCAGTGGTCGATCTTTCAATGGAGGTCTTCATTCCAGCATATTAGGTGAGGATGAAAATTCTCAATTCATGCGTCGAAATATGTCAGAATAAACACCTTTTTCCAAGATCCACCCTCGCGCTATTTTTTCCTTCAATTGAGCTCATCTCGAGATGAATCAGATGAAATTTCAGCTCATTTGGATGAAAATTACACCGTTCACAATTTTTTCCGTGAACAAGGTGATTTTTTTCAGTTTTTTGGACATTTGTATTTTTAGGCATTTCTTATTTGCCCTTGGAGATTATCTGGCTACATTGGCTCATGAAAAACATATTAAAGAAGCTACAGAAAAATTTCAAGTCTAAATATTCAATATAATAGCTACAGCATCAATTTTTTGACTGGGGTGCAATAAACCCCAGTCAGCCAGCTATGTTATTCGGCGAAGTGGCGGCAGCTAAGGGTTATATTTCATAACCAACTTTTGGCACTTTCTGATCATTTTGATTTGTTCATCTCCGGGAGACAGAATTCATTTCCCAAGTATTCTTCCTATCGCTTATTACTTGTGTCTCTTCCCTAAAATTTCGTCCAATTCGTCGAGTCATTTTTCATAACAAATGAAAGGTATTTGTCAAAAGAAGTATCTTGTACTGGAAGATGATTTCACAGTATTTGAGAACGTGCAAAAACAGATCGATCCCAGTTCTTGGAGTCTGTTAGTGACAGCATACGCATTCACAATCTGTTTTGGTAGGGATCCGTCGATGAGGGATTATTGTACTTATGAGATAATACTGCGGAATCATGTAATGAAAATATTGTTGACTGGAATTTTGGTAAGGTATCCTTGGTAAACATGGAAATTTGGAAGAGTATATGAAAATGATAGAGGAATCATTCATTACCCATTGGAATGATCATCTGATGAAGTTCATTATTTGATAATATCGATATCTTGGATCGATGAATATTTGAATTCTCTATTCTTCATCATGAAAATCCATTTACTCATCTTGAGTTGGGAAACCGAGATATCCTGGTCTCATGGAAAACCCACGCGATTACGGAAGTGAGTCTTTGTTCACGTGGAGGCAAATAAGGTACATCCTTCCGGGGACTCTTTTTTTTTGGGAAAATTAGGACATTTTAACCTCAGTTGATCAAGTTTAGATCCACCTAAGCTCGTCCCAGAGGTTTTCAAAGAAGCTTCAAGAAGGGCTACAGTACGTTACAATATATAATTGAGATGGGTAAAAGTTCATAGCACTCCAATAACAGTCCGGTCAATTTAAACACCCTTACTTCATTTGATCCGAGTGGTACTACTATTAACGTCCCTATCCGAAAAAATCAGATGATTCATCACCTGACGGATTCCCTGATTAATCAGCTGATAAATCAGCTTATTTTTCGGCCGATGATGAATCAGCTGATTCTTCAATATTCATTTGTTACTGGTCAGTGGAAAATCAGCTGATTTTTCGAAATTCATCCATTGAAGATCTTATTACTTGCCCATTTCCCAGGCTGTTACCCCATATTCTGTGTAATTTAATATCATAAATGTTGTTCAATTCCATACTGCACTATTGTGGAATCCGAACTGATGTGTGCCGGTTGAAATGTTATACTTTCATAAACTCATAACTCTGATGATTTAGGCTCCCGGTGGCCTGGATATCAGACTTCCTACGTATAAGCCTCCTCGGCTCGCATTTTTTCTCTCTCTTCTCTGACAACCATCGTTTAGTGCACAACCGCGAAAATGAAGTCTCTCTCGCACAATGAGAGTCACTCATCCAAGTATACATTAAATTGACTCGAAAGAGTAAGAAATTTGAGTGTTCTTTTTGTCGCACCCAACAACACTAGTGATTCAAACATCTTTGGTCCTGCAAACCCAGATCCACGCTGGAAATGTACAGTTCGCGTGAATTCACACAAGTTTCATCAAGCATTTCTGAGTAGTGCCCGAGTGTCAATATGGTGCTGCAACCAAGGATTCAGTGATATTCTCATCAGAGCCACCACATGCAGCCACGAAGCCAAAAAGATGACGACGCTCGCTGACAACAACGACGAGTGCATCTAAACCGCAAGTAAGAACGTTTTAATTCAACGTTCTCCAATTTTTGATGCGTGTCACCATATGACAACGATTCCGCTTTTCGAGCATTCGTTGAACCATTTGATGCAAGATTAATTCCGTCTCTTGAATCGTTGGTGACCCCAAGCGTTACGCCATCAACCCAATATTTCAGTCAAGCATAGGTCGAATTTGAGATCAATTCCTAAATTCATAGCTCATCGCTAGCAATACCCATATCTCAAATTCACTTTCACACCCAATCTCAATCTCTTACATTTCAAGAGATCAACTAATTCTACCAATCAAGGTTTTGGTGCAAAATACATTTCCCAGTTTTGCACTCCCTACAATAGTTGTTTGACCAATCATCATGACCTCTTTGGACAAGATGTCCTTAGAAGAACTTGTCGTTTCGCATCTATCGAGTAGACAAAATTTCCAATTCTCCCACCAATTCCAAGAAGGAAGGAAGACGGGAAATGACCATTGGTGGAGCTGGAACACGCATAGGTAAAATAGAAGAGTGGTTCACGAAGGTGAAAAGAAATCCATGATAAAACCATTACTCATGGAGATTTCACGTTTGAAATTGACTGTGTCAAGGAAAATTCCTTTGCTGAGGCTGAAGAGAACTAAATAGATGCTCTCAGTGATTTCAAAGATTTTCTCATCAATAAATCCCACGTAACCGTGAGGAGCGCGAGCTCTGGTAATCAAACCACTCAGATTGTCATGTCGGAATTCGAAGCTGCTCGATTAGCCCCCATAAAAAGTCAACCTTTCGACGGATCATTCAATGATTGGCCAAAGTTTTATGATTGATCCACAGCAACTGTTATTGATTGTGAATCATTCTCGAATGCAGTCAAATTCTGTCATCTCAAAGCTCAACTCAAGGGTGATGCTGCTATGAGAATTCTAGGTATACCTCTCGAAGGAGGTAATTTGCAACGAGCTAAGTGAACTGTATGAGAACGTTTGCCGAATTGTCAATGACCAACTGGAAGAGTTTTTTTCTGTTCCTCCTATCCAAGGAGGAACAGCATCCGAATAAAGAAAATTGATCAATGGTACTGTCAATTCTCTCATTGTTTTCGAATCTCTTGACAGAGCTACCGATCATTGGGATGACTTGGTAGTTCTTATCACTGCTAGTTATCTTGACAAAAAATCCAGGACCCTTCGGGAAACTTCCCTTGGAGAGACCTCCGAACCTCCAACTTTTGCTAGAACGAAAACCTTTCTCAATATTAGATTGAGCACACTTGAGTCTATAGAGAATAGCTCTCAACTAAGTATTCTCCCGAGCATCAGTGATTCCAAATCAAATAAGAGCTATCACATGAACCAAAGGTCAAGCTCTTCATATGCTCAAAAACAAGGTGCAAAAGTTCTTCATTCTCATCAATCTGATCTGGTTCCCATGAAGGAGAAGTGTGCATTATGCAAACAGGATCATTCGTTACGAAATTGCCCCGCATTCAATGCGATGGAAGTTGATTCTCGTCGAGAATTCATCCAATCGAGAAGGTTGTGTTCCAATTCCTTTGGAACTCATGATGCTGGAACCTGTAAATCTAATTACGAGTGTCGTTCATGTGGAGGGAAACATCACTCCCTTCTCCATTTTGGACAGAATGATGTCAAGCTACGTCTCCTCGGAATATTCGAATATTTTGCAATTGGAGGGTGAACTTGGAATAACTCCAACGGAGAGAAGACAATTCGGAGAATATTCTCTTTTCCCGCTGATTCCTCTGCACCACAGAATGGTGTCTCACAAATTGTCTTTGCGATCCTTACAGCCTGATTCTACGCTAACAAAACCTTGAGAGTAAATTGTTTGCTTCGAAATGACATTTTTCGGGGGGGGGGGGAGGGGCGTGCCAGAGAGAATTCTTCAAATGAATGAATGATGATCAATATCATCATGACCGGAGGAAGGAAAAAGTTAGAAGGGAAATTGTTTTGCTGTCGAACATATTTCTGCGCGAATTTCACAACATCACGAGACTTTGACTTGCTCATTGTCTGCATGATTCAGAGCCAAATGCTACACAAACGGAATTTTGCAACTAGGTGATTCGTTTCCGAATGGATTCTTGAAGTAAAAAAAATTGTGCGAGAGAAAAAAGCTCCCAGAAAAAGACTTTTTTTGGAAAAATTGATTTCTCTGCCGTCCAGCCGGGCGGCCGCCCTGCCGCCCGCACTTTTCACTAAAAATATCACGGCGGCAGGGCGCCCGTCTTGCCGCCCGCCCCGCCGCCTGACCTGCCGCCCGCCCGGGCGGCCGCGCATCTTCAGTGGGGCAGCCCCCACCGACAAATGCAACCACTTGACGCTACAACTTACGGTGCTTCATTGCTCTGCAGACGTGGAGGTTGGAGAGCTCCTCCAGGTATTTCGAATCCAGGAGGAGATGACCAATCCAAAACCAATTCTTACTCCAGATGAACAAGCAGGGGAGGATCATTTCATGAGAACTTATTCCAGAGGATCTGAAGGTTGGTACACTGTAAGGCTACCTTTACCTTACTATGTATAACCATCAAATCTCGGGGAATCATTCTATCCCGCCAATTAACTTCTCTACAAGCTAGAGAATAGGCTTGCAGAGGACAAGAAATTATTCGGTGCCTACCACGATTTTCTTCCGGAGTACGAATCACTTGGTCACATGACTCGCCTTGATGTTGACCCTCATTCCATTGATTTCTCAAATGATTTCATCTCACCTAATCATGGAGACTCGAAAGAAAGTAATACAACCACAAAGTTGCGGACCATTTTCAATGGTTCTTCCCAGCCCAAAACAAATAAGTCAATCAATGATTATTCGCTCGTAAGAACCGATCTACTTCCAGATCTCACTACACTTTTGTCGAACTGGAGATTATACCGCTACGCATTCACTGCCGATATTGAAGGAATCAGATACGGATCCGGATTCATGAAGATGATGGAAACACGCAATCCATTCTCTGACGTGATCATCCTTCTCATCCTGTTTCAATTTTGAGACTCTACACGATAACTTATGGACTTGGGAGTAATCCTATTCATGCCAATTGTGTACGTATTTAACTTGCCAGAGACAAACTTACGCATTTTCCCATGGGATCCAAAGCTCTTGGAGAAGAGACTTATATGGATGATGTAGTCTCAGGAGATTATACAACCGAGGCTGCGAATGAGAAACAGCTGGAGCTCATCGGTATCTGCAAAGTGGGTGGATTCAACCTTCATAAATGGGTAGCTGATGACCTACAATCACTGCCTCACCTTTCTAATGAATTGTTAGCTGAAAATCCCACAATAACACCCTCATCATTACTTGTTTCGGAAAACGATTCCGTTTTCACCATTCTTGGCCTACATTGGCTAACCCATGAGGATGTTTTCAAGTTCAAATGCATAAAATCAAGCTCATCAGAAGTATGGACAAAACGCACACTTCTCTCACGAATTGCTAGCGTGTTCAACCCCCTAGGCTGGCTCGCACTAATGGTGATCACTTCCAAAATTTCTATGCAAAAACTTCGGATAGCTGGTTACGATTGGGATCAAGAGCTCTCAGAAGAACATTCTTCACTTTGGTCCCACTGGTACGACAACTTTGCAGATATCTCTTCACTCAAAATCCCTCGCTGGTTGAACTACTCGAATGATAGTTGCTCGTATGAATCACACGGGTTCGCTGACGCGTCCAAACTTGCAGTTTGTGCTGTAGTTTACCTCAGAGTCACTTCGTCAGCAGTTATTAGTGTCAAACACATACAAGCTGAAACTCGCGTGGCACCCATGAAAACCGTTTCTATTCTGAGACTAGAATTGTGCGCTGAACTTTTGTTATCCGAACTTGTTAATCATCTGAAATCTTCTTTGAAAATCTCAAATTTTCAAGTATCAGTGTGGACGGATGCCATGGATGTTCTGCATTGGCTCAATGATCATCCATCTTGATGGCCAGTTTTCATAGCTAACCGATGTTCCAAGATTATGGACTCGTTTTCAGGAATTCAGTGGAAGCATATTCGCTCTGAAGACAATCCTGCCGATATTGGAAGTAGAGGTCGTTTTCCCCTCCAAATGTTCGATTTAACGCTATGGTGGAATGGACCAGAATGGTTATCATCGCCCCCTGCGTCATGACCTGAATCCAAATCCATCCTCGAAAAATCACCCGTTCAAAAAATTGACATTCCGAGAGTTGACCTTTGGAACCACTTTCTTCTAATCTAGTCAAAACTTTTTCCAAATCGTCTAAATGTTCCTCATCATTGTCCCCTGTCACTATCACATCATCTGACACATTTGCAACTCCTCCGACACCCTGCAGAGTTTTATCAACTTTTTTTTTGAAAATACCCTGGTCCTGAATTTACCCCATACTGCATGTAATTTGGTTGGAATAACCCTTTATAGGTATTTTTGTAACTCTTCATCTACTGATATCTGCAAATAAGCTTATTTCAAATCAATTTTAGAATAACGTTTCTTGACATTTTTCACATTTTTGAATTTTGAACGAGTTTGCAAACGTGCCACGGCATGGTCAAAATTAAGCGGTGCATATCGTATTACTTTTAAATGAGGCTCGACTGTTGTTTTGTAATCTCCACAAATACGCACTTCAATATTCGGTTTCAAAATTGGCACAATTGGCGTAGCCCATTCACTCGTTTCAACAGGATCAAAGGTTTCATCAACTAATCTATCCAAGTTTTTCTCAATTTTATCTTCCAAAGCAGAAGGAACTGGTCGAGCCAACATGTATTCTGGGGTAACTTTTCGTTTTAATTCTAATTTAACTTTGCCCTTCCTATAACAACCCTTTCTAGGCCTGGAAAAAGTTTTATGTTCATTCAAAATTCCTTTCGATCTCTCATTGTGTGCAAACTTTTCTTCTGAATTCGATTCTTTGTACAGAGGCCCGAATCCGAGAGCTTTCAACCAAATACGCCGTATGATTGGTGGACTTACTGCTTGTGTTACATATACATTTCCATTAAACTTCTTTCCATTAGCTCCAATTTTCAAATTTTTCAACATACCAATCGGAGTATTCACCGAACTATCATGATTCTTGAATATAATATCAGACTCATTCATCTGTACATTTTTGAAACATTTCTCTACTAAGCGAAGAGGTATAATTGACTCGGCAGAACCTGAATCAATTTCCATTCCAAGATCAACGCCATTAATTTCAACTTTCATGAATTGTGGTTCGACTTCGGAATTACCCGGAACATACGCTAGATGGTGCATATGACGAGTTTCAGTAGAAATTTCATGAATTTCGCGAGACAAACTATCTCTATCATCATCCTCGCACGCATCTACATATCTCACTCGCTTCTCATCGCGTTTCCCATACTGCATACACACTCTGTCTGCGTGACCATTTTTTCCGCATATATGACAAACCATTGTATCACGCCACCAACACTCACTTCTCATATGATTAGATTTAACACAACACTAACGCGTTACACTTGTAGACCGTTGCATTTGTTGATGTTGCTGCCCACGCTGACTTCAATGCCACGCCGATCCTCGCTGGCCCATGCCTCGGCCTATGCTGTTTCGAGAATGTCCTCTTCCAGCCGTGTTTGTTTGCCATCCGTTTGGTTTGCCTCGTCCGGCGCTGTTGCTGCGACCGCGTGCTCGGCCTCTCCCCCGACCGCGACCTTGCGCATGCACTGGCGCCGCACTACAAGAAGTCCGGTAAATGTTGTGGCATTGAGCCCATATGATTACATGCATTTAGTGGCACAGGAATTCCTGGGTTTCTTGTAGTGCGCCGGCCCACCGATATGATGTAGCTCTTCCTGATGCGTTCTGCCATGCTCCAATTTTCGAGCACCTTCCTCTGCTGCTTCTGAGCCTAATGCTTTTTGTAACGCTACATCGAGCTCTGGATCAATAATTTCCAATAGCTCCGCTCTGATATTTTTACTGCGCGATCCAATAATCAATTGGTCAAGTATTCGATCGTCTCCATGATTTCCTGGGAATTTACAATTCATCGCCAAAGTTTGCAATGCAGCGACATATTCGCTTATACTCTCGTTGTCTTGCTGCATACGTAACCGAAAATCGTTCCGATACACCAAATAAGATGCCGGTGGTTTTATGTACTTACTCGAAGCTTCGACTATGGCGTCGTATTCTTTTCCCCCTGGTTTTTTCGGCTTGCACACCTTTGCGATGACGTCATATGTTTCTGCATTCACTTTACTTAGCATAATTGCTCTCTTCTTTTCAGAATCTGTCACACCATTAGCTATAAAATACTGTTCTAATCGGTCAACAAATCTTTCCCAGTCAACTTTTCTAATATTAAAATCCAAATTTGCAGAAATTTCTATTGTCTTTTCCACACCAGCTCTTCTTTTGTCCGTAATATATTCATTTCTCACGTCCTCCGACGTAATCACTAATTTTTCTCAGGCTGAATCTTCTGCCCCTCGAAGTAATTCTCGTGATTTTCTTCTCAAATCGTCGACTGTATCAGACGATTGATGCTCCACTTCATTTTCTTCACACACAACAAGCAGCTGCAGTTCATTCAAATTATAAATCCAAGGTGTAGCCGACATCTGAATTACACTTATCCATCCCACTGCATTCAGAAAGCACACAAAGGTTTCTTATTCCTCGTCACGGGTTATCGTATTCTTTGGCTGGTGCTATGTGTGGGAGGGTAGACGAATGACGTGTGGATGATTTCAAGGGCAAACTCATTCTGGCTTTATTGCCGCGTCATAACATGACTCGCATGGCACTGCATCGCGCGCACACAGTAATGATTCACATGTGCACAACAGCAGTCTACTCACACACATACACTACAGCCGTTGACGATCGATTTTCAAAAATATGGGTTCACCGGAAGATAACCCGACGCTCGAGTGGTAGTCGACACTCCCTAAGATTCGGAGAAGATGTAAGAATTTGGGAATTCCAATCAAACTACGAATTAATCGACCGCTTCCCCCTCCATTCACATCATTCTTTTCGACGTGGATGTCGGAGAGTTGATGGTGATCAATATTTCAGAATGAAAATTCGCAAGAAATTGACCCGACGCCCGAGCGGTGTCGACGCTCCCTAAGATTCGAAGCAGATGTGGAAATTTGCGGATTCTAATCAAATTACGAATCATTTGATTGCTTCCCCCTTCCATTGACATCATCCTTTCTGACGTTGATGTTGGAATTTCAATGGCGATCGATATCTCAAGATCAAAAATTTGCGAGAAATAGACCCGACGCTCGAGCGGTAGTCGACGCTCCCTAAAATTCAGAGCTGGAGATGTAAGAATTTGCAGATTCCAATCAAACTACGAATTGGTTGACCACTTTCCCCTTCCATCTGCATCATTCTTTTCGACGTGGATGTTGACAAGTCAATGGCGATCGATATTTCGGACTGAAAATTTGCGAGAAATTGACCCGGCGCTAGAGCGGTAGTCGTTTCTCCCTAAGATTGAAAGCAGATGTGAGAATTTGCAAATTTTCATCAAACTACGGATTAATCGACCACTTTCTCCCTTCATCTACATCATTCTTTCGATGTGGATGTTGAGAAGTTGATGGCGATCAATATTTTAGGATGAGAATTCGCAAGAAGATGACCCAACGCTCGAGCAGTAGTCGACGCTCCCTCAGATTCGAAGCAGATGTGAGAATTCGCGGATTCTCATTAAACTACGGATTGATTGACCACTTTCCCCTTTCATTCACATCATTCTCTTTGACGTGGGAGTCGAAAAGTTGATGGCGATCGATATTTCAGAATAAGAATTCGCGAGAAGATGACCCGACACTCGAGCGGTAGTCGACGCCCTCCGCAGTTCGATGCGTTATCGAGTCAGTAGATTCCGATCAAACACCCCAGCAATCAATATACTTTGTCTTTCATTCGCCACGTTTTCCGTTACCGGGGAGTAGAGGATCCGATGACGATCGATTTTCGAAGGTATGGGTTCGCCGGAAGATAACCCGACGCTCGTGCGGTAGTCGACGCTCCCTGTGATTCGGAGCAGATGTAAGAATTTGCGGATTCTAATTAAACTACGAATCAATTGATCGCTTCTCCCTCCCATTGACATCATTTTTTCCGACGTGGATGTTGGAAAGTCAATGGCGATCGATATTGAAGGAAAAAAATTTGCTAAAAAGTGACCCAACGCTCGAGTGGTAGTCGACGCTCCCTAAGATTTGAAGCAGATGTAAGAATTTGCGGATTCTAATCAAACTACGAATTAATTGACCGCTTACCCCTTTCATTCACATCATTCTTCTCTACGTGGATGTTGAAAAGTCAATGGCGATTGATATTTCAGCATAAGAATTTGCGAGGAGATGACCCGACGCTCGAGCGGTTGTCGACGCTCCCTGAGATACAAAGCAGATGTAAGAATTTGCGGATTCTAATCAAACCACGAATTGATTGACCGCTTACCCCTCTCATTCACATCATTTTTTCTGACGTTGATGTCGGAAAGTCAGTGAAAATCAATATTACAGAATAAAAATTTGCGAGAAGATGACTCGATGCTCGAGCGGTAGTCGACGCTCCCTAAGATTCAAAGCAGATGTGAGAACTCGCGGATTCTAATCAAACCACGAATTGATTGACCGCTTACCCCTTTCATTCACATCATTCTTTCTCACGTGGGTGTCGGAAAATCAGTGGCAATCGATATGACAGAATGAATGATCGCGAGAAGATGACCCAACGCTCGAACGGTTGTCGACGCTCCCTAAGAGTCAGAGCAGATTTGAGAATTTGCGGATTCTAATCAAACCACGAATTGATTGACATCTTTCCCCTTTCATTCACATCATGATTTTGACGTGGATGTCGGGAAGTTGAAGACGATCGAAGGCGTCACATGGGTATCCTCGTGCGAGTGAGATACATATTCGCGTACGCGAGGGTGAGGTGGAGAAGATGCCGATCGCGCAGAAGATGTTATCAAAACTCAGCGTACGCGAGGTGCAAATTGCTTCGGATTACGAGTCACTCGCTTGCGTGTAATTTCATTACGAGCTACCTCCTTACGAAGTGGGTGCGAGATATACCATTTTCCATCAATATACTTGGAGTTAGTGCTGTCCGTGCCAAAAAGTGTCCTTTACGCACAAACTTGGCGCATCTGCTTTTAAAATAGTATACTTTGCACCGATTTCATAAGATTGTGGCCCGCTTTTGAGCGACTCATTTCCAGCCTGAGATGCAGGCGAAGATTGATATAACATCTCCGAAGCAGGAAACCTCGGAAGTGAGGTGAGACAATTAGTTTTTGCAATGTCGCAGGCACCCAACAGTTGAAAACTTCCGAAAAAAAAATTTTTCTCAATTCCTGTGAATCAATGATATCAATTAATGTAGCAATATACATCAATACAGCAATATCAAATGGGAATTAGTTTCGTCAAGTTTTGCGAACATTGTTGTGAACTATAAATCATCAATTACGAATACGTAGCAATATTACATCGTAAGTTGACACCACATTTGACTTGTGAACAAGAATTTCTACATGATAATATATCTCTTAAAAATTTTGGATGAACACGGGACTACTTTTGCCTCATCATCGTCACTCTCTCAAGACATGCTATTCGGATGTAGTAACAATGATGCAATCGTTCATTACGTAAGCTAATCATGGCTGAAACAACCTTAGTCTGGTGGCTGGAGGGGTTCCCGTATACTTCTCGGTGTCCCCGGATGGAACACGGTGATCTCAATGTTCGCATGAACGAATTTTGATTCGCTGAATCCGAAGTTCGATGGTAGAAAGTTATCAAGCTATGGAAACAGAGATATTGATGATTTTTTAGAAACGAATGGAGAATTTATGAATTGACAGGAAAAATTTTTCTCTGGATTTTTCGGATGATTCGGCGTTGGGAAAATCTTTTGACAATTATCATCAGAACCCTTGGTTTCCTCAGAAAAATTCATCGAGTTCCGAAAAAATTGAATATATTAATCCTTCAAGACCTGTATCGCAGATGTGGAATGAAATTTTTAGATCCACCAAAGCTCAAAAGTTTCGTTTATGTGTCTACTTTCGGTATAACTGGCGAGAAAACAGGAAAAACGTTATCCATCTGTGTCAGTCGTCGGCCAGTTTCCCATGTTCCTGATTATACCATCAATGCGTAAACCGGAGCGGAAAGAGATCCTAGTGGAAGTGGACACATGAAGAAAACTTCTGAGTTTCTGTGACTCGAGAGAATTTTCATTCCACCTCTGCGCTACAGATCCTGAAAAACTGATAAATTCGACGTTTTCGGAACTCACACAGAGGGGCCCAACCTTGCGGGTCCTGGATTCGTCTCAACTCTGAGAATCATCTTCTTTCGGTGAGAAATGAAGGTATCTGAAAGAATTTGGTCAGAGGCCTCCTATCGCGAGCTACAGCTGTCGAAATGAGCATTGCCATTATAGGCACACGTTAAAAAATTCTACATATTATAGATATACTACCAATGCTAATCTCCCCAGCTGCATCTCAAGATAGGAGGTCCATGGGGATGAATCCTTGAGGATATCTTCATTTTTCACCAAAAGAAGGCGATTCCCAGAGTTCCATCGAGATCCTCGTTCCGCAAGTTTGAACCTCTGCTGGTTAGTGAATCTTTTCCGAGATAACTAAGAGTTTCCATGAAAAAAGGCACGAGACTGTTCCGACGTAAAATCACCAAAAAACCTTCCTCGTGAATTCATCAATTTTCTTTTTTGTTTATGAAACGTTGTTAATAACTTTTTTTGGCATAACTTTTCAAGATTCTACCATCGATATTCGTGTGCAGCATATCAATATTATACATGGAAATCACCTTGTTACATCCAGGGTTATCGGAAAGTCAACGGAAACTACTCCAGCCGCCAGACCGTTTGAGATGTTGCGAAAAAAACTTTTGGACAATTTGTTCTCCAGTAAGTTGTCACCAGTAATAGTAGGGATGCAGCACGGCACATGCGTACTTTGCATCTTTCACTTGGACGAAGACGCATACACCTTCAATACATTCGGTTCCAATAACAACTTTTTCGCGAGACACTCTTTTGATTCTTTTCATGAGCAAAGGTACATTGAGATCAAGATCCATAACCTCCACCGTGTTACAAACAGCCTACTTCTTTCGTTCCTGCGCATCGACAATGAAATACCGAAAACGCACATATCGTCCATCTTTTATGACAGCGTAAGAATTGTTGCTCCTCAATCGTTCTTGTCTAGCCGAGTCATACAAGCATCTATCTTTGATGATCTTTTCGTAAATCCCTGAAGGAGGCGTCAAGTTGAGATCATCTTGCCATTTACGAGGCGTATCTGTTTTGTAACAAAAGTAGCGGATAGAGTTGATCTTCTCAGTCCTTTCCGCAGTGGGTTCGTCGAGATGATTTATGAAACTCATCACAGAGCGGCTTCCGGTCGGGGCGAGTTTTTTAGCCATCATCCGGGTTGCTTGCGCAAAACTGAGATATCTAGTGAACTGTTGTATAACTCCGCGTGGGGCATGAATATTTTTCACCAGTTTCAGAATGCCAATTCCGAAGAGGTGACTACAGTGAGCCGGTAATTGTCCCCAATTGCGAATTTTTCGAGCTAGGTGCAGACACTGATGGACATTACATGTCATGGCGAATCTGGAATACAGCTTCTCAGTTTTCCGGACAAATTCTTATATAGAGAATCAGCTCCATTCATGTTTGGTTGAGCTCCTTTTTCCATCAAAAGCGTGTGCAATCCACGAACGAACAAGGCTCAATGATCGAGATAGGGTTTGGACTCTGGAAATACTGACAAAACGGGCAAACTGTAGAAGAAAATCCAGTTTCCACACTCCATTGCAGTCCACCACTTTCTGTTTATCAACGATCTAGACCACCTACATAGTTGGTTGGGTACCTCCAATTCAGCCACCGAATCATCGATCTTGTCATTCGCATTAGGAGGTAGAGAGTGGGGCTTCCCTCTATCATCAATCCATGAATTCGTGAATTGCTTGCCGACGCCTAAATTCGATTGATGCATGGAGTCAGGAACAACGCCATCGATGATTTTGAATTTCTTCAATTTCAGCAGTATTAACGGCTCATCAATGCCGTCCTTAGGTTCAACTGCATCATTTCCAAGTCCATTCATTCTAGTCGCAAGTTTAAGCATGGTTTCGATTGTGCCTCGGTTTGTGCATGGCTGGGCTGGCTCGTGAGCCATGATGTACTTTTGGCTCCCACCTCTCTTCTTTCTCCGACCCCTTTTTGCTCCTTTCCGCCTCTTCTTCTTCTTCTTCTTCTTCTTCTTCTTCTTCTTCCGAAGATTTTCTTCTTCTTCCTCTCCTTTCTCGGGATCAACCCATTTGCCTGGATTCAAACACCAGCTGCAACCACAGCCTCCATTGTGCTGGACGAAACCTTGCGTTGGAGCACGAGAAACGGAATCCACACAGGCGCAAAGAAAGTACACAATTTGACATTCACAATTTTATTGTTGATATTACACTCGATACCCTCCTCTGATACTTTGTTAGCGTTGTCAACAAACGCCCGTGTGGAGAAGTTTCCATTCGGCTTATCCTTCCCGAAGTAAAGGCGACAGGTTATAGGATTGATGACCCGCACATCTTGAGCCAATTCATTCATAACGAACTGGTATGGCATCAGAGAGAATTTCGATGATTCAAATGCTGGAGCTTGATCATTGTTGAGCAATGCACCGGCGTGGAATTCATTCCCCCTCGGGGGGTAAAGAGTCAACAAAGTCCTGGTACTAATCCCCGTCAGTTATATCTATATGAACAAGACCATTACTGCGAGGTTTGTTCATTATTCACATATAATGTTCACTGTTACTCTCAATAAACGATGAGATTTGCTCTCGAGAATCTAGGATCGCAAAAAAGTTGTTGAAGGATCGCTCACAGAAATATCCTGGTTACAAACATTACAGTGAACGTTTCGTTCACTCAAGTCAAATTTGCACACAAAAAATCTGCAAGTTGAGTAGACAGCGTACACGTCAACGCCCATAATGGAAAGAAAATATTCTTCCAAAAAATATGTCGAGTCAGGGAAGAAGGATCGTACGAAAAAGCTATTGAACATTTTCAACATTTCTGCCGTTGCTGTCAATGTGAAGTTGTCTTTCAAGGATAACTTCAGCATGGCGAGGAACATTCCTGCTTTTGTAGCTTGCAATGAAACCGATATGGGTTCGTTCCATTCGTCGTCGTCAAATAACTCGGCAAGTTTATATTCACTTCTATGGAGTTTTGCTCCACGAATTTGATATAACCCAGAATTCCAGCCCAATCCATCTCCTATTTCAGAGCTCTCGCACGTGCTTTTACCCTTGTTGACTGCATTCTGAAAATGAAATAATTTTATTAATCTCGAGCTCTTTTCAAGGATGACATGAGCGTAAACTGCCAATCAAAAGCCAAGCAGATAAACACCGCATTCATCTCATAAACGGAGGGAAGTGGAGACCACCTTTTTTTTCATTGTCAGTACACTGTTTTTGGAAATTTCACAAGTGTTGACTTGCGTGCACATTGATTCAGAACTCAACTAGATTTGGGAGTAATTAACCGTTTCAGAGTCTCGCAGATGTCATACATGAAGTTTTTATATATTCTGAGCCAAAACAGGAAGTGTGATATTGAGATGTAAGAGCCCAGAAAATTTCAGGTGCGATCGAATGTTAGTCTTTGAACTTACGGAAGATATGTAGTGAATTGTGAGTAAATTTATCCTGTATGACTATATGTGTCGTCTGTCAGAAGCAGTGGCTGATGCGTGGTGCCACCTGCAGGCTATAATATGAATCTACTTATGTGTGTTTGTATGAGTGTGTTGCGCGCAGCAGCGAAGCTGGAGAGAGAAGAGAGAGCAACTACTTAAGCTAGAAGAGCCAAGCCGGCAATATGTAACATACTGTATTGTTGTTAGTTGAATATATACATTTATTCATTATGAAAGTATTTAGTCCCAGTCTTGTGCCCCTCATCAACCCTTTGACCTTCTCAAGTAAATCAACATGGAAGCAGAATGGTACAAATCTATTATGACTAGCGAGAAGGCCATTTCTGTTGCTGACTCTGTTGATTTTCGATTGCATGAGTTCTTAGAAATTAGTTGAGGGTCTATATACAAGCTGAACATTTATCAATCAACATTTGTCAATACACTGAGTAGAGATAGCATTAAATTTGCCCATGTTGGGTTTTGCTTCTGAGGGTTCTTGAATGTAATTTTCGCCATAGGATATGGAACTTGATATTTACCGAGAGATGTCACGGCAATAGGTCGAATTGAGGTCCCGGGACTTTGAGGGTTTGATTTGGTCATTGTGATAAAATCGTGATCTCATGAAATATTCTATTGCCGTAAATTATCTTCACGGATGAATTTTATCATCAGCTTAAACATGTGAGTGCCCGGTCATTGTATTGTGTATCAGGTCAATCCAGCTCGTTGAACCCAGGAACAGATCCCATGTGGGATCAATGCGCTCGATCTTCAAATTCCGAGGGCATTAATTCAAGTTTTGTAAGCAAACTTAAAACTTCCGAGGACATCGTTGTCGAAAATCTGTAAAATGTACCGATATCTTCGAGAATGACCCGAAGCTCCAAGGATGATCAATTAGCTCTGAATTCTGATCAGTTGTTTCCACTTCTTTTGAAAGATCAATGAAATTTACGTGCAATCTAGGGAAGAAGGGCTCTGACAGTCAGTATTGGAACCATATTCCACGGATAATAAGAGCTCATAGACTCCGTGGTCAGTCTCGTCCTTCAAGATCGACGAGACCAAATGTTCAGCTTGTATATCAACCATCAAGGACGAAAAAATCTACCAAAATCACTTATGTTAGTTGAGGGTGATCAATTTCTAGCCTAAATTTCAATCCACCCCAGAACGTGTAATTTGAGTACAATTCTTGAATCCTACCCATGAGCAAATAGCGACGGTGTAGGTAGAAGAGAGCTTGCTCTCTGCTTTGAAGTTACGGGTTCAATCCCATACAATTTTGGCTCATATGATCTTTTTCTATTGTCTTTCCATCACATTCTTAGGCATTGTAGTAATCCAAAACAGAAATACTCATAAAGTTATGCGTAACTATAAGAATTTAATGAGAATGTATGAATATATAGAGTGGTCAATATCGTATTCATAGCCGTGTGAAAGTGATTGCTACATGATCAAGTATGATCAAGTACCGCTCTTGTTATTTTATCATCCTGCATTCTGTTCCAACCATTCTTACACGGGTATCTTCTTCGTCATGATTGAATGAAAGCACTTGAAATACACATAAATACAGAACCATATATTGCGTGGACTGCATGATTGAACATATCTCGACCCCACGCACACGGGTACCATCTGGGTGGGGTCCACCGTTATGACTAGACGTAAAACTCAAACCAAAGTTTCTTTTGTCACATGAGTAGTTCCGCATCAATTTCGATATTTGATAGTCGAAAATGTGCCAGGCTTGAATCTCATAAACAAAGGTTCTGAATTTGATTCTTCAAAATTTTCGAAACAGTATGGAGCATCAATTGGTTAGCGCACGAGTATCAATATTTTCACAGATCGGTACCATAAGTATAACACTAATAACGCGATAGCGTCACATCAAAGTGATATTTTTCAGGTAGTTCCCCTGTGAAAATGAGTAATAACAGATTGCTCTGTAACTACTTGAGGAAACGATTCGAGTATTCATGAACATTCGAGCGTAATCTCACAAAGTTCGGCCGTGCAAATTCACATTGATGTCGGTTGGGACTAGAAAAAATGTCTTGGTATATGTGTGTACGTCTCGTCAAAAATCTATCTTCCTCACAGCAAAATCAGTTCCTGCTGTGAGCGATCAAGATATTTTGCAATTTTCTTTCATTACCTTCCCAAATTATCCATCAACCAGAAATTTGTTTGAGGAAAAACTCTGACACGACGGGTATATCACACCCCATGAACTTTTCTAGGGGGTCTATCACTCTGACATTACCATATTCGGCATCGTGTTTTGGCTCATTCCAGAAAATTTGTAGTGAACTTTTATACGAGCTAAGGTACATTTAATCGTGAATTGGAAAGGACAATAATCTCTGTCTTTGAAGTATAGATTTCCAACATCGTCATTCAAGAGCTGCGCCTGCGAAGTCTTCAAAAATTGCAGTCTCTCAGATTATTTTCAACAGATCTATTCTAAACTTCTGCCGCAAGGCTGAAAATGGCGCTTATCGAGTGAATTGGGAACACTGATGAGTCAGGAAATGTAACCAATCTTGAGGGTCTGAGAGTTAGGACTAGGTGAGGTGTGATTTGGCGTTGATTTGTCGAATTTTGGATCGCGGAACGAGGGATAAACCAAGTGTTGATCTGAGTTGATAGTGCGATTCATCGATCAGCGTAGGCCACGCGATTGAGCTTCGACTAGTCTGTTGCTATGAATCTCATCCAATCTACTCATTATTCCGGGTCTCGTCAGACTATTGGGGAATAAGAACGATTCATGTTTCGTTGCGAGTTTCATGTATGATGGTAACGCATAGCCACGAGCGAGAAGCGCGCGAATTGGAGGAATGCTGAGAGCTTGCAGTGCACGCATCGCCTCCGCGCATTCATGTGTCTTTTGGGGGCGATGAGCGACCTCCTATACACTTGCATCTTGGAATTCATCAGTTACGGACGGTACGGGGTCATAACTCCCCATCCATAGCTCCCACGGGACATAACTTCCTGGGTATTCTTTCTTCCCAGGACGTAACTCCCCAAGTATTCTTCCTCCCCAGGACATGACTCCTCGGGTATTCTTTCTCCCCGAGACACAACTCCCCGAGTATTTGTTATCCCTCAAAATAAAATTCCGGGTACTTCTTTTTTCCCGCGGCAAGAAGCTGGCCCCCATCTGAATATGGTTGTAATCGAATGATGCATCTACGGTAAACAAACATGATCCGTTATTGTTTGTTAACCTTAGTAAAAGTTCTAGTTCTCTCGGCTAACCTCTTCAGAATTTATTTTTTTGGCATTGTAAGATTTTTAGTTAAATTCTCAATTATAAAAATCACAAAGAATGACAAAGATAATCACAAAAAACAGACGAACGTATCTGTATTTGGATGGATTTCTCTATTTAAGACACACAACGACTGAGCAAGCTGTGAACTGGAGGTGCAGGAAGTATCCTCAGTGTACTGCGCGAGTGTCTACTTCTCCTCTTGGTGAAAATGTGCGCGTGCTGGAACAAGCATCTGTGCATAGTCATGCTCCTAATAGAGAAGAAGTTGGGGGTTGAAAACTGTCTCAAATATAAAGCGCGCTGCTGTTGAGCAGCCAGGGTCGCAATCAGTACAGCTTTTGAGAGCTTTGTTGCAAGTTCCTGCTTCTGTCATTGCTGAGCTTCCTGATAGGCCAAATATGCGCAAGATGATTCAACGACAACGACTGGTAGATCATCCACCAGCTCTTCGAGATATCAAAGATTTGAGAAGCATACCAGCTAAGTATCGTAAGACTTCAGAAGGGGAGAACTTGCTCATGTATGATTCGTTCGGAGATAGAAATTACGACCAGTCTCTTGGTAGAATTAATGTTTTTGGTACCGATGCGAATCTGAAAAAGCTCGTGAAATCATTAATTTGGTACGTGGATGGCACTTTTAAGACAGCACCGGACATATTTTTCCAAATTCTTGCAATCATAGGCTCTGCAAAGCGAACTATCAATGGGATTGAGCAAATTTTGGCCCTTCCATTTGTCTATGCGCTCCTGGAGAATAAAGAACAACGCACGTACAAGGGAGTTTTCGAGATCGTCTTAGACAGGATCACACAACTTGTTGTGCCTATAACGTTGCCGCATTATATAATGTCAGATTTTGAATTAGCTATCACAAGTGCTGTCAAAAGTGATGCGGGTGACAACGTGAAGGTCTGTTCTTGCTTCTTCGAAGAGAAAGTATTGTATCGGTGCGGAAATTTTTGCAAAATAATTTTTCGGATTTCCCTTTTTTGACCCCTTAATTGTAACAATAGCCAAATAAAAGGTAGTTATCTCATTCTTCTCACCGAGATCTATAAAATGGTACCCCTGTACATTTTCCCCGAGATGCATAACGCTCTATGTGAAATATTTTCAAACACACATTGCTTATGTCCGTATGTATGTGTGTCTGTATGTTCTCTTCTCTTCTCGCGATATCTCCTGGACCCCTGGATCAATCTTCTTCAAACCTTGAGGGTCCGTTCTAAATTGATCAGCGATGAGCCCAGTCTATTGACAGCTCTATACTCTCAATACTTCCTCTCCCACGTTCAACTGATTGCCTAAATTGCAACACCATTTTCAGACCCTGTTGGTCCAAATGTTCTAACACCTCCGATTCTCAATATGAAGAGTCACTCATTGTTGTCCAAGTATTCCTTGGTCGTTCTAAAGAGATTGGTTAACACGGAATTTTGATACAAATTTTCATTTTTCCAAATTGAATTCTTTTATGTCACGTTCTATGTCACTCGAAATTTGGCCAACGCCTGTATGGATCTCTCTAAAAATTCGACGCATTATTCAGCTTCCTTGGGCGGTGGGCCCAGTCATTTTTGACGATTATCTGCCGATCCATATTAATAAAAATAGTCGTTTTCATATGAATTTCACTTCTCGTCTTTAAATTTTTTCATGGAAAATTTCAGAACTTCCCTTTCTTGACCCCCCAGCTCAATCCCTACCCAAACGAACATTGATTTACTTCATTTTACTTGCCAAGATCTATCAAATGATACCCACATACATCCATTTCTGATTACCTAGCACAGTCAGTGAATTATTTAAAAGTAAACCTTGTGTGTGTCCATATTTATGTGTGTATGTATTTTGTTCCCTCATTGTCATCGCATCTCTCCTAAACCCTCCTACCAATGTCCATAAAAATTTCAGGATTTGTTCTCAATGTATTAGTGATGTTCCCATTTCAATGTCAGCTCCTTACTCTTTATAATCCGTATATCAAGAAAAATTGATTAGAATAGATTAAGAATCATTATTGTAACATATTTGTCCAAACGGTCCAGCATCCAATTATGAACATATAAACCTTCCTGTGATCGACTTGAAATATCTCTTCTCATTCTGAATAGATGAGTTAATACGAAATTTCGATCATAGTTTCCTTCTCCAAGAAAAGTAATCATTTGATCTCTAGTTTCATAATACTTGTAATCGTACGAAGGCCATTCGTGGATCTTTTGGAAATTCTGAGTCATGATTCAACTTCCTCGTTCCATGGGCCCTGTTGCTTTCAAGAATCAGTTTTGGATCCAAATTTACCCCAGATATATTTCTGACTTCAATGTGGAATTTTCTCAAACTTTTTCAAAATTAATGGGTAGTCATTCTTCGGAAATAATAGAATCTGGAGTGATGAGTGAATTCCCATGCGAGTAATTGATATGAATATAAGGTTTATGATTGTTATCACAAAGGTGAAAGAATTATATCCGATAATAGAAGTTAATGACAAAAAGTTGGATTCGAATTCGAATGAATATCAAAAATTAATCGATACAAGTTTTCATGCTTTTAAATGATTGAACGATTAACAGGAAACGAGAAAGCATTCTGCAAATGCGTTTTTGCAGCGTATCTTTATCTTTGCCAAAATGTTTTCGGTCGGATTCAAGATGAAGGCTCACAAGTGCAATACAAAGACCCAAATGACAGAACTATAGAGGAATGTGCCCAAAAAATGTGTGCCATAGCTTTCGTCCCTCCAGACGATGTTGTGACAACATTACGATAAGTTTCTGGACCAAATTTCAGATGAGTTCATACTTGTAGCAGACTACTTTGAGGAAACTACTTCAAACCATTCAGCCAAAAGGTTTTAATATGTGATTTTCAATTCATGTACTCGTCCGCTTATTGACTTCAGTTGAACTACATCCGAGGAAGACCTGCGAGAGGTACAATATTCTGAGAGGTACGATATTCTCCTGAATTATGGAATCAATATCAAACTACTCTCGATCGGCTTTCCCGAACCAAGAATCTTTCTGAAGGATGGCACAACCGTCTCAAGAACGTGATAGGCAGATGCCATCCTAGTATTTCCCACTTTCTTGCTGAACTGCAGAATGAACAAGAGATACTGAAGTGATGCTGGAGCAACTGTCTCTCGGACAGGAAAAAAGGAAGGATCGTTCTCCTGCTCGTCAACAGCGAGAAGAAAGGCTCTTCAATATTGTGTCACTGTACGATGTTTATGTGAGAGACGATGAAATCCTCGATTGGCTATAAATCATCCCAATTGCTTGATGATGATGATGATTGAATGATATCATGAAGTGACTATTATTTGAATGTTTTATATGTAATGACTCATCAGTAAACCCTTCTGTGATGGACTTCGATTGATCCCGTATCTTCTGAAGTTTGGCTCTCGAAGTGACTCTTCAATTATCAGGAGCGGCATCAACTTCACGCTACAATGGGTTAGGACGGACTAGCGCTACTCTACGCTTTAGCTCCATATATACTTTCTTTAGCTCCCTCTAGCGACTTTTATAATAATCGATGTCGCGTATATCTAAATACTTATTGTATCTCCGTCTATCTTATTATCTAAGATTATCTTAAAGGTATCTTTCGATCATCTTTTTATCTAAACGTCATCTTTGGGCTATCTTCTCATCTTTCAGTTATCTTCCCGTTATCTTCAAGTCATCTCATCATTTACAGGCGTCCCTCGTTCAACGTGGGGATTACGTTCCGGGAAACTACCCTGTTGAAGAAAACGCGTTGAGCGAAGCATTGCTCGTATGGGAAAGTTGGGGATGCGTACCGAGACTCTTGATCCACCCACCGAGGCTAAACTTTTTTTTTAATTTCATATTTGATAGGAATCTTTCCAATCATGAAATCATCGTTGATCTGGGGATCACCATGGTAAACTCGTAAATGGATGCAGAGCGAGAGGGGTGTGACACCCGTTGTGCATTTCAAGTTCAATGAGGAAGGGGACTGATACGATAAAAATTTGAGCTCGGCGGAAAGAAGTGATTCCATGATCCGCAACAGTAATGTCCTATATGCATTCCAGTTGTCAGCTCTGTCCAGTTGCTGAATTCCCCAGAACAGATCGTGATTAATGTGACGCGAACAAATTGCCATCTTTTGCTCAGATTTTGAGCATTCGTCAGATTGGAACCAAGAATATAGAATTCTGTAACAAGTCCGCACTATCTGTTAGGGGTGCGCGTGAGTTCAGCAAGTTCTACAACCTTAGTCCTCATATTCATCCCCCAAGAATCAAATTTGAGTTCGTGAGAGTTTGGTTAATGTTTTTAGGGAATTGCCCTGATGCAAATTTTTCGTCATATTTTGGGGTAATACACGGCTTTTTAGTGAAGTCGCACAAAATTTTCTCCGAAAATTTCACATTCGAAACAACGTTGAACAAGTCCCATGCCGCGTTGGACAAAATTTGGGTGGCGTTTCAAAAACAGTGTATAACCAAATCCGCGTTGAGCAAAACCGCGTTGAACGAGGGATGCCAGTATTCATCATCTTTCATCTTCTTTCTACAGAAATTTCATCCCATGGTCTTTTTTCGAGATATTTTTACGGAAATTCAGAGGGAGACATTAGGAATTATTCAATAGTACTGTGTACAAGAATTTTTCCGGATGCATTAATTCTAACCAGTGTTTCGAGTACACTAATCCACTTGGAAATCAACTACGTAGACAACAGTTTGTACTGGTATGGGAGTCCATAGCAGCTATGTGCGTCTAGAAATTGATTTTAGAGCGGAAAAAATTATTTTTCCAAGTTTCTTGTTACAAATTCCTGCTTTTCTGTCACGTGCAGCTAGGAGAGTTTCTTACACTGCTTGATTCTTTGATGAATTCAAAAGTAAGCGTGTGATTTTTTGAAGAATGTTGAAACAACAATCTCATCAAACATTGTGAAGTTATTCGTTCAACAAAATTCAGGAATCATCCACAATTTCTTGGTGAATGCTCCTACCTAGTGAGTAAAGTTTTATCAAATTCTGAAAAACATTTAAGTTTTTCTTTTAGATCTTTATGATGCTCAATTGGAAAAAATTCGAAACTCTCTGTATAAATATTTCTATATATTTTATCGACACTCAACTAGAATCACTTCAAGGAATAATTGAGATTAAAACGGGAAGATGTATTTAAAAATTTTGCATGGAAATATGGTGAGAATTGTGGATCAATTTGTTTCATAGACTCTGAACTATTGATCGAGAATTTTTCGACTTTTTCTGTCGAACACATTACTCGATCTGTAAATTTACTAATCTACCCTTGTTCCTTATCTAGGAGATTTTGAGGAGGAGCTCAAGTTCAAATGAGTGATGAGTGGTGAATAATAGTTAAGAACTTCATACAAATTTCAAATGTTGTTATTAGGATACTTATTAATTGTCCAAACGTCCAGTTGGAGACATAACTGAATTTCATCTGATAATGAGAAATCGTTATTGGGAAAAAAGAGGCCGCAAGGATGAGTGTCTCCATAGTATGGAATGATTCTCATAGAAAAAGCATGACCTTGAATATTATTAGCGACAGGATTTTTCTATTAATAGTTAGTCTCAGTGGTGAAGAAGCATATTAGGAACTAGCCTCATCGACTTTCTGATTATTTTAGGATACTTCCAGGAAACGCGAAAATTTCAATATATCAAAATGAAGTGAAGCCTAGAGAGCGTTAGCGAGCAAGGCAGTATCGCTAGTATATATACAGGGTGTCCCAAAAGTCAGTTCACTTCCTCCCCCCCCCCCTGAAAACTCAAAATTGGCTCCGAGGATCGAAAAACCTCGAGACACGTGTCCCCTCAAATCGAGGAGGGAACTTGAAAATGGTCTCAGATTTGACCTTGAATGTGACCTTGATGGTTTATTGGAGGTTAGATCAGTTTTATTGAATGGAAACCCCTGTTTCAGACTCTGGATTCTGAAAGAAAACGAAATTTCACAACCGAGTAGTACTTTTTGCCGAATTTTTAGATGACCTCTAGGGGTCATCCTGATGTCAACATCTAGCGGCTCTCTCGAAAGAGCTGAGAGATCCATGTAATGGAACAATCTCACACCAATGCTCTCAAGAGAGAGACATGATGATATTTGTTCATCAATAGCAATCAGCACAATCCCAATCATTATAGAGTTTCAATCGCTCCAGCTGCTGCACGAACGCAGCCACTGGATCGACCGGCAGTGATTGCTATTGGAACGCATACAAAAAATCCTCGATGATACGGCTGCTCGCACAGAAGTTGTATCAATGAATGAACAATATTCTACAGCTCCTACAAGGCTTTATTGCGATTTTAGCGAAATGTGCTCTGGTGGGCGCGCTATGACCGGCTGAGTCGGGGAGCAATTTGACGATACGAGCACGGGACCGGGAGTATACTGTGGCAACCCCCTCACTCCCACACTTACATCGGCACCAGGGTGGCAAGCGTAGTGCTCACCCTCCCCTCAAGACCCTCTTGTTAACCAACCTGCAGACGATAGTCGGAGAGACTTCCACGCTCTGCGCATGGCTGGAGGGGATTGAGGGGAGGGTGAGCACTACACATGTCACCCCTGACCGGCACGTGGTCACGAGTCATGTACCCCCACTCCCGCGCTCGTATCGTCACATTGCTCCACGACTGATTCGGCCATAGCGCGCCGACCAAAGCACATCTCGCTAGAATTGCGATAGAGCCTTGTAGGAGCTGTAAAATATCGTTAATTCATTGATACAACTCCTGTGCAAGCAGCCGTATCATCGAGGATCTTTTGGATGCGCTTTAGGGGATGGGAGTCTCGATGCCCAGAAGTACGTGGAAATGTTGGAAGATGCCATCGATCTCCTAATTACTCGAATAGTTAAAGAAGAACGACGCGAGGGTCAACTCGCTCTCAATGAAGATTTGCTGACATACCAACAGGATGGACATCGAGTAGGATTGCACAGCAATATCTAAGTACTCAATACCCTGGCAGATGGATAGGAAAATTTGACGTGATACCATGGGCTCCTAAGTCTCCTGACTTGAATCCTTCGGATTTTTCCTGTGGGGAAATCTCAAGGATGTTATCCAAAAAGAACCTGCACCAGCAAATCTAGAAGAACTGAGACAGAAGATAGTATTAGAGTGTGGTAGGATATCCTCTGAAACCATACGGGAAGTGGGCGAAGAGTTTGAGACTCGTTTGTACCACTGCTTCGAAATTCAATGTGGACACTTTGAGCACCTCATCTGAGTATGAATTAACCAATATTATACAGAGACTTGAGTTTAGTACAATGTAACTGACTCAAAGCCGAGAGTTCTAATCAATAGTGCATAAGATTAGTCATTAAGTTGATGAGGGATTCATTTAGGATAGAGTGTTATCTGATAAACTTGTTAGCTGAAGAATACTCTTGATTGAATTGAATAACACCAATTCCAAATTGCCACTTTTCCACTCCTCTCCTATTCAGTTTCCGCAATACACTCCACCTCATTCGGAATAAGCCTTCGATCACCTGCGCGATTAGCAGAGAGCCATATTTTGACCCTGGGTACAGAGATTTGTGACTCCAAGATGGTCTTTGAAGGTCATCTACGCGATTCGTAGAGAGTCATATCTGGCTCAAAATCTGTCAGATCCTCAGGGCCCAGACTCAAAAATAGGGGTTTCCATTAAGAAACCGATCTCATCCCGCGAAAAACTATCAAGGTCACATTCAAGGTCAACTCTGAGACCATTAACGAGCTTGCTCCTCGACTTCGAAAGACACGTGTTTCAGAGTTTTTCTGATACCCGGAGCCTTTTTCGAGTTTTGAGAGTCAAGGTTACGTTCAAGGTCACAGGTCAAGGGTAAGGATGAGGCTGAGAAATTCTTCTGAGAGAAACCTCTCAGGACAAGACCATCGCGTTAGGTCTGGTACGTTAATCCACCCCCAGATACTTTTGACCCCAGGATGACTCCCAGAGGTCATCTAAAAAGTCGGCAAAAAGTACTATTTGGACGTGAAATTTCGTGCTTTTCCAGGATCCAGAGTCTAAAAAGAACTGACCAGGCCTCTAAAAAACCACCAAGGTCACATTCGAGGTCAAATCTGAGACTATTTTCGAGCTTCCCCTCGATTTTAAGGGACACGTGTCTCGGGGTTCTTCGATCCCTGGAACCAGTTATGAGTTTTTTTCTTGGGGGGGGGGGGGGGCTGACTCTTGGGACACCTAGTATATTACACTGAGGTGAAAACAAATACAAATAAGCTGTGTACTTGATGTGGGAAGTGGATCGAACGGTCTGATGCGGCTCGCGCGAATCACGGGTTATATGCCCTCGGCTCGTGGTGGGTCGCATCGTGGAAGGTGCAAAGTTTGGCAAAACGTGATCGCGCGATGCATTGCTCGCGGTATGCATCGGCGATCAGTTTTGCCGAACCGACGACAGAGTGATTGCTTAATGATTCTTTCTTGAGTAATCGAGTTTAAAGAGTTGTTTCGCCGTGCGGGAAATCGTCTACATTAGCCAGCAGAAATCCGGGCATTCCTCAAGGAACTAAGGCCGGTCCTCCTTTCTTCTCGTTGAGTATGAGTGATCTTCCGGATGTATTGCAATACTGTTACCACCACTTGTACGCTGATGATGCTACTTTGATTACTCTGGTCCTATCAGTGAGGTAGAAAGTATTTCACGTAAGGTGAACGAAGATTCTAAAAACGTTTATGAGTATGCCGTTTCGAATGGATTGAAAATCAACGAAGGCAAAACAGAAGCTTGTTGGTTCGGTTCTCCGACGTTCATCAAACGTCTCAAAGCTCATCCACCTTCACCTGTTTGCGTAAATGGTCAAGTCATTCCATACAGTGATACGATTAAGATCCCAGGTGTTACACTTGACAGCAACTTAATGATGCAAGAACAGTGCAACGTTACTGCTCGCAAATCATTTGCAGCTTTGACTGAATTGAGAAAATTCAAGGATAGTATACCACGTGACACTAAATTGATTGTTGTCAAGTCACTCGTGTTCCCTTATCTTGACTACTGCGTAGGTCTTCTTTGGGATTTATCGGATCAACTTGTTGTGAAGTTGAGTAGATGTAAGAATGCAGCCCTCCGGTACGCAACTGGGCTGAGGAAGTTTGACCACATCACTCTAGCGTATGCGGAGAATCGAATCATGTCATTTTCTCAAAGACGCGTATATTTGAGCCTGTGTTTGTTATCTAATATTTTGAAGTCAAGAGAGCCCGATTATCTCGCACAAAAGTTCAGTTTTCGTCCACCAGACAAGATTCGCTCCAAACGCACGTCCAATCTAGAATTAATGATCCACTTTCCCCGTACATCCACGTTTGGAGACTCATTCACCATGTCAGTTTGTCGGGAGTGGAAAAAACCCCTTCCAAAATCCGTCAAAAGTTTTCCAAGCCGTGTTTCAAATTGCTGTTAGAGATTTATTTATCGGAAGGTGAAAATTGGAACTAGTCTCGTTGGACTAACTGCATGGACCTTTTATGATTACGGGGAGATGTATAGATGAAATTATCATCTTTAGTGCTACGTCTTCATTTTACGTATGTGATGACTTTATCTTAATTAGGTTAAGTTTAGCTTTAGTTTATTAGGTTTAGTATATTATATTTTTATATGAGTACTGCGCTGCAGTGGAATTTTGATTCCTCGTGCAATCTATGTGACGTGAATATTTTTGCAACACGACGACAAAGACATTCATTCATTCATTCAATGAGAGTAATCAACTCTGGCGTCACAATGGTCGATATATTCAGTAAATGAGAGAGATGGTGGGTAACTATATATGGAACAAATTTGAAGAGGTGATCTGAACGTAGTGTGACGAGTCTCCTTCCACCTTTACACGCTCACGTTTGGCTCCAAAATTGATCGTGGTATCCTTGCTGATCTTATGACTCTCAAGAATTGAGATTGATATTCTGACCCTGTATGATGAATTCCACGCCAAAGCGACCTACGGAAAGGGGTCATCTCTCAGATTCTTTTTTAACCTTTTTCATTCGATTGTATGGCCCAAAATAGGAACTTCGGACCACCTATGGGGCCCAAAAAAAAATTCCTCCTCTCCATTGCACGCACATCCGTGAACAGACCAAAAATTTATCGTGTGAAAATCGATGCTCTCTTATTCACGAAAATAGAAATATTTCGAGTTTTTGGATAGCTATCGATTCGCGGGTTGCGGCATCTGAAAGGGCATCAAAAAACCTATCGAAAACGTTGTCGGAAATTCTTTCTCTGTGATTTGGGGGCCTCCTGGAGGCAAAAGAGTGTTTTTCACTAAAATGTTGATTTCTCAAAAAGCCATCTCTTTTATTCTCTCAAAATCATATATTTGACGTAAAATTTTGCGTTCTTTTGAAAAAAATGGGTTTCAGAGAAGTTTGGGGCGATCCAAGTGACTTATGAGCCATTTTTTGAAAATTCGATTCTTTCGGTTTCAGAAAAAGGCGATTTTCTGCGCATGCGCACAAACGTAGACTTTCGTGACCACTTTCAATAGTAAGCTGACAAAATTTCCTATAGAATGACTACTCGCAAAGTTAAAATTCATGCACTGAAACGCGATCTGCAAGGATTAATTATGTCGAATCAAAATCACATGAAAATTCAGCCCATTAACGCCTTTGTGGCGCCTGCTGAGATGACACATTCACGAGATCTTCTCGGGACTCAATTTTGAGTACGAAATTGACCTGAAAAAAATTCGGACCACATGGTTCCAACGTAAAATTGTATGAACTTTCAAAATATGCGAAGAAAAACCCCGTTTGAGGCGAACCCGAGGTGCGACATTCAATTTTTCGCAATTTTGAATGTGAAATATCGTATTTTCTGGCGAAAAATTGAATGTAGCACCTCGGGTTCGCCTCAAACGGGGTTTTTGTTCGCATATTTTGAAAGTACATACAATTTTACGTTGAAACCATGTGGTCCGAATTTTTTTCAGGTCAATTTCGTACTCAAAATTGAGTCCCGAGAAGATCTCGTGAATGTGTCATCTCAGCAGGCGCCACGAAGGCATTAATAGGCTGAACTTTCATGTGATTTTGATTCGACATAATTAATCCTTGCAGATCGCGTTTCAGTGCATGAATTTTAACTTTGCGGGTAGTCATTCTATAGGAAATTTTGTCAGCTTACTATTGAAAGTGATCACGAAAGTCTACGTTTGTGCGCATGCGCAGAAAATCGCCTTTTTCTGAAACCGAAAGAATCGAATTTTCAAAAAATGGCTCATAAGTCACTTGGATCGCCCCAAACTTCTCTGAAACCCATTTTTTTCGAAAGAACGCAAAATTTTACGTCAAATATATGATTTTAAAGAAATAAAAAAAATGGCTTTTCGAGAAATCAACATTTTAGTGAAAAACACTCTTTTGCCTCCAGGAAGCCCCCAAATCACAGAGAAGAAATTTCCGACAACGTTTTCGATAGGTTTTTTGATGCCCTTTCAGATGCCGCAACCCGCAAATCGATAGCTATCCAAAAACTCGAAATATTTCCATTTTCGTGAATAAGAGAGCATCGATTTTTACACGATAAATTTTCGGTCTGTTGACGGATGTGCGTGCAATGGAGATGGGAAATTTTTTTTGGGCCCCATAGGTGGTCCAAAGTTCCTATTTTGGGCCATACAATCGAATGAAAAAGGTTAAAAAAGAATCTGAGAGATGACCCCTTTCCGTAGGTCGCTTTGGCGTGGAATTCATCATATATAGATGGAGGAAGAGGGGGAGGTCAGTCATATTCGCCAAGTTTGACTTCCACAAGGAGTGAGGTGGGAAGCAAAGTCATACTTCCAGAGTTGAGTATCAAGAATCACTCTTCATAAGAATTGTAGAGGACTCGCTCCGATTCATCAATTCCAAAGACGTAACGTGGCTTATCTTCCGGGTATTAAAACAAGCTTCGAAATAAGCTGAGGTGAGTTGGGACATGTTCAGATGCACCAAAAATGCGACAGGAATTACCGAGGGAACAGAGTTGAATTAGACCAATCCCCCATTTCAACGTGTGTGAATTTTGATGAAAACTCGATGGATCTCGCTGGAACCTGGTATCTCAAATATTAAGCGCCCAGCAGAAGGAATAGGAATCCCACATCTACATATGCAAACACAGCATCCCCTTGCTACGCCTTGTTGATTTTCGGAGGAATTTTTTCCTTTCGCGCACCCCACCATACAACCAAGGCACCACATTCTCGATCAGGCTTGTCTATCTAGTACCTCGACAGGTTCAGAGCAATCGACTCCGAAAGTTTTCTCGAATTACTTAGATTAATATCTGCAGGAGCAAAATACTATGCTTTCCTAGAGTTTGCTGTTGAACGGATCATCCAAAATAACGTTTCGGTCTCGTAACTAATTCACTGAATCGCTATTCCAATATTCATAAATTGATAAATTCCAACGTGGATTGTTCATGACGATGAAATGAAACTGGTTGGGGCTAGGGAGTTCAATTGATCGAGATGACAGAGAGAAGAGTGAGTTGTATTCTCATCAATGTATCCAATAGTCTCAATTTACATCTTTCTTCACAGCCAGGCCTGCTCCGGGACCTGCATGAATCCATCCTTCCGGAGATCCAATTACGAACTAACAATACAAACTATAGCCAGGAGACTGAGAGCGTGGTAAGGAAAAGTGGTATTTCTATAACTGACGATGAGTTGATTGTTAGTGATAAGAAGATGACACGAGTTCGTCTGGTGGCCAATGCCGTGTAGCCAGCAGGAAAGGGAGAAAACTTGTGGAAACGATCACTAATTGGGTGTGCAGTAAAATTCGAAATATTGCTGAGATTACAGTTTTGCTAGGTCACTATTCCCTCCCTCTTCTGAGTTTATCTTAAGCCACATATTTCTTCTCATTACCACTGTGATGAAGCTTGCACGAGCGTTTGAACAATACTCGTCACCGCGAAGGAGATCTAGAATTATCTCGAGCTATCATTTTATACGAAGATTCCGGTTCAACAATACCTGCCAACGTGGAGAGTGTTTGAAATTGCCCCAAGCTATGCTTCCATTGCCCATATGCAGAGTATGGCCGTCAGGACGTCACAATTTCGACACTTGACTTCTCTTCCCTGTTGTCTTTGATGCGACCTAGATGCTGGATTACAGACAGTTTCGATTTTCCCATAGTGCCAATCCTGCGGGAATCGATTAATCGGGGGGAATGACTTTCTGAGTCACCTTCTCTGGATCGAAGACTTGAGAGGGATATACGCGATGTCTTTGGCGAGAGATGATTAGATACATGACTTCTCTCTTCCCACTGCATATGAATATCTATGAAGTCTAGAAGAATTCGCTATGAGTGATAAAAATACGGTCACTCCAAATTCTCATGATGAGAAGTTGTGATGAATGATCCGAACCATTTACCCCGAAACCTAGATGACATGAGCGTATAAAGCACTGGATTCACGGCAGAGTTGAGATAAAACATGATCCTTGATGAGAACAGCAAGTAATAATATCTCTCAATACCAAAATCAACTATCTCTTCCGACGGCGAGTAGATAATCCATACCATCATGGTTCGAAAAGGTATAGAGCACATGAAGAGAAGTAAGACGATTGAACAAATAACTCGAATTCCGTGATGATCATCTTCTCTTGATGTTTGAACTGCATCTCGCCTGAAATGTGACGTCTGTATGAGTCTATAGATGATGAGAGAGTAGAGGACAACAAGGAATATGTTCGGCACTATCAGGAAGATAATGACCGTTGCCAACAGATATGTCTGGTCCCAACAGGTTGCAGCTTCGGTTGTACAGACAGGTATAAGATCACTATTATAACTTCCATCCACTTGGAAAGACACCATGAACCAGAGCGGGCTGGAAAACAGGAAGAAATTTCATGAGCCCAGACTATTTTGATATTCGTTCAGATATTCTTGAGGTATTCGGTCTGGACATCGTGGTGGATCTTTCTCTCCAACTATGTATGGTAGTTGAATGCTGAGGGGAGATTCATGGTGTTCGCCGACGTCTTTGCACACGATTTGCCAGGAATCAAATGAAGTTGAGGCAACTCCTACGGATTAAGGGTAATTCTATTACTAATTTGATGTTTCTCGTGTCACGTGGAGGGGTTCAGGCGACCACCTTCACCTCTGCGCCACATGACGATGTACCAGCCATCGGTTGGCAGGTTGACTATCAGCGTCTTTGATAGAATCTCGTCGATTACTCTTCTGAGCCCACATGAAAATCAATGAGTCGTATATTTGAGTCGTTGAACGAGTCATTGAACGAGTCAAATATTTGTTTCATTATGTGGAGTCGTTGCAACGACTCGTTAAAATGACTCATTTGGTAATTTTTGAAATTCAAGTTTCTTCCACCGACACTGCAATCTTCTCAGTAAAAAAGGTGGTACCATTAAAAAACTTAGACTGTGAAATTTTCGAAATGAGTCGTTTTAACGAGTCGTTGCAACGACTCTACATAATGAAACGAATATTTGACTCGTTTAACGACTCGTTCATAAACGACTCATTTGTTTTCACGCGGGAGGGCAATGCCACGTCGCAACTCACCGGCCGTCCTAACGATGAGGATACTCTCTCTCCCCCTCATATTACTCATTCAAGTTCACGATAGACGAGAAGCGTCAGATTATCAAACAAAAATACCAAACGAATCGGTGCACGTGGCGTTCTTCTACAAATCAAGAGGAAGTGCATTCTAATCACCCTGTAATCGCAAGTGCTCGGTTTTCCAAATGCGAGGAGAATTACGATCTCCAGTTTTCACTGCGGAAACCCGGCATTTTGACGAAATTGGCGCTTTTGTGGTTGTCTTTAGCTGGCTCTTAATCATACCATAATATTCCCGCGCAAGTGGGCTGGAAAATTCACGAAGAGGAAGAACAGAATGTGCTAATATCCGAACATCAGCGAAGAAAATTGATACAACTCCCAAGTCAGTCCAAAAAGAGATGTTTCATTCTCGTTGATTGTTTCACTCTCTGATGAATTCCTCACCAGTGTAAGACCCGATGGAAATATCCGAGACACATATTTCAACGTAAAAAAGCTGAATTTTATGGGAAGAATACTTTCATATCCATTCGAGCTGAACATAACCCCAAAAAGTAGTTTTTCTCAGGAAAATCTGATTTCCGAGCGTTAAGCCCTATTTTGTCGCAAATTTGACACTCTTACTTAATTTCTCGTCAAATTTTACGTCGAAAACCGTTTGACAAAGATTGGGCTGAGAATGGGTTTGGCCATCATATGAATAACTTGAGGAGCAGGATCATAAGGCCATGTGAAAGCTCTACCTTACCATTTGAGCAAAATACGGCTAAATTTAATTCTCTTTAAAAAACTATGTAATTTCTCGGAAGAGTGATATTCCTACTTTGTACTCTGTGATCAGATCTATCATTTAGAACAAGAAAGAAATTGATCGGTGGTGTCACTTTTTCAAAATTGTGAGGACTGTAGTTGTGTCGATGGACATGTATTACAGTCCTCACGATTTCAGGAGAACAACAGCTCGAATAAACTCAATTTTTTTTGTAAATGGTAGATCTGATTCCCAAGTACAGAACAAGGGTTCACTTTTACGTAATTTTACCGGAAACGATAGATATTGACCGAGAATCACAAGCAGCAAACTACCGGCCCGTAATCAGCTGATCGAGACCGAGGCTTCGTGTCATCGTGCAGCGCGCAGACAGACGACGCGAACGTGTTATACCTGTCACCTGTCCCGGCATCTGCTCATCGGCTGTGCTTATTATTGTGTGTTATTGTGATTGGCCGCGTGAAAGAATTGCCGCCTCCCGGTGCTCTCATCGCGGGTGTCCTGATGGTCAACAGCTAGTGAACGCGAGTGCTCCGGGTGACGGTTATGGTGTGAGGCCGGTGGAAAATGTGCGCGTGAATCATGGTTTTTCCTACTATTTCTTTCTTCATCGGGCAACGGCTACTGATTCCATCGAGCAATGACGTCGTCGGCTTCTGACGACGAGCCGATTCTTCACAGGTCAGTATGAATAGAAAACACAGTTTCACTGTAAATCAATCAACTTTGGTGGTACCTACTGTCATCACAAATTGAGCTTGTTTCGTACAAATTCAGTGTTTCTTGTAGTTTTCTCATGCACTAGGTTATAAGTCAGCTGCTTCTGCTATGTTTTTGTATGAGACTACATGTCACAACTTTTCATTTTCAAGATTTTTTTCTACACATCACAATAAAACTGAGACATTTTGTATGCGATATGATGTAAAAATTATGATCTTACTACTGGAATGGGTTCTGCTTGAGATTACAATTTAATCATCTTCAAATACTTGGTTGAGCAGCGAGCCCGAATGACTTTCAGGAAAAAAGTAGATAATTGGATTTGCAGTGACCTCCGAACTGGGTCTGCTAGAATCTCTACAATTTTCAGAGGTTCTCTCAAGTGTTTTTGTCTTAGTCTGTTGAGAATTGGCTTTACTGCGGAATATTTGTGATCTTAAGTTGGAAAGTTACATGGTAAATTTCGTGAGTATAGGTAGGTCTTGATAAAATCCAAGATCTTATTATTATTTATTGACCTCTGAATCATTCTCTATCAATCTCACTATTCTATTTAAGGTGCCAACTAGACTATCCCAATTTATCTGTCCAGAAATGGCGCGCCCGGATGACTTTGTTAGCAGAAGTGAATGATTGAATAATGCAATGGACTTCAAATTGTGTCTGCTAAGATCTCTATAACTTGCAGGGGTGGTTTCAAGTGTTTTTATTGGGATCCGTTGAGAATTAGCTTAACCGTGAAATAATTGTGATCTCAAGTTGGAAGGTTACATGATAAAATTTATGAATCCAGGTATGTCTTGATAACATTCAGGATCTTATCATTATTTATTGGCCTCTGAATCATTCTCTACTAATCTCACTATTCTATCCAAGGTGCCAACTACTTTATTCTAATTTATCTGTCCAGAATGGCACGCCCGGATGACTTTGAGGGCAAAAGTAAATGATTGAATGTTGAAATGGAATCCAAATTGTGTCTGCCAGAATCTCTCCAATTTACAGGGGTGATATCAAGTGTTTTTTTTGAGGTCCGTTGAAAACTGGCTCTACTGCGGAATATTTGTGATCTCAAAATGAAAGGTTAGATAGTAAATTCCATGAGTCCAGGTATGTCTTGATAAAACGTTAGGACCTTTCTATCATGTATTGGCTTCTGATTCATTCTCTATTAATTTCTCATTGTATTCATGGTTCTCACTAGAGTATTCCAAAGTAACCTGGTCGAATTGGTCCGCACGGATGACTTTAAGACCAGAAGTCAGTGATTGGATGTTGCAATGAGCTTCAAACAGCGGTGGCAGTGTACCGTGGGATGGATGGTAGTATACATCCACTAAATCTAGTATACCTGGTATACTAGAAGTATACCTGGTATACTAGAAGTATACCTGGTATACTAGAAGTATACCTGGTATACTAGCTGGAGATTGGATGTATACTGGTATACTTGTTTCATATACAGGCGGCGTGTCTTAGTATAGGTGTGGCGGCTTCTATACGCACCTTGTAAGGAGCCGTGTATAAGCCTGTCCGGCGCCGTATATGAGCTAGTGAGCCTCTTATATACGCGGCCGGCTCTTATTTGAGGGCGGTGCATTATGAAGTTGCTCTCGATTTCTATGTAGAATATATTATGTTATCTTATCGTAATAATTTCATACATAAAATTATCCTATACATTAGGGGCATTATTGCAGAAACCCACGCTTTTGCCCACGAAATTCAAAAGCTGGAAACTGAGCGTCCGCGTGCTTATTCCAACTGTTTTCATTCCGTTTTGCATATTGATTGATAATGTGCGGTACAACATATGCAGGAATTTTTCCGGAACGAATTAAAACGGTATATGTCATTTACACATGAATAGGACACAGGAAAAGTAGTCCATGGAAGTGACATTTTCCGGTTTTTGACGTGTTATTGTCTTTGTTGCATGGTTTCATTTTTATTCTATTCTCGTAGAATAATAGAAAGGGTGCGACAATGCGACAGTGATTGGCAGGTGAAGGATTACTCATTTGATTTCTCCATCATTTCTTATCTGTTTCAATCATTAATGCATTTACATTGGGGATGTGAACCTTATTTTGTTGATGTGAAAAATGTTCAAATTCTATATTTTCGAATGGAAAAAAGTGTTTAAATCAGTACGGTTGAAGCCCGAAACATTCTCTGCAGATGTATGCTCTTTTATCTCTCTCTTAACAACACACCCGGGTTTTTCAATTTTACTTAAAGAATTTACTCAACTTTCCAATAAATGACAAACTTTTTAGGAAAGCTTTTCTGATTTCAAACATCCCATCGCTCAGGCATTGAGTGTCAATATGTGAGATGAGATTCAAGTCTGTGCTTACCATCATCTCTTAAACAATTGTTATCAGTTAGATGGTAAGCAGATACATAAATATGAATTAATGTCACATGCATGAATTTGATTCTCAAGCTAAAGAACCGGAGAAGTCTATATCAAAATGCCAGATGTAGCTGTACTTGGATCATGTATGATAGATCTTATAACGAAAATTCAAACGGCTCGG
Organism: Eretmocerus hayati; assembly: GCA_029851415.1. NCBI lineage: Eukaryota > Metazoa > Arthropoda > Insecta > Hymenoptera > Aphelinidae > Eretmocerus > Eretmocerus hayati. The sequence continues at coordinate 76,379,836 of CM056744.1, read as the reverse complement.
CTCCAGTTGAACGAAATTAGACGTACCGAAACGAGGTTCCAAATGAGCATTGTATTTGAAAAAGATTGAAAAGTTTTGCGGTTGGCCCGAGTTGGTGAGAAATGATTGAGCTGGTGAGGGCATTACCTTTTCGCAATCTCGTAAGAAATTGTATGTTTCGAGAACATCGTGATGGATCGGCTCTGGCTGGTCAATTTTAACTCACTTCGGCTTCATACATATCGTTTGACGCAGATTTAACATAGAGGCATAAGAATCTTATAACTGCAAGGGATTGGACCTGATCCAGGAATAGGCGTATCATCTGCAAGAGCTATTCTCAGCATCGCTAATGCTCGCGAGTCCTTGAATTCGACAGTAAACATCAATGCCTTTGCTACTGCATACTGCTGATTATGTTTACTGTCGAACCCAAAAGGCGTGTCCGAGCATTAGCGATGCCGAGAATGGCTATTGCAGATTATACGCCTGTTTCTGGAGCAGGTTCAATCCCATACAGTTACGAAGTTCTTATGACTCTATGTTATATCCGCGTCGAACGATATTGACTCTTTCCGCGAGGCCATGAATTGTCACCGGGTCAACCGCGGGAAGGATGGCAATTACTTCTGACCACCGCAGGTCCTTGGCCGCGCGAATAATAAATGCAAGCCGAGCGCTGACCAGAAGGCGCTGACAAAAGCATTTATTGAGCCCCCGCCCTTTGAGTTACTTTAGTAGTAAGTACTTCAAAGCTGACTCATATATGGCCAAGCTTTATTTGAATCTTCCCTGATAGATTCTCAGAGATTTGAAGGGCGATGATTTTAGAAGACATTTGCGAGATGCACAATGGAAATGCTCGAATACACCTTTACGAAGCGGTTCTTGATATTTCAATAGCGTGATAGAATAGACATGGCTCGAGAACTTTTCATTTGCCATGATTAAGTTTTTGCAACGAAATGAATGTGGGTTTTCAGTAAGTTCAAATCCACCAACTTTGGAGTGCGAGGCCGTTGTTTTACCGCTCGGCCGTCGCAAATTTTTTAATGCATAACTCAAATTTGTATATGAATCGCGAGCTCTCAGCGGTGATCTTGATTAAAGAATTTTTTTAGGAGGCCAAATCAAAAGTTGTCATCACCAGAATACTTCCTTATTGGTCGATATGAATGGAAAGATATACAAAAAAAATTTAGAGCGATTCGTTGAGATGCGTCAGAATCAGCGGTCAGGATGCGAGTACTTGTATGTGCACAATTACATATAATTTTGTTTATATTACAACGAAATTTGAAAAAGTCGGAATATGAATAGATTATTTTCAGAAGGACATATGAGGAAACTATGAATATTGAGAGATATTTCTTTGAATAGTTTGGGTTATTTTTTTTTAGAAAGCTAATTAGAGCTATTCGGGCTAGCTAAACTGAGGTTTTCCCAGCAATGTCTGTTGTTTGTTTGAAACAGATTTTTGGTACAATTGATTTCAATAAGTATATTTCGATTTGTAATGGAAATGGTAATGAAACCTATTCGCTTATTCTCGTTCGCTCTGTTAAAAAATCAGCTCCTCTCCAGTCATTTTTACAGGCCTCGCATTCACAGTCGCACCCGTATCTCTTTCTGTACACTTTTTGTCTCTGAGCCTTTGGGGCTAATTTATAAACAGAGTATATCGAACTGAACAGCTGTAGGAAAATGAACGAAGTGGGATAATTTGTTATCGGAAAGGGTGTTACAAGGAGTTTAATTCTTACTTGATCTCCCTTTTCAATTGGACTCGAGGTGAATGTGATGCCACGATCTTCGTTCATTACACATCTGCTCACATTTGATCAGCAACTGATAGGGATTAATGACATTGAAGGTGCCACATAAGCTTCTTTCCCGCAACATTCAGAAGTGCAGATCCCACCACCGGGATTGTTACGACAAAAATCATTGTATCCCCAGACCTGAAAAATATTTTTTCTTCAGATAATAAGACCCCCTCCATTTTCCACCGAAAAATTTTCTAGAATCAATTAAAGATTCGACATAGCTATTTACTATCAGAGCAATATTTACATGAAGTATGACTTTATAGACTATGTGGCTTATAAATCTGACATGATGTTTACGGTTACGATATTTATAGAAAAATTTCTCGCTGAAATTTTTTTTTAGCAAACAAAATTAATTCACTTACGCCTTGACAATTCAGGACAACTACTTTAGAGGTTTTCAAGAGTAGAGCTCCACGTCTCATTGCTTCTCCATTCTTCATCACTTTTCCAATCTGATGATTATCGTATCTGTTTCCAAGAATCGACGAGTGCTTCGCAAGCAGGACCACGATCGAAGAGGAGACTTTTGAATACTCTTCAAGTTCGTGAGGATAGAGTCCTCCACGTAGAGAACAGAATCTCTTGTAATCTTCGACTTTTCCGTTAGTAGAAAATGATTTGTAATCCAGAAATTTTGAAAAGAAAGGATATTAGAAACAAATAAAGCTCATCGAATTTTTTTGTCGATGCTCTTAAATTTACGCTTAAGTACATCATTTACGTATCCATGAATCGGAAGATCGAAGGCATCCTTGCCCGATCGAAAATGATTGATTACTTAGATTTAATATGCAATGGAGCTTCACGGTGAAAGGTGGTCAGAAAGACTGGTGTACATACGTCTGCCATACTTTGCATCAGCAAAATTAAAATAATGCCATTCTTATTCGCTTTCTTCATATAACTTGTTTCAGAAAAGATCGCATTATTGGTCGAAATTTTGAAGATTCTTGTCAAATTATTTTATATCCGCCGCGGCTATACAAATGCGTATGCACTTCGTTGCGTAATCTACTATTTCAATTGAGGCGCTCGATGAAAATGTTCCTGATTTCTCCAGTCATATTAAGTATCAGTTTTTGAGGTAGAAATCAACGACATCTTCCCACAGTTTGAAGAAAACCACGGTTCATCGCAAACCCGAAAGCTATTGATTCGTCACCAAAATATCGTAGGAAGATCAGAAAATAGCAGGTCGTGATTAATATGCGTAGTACTTGCGCTCATTACGATCTCATTTCCAAACAGGCCTGTTTTCAAATATGGATATGTGTGAAAGTGTACGAAATATACGCAAATGAATTTTTGCAAGAGTCAGAAGAATGGTACGAAATTGCCCAAAGCTAGTATACAAGACACAACATCACACTCCATGTCATGATACTCTTTCCATGCTTGATTTTTACATTCCTCTGAACAAAATATACACCACGTGCAATGCTCACAAGGTACAGATTTCCGTAGATACCGAGTACAATTTCCACGATAAATATATGAGTGCTTATAAATTGCGTTCACAACACCACAGTGTGCTTTCTCTACAATGATGATTTCTCCTGGTTTGAAATCTCGAGCTGCAATGAGATGAACATCAAATTTTTCCGATTATTGCACTTCAACAAAATTTGATGTATCTATTCCTTCCACCTCTTTCATCAAACTTACGGATTACTTCACTTCGTGAGGGTTCGATGCGTGTGTTCCACCTAAATCATTCATCAATCTAGATACTTGATATTTTCTTTCACCCTCAATATTTGAATCAAGCTTCTTTCCAAAAACTGTGGATTCAGTTTTCATGAGGAGCTTCACAAATTTATCTTTGTTTAGTACATCAAGTTTTCCAAGAACAAATTTGGCTTTTTCAAGACATTTTTCACTATTAGGAAAATCTACGGGTGCCAAACATTCTGCCTTCCGACAAAGAAGTTTGATTTTCAGAATGAGCGACTTTGTTATGGATAAGGCTTTCTCTATTTCTGAAATGCACTCCGTATACTTTGAAACATGACGCAATAAAGCTGACTTATTTCCATATCATGAAATATTATTATACTGAAATTATGTAAATATTATTATACTTTGAAATTACACAATTTCAGAGATTTTACCTCAAAATAACTTTAAATCAACTTTGATTGGGAGAGGAGAGCCGCCAAATCACTGGTCTCGTATCTGGTCTGGTATTTGAGTGATTCTGCACAACTCATACAAAGGCACAAATCGATCCAGGGAAGTACAGAAGATAAAGCGTGACGGGGAAGAAACGAAAATGGACGGAGAGATGAGTTCTTAGAAGGTTTTGGAGATTTTAGGAGGTGAAGTATTACGTACGATCGTTACATTTTGGCGAGAGGAACTTAAAGAATCGACAAAACAAAAAAATGTCGTTTTCAGTCACTTTTAAGTTCTCCAGGTGTCTAATATGCAAACAAGTGGGCTATCTCCGATTCTTCTGTATTAAATTGAATGTTTGAAGAAGTCATTTTGAAGAAAATTGCACTCGCTATAGATTGAAAACACATTTGAGGTAGTAGAATGGGATGCATGCGCGGTTAATGCGAATCATTGACTTCAATTTTTATCAAAAAGGATACAGTTCAAATGAAAAACGCTCCAGGTGGGGCAGCACTCAAACTCGGCCTACGTCACCGAAAATTTTTTTCCCGCAATATATCACAAAATGATTAGGTTGTGAGGGTGGCACGGGAGCTCGGGGAAACTTGACTGATCACGGACACCCCACTAGATATACAATCGATAACCATGCGTGAACATGTACTTTGGGAATGACGATAATATATTTTCTCGGAATAGATCTTTTCGTGGCTAATAACCACCGTGGATCTGGATGCATTTTGTAGAGATAATTTCCACGACATTCTTTATAGCTTTCAAACGAGAGAATGCTGCCTTCGAGCCCTCCTTGCTTGGGGTAACTACGCATACACCGCAAATTTTGCCCCTACTGCAGAAGCAGCCAGGATTCAGTGGGGGCAAGATTTGCGGCCCATGCCTTCTTACCCCGTCGCCGGCCATAAAATGCCGCGACAACGAGTTCATCACAAGCACAGTTGCGAGTGTCGCGTTACCGATTGCATCGTGCGCGAACATTCCACATCCATCCTCGTCACACGTTTGACAGTGAACAGTACCAAAAGCCTTATGCTCCGACCACCCTTTTTTCGGATACTCGAAGCTGAGGCGTGACAGTCAGCTGGTGATAGTGCTACCGAGCTGTGGGGTCATAGTGACGCAAGTTATTACATTGTCAACGTCTGCATGTGCCGACGTCACAGTACCGGTGGTGGCGATCAACTTGCTACAGCTGTTTCCGGTCTCAACGATCAACCTCGCCGTCATCCGTTTCTCCAGTCGTCTAGGATCGATCTACGAATACCCATGGTTGCACCGTGAACCTCCTACCCGTCACTCTGGAGTGTGTTCGTGGTGAGTACAGAGTACCATACTCATCATGAATTTTCGTATCAAAACATGTATCGATCTATATCTGCTTAGGGAAAAACGTTATACTTTCAACGGGATGTGATGATTTTGTTGGATTTTCTTCTCGCGTATTGAAGTGACTGAATTTTTCCCTTACACATTGCGTCACGGATTGGATTTCAGAATTTCATTCCGGTGCGATACATCGACTGTTCTCTATGGCCATCGAGAAAATGTGTCTAGCACTATCAGCCTATATAAAAAATTACTTTCTCATCGGGGTGGGATATTTCTGATAAAGTTCTCCCCGGTCCTCGAGAATTTTTCACTTTTTCTCCTTTCACATCGCGTCACAGTTCAAAGTTCGTAACTTCATTTGGATTCGATCCATGCACTGTTCCTCATGCTCATTGAGAGCATGGCTATAGGGAATTTCGAAGCATTTCAACGAATGCCTGCACCAGGGGGGTCTATAAGAAATCCCAAAAAAATTTTTTCGGTTAGTACTATGTTGAAGTGATACGAAAAATTATTTTGGGATATTTTCGAAGGCCTCCATGGGTCCTGGGGCCCATAAAAGGTCCATTTTAGGCCCCTTTTTAGCCTATTTCGTTCAAATTGTAGCTCCCACTATACTCATTCTCTTCCAGCGTACTTTGGCGCATTCTCCTCGGTAGAGGTGGAACTAGTATTTTTGAGGAAAAAATTTTTCAAGGTCGATTATCTAGCCTAGCAACTTCTGTGAGCTAACTGTTGATAGCAGATTGTAACGATTTCTGAGCTCGCTTCGTAAGGATGTAGCTCCGACTACACATGCGATAACCGACTTTCACGAGAAGTCATTTTTAAGGTCTTGAAAAAACCTACAATTTGACCACTGGTAAAAGTCAATTCGGGTTTTTGCTTTCTCAAAGAGAAAGGGTTGTATTCGTGACAAGACATTTTTGCTCAATTTTTCCACTCAAATTAATTTTCCATTCTAAAAATCTTCACTCATAGCGAATCGGCTTCGTACATTTTGTTCCCCTCACCGATATCTATCCATTGTAAGTCACGGTTTTTCCTCCAGTCTTATCCCTGGTCCTCCACGAATTTAACTTTCTCTGTCGTTGTCTGTGTCCGTGTCTGTGCAACTTCATTTTTCGTCAACGGTTCCTCCTCAACGTTTCGACCGATCTTTCTCAAATTCATGTGAGTGGTAGAGCACCATGAAAAGATGTGCTAAAAGGATTTATAGCCCAATCTATTTAACAGTTCTCGATTAATGAGTATCCGAAAATAAAAATGTCAAAATCTTCCAAAAATCGATTATTTTATATTCAAATATCTTCTCTCAAAATTAACAAATCAAATCCTGGGTCACTTAAACAACCATTTTTTCATCATTTCCCGTCAATTGGTTAATGTGGAATTTCCATTCATATCTATCTCTACCAATTAAATCATGAATCTTCTATCAATGAAGAAAAAAATCATGTACATTTCTTTTCCCATACAGTTTAACGTAATTCCGTATTAACCAATCGATCAAGGATGGCCAGATTGACATTTTATTAGGTCACCTCAACTTCCCTTATAAAGTTCTTCTAGACATAAATTCTGAAAACTCCTAATAATTTCTTGAAAATTTTAACATTTTTATTTTCCGATACTCATCAATCGAGAACTGTTTAATAGATTGGGCTATAAATCCTTCCAGCACATCTTTACATGGTGCTCTACCACTCACATAAATTTGAGAAAGATCGGTCGAAACGCTGAGGAGAAACCGTTGACAAAAAATGAAGTTGCACAGACACACACACAGACGGACACAGACAACGACAGAGAAAGTTAAATTCGTGGAGGACCAGGGATAAGACTGGAGGAAAAACCGTGACTTACAATAGATAGATATCGGCGAGAGGAACAGAATGTACGAAGCCGATTCTCTATCCTTCAAGATTTTTAGAATGAACAAATCATCTCAATTGTAAAATATGTTCGAAATCTGTTGTCATGGAATAAATTCTATTATTTTTCGTCCCCGGTTTCTCCTCAGCCTTTCGACCGATCTTTCCGAAATTTATGTGAGTGGTAGAGCACCATGTAAAGATGTGCTGAAAGGATTTATAGCCCACTCTATTAAACAGTTCTCGATTAATGAGTATCGGAAAATGAAAATGTTAAAATGGGAATACATATTATTTTTTTGAAATAGAGTATTATTGCGATGAAAATTAATATGATAGATATGTGAGTAATGGTTGGGGAATATGAATAAGTTACGGATGAAAAATTGGAAATGAATCGGTTAAAGAATTGAATTGATTGGAGTATCGATAAGAAGATTTAGATTGGTATTGGAAATGTAAAAGGTATGTATAAAATTTGTGGAAACGATTGGTGATTTTGATGAGTAATTTCGGAATTATAATTTTTTGGTCTAAAAAGCTAAGCACATTTCGATGTGAGAAAGCATTCTGCTTATATCATTTAGCAGCGTATTCTATAGGAGTTACAGTCCCTACAAGCTGAGCAAATTCATAAAAGTGCCAAACTTTGAGGGCAATTGAAAAAATTAGTTTGTTATTCTTTGACCCGAAACCTGTGCGAATATGTTTTTGATATAAGGAATACCAATCGGAACGATACTCTGGTCAGGATATTCAATTCTCGATTTTATTCGACCGTTTTAAAACACCGTTTTTCAACTTTTGGCTAAAAATGATCTCACAGGTGTGGCTCACGTATGCTTCCATCAGAACTAATGTGCGCCAACCTGTGTGAAATCACTCCTCAGAGTACCCCCAAATATGTGTATAAACTTCCAGAGGCGAGCCTTGAGCTTGATGCGAGCTTGAGGTTTCATTTTTCGAGTCGAAGATGGGCATTATCTTGTCTATTCAGGCGCAGTCGAGCGTCAGAGGGATCTCACTCATTCTGGCTCACAAATGAGATAAGCGGCTCAAATGGTTATGCAAATATATTATTCTAGCGCGGAACGACCATCTAAATACGATAACATGGTCAATTTAACTCTAGCATGTTGTTCATTTCTCTCAGACTAGAAACCACTTGAGTTCCATGTTTTTCGATGCAGTGGCTTCAAATAATAATTTGGAGCCAAATTGACCGAGTTATCGTGTTCAATTGGTCATTCCGGATCACAATATTATATTATGATACAGGGGAGCAAACGATAGTTTTCGCACTTCGAGTGAGTTTTTTAAGCCCGAGCCGCAGGCGAGGGTCTAAAAAGTCACGAAAAAGCAAAAACCGTTGCACCCGAGCATCATACTATGATTTTTGATCTTCTGCGAGCAAATGTAAAGCGATAAGGAGGGTGCAAATGACTTATTAGCGCACAGACGATCAAAGAGCCATATTTACATCCCCAATTCAGCAGCTCATCTCATTTGTGAGCCAGAATGAGTAAGATCCCTCTCACGCTCGACTGCGCCTGGATAGACAGAATAATGCCGATTTTCGACTCGTAAAATGAAACCTCCAGCTCCCATCTGGCTCAAGGCTCACCTCTGCAAGTTTTCACACATATTTGGGGTACTTTGGGGAGTGCTGGATTCCATACAGGTTGGCACACATTACTTCAGATTGAAGCATATGTGAGCCACACTTGTGAGATAATTTTTAGCAGAAAGTTGAAAAACGGTTTTGAAACGGCTGAATAGAAACGAGAATTGAATATCCCGCCCAGATTCTTGTTCTGATCGATAGTTTTTGTATCAAGAAACATATTCGCACAGGTTTGGGGTCGGAGAAAAAATAGTATATTACGCAACAAGTGCGAGAAGGTCAATTCCCGCACAAGTTGCCAAACAAGTGTGAGGAGTTAATATTCACGCCCACTTTGCACAGCCAAAAGAACACATTCACGCACGCTTGCGTAAATATGTACTTCTGGGTGTGCGAGGAGTTTCGAAGTGTGCGTGAATGTTACTTCTCGCGCGAGTTGGCAACGTGTGCGGAAACTCTCGCACGTGTTGCGTATACTATTTTTTGCAACCGTGCGCGAAGTTGTAATTAAATGCACCACTGTCCGAGCAAGATCATCTTGAGAACGAAGTTTTCAAGAAAGGCCAAATTCAGAGGGATGACGTGACATCATATTTTGGAACTGTGCGTGAATGAAAATGCATTAGAGCGAGAAGTAACATTTACGCACACTTCACCAGTGCGTAAATGTAAAACTGTGCGAGAAGTCATTCACGCATTACTCCTCGCACTGTAAATAATGAAGAGAAGTCTCATTTTTTTACAACTTCGCGCACACAGTTGCAAAAAGAAGATTTTTTATTACTCTAACCTAAAAATGCGGCGTTTGAAAGCGAGTTTAGGGTTGTCGTAATGAAAAAATACATCCGCACTTCGCTTGCAAGCCCATTTTGGGCACTGGAGGCACATGTCTGTCTCGCGTCGAATTTTCATGATTTGATGATTTGGTCAATTTTTGGGTCCAAGAATGAATGAACTCGAAGCTTGCGTAAATTTCACAATACTCAAGGTAAAGGATGAATGATATTTTGGTCAATTTCATTGCTTGTATCAATTTGAGGATCGATAAGAATTCTCCATTTTTTCCGAAAAAGGATGAGATATAGCTATGTCGGCTTCATTTGACTTTTTGTTCTTACATTGAAAGCAAAAATTCTCGAGAATTCAACAACGTTCCAGTTTTGAATTTTGACGATGGGTCGATTGGTTTGGCCGATTTGGTTGCAGAAATGAGAGAAATGCTGTTGAACACAGATGGAATTTTTGAATAGTAGTTACTTCAAACTATGGAAAAGATGAATGATCTTGAAATGTCTCGACCAGTTCGACACTTACACAGTGAGCAACAACTGCTGATGAATGGATTAATCTCAAACACATCAGCTTGTGATACCCACAGTGAATTTGTCAAACTGCACCGAACATTTCAAAGCAATTTTCCATAATTTCAAATACTCACATTCTGAGCGCACAACGAATCTTACGAAACAGACGGATTCGTTTTTTTCTGAGTTTGGTGTTATCAATAGGTTTATTCGATTATGCTGCTCGGAGCGCATTGAACTCTCGGATGTCTCTCTCTTACTCATTGCATTAGAAAGAGAGGTCCAAGAGTTCGGAGCGCTCCGAACGCTCCGAACTAGCATAATTGAATAAATCTAATATCGAGAAACGTGAAGATGTATTTACCTATGTTGGTTAACAACAACATGTTCCACGTGCCTAACCTCAGATCAAAATTACCGGAAGTCACGTGGTTTGGGATGCGTGAAGTTCGACACATTCGGAAAGTATTCGTGTTCACCAAGTGTACAGTAATCGACTTCTACCTGGTAGGTTTTTTCGACACCCTAAGAATGACTACATGTGAAATTCAATCATGACATGTCTAGTAGGAGCTACATCACTTCGAAGTGAGCTCAAAAATCGTTACAATCTGCTATCAACAGTTAGCTCACAGAAATACTAGTTCTACCGAGGAAAATGCACCAAAGTACGCTGGAAGAGGTCGAGTATAGTGGGAGCTACAATTTTATCAAATTAGGCTAAGAAGGGGCCTAAAATGAACCTTTTATGGGCCGCAGAACCCACGGAGGCCTTCGAAACAATCGAAAAAGAAATTTTCGTATCATTTCAATACAGTACTAACCGAAAAAAATTTTTTGGGATTTTTTTAGACCCCCCTGGTGCAGGCATTCCTTGAAATGCTCCGAAATGGCCTATATACTACTATCAGCTGGGAAAATATCTATACAGTATAACCTGTCTAAGTTGGACACTTTGGTTCCGAAAGAAAGTGTCCAACATAGCGAGGTGTCCAACATACAGAAACATACCAAAAGATCAACTCTTTGTACCGTCAAGTCTTTCAATGAATAGATCTGATTATCCATGGTATACACGCTAATTCATTGAAAAATTGATAGATAACTGAGTCATTTTTAAACATTCAAGATGTCGTATTCAAATAACTGTATAAAGAAATTGAGCAAAGCAATTACAAATTAATTCGGCAGTTAACCGTTCATCGTTTCAAACCATCCAACGAATAAATCAAGATAATCTGTAATATGTACATTAATTGATTGACAATAAATGGTTGAGCCATATTCAAGAAATTAAGATATCGTATTCAAATATGTATTGGTGCAAAAAAAGTTTCATCAAATATTTCATTCCTTCAACAAAAATTCATCGATTTTTGACTGTCTTGACAGAGCAATTTTCTTGTAGATCCTCTCCCCGACCTTGGCCCTCAACTTCCGTTTCCTTTTATCGCTACAGTTAGCTTCCCATATTTTAATAATCTTTTCTCTGCTTTTTTCAATATTCGCAACTGTAGTCTTACTGATGCCAAACTGCTGAGCCACAGCTCTAAGGCTTGATCCTTGACTACGTAAATCGAGCACATTCTTCTTTCCATCAATGCACAATTCCACAGCATTTTTTCGTTTGTTGTTCATTGCGACTAATTACTTCGCACAATTGCAAGTGAAATATTGAAAAAAAAGAGCTCTGCGAGCAATCAGCCGATACTGACTTTATTCGAAATTGAGCCAAGGTATATCGATTAACTCAGTACAAGCGCGGTTGTTTACATCTTGAACACCATGTATGTGTATACATCACATTATCTGATGGTCATTAGGCTATACAAATATCTTTTCGTAAAGTCAGCTGGTGAAGATCTAGTATATGTTATATTTCCAAACGTCCAACTTTGAAGGTTTTCATACATTGAAATACTATCTCTGGATTCCTAGAGAGGGGTAAAACTTAGCGAGGTGTCCAACATATAGAGTGTCCAACATACAGAGAAAAATTCCCATTTGAACTAATGTAATTTTTTTCGGTTCCGATGAAAAGGGTAAAACTTAGTGAGGTGTCCAACATAGGGAGTGTCCAACTTAACAGGTTCCACTGTACTTTCATCGGAGTGGAATGATTCTGATGTTTTTTCAAGCAATCACTCGACAATTTCTCACATTCTCTCCTTCTACATTGCGTCCCAGATCCATTTTCATCATTCCATTTGGATTCAATCCATGGACTGTTGCCTATAGTCATCAAGAACATGTATACACTACCGGTCAAAAGTCTGAGGACACCTGGGGATCAAACCGATGATGTTCAGAGTTGGATATCTCAGAACCTATTGGTCACAGAGTAGTCTGCCTGGTCGCATTTTGTAGCTGATATTGAGCACTTTCAAATCTATTTTCTGTATTTTCCATCCAGCGTATTATACTAGAGACACGAGTTAGAGAGATGGATTTTTTGCAATTTTTCAGGCAAGGTATGGACGCCCGCCGATTTTGGAGAGATTGTTGGATCACTATGAGACCTATGACATCTTTGAGCGCATGAAAAACCTTCGAAATCCGTTTTTGAACGTCTCTCATAGTGGTTCTGGTTCCGAGATATGACAGATTGTCTGCGGGTGTTTTTCTCTCGAAAAATTACACGATTAATCCAAAAATGATGAGAAACAGCCCACGTTGGGGCATTTGACACTTATTTTCGCAAGAGTTCGACTCAATATCAGGATAGCTTTCGGAAATGAAGGCTACCGACTTTGGTATTGACAAACGGATTTTGAAGGTTTTTTTATGGGCTTGAAGATCTCATAGGTCTCATAACGATACAACAATCTCTTCAAAATTGGCAGGCGTTTCGTACTTTGCCTGAAAAATTGCAAAAAAATCCATCCTTCTAACTCGTGTGTCTCTGGTGTAATACGCGGGATGGAAAATACGGAAAATAGATATGAAAGTGTTCGATATGAGCTAAAAAATGCGACCACGCAGACCTCTCTACGACCAATAGGTTCTGAGATATCCAACTCTGAAAATAATCCGTTTGATTCCCAGGTGTCCTCAGACTTTTGACCGGTAGTGTATATTACTGTCAGTTGATACAAAAATTCACACTCCTATCGGAGTGGAATATTTCTGATGAAGTCACCCGATGATTTTTCACTTTTTGTCCTTTCGCGTGGCGTCACAGATCAAAGTTCGTAACTTCATTTAGATGAAATACATGCACTATTTCTTATGGTCACCGAGAACATGTATTTATTACTGTCAGTTGATGCAAGAAATTTGTGTACTCATCGGATTGCAATATTTCTGACGATTCTTTACCCAGGCACCCGATGATTTTTCACTTTTTGTCCTTTCACGTGGCATCACAGATCAAAGTTCGTAACCTCATTCGGATTCGATAAATGCACTGTTTTTCATGGTCATCAAGAACATATACATCCTCCTATCAGCTTATGAAAAAAGTTACACGTTCATCGTAGTGGAATATTTCTGATGATTTTTTTACCCGGTCACTCAATAATTTTTCACATTTTCTCCTCCCACATAGAGTCACAGATCCTATTTCATCATTCTATTTTAATCCGATCCATGGACTGTTTCTCATGGTCATTAAGAACGTGTATCCATTACTATCATTTCATAAAGTAATTTACACTTTCATCGAGGTGTAATATTTTTGATGAATTCTGTACCCCGGCCACTCCCTCTCCTTTCACATTGCATGACAAATCAAATATCATATTTTCATTTGCTGAGCTTCGTTTGGAAAAGTTTCACCGCAAAATTTACAACCGTATCTTTGAACGTGTCTCATCAAATGATTTTTAAGCTGCGATTCGGACTTGGGATTTTTCAAAACAGAGCTCGCAAGGAAACGACAGGCCACTATTCAGCTTTTGCTGATGATGCCATTCATGAGCTTTTACATCGTTCACACTCTTCCTGCAGTATCTACACACTCTGTAGCCTACAACATGAGCATTCGTAATGTGTAATAGGAGGTCCTGTGCGAGTTTATATTATTTACCACAGTGGTTGCAGATCAGATTAGGTATAACATAGCTGTGGACACAAACGATGTGATACTGCCAAGTTTCCTTCCGATTGTATCCCAAATGGCAAATTGTACACTCAAAATGAGAATTGGGATTGTGATTTCGGCGATGCACATCGGGCTTTTCTCGGATGAAATATTGACGATGGCAGTGATCGTATTCGAATGATTACTTGTGAGCGTTGCGGACTTGTCTTGTAATTTTCTTTGGATCCACAAAATGACGAGAGCAGACTGGTCAAGCTCTTTTCAATCTGTCAAAATCGCCGACGGAATTATCGAGCCAGCCTAGTTTATGCTTTGTACGACTTGATTTTTTGCCATCGATATTGTCGTTATCATCGATGATTCTGACGGGATCATTACAATTTTCGGCGTTGGCCGGATCGATGGCTTGAACCACTTCTTCAGCGTCCAAATCGATCGTTTCAGCGGTGCTGAGATCGTTTTCGCGACTAACACATGTATTTGTTGTATCGACCATGCTGTTTTCTGTATCGGTGACCTTGATGATATTGTATGTAGCTGGGACGGGATCGGGCGTAGGAACAAATCTATGAATTATGGTTAGTAATGTAAAAAATAACACGTAGTGGTCCGAGTTCACGAGCGACGACCTAAATCTTTCATTTTTTTCTTCTATGCCAGGCTAGGAAAGTGTTCCTTGAGCCATGTACATTCACTTTTACTGGATTCCTGTTATGTAGGTCGTAGCTTATAAACTATTGCAATACTCCATTTGATACACATCTTGCTATACTCTTCATCATACAGATGCACCAAGATGTTTTATCCATTCTCTGTATCGAGCTGGTAGATATTGTGAATATACAACTGAATCTTGATCGTTCAAGCGAGTTCATCACCATCCACTCCTTTTCACAGTAATGCACGATGGCGCAACGACGACTCTCTAGGAGATTGATTGTTAGGCCAACAACGATCGATTACACTGGTTTTTTCAAACTCAGAAATGTTGAGACTGGACGGATCGACGCTGTTCGGTACAGGACATGTCAAACAATAATCAGAGCTCTTAGACAAAGGAGTCTGGATGGCCATAGGTTGGTATATTTCAGTTACCTGTTACTCATTTCATCATGATCAATATCCCGTCGTATGTACTGTTAAGGTATGAAACCTTCGATCCCAGATAACCGTGAATCTACAACTCGGAGAGTCTCGACTTGTACTACAAGATGAGAGGAAAACGGTCTATTTACATGTAGTCCAAGGCACAAACTATCGTTCCGCATTCACACGAGATTATGCTTCGTGCCGGAGAGTCCCCACGCGTAGTCAAAGATATAAAGTGACGATCCGCATTCACGCAGGGTTGTGTCTTGTGCTGAAGGGTGGCTCTCGACTAAATAAAGATATTGGAATTGAATGATGGATTAACTATAAGCCAACGGTCACGTTGGTCTGAGAACACGTTGTTGACATGATTTACGAGTCCCAACCGGGACTCATGATTCCAGAACTCCCTGCGGATACACGGCATGGAAGCCGTCGGCAACGGACATCGGACAGGCCTCAAGCCAAAGCAAAGACCAGCTACAGCTACATGCATAAGCCAAGCAACGCCAAGAGGACATGAGATGCAGCATCGCAACAGCAAAAAGGGGGGCGGTCGACAAACAACACTCGCCGTACAGCCATGACCTCATTACCGCATACGGCCATGGGACTCGGCAACGTCGCATATGCTTGGCAACGCCGACGCCACCGCCTAGCAACAACAAGCCCGGCGCCGCCGCATACCGAGGGGAGGCCTTATTAGATGACGCAACCGACAACCAATCAGAGACGCTCCCCAGACAAGAGAGAGTCTCCCCTCCAGCACGCAGATCCACGACGCGCTCGATCGATAATGGCCGCGCACGAATTAGGCAACAGCCCGCCCCCTTTCACTAGTCGGCACCGCCCAGATCCATGATGGCGCATCAAGGAGAGGATGCGCACGCAGCACCAGTAACCAGTCAGAGGCTTTCGGGGGCGTAACCACGCCACTCAGCTAATGACGTCATTTCGTCTATATAAGGAGCCTACAGACGCCCGCCAGCAGACTTGGGCTTGAGACCCAGACCTTTAACCTCAGCCTCGCTCGAGTAACCGCATAACGAGCCTTGCACTCTGTACTCCCATTTTGTATAATAACGCATTCCATAACGCCAGTTCTGTATAGAGTTTTCCATAACGCCAGTTTTGTGTAAAGTCAGTTAATAAAGCCACATTGATTGTCACCACTGCTTCCATTGTGCTTCAGCACTTAACAATCCAACGAACCCGGCCCCATCACAAGTAACAATAGCAACGGTCCAGAGATCCAGTCATCCAGTAGTTCCAGCAACGGCAGCAGATACCGAATATTTATAAGTACCAGGTTTGTAAGCGTATGAAGGAGACCCAGCCCTCGACGGAACGGCCGACGAAAATACCGGGAGGGGCTAGTTCCGTGACTGAGGTCTACCCTGAGGAATACCAACCTCCTCTGAAGGTCTCAAAATACTCGCCTGAGCCCGTACCTACGCTTCGTCGCACGACAAGAGTGCTCGACTTGACCGTATACGGCGTCTCTCCGACGGACGATGAACGATGTCTGATTCCAGTAGACCCAAGCGTTGCCCGCACTGCAATTTCAAGTTCCCAGGAGCCAGCCGAACCGCAACCGTGTACGAGCTCTACGCCTTACAACAGGCCCGTCGTTTAGCACGCGCAGGCGCAGAATCGAGTAGGCCTCGGATTATAAACGGCGCCGCGCCAGATTCGACGACCGAACCAAGCGTTCCGGCTTCTCCAGAACCGTCGTCCCAGTAACTTCAGGGCTCGTTCATAACAGTTTTTGGTGACAGCGGTGGGATGCCGATTGTGGAAGCAGTGATTTTACATGGCAAAAAGTGGAGCGGCAATTTGAACATTGACAATTGAACGGTGACATCTGAACATTGAACATTGGTGATTGTATAATATCGAAGATCTATGGACCCATCAACTCTGGCTTTACTCCCAAGAAGAGATCGACACGTCGTGCCATACATCCACCCGAGCTATCGCTGGACAATCTACGACATCGAGACCCGTGCAGACATTGGAAAATTTGACAAGACCATTATACAACCAGTTGGAGAAGGATCTAAATTAGTCATTGTCGCCATACTCAAGGGACGAGCACTGAGAGAAATCATATACGCCAAGTGTATCACCGCAAGGGAACCATTCTGCTACATCACACAGGACCCGGTGCGCCTTACTCGGATTACCGCAAGGACAAAAACCATCAGCGCGGTTTTCCTGGAGGACGATCCAGATACCGTCTACGATCAGAAGACCTACATCGAACGAGGAACATTCATCGAACTCCGTTATTTGGAATCCGACGAGAAACCATTTCCTCCAACCCGCTGAAGGATTGAGTTCCCGAGTAGCTGAATCTACGAGTCGTCCAATCTTCGAGTTGCTGAGCTTCTGAACCTTGAGTATAAGTTACGTATTATTATTACCAATTTGTCTTAATTAAGCGGATAGAATTTTAGGATTGGTGACTGTCTCACCCAAGGAATTTTGGCAATAGCTGCCAAATAGTTATCTTTCTTAAGCCCCAGTTTAGATTTTATAGCAGACATAGCTCTGACTTATACGCACTAGTTCTGACGATAGTCGCTAGATAGGTATCTTTCTTAAGTCCCTACTTAGATTTACTTTCAACGAGAGTACACACTGATAGTTACTGATTCCCTCGATTCTGATGAATAGGCCTTTCGGACTGGTGATTGCTTCACCCAGTGAATTTATAAGAACGATTTCTCATTCAGTTTCACTTCGTGATGATATAAATCACAATCGAACCTCTAGATCAAGACTTGATCGTAATGTTGCCGCAGATGTACAACGTATGTTAGATATACTGGTTGACGACTTGATTATCGTGCGAGTAGATTCTCACAACAGGAACGTGAACTTGAACCCTAGAAGTCTTGATTTAAGACTTCCACCCAGCTTGGTGAATCCTAGAGGCTTGAGATCTGTAGGCTTGGCATAATTTTACGTATATAAAACAAGGATTGACGTTCGATCATCCCGGATGAGTACATTCTAGTCTTGATAATTAAGCTGTCTATTGCTCTTGGAATGAGTGTTTTTCGACCCTCGACAATTGGTTTGAGTGATTGTGATAGTGATAGTTAGATTAATGCTTCCTGCTTTTGTCGGTTGACAGATTGCTCGCGATCATCAACCGACGTCTCTCGCTTCTCCCTGTTACTCTAAGAAAAGATAGCAATTCCGACCAGGAGGGCTTGCTCGATGAATGGCGGACCCTTGCTCACTTAAATTAAGGTAGAATAACTTGGTTGAGCTTGCGAGTTGATTGTATTATAATAACTTGTGCATGAAGTTGTGGGTCGAATCGTGTGACTGCAACGAGTGGTTGTGACAACTAACAACGAAAAGATAGCAACCCGACCAGGAGGGCACGTTCAGATCGCTCGATGAATGGCGGACCACTGCTCACCTAGTTAAGACTAACAACCAACGCTTTCGTCAGTTGACAGATCTTTCGCGACCATCAACTGACGCCCTTTTGCTTCTTCTTCTTAAAATAAGGCCATCCACTGACTCTGTTATCGTGCTCGAACTGGATAGATAATCTAACCAACAGCCGAACAAATCTTTGGATTTAGCATAAGAATCTAGGAGTGACGTAATTCCGATCACGACGGCTAATACCCGAATGACTGTGAGGTGGTCCGATAAGTAGTTTGAACCTAGAATAAGAACCTAGGAGTGACGTAATTCCGATCACGATGGCTAATACCCAAATGACTGTGAGGTGGTCCGATAAGTAGTTTGCATAGTTTAAGAGTAGTTAGAATTGAGACACGATTGCAATCACGACAGATAACATCTGAACGATTGTAAGGTGGCTCAATTAGAAATAAGAGAGTGTTGTGGTCTTATTTGATAAAAAGCGATAGACAGATCTCTTGAATAATATTAGGGAACAGTATAGTTACCCGATTAGGAATTGTCTTGGTTGGCCTTTGAGAATTTCGGCAACATGGCCCGATTTACGGAAGCCCCAGATCTCAATAGCCTCATGGGAGACCCAGAAACTGATCAAATAGACAGGATTTCATTCCTCGTGAGCCTAGCGATAGAAGCTGTTCATGATATGCGGCGGAGGGTTCTGTTGAGTAACTGTCGAACTCCGGCTAGGGATTTTCGCGCTCCCTCGCAGAACACTATTCGTGACTTACAGCATTTGGAGACAATGAAATCGGATCGGGGAACCGATTTTGTCGCGCAAGACCCATATAACCGCCAGCTCCCTAGACTCTACGCCCGAAAACTCACTGGAAAATTTACACAACCGAGAAGAGAACCGTTCGATTTACCGCGACCAGGTATTTTTAAAGACATGAGCAGGATCAAATGTTTCAGGTGTGAAATGTTCGGACATTATGCTAGAAATTGTCGAAGAGCTATACCCTTACGCACACCGAGACGCGACCCTGAAGCTTATTGTCAATACTGTCACAAGAGGGGTCATTCATTTGAAAATTGTAAGGTGCAACCACGAAAAGTTGCAGTCGCTAGAGTGAACCCAATTTCAGCTCACCAAGTTGACGAATCCGCTGAAACGAACATAAATTAGCCAAGGTCATTGATGAAAATTCGACCCAGGTTATAAAGACGATAATTAGAAGGTTACATATGATTTCAATTTCATGATGTGTCTCACACGTGTTTATGGAAGGGATTTCTTGGTTATGATGAATAACAACTATTTGATGACGACATGAGGAAGGATCCTCACTTTGAACCGAAATTGCGGCTATCTGAGAAGCGATGAAGACCCACAAACGCAACCTACACTCTCTCGTTTCCTTTTTCCTTACAACTAGTAGCTTCAAAATGCACGTGCGACTTTTATCTATTCTACTGCTTCTATTCTATCATCACACCACACAAACAAGAACAAACCAGAGGACCGAACCCAAGCAATCAACCAACCGATACGACGCACTGTATCACGAACGGCCCGCGACCTTTCGAGTCCCCACCGAACCGTGTGGATACGGGCTTGGAGGTACGCGACCGTCGCCACAAGGTACGACGAACTGTACCCCGAACGGCCCGCGACCTTTCGAGTCCCCACCGAACCGTGTGGATACGGGCTTGGAGGTACGCGACCGTCGCCACAAGGTACGACGAACTGTACCCCGAACGGCCCGCGACCTTTCGAGTCCCCACCGAACCGTGTGGATACGGGCTTGGAGGTACGCGACCGTCGCCACAAGGTACGACGAACTGTACCCCGAACGGCCCGCGACCTTTCGAGTCCCCACCGAACCGTGTGGATAAGGGCTTGGAGGTACGCGACCGTCGCCACAAGGTACGACGAACTGTACCCCGAACGGCCCGCGACCTTTCGAGTCCCCACCGAACCGTGTGGATACGGGCTTGGAGGTACGCGACCGTCGCCACAAGGTACGACGAACTGTACCCCGAACGGCCCACAACCCCTCGAGTCCCCACCAATCTGTGTGGGCACAGGCTCGAGTAGGTGTGTGACCGTCGCCATAAACCCACCTTGGGCAACCACCGAGACGTGTGGCCGCGGGCCCGAGGGAGGGTGCCCCCAGGGACTTGGATGGTCCACGGCCTCTCGGTCCACCACCGAGACGTGTGGCCCGCGGACCGAGATGGTTAGTGACCGTCACCGAACAGAGAGTAGGGGATCCCCGGCCACTTCGGGTGGTTTTGATTTATCCTGGGGGCGAGTAAACCTAAAAGAAATGATAAGAATCAGAAAGAATCGCCAGAGAATGGCAATGAACACCAAAACGATGAATATGAATATGCATAAGAATCAGAAAGAATCGCCAGAGAATGGCAATAAACAACGAAATGATGAATATGAATATGCATAAGAATACAACCGAAAAGACCCGGCTCTACATAAGCTGAGCCTCACGATTGCTTTCTTGGTCCTCTGACACTTGTGATGAACTCACAAATCTACAAATTGGTCCAATCGCCCTCTCTGGTTGCCGAATGCTAATTGCGAAATTGATGTTGATGATTACAAGAAATTCACGCGAAAATAACATCAATGGCGTGAGCATCCACGACATGTTATCTGTTTCGCATCCAAGAATCTGAAACTTCCAGGAACATATATCAAAATGATTCAAATTCAAAATATCGAATTTCGAGGACCCTGACTTGAGGCATGAATTGACAGAAAACCTCTTTCTACACCTGATCGACGCTTCCAGGAATATACAATCCCCCCCCTCCTCAAACCTGCCTACCTCGTAGAATGGCCATTCGCCAGCGCATTAATGTTGCCAGCGATGGGTGTATGAGGCTTTAGAAAATCCGAGAGGAAAATTGATCTCTTCACTACTGCAAAATTACTCGGCATTGCGACGTCTGAGTTTTGAATTTGGTTGCCTTCTATCATAACCTTCTTACATAACGGATAATTGTCGAGTTCATGACTTCTATCAATATCCCAACGTCGTTCTGATACCAATTTGTCCGGAAGGCTATGGAAAATCAGTGCCGAATATCAGACTTACGGTTCGAGCCAATATATATATATATATAAGAGTCATATATCGAGTAGAAAATGAGTATACTCACCAATTATGTTCACTATCAGATAGAAATCCACTCTTTATAGGAAATAATATAGGCATTTTTGGGGAAGCATGTATTTAGTTGCATTACAATTTTGTACATATAGAATATTCTTAAGGTTAGGTTAACGATTGTATCACAAATAGGCTCTGGATCGCCAACCAACGATCAGAGAACGACATCCACACCTCAACAGTATTATTCCGAATCGCATCCGGGAAATGGATACGCGTGAGTGCTCGATTTGAGTAGGCCTCC
The DNA here is from genome assembly GCA_029851415.1 of Eretmocerus hayati. Lineage (NCBI taxonomy): Eukaryota > Metazoa > Arthropoda > Insecta > Hymenoptera > Aphelinidae > Eretmocerus > Eretmocerus hayati. The sequence goes on along the minus strand of CM056744.1, from coordinate 76,357,796 downwards.
GATTTTCGACTACTATGTATATATATCTATGTATCGTGTGACATACCGTATTTTAAAATAATCGCGGGATTTCTACAATCCATCATATACTCCGTTACGCACGTATTTTTGAAATCGTCTCAGACGGTTATTACTCAACTACCGGATACATGTCAATTCGTTTACCTAGACGTCTAATTTCTTCTATGGACTTACAACCCTCAAAACAAAAATATTAATTCAATTTGTGAAGCTTCCGTAGGGTCAATAGTATAGGATTGTTAACTTCTGTATGAACATTGTAATTATATATATATATATGTATGTTATTTTTGGAAATAAAGAAAATTGATTTTTGAGAGCTGGGCCGACGGGAGGCCGAATGAAGCCAAATCGCTCCGGACAAACTATCTTTGCCTGAAAGATGGCTTATCCTGGAGATGAATTGACGAAAAGGTAGCGACCTACGGAATGGAGCGTAAGGTGGAGCTCCATTCACCTCCCACTCTCAATAATTGATTTTCGCCTCACAGAAATTTTAAAATCGCGTAAAATAGTCAAGCCCAATAAGAACCAGATACCTAACGTAGAATCATGAAGTATTGCCTAAATTCTCAACATAACTTGATTTTTGAGCTCGGCCTTCTGTTGAATAAATTGGCCGACGGTGGGAATTTCATTTTTTTTTTTTTTTTTTTTTGTTTGTCTTGCCTACATAAAAATTCCACAAGCCCCAATTTACCCGAATTGCTATTGTAACGGTGAGGATTTTGCGTACCGCAAGGTCAATCCCATCACAGAACGTACGTTGTCAACGATCCGAATAAATTAGTTGAATTTACGAGTAGGGTCACGGTGCTATGATATGTTCTGGATCACTTGCGCGATTATGATGGGGCCTCATCCGCCGGGCATGTGCGCATGCGCCACGCGATTCTTATCCGTGTCGGGCCCAAACAGGTAATGTCACCTTCGGGAAATTACGATCGACAATAATACCAGTGTCCCGTGTCAATTTTAACGCGCAATGCTCTGATAGATTCGATTCCCCGAGATTTTGATGCAACTACCTTCGGGATCGATTCCATGTCGGATCGCTCAAATTCGTGATCAACCCATGTACATTAAGGGACAAAGGGGACGCCATCCGCCATTTTACATTCGTCGTTAGCTGTGTGCTCATCGTGACTATAGTTATCGATCCCTTTTCTCCCGTTTTCAAACAAAATATCATTCTTGTGCCATCCGAATTATAGACAATACAATTACTGGTCAAGGAATAATTTCCTAGCCCCAGGAGGGGCTAATTTCTAAGCCTACCAGTGCCATCCTTTGTCTTCAACGCTGTGATTAGTGAGAGTGACTTGGACTATTTAGCCGTCATTATGAAAAGATCCAACGTGAATCTTATCCATGCGAATGCTTTGAACCCTCGCATTGATGGATCTCAAGAGCCTCGCCCAAACCTTGCACCGGTCCAAAGCAACCGCATGTGGAGGCCATACGAGGAACCGCCTCGTGGGCGCCCTGCGCCAACTTTGGGGGATTACCTTCCCGAGGGACGATGGCCCCAACCAAGACAGAAGCCATCTGCGGCTTTAGGCAGGGCTCCCACACCAACAGAAGAAGCATTGGATTGTTCTGCCCCCAGACCGTCGCCCTGGAAAAAATTAAACATGGGTTCCAATGCAACACCCTGCTGCAAAAGATCGATTGGGATGGATTGAAAACCAATCGAATCCTATCGGGATGAATACATTTCAATCGGTTCTATCATTCAACCGGCGAGAGCAGTATTGGAATTCAATGCAGATCAATCGAACAAAGACCCAATCAAGCTGAATCCTGAATTGTAGAATTGGGATCACAACTGCCAATAGAATTCTATACTGTTGATGAGGATTGATGTAAGCGAATATAATCCAATACTAGTATTCAGCATAGGATCGGACACGGAAGGATGGATGGAAGATCTTTGCTGGTTCAATATGTTTTAATGGACCGATTCAGTATTGGAATCAATTTAATTGAATAATGGATCTCGTCTCCCACTGCTCTATCGAGATCAATGCTTCAGAAAGTGATTCGATTCGCGAAACGATACTAATTGTCTATCCTAACCAATCCCAAATGACAGGATTGGATTTCACTTTTTGAACACTATTATTTCTACATTCCTCAATCGAACTGAATAATTCTCTGCAGTACTGGGTGTATAATAACCTTGCTCTTTCCTATCCGTTTCAAACATGAATGGACAGATTCGAGTCGAATTATGCCTGGATCAATTCCAATCATCCCCCTATCACCTATTGCGTGATTGACAAATCGAGCTGAGTACTACAGAATCGGATTGAAATCGTGGATGCGTGGTTATTCTATCCTTCCCAATACTCATAATCAGTATTGAACTCCGCTAGATTTCATATATTTCAATCGAATCCAATACTGCTCAGCAGGATTGGAATGGCCTGAAGATGAGTTTTGCTATCGGTCTGAATCCTGCCAAGCAGCATTGAATTGACTGAGTCAATCGATTCCAATGATAACCCAATTACTCACTGCGTGATTGACCAATCGAGCTGAATACTACAAAATCGGATTGGAATCGTGGATGCATGGTTATTCTATCCTTCCCAATACTCACAATCAGTATTGAACTTCGCTGGATTTCATATATTTCAATCGAATCCAATACTGCTCAGCAGGATTGGAATGGCCTGAAGAAGAGTTTTGCTATCGGTCTGAATCCTGCCAGGCAGCATTGGATTGACTGAGTCAATCGATTCCAATGATAACCCAATTACTCACTGCGTGATTGACAAATCGAGCTGAGTACTACAAAATCGGATTGAAATCGTGGATGCATGGTTATTCTATCCTTCCCAATACTCACAATCAGTATTGAACTCCGCCAGATTCCGTATATTCCAATCGAATCCAATACTGCTCAGCAGGATCGGAACGATCTCGAGATGAGTTTTGCTATCGGTCTGAATCCTGCCAGGCAGCATTGGATTGACTGAGTCAATCGATTCTAATGATAACCCAATGACTCACTGCGTGATTGACCAATCGAGCTGAATACTACAAAATCGGATTGGAATCGTGGATGCATGGTTATTCTATCCTTCCCAATACTCACAATCAGTATTGAACTCCGCTAGATTTCATATATTTCAATCGAATTCAATACTGCTCAGCAGGATTGGAACGATCTCGAGATGAGTTCTGCTATCGGTCTGAATCCTGCCAGGCAGCATTGGATTGACTGAGTCAATCGATTCCAATGATAACCCAGTTACTCACTGCGTGATTGACAAATCGAGCTGAGTACTACAAAAACGGATTGAAATCGTGGATGCATGGTTATTCTATCCTTCCCAATACTCACAATCAGTATTGAACTCCGCCAGATTCCGTATATTCCAATCGAATCCAATACTGCTCAGCAGGATCGGAACGATCTCGAGACGAGTTTTGCTATCGGTCTGAATCCTGCCAGGCAGCATTGGATTGACTGAGTCAATCGATTCCAATGATAACCCAATTACTCACTGCGTGATTGACCAATCTAGCTGAATACTACAAAATCGGATTGAAATTGTGGATGCATGGTTATTCTATCCTTCCCAATACTCACAATCAGTATTGAACTCCGCTAGATTTCATATATTTCAATCGAATCCAATACTGCTCAGCAGGATTGGAATGGCCTGAAGATGAGTTTTGCTATCGGTCTGAATCCTGCCAAGCAGCATTGAATTGACTGAGTCAATCGATTCCAATGATAACCCAATTACTCACTGCGTGATTGACAAATCGAGCTGAGTACTACAAAATCGGATTGAAATCGTGGATGCACGGTTATTCTATTCTTCCCAATACTCACAATCAGTATTGAACTCCGCCAGATTCCGTATATTCCAATCGAATCCAATACTGCTCAGCAGGATCGGAACGATCTCGAGATGAGTTTTGCTATCGGTCTGAATCCTGCCAGGCAGCATTGGATTGACTGAGTCAATCGATTCTAATGATAACCCAATTACTCACTGCGTGATTGACCAATCGAGCTGAATACTACAAAATCGGATTGGAATCGTGGATGCATGGTTATTCTATCCTTCCCAATACTCACAATCAGTATTGAACTCCGCTAGATTTCATATATTTCAATCGAATTCAATACTGCTCAGCAGGATTGGAACGATCTCGAGATGAGTTCTGCTATCGGTCTGAATCCTGCCAGGCAGCATTGGATTGACTGAGTCAATCGATTCCAATGATAACCCAGTTACTCACTGCGTGATTGACAAATCGAGCTGAGTACTACAAAAACGGATTGAAATCGTGGATGCATGGTTATTCTATCCTTCCCAATACTCACAATCAGTATTGAACTCCGCCAGATTCCGTATATTCCAATCGAATCCAATACTGCTCAGCAGGATCGGAACGATCTCGAGATGAGTTTTGCTATCGGTCTGAATCCTGCCAGGCAGCATTGGATTGACTGAGTCAATCGATTCCAATGATAACCCAATTACTCACTGCGTGATTGACCAATCTAGCTGAATACTACAAAATCGGATTGAAATTGTGGATGCATGGTTATTCTATCCTTCCCAATACTCACAATCAGTATTGAACTCCGCTAGATTTCATATATTTCAATCGAATCCAATACTGCTCAGCAGGATTGGAATGGCCTGAAGATGAGTTTTGCTATCGGTCTGAATCCTGCCAAGCAGCATTGAATTGACTGAGTCAATCGATTCCAATGATAACCCAATTACTCACTGCGTGATTGACAAATCGAGCTGAGTACTACAAAATCGGATTGAAATCGTGGATGCATGGTTATTCTATTCTTCCCAATACTCACAATCAGTATTGAACTCCGCCAGATTCCGTATATTCCAATCGAATCCAATACTGCTCAGCAGGATTGGAACGATCTCGAGATGAGTTTTGCTATCGGTCTGAATCCTGCCAGGCAGCATTGGATTGACTGAGTCAATCGATTCCAATGATAACCCAATTACTCACTGCGTGATTGACAAATCGAGCTGAGTACTACAAAATCGGATTGAAATCGTGGATGCATGGTTATTCTATTCTTCCCAATACTCACAATCAGTATTGAACTCCGCCAGATTCCGTATATTCCAATCGAATCCAATACTGCTCAGCAGGATTGGAACGATCTCGAGATGAGTTCTGCTATCGGTCTGAATCCTGCCAGGCAGCATTGGATTGACTGAGTCAATCGATTCCAATGATAACCCAATTACTCACTGCGTGATTGACCAATCTAGCTGAATACTACAAAATCGGATTGAAATTGTGGATGCATGGTTATTCTATCCTTCCCAATACTCACAATCAGTATTGAACTCCGCTAGATTTCATATATTTCAATCGAATCCAATACTGCTCAGCAGGATTGGAATGGCCTGAAGATGAGTTTTGCTATCGGTCTGAATCCTGCCAGGCAGCATTGGATTGACTGAGTCAATCGATTCCAATGATAACCCAATTACTCACTGCGTGATTGACCAATCTAGCTGAATACTACAAAATCGGATTGAAATTGTGGATGCATGGTTATTCTATCCTTCCCAATACTCACAATCAGTATTGAACTCCGCTAGATTTCATATATTTCAATCGAATCCAATACTGCTCAGCAGGATTGGAATGGCCTGAAGATGAGTTTTGCTATCGGTCTGAATCCTGCCAAGCAGCATTGAATTGACTGAGTCAATCGATTCCAATGATAACCCAATTACTCACTGCGTGATTGACAAATCGAGCTGAGTACTACAAAATCGGATTGAAATCGTGGATGCATGGTTATTCTATTCTTCCCAATACTCACAATCAGTATTGAACTCCGCCAGATTCCGTATATTCCAATCGAATCCAATACTGCTCAGCAGGATTGGAACGATCTCGAGATGAGTTTTGCTATCGGTCTGAATCCTGCCAGGCAGCATTGGATTGACTGAGTCAATCGATTCCAATGATAACCCAATTACTCACTGCGTGATTGACAAGTCGAGCTGAGTACTACAAAATCGGATTGAAATCGTGGATGCATGGTTATTCTATCCTTCCCAATACTCACAATCAGTATTGAACTCCGCCAGATTCCGTATATTCCAATCGAATCCAATACTGCTCAGCAGGATCGGAACGATCTCGAGATGAGTTTTGCTATCGGTCTGAATCCTGCCAGGCAGCATTGGATTGACTGAGTCAATCGATTCCAATGATAACCCAATTACTCACTGCGTGATTGACCAATCTAGCTGAATACTACAAAATCGGATTGAAATCGTGGATGCATGGTTATTCTATCCTTCCCAATACTCACAATCAGTATTGAACTTCGCTGGACTTCATATATTTCAATCGAATCCAATACTGCTCAGCAGGATTGGAATGGCCTGAAGATGAGTTTTGCTATCGGTCTGAATCCTGCCAAGCAGTACTGAGTCGACTGCGTCAATCGATTCCAATGATGACCCAATCACTCTTTGCGTCATTGATCAATCGAGATGAATACTACAGAATCCAGTTGAAATCGTGGGTGCATGGTTATTCTATTTCTCTCAATACTCACTATCAGTATTGAACTCCTCTAGATTTCATACATCTCAATCGAATTCAATACTGCTGAGCAGGATTGGATCGGCCTGAAGATGAGTTTTGCTTTCGGTCTGAATTCTGCCAGGCAGCAACGAGTCGACTGCGTCAATCGATTTCAATGATGACCCGATCACTCATTGTGTGATTGGCCAATCGAGCTTAATACTATAGGATGGAATACCGATCGTGAAAAAGTGGTTTCTATCTTCCTGAATACTTACAATCGGTATCGAAATCCTCTGAATTCCATGTATTTTAATTGAATTCAATACTGCTGAGCAGGATTGGTACGCTCTGAGGATGAGTTTCGCTATCGGTCTGAATCCTGCCGGGCAGCATTGAGTCGACTGCATCAATCTATTCCAATGATGACCCAATCACTCTTTGCGTCATTGACTAATATCGAGATGAATACTACAGAATCGAATGGAAATCGTGGGTACATGGTTATTCTATCCTTCTCAATACTCACAATCAGTATTGAACTCCTCTAGGTTTCATATATATCAATCGAATTCAATACTGCTGGGCAGAATTGCAACAGCCTGAAGATGAGTTTTGCTATTGGTCAGGTGAACGGGTTATAAGGTCTGCAATGCTGAGAATCAGTATTGAAATCGATTGAGGCGGATTGAGATCTCGATGTTTGCAATACTGGAAGACGGTACTGGAATCGATCGGGGCAGATAGGATTTCAAGTCCTCAATACTAACAATCATCATTCAGGTATATTGACGTAGATAGAATATACGGTATCCAATGTTAGAGGTCAGTATTTGGATCTATTGAGGCAGATAGGACTTCCCATTCCCAATCTGATACACAGCATTCGAATTAATTCAAGTAGATATGATATAAGGTCTGCAATGCTGAACATCAGTATTGAGATCGATCGAAGCGTAATGCGCTCCCGATATTCCCAATACTGAAATACAGAACTGGAATCGATTAGGGCAGATAGGATTCCAAGTCCTCAATACTGATATTCCGCATTCAATTCGATTCAGGTAAATATGATATGAGGTCTGCAATGCTGAAAGTCGGGATTGAGATCGATTCAAGCGGATTGAGATCTCAGTGTTCCCAATACTTGAAAATGGTATTGGAATGAGTTGGAGCAGATAGGATCTCAATTCTGCAATACTGATTGTCAACATTAAAATCGATACAAGTAGATAGGATATAATGAGGTCACTTATGCTTACATTTAGTATTGAGATCGATTGAAGTGGACTGAGATAGCAATCTGCCCAATACTGAGAGACAGTACTCAAATCGATTCAGATTATTGGGATATAAGGGCTCCAATACTTACAGTCAGTATTGAGATCGATTAAATTGGGTTAAGATCTCGATATTCCCAATACTGGAAAACAGTACTCAAATCGATTGGGACAGCTAGGATTTCAAGTCCTTAGTACTGATATTTAGCATTCAATTCGATTCAGGTAAAAATCATATAAGGTCTGCAATGCTGAACATCAGTATTGAGATCGATTGGAGCGTACTGAGAACCCGATGTTTCCAATACTGAAATACAGTACTGGAATCGACTGGGGCAGATAGGATGGCAATTCCTGAATACTGATATCTAGCACTGATATCCAGCATTCATTCCGATTCAGGTAGATAGGATATGAGGTTTCTGATGCTTACTTTCAGTATTCAGATCGATTGAAGTGGATTGAGATCCCGATATTCCCAATACTGAAATACAGTACTGGAATCGATTGGGGCAGATAGGATCTCAAGTCTTCAATACTGATATCCAGCATTTAAATCGATTAAAGTAGATAGGATATAAGATCTGCAATGCTGAAAATCAGTATTGAGATCGATTGAAGCGGATTGAGAACCCGATGTTTCCACTAGTGAAATACAGTACTGAAATCGATTCGGGCAGGTAGGATTTTAAGTCCTCAATACTGATATCCAGCATTCAAATCGATTCAAGTAGATGGGATATAAGATCTGCAATGCTGAAAATCAGTATTGAGATCGATTCAAGCGGATTGAGAACCCGATGTTTCCAATACTGAAATACAGTACTGAAATCGATTGGGGCAGATAGGAATTCCGAGTCCTCAATACTGATATCTAGCATTCAATCCGATTCAGGTAAATATCAGATGAGGTCTGCAATGCTGAAAATCAGTATTGAAATCGATTGAAGCGGATTGAGAACCCGATGTTTCCAATACTGAAAAACAGTTCTGGAATCGATTGGGGCAGTTAGGATTTCAAGTCCTCAATACTGAAATCCAGCATCCAAATCGATTCAAGTAGATAGGATATAAGGTTTCTAATGCTTACTTCCAGTATTGAGATCGATTGAAGTGGATTGAGATAGCGATCTACCCAATACTGAGAGACAGTACTCAAATCGATTCAGGTTATTAGAATATAAGGGCTAGAATACTCACAGTCAGGATTGAGATCGATTGAAGTGGGTTGAGATCTCGAAGTTCCCAATACTCGAAAACAGTACTGGATTCGACTGGGCAGATAGGATTTCAAGTCCCCAATACTGATATTTAGCATTCAATTCGATTCAGGTAAAAATCATGTAAGGTCTGCAATGCTGAACATCAGTATTGAGATCGATTGGAGCGTACTGAGAACCCGATGTTTCCAATACTGAAATACAGTACTGGAATCGACTGGGGCAGATAGGATGGCAAGTCCTGAATACTGATATCTAGCACTGATATCCAGCATTCATTCCGATTCAGCTAGATAGGATATGAGATTTCTGATGCTTACTTTCAGTATTCAGATCGATTGAAGTGGATTGAGATCCCGATATTCCCAATACTGAAATACAGTACTGGAATCGATTGGGGCAGATAGGATCTCAAGTCCTCAATACTGATATCCAGCATTTAAATCGATTCATGTAGATAGGATATAAGATCTGCAATGCTGAAAATCAGTATTGAGATCGATTGAAGCGGATTGAGAACCCGATGTTTCCACTACTGAAATACAGTACTGAAATCGATTCGGGCAGGTAGGATTTCAAGTCCTCAATACTGATATCCAGCATTCAAATCGATTTAAGTAGATAGGATATAAGATCTGCAATGCTGAAAATCAGTATTGAGATCGATTCAAGCGGATTGAGAACCCGATGTTTCCAATACTGAAATACAGTACTGAAATCGATTGGGGCAGATAGGATTTCGAGTCCTCAATACTGATATCTAGCATTCAATCCGATTCAGGTAAATATCATATGAGGTCTGCAATGCTGAAAATCAGTATTGAAATCGATTGAAGCGGATTGAGAACCCGATGTTTCCAATACTGAAAAACAGTTCTGGAATCGATTGGGGCAGTTAGGATTTCAAGTCCTCAATACTGAAATCTAGCATCCAAATCGATTCAAGTAGATAGGATATAAGGTTTCTAATGCTTACTTCCAGTATTGAGATCGATTGAAGTGGATTGAGATAGCGATCTACCCAATACTGAGAGACAGTACTCAAATCGATTCAGGTTATTAGAATATAAGGGCTAGAATACTCACAGTCAGTATTGAGATCGATTGAAGTGGGTTGAGATCTCGAAGTTCCCAATACTCGAAAACAGTACTGGATTCGACTGGGCAGATAAGATTTCAAGTCCCCAATACTGATATTCAGCATTCAAATCGATTCAGGACGATAAATAAACTCGTCAATGCTCATAGTCAGTATTGGAACCGATAGACGTAGTGTCAGTTATTGAACTTTCCATTCCTGAAAGTTAGTATTGGAATCGATTGAGGCCGATAGAATTCGAGTGGCTGACGCTAGGCGGCATTTCGATGACCATCTCAGTTTGCATCCAAATATCATGGGATTGCTTTCTCGCAAGCGACGAACCATCTCTCCTGTTCCTATATAAGACTGATGAGTGACAGAACCTCCAAATAGCGTTTAGTTATGTAATGCGATGATATGTTAATGCGATCATGATTGAAATAAGTATTGAATTGTATTGAAACCTTACCTGTAATGTGAGTGATGTATATGTGAGACGTTGATTTGTAATAATGACTGAAAGTCAGTATTGAGGTCGATTGAGGCCGATTGAGTTCTCGATGTTCCCAATACTGAAAATCAGTATTGGGATCGATTGATGCGCATAGCATTTCTGATATCCAATACTGATTTCCAGCATTCAAATCGATTCAGATGAATAGGATATAAGGTGTCCAATGATTCTAGTCAGTATTGAGTTCGATTGAGGTTCCATTGCAGAATAACAGTATTGGAATCGATTGAGGCGGATAGGATTTCGGATATCCAATACTGATTTCCAGCATTCAAATCGATTCAGATGAATAGGATATAAGGTGTCCAATGATTCTAGTCAGTATTGAGTTCGATTGAGGTTCCAATGCAGAATAACAGTATTGGAATCGATTGAGGCGGATAGGATTTCGGATATCCAATACTGATTTCCAGCATTCAAATCGATTCAGATGAATAGGATATGAGGTGTCCAATGATTCTAGTCAGTATTGAGTTCGATTGAGGTTCCAATACAGAATAACAGTATTGAAATCGATTGAGGCGGATTGGATTTCGGATATCCAATACTGATTTCCAGCATTCAAATCGATTCAGATGAATAGGATATAAGGTGTCCAATGATTCTAGTCAGTATTGAGTTCGATTGAGGTTCCAATGCAGAATAACAGTATTGGAATCGATTGAGGCGGATTGGATTTCGGATATCCAATACTGATTTCCAGCATTCAAATCGATTCAGATGAATAGGATATGAGGTGTCCAATGATTCTATTCAGTATTGAGTTCGATTGAGGTTCCAATACAGAATAACAGTATTGAAATCGATTGAGGCGGATTGGATTTCGGATATCCAATACTGATTTCCAGCATTCAAATCGATTCAGATGAATAGGATATAAGGTCTCCAATGATTCTAGTCAGTATTGAGTTCGATTGAGGTTCCAATGCAGAATAACAGTATTGGAATCGATTGAGGCGGATAGGATTTCGGATATCCAATACTGATTTCCAGCATTCAAATCGATTCAGATGAATAGGATATAAGGTCTCCAATGATTCTAGTCAGTATTGAGGTCGATTGGCAATCTCTCTCTCAATGCGTATAGTCGGCATTGGTAAAGATTGGTCAACACTGTTTGAATCCCGATCAACATCATTGATCGCGATTGAACTCCAATCTTCTCCAATCCTGAAAATCATGTTTCAAATTCATCATAAGTTTCTAGATTCAGATCGATTGAGTGTTTTTCTATCGAATCCAATCGAACTTTTGCAGCAGGGCAGCTCCATCAGTGTCTGAACTTGAGACCATCAGATTACGGGAATTCCCCATACTGCCGACGCCCATTCTTAACCAAGTGGTCGTTGAACCATCAATCCAAGGAAGAAACATAATGCAGAGAAGCGTTCCTTCACCCCCCATGACCAGATTGGGCAGAACATCCGAACACTACCTACTGCAAGCTCTGGACGAGGAGAAAACCTTGCCCAGCGAAGACAGAAGAACAAATGAACATTCCTCGCCAGGTGTCGAGTTACTAGATAGCCTGGAAGTAGAGTCCAGGAATCACCTTCTTGACGAGTATGAATTCATGGAAAGATATTTCCCTGGATGGAAGGAAAATTCTCAAAAGGTTATAAGAGCTTCAACCTTAGTAGAAGATATGGAAACCTACCGATCAAAACTATGGCCCCAAGAAGAAGGAGTTGAATACGCCAAACAGGAGTTGACCATGCCTCCCAATTCACCACCATGGAGGAGATATGGCAGAGAAGCAGAATACCACTGCTTGGGGCCAGCAGAGCTAACTGAGCATGAAGATAAGCGACGGAGGCAGGACAACGCTAGAAAATTGGTGCCCAGTTCAACACTGAGGCCCACAGCCAAGTCTTGGCACCCGCCAGGCTTCTCAACCGAACCTCAACCAATAGCTAGACAAGATGTGTGGACCTTGTCAAGCGAGGAATTTTGGGAAGATTATATAATACACAAACCAGACCCAAAGTGCATTGCTAGACCACCGCTACGGTTCCCTATTCCCACCAGCTCTCTGCCCAATCACCTTCCTCAGTTCGGGATAAAACAACATTGCTTTGCAAAGGTACCCGAGACGGCTAGAGATTATAAGATATTTGTCAAGCCAGGGGTCAGAGGATATGCCAAGGGGGTGGCAAGAGAAATAATCGATGCTTGGCAATGTGTAATCATCCACATATGGGTGCCAAAAGACAGTTCTTCGTGGGTCTGCGACGCTTGCTACGCCAAAGCAAAAGGGTGGAACCTAGTGGAGATACACCGGGTAGGGCTGAAAGAATTTCACCATATGGCCCAATGCCCCGGATGTGGCTGCGCACCTTACAGGGTCCAGGAAGTGTCAAAATGTGGGATATGTAGATGGGTCAGCTGGATCCACCTACCATCAATCTACAAAGGTAACATCATATGCGCCTATCCTGCAGAAACAAGGGTAGACGACCAACCCAACTCAGACAACCGTTAAGACCCCATTCACCAATCACAAATGGTGTCGTTGTAAATAATGTATATCTATATATATCTTATCTTTTAAGTGTATAAATGTAAAAGTTTGACTAGTGATCAAAAAAATAATCGAGGTGTATATACGTAATCTCAGTGTAAATATGTACAATTGATTCTCGTGATAATTGAGGTACTCTGTGTATAGTGGCTTTCTGGACGTAATGTATATATGTATATTGTTTTTTTTTGTTAACTAAAATAAATGAATTGTACATAAAACTTACTTAATCAATAATAGGAATCACCCCTGTAGAATCTCCCTATTTTTCATCCCATAATAACTGGCTCTAATACCTACCATTGATTGCAAGCTAAACCTTTCATATCTACAAGCACAGACTAATTTCAACCAAACGACCCAAAACATATGAGAGTTGTGCACTCTTCAGTAAAATTTCCTAGTAGATCCTATCTTTGACAACCCAACCATCATCAGGATGACGCACTCAAATCATTTCCATAAACTACAGGTACCAATTCAACCAACTGCCTTCTAGATCAATGGACTATAGAAATGTCTCAGTTATACTGCATCTTCCCTCCGTCCTAAACTCAGAAATGCTACTCCACAGTCAATAGTGACTCTCAAGGGATCAATCATTAAGGCACTACATTCTAAATCAAAGACTCGACTCATAGATGAACTTGCTTTTATTATCAGAGACTAAATGACACATTGATTCTGTAACTAATAGATGATGTAAACGAGATGATGACTCTTTATTCATAATGATAAATGAGATGAAGAAAACGTATATTACTTGTAACAGGAGGAGATTCTAATGATTGATCCCCTTGTAAAACATGAACTCAACTCACATATAAGAACATCTCTTTTGATAAGTCATAATGGAATAACTTGTAGAACTTCATTTTGGTGTATATTTTGGCTGAATTCTGGCCCATTGCAGCCTAAACTCCCTGAAGCAATAACTCATTTATCCACAGTACCACTCCATGACATTGATTCAATTTTTACAGTTTCTCAATTGAATTCCCATCCATTCAAGATCCGCTAGGCCTCTGAATCTGAAAGTTGACAAGTCATGTAGCATCAGTAATAAATGAAATTAGCCATTCCAATGTAACATCTTACCTGGAATATAATTGAAAGGATTTCCCACAAGTTCTCGAATAGAATCGACCCAAATTAAGACTCAAAAGCCCCATAAACGTCGAGAAATGGCGGACGTAAGTTGCATGATAGTCATCTTGCAAGAGTCATGAATGACTACCGCAACATATAACTACCTGAACGAAACAAGGATAAGCATAGGGAGAGAGTCATAAAATTTTAGGGTGTCTCTGCGTTAGAGGGTTCGCGGATACATAAGATGTGAACTGTAAGACACGAATAAGGTCCGCATTGCGACTAAGGTTTCGAACTATTTTGAACATATCCGTGGATAACAAACGTATGAATTGGAAACCTGTGAGGGGAGGAATACATCTTCTTCGAATACTTAGTTGAGTACATATAAAAGCCTGGCTTACAGGGATGTTATATTGGTGAACCACTTATAAAGGGGGGGGGGGCTATCAGGATTCTAAGGAACAATGAACAATTGGGATATGCTGGTCAGGAATATAGCCATACATCGATGAAGAACGCGTTTTCATTGCTCAAGAACAATGGAATCAAACTCGAATAAGGCAAAATAACGAATTGGTGACAGAACGACGATATGGTTTTGGATCGCTTTTAATTTTTCTCAGGCCTGGAAAAAGTTCGAGTCATGGACTCGAATTTTTTATAAGGAGGGGGCTGATATGGCAATATCGCCGACCCCAAGGATCACACTCCTTCTATCACCCATCTAAGCGCTTTTGAGGACTACACAAACCGCCATATGCCCTGAAAATTTTTCTTTCCACACACACGGTTATAAAAACGTTGGACTATACTCAAAATTCTAATTTTTACTGATTCTGACCGTGACAAAATTCAAGATCCACTCTGATAGAAAAGCCTCAGACACCTGACTTCTGGCAATTGAGTACATCTCATTGAATTTCATTCTCTGGAAAAAGTTCGAGTCATGGACTCGAATTTTTTATAAGGGGGGGACTGTTAAGGTATGAAACCTTCGATCCCAGATAACCGTGAATCTACAACTCGGAGAGTCTCGACTTGTACTACAAGATGAGAGGAAAACGGTCTATTTACATGTAGTCCAAGGCACAAACTATCGTTCCGCATTCACACGAGATTATGCTTCGTGCCGGAGAGTCCCCACGCGTAGTCAAAGATATAAAGTGACGATCCGCATTCACGCAGGGTTGTGTCTTGTGCTGAAGGGTGGCTCTCGACTAAATAAAGATATTGGAATTGAATGATGGATTAACCATAAGCCAACGGTCACGTTGGTCTGAGAACACGTTGTTGACATGATTTACGAGTCCCAACCGGGACTCATGATTCCAGAACTCCCTGCGGATACACGGCATGGAAGCCGTCGGCAACGGACATCGGACAGGCCTCAAGCCAAAGCAAAGACCAGCTACAGCTACATGCATAAGCCAAGCAACGCCAAGAGGACATGAGATGCAGCATCGCAACAGCAAAAAGGGGGGCGGTCGACAAACAACACTCGCCGTACAGCCATGACCTCATTACCGCATACGGCCATGGGACTCGGCAACGTCGCATATGCTTGGCAACGCCGACGCCACCGCCTAGCAACAACAAGCCCGGCGCCGCCGCATACCGAGGGGAGGCCTTATTAGATGACGCAACCGACAACCAATCAGAGACGCTCCCCAGACAAGAGAGAGTCTCCCCTCCAGCACGCAGATCCACGACGCGCTCGATCGATAATGGCCGCGCACGAATTAGGCAACAGCCCGCCCCCTTTCACTAGTCGGCACCGCCCAGATCCATGATGGCGCATCAAGGAGAGGATGCGCACGCAGCACCAGTAACCAGTCAGAGGCTTTCGGGGGCGTAACCACGCCACTCAGCTAATGACGTCATTTCGTCTATATAAGGAGCCTACAGACGCCCGCCAGCAGACTTGGGCTTGAGACCCAGACCTTTAACCTCAGCCTCGCTCGAGTAACCGCATAACGAGCCTTGCACTCTGTACTCCCATTTTGTATAATAACGCATTCCATAACGCCAGTTCTGTATAGAGTTTTCCATAACGCCAGTTTTGTGTAAAGTCAGTTAATAAAGCCACATTGATTGTCACCACTGCTTCCATTGTGCTTCAGCACTTAACAATCCAACGAACCCGGCCCCATCACAAGTAACAATAGCAACGGTCCAGAGATCCAGTCATCCAGTAGTTCCAGCAACGGCAGCAGATACCGAATATTTATAAGTACCAGGTTTGTAAGCGTATGAAGGAGACCCAGCCCTCGACGGAACGGCCGACGAAAATACCGGGAGGGGCTAGTTCCGTGACTGAGGTCTACCCTGAGGAATACCAACCTCCTCTGAAGGTCTCAAAATACTCGCCTGAGCCCGTACCTACGCTTCGTCGCACGACAAGAGTGCTCGACTTGACCGTATACGGCGTCTCTCCGACGGACGATGAACGATGTCTGATTCCAGTAGACCCAAGCGTTGCCCGCGCTGCAATTTCAAGTTCCCAGGAGCCAGCCGAACCGCAACCGTGTACGAGCTCTACGCCTTACAACAGGCCCGTCGTTTAGCACGCGCAGGCGCAGAATCGAGTAGGCCTCGGATTATAAACGGCGCCGCGCCAGATTCGACGACCGAACCAAGCGTTCCGGCTTCTCCAGAACCGTCGTCCCAGTAACTTCAGGGCTCGTTCATAACAGTACAATCACTCCAATGGTCGTTGCAGATGGTAATGTAGGAGGCAAAACGTTTTCGAAAATTGGGAAGAGGACGACGAAGACTATCTCTTACATAACGAGGGCCCAGAACATGTCCCCATTGCGGCTAATGAAATGATGCCAATGGACGTCGATGTTGAAGATCACGAACAACAGGTAAACAATGGTGGATGATGTAATAATAGCCTTCTCTGGGAGATATGGACAACAATCTATGGAAGTTAAGCAGCCCTAGTCTGCTCTGGATGATCAAAGCTATTTAATAACACTTTAGAATCAACTATGCATTGGTCGATGATGGAAATGAGATGAGATGAACGGGGTATGAGATGCGACAAAGTTTTATAACTATATTATCATGATCTTTCGGCCAGTCTGAGAGGGAGCGGATATTTTAATGTCGGTCCCGAACAGTCGAATCTTGATGAAATTCTGATCACGTGATATCTACGTTGAATTATGAAATATGGCACGTAACTGATCATCTACAATCAATGCAAGACCAACTCTGTTACAAATTGCCAAAATTCACGTTAACGTTGATACAGTGCTGGAAGTGTATAGAATGTAACAATCTCCTCCTTCACGTCCGTAACCACCTAATCAGCTGTGAAGGCCGGAAAATAACATTGTGAATCTGTTTCCATGACGAATGAAACATTGAATGGGTTACAGTGAAAGCCAGCTGATCGATTGAAGTTTTGCTCATCACATTTCAAACAGGAAATTTTTGGGATATTTGGACAATTTTATGAAAAAATTACGTCAGCTTCAATCTCCCTTCAATACTTGTAATTCACCATACTACACTTTTGGACTCCACTATACTTTTGAAGATAAAAAAGGCCTTGGAGCACGATTAGGATTTGCGTGATCAACTCCAGCAAATTCAAAGGAATAGCACAGACAAGAACCTACATTTCATCGTTTTCAAACAAAATGACAGTCTTCACCTCTGCTTTCAGGACCATCAACTACCGCTGCAAGGAGAAGAAGAAGACGATCCTGTTGCAAGGAGAAAATTGGAGATTGATATCGCAATTGGGGAATTTTTCTTCGCCGAAGGAATAGCGTTCAAAAAAGTCAACAGTATATATTTCAGGCATCTCATACATATAGTGCCAACAAGTAATTTGGCCGAGTACAGACCTCCTGATAGACGGACTCTTGCAAATAAAATCTTGCCAAAAGTGCACGAGGAAATACTGGATGCAAGACGTGAGGACTTCGACGGAAAGCCAAGTATAATTTTGGTTGATTCTGTTCGCAACAAGAGCAACAAGACAAAGGTACTCACCTACACTATTCACAACGATACAGTTAGACTAGCTTTTTCATAGCTTTCGACATTTCACGCGAGAAAGAAGATGGCCCGACAATAGCAAGATATACTGAGCAAGCCATACAGTATGCCAAGGATCGACTGAACACAGATGTAGTGGCAGTGATATCTGACAATGACAGCAAAATAAAGAGAGGGGTTAGCCTGGCCCGGAATGCTGACAGCGAAGCATTGATTTCTGTCACGTATTCAAGCCACAGCTGTAACTTACTGATAAAATCTCCCATACCAAAGACTCTTGTCACGAACTCCCGGACCGTGGCCAATGCATTCTCGGAGCCGAAAGCCATTGCAAGAATTCGTAGATTGCGAGGCACTATGATAAAAAACTACCCTGATACCAGGTTCTGCTACATCATCAGGTTGTTCCTGAGTATCGTTACAAACCTTCACATTCTGCGCCAAATATGTGAGGACGAGAACGTGGGCATCAGCGATGAGGTGAAGCAATTGCTTCAGAGCGAAGATTTCGTGCGCAAGATTACTGTGTGCACAATGTTACTCGAGCCTCTCAGCAATCTTATCATCCGTTGCCAGGATCCCGAAGTTACTCAGGCCGAAGCAGTTCAGATGTGGCTGAATCTGCATTTTGGAGGGCCAAATTTGCAAGCGTTGTTGATCGATCGGATGAGACGGGCCCTGCCAGATGCTGCATTTGCGGCATATTTACTACACCCTGGAATCCGCCGAGACTTGTTAGATGATGTTCAACAACAGCGAGTCATTGATTATATTCTTGCACATCTCAATCCTGATGACAACGAACAGCTTGAGGTCGAAATTCGTCGCGAGCTGAAGGGTTACCTCAATATACGGCCCGCAGACGATGATGACGACCGTGATGGAGCTCAGAGGGTGGCTGAGCTGGCTGAGAGTGAACTGCTCCAGAGCAGAGATATTCCAGCAGAATTGTATTGGGACTTGACCGGTGGCATGTTGCTGAATATCGCCAGGTTGGCAAAGAAGCTTATCCTATTACCATCGGGTACAGGGCTAATCGAGAGTTTTCTCTCTCATTGGGCTTATGTCCATGATATTTACAAGAATAGGTTGGGCCATGACAGATCCTGCCAGCTTGTTGATTGCCAGTACACCCTAACGAAGCGAACAACAGTTAACTAAATCGAGAATTTCTTGGAATGTAATCAAAGTGTTCGTCATGACTACTTGCGTCTCCTCAACGTGCCTTGCCAACTTTATCGTAAAGTAGTTCACTGATATATTTTCATGCTGATCTTGTCAATAGTAGATTGTACTACGTTTCATTTACTACTATGTTTTATGACATTTATGATTTTTATATTTTATCATTATTATCACATTCTTCTTCATGATTTCATATATATTCAATTGTACTATGAATTAGATCCACACTTGGAAAACGCATTTTGTTGATGAATTACGTAAAATTTGAAGAGAAATTTGATTAAACATTCCAATTTGAGGTGAAGTAGGGCAGAAGGCCCGAAACCCGAGTTATTCTGAAAAATTCACTTTTTTAAGGTTATGTTCACCTTCAACGTATCTGAAAGTATTTATTTTGTAAAATATAGCTCTATTAAAGTCGAAATGTGTCTTTTGAATAATTACAATATATATGAAAAATTAATGATTTTACATATTGAAAAGAAGAACTCATCTGCAAATGTGATCAGACAATTTTTTCCCACGTTACTTTTACGGACCGGAGAGAAAATGTCGAAATTTGGAATAGGGATTTCCGTCCCGAATAATACAAAGATTGTTGTGAATAATTCCAAGGTTCTCGATTTTACATATTCTAACAGGACGAAGCTGAGAGAACTGCGTTGCAGGGTCTGTGGCAGCTCTCTTTCGGCATCGTGAGTGGGGGAATATGAGATACATACACATACCTCACTGAAATAAGTCTGTTGCAATAAGGTGGCGGCTTGATCAGAATCTCATGTTTGGTAGCCTCTTAGAAATATCATTAAAATGGTGGTATCGAGGACAATTTTCTTATCCATGCTCCCATAAGAAGTTTTAGAGATAAATGGATGCAACCCAAAGAGGAATTTTGAAAAAGATTTTGAGTGTTTTTGAATCAGCTAGGAGAAATTTTCCTGCATTACTCTCACAAAGGCCTGGCTGCAACAGACGTAGTTGAAAAGGGCATTATTTTTCAGATGAGTCCGAGAAAAGATTATTAAAATTAACATACAATTAACACTTCTCTCTTCACATCGTTATCAAAAGTTGGACCGACGTGGTTATTTGAGATCTCTGCCACATTATCAAGAATCACAACTTTTAAAGGGTGGTTTCAGATTCGTGATTTCACGTTCAGCTATGAAGGAACTTCTATCGGGTTTCGATAACGTATTGAATAAAGCATGCTCACGTACATTAGTCGAGACGTCTCGTCAATAATTTATTCATCTGAATTCTCGAAAGCATTGGTGAATAATTTTAATCTCGGAGTATTTTAGACTTGAATGGTATGCGATTTATTTGTATGCGTTATTATCAACAATTACTGACAAATATCACAAGATTAGATGATATGCATTGAAATTAAGTCAAGTGATACTCTATCCGCGATGGCTGTCGACTTATAATGAATTAACTCAATTATAATAGCATATGACAAAAAATTATCTAACTATCGGCTCTTAGTCTAGCGCAACTAAAGCCACGTGTACTATAGACTACTGGCAAGAAGGAAACCTCCGTACAGTGCAGC
Organism: Eretmocerus hayati; assembly: GCA_029851415.1. NCBI lineage: Eukaryota > Metazoa > Arthropoda > Insecta > Hymenoptera > Aphelinidae > Eretmocerus > Eretmocerus hayati. Next base: position 76,336,749 of record CM056744.1, on the reverse strand, counting down.
CAAGGGCCACGTCGTCTTACAATTTAATTAGCTATTGAATATGAACACGAAACATACATTGATGTTGAATGATGCTCAAGGGTAACTGAGAGTATCTAAGAGTACTTTCAGAGTAACTAAAAGTACTGCCATAAGAGTATTGAGGAGTGAGAATAGTGTTACGTCCCGAGCGGAGGGCTCGGGATAACAAATATATTTAAGTTCGTTAGAAACAGTCGTATGGGCGGACTGCCCAGATGCACCTACCTTTTCCTTGTCAGTAGCTTGATTCCTTTGTCCCTTTCCATATTAGTATATAGATATATCGTGAAATATATACTTATACTTCTGAATGGATATATATATGGGCAAATCTCACGAAGTATGCGGTTTGGCCGAACAGGCCTATTTTCACGTTGTCAGAACAACAGTCGCGTTATTTCCGCCGCTCGCATTAGATCATTTTGAAGATCTACTCATATTTAATAGTTCTGCATCATTCAGAAGTCTAAAAATTGCTATAGAAAGGTACTGGGAGACGCTTCTTCGTGACAAAATCACAATTTTCGACCGAACAGGGCCATAGTTCTCTCACGCCTTAGCTCGCCACAGGCGGGGCGGTTCACCGATCGGTCTGAAAATTGGATATGTGATGGATTATAATACATAGAAACATATAATTTTCGCCCGAGGCTGTGCCTATCAATGCGTCGGAGTGCCGATGATTCGTTGGAGCGAACTCCGATTCTACATTTTCTCCTGTATCGCTCTTCTAATGGATGCAGCACTCGGGGCGGTGAATATTTCGTATCTGTAGAAACGACATATTATTCTACATCCAAAAACCTACAAATCTAGCCCAAGAACGATAGTGTGCTCGATTCCGCACGACGATGCGGCTTGAAATGAGAAAAGTTATTTTCGCGTAAATGGGGTCAAAAAAATCGTTTTTCGTGTAGCACACGAAAATTTCGATTCCGTTGGGATGGAAACCACGTGTAAACTGATATTTGTACCTCAAGAAATGCCTATGAGAATCGCCCCTACTACAGCCTCATATCGGTCGCGATGCGAGGCTTGTGAGGATCGACAAATGACGAAAATGAGCGTTTCGACGGTTGAGGCACATCTACATTTTGTACCACAGACCTTCAGAAAACACTGTAAACCATTGAACTCATCTCTCTTCTTCTATTCCAACACCAAGGATGCCATGTATTCACATACACACGAGCCAATTAGAATTACGAAAATATGAGGGTCCCACGCAAATACATGGGAAAAACTTCTACACCCTCACAAATCCACGGCGGGGCTCCAAAATGATTTACGCAAGTATTTCATCATTGTTTGAGCATTACTTGGACCAAACAAAAGTTTATCGGAGATGTGCTGCCATTCTGGAAATTCTCGAAATTTCAAAGTCGAAACCGCATAGTTCCTGAGATTTGCCCATATATAAACTCATCTATACAGTACTTATGACGACCGACAGTATAGATACCGTTGTTACACTTATCAATATGTTATGACGACCGGGGGTTAAAACAGTGATTTTACGTTCAAAAACTAAACCATCCCTCGTGGGAGATAACCGCCGAGGAGATAACAGTTGTTCTGCTTAGACAGTGGTTTCGCGTTCAAACACTAAACCATCCCTCGTGGGAGATGACCGCCGAGGAGATGACAGACGTGTGCTCAGACTCCGTTTTGCGTTCAAACACTAAACCATCCCTCGTGGGAGATGACCGCCGAGGAGATGACAGACGTGTGCTGAGACTCCGTTTTGCGTTCAAAACACTAACCATCCCTCGTGGGAGATGACCGCCGAGGAGATAACAGAAGTTTTCTGAGACAGCCGTTTCCGGTCGTCATAAGTCATGTATACGTAAAGAAAATTTTGGTCGTCATAAGTAGGTATATTTGTAAATGTTATGACGACCGGTCGTCATAACCGAAAATGTCGTCATAAGTGGGTATATTTGTAAAATTGGTCGTCATAAATGTCTATAACTAAAAATATATATATATATGAATTGACTGATTTATATAATTTCTTGGTTTTTCTTGGAGAAAATATATCTATATTGAATGTGCCGAACTTGGCTGGAAAATTTGGCCGAATGATTTTAGAAAAGCCAAGTATTATGTTTATGTGGAATGTCAAAGATTTGAGGGTAATTAACCAAGTAGGTTGGCCGAAATTTTCAATATTAATTATGTGGAGTGGTTTAAGAATCGGAAATAAGATCTTTAATAATAATCGATTCCAAGTTTAGAATAAAATATTCGAAAGTAATCGTAATTCTCCAAATAAGCATGCATTTACAAATTTCAAAATAATAAGATGGATTTTCCGAGAACGATATAGATTCATTAGAATTCAATTAACAATTCAGATTGATCTTGAAAATCGAGATCGATTAAATAAGCATGCGTAATTTCTGAATTGATCGGTTTTCAATGGCTAACTTCAAGAGTGCACTTATACTAGGTATTCTGGGCTTTGTTCTGACATATGATTTTTGAAATTACAATTTCGACTTACAGTTACGCAGATTCTTAATATTACTCGAGAGGAGAGCGGAGTTGTAATGAGTTGGCTGTCCCCTGGAGGCTGGAATGTCAATTCAGAAGGCCTTGAGGATAAATTGTAAGCTGATCCTTTTGCAGCTGAATTTGAGGACAAATTCGGAGCTGGCCCTGCTGCAGCTTTGAGTACGGGTAACGCCACTTCCCAAGGGCGGGATCGAATCTAACCGTTGGCTCGCCGCTTCTCGAACAGACGCTTTGTCACACTTTGAGGTGTTTGGGCGGAGACAATAGTGCGGACTCAAAAGCTCCGGAAAGAAAACTTTGACAGACTGATCAGCGAGCCAACGTCCAGACTCACATTTATAGCCTGGGCCAGCTCGCGTCAATATTGAAATCATAATTATTGTTTGATCAAAATCATTTTGAAATCATAAACTGTGTCAAGCATGACCTATTGTCACGCTCAATGAAGAGTGTCTCATTGCCACGCGAAGTGAATGAATGGCGTGACTTGATGTCACGCATGATCAGAGGGTAGAGCGGCCTATTGACACGCGTGACAAGAAGTCACGCTTTGGACAAAATCGACTCCGCTCTCTCCTCACGAGTCCTCACATCACTTCGTATATCGAATGTTGCGAATTATTCAAAATTTGAGTGAGACGGGGCGTCTCGTGAACGCGGGACGCCACAATAGTATAATACCAAAGACTACTGATATGGTGACTCACAGAATCTGCGAAACAAAGAAAGAACACCTTCTCTACGTTTGCGGGGAGGTAAAGGATGCCAAGCACTACCATGATTCACAAATCAAACAACACTGTACAAAAAAGTGGGCCACGTATCATTGTAGCATCGTACTATACATTTTGCTCGAAGATTCGATCGAATAGCGATACCAGCCTACGAAAATCATTGCGATTCCACCAAGGCCGGGCGTAGCTCAAGAATCGGCTCATGTTTTCTTCATCAATGACTGGTTGGATCGCAATAGGAGATTGTATGAGGTTCAATACCGTAACTGATTCTGCGGGATAAGTAGCGCCCCAGCTCTCCCAAAAGCTAACTCGATTAGATTTGTCAGTGACATGAGTATTTGTACCAGGCGGAGGACCTTTCAATGCACGGGCGCGTATCTGGCTTTTATACTTAGTCAGTTGCTCGAAATTGTTTTTCCCGAATCCTAGTGCTCTTAAGAATCTGGTTTTCTTATCATTGAATACCGTACGGCTCTCGAATACTCTTCCAGCCAATTCTGGACTAAGAAAGTGACTGGCAAGGCAGGCTTCGGTTTAAAAGCAATCCATAATAGGCCGTGACCATGGTTCATGCTTAGCATCACTATCACTGACGAATCGCACCAAAAAATCCGTCAGACAAGGTAGAGTTGTCTTTTCGTTTTGAATCAATTTACTCAATAATTGCAATTGGTTCATGAATTCTGTAGTCAATACATCAGTAGTCCGGCCATACAATTGCTTGAGAAGGTTATTGAAATCATAGATCACATAATAAGGCACGTCATCGTGCATATTTATTCCCGGAAGTGGTTGGGCTTCTCCCTTGAAGAGGACGAGATTAACCCTGACTTTGAAATATTCCAGAGTAATATCAATAGCCTTTCCAATGAACTCACCCAACGCATCTTGGTACGATTCTTGTTCCGAAGTGACAGATTTATGAGAAATGTAAGAGAAGCGGCCGTTACGTGTGATGGTGAAACAGAGGAGATCCACGCAGTTGTTGTTTTTCCTGGCAACTAGGCCAAGGCCTAGTACGCTGTTCTCATTCTGATGCAACGATACTTGGGAGAGTTGATGCGCCAACACAGCATCACAGTCTTCCTCCGTTGGCAACTCTTCAAGAGGAATCAGATCTCTCAAGTATCGTTGTACGCCTTGATCAGCAATAGAATGAACGTCTCCCCCAGAAAAAAGGGTGAAGTTTACAAGACTTGCAGCTCGTATCAGCTTTTTTCGTACTGTCATGCGCTGATTGGATAGATGGCGTTTTGCAGCTGTTGGTCCATAATCCTGGAAAACGGAGAGGCAGTGGTATAGCATTCGATTCTTTTGCATATATCGTAATTATAGAAGTTGTTTCATAGTAGATCAGGCACTCTGGCCACCCTTATCCCCTCCTTGAGATGTTAATATAAATATATCACGGTATACAGATAATATTTTCTGAGAATTTCAGAAATCACTTGGTTAACTAAGATTAGAAGCAGAACGACGGCGATACGAAAATCCCCAGGAATCCGAATCAATCCAAGATGAATATTGCAGTTATAGCTGCTACAAATGTGGAAGCATTCTTACCTCATTGCATGTCTCACCAGGGCTATCTACACGCAATCTCCTACTAGCCTGACGACTCGGGGTGTGGGATCCCTGGAACTGCGCAGCTCTGCTCCCGGGGCGAGGTCGATGTGAGGGAGGTGTTCCACCGTCATGCCAGGCGGAAGACGACCCCGGGAGTGGCAACGTCTCATCGGCGTCGAAACTCGCCCACATTTGATTGGCTGTGCTTGCCGATTGGGGCAGTTCCGGGCTACTGGCTGTAGCATCATCGCCTCGAAGTGGAGATGACGGGGGCGAAAACTCCTCATCAAAATGGTATTCCCGAAGCTGCCGAGAGGATACTGGAGTATCTGTGTCCGATAGCTCGCAGTCGTTGTGTGATGATGCTGACTCATGACGAATGTGAAGATCTCTGGTCCCTGAGTCATGAAAAAATGGCGGATGTGGGGAACTGTCTTCACTTTCATCGTTGAAGCTATCCAGATGCTCCAATTCAGGGCTCCGATCTTGGGTTGTTCCTCGCCATGAACAGCAGGACTCTGCAGAACGAGATCGTTGATGATGCATGCCAGACACCTCTGCCCGACGAGAAGGAGGCTGTTCCCTCGTTACTTGAGAGAGTGATGGTGGCATTTGTGTCATGCCATGGTCAGCGAATGCATTATAGCACGGCTCTTCAAGGAACTCGAAGATCCTTTCAAGTCTCTTGCGGTGTGTGTGTGTCCCAATGGAACCCACCTGAGACCGAGTAACTCCTCACACGTTTCCCTAGAATTAACCGATTTTAATCAATCATTGCTATGGTGATCAAGAAGACTCACGAAATAGCATACGTTGGGGGATGCTTTTGAGCGTTTCAATGCAGACGGCGTAAGGTACAGAGATGTGCATTAGGGGCTGATGAAGTCATTCCCTCAGCAGTTGAAGAGGGGTCGAAAAAAGCTCTTCACAAAGCAAGAGATCAACCGACTCACCTGTGGGTCTTCATTAAAGCAGAATCCCTCTTCGTCAATATCGCATGGCACAATAAGCATTTAGGTCGGGATTTCTCGCCCTTGACTTCCGGAGGTATCTCGTCGAATCCATGCCATTCACCGTACCTCTGACTCATCGTGATCAATTTGTATCGACTGCAGCAGAGAGGCTGCAATGATAAGGGCACCTTTGAGATCCAAAAATATGTGAACATGACTTGGAAATAGCGGTTCTGATGGATTATTCCGATTTATCGGTTAGATGAAATGAGAATCATTATAAGCCGATGCTGCAATATTTCCGAAAGAACAGAATCTTTCGAATTTTTCGGAAGGGGGCTCGAGGATTCTCGGAAGAATAAAATAGAGAAGTAAACTTTTCACAAGCTGATAGTGACAGATACATATCCATGATGACCATAGTGAACAATGCAATAATCGAGTCCCGAAGGAATTGACGATATTTGACCCGTAACGCAATGTGCACCCACAAAGCATGGAAACATTTCAGAAACCTTCAAGGGAATATTATAGTTATCTCCGGAGCTACAAGTGTTTCTAGAATCTTCCATGAAAATATTCCTGGAAACCTTTTAGAAACGTTTCAGATATATCACTTTGAAATATTTGCGAGAATCCGAGATAATGAATTCTGCGACGGTCGAACGAAAAAAAAACCATTCGATATTGAAGTTGCGGGTATTCACTCTCAGATTTGTTTTGTGACTATTTGACACCTTGCAAAACATACATCAATGAGGTTCTCGATAATAAGTGATAATATCTTCATATGAGTGTCCCGAGTGAGGTTTGAACCTGCGATTCTCGGATTACTAGACTGCAACGTTGTTTACTAAGCGTGTCTCAAAATGTTTGTTCTGAGATTGTTGTGAACAAAATTCAGCGTGCACGGCGATCGCATCGCCTTAATGAATACTGCTAAGATATCGGCATTGGACTATTTGAGGAAACTTTTTTGGAAATTTATTCATACCGTCAAATTGGGTAACTTTGGTACAGTGGGTGCAACTTTGGTACACCCCTAAAAAATGATTTTCAGAGCTGCGTTTGGCATGGTGAATGATTTTAGTGCTCTGGAACCTGCTCTCCCCTCTTGACAAACACATGAATAAGATGTCACCGTAGATCCCGCGAGAATGATTGTGGTCGATAAATAGAGGTTTTTTCAAAAAGGCTGATTGAGCAGCGCTACGCGAGTGGTCCAGATAGTGTGTCTGTCAGGAACTGTTCTAGAACGAACTACGGGTGAATGACGGTACATTCCGGCCACATATATCACCATGTTGGAGAAATCATCGTTACATTGGGGTATTTACAGCATTTGGAATTTTAACGAATGAAAAATTGGAGAAAAACCATTAAAAAGTCGTACCAAAATTACCCCACTCTACGTAAGAAGCATTACGGCAGAGTCGGACGTACGTCGGACTCGATTCCAAAAATATATCTCTCAATTTCTTTCAACCAGACTAAAACGAAAATGTTCTTTGGGATATCTACTTCCAGTGGAAAAAATTTGGCGAAGGTTATTCTTCTAAATTTTTTTTGCCGAGCGTTACAAATTGCCGCATTTCGTGGTTTTAGCAAGAACGGCATCTTTGACCACGGTCACATATGGTCCTATCTGGACTGATGTGCACCAATCTGTGTGAAACTACTCTCCAAAGTACCCTCAAGTACGTGTGAGAAGTTGCGGGTACTAGCCTTTAGCCAGGAGCGAGCTGTAGGTTCTATTTACCGTTTCAATAATAGGCATTATTTTGGCTATTCGAGCGTAAGCGACCGAGAGCATGATTTTACTTGTTCTGGCTTACAAATGAGATAATGGGCTAGAATGAGGATCCAAACATATTTTTCCGACTCAAAATGACCGCCTGAACACAATGCCGAGGTCAGTTCAGCTCTAGAATGTTGTCTAGTGCCTCAACGGTGTCAGAACCCGTCGACAGAATCTAAGTTCTTAAGGGGCAGAGAGACGACTATTTAGAGCAAAATTGACCTCGGAATTGTGTTCAGATGGTTATTTTGAGTCGGAAAAGTATGTTTGGATCCTCATTGTAGTCCATTATCTCATCTGTGAGCCAGAACAAGTGAAATCATGCTCTCGGTCGCTTACGCTCGAATAGCCAAAATAATGCATATTTTAGACACGGTAAATAGAACCTACAGCTCGCTCCTGGCTCGAGGCTCGTCCCCGCAACTTCTTACACGTACTTGGGTGGTTTTTTGGGAAGTACTTTCACACAGATTGGTGCACATCAGTCCAGATGGGAGCATATGTGGCCGTGGTCGAAAATGCCGTTTTTGCTAAAACCTCGAAATGCGGCATTTTGTAACGCTCGGCAAAAAAACTTAAAAAAAATAACCTCCACCAAATTTCCTCCACTGAAAGTCATAGACATAGAAGTATAGACTGCTGGTCCCGTATACTCGCCGTTGTCATTGAGACATAGACCTTTGCGTGAGAGTGAAAGAGACGGCATGCTCCAAGGCGCACGCTTTTATTACGCGATTTCTATGTTGCGTCTCTCTCACTCTCATTGGGGGCCTCGACGTCAACGGCGAAGATACGGGACCGGCAGTCTATACTTCTATGTCTATGCTGAAAGTAGATAGCTCAAAAAACATTTTTGCACAAGTTTGGTCAAAAAAAATTAGGATATAGTTTTGGAATCGAGTCCTGATATTTCGACATTTTCGTAAATACCTCAACGTGTATCGACTGTAGCTCCAACAAAAAATGCGATAACTGACTTCTACGAGTGGGCGAATTGTAAGTATTTTCAAGAACTTAAAAATGACCACTTGTAAAAGTCGATTATCACATGTCTAGTGGGAGCTACATCACTTTGAAGCATTGCTGAAGATTTGATAAAAGGAAAATTGCAGAAATATTTCTAGGTGATATTTCTGTTGACTTGCATTGACATTTGTTACGAATATCACAGAAATAGTCCAAAAACAACTCATGGGAGTTTCAGAGACATTTCAGAAACGTTTGAAGATCCTTCTAGAAACTTGTCAGGAAGCTGAGAGAAATCTCCCAGGAAGCATTGAGGGAACTTTCAAACATTTTCGGAAGCAATACTGACGAAAATGTTCATAAGTGGAGCGTTTTTCATTTAAACTGTATTTTTTTTAATAAAAATTGAAGTCAATGATTGGCATTAACCGCGCATGCATCCCATTCTACGTCCTCCAATGTGTTTTCAATCTATAGCGAGTGCAATTTTCTTCAAAATGACTCCTTCAAACATTCAATTTGATACAGTAGAATCGGAGATAGCCCACTTGTTTGCATATTAGACACCTGGAGAACTTGAAAGTGACTGAAAACGACCTTTTTTTGTTTTGTTGATTTTCCAAGTTCGTCTCGCCAAAATGTAATGATCGTACGTGATACTTCACCTCCTAAAATCTCCAAAACCTTCTAGGAACCCATCTCTCCGTCCATTTTCGTTTCTTCCCCGTCACGCTCTATCTTCTGTACTCCCCTGGATCGCTTTGTGCCTTTGTATGAGTTGTGCAGAATCACTCAAATACCAGACCAGATACGAGACCAGTGATTTGGCGGCTCTCCTCTCCCAATCGTAGTTGATCCAAAGTTATTTTGAGGTAAAATCGCTAAAATTGTGTACTTTCAAAGTATAATAATATTTACATGATTTCAGTATAATAATGTTTCATGATATGGAAATAAGTCAGCTTTATTGCGTCATGTTCCAAAGTATACAGAGTGCATTTCAGGAATAAACAAAGCCTTATCCATAACAAAGTCCCTCATTCTGAGAATCAAACTTCTTTGTCGGAAGGCAGAATGTTTGGCACCCGTAAATTTTTCTAATAGTGAAAAATGTTTTGAAAGAGCCAAATTTGTTCTTGGCAAACTTGATGTACCAAACAAAGATAAATTTGTGAAGCTCCTCATGAAAACTGAATCCACAGTTTTTTGGAAGAAGCTTGATTCAAATATTGAGGGTAAAGGAAAATATCTGGTATCTAGATTGATAAATGACTAGCAGAACTGCCTCGCTCGCATGCTCGCTCGGCTACAATGTACAGATACTCATTGGAGATGTAAAAATCTCTGTTTCCTTCAATAATCACCAATACATAAGGATGATTTTAATTTTTCAAATGAGTTAATTGTAGGACTTGATTCTTTCATCTTATATTAGAATTCAATCAGTTTGTATCTTCATTGGAACAAATTTTGTACACGCGAATTAATTGTGAATCACTTATGCATGATCGAATCTCGAAAATTATCGCGGTTTGAAAAATGAGGTTCCTAAGAGTCTAACAGCACTTATAGTGACTGAAAGAACATTCAGAATGGAATTTTGAAACTTGTAATCGTCCTCAAAGTTCTGATTTTGAAATGTGAGGAACCTTAAATTCGATCGTAGAGGACTAACATCTGTGTGAATGAATAGACACAGTGAAATTGCAAATTTAACTATATTGCGACGTTTCGTCCGCATGTTTTGCAGACCTCATCAGGCTGTAAGCAAAGACACAATACATACAAGATTTTTTATACATGAACACCAATTATCACTACCACAATGGTAAATCAAACTTTCACATACCTACAAGGCGTATACGAGATTCACATTATTTAAAATATTTTCTAAAAATGCATAACCTCACGATGATGTGAGACGCGTCTTTCGTCAATCTTTGGAGTATTAGCAGAGGACGGTTTCTTGCGATATTGTATGTATGTAGGGAGGAAAAGAGAGGAGAATGTATCATGTGATTGAAGAGAAGTGACAGGGGACAAAGGAAAGAAGTGGGAAGAGGGTCACCGCTGATTGTAGATATATGTAGATAATATAAACTGAGCTGGATATTGCAGGATAGATCTGTAGACCCGATTTAGATGTGAGATATCATCTTTCAAATTGATGTTATCAGTGTCTGAGTTTATAAAAATCATCTCAGAAAGTGTTCTTTTATGGAAATTTGGCTCTTTATCTGAAATTGTGGTGTTCTTCCAATCAAACTCGTGGCTCAAATTTATTCGATAAAGTGAAACTACTGAATTAGGAGTTTCGAAACTGATATGTTCGCCAATTCTCACATCTAGGGCTCTTTTCGTCTCTCCTACATAGCTAGCCGGACAGTTTTTACAATTTATCTTATACACTACATTTGGATTTTCAAACTTTTTCAGAGAGTCTTTATCCAATTTTATCACTTTGTCGAGACCTTTGTTGATTTTTGGTAATGTCAGTATATTATGTTTCTTGAACAGATAATAACATTTTTGAAAGGAACTATTTCTTCACGGAATGCTCACTTCTTGGAGACAAGACATTGTACGTTTTTTCCCTCTATCTTGATTGTGTTTCAAATTTTTAATTTTTTCAAATCTGTTTTCCATGCATTTTTCTATAACTTGTATAGGATAATCATTTTTCAACAGCAGTTTCTCAACAAATTTCATATTTTTCCTATGAAATTGTCGATCAGATGAAGTGATGGCACGGTCGACTAGGTTATATATGATGTTTCCTTCCAGCTTCATAGGATGATTGGAGTGAAAATTCAAAATTCGATCGGATGTAGTAGGTTTATGAAACCAATCAGTGACAATCTCATTGTCTCTCCTTGTCAACTTCAAATCAAGAGAACTAATACTTGTATTGTTCTCAAGTTCATGAGTCAATTTCAAGCTGTTATCATATTGATTGAAAACATCGAGTACTAATTTCACTTGCTCTTTCTTTATACATAGGACAGTATCATCAACGTAACGGTAGTAGAATAATGGTACGCAGTTATGTTGAGTTCTTAAGGTTTCTAGACAATCATTTTCAAGGTTTTCCATCACCAAATTTGCGAAAAGGGGTGATATTGGAGAGCCCATCGGGCTTCCAGAGATTTGTTCATAAAACTGATCTTCAAACTTGAAGTAGGTGTTCTCAAACAACAGCTTGATGCTATCGCGAATCTCATCAAATGGGATTTTGCACTTTGAATTTATGTATTTGAACCTTCGATCCAAACTGGTTAGGACTAACCCCAAAAGAACGTTTATGAACAGAAAGATCACATCTAATGAAATAAGTATATATCCGTCAGGAATGTGTTGACTTTTCAATTTTTCTTTGAGTTCTCAGCTATTATTAATAAGGGAATTAGGCCTCTTTAAGCATTTTTTCAACTCGTTGTAGAGTGTGACTGAAGTGAAATAGGTTGGGCTATTGATAGTAGAAATTATAGGCCTTAAAGGGTTATCGACTTTATGGATTTTCGGAAGACCATAGGCTCTGGCCATAGAAGTATCAGTCAATGAAAGGGCGTTCGGATGGAATTTCTTGGATAAAAGATTCCTCTCATTCCAACTCTTCAGCACATCTGAACACTTCTTCTGAACTCTCGCTGAAGGATTGAATTTGACTTTTTTGTACACCTTCTTATCAGATAGTAATGCTCTCATTTTTGTGGAATATTCAGACTTTTTCATACACACCGTCACATTCCCTTCGTCTGCTCGAGTGGAAAAAATATCAGTATTGGAATAAAGGGAGGCTTGAGTTTCTTTGAGTTTTTTGGCAAAAAATTTATCCGTAACACTGATGTGAATATGTTTTCCTTTTTCAAACTTGATAATATTACACACGTCCTGTCTGAATGAATCTTTCTCGACATTGTTCAAATCGGATAATCTAAGGCATGTTTCTACATTTTTTACTGTACTTAGGATGTCTTTAGTCCCGAAAGAAGATTCTGTACTATAGTTGTGACCTAGTGATACTATGTCAATGACATTATCAGGTATTTCTACTCCACTAATGTTCTTGATCCAATGTTTTTTGTTGACTTTGGGTCGTCTCTCTGATGGTAACAATGCAATGAACTTTTTCTTATCAATATGATTGAATTTTGACTGTGTGTATCTTAATCTTTGTTGGTTAAGATCGATGAACACATCTAAGGTATTTTGGTCTACATTTGGATATAGGAAGGCTTTGAGATTGTCTAGATTTCCATTCAAGAATCGAAGATGATAATGTATGTCTCTAATTTCATTATTCAGAAGTCGTCTGGAAACAGTTTGAGCGAGTGAATCATTAGAATGTTTACTTGATACGCTGTGGAAAGTCACCTGATTGATGCGTTGTTGTATATACACAAGGTGTTTCGGTACAACATCGTTGCTCCTGCATTTTAATAGAAACCACCGTCTCGATACATTTCCTGCGATGCGGAGGTTAGTTTGGATGTACTTCTTCATTGTAGACACAACATGATGGCCATAACGATCTCGTATGTGTTGGAAAAAACTCATGGTTTCTTGGATGTTGGTTGTAGTCTTTATTCGATCGTAGACTTGGTGCAGAATGGAATTTTGAAACTTGTAATCGTCCTCAAAGTTCTGATTTTGAAATGTGAGAAATCTCAAATTCGATCGTAGAGGACTAATATCTGTGTGAATCAAGAGGTCTCGACAAAGTGATAAAATTTGGTAAAGACTCTCTGGAAAAGTTTGAAAATCCAAATGTAGTTTACAAGATAAATTGTGAAAACTGTCCGGCTAGCTATGTAGGAGAGATAAAAAGAGCCCTAGATGTGAGACTTGGTGAACATGTCAGTTCCAAAACTCCTAATTCAGTAGTTTCACTTCATTGAATGAATTTGAGCCACGAGTTTGATTGGAAGAACACCACAATTTTAGATAAAGAGCCAAATTTTCATAAAAGAACACTTTCTGAGATGATTTTTATAAACTCAGACACTAATAACATCAATTTGAAAGATGATATCTCACATCTAAATCGGGTCTACAGATCTATCCTGCAATAGCCAGCTCAGTTTATATTATCTTCATATATCTACAATCAGCGGTGACCCTCTTCCCACTTCTTTCCTTTGTCCCCTGTCACTCTTCTTCAATCACATGATACATTCTCCTCTCTTTTCCTTTCTACATACATACAATATCGCAAGAAACCGTCCTCTGCTAATACTCCAAAGATTGACGAAAGACGCGTCTCACATCATCGTGAGGTTATGCATTTTTAGAAAATATTTTAAATAATGTGAATCTCGTATACGCCTTGTAGGTATGTGAAAGTTTGATTTACCATTGTGGTAGTGATAATTGGTGTTTATGTATAAAAAATCTTGTATGTATTGTGTCTTTGCTTACAGCCTGATGAGGTCTGCAAAACATGCAGACGAAACGTCGCAATGTAGTTAAATTTGCAATTTTACTGTGTCTATTCATTCACACAGATATTAGTCCTCTACGATCGAATTTGAGATTTCTCACATTTCAAAATGAAAGAACATTCGTTCTGACAATTGGGGATAGAATTTGATTGGCGAGAACAAGTTGGAAGGCCCGACGTAACATATTCACGTCGGTAACCTCAAATATGCTCTAGTTAATTTTATCGATGAAACGGAACTGCTCGTAGGATTTTTTGTAAAGACCATGAGCATCTTTTATTCTCAAGATATCAGTCTCTTAATATGAAACAGTATCAAAATACATATATCGATTCAGAATTCATACTATCAGCAATAAAACTGAAACTAACTGGAAGAATGTCAGATAAATTCTGAACAGATAATCTTTCTTTATCCGCCACAATGTCGGGGAAATTTCCATCTCTGACCAATTTATGATGCCGAAAAAATGCGAAATCGGGTCAAGATGAAATTTCCATGGCATACCCAGACAATTACACAATTCTTTAACGTATCCAAGAGGACTCTGAATAAGCTTCTATACGAGTTCTGAAATAGCTCCGGAAGAGTTCCGTCGAAGAAGCTACATTTTACATCCGGCAGAACCCCAAGAGAAGATTATGAGAGTGTGGAATAGCTTATTAGGAAATGTTTCGAGGTTAAAGAGGAGTGTTTCCGAAGCTCTTTCGGAACCCTGACAGATCAGTGAAATTTTTTAGGGCCGTCAGTTTTCTTGAGATGAAATTTTCCTTCCAAGTGTGATTGTTACATTGATACGGGATCAGAAAACTCTGGCGCAGTGATGTAATCAATTCCGAGGATGAGAGACCTTCAGATGAAACTAAGTTGTTATCGGAAAATTTCGCTCTCTTCTCAACTTTCTCTAGGAATCTATACCCGATTTTCAGGGTTATTCAAATAAAGTGTTTGATGATAATTCTCCATCAAATTTGACATATTTTATCCAGACGGATAATATCGTGAGTATTTGAGGCAATGAAACTTGGTTAATATATTCCTCTCGGTGTTACTTTCCATGATGATAACTTGGAGTGCTGGTCACCTATGTACAATTTCTCAGTAACAATATTCAAGTATCAGAGTTGCTGAGTGTCGTAGAATCTAGAACAGTGATCTGTAAGTCCTGAGGACGAGACCCATTGATGTACAATTTTATTCGTCCAGATATTCTGTTGATTCATCGTACTTCCCGGAAATATTAACTCATTATCAAAAATTTCTGTGGGTCGGCTTTTTTGTGGAAGAGAATTAACCAAATCCTCCCTGTGCTCCAAAAGTATCTATTGGGTGCCACTCAAGAGGCTCCTCCGGAGGCAGGAACAACATTCAATAGGAAATCACTGAGAGCTTCTCCAGAGTTCCTTTACCATTGTTTTCAAAGTTTCAATCGATGTCAAATTTCGCTATTCTAACAGGGCTCCGAAGGAGCTCCATTTCCATTGTTCGGGATCCCAAAAGAGCTCTAATGGAGCTCCGTCAGGAATGATTCGTTATCTGAGGTACTTCATTCTATCCTAGTATTCAGCTTCAATGATGACTCATGTAGCTTCTTTTATTGATACTGTTCCCATCATTGATCGTTAGTCGCCCATTGACGGGGTTCGAAACTTGATTACTCCCGACTTGAAACTCATCACCTACCCAAATAGGCGGGTAAGGCGCCCAAATTCGACTTATTTCAATTCAGTTAGTTTCATTCTCTCATCTTATTACATATCATTCCTTATTTGATTCCATTTTCTCATTCCTTTCTATTCCCTTATATTGACTCACCCAGTATAATTTCATATCATTCACTCCGTGTCTCACGTATAATATCATTCATTCATTTTTCATATTTCACTCTTCACACACGCCAAAAGTTGCCTACTTAGTGGTGAATTCTTCACGCAGGTAGGCCGCCTCCGGGTGCAGATATTGCGCCCCGATTCATCGCCAAATAGGAAGGTGAGGCTGAGTTCATACTTCACCATCATTTCCATCATTTGATTCATTATATTTCACTACATTTTTCACTTCATCTTCTCATTCCTCTCCATAACGTTCACTTATCCAGCATCGTTGTCAATCATGGACTCCGCATCCCACAAACGGAATAATTTTTCTCCTCATTTCATTCCATTTACTCATTCGGCATTGTCTTTTATCATTCGATCCATATTCTACAGGAGTGAACCATTCATCCATCATCGGAATACCCTCGTCATATATGCCAATGATTGCCTACATGGCGATGAATCCTTGTACGTAGGGGAGCCGCCCCCGGGTGCAAATGTTGGGGCAATTTTCACAATTCATCATATTTTCTATGATTCTACTCATTCTTTTCCATTCCATTATTCATTTCCATCTCTCTCCATCCTCTCAATTCATTTCATTCTCCATTTCTTCCTTTCATTTTTTGCATATCATTCACTCATCGAGTATCGTTTTGAATGATTTGCTTCTCATCCCACAAAGAAGATCATTTTAACCATCAAATTTCCTTCACTCGTCCGGCATCGTTCCAAATCATTCAATCCACATCCCATAATCAAAATCATCTTCTTCCATTTAATTTCATTCACTCAACAGCATTACCTCACATCAATCGCTCCATATCCGATCATAAAAATCATTTCTTCCCATCAAATTTCATTCCATTCGCTCATCCAGCGTCATTTCAAATTATTCACGTCACATGCCATACACAAAATCATCCGCTCATCTTCGGAATTTGCTCTCCGCACACGTTCCAATTCATTTCCCGTTCCGCCCTTTTTCCCATTTCATTTCATTCCACCATTCACTTCATTTCCTCATTTTTTCATTCCATATCATTTACTTGTCGAGTACCATTCCAAATCATTCACTTCCCAAATCATTCGTTATCAGAATTCACTCTTGACACGCCAATGATCGCCTACATAGCGATGAATCTTCATTCGCAGGTAACCCGCCTCCGGGTGCAAATTTTGCGTCCGGATCCATCTTAAAGTGAGAGGGTGAAGCAAATTCTCTTCTCCATTGGCATCTTCATCATTTGACTCATTCTATTTTATTGTATCGTTCTTTCATTTCCTCATTTCTTTGTATACCATTCACTCATCCACTATTATCCCCACGTCCGAGAATCAATCCATATTCCTCATTGAATTCCATTCCATACACTTATTTAGCACCATTCCAAATCGTTCACTCCACATTCACTATTATCTCATATCATTCACTCCACATCCCATGACCAAAATAACTTTTTTCTATTGAATTTCATCCCATTTACTCATCAAAAACCATCCAAAATGATTCATTCCACATCTCACAGACCAAATCATTTGTTCATCATTCCATCACATTCGCTCATCCAGTATAATCTTTCATCATTAGCTCTATATCTCAAGGGAATGAATGATCCATTTATTCTTGAAGTACACCTGCACATATGCCAATGATTGCCTACTTGGCAATGAATCCTTGTACGCCGGTAAGCCGCCTCCGGGTGCAGATGTTGCGTCCGGACTTATCATCAGATAGGAGGGCGAGGCAAATTTTGTACTCATCACCTTTCTTATCATGCGGCTCATTCCTTTCCACATTCCATTCTCTCATTCCTTTTTATGTCATTCATCCATCTACCATGATCTCATATCATTCACTCCACATACCATGATCAGAATCATTTTTTATTTTGAAATTTCATCCCATTCTCTCATCCAGCACGATTTCATATCATTGATCCCACATCCCACGAACGGAATGATTTTTCTATCATTCTATTACATTCACTCATCCATCATTATCTTCCATCATTTGCTCCACATCTCACAGGAATTTAATCGTTTATTCATCTTCGAAATACACCTGCACTTTCGCCAATGAGCGCCTACTTGGCCATAAATTCTTATACGCAAATAGGCCACCTCCGGGTGCAGATATTGCGTCCGGATCCATAACCGAATAAGAGAGTGAGGCACATTTTCTTCTCCACCACTACCATTCTTATCATTCGACTCATCTCATTCTTCATCTCATTTTCTTATTCCTTTCCATATCATTAACTCATCCACCATCATCATCCACTCCAGCCCCAGAATCAGTTCAGGTTCCCCATTGAATTTCATTTCATTCACTCATTCAGCACCATTTGACATGGTTCACTACACATCCACCATTTTCTCATATGATTCACTCATCCATTATTGTCTCATATCATTCGCTCGATATCCCATAATCATAATCATTCCTTTTCATCAATTTTTTTCCGATTCACCCACACAGTACCATTTCAAATCATTCACTTCACATCCTCCGAACAAAATCATCTTTCTGTTATTCTATTTCATTCACTCATCCAGCACTCTTTCCTATAATCACCAATCATCGTTTACCAATATCAACTCATATGCCAATGATCGCCAAATAGGAGGGTGAGGCAAGTTTTCATCTTCATAACCATTTTTATCATTCGACTCATTCCATTCTAACTTGTTCTCCATTCCTTTTCCTCATGTCTTCCCATATCATTCTCTCATCAACAATTTCCTCATATTATTCTCGACATCAAATTATCGAGATCATTCTCTTGTCATTTCATCCAATTCGCCTATCCGGCTTTGTATCACATCATTCGCCCCAGATCATTTGTGTCATTTCACTCCATTGACTCATCATCTCATTTCATTCCATTTATGAATCCATCAATCATTAATTTCTTGAAAGATCAATTCGAGCATGTGTAATCATATCAAAGGTGGATTGAAACGACAGATGCAACGAATATATAAAAAACATTCCCGTTATACGATCCTTGTGTCTGCGATCAATTCACCTTTGTTATGAATATATATTATGAGAACTGATCTTGTAGATCCAGACGACTAACAAATCCTCTTGGGCCGAAACTATGGGGCTTGAACCCTCAATCTGCGCCTTTGCAACACTCCGATACGCATAGTGGTGACTGGAAGGGTTGAGGGTCATTCATTCATAGAAAATGAGGAGATCGAGGTTGACGCACAGACAGACAGACGATTCCCACAAAACATAATCTATTGGAACGGATACGATGATCTAGAGGAAAACACACTTGCACGCGGAACTTATCATAAATAATAATTTATACGGAAAGCATGTAAATGAATTAAAAATGAAATAGTTATATGCACGCATATGTGCGGCCACGGGAAGGATTGGGGTTTAGTATAGAAGTATTAGTATAGTGTTAGTTGGGTATCAATTTGTAGTGAGTGTAGAGATAACAAAGTGAAAATCGACGTAAAAAACTGCACGAAAATCTTTTCAAATTGGAAATGAGACTAATGCTAAGGTTCAAATGAGAAATATGTATACATATCGCGAAATTCTAGTAAATAAGGTTTAAATGAGGTTATGAGCACAACATATACCTATACACGTGTGTGTATACATCCTATTATCACCTCTATTCGAAAGCTTCTTCCACCAAAACTCGGTGTATTATGCTAGGGATTATATCGATTGAAAATAATTCTCAATACCAATTCTTGTGAAGTGCTCATCATGGGATGAATTTGAGGTGAGATTCAGTAGATTTGGACGATAGATTCAAAAATGATTGCATTTAACTCTAAACTGCGCTCCATATTAGTTATTATCACTCATTCATCAGCTTCATAACACGGATTCGCTCATCATACACGTCAACTCATCAATCATCATCATTTCATCAGTTCATATCTCTTCCAACACTCATTCACCATGTTTACATATACTCTCCATCATCATCGTTTATTCATCATCTTCATCATGGCATCAGCTTACATCCTACCAACATTCATTCATTTTATTTCTATCATTTTCGGTCGTCATCGTCTTCAATTCGAGGATTCTCTCATTATATACTCCAACTTATTCACCATCATCATTCTATCAGCTCAAATCACTTGCAACACTCACTCAACCCATTTTCACCATTTTCGCTTGTTATCATCTTCAACACATATTCACTCATCATACATTCTGGCTCATTCAACGTCATCATTTCATCAGCTCACATCACTGCCTTCATTCATTTACTCCATTTTCATCACCACTATTCATTCATCATCTTCGATTCGCACATTTACTCACCATCATGTACATTCTCAATGAACAATTCATAATCATACAATGCCAATGATCGCCTACTTAGAGAACAATTTCTGCATGTATATAAGACTTCTCTAAGTAGGAGGGTGAGGCATTCATTCTCTCTAATTTCACATATTTTCCATCATAACCATTCATTCATCATCTCCATCACCTCATCAGCTCACGTCCTACCAACATTCATTTTCATCTTCATCATTCATTCATCATCTTCAACGCGCACATTTACTCAACATCATTTTCATTCTCATTCAACATTTCAGAATCATACATTGCCAATTTTCTCTCATTCCGTCTATCAAAAATATCATCATTCATCATTCACTCATTACTACCTCATCAATCATTCATCAATAATTCATCAACCATTTATCAAACATGTCATTATCATCAATCATCCATCACTACTTTTCGTTCAATTATTAATACCTCATCAATCATCCATTTTTTAAGGGTCAATTCGAAGAATATATATCCATTTCAAAGGTCAATTGATTCGAGAGATGCAACGAACGAATGAAAAACATCCTTCCTTATACATTCCTCTCATCTGCCACCAATTGATCTTTGTTGTAAATATATATTGGGAGGATTGATCTTGTAGATTCAGACGACCGACAGATCCTCGTGAGCCGAAACTATGGGGCTTGACTCTCAATCTGTGCCTTTGCAACACTCCGCCGGTACGCATGGTGGCGAGTCTAAGGATTGAGAGTCATTCATTCATAGAGAATGAGGCGATCGAGGATGACGTACAGATAGACAGACATACGAGTCCCATAAATAATCATTTATTGTAACGGATGCGACGAACTAGACAAAAACCACCCTACTGGAAGAGGCCGAGTCGGTGACCGAGACGGTTGACCGAGTCGGTGTACGGAGTCGGTGACTGTTTCAGTTTCCCGACTCGGTCACTTCGCATGAAATGGCCCCAAATGCCACGAAACGAACAATAAATGATAAATTATCGTCAGAGGTTGATAGAAAAATTAAAAAAATAGTATATTACGCACCTGCGTCCGCGAGGGGCCGAAATTGACACATTGCGGCCCGGGTGAGTTGCCGCACGAGCCGCCAGGCGAGGGTGGCATACCCGTGGCCGCAATGGGTTGCTTTCGTTCCGAGGTGCGTATAGTTCTTTTCAGTACACTTTCATCAAAAATCTATGGTTCGGACTCGATTTCGGGGCAAAATTCTGCACCACCGCATAGGTTAGAAAACGTCGGAGCATGCATTGTAGCAGACCGAGGGCGCAACCCGAGGTCTGATGCGCATGCTCAGTCGTTTTCTGCCCTGGGTGGCAATGCGGGATTTTCTGCCCCGGCATCGGGGCGGAAACCACAGGTTTTTGATGCAAGTGTACTGAAAAATAGAAAAAAACATGCCCGGCTATTTTCACAATTTTGACGCGAGTGGGGTTCGAACCTGCAATCTCTTGATTACGAGTCCAAGCACATGTGCCCGGGGCCAGCGAGACATGTTACGAGAGAAGGCTTAGTGAGCGTACTTGGAGTGTGACTCATAGGAAGTACCGAAGATCTGTTTATCACCAGTTTTATCATGAGTTGATCATAAACTCTGGTGCCACTCAGCTGAAAATATATACGTATCTCGATGCGCGGCTTGGTGCGTATTGGGGCACGTATGGCGCAGCGTATTGCAGCGCGCAGTGTAGTGCGGAGAATCCGGGTCGATAATCCCGGGCGTCCCAATACGCATCTCCATACGTGCCAACGCTTCGGAGTGAAAGTATATTGGTGACGCCCAGCTGTGGGCCGTGGGCTGCAGGCGAGCGGGGGAGCTTTATATATATAGTGCATGCCACGTGATATCTCGTTCGCGCGCCTATTGCATGTGCCCATACTGCCCATACGCGTCCCAATACACGTTCCAATACGTGCCTCGACCAGCTATATAAAACCAACTCAGCTATGCAACTCTTGCCTTTGACCGATAGGTGGCTGCTAGGTTTTTGATCCTGCACGAGAATTTTTCACGATTTCCGACAGACTCTCATCTGAGATTCTCCAAAAATAGGTCATGAAGTCCTCTTATCACTTTGAGGGTGATAACGTTTGATCTCATAGAAATTCACATTACCTGATCAAACGTTATCACCCTCAAAGTGATAAGAAGACTTCATGACCTATTTTTGGAGAATCTCAGATGAGAGTATGTCGGAAATCATGAAAGATTCTCGTGCACGATCAAAAACGTAGCAGCCACCTATCGGTCAAAGGCATGAGTTGCATAGCTGAGTTGGTTTTATATATAGCTGGTCGAGGCACGTATTCAAATGTGTATTGGAACACGTATGGGCAGTATGGGCACATGTAATGGGCGCGCGAACGAAATACCACGTGGCATGCACTATATACCTCAGTAAAAAGGAATCATATATGACCATATATGGTTATGTATGATTATAAGGTATAGGTGTACCCGATTGGAACCCTCATTTGCCAATCTCACCACTGGGTACTCGTTGACCTTCGCGCAATTTTTCGCGCAATGTTCGTTAAGTAAGAATATGAGAAAATAAGTGGCTCAGGTCCACCCTCATTCATTTCTGCGTTCCCCAGATAACTTAGAGTGGTTTTTTCATTTTCTATGTTTGAAAAGCTAAAGAATTATCGAGAAATTTGCGTTCAGTAATACCGGTGCCAAATTTTTTGGGTCAAACCAATCTCAACGTACTTCGGCGCATTCGATTCTTTGTCGCAAGACCTCCAAAGTACGCTTTTCAAAGATGCAAGAGTCCGATCTGGAGCTACTTTATGTGCAAAACACGGAGATGATTCGGTGAACGAGAAGGCTAACATCGGAGTGTACCCAACACGTCTCCCTATGGTTATCTCGAAAATGCGTGTAGTACGACTCACCACTTTCCACCACTCAGAACGTGTTCATCGTGGCGAAATAGGTCAGGAAGAGTGTTTTAGACTGGCGGAAAGCTTCGAATGTGATACCACGGTGATGAAAATGGATGGAAATGATTTTGTGCACTTCATCGCCGATTGACATTGTTTTAGATGATGGGGGCAAGTTGGATACACACTTCTGCAAAATCTCAAAAATCACTTTTTGGAAAAATTGTAATAGCTCGGCTGTTTGGTCAAATAGACGTACTTCAACTCATTTTGAAGGTCTTGAGACGAGCTTTGAAATGAGCTAAAATACGTTGAAAAAATTGAAGTAGACTAGGATTGTTGAGAAAATCCTTTAAAGGGGGCAAGCTGGGTACACTTACCTCGCGTGATTATGGCAGTATAACGACTCTATTTAATAGCTGGCTAGAGCGATTGAACGTGGCAAAAGGCTCACTTTGATCGGATTCGAAAGTAGGATATTAGCCCGGTCTCTGCGAGGGTCTCCAGTGGACCTTTTGTTGGTCCGTTGGGAATAGCGAGGTGACTCCACCAATGTGGAGATGGTATGTTCCTAAAAATTTTCGGACCAAGGTGGACATTGTGCTTTTGTTCAAAGCGGAGCCATGCGTTTTTTAAATAATTAATTTCCGGTGTATGTCCGTCGTGCTCTAGTGCCAGGGTGCTCTTTCGAAAACTTCTTCAGTGCACTGAAAAGTTTTTGTTGGTTCGCTATTCTGTAAAAATGGGCTCAAATCTATACTGGAATCTGAATAAATCAGCACCTCGGCCCAAGCACGGATACTTCGCACCTGGGCACACTGAGTGCCCAGTCCGAGATTATACCACGCTCTGTCCGAGGTGCTGGTTTACCCAAAATCCAGGATGAATTTGTGCCCATTTGTCCAGAGCAGAAAACTTCACCAAAAACTTTCCAGTGTGTGAATTTTTACTTTTCACCGCAGATCTGGGGTTGGCACTTGGGTTTCCGTGAAGTTTCACATATGAGAAGGTATTTTGGAGAGCTTTTGTAAATCATTGAATAGCTGGTAAGAGAGGGAAGGAGGAAAAATGATGAAAAACGAGGTTTTGTTGGCAAAGATTACCATTTTTCGGATGTAGGTCACAGTTAATCATCAATATCAGTTTGAATCCAAATCCAGCAGCAATTTTCACGATGGAAATGATGTATTTGGGTACTTAAAAACCTCAATGGCGTTCTAGCGTGAGGCTCAAACATGTTGGGACCAGTGGAATTTTCAGTGTTTCGACATCTTTTATTGAATAATGTCGGCTCGTGACGGCACGGTTGAAAATTTTTTTCCGGTGTATATAGAAGTGGGTTTCTCATTCTTTGGTCATAAAGAAACGATCTAGGGGGCGCTCGTAAGAGTAAAAAAAGCTAAAAAATGAGGGACACTGTAGTGAACATTCCTTGGCATTCTTTCTCTTTGCGATGTACACTCGGCGTCAATGAATATTTTCCAGAACACGCAACCCACCCGTACATTTCTAATCTAGGGTCGCGTGTTCTTTCAGTGTTCTGGAAAGTATTCATTGACGCCGAGTGTACCACGTGTTGAGTGATGTTATGTTTTGGAATGCCATATGCTCTTGTTACTGTTTTGGGGCTTAGCCAATCTTCTTTAATAGATTATCCAGCCTCAGAATTTACAATGAAAACTCATGATCAAGTGGAGATGTCCATCTATCGGCTTGTTGGACTCTTATACCTCGCAGTACAAGAGTCCAACGATGCGCGGAAAACTGCGTGGTAGTTCATGTGATCAAAATTCTCTAATGTAAATCAGAATTTGCACAATCCCGCATTCAAACCTCTTAGACAATAGTAATGCCTAGCAGATTCAGGTGATGGATTTTAATTTTAGACATTTGATCACCCAAATTCTGTCTGCAAAGTTTGAGAAAATTTTGTATCATAGGGGCCACCCACAAAAGACTTCCGCACTTGAGGGGGGGGGGGTATCGCAATTGTGACACTTGAGGACGTGGGGGAGGGGGGGTCGATGCATTGTGACGTCCTATGAAAATTATCCATATTTTAGGATTGTTGTCGATTCTCGGTCAAGTTTTGATATCAATCACCAGTGGAAATATTTAAAATTTGACGCAAACGTCACGATTCGACTATGTGAAGGCAGCTTGAGGCAAGATTTAAGGTTTGTGCGCTGCTGTATTGCCTCGTTTGATTACAAACACGGTGAATCGCATACCCGAGTTTGTGAGAGTTGTAACGATCGTCTGAATATATTATTTTGAATTTTACTTAATCAGATGAGTTTCTCGATAAATATGTTGAAGATTGAACTGATTTTCTCAATATTGAAATATTTCTTCTCCTTGTGTATGTTGTTAAATTTTTAAATGAGTTGACGAGAACAGAATTTTATCATAGCTAATTAAGCATTGTGGATGAATTATGCCTTCCTGTCTTCTCTTCCAAAGATATATGTTATACATATGTAAATGCTCTGAGGAAATTATTAAACTCATCGTTCAAATCATGTATCTCGTGAATTGTCAGTGTACAAGCGTTTGAATACCCAGATATTATTCAAATCAAAATTCTCACCAGAAAAGGGGGGGGGGGGGTAGATGAAATTTGTGACATCTTTTTAGGGGGGGGGGGGTTGGTCGAATGATACGTGACACGGTGTGACAAGGGGGGAGGGGTTTAAAATCCATCAAAAACCTGCGGACGTCTTTTGTGGACGGCCCCTAGGCAGCGGTAATGCCGAGCGGATTCGGATACTGCTTTTAGGTTCTCAACATTTTTTCAACCAAAATCTGAACAGGAAGGCCGAAACAAGTTTGCATCATGGATAGACAGATAATAGACAGGGTTAGAACAGTATCTCATAATAGAAACGTGGATATTTATCCACGTTTCGTGTATTTACACGAAGAATTGTAGATTCGACTGTTCAGTTACGAGATCAAAGTTCTTGAAAGTGGTTGAGTTCTTGGAAAATTCCATACACGAACCTTTCAGAAATTGGTGATACCAAGCAGATTCGAGTTCTGCTGTTTGAGTTCCAAAGTTCTGTTAGCTTAAATTTAAACACAAAGTTTGGGAAAGTTTGCATTAAAGGTGCATTGTAAACACGAATTGAACCGGTACCCGGTAGCTGGGAGATGCAAAAATGTTTGAAAAGAATTTTAGCTTTAATTGCTCATCTATGGGATCAAATTTCTAAAGAATGGGTGGGTTTTGCGTGAATTCCAAACGTGACTCTACTAGAGAATGGTGTCAACAAGCAGATTCGATTTTACATTTGATTATGGAAGTCCTGTCAGCTAAAATCTGACTAAAAAGTCTGAGATGAGTTAGCATCACAATGAATGATGGAATCTAGTCGCAACAGTAACTCGTACCTGGTGAGTAGACAATTATTTGTAGATTATGATTCTGACGGCCCCGCAATGAGATCACTGTTTTCAGAGGGGCGTAAAGGTGTTTGAAGAATACCACACGTAAACCTATCGGAAATCGTCATGTTATATTGTCATAATTTTATTCTCCTTCATGCACTGAATAAAAAGTGCGGCCGCCGGGAAACGATCCGGCGACCTCTTGATCAAGAGACTGACACGCTGTTGACTGAGCTAGTCCGGTCGCACCAAGCGGCGGTCCTCATATGCGATACACTTGAAGTGCGGGCGCCTGTGTAGCTTGCGCCCGTAACACACCCCCTGGGCAGAGTCGACGATGTCCCCATGGTCTGAATTTAATGTCATTGACTTCTAAATGTCGTCCATGTAGATCCCGAGTCCATCTTGTCGGTACAGCAGGTCTACGCGTGGGCAGCGCCACCTAATTATCATCGTTGATTATCCTCCGAGTACGCAGTCCACTTGTGGGCGGGGTTCGTTCCGCTTTCTGACACCAATTGTTATGATTTTATTCTCCTTCATGCTCTGGATAAGAAGTGCGGCCACCGGGAAACGATCCGGCGCCCTCTTGATCAAGAGACTGACACGCTGTTGACTGAGCTAGTCCGGCCGCACCAAGCGGCGGTCCTTATATGCGATACACTTGAAGTGCGGGCGCCTGTGTAGCTTGCGCCCGTAACAATATCCGAGTGCGGAATTTGAGGAGAGCTTACTCACTCACAAGAATTTTGATATTATGGTTTGATCATTCATACCCACGATTTTTCAAACATTTCTGCATCTCCCAGCTATCGGATACTGGTTCAATTCTTCATAATTTCACCTTCAATGCTAATTTTTACGAACCTCGTGATCAAATTTAAACTGATAGAACATTTAGATTCAGACAGCAAAACTCAAATCTGCTCGGTATCGCCAATTTTTGAGAGGTTCATGTATGGAATTTTCCAAGAACTTGACCACCTTCGAGAATTTTGATCGCATAACTGAACAGTCGAAGCCGTAATTTTTCGTGCAATTATTCATTGAGATACGGTTCTGACCCGTGCCTATTATCTGAATACTTCCTGTTCAGATTCTGGTAGAGGAAAAGTTGGGAACTCATAAACAGTATTCGAATCTGCTTAGCATTACTAATTTTTAGTAGGTTCACCTTTGTAAATTTCGAAAGACCCACCCACTTTATAGAATTTTGATCTTGTGAGGAAGCAGTCAAAGCTACAATTTTTCATATTCTCTTCCTCTCCAGCTACGAGATATCCATCTAACTCGTGCCCATAATCTCTGTACCACCTATGATAAAAAGTTTTCTCAAACTTTGTAACCGAAATTTGGGTGATGAAATGTCTAAAATGAATAAGCACCACCCGAATCTGTTAGGCATTCCTATTGTTTAAGCGGTTCACATCCGGGATGAATCAAATTTAGATCTACATTAGAGAATTTTGATCGCATGACTACTGGATATTTTTTCTACGCATTATTGGACTCTTGTACTGCAGGGCACAAGAGTCCAATGTGAACACTCAAATAAGAGTTGAAAGATCTTTCCAAGATAAACAGAAGAGTGATCTTGTAAAATTTCCATCAAGCGCACCATTTTCGCGGCGAGTTAAACGCCGAGGCAGGTTCGGGACAACTGGTTCGACATGCTGCAAGGCATATATGTCAGGAAGGAAGCGTTCCTTAAGAAAAACATCTGGATACAAATTGAAAGATCTTGAAGAGGTGAATACAAAAATGTTCATGCCACACATCTCGATTCAGTGCAATATTTCGTACACCGTATTTACGTGCATGAATTTCAACCAAAATTTCCAGCCACGGTGGTTGAATACAAGAGAGCGTGGTTGAAGTACAACCACCGCAGTTGAATCCAAATTCGAACAGGTGGTTGAGATTCAACCAACATGAATGAAACCTAATAATCATAATTTAAATGTGGACCGCCGAGAATATTGATTCTTTGTAGCTTTGATAGAATATACATGCAAAACACAAAACTATGATGATTGTTATAAGGGTGTAAGAATTTTGATATATAAGAAAAATATCTAGGAGACTGTGCCCTCCCCTAGATTTTCTGCGTCTAAGGCAATATACTGACGATGTCAATAACTTCTCGAATATAAGGAATATCGATGGAACTCCTTAGGTAACTATCGAAATACCTCTGTCAACTTCTTCGATATTCAGTGACATATCAATAAAATAGTATAGGATATCGAGTGGAAGAAATCATTCGACTCATGGCTACGCAAATTTTTCTTCAACCTAATCCAACGTATGTACCACGAGTATACAACATGAATTGTATGCTTGAGCGAGGACGTTTAGGGATGCCAGGGGAGACAGTGGATGAAAAATTGAAAGCTTTTGGATATGAACAAAACATACATATATTCTTAGTAAGTGTTAACAAAATAAGAACTAATTCAGGTACGCGGATTTTCAGAAAATAATTTGCACATTTTTTCCCAATGTGCAGCTAGAGAACAGTCGATTACCAGGAATCTTGAAAAGTATTTGATGGGCTCTGAAATTCATGATCAGTAACATATTCTTAATAACAGTTCGAAACGAAAAATATTGCACGTGGTCACTAGAGAATCTAACTTCGAAATTAAAAGCCATACAAATCATGATTCATTTCTCCAGTTTTACACAATTCATGAATTGTATGCTCTTGTAAGTCGTGGTACATCTACACACCAATGGCTCAGAGTAGAAAGGAACTATCTGAAACCGTAAGACTTAAAGGGAACTATCCAAAAATGTCTGTAAAAGGAACTATCTGAATTTGTCTGGTTTAAAAAGAACCATCTCAAAGTTTTTGGTTAAAAGGAACTATCCAAGTATCTGTAAAAAGAACTATCTATAAATTTTTGTAAAAGGAACTATCTAAAAAATGTTTGCTTAAAATGATCTATCTGGATTTGTCTGATTTGAAAGGAACTATCAGAAAATTTATGTTTCAAGAAGGAACTATCTATAAATTTTTGGCTGAAAGGAACTATCTGGAATCGTGAGAGTTGAAAGGAACTATCTGGATTTGTCTGATTTGAATGGAACTATCTGTAAAATTTTGGTGACTCTTAAACCAGGAATTCATAGATACTTCCTTTCTGAAACAAAAACTTGCAGATAGTTCCTTTTAAATCAGACAAATTCAGATAATTCCTTTCAACCAAACATTTACAGATAGTTCCTTTCGAACCAGAAATTCACCGATAGTTCCTTCCTGAAACAAAAATTTTCAGATAGTTCCTTTTAGCCAAAAATGTATAGATAGTTTGTTTTAAATCAGACATTTCCAGATAGTTCCTTTTGAGCAAACATTTTTAGATAGTTCCTTGCACAAAAATTGTTGGATAGTTCCTTTCAAGTCTTACGTTTTCAGATAGTTCCTTTTTACTCAGGGCCATCGACATAATCAACTCATGTACGATTCGTTCGACCAATCGGTGACCTGCATCACAAAGACCCTGGTCATTGGCTATGATTTCTGGGCAAAATTTGCAGTTGAGAAATATACCAAAATAGCGAATCACATAGCTAAATGTTGATTTTCGCAGGACCACTGGGTCCCAGATTCCAACCACGTGCTTGAAATTCATTGCTGAATTGATTTTTTAACCACGTGGTTGAAAAATCGATTCAAGCACAGTGCTTGTAGACGAATTTTAAGCAGTGTTTGAAATACTGACTATAAGTTTTTTACAGTGTAATCATGTTCCAAAACACGTTCGTGACCT
This sequence comes from Eretmocerus hayati, assembly GCA_029851415.1. NCBI lineage: Eukaryota > Metazoa > Arthropoda > Insecta > Hymenoptera > Aphelinidae > Eretmocerus > Eretmocerus hayati. Next base: position 76,306,564 of record CM056744.1, on the reverse strand, counting down.
CTATCGACCACAAGTGTAAGGTCAATATCTCAGAAATGCGTCGCTCACGGGAAAAAGTACATGAACCTGAATTGAAAGACCTTTGAGATGAACAAAACAAAATCCTAGTGAAGTTTTGGTCAAACGCATCATTCTCGAGCCTACAAGCCACGGAACTAACGTTTACGCTTGCTGCAAAGACAATGTCACAGGAATAACGTATCTCTGAAGAAAAAACACTCGACTACAAATTGAAAGGTCTTGCAAGGATAGACAAAAAAGTGTTCATATAATAGTTTGATTAAGCACGTTGTTTTTCGAGTTCTTGGCGAAAAATTGTCACTATACCCCTTTTCCAACAAAAATCGACCTTTCTCCCTCAACTTTGCCAATTCTGATCAAATCTAGATTGACCACTTCAACGTTATCTCACTTTACCCCGAAGAAGTTTTAGAATGAGCACCTTGGCACTAGAGCACGACGGACATACACCGGAAATTAATTATTTAAAAAACGCATGGCTCCGCTTTGAACAAAAGCACAATGTCTACCTTGGGCCGAAAATTTTTAGGAACATACCATCTCCACATTGGTGCAGTCACCTCGCTATTTCCAACGGACCAACAAAAGGTCTACCGGAGACCCTCGCAGAGACCGGGCTAATATCCTACTTTCGAATCCGATCAAAGTGAGCCTTTTGCCACGACCGACTCGGTCAACCGAATTCAAATTTTCACGGGAAAGCAACACGCATAGGACTTGGAAAGTTCCGAGATTTGACTGGTTAACTACCGACACGGTACACCGACTCGGTCAACCGAATCCAAATTTTCACGGGAAAGTAACACCGAGTCGGTTAACCAGTCAAATTTTGAGAATTTCCCTAGTTTTATGCGTGTTGCTTTCCCGCAAAAATTTGAATTCGGATGACCGAGTCGGTTGACCGACTCGGTCAAGCATCCAGATCTCGAAATATCCCAAGTCCCATCCTAGCTACGGCTTGACACAGTGCTCTGGCACCAGAGTTTATGATCAACTCATGATAAAACTGGTGATAAACAGATCTCAGGTACTCCCTAAGAGTCACACTCCAAGTACGTTCACTAAGCCCTCTCTCGTAACATGTCTCGCTGGCCCCGGGCGCATGTGCTTGGACTCGTAATCAAGAGATTGCAGGTTCGAACCCCACTTGCGTCAAAATTGTGAAAATAGCCGGGCATGTTTTTCTCTATTTTTTTTTTTAATTATTCTATTAACCTCTGACGATAATTTATCATTTATTGTTCGTTTCGTGGCATTTGGGGCCATTCCATGCGAAGTGACCCAGTCGGGAAACTGAAACAGTCACCGACTCCGTACACCGACTCGGTCAACCGTCTCGGTCACCGAATCGGCCCCTTTCAGTAGGGCACACTTACACGATCACCGTATCATAAATAATGATAGATGATAGATAAAAAATCTTGGAAATAAAAAATGAATCAAGAATCAAATAGTTATATATAAAAATTGGACGTAGGAAATGTTTTCAGATTGGAAATTAGACTAATAAGGTCTAAATAAGAATCAAATAAGGTTTGTATATTTGTATGTATGCGTGAATACATCGAGAGGGCAAAAATCTAGTAAAGTAAGGTCTAAATAAGGTTTAAATGAGGTCTGTATGTATATTCGTATGTATGCGTGAATACAATGAGAGGGCAAAAATCTAGTGAAGTAAGGTCTAGATAAGGTTTGAATAGGGTCTGTATATTCGTATGTATGCGTGAATACATTGACAGAGCAAAAATCTAGTGAATTAAGGTATTGTGATGTCGGTAAAAATTTCAAAATATATATATTCAAAGAAAATGAATGATAGCTATAGATAGAAAGTTATACGGTAAAATGTAACGTAAATTTCACGGAGCACATTATCAAAAGGATGTGAATCTCGGGAAGATGACATGTAAAAATGCTAACTTTCATCCATTATTTTTATCGGATGATGGATGGAAACATCGCATTTCGTGGAAACTCCGTCAAATCAATATAACTTCTTTTTCAAAGGTGAAAATCATCAAAATCCATCGTAAAATTATATTTTTGGTGAATTCAAGTAAAATCATCATGAACACAGAAATGTGAGTAGAATCTATCGAAGTCAGGCTAAAATAATCGATTTTGTCCAGAAAGCATTGCACAACGGAATTTGACCTGAAATGTCAACGTCTCGTCAAAATTCCCGTGTGCTCTACATTCCTCAATCCATCTCGATGCTGATGGGTGCACACGTTAACATTGAGCAAAAGATGCAACAGTACAAAACAAGAATGAAAGAGCCGAGTGGCGCGCTGCGGGTCACTGGCCCTTTCCTTACACAGGTGCGCATGCATAATTAATCAATGGCGCGGGCCCACAGACTCCGTTGTATTATAAAGCATAAACATCGGATAGCCCGGCGCATAGGCAAACTCATCAAGTACATAAAGATGACACTTGAGAACGAGAATGATTAATTGCCTAGTGCTCGGATCATACGAAAGTATGCCCAAAAATATGCATGGCTCGGTCTCTTTCTCCGGAAAAGTGCATTTGCTCTTATGTGCACAGATCGGTCGAGTTGACGTTTTGAGTAAACAAAATTCAAATAGAACGCGAGTATCGAGAACAATGAGCGAGCCCACCTGATATATAAAGAGGGCTTTCAGAGGGCCCATGTCGATTCTTTTCTTCTCAGTATAGTTTTGGAGTGACTTCGACACAGTCGATTTTTCCGAGTTTTACGAGCTCTTGATACAAAAGCAAGTAATAAGTGCAAGTGAAATTACTATCAATATAATATTGGAAGTGAACTGTGCATCATCAGTAAGAGGCACTTCAAATTGTCAGAGTGCAGTGTAACCAAAAGGAAATAAACAGAAAACCCAAGAAAGGTGGATTATTTACCAGTGCCTGTCAGCAGTACAGGATCCCTCCACAGCCAACTATATAACCACAAGTGAGTAATTTTAAGTATCAATCCTAAATTTGCACTATACCCGATCCGTGCAACTCCACAGTTCTACCCCTTTTAGATAGTGAGGATAATAGGAATTTTCCCGAGTGTAATTGTGGCCAGCGAGTGCATAATTCACCCCAAGTTTTCAGTGTTACTCAAACCTCGTGTTAATTCTTTTGTGGATTTCGTTTCACCAGGGTTTGTCGAATCTCAGAGAAGGGGATTAAGCTAAAAGAGAATCATTTCAGGCCAGTGCAATAGGGAAATATCACTTTTATCGTCGAATTCTCGCGCTACCCGAGTATTTTCGAAGTACCCCAAATTTCACCCGTGGTTTGCTCACATCGATTAAATTCATAGATCAGCGTGTATAATCTCTTTGAGTGATGTTTCAGCTCAAAAACTAGCTATTGTGAGCTTCATTCCGATATCTAGATCTCGAGAAATTGACGTTTGCGCACCTCCCAATTTTTCGTCCGAGTAATTGCAATTTTCGCGCGTGAACCACCCGTAACTATTTTATTTTCAATTTTAACATCATAATAGAGTGTGAGGTACTTAGACACGTAGTCTACCTACCTTTTGGAACTTCTACAAAGTAAATTCACATAATATTCGATCCGCCAAAGTGAAATCATCCATTTTTCGCTAGCCGACCCGAGCGACGGAAAGTGCATTTTTCCCTTTCGTTTCAACTACATTGCAAAGTGAGCTCATTTAGAGGGCTATTAAAGGTTTCTTAGGGTACTTCAGAGGTACCAGTAGGTGAATAGCCAAGTTTAAACTTATTCCAAGTGTTTGCAGTGAAGATATTCAAATTTAACACCTATTTTGCCCCATATCGCTACCGTATTGGACTTAACACAGGTTTTGTTCAAAACTCAACAACTATTGCGAAATTGACCAGCAACGTTTATTTGCCATTTACATTACTCCTTTGTGCGTATTTCAAGCTAAACTAGAGTCGATTCTACCCAATGGTCATCGAGTTATGAGGAATTTCGCTCGCGACTAAAATCACCTATCGCACAGGTACATTTGGTCGAAATAACGTTTGTCAACGTACCTACAGAATATTTAAGGGTTTTTGAACGCATTTGGCGAGTAGTACAGGTCTTGAAGAGTAGTTCCAAATCCCAAGAGTAGCCCTTTAGGAAATAGACACCGAGTACCGAGCCGAAGATCCATTGAAACACGGTCAGTCCCATAAGAGAGCCAGCCCCACTATCCAATATATACATATATATATACTATACATGTATAGAGTTTTGGGCCCACAGCATTGCGAGAGCAGTGCAGTATAAGAGTAACGTATTAGGCCGCTCTCTCTCCTACTTGCCCCGCGTGCAAGCTAGTTTGCGCAGCTAGGGAAGACTCGAGCCAGACGAGCGCATTAGGGCACATCCATCAGATACGCTCTTGACATACCGAATACGAGTGAACCACCGATCGCCAACAAGGATCCACCCACTTATATCATTGAACAATTCCCTTTTCTTTCTCTTCATGCCCTAAATCCCGAGAGCATACTATTCAGTTAGTGGCTCAAAACTAGGGTTAGCACTGGGAAGGTATAGGCCATAAGATTACCATTGGCCACAATACACCGATGCAAATTATACCTTTCTAGAGCTCACAATAAATATAACTAGACGTCACAGTATACATGAGGTTTACATGAGGTCTGTATATATACGTATATACATATCAATAGCAAAAATCTGGTACCGCCTGACGCTGCAGGCAGATTATATTATTAATTTAGGTGGAACACACGCATCAAACCCTCACGAAGTGAAGTACTCCGTAAGTTTGATGAAAGAGGTAGAAGGAATGGATACATCAAATTTTGTTGAAGTGCAATAATCGGAAAAATTTGATGTTCATCTCATTGCAGCTCGAGATTTCAAACCAGGAGAATCATCATTGTAGAGAAACCACACTGTGGTGTTGTGAACGCGATTTATAAGCACTCATATATTTATTGTGGGAATTGTACTCGGTATCTATGGAAATCTGTACCTTGTGAGCATTGCACTTGGTGTATGTTTTGTTCAGAGGAATGTAAAAATCAAGCATGGAAAGAGTATCATGACATGGAGTGTGATGTTGTGTCTTGTATACTAGCTCTGGGCAATTTCGTACCATTCAATGTACGCAAATGAATTTTCGCAAGAGTCAGGAACTCTTGCAAAAATTCATTTGCGTATATTTCGTACACTTTCATACATATTTATATTTGAAAACAGGCCTGTTTGGAAGTAAGAACGTAATGAGCGCAAGTACTACACATATTAATTACAACCTGCTATTTCCTGATCTTCCTACGATATTTTGGTGACGAATCAATAGCTTTCGGGTTTGCGAGGGACCGTGGTTTTCTTTAAACTGTGGAAAGATGTCATTCATTTCTACCTCAAAAACTGATACTTAATATGACTGGAAAAATCAGGAACATTTTCATCGATCGACTCGTTTGGAATAGTAGATTACGCAACAAAGTGCATACGCATTTGTATAGCCGCGGCGGTTATAAAATAATTTAACAAGAATCTTCAAAATTTCGACCAATAATGCGATCTTTTCTGGAACAAGTTATATGAAGAAAGCGAATAAGAATGGCATTATTTTAATTTTGCTGATGCAAAGTATGGCAGACGTATGTACACGAGTCTTTCTGACCACCTTTCACTGTGAAGCTTCATTGCATATTAAATCTGAGTAATCAATCATTTTCGATCGGTCAAGGATGCCTTCGATTTTCCGATTTATGGATACGTAAATGATGGACTTGAGCGTAAATTTAAGAGCATTGACAAAAAATTCGATTAGCTTCATTTGTTTCTAATATCCTTTCTTTCCAAAATTTTTGGATTACAAATCATTTTCTACTAACGGAAGAGTCGAAGATTACAAGAGATTCTATTCTCTACGCGGAGGACTCTATCCTTACGAACTTGAAGAGTATTCAGAAGTCTCCTCTTTGATCGTGGTCCTGCTTGCGAAGCACTCGTCGATTCTTGGAAACAGATACGATTATCATCAGATTGAAAAACTGATGAAGAATGGAGAAGCAATGAGACGTGGAGCTCTACTCTTGAAAACCTCTGATGTAGTTGTCCTGAATTGTCAAGGCGTAAGTAAATTAATTTTGTTTGCTAAAAAAAATTTCAGCGAGAAATTTTTTTATAAGTATCGTAACCGTAAACATCATGTCAGATTTATAATCTACATGGTCTATAAAGTCATACTTAATGTAAATATTGTTCTGATAGTAAATAGCTATGCCGAATCCCCAGTTGATTCTGAAAAATTTTTCGGTGAAAAATGGCGGGGGTCTTATTATCTGAAGAAAAAATATTTTTCAGGTGGGGATACAATGATTTTTGTCGTAACAATCCCGGTGGTGGGATGTGCACTTTTGAATGTTGCGGGGAGAAAACTTATGTGGCACCTTTGATGTCATTAACCCCTCTCAGTTGCTGTCCAAATGTGAGCAGAGGTGTAATGAACGAAGATCGCAGCATCACATTCACCTCGAGTCCAATTAAAAAAGGAGATCAAGTAAGAATTGAACTCCTTGTAACGCCCTTCCCGATAACAAATTATTCCAGTTCGTATATTTTCCTACAGCTGTTCAGTTCAATATACTCTGTTTATGATTTAACTTCAAAGGCTCGGAGACAAAAAGTGTACAGGAAGAGATACGGGCGTGACTGTGAATGCGAGGCCTGTAAAAATGACTGAAGAGGAGCTGATTTTTCAACAGAGCGAACGAGAATAAGCGAATAGGTTTCATTACCATTTCCATTACAAATTGAAATATACTTATTGAAATTAATTGTACCAAAAATCTGTTTCAAACAAACTACAGACACTGCTGGGAAAACCTCAGTTTAGATAGCCCGAATAGCTCTAATTAGCTTTCTAAAAAAGAATTACCCAAACTATTCAAAGAAATATCTCCCAATATTCATAGTTTCCTCATATGTCCTTCTGAAAATAATCTATTCATATTCCAATGAACTAACCTAATACTTTCTCGTCATTTTGAATGGATTGGTTGATACTGACTTTTTCAAAATTCGTTGTAATATAAACAAAATTATATGTAATTGTGCATATACAAGTGCTCGCATTCTGACCGCTGATTCTGACGCATCTCAACGAATCGCTCTGAATCTTCTTTGTATATCTTCCTAACTATACCGACCAATAAGAAAGTATTCTAGTGATGACAACTTTTGATTTGGCCTCCTAAAAAAATTCTTTAATCAAGATCACCGCTGAGGGCTCGCGATTCATATACAAATTTGAGTTATGCATTAAAAAATTTGCGACGGCCAAGCGGTAAAACAACGGCCTCGCACTCCAAAGTTGGTGGATTTGGACTTACTGAAAACTCACATTCATTTCGTCTTGCCGTTCATAGCATTTTCTCGTCTCGAATCTCCACTAGCATCGTCGGATGGGGATCAAACTCGTCTATGATTGATTATAACTCATCATTGGAATTATCACCAGACTGTTGCAAAAACTTAATCATGGCAAATGAAAAGTTTTCGAGCCATGTCTATTCTATCGCGCTATTAAAATACCAAGAACCACCTCGTAAAGGTGTATTCGAGCATTTTCATTGTGTATCTCGCAAATGTCTCCTAAAATCATCGCCCTTCAAATCTCTGAGAATCTATTAGGGAAGATTCGAATGAAGCTTGGCCATATATGAGTCAGCTTTGATATACTTACTACTAAAGTAACTCAAAGGGCGGGGGCTCAATAAATGATTTTGTCAGCGCTTTCTGGTCAGCGCTCGGCTTGCATTTATTATTCGCGCGGCCAAGGACCTGCGGTGGTCCGAAGTGATTGCCATCCTTCCCGCGGCTGACCCGGTGACAATTCATGGCCTCGCGGAAGGAGGCAATATCGTTTGACGCGGATATAACAGAGTCATAAGAATTTCGTGATTGTATGGAATTGAACCTGCCTCAGAAACAGGCGTATAATCTGCAATAGCCATTCTCGGCATCGCAAATGCTCGGACACGCCTTTTGGGTTCGACAGTAAACATAATCAGCAATATGCAGTAGCAAAGGCATTGGTGTTTACTGTCGAATTCAAGGGCTCGCGAGAATTAGCGATGCTGAGAATAGCTCTTGCAGATGATACGCCTATTCCTGGATCAGGTCCAATCCCTTGCAGTTATGAAATTCTTATGCCTCCATGTTAAATCTGCGTCAAACGATATGTATAAAGCCGAAGTAAGTTCAAATTGACCAGCCAGAGCCGATCCATCACGATGTTCTCGAGACATACAATTTTTTACGAGATTGCGGAAAGGTAATGCCCCCATCAGCTCAATCATGCCTCACGAACTTAGGTCGACTGCAAAACTTTTCAATCTTCTCCAAATACAATGCTTATTTGAAACCTCGTTCCGGTACGTCTAATTTTGTTCAACTGGAGCCGAGCCGTTTGAATTTTTATTATAAGATCTATCATACATGATCCAAGTACAGCTACATCTGGCATTTTGATGTAGACTTCTCCGGTTCTTTAGCTTGAGAATCAAATTCATGCATGTGACATTAATTCATATTTTATGTAATTGCTTACCATCTAACTGATAATAATTATTTGAGAGATAATGATAAGCACGGACTTGAATCTTATCTCACATATTGACACTCAATGCCTGAGCAATGGAATGTTTGAACTCAGAGAAGCTTTTCTAGAAAGTTCGTCATTTTTTGGAAAGTTAAGTAAATTTTTCAAGTAAAATTGAAAAACCCGGGTGTGTTGTTAAAGGAGAGATAAAAGAGCATACATCTGCAGAGAATGTTTCGGGCTTCAACCGTACTGATTTAAACCCTTTTTTCCATTTGAAAGTATAGAATTTGAACATTTTTCACATCAACAAAATAAAGTTCACATCCCCAATGTAAATGCATTAATGATTGAAACAGATAAGGAATGATGAAGAAATCAAATGAAAAAATTCTTTACCTGCCAATCACTGTCGCAGTGTTGCACCCTTTCTATTATTCTACAAGAATAGAATAAAAATGCAACCATGCAACAAAGACAATAACACGTCAAAAACTGGAAAATGTCTCTTCCATGGACTACTTTTCCTGTGTCCTATTCATGTGTAAATGACATATACTGTTCTAATCCGTTCGAAAAAAATCCTGCATATGTTGTACCGCACATTATCGATCAATGTGCAAAACGGAATGAAAACAGTTGGAATAAGCACGCGGACGCTCAGTTTCCAACTTTTGAATTCCGTGGGCAAAAGCGTGGGTTTTTGCAATAATGCCCCTCAGGTATAGGATAATTTTATGTATAAAATTATCATGATAAGATGACATGATATATCCTAAATAGAAATCGAGAGCAACTTTATAATGCACCGCCCTCAAATAAGAGCCGGCCGCGTCTATAAGAGGCTCGCTAGCTTATATACGGCGCCGGACAGGCTTATACACGGCTCCTTACAAGGTGCGTATAGAAGCCGCCACACCTAGACTAAGACGCGCCGCCTGTATATGGAACAAGTATACCAGTATACCTCCGATCTCCAGCTAGTATACCAGGTATACTAGATTTGGTGGATGTATACTACCATCCATCCTACGGTACACTCCCACCGCTGGCTTTAAATGGTATCTGCTTAGATACTTGTATTCCAGGGGAGTGATTTCATATCCATTCGCTTAGATTGGTTGAAAATTGTCTTACTTGTGGGGTTTTTGTGACTCAAAGTTCAGAAGTTAGAAAGTCAATTCCATGATCCTTAGGATATATTGATGAAATTCAGAATTGTATTGTCAAGTGTGGGCCTTAGGATATTTCTCACCAATCTAACCATTCTATTCTAGGTTTCAACTGGAACATCTCAGAATACTTGGTGTAATTGGTGCGCTCAAATCACTTTCCCAGCCAAAGTTAATTTTTGGATTTGCGATGAGCTTTCAACCCATATTCGTTAAGACCCTTGTATTTTAGAGGGCTGCTTTCGTCTTTACTCCAAGGTATGTCATGATTGTATGCACCTCAAGGATATATTGTATTAGCTCCTATTAGAATGTTTTGATTACTATTTCTCTAAACAATAATTGTTACTATTCATGAAATACTTGATCCAAAATTTTGAACCATGTCTTGGTGGAGTTGCAATGCATGAAATAGATAGATTTTATTGAGTTCCGCATGGAGTCTAATCAATGTCTCCAATCAGAATTGAGTCCTTGGAACATTGTATGTGGTGTTACTATGATAATAAATTTTTTTAGGTACAGCGGTAACATGGGAGCATCAGTTATGGTCAACGAGAGGCAGCTATGTTGAATAATCAGTACAGATCTTAAATTTTTTCTCTCAACAGTATCCACACAATAGCACAAGAAATGTGTAGAGAGCAGTGTACTAGTGGTCAATTATTTGGGGAGGAAGTTGTCAAGGATTTTACTTCTGCAAAAATCACTCCATTCAAAATGAAAGCACATAGTACAAAAATGTATACCCATACATGGTACAAAAATGTGTTTTCAAGAGTGGAAGTGATGGTTCAACCAAAATGTCATGCACATAAAAAGTAAACTTGCTAGTATAAACAAAATATGAGTATGAGTAGAAATGTTACTGGTTGTCGCATGAAAATATACTTGAGAGTATATAAGGCATGCGAACAAGATCCTTGTTATATCAGTCATTGAATATCCAGTATTGTTTAGTATGCCTTCGAGCCTTCGAGTATATCTTCTGAGCCCAAAACAGAAATTCAAGCAGTTCCCTGCAACAAGAATTTCTGAGTTTAAAATTGAAATTCAAGCAGTTGTCTGCAACAAGAATTTTTGAGCTTAAAACAGAAATTCAAGCAGTTCTCTGCAAAAAGAATTTCTGGATTCAAAACAGAGTTTCAAGCAGAGTTTCTCTGCAACAAGAATTTCTGATCCACCATCAGTTTGTACAGTAAAGCGTAAGTAGATTACTATTATTCTATAGGATCCAACACATACAGCGCGCCTTTATGTATATAGCTGTGTGTCTTTCGATTGCATAATACAATACCTCTATGCATGTGAAAAACAAGTAGTTTTGCGATGCGAGGCGACGCGTACTATTCCAACAGTGAATGACGGCATCATTTATTGTGGCACCCCTGGCGGGCTGCCTCAGTACTACTGACCCAAACGAATGGCCACTCGGCCGGTAATAGTAGAGCTTTCACTGTGACATATATACATGGGAAATACTCGCTCAGGGACGAGCGCTTCCAAGAAAGTGCGCGACGACGAATCGTCGAGCACTTTAACACGGGCGGAATAGGCTGAATTAATGGGTTCCCGTGCACATACGATATCTCGGTGATTTCGCGCAATTTTCAATTCGGACGACGAGCAATCTATAGTTAAAACGATGATCTTCGATTTGGCTGAGCAATAATTGCTTTAGATTCATAACCCATCGGGAAATCGCGTGTGCACGCGGATAATTAGTTCTCAATAGGAAACTCAATGTTATGAATTTAAGAACGCGCTCGCGGAAGCAGAGCCAAGCACATATTACCATAAGCACTGGGCCTATATATAAGACCCGAAAATGTAGCCGAGGGCACTTCTTCCGTAGCTCTTGACCAAGACGCATCTTATGTCAAAGACTATACTTGTTGAGTATTAAACTACATCAGCCACCTCATTCTGTCGTCTCGTACAGTCATTTTCCAACCCAGAAGAATCCGCTCTCCCACAAGGATTATAACAGTGGTGACAGCGGTGGCTGGGTTGAGAAGAACGTGGCACTTCATCAGTCCACCAAAAAGTGTCAAATTGTCGAAGATACGACAAGAGAAGGAAAAGAAAAGAACGCACACGTCCAAAGCCATCTGGCCAGCCGAAAAACAATCTGGTCCACCAGAGGCTACCTAGCCCACCGAAGACCATCTGGTCCACCAAAAGCCATCTGGCCCGCCGAGGGAGCAGCTAAGGCCACCTGGCCCACCGGGGAAAATCACCGCATCGGAGCAGCAAGGAAATAACAACAGCTGTCAAAGTACTACAGCCACCGAGCACAAAGCCACGCCAACGAAACAGCACGACCCACCGGTGCATCTCGTACCATCGCAAAAAAGGACATTCCATACACCACGGCCAGGACAACCCAACGGCTCCAAGGTCAGCAGCAGAGGAATCACAGATAAGATAAGAAACCATTTCCCATCTCTCGTCTCGTAACTACAGGTACAAGGACTAAGATAAAGCGCGAAATGTGAGATCTGGCATCGCGTTCGTTAGAATGGGATTACAATTCTGCACGATAGTGTGTATCATAGCAAGCTTAGTACCGGCAATAATATTGGGGATTTTAGTATTAGCATATAATTATATCAGGATTTATTGTGAGTGTAAACTAGTGAACATAGGGTAAAAAAACGCTCTACTAAACTCTTATTGGTTATGGGTATTGGAATCATCATAATAGCTTGCGCGGCGACTATACTAATAGCAGCACTCATAGCGATTTATATCTTATTCATTATGAAATGCGTCATCAAGGACGAATGCTAGTTAGAGACAAGTATTCAACAAAGAAAGTAGTAATTAGCTGAATCAATGTCCCCAAGATCAGACAATATTCTGACATTTGAGACAGACGCACCAACCAGATATATGAGCTTGGCCACAGTGATAAATGCAATTCATTCCCATTTTTGTGTCAGAAACGCGGGTAAACCAGTCATCGTTGTTCCTACAGCACGCGGATCAGACTTTTTCTGCTATCAATGCTTCACAAACGGGATAATATTCTTATACGACAGACCAACAGTTGAAGAAAACCTTCATATGATCGCTAGTGAAATCAACAATTGTGAACCGTGTCGATTTTGCCATACACAACAGTTAATTGTCAAATCAGCGATTGAATGCGAAGAATGTATGGAATCAATTTATAGGAGTCATATGTACGACATTTTGCGATTCAGGACAACATCAAATTATTAGTTCATACCTCCGCGAATCAGTAATGTCAACGAAAAAGGGTGGTAATGTCGGTGAGAATAGCAACTCAGTCGTAGAACGGAAAAATCGATTATCTGTGAGCAGATTGCTCAAAAAAGTCGACGATCTAGAAGCGTTTTTTGAAAAACAAAGTGAGGTAAATAGTCAAAGCATCACCCGGTCGAACGAAAATTGGACACTGATAGAAAATATTGCAAATAGAGTAGATCGAATTATAAATATCTATAACGAAGAACTGAGACAGATTGATGAGCTGAATATACATTTAAGACAGAGAGTAGAACATTTAGAGTCAATTCTCAGTAAACAGGACGTAGTCAATAACGGAAAAACGGGCACCACATAATACGATGATAATCATTCACCAAGCCAGTAACTAATTTGGAAATCAAACAATTTCACATTATAGAACTAAGTGGTATTTATTACGATCGACACTGAATAATTCGAGCTCGATTTGACTCGTTATGATGCTAGATGGGTAATTCAATCAGATCAATTTACAACCAATGGTCATATACTTCTATCTTTCATAATCACTCCAAAGAGACGCACAACAGTTTAGGAGAAAATAGACATGAGACAGCGTTAGACAAGTTAACATATAAAATAAGAAAGTTAGAAGACGTACTCAAAATCCAAACGGATCAAAATCAATCGCGAACATATTTAGCGACAAAGTATATCGGCCTCAGTAATCTCACAGATAGACTAAATCGCGTGTTAGACACTGTCGATGAAGAATTAGACAAGATAGAGAAGGAAAACAATCATCTAAAAGAAAGGATAAGACGTGCAGAGAAAGATTTAAGGAAGTAGGGTATAGATGAAGGGAGCAAGGGAAACAGATAGTCTCAAACCAGTATGTCGGAAGCTCAAACATCTTAAGGTATTGGAGGTTCAACAATATATTTCCAACGAAAAGCATATAGTTCATTCAATTTTTTTACATCAGATAATCGAAAAACTCGATAATATTTTGAATGAATTTATCATAATCATAGATAAACGAGTAACGGAGAGAGAAGTCAAAACGAGAGAGTTACAGAATAGAATTGAGAAATTAGAACAACTACTAATATCGAGAATGAATATCTAATATGAGGGTCACATTAATCAATAACCGTGAATGGAATTCCCTAAGGGCAAAATCAAAGAATATTCAAAGTCATTTGAATTTGTAACGGTAGATAGATACAGCTATAGACACAGCACGGTGAAAACGAAAAAATTACAAACATTCTTCCAAATGAACTCACCGAGACCATACATACACGCGGACGATATAATATGTAACGGTATCAATAGGGTAGGAAAGGACTGGTAAATTCTCGGAGAACATTAGAACCAATAATACATCTATCCTCTGTCATCCAATACAATTTCATAAACAAATTACACTCTACAAATTACAACATGCAAAAATCGAATGCAAATAAAGGGCCACCGCGCAAATCAGCGAGGCTCGGAGGAACTAATGCTCCCAGTAGCGACATAATTTCGACTTCGGATGCAGAATCTGATGTGGGTACGAATAGAGTCAACCAACAATCAAATAGACTTGATGTAATGACGCGACATATAGTGACAATGAGAAATTCAGATTCAACCTCAGTTCATTTAAATGAGAATAGGAGCTTGACAATCTCGGAAGCACTCAAATTATTACCGATATTTGATGGCGGAAACATTTCGGTATCAACATTCATAAGAGAGTGTAACGATTTAGAGTCATTAATAAAAGATACAGACAAACATGTGTTCTTGCGAATTGTAAAGTCTAAAGTATCGGGTGAAGCAAAGAGATACGTAGAAACCAAGAATTATACCAGTCTAAATGACCTTTTCACAGACTTGAAAAGAGCGTACGACCCACACAAAGACTATATCGGTATACAACTTCAATTAGCAAAGATTACTAAACTTAGTAACGAGTCAGTTGCCCAATACGGCTTAAGAGTGTCACAACTGCAGGAAAAGCTTTTAGAAGCAACTAATTGCAACACAAATCAGAGCCCACCATCCGAACTGCGCTTTACTACAATCAGAAGTGTCATCTCATGTTTCTTGAGAGGATTGAGTCGAGACTATCTGTATCAATTACGCGAGGGAGATTTCGATAATTTGGAACAGGCAATAGATGAGGCCATCCGGGTCGAAAGAGAGTTACGGGACCACGACATACTACACGATAATGGCAAGGAATCAGCTATCCCAGTACACACCATAGACACGAGATTGATGGGCAGTAACCAGTGTTATAGGTGCAGAGGAATAGGACACATGGCTCGCGAATGTAGGAACCGTACGCGCGGACAGGACTATCGTCAGAACACGTACCAGAGACAGGACTATCGACCCAAACCATATCAAAAACAAGACATCCGATATAATCCATATAAGAAACAGTGTTTGTGTTGTGGTTTAGAAGAACACGACCGCTCAAGGTGCAAACACGGGGATAAGTCATGTAACTTTTGCAAACCAAGAGGGCATATAGAGAGGGCATGCTTGAAGAAGGTTCAGGGTAGGAACATTAATGAAGACACAAACAGCTACCAATTGCAACGACCACAAAAAACGGACGACGAACAGAGAGAGTCAAATGATAGGAAAAATTTAAACTCACATCCGACCCACAAGTAGGGTGCACTCGTGGGGAGGATACTTAGAATGAGCACCCGGGGAAAGGAGAGGAAAGAATAATATTACCCATTGACCCAATAAGAAAACAATGTCCAGCAGTGTCACTCGTGAGCGATAGTTTCAAGTCGAGTGTGAAGTTCTTGATTGACACCGGTGCAGGAGTCAACATCTTGAAAATCAATTTTCTTGAAGACCATATCCGATACAATAAAAATCAGAGAATTAAATTGGTGGGAATCGACAATCGACTGGTAGAAACACTTGGGAGTGTTAGGATAGGATTTCAAGATGCACCCGGATGTACGTTTTATCTCGTTCCGGAGGATTTTAACATAGCTTACGATGGGTTACTAGGGGCCGGATTCTTACGTGAGTATAGAGCAAAACTCTCCTTTGAAAACGACACATTGAAATTGATTGACAAGGAAACTAGATTCGCCTCAATCAACGCAATAAATTGTGTCCTACCAGCACGTTCGAAGGTTTTGATCAATGTTAATATTGCGAATAGTGATTTGAAAGAAGGATATATCGCTAGAGTCCAGGCAGGCCCGGGAATTGATCTAGGAGAGACGCTAATTACTAACGAGAACGGAAAAGGGATTTATGCATACAACACGAACGGCACGGATATAACCCTTTCTATTCCACCATTGATATTAGAAGAATTCAACACAATCCCACGGAAAGTCAGAGTAGTGAACGAACTTAGCGAGAAAAATGACATGGAGGACAGAGTGACAAAATTAGCTGAGATAATGAAGTTAGATAAATTAAATGAGGAAGAGAGGGAAAGCATGCTCAAGGTAATTCGGGAATTTCCATACCAATTTTATCTACCTGGAGACAAGTTAGGTTACGTGAAAAGCGTGAAACATAAAATAAGAACGACAACAGAAATTCCAATCAACATCAAACAGTATAGGAATCCTTCAGCCCTCAGAGGGGAAATTGAGAAACAGATCGAAAAATTAGAGAGTCAAGGGATAATCGAGGAGTCGACTAGTGGTTGGAATGCTCCATTATGGATAGTACCGAAGAAGGAAAATGCAGATGGGGAGAAAGAGTGGAGATTAGTGATAGATTACAGGGCGTTGAATAAAGTAACAGTATCGGAAATACATCCATTACCTAATATCACAGACATTCTCGATCAACTAGGCGGAGCAAAGTATTTCACTGTAATGGATTTGGCCTCAGGATTTTATCAAGTCCCCATAGATGAGGAGGATGCGATAAAAATCGCATTTTCAACGAGTAGCAAGCATTATCAATTCAGACGCCTCCCAATGGGGCTCCGAAATTCGCCAATTTGCTTCACCCGAGCTCTTACGAATATTCTATCAGGCCTAAACAACGTGGAAATATTGATTTACGTCGATGACATCATCATTTATTGTTCCTCGATTTCTGATCATTTTAGGAAACTGCGAAAGGTACTAGCTAGATTTAAAGAACATGGGCTTATGTTCAATCCGAAGAAATGCGAATTTTTAAAAACGAATATCACTTACTTGGGTCATAGAGTGGGACAAGATGGGGTCAGACCCGACCCAAAGAAGGTAGTAGCAGTTAAAGATCTCCCAAAACCTAGGAATGACAAGAACGTGAAACAATTCTTGGGATTAGCCGGATATTATAGACGCTTCATTCCTAATTTCGCAAAAATATCGAAACCTCTTTCAACTCTATCTAAAAAAGGAACAAGGTTCTCGTGGGGCGAGAGTCAACAGGCGGCTTTCGATAAACTTAAGGACATATTGTGCTCCGATATCATCTTACAATACCCTAAATTCGATCAAAAATTCATTATCAGCTCAGATGCAAGTTCTCATGCTCTCGGAGCTGTACTGAGTCAAGGTGTAATCAATGAGGATTTACCAATAGCCTACGCGTCAAGGACACTCAGTCCAGCCGAAGAAAAATACTCTGCAATTGAGCGAGAACTGCTGGCAATAATTTTCGCAGTCAAACATTTCAGACCATATATTTTTGGAAGGAAGTTCATTTTAGTCACAGATCACAGACCACTTGTGTGGGTTAATAATTGTACAGATCCGTCATCGCGTTTAGTACGGTGGAGAATCTTATTGAACGAACATGATTATGAAATTGTCTATAAAAAGGGAACAATGAATCAGAATGCAGACGCACTCTCTAGGAACCCAGTTGACACGATATCTTGTCCGGACCTTGATGAACATGCTGAAAGTATCGATGATGATCCATATTATATATCCGCTTTGACTTTCTTTGGAGGAGTTAACGAATGTGATTGCCCATTCTGTGAGGAAAAAACGGCTGTAGTAAAGTTGAGTGAGGATGAATTAAGGAATGCAACCTCCATTGACATATCAAAGATTTCACTTAATGAGGAAGAGAACGGGGACATGGGAAATGACATCATCGGGAACTTAGAATCAGATTCCTCGACAACAATGATGACAGAGGCGGACGACACGACCGCGAGTAATGTAAATACAAATGAGCACAATTTCACTTGTATGACTACCACGGCGGCAAGCATCTTACCTAGAGAAACTGAAACGGTTATGAATTTTGGAAACGAATCCGCCACCGACACGGCAATTGTGATTAATGAACTAACAGGTAATGGAGAAAGTAAGGAGAGAACATCAAATGGGCTGAAAAGTATGATTAATGAAAATTCTAGCAACGGAATGATGAGAGAGATGAATGATATAACGAAAAGTGAGAAAGTGATAATTATGATTGAGAATGATCCGCCAACGGAACGGCGAAGGAAGTCGCATGATGCGCAGAGACCCGCCAACGGACCGGCGATGAAAGACGCTTACATAGCGCGGAGACCCGCCAACGGATCGGCGACGAAAGCCGCTCCAGTAGCGCATATGATTGATAAAGATGATCCGCCAACGGAACGGCGAAGAAAGCCGCATGATGCGCAGAGACCCTCCAACGGATCGGAGATGATGAATGACGATAAAGCCACTGGCCAGTGCATAGTGTCAAGTCCGCTCTTCGCGGGGGACAACCTTGCGGGCTACCACGCCCTGCTCACGGGCCCAGCCATATCAGCAGAGAGGAGTCTAGAAATGTCTCAAGTATCCAATACTATTCCTACTAGAACTAATAACCAACCACCCTCATATATCCTTCAAAGTAGCAGCTATACTAACTCCTCAACATTTCTAGGCGTTGATCCAACAAATACCGATAAAGTGCTGGGCTCCGGTATAATTACGAATTGCGTGGGAATGACAGGTCCCATTGGTCCGTTTTCTAGATCCGTTGAAAGAGATAGAGTCAATTTTTGCATGAATACGAACACCGATGGGAATAACAGGCCCCACTGGTCATCCAGCAACGAATTAGTTGGGAAGAATATGGAAACAGACAGGATTGAGAAAACTCATTACTCATACAATTCTGATACGAGACTCGAGTCACGCGAGGATCGAACAATGAATGAACCAAACGTCTTGTCGACCGCCTCAGTCAACCATATAATCCAAAAAGAATTACTTCATAGTAGAGATCCAATTTACGTAAGGAATGACAACCTTGTTCATTTTTTCACAACAGACTGCATTGTCAAATCAAAGGTAACTAAGAATCTATTAGAGAGAAATATATTCAAGTTAGACGACCTCACATCACAGTGTCCAGGTTTGCATGAGATATTAATTACCAACTTCAAAAATAAAAAGGTTTTTCACTTATTCATCAAAGAAGAGGTGGGGAACAGAACCTCTCAGACCGAGATTTTGAAGATCCTATTCTTATTAAAAGACCTTATCAGGAAAATGAACTTAAAATCAATCAGTATAGGTAAGACTTACGACATCTTAGAGGAATGTTATTGGTCAGCAGTTCTCGAGTTTTTTCATCTATCAATCGATTTGGATTCAGTTAACATAACAATATGTACAGGAGAAGTGACCATACCAAAACCGGAAGACAGACAAACTATCATAAAGGAAAATCACGAATCTCTTATTGCAGGGCATCGAGCGGTTGATAAAACTTACGCGAGAATTCGAGAAAATTTCTATTGGAAGAATCTCAAATCGGAAGTAAGACAATTTATCAAACGTTGTACAAAATGTCAAAAAATCAAGCTTACGAGGGTGAAAACGAAACAACCAATGGTCATTACAGATACACCCGAGAGGGGACTTCAAAAAATCCAAATAGATATTATGGGACCACTACCAGTTACTCGAAACGGGGAAAGATACATACTCACCTGGCAATGTGCATTAACTCGATATGCAGGCGCGATCCCGCTAGCGAATGTAGACTCGGTAACAATCGCACGAGCTTTCGCAGACGATTTTATTTGCAGGTTTGGATGCCCAGAAACTATCCAAACAGACCAAGGAAATAATTTGATAGCGGGTATCATGGACGAATTCGCGAAAATCTTCAAAATAGGCCGAATTAGATCAACAGCATTTCATCCGGAAAGTCAGGGTATGATAGAGCGAAGCCATTTCACTCTCATTGAATACTTGAAGTTTTTTGCAACCAAAGATGATTGGTCAAGTTTCCTCAAAGCTGCCATGTATTCCTTTAACACAATGGTATGCGATTCGACGAGATTCACACCTCACGAACTTATATATGGATTTAAAGCAAGAATGCCCTCATCTTTTGCATCGGGTAAAGCTCCGAGAACTTACGATATGATCATGAACAACTTACTCGGAAAGATAAGTGAATCTCAATCAACTGCGGTTGCGCGTTTGAAATTAGCGAAGGAACGCAGTAAAAAATGGTTTGATAGGAAGTTAAACGTGAAGTCATTCAAAGTAGGTGATCTCGTATATCTCCTGAACGAACCTAAGACAAATAAATTCGATGACCAGTATAAAGGTCCTTATAAGATAAGCAAAGTCACAGATAGGGAGAATATTGAACTGCTGGTTGAAAGAGGTAAAAAGAGGGTTGTTCACGCGAACAAACTGAAATTAGCCTGTATACCAATTGATGGGGATGATTTTGTAATGGAGCATAATTGAATACTAAAAGATGTAGAATTCTCAACGTATATGCATCTATTCCTCGTATAATTCGGGAAAACAATATAATTAGTAAATGATTTAGCGTCATTCGATCAAAGACCAGTATATTTGTTAGTTCTATAGTCAATCATATATAATATGGAACTTATATGGTAATATTTAATTCGTCAAAAATATGAATGATCTTTCGTAGCAAGAATTCAATGGTAGACTTGTCGAGGTACATATTTTGTTGATCGTAGCTGTATAATAAACTGGATACAATGCGATGCGAACATAACGCAAGCAAACTTAACAGAGTACGTCTAGTCAAGTTCGTATGAGTAGAAATTACAAGATATCCATTAATGACACAGAAAATTGGAAAAGAAAAAAAAGGGGGGGTCTTTTGCTAGATTAGCTTCACCAGTAAAATTATAGATTTCTGCATAATTTTTAACGGATACATCCACCCGTTCAAGTACGGATATACTTCTCTACTATTCCCTTGATGTAAGTGTGACAACTAAACCTTAGCTTTGTAATCTCTTACATATATAGTCTGCATAGATAGGGCTCAACATATATTCTGCATATCCCTGACTATATTCAATATGTACACAATAACATTATCAAAAAAAAAAAAAAAAAAAAAGATCATTATCTGATGAATATTAACTATAATATATCCATGAGATAGTAGGATTATTCATTGAGTTATGATCATTACTATTAATTTTTGAGGAAGTAAGGATCATTTTCGGATATTTTGATGTTTCCTGTGGTGGTGACGCTTCATATCAAACTTTTTTGTAAATGTGTGAGAGCAGTCTGGACACGGGAACTTTTTTCCAGAACATGCACGAGCGTGAGAAAAGTATTCGTAATCATAGAACTCTTGAGAGCAGTAGAGACACCTGATACGTGCAGGGTTGACAATAGGGGTCTCACAATTGTCCAACTTCTGAACGGACCCTGGAAAACATGAAAATATCACGATATAAGAAGAAAAAAGAGGAAAAATTGAAAAATGAAAAATATTAGGAGTAGGGAACGTAAAGACATACTCCGACAAACACATGAATATAATGATAAATTGTTCTACTATCAGATTTCAAAACAATAGGCACTATTTAGAGAGTGATATCAATGTTCCTCGACTGCTGAGATGCCAGTTCTGATTTATGACAAATCTGACTACGATAATGAGAGGAGTGAAATGTTCAAGGAATGATTAGACTGCTTACGTCGGTGTGATGCAGATCTACGGTGGCTGGATGCCTTGTGGGATTTGACAGTCTTATTGCATACACCGCAATGCCATTCGGGCAATGGTTTCCTTATTGAATGTGCTTCCTTCATATGTACGATTAATCGAGACTTCGCCTTGGTGGACCACTTGCATGATGATTCGGAGCAGTGGTGCAACTTCTCACTCCTATACCGTGCTTGCACAGCAATACTATCGTTTGTCTTGATATAGCTAGTGGCATTTTCAAAACAGTTACAATAAACGAGATGCTTCGTTATTTCGAGCCATAAGGCATCGGCGTAATTGATTGCCTCGGCAAAATTTGGCGTAAGGTTAACAACTTGATGAAAGACACCTCTTTTTATGTACACAAGATCACCAGGATACTGAAAGAACAAATCGAATTCAATCCCATGCTTTCTCAAGAAATTTACTGTCAAAAATATATCTTTATGATGAAGAACATGCAAACAATCACGTTTAAACTTTTGACTCCGTGCGGTACCCGTATCAGGAGGATGTAGTAACCGCTGAATCAATCTTATTAACTCTTGTTTATCACGTACAATCAACCAGAGTTTGGAAGGCCGGTTTTGGGTACCTTCTGGCAGATTGAAGTACACGAGATTAAAGGATGCGAGATCTGCATCTTCAACGTGAATTTCTCCAAAAGCTCCGACACCCGATATGTAAAAATATGAATAATTGATACCTGGCAAATCGAGTACACCACTATGCATTTTCACTGATATATGACTTTTAGAAATCAACTCATCCTTCTCAAGGTATCCAGTGTAATGTTTGCGAAGATCCACATTGTACGCATAATAAGAGGGTTTACTAGTTGGAATGGAATTGATAATTTTCTCGGGATTCTTCTCATTGAGTCCCGAATCATGACCAACACACAAAACGTTCAAGAGTTCACCATTATTGAGAATTTTTATATCGTCACTATTAAGATCACCGTCCTTTTCAACATTAAAAGTACCACGTCGAGACTTATGGCAAGAAAGACGATAGCAACAAATTCTGTTAGGATTCTTCGTGACAGCATGATCGAGGATATTTTTCTTTTCTTTGTCTTCGATTTTGAGGACATTGCGAGCAACAGCAGCTAAACAGTGATTGCCGCGATAGCCGTCGATTCTGGGATTGAGAATCTTATGAACTGCTGCAGAAAGACCGAGACCGCTCGATTCATTGATGTGAGAGCCCTCCATTACAGCTGTGTGATATAGAACAATGAATAGACCTGCAATAATGAAGAGAACATATGAAAGCACGAATGAATGGTTCATAGAAACCGGCGTCTCGCGGGAAGAGGAACATTGAGAGCATGGATTGAATTTCTGGCTATAATTCACCAATAGACTCAAATAAGAATGGACACAATTTTTTTATTTGGCAATAATTACAACTCTTGACACGCAACCATATCAGGGTCAACCTTTTTAGGTTAAAAGAGGGAGAAACGGCGGAAGGTTTCCGACGAATATCGCGAAGCCTGGACCTTGCATAGGGTAAAATGCAAGGATACAGGAAACAAACATTATTCTCCCCTCGTTTCTATATTAGGAATTCTGAAACGCATATACAACAGAATATGTGCGGCTATCACTCGGTATTCTCACACGGATTGGTCCACTAGTCCTTAATGTTCCTCTCGTATAATATCCTTATACATGTGTTTTTCCCGATGTTCTACAGCCAGTCTTGAATCTGTCGCAAAATACTTGTGATATCTAAGCAATGTGCCTTTTGAATGAGCTCTCCGAGGAAACTGATCGCACTCATCAGGGAATCATCGTATTTTCTTTTTTTTTCAGTGAACCTTGGCACCAAATTTCAAATTTGGAATCCTCGCTTTAATTTTGTATTTTAGTCTTAGAATTCTCTTTGCTCTGACTTATTGGCTTCTACAAGGTTAATATAAACAATTTTAATATTACGAACGATTGAACATCACGTCCGAACAATTCCGCACAAAATCTATCATTCACGCGTCTATTGTGACTCTTGATTAATCGTATAAACGATTTTGAATATAATAATATACACTGGAATAATTTCCGCCCTCTATAGCTACTCGCATAATAGATAACTTACATACTCAAGAATCGAGAAGGAATATGAAACCAGGTGTATGATTTATAATATATCTGCTTTCAGATGAATGTGCATTTTTGGTTGATTTACCGGACTAGACGACGTGTTCTCATTCGGTTGGAAAAGGATACATAAATTATCACTATTTTGCAAGGGCTACATTAAATTCAATCACAATGGGATTGTGAGCCGAAACGTTCTTCTGATTTTATTTAAAGACCATGGCATATCACCGAGCCTATGGTGTCAGCATTTTCGACTAAGGAAGGAAAATTTAATGTGTCGGTGATTTTCATGTCTTAGGACAGGTCGGAGAGTCAAATGCAATCTCGATTGATAATAGGACGAAGGGTGTCTCACAGCTAAAAGGCATGAGAATAGTATCTTTGATCCTAGCTATGAAGAACTATGCGAATTCAAAAGTTGTATTCGGCGAGATTTCAGAACCGTGCATGAGTATTTTACGGAATATTGGGGAATCTCCCATAGGAGACCGAATTTAGCGCATACGGCATTTTACTAAACATTTTCTAAGCACCTGACCTATTTAGCGCGGTAACTTTTCCATATAACTCATCACAGAATCAAATGAGAGCATCGCGAGCGTTTGGGATGGGCTTCATGGGGCTCTTGAGCCTCGGATATATGGAGGATACGCTGGTAGGGGTAATTAGCAGAATGCTTTCTAGTAACGTTATAGGATGATAATTGGAACAAATTTTACTATAATTGGAAGAGAAAATGTATATTAAATGGAACAAGCTCCTTCATCTAGATATATCCTGGGAGTGAACTCTTAATAAGGCGTAGGGAATCCGAGTGAAACTTCTTCTTGATCGTCGGTACACAAGACTAGAAGGGTAGCTGGTGATGCAGGAGCCATCGTTCGGACCCTGATAACTACTTTGGCATCGTAGTTCATGTGTGTTCGGGGCGCGGGACTCGTATGGGACCCGTTTTGTGCGTGCGCGATGGAAAATTTTTTACCCATTTCGGATGGTCAGTAGTTCAGATTTACGTGGAACCTCTCATGAGGCACATGAATTCTCGAATTCCACTCTCGACCGACTCATGATCACTCGCTTCTGAACACCCAAAAGTTTCCCAGAATGGTATTGATTATTATCCACTTCGTCAATTCACGGTTTGCAACTTCGAGGATTATCGATAATTTGAATGAGATTGAGAGGATCGAGTTCTTGCATGTCTCCTCCGAATTTGGTCTCTGTTGAAGCCGTGCAGAGTGAACTTAAATCACCGGGATCTCAAAAAAAAAAAAAAAAAAATGGTGTGCGTCCGGAAAACGCGCGGTTGATGACGAAGTCATAGGACTTTGTTCAATAAATTTTCCAGACGTAGCTCAATTTTTCAATTTTCTTTGCAACGTAATGTTTATTTCCGTTGATTATGGGTTAGATAACTGAGCCGCTCGGAATTTAGTGAGACCAACAATTTCCCAAATTCCAATCTTTCACCGGCTCATATTTGCTTCAAAAATATTCCCGATGATTTTCTCATCCTTCGTGACGATTACTTCTCCAACAATATAGATGATAGGGTCAGTGTGCCCAACTTGCCCCATTAAGCCATTTTCTCAATAACTTTGGTCTACCTCAACAATTTTCGGTGTGCTTTATCCCATTTTAAGACTTGTTTTGAGACCTTCAAGATGAATTCAAATACCTACGTCCAAAGTCAATCATCTGGATCCGAGCTGTCTTAATTTTTCCAAGTTATTTTTTAGAGTTTACAAAATGGTGTACACAACTTGCCCCATTAAGCCATTTTCTCAATAACTTTGGTCTACTTCAACGATATTCAACGTAGTGCTTTGGCTCATCTTGGAGATTGTTTTAGGACCTTCAAAATGCACCGAGTTACGTCTAATTTTGATAGATTGGAGCCGAACTGTCTCAATTCTTCCAAAATAAATGATGGAAATCGGCGATAGAGTGTTTTATCGCCGTGCACGCACATTTGGAGCTAATCGCGGGTCCATAACACCTTTTCCGACCTATTTTGACGTGATAAACACGTTCTGAGTGGTAAAAAAAAGTCGTTCTGCACGCCCTTTAGAGATAAACGTATGGGGGCATGTTAGGTACACTCCGATGTTGGCATCCTTGTTTACAAATCGTCTCCGTGTTTTGCACATAAAACAGTTCAGATTCGAATTGCAACTTTGAAAAATAGATTTTACAGGTTCTGAAACAAGGAATCAGATGCGCTGAGGTACGTTGGGGTTGGTTGAACTCAAAAAGTTTGGCAATGATTTTACTGAACGCAATTCGCTAAGTGCTTTTTAGCTAAGCAATTACGAAAAATAGAAAGGTCATTCCAAATTTTCTGGAGAACGCAGGAATGATTCGAGGTCGACGCAAACTACTTACTTCCTCATATTTTAACATAGCAAACGTGAAAAAAAAAAAAAAAAATTTGCCGGGGGTCCAAGGAGTGCCCATTCCCGAGATAGGCATTGGGGGGCAAGTCGGGCACAGAGGCAAATTGGGTACACTTACCTTACATGAAAGAAGAATTTACAACCGTACAGACATTTTTTTCCGGAATACGGTATAGTTCGGTTCATGGCTCAAATAAAATTACGGAAAGTTGACTTGCAGTGAACAGCTCGGGGAATGGGCCAACCCTACTACATTTTTCCTAGATTATACTAAGTGAGCCACCTCTAGAACCAGAATTATAATCAGAAATCCTAACAGAGGTGTGCTGAATTACACAATGAAATGAATCCAATTCCTAACAAATTTTGCTGTGAGAAGGCCAGGTCGTGAACTGACTCATTTTGATTTGTGGGCATACTATGGTGTTATTCTATTCATATTTTAGCAATATATTTTTTTACTTAGCGCACCATCGTGATTCGATCACTCCTTTTGGGATCTCACAAGAAATACCGATCGGCAGTCACAATTCAAAATCGAAACAGTCCATATTGAATGATGCAAAATACTACACCGTAAGCAGTCACAATAATTCAGAGAACTAATGGAGCTCTCGGAAATGATTCACGAGTCAAAGAATTAATCAATCCATTTTCTCAATTTATCAATTCATGGTGGTTGCGAGAAGGTTAGAAGAAGATATGTCCAACTTACGTTCTCAATAGACAGATAATGGTAACTGATATATTGTTGCACAGGTAGGGAAGTAACACAAAACTATTCGGATGACACACTACATCAACAAGCGGAATCGTGAGCAATCGAGTGTAAGTGACGCAATGAAGTTAAAAATGACTGATCGACTAGCGAAGCCCTCGAAAATAACAATGACGGGTTCTTGGCGCGATCGGGTGCGCCGAGTACCCGAATAACAATGACGGGTTCTTGGCGCAGACGGATGCGCCGAGTACCCAGATGAGGAAAAAGAGAGGGATAAAATTCATTGATAGGTAAAAGTCAGGCATCGATAGTGGTCTGCAACTATGGAATGGGGATCGAGGTGATAGGTCTGGCGGTAGAGCCGTGGATTAGCATATCGTCGTTAGAATGCTAATCGTGCCTATATGCGCACTTGTGAGAAAATGAATGTATATGAAGTACCCAATTGAAGATAATTATGCGGCTTGGGCATTTGACTTGATTCCGGCATGTGATCCCCTTGCCCGAGTGGAATCCTAAGTCCGTCGAAGCTCCGTGTCGGATGATTTTCCTGAAGTGACAGATTCGGGACGGATCAGTAAATAAGCCGAGCGCGGATCCGTTTCGGACGTTGCGCAGATCGTTGCAGCGGCTGTCCGGCGTTGATCTGCCTCTGATCCGGTGCCGGGTCGGCAATTGGAGATTGATATTTCTTTGTACAGGCAAAATTTCAATCGCTGAATGAGCTTCTGATGATCTCGCAAGCATCAGAATATGTACCGTTCTCTCTTCTTGGCATCATTTTAAGCCTATGAGAAACTGGACCTCCACAATTACGGAGAAATTGATAAGATCCAAAATGAGGTTATCGCGATCATAACTTTGCTTCAATCTGGAATTGTATATATCATCAGCTAGTACAGCAAGGTTCCGTTTGTGTTCCGTTAGTGGTATTCAAGAGTGTTTTTAAAACATTATCGTTGACACAACTTCATTATCTTGCTGTGATTCAGTGTGTAAGATTCTTGTAGACCACCGAGAAACGCGGGGAACGCAATTTTTGACACAACTGTTCTTCAAAAATATGAGCGTACATTATTAATGATAATTATAGTATCATTCTGAGGCCTGTTCCCAACCCAACCAAGATTTCTGAATACATAGATAACTATTAGAGGTACAAGGTTTTTACATGAATGAAATATTTGCGAAACTGATATTAATACTTTTGATTCAATTTTTGCAGGATTTGTTTCGATCCACTGAAGCTTCTTTTTGTGGAATTTGAGGGTTTGCAAAGCATTTGGAAATGATGATACATGGAGAACAATAGATCGTGATAATACTCTTACCGGTAAAAAATGCGGTGAATGAATTGCATGAGATAAAATTTTGCATCCCTGTTGACTCTGTTATCCCACGTTTCTTCGGAGGAAAACAACATGAAGTCCTTAATTTCTTTTGACAGCTCTATTTTATCTAACTCCGATGAATTTTCTGGTATTGATTCTCATCAAAATGCAAAGCTCACTCTCGAGCACCACAAGAAAATATCCTAAATTTCTATCAGATAGTGAATTCTACTTATGATTTCGAGGGGCTTTCGATTTCGAAATATGACTCATCAGTTAACGTGTATCAAGAAATTTGACGATGCTTACAAGATAATTCTACACCGAGTTTGCAGAATTACAATGTCGCGAAAAGATATGCATGAATTACTCGATTTGAGCTACCTGAAGTTGAGACGAAGGCTTTAATAATGGATGAGTAGTTCAAAATACTTCATCCAACCCACGATACCAGGTCATTCTCCTGTCTCGTCAAGTAATCGGAAACTAGCAATTCTCTTCTTTATTTATGTGTGAGTGTACGGGGACATTCGCGGGAATTTGCACGGAACGTGTAAACACGTCCCATTTCAACAGTGAGCTCCGAATCACTCCATCCAAATTTTTCTCACTTGTACTCTATTGGAATACTCTTGGCACGAGAGTTTTAACCAATTTATCGACACATTTTTTTCAATTTCAACGAGAAGGGTCGAAATGTCAGTTCCATGGACTGTGATAATTAGAGCTCTGCGCATACTCGTAGTACTAGCGTCGACTGTCGGGCTAATCAATATTATGGGTTTGCCTAAATTTTCTCTCAAAATATGATATTGAACTCATTATTTATCATAGGTAGCATGGCGAGGATGATAAGTTTAGTCTCCGAGCCATGCATCTCCTTCTTATAATGGGATTTCCCTAAAAATGAGGAATTTCCTTGGAATCACGACAGCGCATTCCAATTTCACTCTGAAGGACTATATCACGGAAGGAGTTTCAAGGGGATATGTCAAATAATCAGACTACAACGCGAGAAAAAGCCCAGAATCGAAATCCCGAGTACTGCATGTACATGCGTCGCCGTAAATTAGCTACGTAAATAACTTGGTCAGTTACATAGTAACCATGTTACCCCATTAAGAGTCAATCCATCTGGGCGCAAACAATTTTTTCCATTAGTATATTTCAAGCATAGATGTGATACGCGCGGAGAAGTTTATAATACGTCACGGCTTCATTATTTTTGCGAGCAGTTCTGAAGGAAAAATGTCAGATCCATGTACTCAAATGCTATTTCCTGGGGCAATCAATAAGACGAAAAGCATTGGGAAGGAATGAAATCATCTGCTCCAGAAAATGTTATTCCGACTCGAATCAACCATCTAAACACGAATTTCAAAGTCATTTGGTCCCATCGCGTCAGGATTTCTCGCTAGACAATGCAACATCAAAAAACCGGAAATGTCAGTTTCGTCGACTTCTTCCCCGTGTCTTATACATGTCAAAATCATAATACCGTTCTAACTCGCTCCAAAATGTTTTCATATATTTGTCACATATTATCACTCAATATGTGGAAAAGCATGAGAAAAGTGTAGATAGGCATACGGAGGCCCAGTTTTCAGCTTTCGGGTTCTTAGGACCGAAGCGTGTGAATTCTCGCAAAAGTACTCAGTAGCTCCTCCAAACGAGATCCAAATCTGGATGTAGGGACGTTCGGTAATTTCAACTCCACGTTCTTAAGTCGCATTTCAAAATACAAGACGGATTCTGACAGCCAGCGAAGTAGAACAGAATTCGCAAACTGTCACAATCTCATTTGATTCTATGAATCCAAATTTCACAGATCGATCCGATCAAGCTCCATTATACGGTCTTATTGGATCATTGGTATTCATTGATTCATCGAAGAGGAATTTCAGTGCAATCTACTATTAATTTTAGTCACAGGATCTCCGGTCGTAATTTTGATTGTAGAGGTGCTTTCTTTCAGTCATCGAGATAAATCTGATAGTATCCACCATTCCCCAGGAGTTAACTTTCTTAATGTTGGAAAACACGTCTGAACAAGCTATATTCTCTTTTCGCACACATACGTGTCCTTGGCAAGGTAAATCGCTATGAAGGATGATTATTGAGACTGATTTTTGCTCAATAATGAATCTGTTATAAAAATTGATATGCGGAAAATCGTAAGCCCTACTAATGGGTACAGTCCTATGAACAAGCGCCGTGACTCTGAACGACTACGGTTATACACTATTTTTTTTTTACCCATATTGCTATACGCATATTCCGTGTAATCTAACCCTTTCATATATATTGTATGGAACATTGGGGTTTTCATGGATAGTCCAAACATTAGGGTTTTTATGGATAGTCCAAACATTAGGGTTTTCATGGATAGTCCAAACTGGCCTTAATGACCAAATATCAACAAATAAAATATTGATAACAGAAACAATGTTACGACTTTACCAAAACACACATTGGCTTCTCCTTAGATTATTCGTGATATTTTGTATAAACATCTAATCGGGCCGCCGTGTGCAGAATGGTGTCTCTGACTTTGTAGTCCTTCACTTCTTGATCAGAATAAAGAATGAACGATGTCAAAATCATCGACTCGTAATGATGACTCAAGAAATCCGATGTGGCCGCCGGAGATTAACCAACAAGTACTTAAAGGCCTTTGAATAATTCACGCTAGCATATCACACACGGTACAAAATAGCTATCTCTGCCGTTGGGCTCGAATTCAAATTGCTATTGGTAGCAATCGTGTCGACTTTTATTAAAGACACTCGTCACTAAAGAATATGCTTTATGTGTGAATGTCACGAGGGCATCTCTACTGTTCAACATATTCTTTTGCTGACCCATGATCGGCTCAGCAAATCATAGCTGCCTGAAAGAGTTCGACGCGTAGGTGAACAGGGGGAGGATTCTTGAGAACAGAGACTCTAGGAAACTAGCAGGTGCAAAAAGTTTGTAGCCTCAGTTGTACCGTCTCTCATCTAATAATTAGCTAGATGTCCTGAGGACTGCTGGCACTGAACTACCACATTAGCCACAAATTACAGTCGACGAATAAATTTGGAACCAAGTTTTTGAAATTGTTTGGAAATGATTCCCCCAAATTAACTCACCACGAGTCACCTGCATTGTTTGACTAGTCGGGAAGACTGATCGAACTTTCAACTGAACTTTTGCTTTAAACTCACCACAAGTCACCTGCATTGTTTGACTAGTCAGGAAGACTGATCGAACTTTCAACTGAACTTTTGCTTTAAACTCACCACAAGTCACCTGCATTGTTTGACTAGTCGAGAAGACTGATCGAACTTTCAACTGAACTTTTGCTTCCCTGAGATGTATTCTCTTTGTCTCTCGTCTCATCATTAATTCTGGCACGTTTAGCTTGGGTACAGGTCTAACAGTAATTTCAAACATTAGTCAGACCAAGTGCAACAAGATCAAATTGGGATACATATTTAACATGCTCACTGCAAAGGCGAACGATTCCGGTCTTGATTGCAGGAGAGTGCAGGTATGCGTTCCAGCTCTTTTGTGAAGCCAAATCTTTTGAAATGTCATTCCTACGTGAATTTCCGTGGTGAACGAATTTGAATCCTAGTTTTCGAAATTTTTCTAAAATAATTGTCCAAATATATCGATTACTCCGTCATCTAAACTTTATGTATTTTTTTGTGGGAGGGTTTTGAGATTCAACCATATGGGATTTCTCTACCATGTAAAAGGACAAAACATGCATGCGCGAATTTGGACTCGCGATTGCGGTTCAATGGGTACAGCAGCTTTGCTTTAGGTGATCGTAAAACTTAATTGTATAGCTGTTTCGTATTTCGTGGGTCTGTTATGAGCTGAGGTCACGTTTATTTCATTCCTCATTATCCTTCGTAATCTATCGGAAATCCAATATAATTAGTTCGTGCACCAAAAGTGCCCTTGGAATCTAAATAATAATGTGGAGTATCGATGCGTTTTCCAGTTCTCCACAACATAGAAAAATACATTCCAATGCCTTCCAAGACAAAGTCCGTGGACCAACATTAGCTTCTTCGAATGAGATGGGACTAGTCTGTTCTAATCAATTTGACTTTGAAAACTGAGTTGAAAATGTTTCATGCATGTCCACCATTTCATGAAAAAACTTAGGTATATTAAACTGTGGAAATCTTAAAAGATGACGGAAGCACATTCGTAGCATATTTGCTATACGCTGGGAATAACATCGACCAACAACTAGTTAACTACTCGTGGATGATAATGTATTCATAGTCATCACAAATTTCGAAGGACCGATTTTTTTTCTGTCTCCTGGGATTCATACGAATCGTGACTCCTAGATGAGTTTAAGAAAGGGGAAGATTCCAATTCTGTCGGTCAACAAGAATTGGAATTTTTTCTTCATCTCTCTTCTTCATTAATTCTCAATGGAAGTATGGCAAAGGTTGCACAGATTCTTACGGAAAAAATCCATATCTCTTCGGAATAGGAGCATCTCGCGCGACGAGATCACAGTCGATTAGCGCGCAATCAGAGTTGATATCAAATCAACTTGTCACAATCAATCAGAAAAGGTGATGATATCGGATCGTCAGCGGGGCAAAAAAAAATTTAAAATGCATGGGCACACTACACATCAATACACGAGACATAATCAAACATACTCGTGAACATATTGTTTCTCAACTTATTTATTCTTCCCTCACACTCTCCAGGCCTCCATGGAATGAAGAGGCATGAATCTTTCTGCTCATTTGGAAATTGAATTTCGAAGAAATGAGTAATCTACAATAGAAGCATTGTCAATTAGAACTAAGCGACAATTAGATGATTCTCTCGTTGATGAGTGCTTGGTGACACTCTAAGCACTTCACATAAATGGTCACGTTCTCGGCGGCTCATAATTATTGACAATTAGATGATTCTCTCGTTGATGAGTGCTTGGTGACACTCTAAGCACTTCACATAAATGGTCACGTTCTCGGCGGATCATAATTATTGACAATTAGATGATTCTCTCGTTGACGAGTGCTTGGTGACACTCTAAGCACTTCACATAAATGGTCACGTTCTCGGCGGATCATAATTATTGGATTTTTTCTTCTCTTTCTCCTGGACAGTCAGTTACTATCAGAAAAGAAAGGGAAGGGATAAAATCAATCTTTGCTGGGTCCCGAAACATCCAATGTCCACATGACTAACAAGAATTACGATTAGCTCTGTCTAGGAGAATGCGCAACTAAGGGACAGATTCTCTTCGCACAAAGATCTCTGGTGGATATAGATAACATGCAGATCCATGACATATTGGAATCATAAGGAATTTATCACTGGTGCTGTCTGTTCATTGTCCTGGGGACATATTGGTGGTTATAAGTAACTTATGCATGAATCTAGGGCTCGAGACTATCTTTACTTGTACAACTCGTGGGAAAAGTAGATAATCAAATGCAGAATAAATAGTGATTTGAAAACCAGATCTCACATTCGAAACCAAGACTTACGAAATTGTTATGGGTAACTTTTAGCAAGACGAGAGAAAAGGGAAAAGCTAAGCGTAAGCAGTCCTTGTTGTTCGACAATTCGCATTGACTCTGTCACGGATGAAGACTAATAATGGTTGACTACAGACAATCAAAAAGAGGCCTATGTATAAGATGTACTGAATGATGTGGACCATGAATTCAATCACCCAGGTTTAAAAAAAGAAAAAAAAAATCCTCTTGCTAGTTGTAGGTACATGAGTTATTCATGAAGCGCTGGCCTTCTCTTGACCTTCTCTTCACATTCTTCTTCTCTTTACATTCTCTTTACCTCGATCGAGGTATTCGAAAGCTTCTCAATTCAGAAGTAAATTTAATTATTGCACACTAATACCATTACTTGGGCCATAATTTTGCCTTCCCATGAAGGAAGTGACATTATTCTGAGTATTACTCAACTAACACGACCTCTGTGGCATTAGCTCTGAGGAGATTCCACTTTCTTCATAACCCAGCTGTTAACCAAAAGAATTGCCCGAACGCCTGAATTAAGACCCTATTTTATATAATTAAGATTCTATTTATATCTTAATTTTATATATTATGAGACTAATACTGTTACAATACAAACTTACCACCAGACGACAGCCCAGAACGGACCCGAATCATGCAAGATCTTGGACCAGGAACAGTGCAAATACGATAAGACCAATACTAGATCTGACCGACTGACACCTTGCAAAACTTTGGACTTCCAGATACAGTGAAACAACCTTTGCATCAGGGAATATGATCGTGAATCACTCGAACACACACACAAATGCAGCTGACGATCAATTCAATATAGCCATGCAAGGATCAGGAATACACTCACTTCAATTGGGAAACTCGAATACAAGTATTTCTGCTGCGCATTCAGAAGCAAATCATATGGAGGTACATCATTCGAACACACAAACAAATACGGTCGACCATCAGCTAGCTATAAACAGCCAGGAGTTGAGAGTACTTTCAACCCAGACGGGGAACTCAAGTGCAAGTACTCCCATTGCGGATTCAGGAGCAAATCATATGGCGACGCAGAGATCAATTGAGAGAGAAGAAGCACCTAAAGAGAACCAAACTATCAGCGCAGAAGAATTCACAGAAGCACTAAAAGAGATGTACCATTACGGATTCCAGGATTTGTTGGAAGGAGACCTCGATGCAACTGATGCAGTGCCGATGGATGGACAAAACGACGACGGCAATCAAGACCAAAATCTGCAAACATTAAATTCATCTCGAAATGACAATTATCGAAACAGGAGGAAGGGTTACGAAAATACAAATAATCAAGAACCTCTTGAGGAGTATGCATATCGCCCAGAGAAACCCATGGAGAGGTACAGTTACAGCCACAGCGCTCAACATCAGCTGACGGATGAGTTACCGCATGGTAACCAAAACGAGGGGGAAGAAAACAACTGCTCAACTAATCAAGAACTACGGAATAACGACAGCTCAATCAACCAAGTACTACCCGAAGAAAACATGTCCTGCTATGGGACACAAGTAGATCATCCATATCAGTGGTACACTGTTACATTTGATGTAAATCAGCCGACAACAGTCTCCTACCAACATGACAATACGGACTTACATGCGAAGTGCCGCATACACACGCTAGGTAGCAAAGAATCTCAAGTATCCCATGTAGGAGAATTCTACACAAATACAGTGGAGCAAAGAGGGTGGGTCATCAAACACCCACTGATAAACCCCATTCAAGAAGAGACGGGAAAGTACAAGATGGACACAATGCACGGACACCCTGCGACGAAGATTGTCGACGTCACGTCTGGACGAACGTCAGAAGACCTTATCATTAGCGAGGAAGCGATAATTTGCGATATGAGTGATCTCATAGAAGAACAACAGATGAATGCCTCTGTGAGCATACCTGCTGATGTCATAAAGGACAATATAGAGCAGGAACCAACTAATGGTATGCAATACCATCGTAATGAGGGAAAGAATAAGGATGAGAGTCCAGCGGACGGACGAGAATTCCCTGAAGAAGCGGAAGAAAGGGGCAACGAAGAAGTGGTACGAGCGAAATTTCTCGGTAAACTACGAGATCGGAGACATCTTCCAGCGCACAAATCTTATGTAGGACAGGAGGTTCGAGCTGGAGGAAGGCCCAAATCGAGAAAACAAAAAAGCAATAACGACAAGAATAAAATTACACAAACAAAAAATCCGCAGAAAAGAAAACCATCTCTCACCATAGAGGCCATCAAAAATATGAAAGGAAGCCGGGTGAATTTGAACCATAGGTTTTGGAAGCCTATCACGCGTTATGTACACATCAGGGGGATACAATACGTCAATGATAATGGACAATGGCACTGTTTCTACTGTCATCGAAGCAGGCTACACCATGATTACAACAAGAAGGTGTATCACACTATGGAACACGTAAAAACTCATTCAAAATTACCCATATGCCCTGAATGTAAGAAAATCCAATATGAAACACGAGATGCAGCGGCTTGCACTGAATGTGTGGAGACATTCAGGATGAAGAGAGACGAGTTGGTCCAGGATGAGAGAAAAGGGAAACCTCTGATACAACACGTATACGAGGACGGACAATGATTTCCTTCCAGATAACGACTGACACTCATAAAAATCTAATTTCATACGGTGGACGGGTTGATTTCTATGTTGATATTTATATAATGATTCGAAATGTAATACGGTGGACGGATTGCTTCATGTTAACATGTAAGTAATGGTGTATGAATGGAACTTTAATATGACGGACGGATCACTTTCATGTTGAAACAACGACCAATACTCATAAAATAGTATATTACGCAACACGTGCGAGAAGTTTCCGCACACGTTGCCAACTCGCGCGAGAAGTAACATTTACGCACACTTCGAAACTTCTCGCACACCTAGAAGTACATATTTACGCATGCTCGCGAAGCGAGCGAGCATGCGTAAATGTGTTCTTCTGGGTGTGCGAGAAGTTTCGAAGTGTGCGTAAATGTTACTTCTCGCGCGAGTTGGCAACGTGTGCGGAAACTTCTCGCACGTGTTGCGTATACTATTTTTTGCAACTGTGCGCGAAGTTGTAATTAAATGCACCACTGTCCGAGCAAGATCATCTTGAGAACGAAGTTTTCAAGAAAGGCGAA
The DNA here is from genome assembly GCA_029851415.1 of Eretmocerus hayati. Taxonomy (NCBI): domain Eukaryota; kingdom Metazoa; phylum Arthropoda; class Insecta; order Hymenoptera; family Aphelinidae; genus Eretmocerus; species Eretmocerus hayati. Next base: position 76,269,449 of record CM056744.1, on the reverse strand, counting down.
ATTCAGAGGGATGACGTGACATCATATTTTGGAACTGTGCGTGAATGAAAATGCATTAGAGCGAAAAGTTACATTTACGCACACTTCACCAGTGCGTAAATGTAAAACTGTGCGAGAAGTCATTCACGCATTACTTCTCGCACTGTAAATAATGAAGAGAAGTCTCATTTTTTCACAACTTCGCGCACACAGTTGCAAAAATCTAATTTCATACGGTGAACGGGTTGTTTCCTATGTTGAAATTTATGTAATGATTCGAAATGTAATACGGTGGACGGATTGCTTCATGTTAACATGTAAGTAATGGTGTATGAATGGAACTACTAACTTCTACTAATATTCATCTCATGATTCGATATGTACCTAATGATCAATTACGTATTCAACTGTACCAAATAGGATGACTGGCTATATTGAATACATGTTGCATGATTCAAAATCATCACACAATACTTGGTGATTATCAATTTGAACATCCACATGAAAGGACAATTAGAGTCATAAGTCCCTAATGAATATAATGAGATATATACAATATATTGAAAATGATATGTACCTTGGAATATTATGATGATATGTACACACAATTTGTCAAACATTCGAAGAACGAAACTGATATGTATCCTGGAATATTATAATAATAAGTACACACAATTGTCATATATTTGGCTATTACAAGAATATCGGAAGAATAGGAAGCCTCCGGCTATGAAAGAAAACTCTCCGGAGCAGGTTTTCTCCCTTCAGGAGTTTTTCCTCGCTCCACGGGGATACTTCCCGGGCGAATGCGGAGAGGGCAAAAAAAAATCCATCGATTAAGGGGGAAGGTGTGACATATATACATGGGAAATACTCGCTCAGGGACGAGCGCTTCCAAGAAAGTGCGCGACGACGAATCGTGGAGCACTTTAACTCGGGCGGAATAGGCTGAATTAATGGGTTCCCGTGCACATACGATATCTCGGTGATTTCGCACAATTTTCAATTCGGACGACGAGCAATCTATAGTTAAAACGATGATCTTCGATTTGGCTGAGCAATAATTGCTTTAGATTCATAATCCATCGGGAAATCGCGTGTGCACGCGGATAATTAGTTCATAATAGGGAACTCAATGTTATGACTTTAAGAACGCGCTCGCGGAAGCAGAGCCAAGCACATATTACCATGAGCACTGGGCCTATATATAAGACCCGAAAATGTAGCCGAGGGCACTTCTTCCGTAGCTCTTGACCAAGACGCATCTTATGTAAAAGACTATACTTGTTGAGTATTAAACTACATCAGCCACCTCATTCTGTCGTCTCGTACAGTCATTTTCCAACCCAGAAGAATCCGCTCTCCCACAAAGATTATAACATCACATGGCCATAAGAATAGCGCTAAATTGTTCCTCCCCGGAGGGACACTCATTTATTACATTGGGCACCAAAATATTGGGTTTGAAGTAGCGCATCGACCGGAAAATGACTCTTCAGTGTATTTCCCGGCGTAGGAACCGATTCCGAAACCAGTTTCGCACCTAGACATCAGGTATAATTGTTCTGAATCACGAACTATTGAACTCCTGAATAGCTGCGTTTCGTGGGTTCCTGCTGATTTTGTAAGCACGTCATTTTGATGGTGCAACCTTGGAGCGGGGTCGAGGCGTACCCGAAGTATGATTTTGCAGGTGTTTCGGCCTACTCAACACGATGGAAGTGGTTTCATAAGGCTAGAATGCGTTCGAAACGGAGGACGACCTGATTGTTCGAGTTGCTATCAGGAGAGTTCAGCCGATTCCGCAGAGAATCTCAAAGTGCTTACGAAATTGACCAGGAACATCTCTCCCAACCTCATGAGAGCGCGTTGTATCGGATTGGTACATACGGCAGGGAAACAATATCTGTAGTCGACTAGGGGTAGATGAGTCGAATATACGTGTGTTATTTCGAAATGGAACCTTCGAGCTATTCCTGGGGTAAGCTGAAGCCTCCTCGTATTGAATCAAAACTCGAGTATTTGTACCTAGAAGCCATTCAAACTACTACAAACGATGTCGTTTTGTTGCTAGGATACGGTATCACAAGTCCCGGAGACCTAAACTCGGTTTAGGTTCCGACTCACGGAACCTACTTTGACATACCATGAAGATGTAATCAAATTATGAGTAATTGGGTAGATTTGGGGAATTATTTTGTTCCCCATCGTCCTTCAAGATCGACAAGACCGAATAATCAATTTGTATAGTAATCAAATTAGTTACATCGTTTCGCGCCTCCAGCTCATGTGGGCTTTCCAATGATTCTATTCCGGAGGCGAGTCAATAAGAGTACCTGAACTCAGCACAAACATTTTCGCACAAACACAGATGAACCATCTGATATGTTATTGCTTTTTTATTGCTAATTTATTGCTGTATTGCGGAATTTATTGCTCTTTATTTTCTCGAGTTATGAGTGTTTGTGCTGAGTTCCATGTGGACCCAGCATAAACATTGAGATGTTTCGCCCCATCGAAACCTGACTTGGCTTATATTTTATTGCTAATTTATTGCTCCCAGAATCCGTTTCGATCATCTCCTTAGAGCAACTTCCGGCGGAGACATGAGTATTTGTGCTGAGTTCAATGTAGAGCCAGCGCAAACATTGGGTTTCCGCCGACCCATCGAAACCTAACTTAGCTCATATTCTATTGCTGATTCATTTCTCTCAGAATCCGTTTCGATCATCCCCTTAGAGCAACTCCCGGCGGAGATATGAGTATTTGTGCTGAGTTCAATGTGGAGCGCCAGCACAAACATTAGGTTTCTGACAACCTTTCAACGCCATACTCAACCTATACTTTATTGCTATTTCATTGCTCTAACATAAGAACCTTCATCGACCATTATCTCAAGAGCGCGACAATAGACATTCGCGCACCGACGCCGAGGGCCCAACAGCCTTCGGTGGCGAGGTTGCAGTGGCGCAGGAGCCGGGAAACCGAAAATATAGGGGCCACTCTTCATGGCAACTTCTACATACTTTTGGGGCTACTGTGGGGAGTATTTTACACAGTTTCGCGCAGGCTGACGGAAACTCAATGGAATTGTCCCATCTATTATTTTTCTAGAGAGATGCATCAATGGCATTTTGGAACAAGTTCATAGTATTTGTGATGCAAATCACCTACGAAATCCTTGAGTGGTTGATACGGCTGCCACCGAGCTCGAGAATTTCTCGTTCTCGTCGAGCGAGATCGAGCGAGAACGAGGACGGAGGTCACGAGAATTCTCATAAAATTAATTCTCGACGAGACGAGAAGCTTCCTACGATTCTCGAGATTTCTCGCGAGAGTTCCATGATTCCAAAAATTGGATTGAAATAGAGAAATAGATATTAGAAAACATCTGCATTATGAACGACGATACATACTACTTCGAAATATTGATGACATGATTTGTTAACACTACGCCTATGATGACATGGGTAAAGATAGAATCGGATTTGAAGAATAATTTATGGATTAATTTCACGAATGAAGCTCTTCAAATCTGAATGCATCGAGCTGTTGATACATAAAAGAGCTCTCAAAGTGATATCATCCAAGGAACATCTTTGTATAGTTACAATCAGAGGCCCTTCAGGAAAGATAAGCGTAACGGAATGAACCCAGTTGCTTTTTCGAGAATGTTTCAGTACTCCTCTCACCCAGCTTCGAAAGCGAGGAGAGGCTACATCTCAGAACCGTCCTCATAAACTTTTTTGTCGAATTGCCAGATCGTATTTCCTATTCTATCGAAAACCATGTTGAATGCAACTCAACATGCTTCTTGATCAAATTGATTGCTTTTATCAACTACAGTTATACGTAGAACCGAACGCTATAACTCAGTCCAAAATTTTGTCGAGAAGTCTCGTCGAAGGCCGAGAAATTTCTCTGCGAGACGAGATCAGAAATTTTCGTTCTCGAGTCTCAAAAACCGAGGACGAGAACGCACTTAAATTTTTCTCGCCGAGACGAGAACATCCAAATTTCTCGGGTTTCTCGCTCAACGGCAGCCCTAGTGGTTGACGAGGTTAATGAGATTCCCAAGAGCATTTTCGCGAGGGTTTGATGAACAGAAAGAAATTAACTGTAAATTGAGTTTTGACCAGCTTTAACTCTGTCAGTTTTAGGGATATCTTAGCCCCGATCGACTTTAGCGTACACATAATTCATAGTGGATCACGTCTCTCACTAGTCAAATCGAGGTATTATATTGAAGGATTAAAAGTTGAATGGCGTACTGGATTCACCTACGGCAAGGGTGGAACGCAAGGAATCGACGAGTTTCTTCCATCTGGGGAACTCGCAGCAGTTATATACCTCGGTTCGGAGTAGGTTTTCAAAATATTCACAAAAAAAGTATTCTACACATTTTTGGTGAAATTCATTCGATCTTTCCGTCTTGGAACGGGAGGCACACAACAGTAGGAAGGCAAGAGAAATCGCGGAGAAGGGGAACTCTTATATCCCATTTATCCTGGTGGAAGCGAAGAGTTGACTTAGTTTCAGATTCTATCGACGGATGATTTCAATCCTCCCGGGGAAATGACCGTCGAGGTGCCTAGAAATTAATCGAGGGTGAATCTTCCAGATCGTTAAATCTCCGACTCTGTGACGTGAGCATGTTTTGTTCAAATTGTAAACTTCATCGCAGGGCTCATTCTAAGCGGGTATTTGAGCAAGAACGGGTAATTTTCCTCCCAAAGCGGGTAGTTGTGAATCCCGAAATTGGGTAATTGTTAGAAATATTCTTTCCGAGTTCCAAAAAGTGAGTGAAACTGTCTTGGTTTCGGTAAAGAAACCAAAACCAAGACAGGTTTACTCGTACTGTTCGAGCTGTGGAACAAGAAGGTCGAAAGGAGGCGGAAAATACGTTTCCTGGATTCTCCTTCAAAACCGCTTGAACGGCGATCTCGATTCTAGCCGAAACATGATCCTAGGTGCTTAGATTCTTCAAAATGATGGATGGAGATGCGGAGTTGCCAAAAGAGGTAACTCGAGTGCTTGCACTTGTCGTTTACAGTTAGGGAATAGGAAAACATTGAGATACATCTTGTATTGAAATTGGCCTGAGCGTTGGCGTTCTAAACGTCCCGTAAAATTGAGATGTGCAGAAGATAAGTTTTCTCCAAAATGAGCAGAAAATGGTTGAACAAATGTCTTCCTCCAGGCACTGAGGGCCAAGGAAAAGATCGAGAAAGTCAGAGATTGGTTTTTCATTACTTCTGTACGTAGTTCAAACAAACGAATAACGTTGGTGCAATGAATACTCGGCCCCTAGTGACGGTACTGTTTGCTATGCTTTATTTCGATCTGTTTCTCATCTTCTCTATCCCAACCGTTCAGCAAAACCGAATCAATCCCCGAAATAACTACGCAGGGTCCCCACTTTGGGAGACTGAGATATCCCTGAAAATGCCAGAGTTGAAGCTGGTCAAAACTCAATTCACAATTTATTCATTTCTGTTTATCAAACCCTCGCGGAAATGCTCTGGAGAATCTCATTAACCTCGTCAACCATCCAAGTATTTCGTAGGTGATTTGCGTCACGAATACTGTGAACTTCTTCCAAAATGCCATTGATGCATCTCTCTAGAAAAATGATAGATGGAACTTTTCCGCTGAGTTTCCGTCAGCCAGCGCAAAACTGTGTAAAATACTCTCCACAGTAGCCCCAAAAGTATGTAGAAGTTGCCATGAAGAGTGGCCCCTATATGGGCAAATCTCAGAATTCGGTCCACTTTCATTGAAAAATTTGGAAATTTTCAATATGGCAGGACGTACCCGACAAACTTCTTTTGGGTGAAGTAGTACTCGAACAATGATAAAATAGTCGCGTAACTCATTCTGTAGCTTCGCTGCGCACTTGCGGTCGAATAACGAATAATCCTATGCATTTAAATGGGGGCCTCGAGTTACAATCATTCTCATGAGAAGACATTCTCGCAGAAATGAGGTGACCTTGGTATCAGAAAAGTGAGGACAAGTCATGATCAACATTATACGACGCTTCCCAATGGCCTCTGTTACGAAAGAAATATACTCTACACTCACCAAAATGCACGTTCCCGTCAATTCTCAATTTTTATGAGCCTCGCATTCCTGACGAGGTAGGTCTACGATTGGGGCAGTTTGTATATGAGCCATTTCGGAGCATTTCAACGAATGCCTGCACCAGGGGGGTCTGGAAAGAATCCGCAAAAATTTTTTTCTGTTAGTACTATGTTAATATAGTACGAAAAATTTTTTTTTGGATTTTTTTGAAGGCCCCCGTGGACCCTAGGGCCCATAAAAGGCCTATTCTTGGCCCCTTTTCAGCCTACCTTGGGAAAATCATAGCTCCGACCTGCTTTAATTTTTTTCAACGTACTTGGGCGCATTTTTTCAATGTCAAGACTAGTACTTTCAAGAAAAAAATTATCCGAGACCAAAAATTCAGCCTAGCAACTTCTGCAAGCTATTTACTGAAGGCAGATTTTAGCGATTTTCAGGCCTTCTTCCGAGTAATCTAGCTCCTACTAGACATGTGATAATCGACTTCTGCAGGTGGTCATTTTGAAGGTCTTGGAAAAACCTACAATTGGACCACCTGCAGAAGTCAATTATCGTACTTTTTATAGGAGCTATAGCCGATACAAGTTGAGCAGTTTTGTGAAAACGCCAAACTTTGAGCTCAATTTGAAAAACTCACTCCTTTTTTTTCGAGGTCTAACCTATGAGAAAATGTTCTTAAAAGGCCCAACTATCAACCCCAAGAATAATCTGAGTGGGATATTCAATTCTCGATTTTATTCAGCCAGTTTAAAACACCCTCTTTTGACTTTCTGCTCAAAATGCCAACACAGGCATGGCTTGCATACGCTTCCATCTGAGTTGTTGTGCACCAATCTGGGTGGAATCACTCCCCAAAGTACCCCCAAATATGTGTAAGAACTTCCGGAGGCGAGCCTCAAGCCAGAAGCGAGCTGGAGGTTCAATCCATCAGGTCCAAAATGAGCATTATTTCGTCTAATTTCGGGTAGGCGAGCGAGGGCTCGATTCCCCGTGTTTCTGCTCACAAACGAGACGAGTGGCTGGAAAGGGGATTCAAACATGTTTTTCCGACTCAAAATAACCATCTAAACATGATACCGGGGTCAATTCGTGCCTAGAATATCATCCAATCTTCAAACGGCGTTAAACTCCGTAATAACAGGTTTTGCGCCTCTACTGCAAAATGACGATGATTTAGGGCTGAGTTGACTCCGGCATGGTGTTTAGATTGTCATTTCAAGTTGGAAAAACATGTTTGAATCCCCATACTAGCCACTCGTCTCGTTTGTGAGCAGAAACACGGGGAATCGAGCCCTCGCTCGCCTGCCCGAAATTAGACGAAATAATGCTCATTTTGGACCTGATGGATTGAACCTTCAGCTCGTTTCTGGCTTGAGGCTCGCCACCGAGACTTATAACACATATTTGGGGGTACTTTGGAGAGTAATTCCACCCAGATTGGTGCACAACAACTCAGATGGAAGCATATGCAAGCCATGCCTGTGTTGGCATTTTAGGCAAAAAGTCAAAAGAGGGTGTTTTAAACTGGCTGAATAAAATCGAGAATTGAATATCCCACTCAGATTATTCTTGGGGTTGATAGTTGGGGCTTCTAAGAACATTTTCTCATAGATTAGACCTCGAAGGAAAGAAGAAGTTATTTTTTTAAATTGAGCTCAAAGTTTGGCGTTATTACAAAACTGCTCAACTTGTATCGGCTATAGCTCCTATAAGTACGATAATCGACTTCGGCAGGTGGTCAAATCGTAGGTTTTTTCAAGACCTTCAAGATAACCACCTGCAGAAGTCGATTATCACATGTCTAGTGGTTGCTAGATCACTTGGAAGAAGGCCTAAAAATCGCTAAAATCTGCCTTTAGTAAATAGATTGCAGAAGTTGCTAGGCTGAATTTTTGGTCTCGGACAATTTTTTTTCTTGGAAGTACTAGTCTTGACAAAAAGAATGCGCCCGAGTACGTTAAAAAAATAAACCAGGTCGGAGCTATGATTTTCCCAAGAGAGGCTAAGAAGGGGCCAAAAATAGGCCTTTTATGGGCCCTAGGGCCCACGGGGGCCTTCGAAAAAATCCAAAAAAAATTTTCTTGTACTATATTAGGATGGTACTAACAGGAAAAAATTTTTGCGGATTTTTTCCAGACCCCCCTGGTGCAGGCATTCGTCGAAATGCTCCGAAATGGTCCATATACGTTTCTGTTATCCTCAAGATCAAATGACACGTGGTTCCACGTGCAACGGGGTCAACATTTTCATGTCCCATAAGAAAAAGACATTTTCAAGGGTAAATTTAGTATTACGGCGTAATTACGCAGAAGCAATTCTTCTTTCCACCGTGACAACAGCCACCAGGATTTGATGACATCAATGGGACTCAGCTAGATTTATAGTTTTCTTCGTGTTGAATCATATCCCGTCTCCAGAATTTCATTATTTTGATCGCCTCGATGACAGGATCGTCAGCAAGAGCGATTCTTCAAAATGCATGAATTTTGTGTCACACCAACAACCTCCATCAGATCTTGCATCTCGGCGAGGACGGCCGTGCGGCAAAGATAATTCAATTCTCTCAAGAGTAACCAATCACCCATCCAATTTCCAGGATGGTTGATCAATCGCCCTTGGATCTACAAGCTGAGGCGTACACCTGAAAATCGTTGTCACAGCCGAAAAATCGAGTTTTCTCGCACAGAGTTTCTCATATCGTTGGTCCAAAGCAAAATATGGACCTCAGAAGCATTCGAAAGTGTTGAGGACGAGTGAATTTTCGAAAATTTCCAGTAGAAGACCTCACATGTCGAAAACCATGTCTCCTAAGATGTAAAATAGTTCGTAATCACAAAGTCGCCCGAATCCTGAGATTCACCCATATGTATTCACGACTTCCCGGCTCCTGCGCCACTGCAACCTCGCCACCGAAGGCTGTCGGGCCCTCGGTGTCAGCACACGAATGTCTAATGTCGCACGTTTGAGATAATAGTCGATGAAGGTTCTCAGAGCAATGGAATAGCAATAAAGTATAGGTCAATTATGGCGTTAAAAGGTCGGCAGAAACCCAATGTTTGTGCTGGCGCTCCACATTGAACTCAGCACAAATACTCATATCTCCGCCGGAAGTTGCTCTAAGGGGATGATCGAAACGGATTCTGGGAGCAATGAATTAGCAATAAAATATGAGCTAAGTCAGGTTTCGATAGGTCGACAAAAACGCAATGTTTGTGCTGGCTCCACACGGAACTCAGCACAAACACTCATAACTCGAGAAAATAAAGAGCAATAAATTCCGAGATACAGCGATAAATTAGCAATAAAATAGCAATAGAATATCAGATGGTTCATTTGTGTTTATGCGGAAATGTTTGTGCTGAGTTGCAGTAGATTCTGTGTAACTTCACAATAACTCACATTTATTCACTAAGCTTAAGATCTAAATGAAGAGTTTGTCACTCGCGTAAAGTCTGCTGAATCAATCGTGCGAAGATGCACTTTCCACACAATCCGCGGGCACACACAGAAAGTACTTTGGTCGATATGGTCGGCCGAGAGTCGATATATAGGTATATGATGAACGATCGTCGTGTGCACGGGGTAAATGAAAGATCCGCCGTGGGCCTTGGTCAAGGCTTATAATATTCAGGCAAAACTGATTTCGAGCTGCGTGAGCTCTTCCGAGGAGAGAGGAAAGACACACGGGGCGGATGTTATTGTTTTAGTGAGATCGATCGCACAGAAATACATATTAGAGGAAATCTGAGTGAGCGCTACTCGCTCCGTATACATAATTCCAATCCTGAACTCGAAGATTAATACTACTGATTGCAACTCCATAGAAGCGCCTACACGAGCTTGATCACATATGAGCTCCATCAATACGATCTTCGTGGAGTTCCCCATTCAGATAACATTGAATCCCAGGCCATAAAAGTTATGGGATATTCTTAAGCGAATAGTGAAATGAGATGGGCGGAACATCTCGGAAACGTGCTCCCCTTCCCCTCCCGTGCCATGACAATTTGGCTCTTCTCAGTCGAATGAGTGCATAAAGTCACCCATCTTGCCGGAGCTGTCACTTCAACGCAGCTGGCCACGTACATCTAATAGGAACGGGATGTTATTGGCATAGTTCCGAGCTATTAAAATCCCTTATGGTCATGTACTTATCAATGATGCTATCCTATATAAGCTGAGTACGAGGAATCTGAATTTTGGGAGAACTGAGTGACGTAACTTCGGCATTCATCCATGAATGGCACCCCGAAGACACGTGACTGGAACCAATGTTTTCTCGGGAACTAGGGTGTCCAAATGACACGGAGTTTTGGTAGCATTTTTCGATCAGTATGATTCCTGTAGCATGCTCAGGAAATCAGAGAATGACGCGTGTATGCTGAGAGACACCCCAAGAGTGAGGCTTGTGGACCACGCCATGAAATGCTAGACGTTCATGTCAGAACGACGAATAGAGTCCACATTCAGAGGCGTTAGGCCCATCAAAATCAGCTCCGACAACTCAATAAGAATTTGGAAGTTGAAAGACAGTGTGTCGTGCACACAATGTCGAAAGTCTTGTGGTTTTTCTCATATGTGACTAGAAAGGTATGGACAAATTTGATAACCTGACCGGCATAACAATAGTACGAGCCCTCATACCATGGAGCCGGGTACCGTATTTGGAGAACGAGTCCAAGATAAGATGTGGGTAATGAGTGCGAGTGCGGTGAATGCCAATCAGGTACGGAAACCCAGGTGGCTCCATGTGTGGAAAAGTTTTGCATGGACTATGCATAGCATTTGAGCAGCATTTGTGTGGCTCATGTGTAGTGCACCAGGCATGATATGCATTAATTTTGTCGATTGGATTTTCATGCGTATGTCACTGTACCAGGAAACAATTAGAATGAGTTTTGACGTGCAGCTGTATTAGTGCGACTGAGATTTGATGTTCTGGAGCATGGCTATCGTGCGTGGGTGGCTGGATGGGCAGCATCATTGCATCCCACATGTCTCATGCTTCGCATAGTCTCTCAGAGACTGAGGATGCCAAGCTATGCAAGCAGTAGTGTATTAATTTTCTATGTTCAATCTTCGTTGCGGAGTGGTAGCTTCCGGCGGGCATCTTGAGGATGCTGAGTTCGAATCTGAGATTCGCGAGCCTATCTCGATCATGATAAGGGGTTAAATCACAATCCGATCGAAATCGAGCTCCAGCAGCCAAGAAATAATGTATAAGGGGTATTTCGAGGTCGTTGAGTTCGAATTTGACATCACTGAGCCTCCGAATCATGATGCGGGGCGGATGCGGGGATGAAGTCGCAATCAGATCAGGATCGAGCTTCAGGAGCCCAGGAATGATGTTTGAGGGGTATTTCGAGGTCACTGAGCTCAAATTTCAAATCACTGAGTCTCCAAATCGAGATGCGGGAGCGAGAGCGAGGGTGGAGGCTCAATCCCATCAAAATCAAGCTCCCGCAGCCAAAAGGTTGATGTTTGAGAGGTGGTTCGAAGTCACTGAGCTCGAATTTGATAACACCGAGCCTCCGAATCGTGATGCGGGAGCGCATGCGTAGTTAGAGGCACGAAACGATCGGAATCGAGCTTCAGAAGTTATATAATGATGTTTCAGGGGCATTCCGAGGTCGCTGAGCTCAAGTTTGATATCGTCGAGACTCCAAGTCACAATGGAGGGAAACATGAGAGGGTGCAGGCACAAAGCCATCGAGATCGAGGTTCAGGAGCCGAGAGTTGATGTTCCAGGGGTATTTTGAGAACGCTGAGGTTGAATTTGACATCACCGGGCATCCAAATCATGATACCGAAGCGGATGCGGGAGTGGAGGCACAAGCCGATCAGAATCGAGCTTCAAAGGTGATAAGATAATGTGTTAGGGGTATTTCGAGGTCGCTGAGCTCGAATTTTATATCACCGAGACTTCAAGTCGCAATGCAAGGAAAATGCGAGGGTGCATGCACAGTGTCATCAAAATCAAGCTCCAGGGACCAAGAGTTGATATTTTGGGATAGAATTAGAATCAGAATAGAACCTCCATTTGTCTTTTGACAAAACTCCTAATACATTGGGTGAGGATACAGGATTTCAGTCTTGAATCTCTTGACAATATCACAGGTCATAACAGAAAGTATCAACTATGGATAGAGGATCATCTTTGATATAGACTCATTACGTCACATAGTTATCACAGAAGTCTTCTGTAGATTCTCTCAGTCTGGAGGACTAAGTCATATTCATCATAAATCTGATGAAGTATCATACTACACAACAATTTTCTTCTAACTTAAGTGTCGGAGACTCTCAATCGCCACTGACGAGGATCGTTAATCTAATTGGAAAAGATATTATTTTGAAAGAGGTCAGAGATGGGAGGTGGCTTATTGAGGAGGGAATGGAGTCCCAGAGTTGAGCACCTCTTATCTAGAAGGAGGAGCCTCCAGTATCAATTCGCATGAAGGAGGCAACAAGGTCTTGGTGTTTAGCATCACCTCGCTTCGGATATTTGGGCTGGTACTTAGAGAACATTTCCACCAGGTAACCTGGTTCTTTCAAATTCAAAATTTTATCCATTAGTATAGCTGTGAAATTGTCTCGGCGTCTATCAGTACGTAGCCAGCCCAGTTGTTTCCTATACGGAGTAATGTGTTCCATTTTCCTCAGCCCAAATATATACCTCATACATGTATTATTCATTCTCTGTATACGTTGCCTCTGATCATTCCCAGCATCTAGGTACACAATTGCACAGTAATGCAGGTGAGGTATGACTAAGCTCTCGGCCAAGCGACGGCGAAGTGTCTCTGTGTCGCACGCCCTGATGAACCGCAAACTATATGGGGCGCGATTGACTTCACTGGCAATTTGATTCATGAGCGGTTTCCACGATAATTCACAATCCAGAGTTATGCCAAGACTCATGACTGTGTCGCTGAATGGGATCATCACTCCGCTCGGCATCACAACACCTGACAGACCCATCTTTTTCAGCTCAATGACATTACCTGCTGAGCTAAAGAAGATGGACTTGGTCTTTACAGCGTTGAGCCGTAGACCAGAGCACTCAGCCCACTCTGCAACCAGTCGTCCCGCTTCCTCAAGTCTAGTAATTCCCTCTGCCAAGTTTTTCTTTTCAATGTGAAGGTAGATCTGGAGATCGTCTGCATAGAAAATGTGGTGGACCGACTTTCGTTTGAGCACCTCGGACAAGTCATTCACATACAGGCTGAAGAGGAGAGGTCCAAGGACGGACTCTTGTGGTACATCCAAATTGGTTGTAAAGCAAACGGATTCGCCTTTTTTTGAGATAACTTTCTGGGTGCGACATTGCAAGTAAGATTTCACCCACAAGAGCGCCGTCAATAGTTTAGCCGGTGAGATAGTGTCAAAGGCTTTGCTAAAATCAAACAGCAGTAATGAAGTGATCTTCTTCTTATCAATTGCGACCCGAATGTCATCAGTGAGTTTCAATAAAGCTGTCTGTGTACTATGATTTTGTCGAAAACCAGTCTGGAAGGGATCCAAAAGTTTCTTTTTCTCAAGATATTCCGTGATTCGAGAGTGGGCAATCTTTTCAAGAACCTTAGCGACGGAGCACAGAAGAGCAATAGGTTGGAAGTCTGAGACAGTAGATGGTGTTGTTGTCTTTTTCAGCGCGACCAGCTGGGCTTGTTTCCAAGCTTCAGGAAAAGTTCCCTGAGCCAAAGAGGAGGTGAAAATATTCACCAGTAGCTCTCCTATAACTGGAAGAGCTCTAGCAATGACACTCTGAGGGATTCCATCAACATCACGAGCTTAGGATGAAAAATGTTTGACAGCCAATACTACTTCAGAAAAATTGACAGGTTTGAACTTAAAACCATCCTCAGAGGCAGACGAAATAATCTTATCTGCTTCATCAATGTTCTCGTGGGCTGATATAGATACCCCAGCAGAGTGATCATTCAGTTCATTTGGTGTAAGACCATGGATTCCTCCTCTTTGCTCCTAGGCAAGAGGCCGAGGTTACGCATTTCCTTCCAAATGTCCTTGTTTTGATCAAGAGCATCTGAGAGGTGAATGTGATAGAAGGAATTACGCTCTTGTTCCATGCGCACCGCAACCTCCTCCGAAAGCTGGAAGTACTTATCTTCAAGCTCACGACAGGGGCGCTGATTGCGTAGTGCACGCTGCCAACGCTTCTCCAGTGCCTCCCGCTTGCTGATGAGCGATTTCAGCTCTGGACCAATCCACGGAGCATCCTTTTCTCGTGGGCAGACCGTTCTCGTTGGTGCCAGTTCATCCAAAACTGCATTTAAATTTCCATTGAGACATTTTACCGCGTCTTCCAAGCTGGTTTCAACTCGATTCAAAGCACTCCAATCACAGCGGAACAGGCAGTCATTAAGCTGTCCCGGCATAGTCTTACTAAGGTTCCTGTAAGAGAACGAATCTTTCGCAGGGGCCGGAGAAAAGATACCAATGGAAACATCAATGACTGCGTATCCTCCAAAATCAGGTAATGCTCTGTTCTGAAACTCGGTGATGCTCTCGTTTTCATCAATGTAAATATGATCAATCCGTGTGTGGGATGTATTCGTATGGTGAGTTGCTCCATGCGGAACGATTTTCAATGATAACTCACTGGTGAGCTGCATAAGTGTCTTAGCATTCGAGTCCGTCGTCGATAAAAGATCTGCGTTCCAATCTCCCATCATGAATTTGTGGCTAAGATCTCCACACAGAAGGCGAAGAGAGTTGAAGGCCCAGAATCTCTCTGCATGGATATTGCAGGGGGTCTATAGATTACACCTAGTAAGATGAGAGGGGAGTTGCCTTGTTGCACGCTGCAGAATAAATATTCAGGGATACCAGGTTTTCCCATTTGGCATGTATCGGAAGAGGCTAATTTCTTCACCTTAAAGTCATCCCGCACATACAAAGTAACTCCACCTCCACGCTTGTTGCGGTCTTGTCTCACAACAGAATATCCAGGGAGTTGAACGAGATGATCAGAGACTTCTGGACCTAGTTTCGACTCAGCAATCCCAAAAAAGTGATAGGCAGGCTTGTTGGAAATGAGTAATCGTAACTTCTCAATTTTATCAGTGAGTGAATTGATGTTGACAAGACCCGCTCTCAAAGACTCTTCTCCCTTCCTCAATTCTCCAGCAGCAGAAAATTGTCAGGGCGAGGCCACTGGTTTTTGAGCTGGTGGATCGCTCCATTCAACGTGATCAGAGTTGCTATGACCTGACTTTTGGCTTGTTGTTCTACGTTTCCCCTCCATTTTAGTGGCTTCGCGAATGAAATGTGAGTCAGAAAGAGACTCGAATACGTGAATGCGGTCAGCCCCGTCCCTCTTGACCAGGAATAGTCCGCCGCTGTGCCAAACATACTTGAAGCCTAACTGCCTCGCGGATTGCCTCAAGCTTTTGAACGATAAGAACTTTCCACGAAGCAGCATCTCCTTGATCAGAATTATACGGTCCGGCACGTGAGTTTTCAAAGCCTGGTCAAGCAAGACGGGATTGATATTAAGGGTGGTAAAGTAGCTGTTACTTATTGACCGTTTGGCCCTCATGATTCTCCCTATCGGTTCACTTCTGGAAAGAGTGACTAGACAAGTGGGCAATCCACGCGACCCATGGGTCGATGGTTGGCCATCCAAAGAGCCTGAGTTAGCGTCGGAGAACTGCTCCCCAGACACCCGCCGCACACTCGTAAACATCATACGAAATTGAAGACAATTATAACTACCCTTAAAATGGGTGATATCGGGATATTTCAAGGGGGGAAATTGTAGGTTTTGAGATGTGAAATCTTACTCCTTTTCCCTCAGAAGGCCTCCTCAACTCATACGCTGGCGGAGCATAAAACCGCCAAAATACTGGGATAACACAAGTATTGAGGGTTCAACTTAGAGGGGAAGCAATTCACGCGCTTTTTCATGGGAAACAAAGTTATTTGGTGGTATACCTGGTT
Source organism: Eretmocerus hayati (assembly GCA_029851415.1). Classification (NCBI taxonomy): domain Eukaryota; kingdom Metazoa; phylum Arthropoda; class Insecta; order Hymenoptera; family Aphelinidae; genus Eretmocerus; species Eretmocerus hayati. The sequence continues at coordinate 76,253,423 of CM056744.1, read as the reverse complement.
TTGCCGAACAAGCCATTTTTGGGGGTTTTGGCCATTTTCAAGGCTTTCTCAGCAGGTTTCCGAAATTTTAACCTCGGCAATCGAAAGAGCGGGAAATGTTACGTCGAAACATGTATCCTGAGAATTTTTCCTGGCTGTACCCAGAGGTCCGTATTACAGTAAAATATAGTGAAAGACAGAAAAACGCTCGCGAGCGCTCGAAAAGCTACTGTAACTCAGAAAAGAAGCAATTCACGCAAATTTTTATGGGGAACGAAGTTATCACATTTTTTCATACGAATTAGATGGTATACCTGGATTTGACGAAAAGCCATTTTTGAGGGGTTTTTGGCCAATTTCAAGGCTTTTTTGGCAGGTTTCCGAAATTTCTACCTCTGCAATCAAAAGAACGGAAAATTTTACGTCGAAATGTGTATTTCGAAAATTTTTTCTGGCTGTACCCCGAGGACCACACTACAGTAAAATGTAGTGAAAGACAGAAAAACGCTTGCGAGCGCTCGGAAAGCTACTGTAACTCGGAGAAGGAGCAATTTACACCAAATTTTTCGAGGAACAAACTTTTTACTTTTTCCAATACAAATTCGATGGTATCGTGCGTGCGTGAGAGAAAAATGTTTACGGGCGAACATCTTGATTCGTGACTCGAGAGCAAGGTTATGCATTAAGCAGCTTTTGCTGAAGTTGAGATGTGATATTCCCCATCTTGAAAACAAACTGCTCGATTATATTCAACCATACCAAACAAGATCCACTATTGCCCTTCGTACCGTCAATTACAAATCCAAAAGAGGCTCCAGCTCCATCATCCCCAGATGTATTCTATCATGGAATGACCTGCCGCCTGTTACAATATCAATAAATGATAGTGAAAACTTCGAGCAAGTTATAAAAAGGAGGCTATTTAAGTCTGTACCTTTGAGTTGATTAGTTTACGTTATCGCGTGCCTTTTGTTACTCAATTTTTTGATTTTCATGGAAATTTTAATTTTTTTGAATTACCAATATCTCGTTGATTGCAGTGATCACCCTTGTAATTATCCCACCTCTCATTTATACATTATGTAATTTGGGTCTCGATGACCCGTTATATTTCCTAAATGAAATAAAATAAAATAAAAATGAAATCAGAATCAGATTTCCAGTCAATATCACAATCTCTGAGTCTGATATCATTTCGTATACTGGATTAGAAACACGAAGAAGAACATGAGTATTTGAGAGTCTGAATTCACGAGGCTTTGGAACGATTTGTACCGGAACATAGTCGGCTTTGCCAAACGAATCGAACTCGGACTCACAAATTATGACTTTAGTTGAGTTCCTTTGATATCATCATACCAAATGTATTCTCATATCTGCGAGACTGATGTTTTAGACTAGCATTGTAATTTCAATAAATGATGAAATGAATGAATGATCAAACCCTGAGTTGATTTCCAACGAGTTGCATACTTTTTTAGAAGTTTCTAGGGATTTTACTCAATGTGCGCTTCGCTCAACTGTTATACACTCATCGAGGTGGATTTAGCACAAACATTCAAAATACAAATTTCGACGCAAAATTTTCCGCTCTTCCGATTGCGGAGGTCAAAATTTCGGAAACCTGCCGAAAAAGCCTTGAAAATGACCAAAAACCCTCAAAAATGGCTTTTCGGCAAAACCAATACGACCAAATTTGTATTAGGAAATGTAGTAACTTTGTTTCTCATGAAAACTTGCGTAAATTGCTTCCCCTCTGAGTAGAACCCTTAATATTTGTTGTTTTCAGTATTTTCGGGGTTTTATGCTAGTCGCCAGCGTATGAGTTGAAGAGGCCTTTCGAGGGAGAAGGATCAAGATTCTACATCTCAAAACCTACAATTTCCCCCCTTGAAACATCCCGATATCGCACATTTTAAAGGTAATAATAATTGTTTTCAATCTCGTATGATGTTCACGAGTGTGCGCCGCAATCTCAGGACTCGTACTCTGGCGATATCTCCCTCCTCCAACAAAGGTAGAATGGTTCCGAGAACTGCATGTGAAATTATAGGGGTGTTACGAGGTCGCTGAGCTCGATTCCGAGATTGCCGAGACTCAAAGTCACGATGCAGGGGCGGATGCGGGGTCAGAGGCACAATCCCATCAAGATTAAACTCCAGGAGCCAAGAGTTGATGATTTAAGATTAATTTCGAGGTCACTGAGCTCGGAATTCATATCGCGGAGACTGAAAATTGTGATGCGGAGCGGATGCGGGAATAGAGGCGCAATCCCATCAAAATCGAGCTCCAGGAGCCAAAAAATGATGTTTTGGGGGTGTTGAGAGCGAAAGGTGTTTATAGAAGGGCCTCTCCTTCGATAGTACGGACTACCTATTTTGTTTGAATTAAGGGTCTGGAGTCCGAAACTCTAATAACCCTGGGACGATTATTGCTTGTGATTCTCTCTCGAGTGTTATGATATTTTAGATTCTACTAAGTTTATCAGGGCAAGGGATATCAAATAGATCCCATGGAGTCAGAAGTTTGGCTTACCTACTTGCAGTTTTATTCAGTCAGATCGTACAGGTGAGTTCGGATGATCCAAGAAATAATGACGTGAATTCGAGGAGCTCGTGATAACGGAACAAGAATAAAACTGGTATTTTATATCCTTAATGCTTATACTTAGTGTACTGGAAAGGAAAAGAAGCAGCAGAAGAAGAAGACTGCGGGCCTTCTTATACCCAATCTTCGACTCGCTTTTTGGCAGGAGAAGTTGCTGATTGGTCGTTCAATTCCGCATGATTCGAAACGTCATGAATATAATTCATGAGGGCGGAATTGTCAAGGCCTACGCCAGCGGATACAAAGAATTCACACAAATTCGATTCACTGACTTTTAACAAAGGTTCGCCTATTTTGTGATCCTAAATACACACATACACACACAAACATATACATAATATTCTCAATTTGGATCTATGAGGTACTCATAAGTTTCTGGTACTCATTGTACTCATTTACATATTCTTGATGATCGTACGTATTGAGAACAAAGATAATCCACCACCGATAGTCTAGGAAAACTAACAACTTCACACTTGATTAATGTATTTGCTTATTGATCTCATCTATCTGGTGAAGATTCAAGGCTTTAGCCTCTTTGATGAGAGCACGTACGCCTTCTTATTCTATTATACTCGGGGATGCGTAATTTAAAAATTGGCTGAAGGTACACATATGGTACCTGCCTCCTGAATTGAAGTTTACACACTAACATAACCCACCACCGGTAGCTTGACAATTCCACGCTTGATTAATCTATTTATTCTCTGGTCTCATTTATCGGGAATGGATTCAAGGCTGTAGTTTCTTTGGCGAGAGGACATACGCCTTCTCATTTCATTATACTCAAAAATACGGTGTCAATAATGGATATCAAATAACAAGTTGCCTCCTAAATTGAAGTTTACACGCTAACACTCTTATCTCACACACACACTCTTCAATTTGGAGGAATGTTCATTCCGTGGTCATACGCAAGGTTCATCGGCTTTTGGCTGTTGTGCAAGAACATTTAAAGATAATGGAAAGAGGGAAGAGCTCGTCCTTGGTAAAACATCTGCATGGCAAGGGCCTATTTAACGTCCCTTAAGGGAAAAATCAGTCCTTATTCGTGCACATGTTCCCATGAAAGATGATCCTAGTCGATCATCACAGGGGTATTCCGAGATCCCTGAGGTCGAACTCAACATTACCGAGCCTCTGAATTATGTTGCGGGGGTGGAGTCACGATCCGATCAGAATCGAGCTGAAGGAGCCAAGGGATGATGTTTGAGGGGTATTCCGAGATTGCTGAGCTCGAACTTGATATCACCGAGCCTCTTAGTTGAGATACTGATGCGGATGCGGAGGTTCAGGCATGACCCGGTCAAAATCGAGCTTCGGGAGCTGAGAATGATGTTCCCGGGGTATGTTTAGGTCGCTGAGTTCGAATCCGATAGCCCCGAGCCTCCAAATCGTAATGCGGAGGTTGAGTGCGAGGGTGGAGTTACGATGCGATCAAAATCAAGCTTCAGCAGCCAAGGAATGATATCTTAGGGGTATTCCGAGGTCTTGAGCTTGAATTTGATATCTCCGAGCCTCCGAATGGAGATGCGGAGGCAGATGCGGGGTCGGAGCCACGATCCGATTTAAATCGAGATTCAGGAGCCAAGAATGATGTTTTAGGGGTGATCCGAGGTCGCTGAGCTCGAATTCGATATACCCGAGTCCTCAAATTGTGATGCGGGGGTGGATGCGGAGTTGGAGGCTCAATCCGATCGGGATCGAGCTCCAAATGTCAGAAGATGGTGTTCTAGGACTACCTCGAGCTCGCTGAGCTCGAATTCAATATCGCCGAGACTCCGAATCGTGATGCGGGGGCGGATGTGAGGGTGGATTTATGAAGCGATGAGAATCGAGCTTCAGCAGCCAAGAAATGATGTTTCATGAGTACTTTGAGGTTACTGAGCTCGAATTCGATATCACTGAGCCCCCAAATTGAGATGCGGGGCGGATGCGGGGTTGGAGGCACAATCCAATAAAAATCGAGCTTCATAAGCCAAGATACCGTCATCCGGGGTAACTTCGAAACACGGGGGGGGGGGGGTAACTTTGGAACAGCCGCTGAGAGAGTGGTTATCACGCACATTTCGCTAGGCAGATGATCCTGAGATTTCAATACCGATTTTTCCTACTTGAGGCACGCATAAACAATTTTTGCACCGGCGCGAAGGCCTCCAAATGCTTTGAATCCGTTTATCAGCTGACATCTTCAGAAGTATGTTTTTGATCTAACAAACACTCTCTCGGAAGGAGTGGTGTGGTTCTGACTCTAGTAGGTCGAATTCAAGGTAGCTGAGCTAGATTCCACTTGTCTGAACACCGATCTGGACGAATCCATTGTTACATTGGAGTACTTTCACGAAGTTCCAATTTTGTAGAGTGAAAACTGACAAGTACGTGAACTGAGGTAACTTTGGAACACTTGTTCATGTACTCGGAATTATTTCCCAATTCCTTAATCATCATCAAATCCTACATAGCTGGGTAGTCGTTCATGAGAGCTTCAAAATGAGCCGAAGAACGTCTCATTTCGACCAACGGAAGCCGAGTTATGGCAGGTTTTTTTCAGGAATCGACTGTGAAGGTATTTTCCTCCTCGAGAGTTAGCCGCGGTGCAGACAGCTTGGTATGCTGAAGGTGTCTATACTCGATATTAGAAGTTGAATTTGAGCGAATGGACTTTTACAATAAGTCAATGGAAATCTAAGACACTCAGCTTTCTATTACCGATGGTGAAATTCGATTGCGTGATCTAGTTTATGGATTAATTGACGAATGAATGATAATAATAAGATTCTGTTCCAAAGTTACCTTAGTGCGTGTTCAACCTTGTAACACGACTTTCAGCGTTCGTTGCTCCAACCAGAGATGTTCAAATGGACCTTATAAGCACCGTAATGGAAAGCTGAAACTGTAAGCTTTCGTTTGATTACAGATACAATGCGCTTCTGATGCAAGACGTACAAGTTTCGCGAGGTTTGAGGAAAAAATGCGAGTTTTGTTCTAAAGTCACTCCGGTTGACGGTATGGTGTTTTATGGGTTATCCGAGGTCGCTGAGCTCGCATTTGATATCGCCGAGCCTCCAAATTGTGATGTGGGGGCGGATATGGAGTTGGAGGCACAAGCCAATCAAGATTCAGCTTCATAAGCCAAGAGATGTGGTCCAGGGATATCTCAAGGTGGCTGAGATTGTATTCGATATCAGCTAGCCTCCGCCACGTGATGCGGGAATGGATACACAATCCGATCAAAATCGAGCTTTAGAAGCCAAGAGCTGATGTTCTAGGGGTATTCCGGGGTCGCTGAGCTCGAATTCGATATCAACCTCCTCTTAACCGTGATGCGCGGGTGGATGCGGGGTTCGAGGCACGAGTCGATCAAGTCAAGGTTAAGGAGCTAAAAGATGGTCATTCAAGGATATCCTAGCGTTCAGGCGCGTGCTTACACAGTATAATGTCATGGAGCTAATTCAAGCTCCATGCCTACGAGCTGTAGCTATTGCAAGATTTAATGGGATGTGGTGCAATTATAGCCGCACGTGCAAGAATCTATAGTGGTGCGAGTAGGTCTAGAAATATGAGCTCCAGTTGTTGCAGTAGTCATCGTAATGCGGTGCAACTGAGCGTCACCAACCGCGCGTGCAAAAATTGATAGCCATGACTCATAGGCGTCAGCCTAGAGCCTTCGAGAACGTTCGAGCACAAGCGCATGGACCAAGGGGGAAATAGCTAATATTCCATAATGTAGATACTTGGCTTATAACTGTACGTACTGGCTCGTACCTGTCAATACTCGCAATAGTAATTCCTGTTACCTACACAGTACGGAATGGGTATGTGATGGATTTTGGAGAGGCGCTCCAAATGCACGCAACAGTAGTTACCAGTATGTGACGGGTACTGAACGAGTACGTGATGGGTACTGAACAAGTACGTGACGGATTCTGGAGCCCTCGCTCAGCGAGCCGCATGGCAGTAAATTCGTGTATGTGCCAAGTACGGATCGAGTACGTGACGGACTCTAAGAGCGGGTCACGGGGTACCATGAGGCAGTAGTTGCCAGCACGTAATAGGAACGGGACAAGAATGTGACGGACTCCGTGAGCGCAGCTGGTCTGATTCAACCTACCTTGAATGACGGTGTCTCCTGATACGTAATTATCACGTAGTGATGATGACGTAATTTGAAAAATGGCACTTTAGGACTGTTCATAGTCTTATAACGTACCTAGATTGTGAGGTCAAAGTAATGAGAAATTACACTTTAGGATGGGAGCATTGAGGATGTCATAGATGGCCAAAGGAGTTGGTTTTTTGGACTCTATGGGTAGGCAATTCTCCTTCGTGATGTGAGCTACATAAGTTTTTGCATTGACAAGTAATTGGATGGTCAAATCGTGATCGATAATTTCCTAATGGAAATGGCATCAAATTTGAATGAATGAATGAATAAACGAAAGCTAAAGCATAAAGAAAAGGTGGGTATGCAATGCTGTCCCGCGGATTTGATATCATAACTCTTCAATCATACTCCACAAAGTCTATTTTGGTTGATCCTTGGGGAAGGTCACAAAGTTCGTGAATCCACGTACCGTTATTATACATGCATCTGAAAGGAATTGACCCACAAAGAGAGTCTCAAATTAAAATTGTCTGTATCTGATTTCATGCACATGAGTGTTTTGGCAAAACTTATGAGATAATAACCGAATGAATCATTGAGGGTACCCATACATACATCCTTGCTGTCTCAAATTATGAACCTCTGAATGATATTGGTATCAACACAAGGATTAACATCAAATCTTGTTTGACGGTTCAAATGTTCCACGAGCCATTGTAATAAGTTTTATGCTCAGAAATTCATATTTATACTAGTAGTGGGTGGATTGATAGAAATCAGAGTTCTCGTGAGTATGCTGTCCTTCCCCGGGTGCTTTATTAAGTAAGTGTTACAGAAGAACATATTTCAACTCAAAGATGACGGATGAAAATTAGTGAATTTGGTACAGTATCTTGATCAGCCTTGAACATACTTGTTACTAATCATACATCATACATACAGAGGAGTGGCACTGTAACTTTCAAGTCTATTTTCCCTTATTTCATCAAACTTTCCAGACATTTGAGCCCACCGATTCAGGTAAGCACAATCAGGATAACTAGATTCGTAATGAGTACGTTCGGTCTCGAATCGATAACTCATGCTGAGTAAAGATTGGCAGGTAGAAAGAAGTGTTTTCTATGATTGCGATTTGTCTGTTATGAAGATGTGATGAAATATTGGTGATATTTATCGTGAGGAAATCTTTTTGCAAAGCTTCACAAACTAAGTAGATAATACATCCGCAGAACAAATTTTGATCCAAGCAAAGAAATTTTGATCCATCCCTCGTTACCTCAGACCCTTCGAAATTAACAGGGATCGACACCAGATCTGTACCACATCAAAGACGGAGATATTATAATCAGAATATGTGAATTATTGAACGCAAATTTGGATGATTGAGAAAGTGTGGGACTGATGGGGTCAAAAGAAAATACTTTAATCCGTAACAATAGCTAGGAATCGTTCTGACATCCATACATCAATCCTCCAATTCATAAGACTACCAATTAATTTGCGGGTAAAAAAAATATGCACACCAATGTTTGGATCGCGAGAGGCTGTTCGAAAATTCATGGCAATGTGAATTATCCTAAACGAGAAAGTAAAATACTGAACTCCGTTGAAGTTGGGATATTTCACTCATAAGCTAACTTATTCCAAACCTTACCTATGGGGATGATATCTTCATACAAAAATCATCTGGTTTTGTCAGCATTAAACTAGATAATCCTTTTTCCAAGCTTTTCCTCAACTATCACCATTTTTTGGTCACCGATTTTGGTTATACAGTAGAACTCGATTATAACGAGCTCGGTTATAACGAGAACTCGGTTACAACAAGCAAATTTACAAAATTTGGTTGGTTTCTGTACTAAGTCGATGGAATCAGTCTCGGTCATAACGAGACCTCGGTTATAACGAGCAAAAATTTTGCCGAATTTGGATCTGGACCTCTGATATAGCGAGCGGATGCGATTTCAACACTACGCGATGATGAATTTGAGAGCTTGGCACTAACTGTAAACGAGTAGCATCATATTGAAACCAGTACAATCGATATAAATGATATCAAAACTGATGAAGGAAAAGCTTCTACGAAGAAAGGACATAATAATGTTGAATTGTGTAAGATTCATGGTGTTTTTTCATTTTTTTGACCTTCGTGAGTGTAGAGCATCGCGGTGAGGCTCGTGTGAGATTCGAGCAGGCTAATTCATTAATTAGTCAGTTAAGGAATAAATTAGTTAATTCTCTGCGTGATAATTACGTAGCAGGAGACACCGTCATTCAAGGGAGGTTGAATCAGACCAGCTGCACTCACGGAGTCCGTCACATACTTGTCCCGTTCCTATTACGTGCTGGCAACTACTGCCTCATGGTACCCCTCGACCCGCTCTTAGAGTCCGTCACGCACTCGATCCGTACTTGGCACATACACGAATTTACTGCCATGCGGCTCGCTGAGCAAGGGCTCCAGAATCCGTCATGTACTTGTTCAGTACCCGTCACATACTGGCAACTACTGTTGCGTGCATTTGGAGCGCCTCTCCAAAATCCATCACATACCCATTCCGTACTGTGTAGGTAGCAGGAGTTACTATTGCGAGTATTGACAGGTACGAGCAAGTACGTACAGTTATAAGCCAAGTATCTACAGTATGGAATATTAGCTATTTCCCCCTTGGCATGGACGCAAGAAGGCGCTGACGCGTATTTGACCTCGGTGTGGGAACGAGTAAGTATAAAAGCGGCGTAAGAACGCTGATCCAGGCTTCTGTCCTAACAGTTTACCGTAGACTCTCACAGCGTACATTAAGCTTCTAGAATCACAGTCGACCACGTAACCTCGTAGCGTAGACTCCCCAATGAGCAGTATTCCAGGACGAGTGATCTCAGCTCTTGATACTCTCAATAATCTCAAGTGAGCCAAATCAATAACGTTGATTGCTGTGCAGTCATTGAACTTCTGCATCCCTCGCACCATGGGCTTCATTCGAAAAAAATGATGCGGCGAGTGGAGCGACCGGTGGTATTATATACTCATCGTTTTCCTCGTGTGCAATGGTTGGAACTCATATCCTACTGCGTTTCACGTCACAGTTGAGTTGAAAATTCTTCAGATTCAGACAAATATACCGTTCTAAAGACTCCCTGTAAGTCTTGGGAACGTCTCGATGAGTCTTGCGTACGAGACTCTTGCAAGACTCCCAACAAAACATCCGACAAGACTCATTTTCTCCCTCGGGTGGCTAGCCATACTCACTCCCTGCGGTAGTGATGAGAATGCAGCATTCCAAGCTTGCAATTTTCGGGTTTTCCCTGAGACTCTCTGCGATGAGAGAATACGGCATTCTGTCATATACTCTTGCTTCTCGGAAAGCCATGACAAGGACCAAAATCAAATGCTCACTCGAGAACTATGGCTCGCAATGTAGGCCCTCTAGTCATTGGTTGGCTATGCGAATCGAATCGGAAAAGATCATCATGTTATCCCTTGTGATTTTCGTCTCTCTCGGAGGACTCCCGCAAAAGGAACGGATGGCTCATTGTTGAAAATATATTCAATACATAGAGAAAATATCCAAGATTCCTTCACCGTTCACCTTTTTTCCAGTGGAATTTGTGAGGATACAAATATAGTTACTGACACGAAGTAGCTCCTTATCGATTTGATTCAAATGTACCACATGATAACAGTTTGTTGGTCTAACAGGTATCAGATAATCCAATCGTCTTGATTGAACTGATATCATTCCTTTCTCATCATAATCTCGAACGAGCTCTCTCACCACTGCGTAGATACGCTCTTTCACCGTCAAAAAGAACCTCGTGCATCCAAAATTGTCCTCTTGGTTGAACATCACTGTTGAATTTAGTCGTTTCTTCTACCGTGTGTAGATACTGCAAGTGGATTACTGATTTCTTCTCTCAGCTTTCGCATGTATCCCCACTTCATTGTTCTCAAGGCTTTCGTCACAGTCGAGAGACAAATTCATGAGAGCTTCGCATCCTTCTGGATCCGAATTGTGGGCTTATCGCTTGCCAACAACTCTTTCAACAACTTGAACACGAAGCTTTTAAGTTCCTTTATTCAATCCATCTTTCAGGATGTACCGAGCGTTGAACATCTTCATTGTATTAGCAATTTCTATGTCAATTTTATTTGTTCCGTGAGTAAATCTCTTACAGTAACCCATTGCATCTCCGAAGTCAGACATTGACCACTGAGGGTCCCATTCCCGTACACAGTCAACCATGTGACTCAGTGGATGTACATTAATCGTGAAATGTTTTACTCCGTAAAGGAGGTGGAACTCTCCAACAAATTTGTCACTCACGAGGGGAGCACCAACCTTGCGGGTCCTGGATCTCGACGAAACTTTGGGGATCTTCTTGTTTTGATGACAAATGAAGGTACCCAGAAGGGTTTTGTCCAATGGACCTCCTATCCCGAGATACAGCTATGAGGATTAACATTGTCCATATAGGCCCATGTCAAAATGACCCATATATACAATATGTGTCGTAATAGGTGTACATACCGCAACTGGGGTATAGATGGAATTTTGTAATTTCGTTGGGAAATATCAAAATTTTTTGTAATAGCTTTCATTTTTTGTAACTTTTAATTGAAAATGCCTTTCAAATCATTACATTTGTAATGCTTTGAAGGGGGTGCCAACTTCGCACGCGTGTTGATTTACCCTTAATCATTACATAACAAACAAGCGTCTGCTGTGTAATGATTAGAGTGAGGGCCATCGAGGTTAAGCTACGATCCTTATCGTTTTTCTGTAAAGGATAATGAAATTATTACTGTTTTGCGGTAATGGTGGTGATGAGAGTGATTGCAAGTGCGCGAGTGTTGATTCTTCTGTGGGCGTGCGGGCATTGGTTTAGCTGCGGATTAGGCTGCGGAGCAAATGATGCAGATCATCAACATTGAATGCCATCATCGTGGTCCACGTGTTGCAGACGGCCTCCCCTAGAAAAGAGCTTCTGCGTCCTGGCTGTGATTTGTACGACAGATTCTCTGTTGCGACACAATTCTCAGAATTCATTCAGCACACGCGACTGATCACTCCCGTGGCGTTTTTGTGCGGGCATCCACTCAGTCATACAGAAGTCCTGTGCCGTTTTCAGAAGTGCAATACTCGCGTGTGCTAATAAGAATATCTCTCGCTTGCGCTAAGCTTATCACTCGATTTTAGCGTACGCTAAAGTCGCCTTTCGCGTGCGCTACTATGCAGAGTTTAATTTTCGCGTACGCTAATTCCCTGGAAGTATACACCATGAATTGTAGCGCACGCGAAAGGTAACTCTAGCGTACGCTAAAATCGAGTAATAAGCTTAGCGCACGCAAGAGATATTCTTATTAGCACACGCGAGTATTGCACTTCTGAAAACGGCACAGGATTTGTGTATGACTGAGCGGATGCCCGCACAAAAACGCCACGGGAGTGATCAGTCGCGTGTGCTGAATGAATTTTGAGAATTGTGTCGCAACAGAGAATCTGTCGTACAAATCACAGCCAGCTTTTACAAAAAATTTTGATATTTCCCAACGAAATTACAAAATGCCATCTATACCCCAGTTGCGGTATGTACACCTATTCCGACACATACTGTAGATATACAGACAATGCTAACCTCCTTGGCTGTATCTCGGGATAGGAGCCCCATTGGACGAAACCCTTTTGAGTACCTTCATTTCTCACCAAAACAAGAAGATTCCCAAAGTTTCGTCAAGATCCAGGACCCACAAGGTTGGTGTTCCCCTTGTCAGTTGTTTAGCCAAATCCTCATTATCTTCACCGATTGATTCTTGAGATAGAATCCACCTCGCATTCGAAAATAGCACGATGTGCTAATAGTATTTTCTCGGTAACATGACCATCAAGAGAATCGAGAGGTAGAACAGTGCGAGATCTTTGTAATCTGAGACCTTCCAATGTTTTTTATGTTCGATAAATCTAGGAATTCGGATAATGGAATCTGGTGGTGAAATCTTTCCTATAGCTTGATCAATCTGTTTTTGAGACTGTGCACTCACATTCCAGGGTTCATCACTATATTTCTCATCGAGAAATAGCATTGTCATCTTCTTCGAAATACCCAAATCCGATCCATGCATTAATGCAATTGGATCTTGTACGAAGGAGTCGGATGGACCGAAGCCTGGAAGATTTGCAGCGACGTGAACTGCTTCTATACTTTTCACATGTTCCCATTCATTTTCTATAGCTATAGCAGCTTGTTCGAGCATTCTCTCATCCGCTCATAGTGGAGGATTCTCCAACAATTGAGGGTGTGCTCGGTTATGACCTCTTCCTTCCTCGCAAGTCATGCCAGGGTGTTCATAAAACGTGCATCCATATTCAACGTTGTATTGCTTGACATTTTGGGCTGCAACTCTCGCAGGATGATCTCAAATGGCAATTGGTGCCAGGACGATACTTCGTTTGATCTTATTCTTGGTTTGGTTGAACCACTCTACTCCTTTCTTCACATAAATCAACCATCGTATCGATGATAGGCTTCAAAAAGGCGTCCATCGGTGGCTTCTTTCCTAAAGCTGTAATGGATGATCCCAGCTGAAAATTTATAAGATTGCCTGGTTCTGTGAGGAATATTCCGAATCTTCGTTTTGATATGCCGAATAGACCCTTCTGAACTGATGGACACCAAGCCTCCATCGACGTTTTAGAGCGTGCATAGATCATACCTCGAGAGCATCTCTTGGGACCGTCTTCAGATCGTATCCGACAAATACACCACGCTCGCCTTGTGACTTACAAGGCTCACACTTTTTTGTCGAGTAGCTGATTACAACAGTCCTAAATAATGAGCGCAATCGACGCAAATTAGGTGCTCCTCCATGATATCACCATTTGCGGGAGTCAACGAACCAATCAACTTCGGAAAATGATACTTATTTTTTGAGAGATAATTTGGTTCAAGAACTCATTCTGCAATCGTAGGAATTTGTCCAAACAACGCTTCGATATGCAACAACTGGAAAAAAATCTAGTATCATATCTACAGCCTCGCCAACAGTAATTGATTCCGTCAGATGAAGTTTCTCCAGGATGGATGATGTGTATCGTCTTTAAGTTCTGAATTACTGTCATCTGATCCTTCGAATTCTTCTAATTCTTTGTTCGGAATGGATGCCAATGAATCTGACGCACAGTCTGATGATTCGGAATCAAAATATAGATCGTGCGATCGATCTCTCTGAGTTGAGCTCACTTCCTTCATGAGGCGGAGTATGTACTGAGCTTTCCTGGTTGTTCAAGAGATCACCGGAATTAATCTCACGTTGCAGATCATCACAGAGCTCAGAAATGGAGGGTATGTAGATTTGTTCATGATCTATTTTGATTTAAAAACAACCCATGAAAAATAATGATGTCTTGGATGGGTTCCTCGTGATTTTTATTCGATCCTATGGCTCATAGTATACATTTCCCGCCCACTGGAAGGACCAAAACAATTACGGGGAAGCGTCAACAGCTATCCCTGCTTTGTTTTCCAATCCTGAATCAGCATGAAACTCATGACGATTCTCCAGTTGAATGCTTTCTCCCAGTTGGGCTCAAGATAATGCAACGCAGTTTGCGCCATTCAAAGGGTCTTGGGAGAATCTCCCGAACATGAATTGCAGATTCCTGCTCAACTACTTTAGGGATTGATAAAGCAAAGTCAGGGAGAATCGGACTAGTATGATTATTTCCAAAGATAATTGCGTCCAACTTTTCCAGAATATGATTCGGATGTAGAATAGCACGATCTTCGCAATGAAATCAGTCGGGGATGAGCCTTTCGCTGTCTTATGGGATTTATGGTCGATTCTTTGATGTTCTATACTCTGACCAATGGAAAAATAGCGATTCTCATGCATAGACCTGGTTTTACGAATCTCGAACTAGTTCCATCCGGAAACCGAGGGAGTTTCCTTTGAATATGACTAATTGCCGAGTTTAGTCTTGTCAACTTGGACAGAAGATACACGGTTCTCGAGGCATTAAGATCATTCATACGATCAACAGCACGCATACAGGTGAAGAGCATAAGGCTCTGTTTCAGAGTGAGTAGGTCAACTCGCTTTGACCATCCTTCTCTCCCAAACAAATTGCAGTGACTACTAATTGAGGCATGAAATCCACGTTTGCGAATGGTCATTTTGACTTCGTGCAATTGCGCGCATACACAGGAATCGCTCCTTTCATGATTGGTGAGAACATAAAAGATGAAAGAATTGATTTGAAAAACTTGTAAAATCGCAGACAAACATTTTCGATTTCACTCCATCGCGAAGGTCGTGCAATTTTGCATGAGGGATCATATATTGAAGGAATTGGAACGGAATTGCTGTGTGAAATTCCCCAAGATCTTGTCTGACGAGAGCCTGAAATTGCTGAACGAAAGTTGTCAGGATCATTTCCCATGGCTTTTTTCAAGTTCTTTTGAACGGTGCAAACCGCGTTGCATTATCTTAAGCCAAACACGAGATAAGTGCAAATTATTGGGAAAAGAACACAGCATGCTGCGGTGGGATAGAAAAAACAAAACAGAAATAGCTTCGGAATGAAGAAATGTCGTTCTCCAGAAGTGTGTCATTCTTCCATCGGAATTCATCTCATGTTCACTTGTATTGATGTATCAAATTAGTCGTTCAGAGAAGCATAAATTTTCCGTGTGCTAAAGAAATGTCATACTTGGACTGAAAAATTTCTTGTTCATTTGAGATCAGCTCATCAGAACAATTAAAAGCTCCTAAGCTTAGAACGAATATACTGTTCCAGGGGAATTTCTTCTACGAGACAGCCTTACGAGTCATATTGAGGCGGACTGAGTAGAGTGTACGTGTTCCACAATTATAACCTAATATATTCTTTAATTAAACCAAATCTCACACCTCGCCAGAAATAGGTTCCCTTTGCATCGAATCATCATCAAAACTTGATTCAGAACCCACAGTAACTTCCATTGAGTCATCCATCGATAATACCCGAGTTGGAGCAACTTAGACTGGCGTCCTCTGATCTGTTTCGGAAAGTTTGATATTGAGTCAGGATGTTGATATACAATCTGACCACAATCTTTCTGTCAGATAGATACGGCAGTTTTGAGTGTGATTGAGAAATTGAGAAAATACGTTTTCCCGCTCAAAACTGCATGCTTTTTTGCTTGATTCCTTCAAAATCTCAAACTCTTTCGAAAATTGATTTTTCTCGAAGAAAAGGTGGCGAAATACAGCGCAGACTCGAGTATTGGAGCTTGCACGAGATTGTCCGTGTGATTCTACATCAAGATATCAGCTTTCCTTCCGCCAATCGACCCACGCTAGTTGGAACAAAGAGATTCGAAATTGCAGATTTTAGCGAATTTTGAATTCTTGGTCGGGTAACGTCATCGTCGAAACAGCCATTCGAGGTTACAAATTCATTTAACAAATCAGCGCATTTTTATGATTGGAGCAAACTTAATGATTGCAGCAAATGAGAATTCGAAGAGAGTTTTATTTGCTGTATTCAATCAAGTATTCAGAATATTTGTAATCAGCATCTAAATTGGTTAATGGGATTGTATTCCGAGGCCTCACCTCTCGAGTGCTACGACAGCATTGTTTCTCCTGCTAGCCTTTGCCTCTGCTGTGTCGAGGGAGCGTGTGGTAAACGGATTTAGTCTCGTGTACGAGACCGAGTTTCATTTGATATCGATGTTCCTGGCTAACGGGCACTTCACGTGATGTTTTCTCCATGGGCTTCTGGTTCTGGTGCACAGGTCGACCCAGACTTTGCACCTCTGCTGCCGGGTTTTGAGCAGCCGACGCATAACCCCTTTGTAGCCCTACCGAGTGACCTCACCGCGATGTTTTTAGTATTGTACAGTATACTGCGATATTTTTAGTATTGTACGGTATACCCTTCAGAGAAATGAAACACGGATAATTTCACTAGAACAGCCATAACTCCGACGCGTTTGGGTCTAAAACAATCCTCTAAGAAGCGCTTCAAAGATGTGAAAAAATCTATCAAATTATGTGTTTTAGAAAATTATTTGATCGAAATTCAATGCCTTCAATTGACACTCCAAATTGGAAAAACTCTCATTTCAATCAATCACTCTCACGGGATATTGTAGCTCTTCTCAAGACCTTCAATTTCTTTCTTTAAACGTTGTCTCACGATTATTCACACCTGAGCTACAAGCGATCTCGTAGGAAGAATTTCGCATGGGTTGAGGGTAACAAGAATACGGAGAAGGTCATAGTCTACGATTTTGACGTGAAATCTTCAGAATCTTATGAAATACTTGTCAGGTTCATCCCAAAGACTGGTCGGAAGGATTCTCGTCTATTTTAACTAAGAAAAACTCCTGTTTCTACACTACCAATAACCTCAACCCGTACAAAATTCTTCCTACGAGCTCGCTTGTAACTCGAGTGTGGATTATCGTGAGGCAACGTTTGGAAATGGGATTTTGAAGGTCTTAAAAAGAGCTATAAAATTCTGCAAGAATTTTGACGCTAGCATCACTTGCATATGAATGGAACGTGATTGAGTGAAATCACGATATTTCCAATTTTGAGTGTCAATTGCAGGCATGAAATTTCGATCGAAAGAATTTTTGAAACACATAGGTTGATAGATTTCTTCCTCATCGCCCAAGTGCTTTTCGGGAAATTGTGTAGACCTAAACGCACCGGAGTGATGGCTATTTTAGTGAAGGTATCCGTGTTCCAATTCTTCTGCAGGGTACTGGAGTTCATGTGATCAACCTCTTTGTTCACTGACCCCCAATCAGGAGTTATCCTGTTCCCCTCCATCTTATATCATTACTTGCATTATCACGGAAATGTTGCCAAGAAAACTCCTGGATTTAAGGTTAAATTCTGATTACTGCTTTGATGATTGAGGAAAGCAACATCCGTCTATTTCTTTGCCAGCGGTATTAGCGCGACAGCTTCAAGGTTCAAATTTTGTCATCCAGGGGTGGCAGTACGCTTCATGCAAATGATGAGCCCTGAGTTATTCGAGAACAATAATCAATCGATGACTGTGTGCAAGACTGAAATTGCCGTTGGGCTTGGAGTACCTTGCAATGTCAATTTGACTTGCATCGGTTCAAAATTTGTTTCGTTGTGGGAAAACGATGAGTCGAATGGTTTAGCCTCAATCCAGAATCCATACTGAGCCTCTCCTTGTGGCACGAGGGTGCGATAGATTTTCCAGTTCGGGTTCATGCTATTATGCACCCGGGATACTGTCTGTTTTGTTGGTGAAGTGAGTGGAGAGCAAAATCTCACCATCTCTGTGCCTGTAGTGAGATTAATCACTTATCCTGTAACATATCGATATTGATTCCCCTAAAACGAACGGTCTGCTCTCTTATCCAAGTGGTAATCCCTGAACCTAGTGGTGAATGTCAATTCACGATGAATCATGAGTCATATGTTTCGTCATCCAGCAAAGATCAAACTTGTATGAGACATGTTTGATGGCTTAGTTAAAAGCTTGGATCACTAGGGGGGGGGGGAAGCACCTATACAAGGTTAATGGACGAGACAAGAATCATTTTCAAGAGTCTAGAAATGTTTCCTGTGGTCCAATTGTTAACCCAATCTGTATCCTTAGCAGCACTTTTTATATCTTCTATAACTGACACGATCAAGACATTGGAATCACTTGTTATGATTTTGATCATTATGATGTTGCTAAAATTCCACAAGATTGTAAATATACAATTTCCCTCATTTTCCAATCTATAAACGAGGAGTCTGGAACAGCTCATAGCAAGGTTGTTTTACTACAACAATTTATCGTGAGTGGGGAGGAAGCTATAATGCTTTCTGATTAGTCACTTAACATTCGCAAATATCAAAAAGAATAGGGGCGTGGATGGAGCGGCAATTTTTTCTTTCCTCTGTGATGTATCTTGTGTTGAGAGGTGAGTAATATTCTTCGAATCACTCTGAGCTCCTTTATTTCCAATCTTATTCAGGTCATGAGTTGACCTCTGACCGAGTTTCAAACTTCAGTTGCAAGTGGGACGAGATATCATTATGAAGATTCAAGGTAAGGACTATCTCTATTCCCAACAATCATCAAAACGCTCTAAGAGTATCACCAGCCTCTACGTATGGGGTGTAGATTCACCGTTATTATGGTGCGATGATCAGTCATGGTTAACAAGATATACTACATTTTTCATTCAGCGGGAAACATCATAGCGAAATTTTTCGAATTAGTCTTCACATCTAATTCACACAATCATATTTCCCCGAACGTAAACGATGAGTTCGTCATAATATCAAGATCGTCGATAGGTTTGAGTCGATTGATATTGAGGATATGATGAAAACAAGCCCTGCTCCGAATCATCATCCTTTATTGCTCTGATCACATTCGATGTTCCATTTCATTCACCCCGAAAGGTGTATCGCGGTTTGACATGTTAGCACATTCCAACCTCGAAGGATTGCAAGAGTATAATTTTGTTGTTCTTTAGAATCTGAAATTTGCGGTCTGCTCCTACGGTCCAGTGTGTATCATATTCTGGAGTCGATACCCCTTGCATTATCCTCGATGATTCCAACCTGTGCGCGATCATAATGCAATTCCGGATGCGGTTGCACAATTCCAGGGCGATTGCTTGGATCAGCGGATCAATCCTCGAATCTAATCGTTCTGTGAGATCATAGAAATTTGTCTCAGTTTCGTTGGGCTCGTGTCTGAATCAGAAAATGATGATAGCTAACTATATCTTGTTAGCTTGACTCGATCTCGGAGGACAATGGGGAATCGTGCAATGATGTTACAGCAACGATATATTGTAAATCAGTATGTTTGCTACGTTTCGTCAACTATTTTTGTTGACCTCATTAGGCTGGAAATAAGATCCACACAATAACACACTGAATTTTAACAATCAAATGGTTTACAGATTTTTCATTTTAGAACTCATAACATAGTAATATAGTTATACCTTGATGGATAATTCTTTAATAAGAGTTAAAAAGAATTTTTAAAAAACGCTTTTATTCACTTTCCAAAAAATGTTGTAATTTGCGAGAGGATTCTGTCCGATGTAGTGCAGATAGAATTCGGTAGACCAATGTAAATCAGGTGGGAAAAATTGTGCGACGTATATGAGGAATTATGGGGAAAACACGTGTGCTGGCAGCGAATATTGCAGCTAATAAGTATTAATTGGGTTCGTCGTATTAAAATATGTCACCACTATTATGCCGCGAATCACACTCATCTTTGGATGCAGCAGGAAGTGGAGACAATGACAAACATTGTCTTTCGATCGCTGATATTGGTTCATCCTTCATCATAAGATTTATTCGATTATGCTAGTTCGGAGCGTTCGGAGCGCTCCGAACTCTCGGACCTCTCTTTCTAATGCAATGAGTAAGAGAGAGAGACATCCGAGAGTTCGGAGCGCTCCGAACAGCATAATCGAATAAACCTATACACGCATGCAAGTGATTACTCGTAACCTGAGTACGCGCTCTTCCAAACACTAAAGATCCAGCACATAGTCACCTCGTGGTACTTGAACTTATTAATTGGCACTGATGAATAACAATTTCTATGGAAAGAATTTGGCATTTACTCAACTGCACGAGAAACACGCGACCACAAAGAATCGGAAAATGCAAATACTAAATGAGCTCAATGGCAGCGGCAACAGCAGACTGATGATGCATAGGCGATAGCAGACGATAATAAAAATTTGGGTGGCCCGAGGTGAGGTGCGGGCAGATCAAAGAAACATGTTGCAGCCTGCAAAAGTTTCATAAATCCGAGCGAGCTCGATGAGCGACGACACTTCCGGTCACGCAGTACAATATAGAGTGATATGCAGCACATGCCTACTTTATCGGTACACAGGATGCAAAAATGTGTCCACTAGATGTTACTAGAATGTAAGAACTATGGCCACGGTGAAGTGCAATAAAAGCGTTTAAAAAAAGGTTACATTGTATAAAACGTCTCTAATTTCGTAGACTAATGTTTGTAGTCTACTTGTCATACATCACACACATATTACATCTATCGAGAGTCATTCGCGCAACATACAGGTGAGTGCCAGTGGATAGAAAGAGACAAAAAATAGAAAAGCGAGATAGAAGGATATATGGAGGGGAAGAGTGGAAACAGTGAAAAGGAGGGAGGGAGGAAACGGGGGAGATGAGAGATTGATTGATTGATTGATTGATTGATTGATGGTTTTATTGAGGGCGGGGGAAGAATCCCATATGCCCTCATTGCGAATTACAGAGTGCTACATATTTACAGTCGAATTATGGTGCAGGGTATTGAGAGCTTAGTTATAACGAACTATAGTATTAATCTATGGTTTGCTAGTGACTAACTAAAATTGCGAATAGACTTAAAATTAAATATTAAGTGGATTCGAAATGAGCTGAGAATAGAAGTAACAATAATATTTGAGGTAATATGTAAACTGGAACTCGGTTGTTCACGTTCTCATAATATATTCATTCCATGAAGCATGGATTAAATTCATGAGTGCAATAGAATCTCTTATCATCAATGTGAGTGCCAGTATCATCTTGTTTTGCTCAGGAAGGTGGAAAAGAAATCAAGTGAGCGATGGCGGGTGGGACTGATTCAAGTTGCTCTTGTTGCACACGCTTAAGCCAGTCATCATGATCCAGAGACATGAGATGGTCGAGCAAGTCTTGTTTAAACTGTTCGCGTGTGGATGTTTCAAAATCAATGTAAGGCAACTCATTGATGAGTCTCGATGACGCAAGAGCAAATGATTGGTTTTGAGCTTCAGTACGGGGAGTTCGATATGTTAGTGTGTCCTTGTCTCTCCTCTTAGATTGCCTCAAAGCTGGTAACTCCGCTGTAAGAAGGAATCTAGGACGGAGATATTCGGGCAAACCGGTATCTATTACCGAGTAAGCTAAGGAACCGAGCAGGTATTCTCCACGGCGCTGAGCTGATAGCCATCCTAGGGCTAATCGGTATGGGGTCACATGCGATCGCCACGGGATATTCCCATATACGAAGCGCACACATGCATTATGCAGGCGGTGGAGTTTAAGTTGCTGGCCTTTATTGAGATCGGTGAGCAATGGCGCGGCATAATTAAATATTGGCAGCACAAGGCTTCGAACAAGTTGCTCTCTAAGATCACGAGAAACTGAGTGCCTCAGAGACCGAAGTGAATAAAGTGAACCGTGGACTCTCTTTGATACTTCTCTAACCTGAAGGCCCCAGTCAAGGCTTGGTGATATGTGAAGTCCTAGAATTTTCATAGATTTTGAGTAGGGTACGGTAGTGCCCATGAAGTTGAGGGTTGGGATCTGATTGTAATCGATCTTTGAGGTATAGAACTCACTCCCAAGTATCATCACCGTTGTCTTAGTAGGGTTGAGTTTAAGCCCATTATCAGCTGCCCATTCAGCAACGGCGTTTGCATCTTGGGCAATTAGGGCAAGTTTTGTAACTAATCTAATTGGAAGAGCGTGTAAGTAGATCTGGCTATCGTCTGCATATATCATATGAGATGTATGCCGAAGGATTTTGGGAAGATCGTTAATGAATATAAGAAAAAGTAGGGGGCCCAGAACGCTGCCCTGGGGAACTCCTGCA
This sequence comes from Eretmocerus hayati, assembly GCA_029851415.1. Lineage (NCBI taxonomy): Eukaryota > Metazoa > Arthropoda > Insecta > Hymenoptera > Aphelinidae > Eretmocerus > Eretmocerus hayati. The sequence continues at coordinate 76,231,100 of CM056744.1, read as the reverse complement.
TTTATAGGTAGCCATTCGTCGCGAGTTCCGTTATCTAGTCGTACCGCTTGCGAGCGGTTTCTCAGATCACTGGCAAACCATCGTATGACACGGTCAGAACAACCAAAATTTCGAAGTTTTTCTAGGAGTTCAACGTGTAGGATCTTGTCAAACGCTTTTGAGAAATCAAAAGAGACGAGAACAGTTAACATACGTTTATCGATGGAATTTTGCACGTCTTCCAAAACACCCAGGAGAGCTGTCTGAGTGGAGTGACGAGCTCTAAAACCAGATTGGAAAGGATCGATGAGCTTGTTCATAGCCAAACGGGACATGAGTTGTTCATGCACGACTCTTTCCAAGAGTTTCGCAGGCTCAGGAAGCTGCGCAATGGGTCGTGTATCGCTGGGGTCCTTTGGAGACGGGATTTTAGACAGCGGGATGATCGAGGCACGTTTCCAGTCGTCGGAAAAATAGCTCGTTTGCAAGGAGGTATTGAAAACTCCAGTGAGATGAGGAAGTAATGCTGGGAATGCCAGTTTCATCATGGACGAGGATAGTTGGTCAGACCACGCTCCTTTGGAGTTGGCTGTATTGAATGCTCGAACCACGTCATTCTCAGAGATAGACGAGAAATCAAACCCAGGAATATGACTCGGCAGGGGGGAGGAGCAGATTCTATCTATGTCCTCATCTTCCAGGGGAGGTAGTTTTTTTGTCACAGAGGCAGAATGAGAGTTCAAAATTTGACTGCTGAAAAATGCGAAGGGTGAGGTATTGCGCTTATTAGCGATCCCAAATTTGCGGAGAGAGAGAGAGAGAGAGAGAGAGAGAGAGAGAGAGAGACGCACCCACGGAGAGATGGACTACTGGACGACGCAGGCACTGAGCGATCATGGTTGCTTCGGTTCCTATCTAACCAGGTTCAAGAAGAGGACGACCCCAGCATGTCAGTCATGCGGGGACGAATGGGATGACGCCGAACATGCCCTGTTCAAGTGCAGCGACACCCGGAGAGAGCGCGCCGAGCTGGATGAATGGCTGGGTGCTCAACTAACACCTGAGAATCTCGTCCCGTACTTGCTCCGCAACCAGGAGACATGGGATAGACTCACCGGATACATCAAGCTGGTAATGACCCGCAAAGAGGAGAAAGAGAGGGAAGTAAGGCGCCTCGAAGCAGGCGAATTACAGTGACTCTGCCGATTGAAACAGAAGAGGCCCAAATGATTCCAGGAGGAATCTGATGCACTGAAGAGGGAAGAAAGAAGAGAGAAGAAAGAAGAAAGAGAGGGAACAATGAAGAATGAAGATAGAAGATGCCGACAAGTGGCCGAAGAGAGAAGATGGAGAAGAGGAACGCTCGCAATCGAGCGCGAGACATGCCGCTCATCCTGAAGTAATGCTCACGCGGTTCCGGGATGAGATGGTAGATGCAGGTGGATCTCCTTCTTGATTGCCCGATGCTCTAGGTATCGGACACCGAGGGGAGAGGGATATTACACGGCCGGGCCCACCTCAACCCGTGTCCCGCCTGGTATGGCCTGCGTGGGCTATGCGTAGTCCGCGTAAGCTGAACCAGTCCGGTGTCTGGGGAAGGATCCGAGGGATCTTGAGGCAGATTTTGCCCTCTAACCACCTTGAAAAAAAAAAAAAAAAAAAGAGAGAGAGAGCAAAGAGTGGGAAGGTAATAATATTGCGAGACATAGCAATCAGGTGTACAAATGATTATCCCAAGATATAATGATAGATCCTATCGAGGTGACGAACATCACTTTTTCAATTGATATTATTTTGATCCTGGTTTATGAAAATCATCTCTATAACGTTCTTTTTGTAGAATTGAGATCTCGATCTAATATTTTCGTGTTCGATCAATCAAATTTATGATTCAGATTTTTCATACGTAATGATACTACTGAATTTGGATTCTTCATTTTTTGATGTTCATCTATTCTGACTGACAACGCTCTTTTAGTTTCACCCACATAGCTTGCAGGGCAATCTCGACACTGGAATTTATATACAACACCTGTTTTTTCGGATTTACTCAAACTATTTTTTCCCAATCAAATTATTCCTTGGAAGTTCTTATTCATTTCAGGTAGTGTTTGTTACGGGGATTCGTAACGTGCGGGTTCTTTTATACTGCACCTGGGGAGTCCTGACTCGACAGGTAGGTAGGTGGAAATTCGGAAGGGGAATAAATACCAAGGGAATCCCTAGAGCCGCGTTTATCAGTCCGAAAGTACAATTAGGAGAGAGAGACTTCACAAAATACTGGGGTTGATTCTACTTGAAAAGGAGTCCGTCAAGGGCTGAGGTACTCGACTCGGAATGGCGTTAATGAGCGACGTGGTCAGATCGGTAGGTGAGTTCGTACTGAGAACTAGGAGCCCGGTGCGTGATTCTAAGGACGATCGTCGTACGTGACGGGAGCTCGCGGTGTCCTGTGGTTCTAAGAGCTCGAAACGTACTCGACAGAGTCTCATGGTAATCTGCGAACCTAAGCTCCTTGCCAGAGCTTTTGAGTTCTATTCATACTCTCTCAGACTCCGCGTTCCTCCTTCATTCGTGGCTAGGAGAAATGCAGGTGAGGCTCGGCAACACTTGGTCCTTGCACCCCTCGTCTAGACTCGCGGGCGCTACTCGCGGTTTCTCAGAGCTTCTCCTAGCCTCTCGAAGTCTCCGCTTCTCTGTATGCCTATACATCAAGATAAATAGTATATCTATAGCTTACAATACAAGGTACATCTATATGTTAGAATACCAGCTATGCCTATATGGTATACGCATATACTCCCATATGCGGAGTATATATAGAGCTAGTTGGGAACCAACTAGGTTCCTGACATATTCGTATATTATATTTGCTCAGAACATATGAACATTTGTGGAAAAAACCTTCGTGGAACGGGATGCTCACAAATCCTAAGTTGGAATTAGAGGAACTATGAGTGTTTTGTGAATATGAGTTTTGTTTGATTTTTTGGAGTCTACTTCGTATGCATTTATCTATGAGGTCTATGGGATAATCGTTCTGTATGTGAGTTTTTTCCACAAATTTCAGATTTTTCTCATGGAATTTTGGATGTGATAAGGAGATGGCACCCAGCTGAAAATGGGTATGTGTCACAACGCGTGATGCGGCACACGTCCTATCGCGTACTGGGGCGCGTGTTGTAGCGTGTACCACAGTACGGAGTATATATGTCGAAGGAAGCTCGTGTTCCAGCACGCGTCCCAGCACGTGGTAGCGATCCTCTGTAAAAAACACTCATTTGGCCCGCGGGGAAACATGAACGAGTATTAGTATGTAGGAAAGCTACATATATGTAAGTATAGCTTGCATTGCAATACGCGTCCCAATACGCGCTGGAACGCAGGACCCAGCGTGTGTCGGGGCACGTGTCCTAGCACGCGTTGGGGCACGTACTGCGACACGTATTGGGATGCCATACTTGAAGCAACGGTGAATCATCTTTAATTTGCAATAAATATTGAAAATTAGTTCGATAATGTACCCTGATTGCGTCGTATATGTAGAGGTCGGTTTTCGCACAAACGTGTTAAACTATTTAAAAGGTACTATTTAAGACATATTCGCGAGGGGGCGGTGAACGCGACGGATGTCCACGAGTGATATGAGACAAGCTTCTGAAATTTCGTTTCCATGATATCCATCATAAGTGTAGCATGCCCTTCGATGAGATTTGCACAGGTGTTGAATTCATTCTTGCTAACACATTTTTCAAATTTGACGGGAAGTTTTATCAACAAATCGAAGGTAGCCCCATGGGCTCACCAGTCTCGCCCTTGTTTGCAGACATGGTCATGGATGATCTGGAAACGTCTTGTCTAAACAAATTAAGAGAAGTCCATGGGTGTATGCCACTGTTCTATTATAGATATGTTGATGATACAGTCCTATGCGTTAAGAAAGATCAGGTAGACTTAGTCTTAAAAACGTTCAATGAGTACCATCCTAACTTACAGTTCACCCACGAGATTGAGATGGACAATAAGATGAGTTTCCTAGACCTAGTGCTGATCAGGGATAACGAAAAAATCATCACAGATTGGCACCATAAACCGACATCATCGGGCAGAATTCTCAACCATTCCTTTAACCATACCATTCATCAAGAAGAGAACATCATATTCAACTTAGTTGACCGTGCCATCTCCTTATCACATCCAAAATTCCATAAGAAAAATATGAAATTTGTAGAAAAAACTCTCATACAGAACGATTATCCCATAGACCTCATAGATAACTGCATACGAAGTAGACTCCAAAGAATCAAACAAGACTCACATCCACAAAACACTCATAGTTCCTCTAATTTTAACTTAGGTTTTGTGAGCATCCCATTCCACGAAGGTTTTTTCCACAAATGTTCATATGTTCTGAGCAAATATAACACCGGCACACAAAAAAAAAGTATCTGTACTTTTGACCAGACCTACTTTTCTTCATGTATTTTGGCACGCTGAATCCGAATCCGAGGTTGATTTGGCCCGGCTACTTCTTGTTTTCGAGGAAATCGTAAAAATTAGGTGGAAATCGTGGGAATAGTGTGAAACAGCATTACATTTTTGATGAATACCCGTGAATCTACATATTTTGAGCTGAAAACCTGAATAAGGAGGTTTTCGGGGCCGCTGAATACGAATACGGTGTCAGGATACCGATTTTCTCAAATCCAAGATGGCGGTCGGAAAATGGCGGAATGGAAATCTCCGACAACTGCTCAGTTTAACTCCAAAGACTCTTCTCGGGAGTTCATGGTCGTGTTGAGAGATTTTCAGGGTCACTGAACATAAATACAGAGTCAGAATACTGATTTTCTCAGATCCAAGATGGCGGCTTCGAAATGGCGGAATGGAAATTTCCAGAAACTGCTCAGTATATCTTCATGGGTCTCTTCTTGGGGGTTTTTGGGGTCGCTGATGACGAATATGATATCAAAATGATGATTCCGTGGAATCCAGGATAGCGGAGGCGGATCTGGCCCAAATCCCAAGAAGGTAACGGACCCTCAAGCCCCCAAATCCTCGGACCCGGTCGACCTCGAGTTCAGTCCCTTGGTGAAGAGAAGCGAGAGAAGGATCGTGCCCAAATCCTAGGAAAGCAACCAACCCCCAAGCCCCCAAATCCTCGGACCCGGTCACCCTCGAGTTCAGTCCTTTGGTGAAAAGAAGCGGGAGGAGGATCGTGCCCAAATCTTAGGAAGGTAACCAACCCCCAAGCCCCCAAATCCTCAGGCCCGGTCACCCTCGAGTTCAGTCCCTTGGTGAAGAGAAGCGAGAGGAGGATCTTGCCCAAATCCTAGGAAGGGAACCAACCCCCAAGCCCCCAAATCATCGGACCCGGTCACCCTCCAGTTCAGTCCTTTGGTGAAAAGAAGCGGGAGGAGGATCGTGCCCAAATCTTAGGAAGGCAACCAACCCCCAAGCCCCCAAATCCTCAGGCCCGGTCACCCTCGAGTTCAGTCCCTTGGTGAAGAGAAGCGAGAGGAGAATCTTGCTCAAATCCTAGGAAGGCAACCAACCCACAAGCCCCCAAATCCTCGGACCCGGTCACCCTCAAGTTCAGTCCTTTCGTGAGAAGAAGCGAGAGGAGGATCGTGCCCAAATCATAGGAAGGTAACCAACCCCCAAACCCCCCAAATCCTCGAACCCGGTCACCCTCGAGTTCAGTCCTTTGGTGAGAAGAAGCGAGAGGAGGATCGTGCCCAAATCCTAGGAAGGCAACCAACCCCCAAGCCCCCAAATCCTCGGACCCGGTCACCCTCGAGTTCAGTCTTTTGGTAAAGAGAAGCGAGAGGAGAATCTTGCCCAAATCCTAGGAAGGCAACCAACCCCCAAGCCCCCAAATCCTCGGACCCGGTCACCTTCGAGTTCAGTCCCTCGGTGAAGAGAAGCGAGAGGAGGATCTTGCCCAAATCCTAGGAAGGCAACCAACCCCCAAGCCCCCAAATCCTCGGACCCGGTCACCCTCGAGTTCAGTCTTTTGGTAAAGAGAAGCGACAGGAGAATCTTGCCCAAATCCTAGGAAGGCAACCAACCCTCAAGCCCCCAAATCCTCGGACCCGGTCACCCTCGAGTTCAGTCCCTTGGTGAAGAGAAGCGAGAGGAGGATCTTGCCCAAATCCTAGGAAGGCAACCAACCCCCAAGCCCCCAAATCCTCGGACCCGGTCACCCTCGAGTTCAGTCTTTTGGTAAAGAGAAGCGAGGAATTTAGCTTTTATACCTCGGGTGCTTGGCTTCCACCTTCACCCTGGCTTGCCCCCATGGGCGCGGGGCAGGGATACGCCCTGCCAGCGCGTCGGTTTGGAGGGTGGCCAACACCGAGCCAGGCTCGGTGATGACACAGCCCTCCTCCCCGACTACCGAATTCTGGGCTCAGCCCCCAGCACAAGGCCGATGCCCGCCCCTCGGTGGGGGGCTTTGGGACTCGTCTAGGTTCCCTCAGAGCCCAGGGAGTCCCTCGGGATGACGGATGAGTCTTTCGGGCTCGCATTGTTTTCTCGCCCGAGGGCGATCCCAATTTGAGTCCCTAGACTCACCCACTCCCGTGGTGCCGGATGGAGATGTGCGGTCTCCTCGCTCCGACGGGCGATAACTGAGGCCGAGGGGTCGTCACACCCCAGGGATGAGGCGCCATGCCCCAACCCCCCTTGCCGTTTTCGGGAGAAGTCAAAGCGCCGAGCACCAGTCTCGGAGCCAGTCTTCTCCCTACTGGCTTCGGGCCTAAGCCCGGGTACGGTGTCCCAGTAACTGGGGCCGGAGGGTCGTCACACCCCGGGACATATCATCCCCCTTGCGGTCGTAAAGAGAAGCGAGAGGAGAATCTTGCCCAAATCCGGGGTATAGGAAGCCCATACTGGGCTTCTTACACCCTGCATCGTAAATCACTGATTCGTGCCTGCCATGACGGCAATAGCGCCTTCACCCAGGGACTTGGCCAGACGGAGCTGTTGTCCACCGTCACCACGAGGAGGTGCCCTGGTTACAGGCACTCATCAGTGGTTCGACTTATGGGCCTTGACCTAATAGGTCGATTTTCCGCTGTCACTCCGAAGGAGTGCCCAGGTTACAGGCATGAATCAGTGCTTTACGATTCACAGGAGTATATCTCAGATATTGCTGGGAGGGAATCTAGTTCGGAAGCTCCCACTTTAGTAAGGGTAGGAGAACAACTTCGTAGCCCGAGAACCCTCTCCTGTATACTTGAGATTCATACTTCACTTGTGGGAGGCGCCCGACGCCACCTGGTGGTAGCGCTGCAAACTAAGGCGGCTCTCGGCGGGGAGAGGGTAGTTTGGAGCAGGAGTCGGACTTTCGCAGTAATGGAACTTCATTTAAGATTAGCCCTATGCTGGCTGGCTGGAAGAGTGGCGAGCTCCGAGCCATCGTGTGGCTGGACGTCGAGCGAAGACTGGCCGTCTAGCGCCCGTTGCGTATCAAGGGAGGGCTCAGCTTGAGACGGAATAGGCTAGTGAGTTTGTAAGCTTGGGGCTTTGTTGATCAAGTTATGGGTTTGAAAATGTCACTTCTAGTGACCAGAGTATTCAGCTCAAGACGGAGTAGGTTTGTGGGTTTAGGAGCTTGGGAATTTGTTGCCTACCTAGAATTTGGGTAAGATCCTCCTCTCGCTTCTCTTTACCAAAGGACTGAACTCGAGGGTGACCGGGTCCGAAGATTTGGGGGCTTGGGGGTTGGTTGCCTTCCTAGGATTTGGGCAAGATTCTCCTCTCACTTCTCTTTACCAAAGGACTGAACTCGAGGGTGACCGGGTCCGAGGATTTGGGGGCTTGGGGGTTGGTTGCCTTCCTAGGATTTGGGCAAGATTCTCCTCTCGCTTCTCTTTACCAAAGGACTGAACTCGAGGGTGACCGGGTCCGAGGATTTGGGGGCTTGGGGGTTGGTTGCCTTCCTAGGATTTGGGCAAGATTCTCCTCTCGCTTCTCTTTACCAAAGGACTGAACTCGAGGGTGACCGGGTCCGAGGATTTGGGGGCTTGGGGGTTGGTTGCCTTCCTAGGATTTGGGCAAGATTCTCCTCTCGCTTCTCTTTACCAAAGGACTGAACTCGAGGGTGACCGGGTCCGAGGATTTGGGGGCTTGGGGGTTGGTTGCCTTCCTAGGATTTGGGCAAGATTCTCCTCTCGCTTCTCTTTACCAAAGGACTGAACTCGAGGGTGACCGGGTCCGAGGATTTGGGGGCTTGGGGGTTGGTTGCCTTCCTACGATTTGGGCACGATCCTCCTCTTGCTTCTTTTCACCAAAGGACTGAACTCGAGGGTGACCGGGTCCGAGGATTTGGGGGCTTGTAGGTTGGTTGCCTTCCTAGGATTTGAGCAAGATCCTTCTCCCGCTTCTCTTCACCCGAGTACTGAGCTCGAGGTAGACCGGGTCCGAGGATTTGGGAGCTCAAGGGTCCGTTGCCTCCTTAGGATTTGGGCCAGATCCTCCTCCGCTATCCTGGATTCCACGGAATCATCATTTTGATATCTTATTCGTGATCAGCGACCCCAAAAACCCCCAAGAAGAGACCCATGAAGATATACTGAGCAGTTTTTGGAAATTTCCATTCCGCCATTTTGAAGCCGCCATCTTGGATCTGAGAAAATCAGTATTCTGACTCTGTATTTATGTTCAGTGACCCCGAAAATCTCTCAACACGACCATGAACTCCCGAAAAGAGTCTTGGGAGTTAAACTGAGCAGTTGTCGGAGATTTCCATTCCGCCATTTTCCGACCGCCATCTTGGATTTGAGAAAATCGGTATTCTGACACCGTATCCGTATTCAGCGGCCACAAAAACCCCCTTATACAGGTCTTCAGCTCAAAATATGTAGATCCACGGGTATTCATCAAAAATGTAATGCTGTTTCACACTATTCCCACGATTTCCACCTAATTTTTACGATTTCCTCGAAAACAAGAAGTAGCCGGGCCAAACCGACCTCGGATTCGGATTCAGCGTGCCAAAATACATAAAGAAAAGTAGGTCTGGTCAAAAGTACAGATACTTTTTTTTTCGTGAGCCGGTGTAATATACGAACACTACCTAAAATGAATAAGAACTTCCAAGAAATAATTCGATTGGGAAAAGATAGTTTAAGTAAATTGGAAAAGACAGGTGTTGTATATAAAATTCAGTGTCGAGATTGCCCTGCAAGCTACGTGGGTGAAACTAAAAGAGCGTTGTCAGTCAGAATAGATGAACATCAAAAAATGAAGAATCCAGATTCAGTAGTATCATGACATATGAAAAATCTAAATCATAAATTTGATTGATCGAACACGGAAATATTAGATCAAGATCTCAATTTAACAAAAAGAACGTTATCAGAGATGATTTTCATAAACCGAGTTCAAAATAATATCAATTTAAAAAGTGATGTTCGTCACCTCGATAGAATCTATCATGATATCTTGGGATAATCATTTGTACAGCTGATTGCTATGTCTCACAATATCATTACCTTCCCACTCTTTGCTCTCTCTTTCTCTCTCTCTCTCATCTCTCCCGTTCCCTCCCTCCCTCCTTTCCACTGTTTCCACTCTTCCCCTCTATATATCCTTCCATCTCGCTTTCCTATTTTCTGTCTCTTTCTATCCATTGGCACTCACCTGTATGTTGCGCGAATGACTCTCGATAGATGTAATATGTGTGTGATGTATGACAAGTAGACTACAAACATTAGTCTACGAAATTGAAGACGTTTTATACAATGTAAACTTTCTTCAAAGAATTATCCATCAAGGTCTTACTATATTCCTATGTTATGAGTTCTAAAATGAAAAATCTGTAAACCATTTGATTGTTAAAATTCAGTGTGTCATTGTGTGGATTTTATTTCCAGCCTGATGAGGTCAACAAAAATAGTTGACGAAACGTAGCAAATATACTGATTCGCAATGTATCGTTGCTGTAACATCATTGCACGATTCCCCATTGTCCTCCGAGATCGAGTCAAGGCAACAAGATATATTCATGAAAAAAGGGACGATTCAAGAAACTGTGATAATTTGATGATAGCTAACATTGTCACGAATAATTGGATTCCTGAACCCCAACACTCCTTGATTACCCGTGTCTGGAGTCTTTGCTGAACAACTGTCATCGTTTCTATTCGAAGCTGAAGTTATCTAGAATTTTAGATACAATTACACCATTCAGAGTGACAGAACTTGGGCTCATCCCATTTTCGAACGCAGAGAAGATTCTAGCTTCCTTTTGGGTGGCGTCTCAGCTGGTGATTTTGCGAGCATTCTGACACCAAGAACATGTAAACTACTGCTCGACTCGGCAAGTCGACCTCCGAATTCCTTATTGAATGTAGTCAGGCCATACATTATTGTCTCGACTCCAGCGTATTTCCGTCGAAGATCGGAAAATTTTTTCAGGAAAACTGTTTTTTTTTATCAATGCATTCAATACCTCATACGAGGATTATTAGCAATACAAACTCATGTACATATAGATATTCACATACATATTCACTTATACACACATATTTTTGGAACTTATGGGAGAAGCATGATTAGTACATATTTATATATTCAGTTCACAATTTCTCAAAAATTTCATTACTGATTGACATGCTTCAATATTGGGTTCAAAGATTAACATCCTCATGCTTAGAGGCAGAGTCAGATTCAAATCATGGAGCTCTTTCATCATTATGGCACGATGGCATTCATAAAGAGAACACTGCCATAAAACATGGTCAATGTCCTGATCTGCTTCTTTGCATATACATTTTGGGTTTTCAATGAAACTGACGCGATGCAACGATGCAGCCAGATTGTAATGATCAGCTCTTCATCGACTTATCGTAGTGATAAAAGATCGAGCTAATTTTTTTTGCGATACCATGGAACTCTACTATCCTCATAAAATGCTTTAAAATAAGTCTTCCCTGTACTCTTGCCTTCTTGTCTCAAAAAAGCATCTGTTTGTGTATACATCTCTATTCTAAATTCTGAAAATTAATCAGTATTAGGAATGGTACTAGAATCTAGCGACTCAGTTACAGTCGCCGCTTTCGCTATTGCATCTGCAGATTCGTTTTGAGAAATTCCTACATTTGCAGGTATCCACAAGACTGTTATTTTTTCGTCACTCAACTTGTTTCTTGTGAATTTTAGATACTTATTCTCAATATCTAATATGATCCTACTAGTTTTGACGTCGATGTTCTACTACAAAGGGCTCGCAGTGCACTAATTGAATCTGAAAATATTATAACATTTCTGTCTCTGTGTTGTAAGCGAAGTCCATGCACAAACTAATTGCTGTGCATTCAGCTGAGGATATTGACGCATTCAATACAGTACTCGACTGCAATTGAATCCCCAACTGATCACAAACACACGCGGAGCCAACAACGTTATTACTGAGAATTTTACTGTCATCAGAGAACGAAGCTATGGCTTTAAATTCTTCAACATATTCACAAACAAGCTCATCTGGATCGTTCGCTACCTGCAACATTCGTCCGAATCTGATATCCACTGGCAAAACAGAAGTAATTGTTTCATACTCATAGGAGTACGAATTGTATTGATTTGTCGTTTCAATCAAATCCTTCTCAATCATTACATTTTTAATGCATTCTTCACTTATACTCGTTTTCTTTCTGGCTCTTTGTAAAAATTTCTCATGTATTGCGTGGATTAGATCAACCGGTAGGGAACTTGAATTGGACAGTGTTGTGCAAAAAAAATCGGTTTCCTAATAATCGGCTACCTTCTTCCAAAGGTTGCAATTCAGATTCAGCTAGTAAAATATTCGTGGGATTTGAGCAGCGATATCCTAAAGCCGATCTCATTGCGGAGAACTGGATTCTTTCCAGTTTCTTGATCATTATTTTCTGAAGAGGGAAGTAAATGAAACAACCGTAGTCTATCACGGATCTGATGTAGCTCTCATATATAGATATGAGGGTAGTAGGGTCAGATCCCCACCACGTGCCACATAAAAATTTTATCATGTTCAATGATCTGTTGCATTTCTGCGGTACTGCATTAACCTGTCGTTCTAATGACAATTTGTAGTCAGAAATAACTCCCAAAAATCGAGCACTTCCACTAGAACTTATCGTACATTCATCTATCTGTATCGAGACTTCTCCAGGGTTGACATTTTTCCGGTTGAAAAATACTAGTATAGTCTTGTTCGATCCTAAGGCCAGCCCTATTTCAGCCAGCTCGTTTCTTATGATAACAATACTATTTCCTGAATGTACCTTTTCAATAATGAGATTCGGAACAACGCTGTGAAGCGTAATGTCATCTGCGGAAGAGGAGATATTGATACCTTCCGGCAGATTGGCGCCAATTCATCTGGGGCAAATGATATAAAGAAGTGGACTCAATACTCCACCATGGGGAACTCCCTTACAAACTATTGTATACTCTTCATTCAATTTAGAGAAAATATGCCTGTCATGAGTAAGGAATCTGATGACATGAATAAATCTTGTTGAACATCCTATGTGAGCCAATTTTTCCAGCAAAATGTATACATTTACATCATCAAATGTACCTTCAACGTCTAGAAATGCGGCCAGGACACCCTTATTCTCAAGAAAAGCGTTCTCAATTGATAGGTTCAGAATGACTAAATTATCAATGCATGATTTCCCTTTTCGGAAGCCGGACTGGCTTTCCAGTAGCAGTCTGAAGTGCCCGACATACCATTGGAGTTTATTTTCAACCAGAGTTTCGAATAGTTTCATGACACAAGAGGACATTTTTATGGGTCTCATACTTCTCCCATCTGGCTTTTCGATGAAATGTACAAGAGATTCCTTCCAATTCATTGGAAATGAGCTGTTAGAATACATACCATCAAAGATGTCGAGCGAAAGCAGTTTGTACTTGATGAGCAGATTTATCAATAGTTTGTTATCAATCCCGTCTGGACCTGGCGATGCTTTGATTTTTCTGGATTCAAGTGCTACGCTGAATTCAAGGGAACTAAATGGAGTATCAAAGAATTCATTTTCATGTGATTCGGGAATACATGACGGATCAGCCGAAACCCATGGTGGACTTATTTTGTTCAAAGCATTCGTTAGGCTTTCCTCTTTGAGGTGTGAATGTTGAACTTGGTGGAGTGGTCTGAGCTCAGCCCATTTATTTTTGAACGCTTCACATCTGTTCCAAACATATGAGGGATTTGGACGGAAATTAAGGCTCTCTGCAAATTCCTTGAGGAAGTCTTTCTTGCCAATGCACAATTTTTTTTTGTATGCAATGAGATCACCTAATTTCTAAGTGTACTCCCATTCGGAGTAGGAAGCCTCTCTCAGTCTTTTTATTCTATCGCAATCTGCATCCCACCACGAGACCGGATTAGGAGGTCGAAAAAAACGATTTCTTCTCCTTGGGGTAGATTTTTCTACTGCAGATTTTAAAACATCAACGAAAAAGTTATACTTCTCACAAGGGGCAAGATTGTCATACTCTGTTGAGAGAGAAGAGGAATAATTAGTTTCCAAATCCTCTAAGAGCTTCGTCCAATCAGTTTTGATCGAAGTGATTTTGAACGTTCTTTTGTGGTATATGCTCTTCTCAGCTACCAAATCTATGAATATTAGATAGTGATCCGATCCCCATGTTTCATCACAGACGTGTACTTCAAGTTAGTCAGAAAGATTTGTCGACGAGGAGACTAGATCAAGATTAGATTCTTTTCCGCTCTTCAAGTCTACACGTGTAAAGGTGTGAGTATTATGACGAAAGAGATCATTTCTTTCTAAGGCTATTTCTAACCTCTGCCCGTTAGTGTCAGTAGTCTTACCATTCCATATCGCATTGTGTGCATAGAAATCCCCCACCATAATAGTATGATCATTGCTATTAACATTACTCAAAATTCAATCCCATTGCGTTTGGCTAAGAGTGAAATTAGGTGCTCTATAGCACACAATAATATCGAGGCTTCGCTGTATTTTCCCGAGTAAAAAGAAATCATATATGACAATATATGGCCATATATGGCCATACATCGTCACCCATATATGGTCATATATGGCCGAATATAGTGTGGACATATATGGCCATATATAGCCATACATGGTCATGTATGGTTATAGATGATCATGGGAGTAAATTCAATAGCTGGCTACGGTGATTGAACGTGGCAAGAGGCTCACTTTGATCGGATCCGAAAGTAGGATATTAGCCCGGTCTCTGCGAGGGTCTCCGGGAGACCTTTTGTTGGTCCGTTGGAAATAGCGAGGTGACAGGTGACTGCGCTAATGTGGAGGGGGTTTGTTCCTAAAAAGTTCCCGCCCAAGGTGGACATTGTGCGTTTTCTCAAAGCGGAGGTATGAATTTTCAAGATCATTGAATCTTAGGAGGTAAATTTACGTCGTGCTCTAGTACCAGGGTGCTCATTCAAAAACTTCTTCGATGTAAAGTTAGATAAAGTTGAGGTGGGCAATCTAGATTTGATTAGAATTGGCAAAGTTGGGGGAGAAAGGTCGATTTTCGTTGGGAAAGGGGTAGAATGACTATTTTTCGTCAAAAACTCGAAAAAAACGCGCTTAGTCAAACTATTATATGAACACTTTTTTGTCTATCCTTGCAAGATCTTTTAATGTGTAGTCGAGTGTTTCTTCTTCAGAGATACGTCTTTCTGTGATATTGTCCTTGCAGCAAGCGTAAACGTTAGTTCCGTGGCTTGTGGGCTCGAAAATGATGCGTTTGACCAAAACTTCACTAGGATTATGTTTTGTTTATCTCAAAGGTCTTTCAATTCAGGCTCATGTACCTTTTACCGTGAGTGACACATTTCTGGGATATTGACCTTGCACTTGTGGTCGATAGAAGTCGCAAACGTCGTTTGGCACGTAGCTATGGAATATTGCTCTGGATCGAGATTTGACGTGAACACACTTCTATTCATCTTCTAAAGACCTTTTAATTTGTATTCGGGTGTTTTCACTCAGCAATGCACCATTCTTGAGATGTTGGACTTGCAATATGTGGAAACGGTAGTTCCAAACCTGTTTCGGCGTGCACCTAGAGAATGATGCGCTCGATCAAATTTTTATAGGAACAATTGTTTGTTTACCGTTGCAAGATCTTTCATCATTCGAGTATTCTTTCGGGAAGGCGTCGTTCCTGAGATATATGCCTTGCAGCATTTCGAAACAGTTTTTCCGAACCTGACTCGGCGTTCAACTCGAGAATGGTGCCCTCAATCAAAAATTTACTATGATTTCGTTCTGTTCATCTTTCAAAGGTCTTCCAACTCAGGCTCATGTACTTTTTACCATAAGTGACGCATTTCAGGGATATCGACCTTACATTCGTGGTCGATACAGGTCACGAACGTGTTTTGGAACATGACTACGCTGTAAAAAATTTATAGTCAGTATTTCAAGCACTGATTGATTTTTGTCTACAAACACTGTACTTGAATCGATTTTTCAACCACGTGGTTGAAAAATCGATTCAGCAATGAATTTCAAGCACGTGGTTGAAATCAAATAACGCGTCTGATTGACTGTCTTGATGTATTTCAGCATACATAAATTTCATTCCAGCTTGAAATCTGTAAATCTATTTTGGCACCCAGTGGTCCCGCGGAAATCAACATTGAGCTATGTGATACGATATTTTGGCATATCGTATCACATAGCTAAATGGCTTTGAACTGCACGGTATCCTCTCAAATTCTGCCCAGAAATCATAGCCAATGACCAGGGTTTCAGTGATGCGGGTCACCGATCAGCCGAACAAATCGACGTACAAGAGTTGATTATGTCGATGGCCCAGACTGAAGAGGAACTATCTGAAAACGTAAGACTTGAAAGGAACTATCAAGAAATGTTTGCTTAACCCTTAGCTGGCACACTTCTGCCACATTTTCATCCAAATGAGCTGAAAATTTAACTGAGATATCTCGAGATGGAGTCAATTCAAGAAAGAAGTAGCGCAAGAGTAGATCTTGGAAAAAAAGTATTTATTCTGAGCGATATATTTCGACGCATGGATTGAGCATTTTTATTCTCCCCTAATATTCCGGAATGAAGACCTCCATTGGAAGATCGATCGGTGTACTATTATTTTCTCATATCTACTTGATCTTGAGATGTTTCAAGTAAATTTTCAGCTCATTCCATTGAAAATTGCGTCCTTTAGAATATTTTCAGTGAAAAGGCCTTTTTAGCAATTTTTTGCAATAATTCATTAATTGCAACAAAATGCACTCAAAAATAGCGCGCGTAGCTGGCACACCTGGGTGTCGAACACCTAGTTGGTTTTTGGCTCGGCTGTGGCGGAGCAGCGAGCGCGCTAGAACTGGCGCTCTGTGCGCGGTCGGTAAGTGGCAAGTCTTGACTACCAACAGAGATCACTATAAACCCAGGGAACTTTGAATTACGAGCGTGGCGTACTCATGAAGGAGGCCTTGGGTGGACTCCACCCAAATGTGCCAGCCGAGGGTTAAAAGGAACTATCTGGACATGTCTGATTTGAGAGGAACTATCTGAAAATGTCTGTTTTAGAAAGGAACTATCTTAAATTTTTGGCTGAAAGGAATTATCTGAAAATTTTTGTTTTAAAAAGGAAATATCTGTGAATTTCTGGTTCAAAAGGAACTGTCTGTACATGTTTGGTTGAAAGGAACTATCTGGGTTTGTCTGATCTAGAGGGAACTATCTGAAAATTTATGTTTCAGAAAGGAACTATCTCTTAATTTTTGGCTAACAGGAACTATCTGGAATCGTAAGAGTTGAAAGGAACTATCTGAATTTGTATAATTCAGAAGAAACTATCTGTAAATTTTTGGTTACTCTTAAACCAGAGATTCACAGATAGTTCCTTTCTGGTACAAAAACTTCCAGATAGTTCCTTTTAAATCAGACAAATCCAGATAGTTCCTTTCAACCAAACATTTACAGACAGTTCCTTTTGAACCAGAAATTCACAGATATTTCCTTTCTAAAACAAAAATTTCCAGATAATTCCTTTTAGCCGAAAATTGAAGATAATTCCTTTTTAAGAAAGACATTTTCAGATAAATCCTCTCAAATCAGACATGTCCAGATAGTTCCTTTCAACCCTCGGCTGGCACACTTGAGTGGAGTCCACCCAAGGCCTCCTTCATGAGTACGCCATGCTCGTAATTCAAAGTTTCCCGGGTTCATAGTGACCTCTGTTGGTAGTCAAGACTTGCCACTTACCGACCGCGCACAGAGCGCCAGTTTTAGCGCGCTCGCTGCTCCGCCACAGCCGAGCCAAAAACCAACTAGGTGTTCGACACCCAGGTGTGCCAGCTACGCGCGCTATTTTTGAGTGCATGTTGTTGCAATTAATGAATTATTGCAAAAAATTGCTGAAAAGGCCTTTTCACTGAAAATATTCTAAAGGACGCAATTTTCAATGGAATGAGCTGAAAATTTACTTGAAACATCTCAAGATCAAGTAGATATGAGAAAAGAATAGTACAGCGATCGATCTTCCAATGGAGGTCTTCATTCCGGAATATTAGGGGAGAATAAAAATGCACAATCCATGCGTCGAAATATATTGCTCAGAATAAATACTTTTTTTCCAAGATCTACTCTTGCGCTATTTTTTCCTTGAATCGACTCCATCTCGAGATATCTCAGTTAAATTTTCAGCTCATTTGGATGAAAATTGCGCCCTCTAGAATTTTTTTAGTGGAAAAGGTGATTTTTTGCATTTTTTTGGACATTTGTATTTTTCAAAATCTTTCATTTGACCTTGGCAACTATGTCGGTACAGTGATCCATTCAAAACATTTCAAAGAGGCTACAGAAAAATTCTGAAACCGAAAGATTGATTATAGTAGCCACAGCATTAATTTTTCGTCGTGGGTGTAATCCACCCAGGTGTGCCAGCTATGTTATGTGGCAGAAGTGTGCCAGCTAAGGGTTAAGCAAACATTTCTTGATAGTTCCTTTCAAGTCTTACGTTTTCAGATAGTTCCTCTCCAGTCTGGGCCATCGACATAATCAACTCTTGTACGTCGATTTGTTCGGCTGATCGGTGACCCGCATCACTGAAACCCTGGTCATTGGCTATGATTTCTGGGCAAAATTTGGGAGGATACGGTGCAGTTCAAAGCCATTTAGCTATGTGATACGATATGCCAAAATATCGTATCACATAGCTCAATGTTGATTTCTGCGGGACCACTGGGTGCCAAAATAGATTTACAGATTTCAAGCTGGAATGAAATTTATGTATGCTGAAAAACATCAAGACAGTCAATCAGACGCGTTGTTTGATTTCAACCACGTGCTCGGAATTCATTGCTGAATCGATTTTTCAACCACGTGGTTGAAAAATCGATTCAAGTACAGTGCTTGTAGACAAGTTTCAATCAGTGCTTGAAATACTGCCTATAAATTTTTTACAGCGTAGTCATGTTCCAAAACACGTTCGTGACCTGTATCGACCACGAATGTAAGGTCGATATCCCTGGAATGCGTCACTTATGGTAAAAAGTACATGAGCCTGAGTTGGAAGACCTTTGAAAGATGAACAGAACGGAATCATAGTAAATTTTTGATTGAGGGCACCATTCTCGAGTTGAACGCCGAGACAGGTTCGGAACAACTGTTTCGAAATGCTGCAAGGCATATATCTCAGGAACGACGCCTTCCCGAAAGAATACTCGAATCATGAAAGATCTTGCAACGGTAAACAAACAATTGTTCCTATAAAAATTTGATCGAGTGCATCATTCTCTAGGTGCATGCCGAGACAGGTTTGGAACTACCGTTTCCACATATTGCAAGTCCAATATCTCAAGAATGGTGCATTGCCGAGTGAAAACACCCGAATACAAATTAAAAGGTCTTTAGAAGATGAATAAAAGTGTGTTCACGTCAAATGTCGATCTAGAGCAATATTCCATAGCTACGTGCCAAACGACGTTTGCGACTTCTATCGACCACAAGTGCGAGGTCAATATCCCAGAAATGTGTCACTCACGGTAAAAGGTACATGAGCCTGAATTGAAAGACCTTTGAGATAAACAAAACAAAATCCTAGTGAAGTTTTGGTCGAACGCACCATTTTCGAGCCCACAAGCCACGGAGTTTACGCTTGCTGCAAGGACAATATCACAGAAATGACGTATCTCTGGTGCAGAAACACTCGACTACAAATAAAAAGATCTTGCAAAGATAGGCAAAAAAGTGTTCATATAATAGTTTGATTAAGCGCGTTTTTTTCCGAGTTTTTGACGAAAAATTGTCATTCTACCCCTTTCCCAACGAAAATCGACCTTTCTCCCCCAACTTTGCCAATTCTCATCAAATCTAGATTGCCCACCTCAACTTTATCTAACTTTACATCGAAGAAGTTTTTGAATGAGCACCCTGGTACTGGAGCACGACGTAAATTTACCTCCTAAGATTCAATGATCTTAAAAATTTATAGCTCCGCTTTAAAAAACGCACAATGTCCACCTTGGGCGGGAACTTTTTAGGAACAAACCCCCTCCACATTGGTGCAGTCAACTGTCACCTCGCTATTTCCAACGGACCAACAAAAGGTCTCCCGGAGACCCTCGCAGAGACCGGGCTAATATCCTACTTTCGGATCCGATCAAAGTGAGCCTCTTGCCACGTTCAATCACCGTAGCCAGCTATTGAATTTACTCCCATGATCATCTATAACCATACAAGACCATGTATGACTATATATGGCCATATATGTCCACACTATATTTGGCCATATATGACCATATATGGGTGACGATATATGGCCATATATGGCCATATATGGTCATATATGATTCCTTTTTACTCGGGTTTGTGAGACTGATCCCACCAAGTTCAACTGTTCTTGAAGGAGACCTGATCCAGTTCAATTCAACAAAAGCAAGATTGTTTCGAATCAGAATGAGTATGCCGCCTCCCTTCAAATTTATTTTATCTTTTCAAAAAGCAATAAAGATCAGGGATCTCGTATTTGCCTCCAGGTTTAAGCCACGACTCGACACAAATAAAAATATCAACATTCCGTAGTGAATTTTCTAATTCTTTCATCGTATGCGAGATGCCCCTCGCATTCCAGTATATAATTTTGATATTTTTCCGACTCTAGCCATTTCCAAACAGAGAATCCAGATGATAAAAGTATGGCTCCAATTCGTATCCATCTCGAATCAACAGAAAAATCCTGTTCATCTACACCTATATCGTTATCAATTTTTTCTTCGATCCGAGTTATTATTCGCGTGATTCTATTCTCAATATTCTTATTCACTATCAAGTTTTCAATCAACGAGAGTTCTTCTATAGCATCTAACGGATCCTGTGTATATTTACGCACAATCTCAATGAGATTAGACTTACCCTTACACTCATGAATGAAATTAGCCATGAAATCTATATTCAGCGATCCTTGGGAAGGATCTGGCTGCAGAGAATCAGCTGCTATACGTAGTTGCTCCTTGATGATATCACCGGATTAACGTTCGATATTATGACTCTCTTCGTTCTTGATATAAGAGACCGGGCAGTCAGTGAGCGGTTACCTATGTTAATTTCATTTTATTCTATTTTTATTGAACATACGGTCAATATGACCTTTTATATTTTTACATAACTACTTTGTCAGCAAGGTGGCTATTTCTAATTCATAATAAATTATCAATTCCTCAATGTAACTCACAATAATACAATCAGATTCATTAAGTGTGTACATGCCATAACCGGGATGTGGGAAAAAATTTGTATTTTGAAACGAGTTAGTTGTAGAAATTCGTAATAGCTGTCGGAATTTGTAACTTTTGATAAAAATATGATTCTTAATCATTACATTTGAAATGTTTGGAAGCGGGTGCCAACTTCACACGCGTAATGTTTTACCTTCCAACCATTACATAACAAACACGTATTTATTATGTAATGATTATTGTTTCGCCATGAAGGTTATGTGTTGAATTTGCACGTGGTGTTGTGATTTGTGCAGTTCCTTCACATATAGTGATTCTCGTTCTGTTTTTTGGCTCTCTCTTCTCGTAATCTTACCGCGGAGCCCCGCAGGAAGAAGAGTGTAATAACGCCATCTCACAGAACAAGGGATCATAACCATGTGTTATCAAATAAAAAAAAAATAACCATGTGTTACGCACACAAAAGCACAACTTCCACACCAATACGGGTGCCTCTACATACGTGTGGAAGTTGTGCGTTAGTAGTGGAGAGTCGTATCTTATACGGACATCAACGGATAGACCCCCTCCTTCTGAAATTGTGTGTGACAACCAGACCATGGGCGTTCGCGTACGATACTGAAGTGATTTGGATTTGCGAACGCGAATTCGCGTGTGACTACCAAAGCATGGATATTGGCGTACAAGCCAAATCATGCTGATTCGCGTACGTTACCTGAATGATGCCGATTCGGGTACGCATGTCCTCGTGTGGCCACCAAATCATGGAAATTCGCGTAGGCTATCGGTTATGATGTTGGCTTATAAAATTTGTGCGTGATCACCCAACTATGGATATCCACTCTTGCTACTAGGGATACAGATTCGCGTACGCTACACAAGTGATTCGAATCCTCGTTTGCCAATTGAAAGTGTGACTACCGAACCATGCATATTCGCTCAATTTCCCAGGAAAAATTTGATACTAGAATTCGCGTACGTGAATAAGTGAATGCGACAACTTTTCCTGGTATTCGCGTGTCATCACCAGACCATGAGCACTCGCGTACGCTACCCGAGTGAACCATGTTCGCTTACGCGAATACACAAATCAAAAGACTTCTCCTCAAATTTGTACGTGCCTCACTCATCGTGGATCTTCGCGTACGCTACTAGCGATGCAGATTTGCTAACGCGGAGGCACCTATGGAACTTAACTGCAACTTGCGGGTATCTACCAAATCAGAAATATCCACCTACGCTGCTGGGCATGTTAGCGAATCTGCATTGCTAGTAGCGTACGCGAAGATCCACGATGAGTGAGGCACGTACAAATTTGAAGAGAAGTCTTTTGATTTGTGTATTCGCGTAAGCGAACATGGTTCACTCGGGTAGCGTACGCGAGTGCTCACTGTCTGGTGATGACACGCGAATACCAGGAAAAGTTGTCGCATTCACTTATTCACGTACGCGAATTCTAGTATCAAATTTTTTCTGGGAGATTGAGCAAATATGCATTGTTCGGTAGTCACACTTTCAATTGGCAAACGAGGATCCGAATCACTTGTGTAGCGTACGCGGATCTGTATCCCTAGTAGCAAGAGTGGATATCCATAGTTGGGTGATCACGCACAAATTTTATAAGCCAACATCATAACCGATAGCCTACGCAAATTTCCATGATTTGGTAGCCACCCGAGGACATGCGTACCCGAATCGGCATCATTCAGGTAACGTACGCGAATCAGCATGATTTGGCTTGTACGCCAATATCCATGCTTTGGTAGTCACACGCGAATTCGCGTTCGCAAATCCAAATCACTTCAGTAGCGTACGCGAACGCTCATGGTCTGGTTGTCACACACAATTTCAGAAGGAGGGGGTCTATCCGCTGATATCCGTATAAGATTCCGTCATTCTTTTCAGAACGTACGCAGATATCCATGGTATGGGGAACATGCGTGACTTCGCGTAGGCGAATCTGCATTTCTTGTAGCGTACGCGAGAATCCATCATTAGTCAGTAATGCGCGAATTTCAGGAAAATCCCTCACATTTTTGAATTCGCGTACGCGAAACGCATAACATTCACTTCGGTAGCGTACGCGAATGCTCATGGTCTAGTGATCATTCGCAAACACCAGGAGGAGTTGCCACATTCGCTTATACAAGAGCGAATTTATTATCCTGTTCCTGGGAGCTTGGGCGGATACCATTGGTTCACTAGCCACACGCGTGATTCAGTTGGAGTACTCCATGCATTCGCGCACGTCAATCTGCACCCCTAGTAGCGTACGCGAATATCCCTAGTTGGTTGGTCACGTAAAATGTTCAGGAGGAGTCCATTATTCTGCGTATTCGCGTACGCGAATACGCGAATGATCATGGTTTGGTGGTCACACATTCAAGGGGAGGTGCACCCCTAATTCTCAAGTCTGGTATGAAAAATCAGGGGGGTTGGAGATTCTGATTCATGAGTATTTTTTCGATCTAAAAACGATGGCTTAGTCACATTTTCGGAAAAATAATACGTTATCCATTCGTATTTCCGGGTTCGCGTACAATTGGCCAGATCACCGAACCCATACGACATTGCGTTCAAAACCACAGAAAGCACACCAGAAAAATTCTGCAGACCGATCCATCGATTCCTGTCAGACCATGCCGATTTTCGGGTTGTCTATACGGCCGGACTCGCGTACGCGAAAAGAGAGTTCTGGTGGACGACGCATGTCACGTCTTCGCCGAAAAAATCCCTAGGAAATCCGTCGCGTACGCGAAAGACCGCGGGCCCTGGGCCCAGCCTTCGCGTACGCGAAAGGGCCCATTCTTCGCGTACACGAAAATTTTCGGAAAGTCGCCTCGCAAAAATCTTCGCGTACGCGAACCGGAAAATTTTTCGCGTACGCGAGGATGGGCTCCCTTCGCGTACGCGAAAAATTTTCCGATTCGCGCACGCGAAGATTTTTGCGGGGTGACTTTCCGAAAATTTTCGCGTACGCGAAGGGAGCCCATCTTCGCGTACGCGAAGACTTTGCAAGGTGTCGGTCCGAATATGGAGAAAAAGCACATTTTCGTGTACGACAAGCACATTTTCGTGTACGCGAAGGAAGAAGCCTTTGCGTACGCGAAGAATCCCTGATTTCGCATAAACGACAATGGCGTGGAATTGATTCTCGCTTCAAAACGAACTACGAGGGCGAAGGGAGCCCATTCTTTTCCTACGCGAAGACTTTGCGAGGTGCGCATCCAAAAATTTTCGCGTACGCGAAGGCTTTGCAGAGCGCCGTTTCAAAAATCTTCGCGTACGCGAAGGAGCCATCATTTCGCGTGCGCGAAGATTTTGCAAGTCTGGAAATTCTGAGTGGAAAATGACTGGTGGGGCTGCTTCACAAAATTCCCTGCATCAAATGCTATGAGCGCAAGCGTATGCGCGTACGCTTGCGCTTGGAGCATTTGATGCAGAGAATATCATGAAGCAGCCTTAGCAGTCGTATTTTACTTGGAATTTTGACAAGTGAAGAGTTATTGATGATTGTTGGGCCCCGAGTGACATGATCAAGCCAAAAAATTAAATTCTTTCATCTTTTCCCTTAAACAAATAGAGAAAAACATCAGCGGTGGCCGCGCGAGCCTTTTCGGAAGGAAATCCAGGTTGAGCAACGTTTTCGCGATTTTGTATTCGGATTGGTGACCACCCGTCTTAGCCTACGAAGACTGAAACCTTGTTTGGGATCAGAAACTTGGCAAGAGCAAGATGAGCGGTCACCAATCTGGATACTGAATTGTGGAAACGTTGCTCAACCTGTATTTTCTCCCGAGGAGGCTCGCGTTGCACCGCTGATGTTTTTCTGTATTTGTTTATGGTAAAACATGAAGAAACGGGATTTTTTCCGCTCGATAATGTCACTTGGGGCTCACCAATCATCAACCAACACTTCACTTGTGAAAATTCTGAGTAAAAAGGACTGGGACTCGGCTGCTTCATGAAATTCTCTGCATCAAATGCTTCAAGCGCAAGCGTATGCGCGTACGCTCACACGATGAGCGCATCCTATGTAGAACGGGCCCTTGCAAAGGCTCGTTCTACATAAGATGCGCTCAGCGCGTGAGCTTACGCGCATACGCTTGCGCTCATAAATTTTGATGCAGGGAATTTCGTGAAGCAGCCTCACCAGTCATTTTCCACTCAGAATTTCCAGAAGTGAAGAGTTGGCTAATGCTTGGTTGACCCCGAGTGACATTATCGAGCCAACAAATCAAGTTTCTTCGTGTTTTCCCATGAGCAAATAGAGGAAAACATCAGGGTTGGCCACGCGAGCCTTTTCGGAAAGAAATTCAGGTTAAGCACGGGTTTCTCGATTCAGTATCTGGATTGGTGATCACTCGTCTTGCTCTTGCCTAGTTTCAGATCCCAAACAAAGTTAGTGTTCGCAAACTAAGACGGGTGGTCATCAATACAGATACTGAGTTGCAAAAATGTTGGTCAACCTGGATTTCCCCCCGAAAAGGCTCGTGGTGCCGCCATTGCTGGTTTCTCCTTCTTGTTCATGAGAAAACATGAAGGACATTGTTTTTTTGACCCAAAAATGTGACTAGGAGACCGCCATTAATTATCTTCGCGGGTCCCGTATTCCACCGATAATGAAAGAGCGCGTAGCTTTTAGGGTGGTCAACGCTGATGTTTTTCTCTGATTGGTTGTAGAAAAATACGAAGAAACTTGATTTTTCGTCTCGATAATATCACACGGAGCCCCCCAATCATCAACTAACTCTTCCCGTGAGGAAATTCTGAGTGAAAAACGACTGGTAAGGCTGCTTCATGAAAATTCTTGGATTGAATGCTCTGAGCGCAAGCGTATGCGCGTACGCTTGCGCTCAAAGCATTTAATGCAGGGAATTTCATGGAGCAGCCTCACCTTTCGTTTCCTACTCAGAATTTCTCCAAGGAAAGAGTTAGCTGATGATTGGTGGGTCTCCGAAGGACATAATTGAACCAAAAAATCAAATTTCCTCAGGTTTTTCCACAATCAATTGGAGAAAAACGTCGGCGTTGGGGACCCTTAGAATTACTCGCTCTTTCATCACTGGTCAAATACATTGAATGACATTGAATGACGAAGGTCTCCGAGTGACATTTTTGAATTAGAAAAACAATCCTGACAATTTCCTTCGTTTTTTTCATGAACAAATGGGATGAACCAGCAGTGGTGGCCCCGCGAGCCTTTTCAGGGAACAATCCAGGTTGAGTAACGTTTTCGCAACTCAGTATCCGCATTGGTGGCCACCCGTCTTAGTTCACGGAGACTGTAACTTTGTTCGGGATCAGGAACTAGGAAAAGAGCCAAATCAGCGGCCACCAATCCGGATACTGCATCGCACAAACGTTGCTCGACCTATATTTTTCTCCAAAAAGGCTCACGTGGCCACCGCTGATATTTTTTCATGAACGAATAGGGAGAAACATCCGAGGAAACATCAGCGTTGGCCGCGCGAGCCTATTCGAAAAAGGGTATAGGTGTAGCAACATTTTTGTGATTCAGTATCCGGGATAGTGATCACTCATCTTGATCTTGCGTAGTTTTTGATCCCAAACAAAATTACAGTCTTCGCAAAGTAAGACGGGTGTTCACCAATGCGGATACCGAGTTGCAAACACGTTGCTCAACCTGAATTTTTCCGGAAGAGGATCGCTGGGCTGATTCTTCCTATTTGTTCGTGAAAAAACATGAGAAAAATTGTTTTTCTGACACAAAAAAGTCATCCGGAGACCACCATCAATCAATGTCATAGGTTTTGTATTTCACCGATAATGAAAGAGCGGGTAATTCTGAGGGTAGCCAACGCTGATGTTTTTCTCTAATTGATTGTGGAAAAACATAAAGAAACTTGATTTTCGGCTCGTCAATATCAGTCGGGGCCTACCAATCGACAACCAAGTCTTCCCTTGGGAAAATTCTGAGTAGAAAACGACTGGTAAAGCTGCTTCATGAAATTCTCTGCATTGAATGCTTTGAGCGCAAGCGTGTGCGCATACGCTCACGCGCTAGGCGCATCCTATGTAGAACAAGCCAAAGTCTTCGCGCACGCGAAATCATGGCCCCTTCGCGTACGCGAAGGTTTTCGAAACGGCGCTTTGCAAAGCCTTCGCGTACGCGAAAATTTGTGGATGCGCACCTCGCAAAGTCTTCGCGTTCGCGAAGAATGGGCTTCCTTCGCACGCGCTAGGCGCATCCTATGTAGAACAAGCCAAAGTCTTCGCGCACGCGAAATCATGGCCCCTTCGCGTACGTGAAGGTTTTCGAAACGGCGCTTTGCAAAGCCTTCGCGTACGCGAAAATTTGTGGATGCGCACCTCGCGAAGTCTTCGCGTTCGCGAAGAATGGGCTTCCTTCGCCCTCGTAGTTCGTATTAAAGCGAGAATCAATTCCACGCTTTTGTCGCGCGTGCAAAATCAGGAATTCTTCGCGTACGCGAAAATATGCCTGTTCTCCATATTCGGACCGACACCTTGCAAAGTCTTCGCGCACGCGAAACCATGGCTCTTTCGCGTACGCGAAAAATTTCGGAAAATCGACCCGCAAAAGTCTTCGCGTGCGCGAACCAGAAAATTTTTCGCGTACGCGAAAGGGCCCGCGGTTTTTCGCGTACGCGACGGATTTCCTACGGATTTTTTCGGCGAAGACGTCACATGCGTCGTCCACCAGAACTCTCTTTTCGCGTACGCGAGTCCGGCCGTATAGACAAGCCGATACATTTTTTCCTGCCAAAATTCTGAATTTTCTCGTTAAAATGACTCGCAACTCGAGAAATATCGATTATTTCGAAAAACAACGGAAAAACCCTTCTGTTTCGATCGGAAAATAACATCAAATTGTGACAAAAAAAATCCTCGGTCAAAATTTGAAATTCCAACCGGACATGTATGTGGTCTCACAGAATTCGGTCATCGATCTATGAATTTTCTAAAAAACCAGATCACTAGCATCTTATGCACGTAACGCGTAGACGTAGTTCAAAGCGAGTGATCTAGACTTCCATGCTAATGGACGACAATTCTAAGTGCGTTAAAACGAACGGAAAAATTAACTCATCCAATTTAAATTCTCAAATTTTCAAACTTAAATACAGATTAAATTATTAAACTTGATAAGATTGAATTCTCACGAATGGGTTTTAAAACCAGAGATACAAGCAATTCTTGCTCAAAAAGCCTCTAGATTGTATGACACTGGGAGGGAGGAGATGCCAAATCACTGGACTCTCCCCTGAGTGATACTCTACAACTCATAGAAGAGCAAAAGTTGATCAGAACGAGTATAAAAGAGGAAGCGTCGAAGCAACAAAACAACACACACACACACACGGACAAAGGGACTCAAAGATTAGTCTATCTCAGGTTTGGGATGCTTCCTGGAGAAAAAGCATTATCTCCAATCGATAGATCTCGGCGAGAGGAAGAAAATGGTCCAACCATTTTTAGATACAAGGACATTTGGTGAAAATAGGTTGGAGAAAATATGCAATTGAATGGGAATGTTGATAAAAAATTGGCAGTCACGGAATCAAACTATTATCTTCAGAAAAAGCAAAAAATGAGTATCAGTAACCCTTTCGCTGCTCAGTATACATCCCTCTACCCGCTCTCACGACTCTCCACTACTAACGCACAACTTCCACACGTATGTAGAGGCACCCGTGTTGGTGTGGAGGTTGTGCTTTTGTGTGTGTAACACATTGTTATGATCCCTTGTTCTGTGAGATGGCGTTATTACACTCTTCTTCTCGCGGGGCTCCGCGGTAAGATTACGATAAGAGAGAGCCAAAAAACAGAACGAGAATCACTATATGTGAAGAAACTGCACAAATCACAACACCACGTGCAAATTCAACACATAACCTTCATGGCGAAACAATAATCATTACATAATAAACACGTGTTTGTTATGTGATGGTTGGAAGGTAAAACATTACGCGTGTGAAGTTGGCACCCGCTTCCAAACATTTCAAATGTAATGATTAAGAATCATATTTCTATCAAAAATTACAAATTCCGACAGCTATTACGAATTTTCACAACTAACTCGTTTGAAAATACAAATTTTCTCCCACATCCCGGTTATGGCATGTACACACTTAATGGATCAGACTGTATATAATATATAAGTTTCTTTCATTGGTACTCAAAGACTTCATTTCTCTCATTGGTACTCGAAGACTTCATTTCTCGAAATAGTCTTTATTTGAGAGATTTTCATGTGTGACGAGAAGTCAAACCACTCATAATACTCATTAGCTATCATTTGGAGTCTAGTTATAGGGGATCTCTTTTCTAAAAAGAGTTTCATTTTCTTACATTGGAACAATTTTGTATTAGTTCTTATTCTCGTATCAGGTATGCGTATAGAGATCTGACTTAGCAAATCAGGAGTATCAACATAGGATTGCATTATTTTGAACAACATTAAAACATCTTGATATTTGAAGAAGGAGTCTGAGCTGCAAATTTGAAATCTTCCTGCTATTTCAGAGTAATCATGTGAGAATGGATGCATTGGGGTTTTGACAAAGAAAGATACAAATCTTAGAAATTTGTGTTGAATTGCTTCGAGTTCCCTAATCAGATATTGTTCAGCAGGCAACCACACTTGAGAGGCATAGATAATCTGCGTTCTTACCAATGTCATATACAAATCAATCAGGGTTCCAGGATTCCTAAAGTTTATGGATTTTCTCTCAACAAATGAGAGCATGTTTAATGCTTTGTTTTTGATAATTCTAACATGCCTTTCAAACTTTAATTTGCAATCAAACGTCACCCCTAGATCCTCAAATTCGTAAGCTCTTCCTAATATATGGTCATCCAGGACGTATGAATAGTCTACTTTTAAATCTTTGGACAAATGAAAAGACATCGTTTTACATTTTCTCTTGCTAAACTTCAACCCCAATTCTATAGCGGCTGCAACCACAGCATTGATATCATCCTGAAGTAACTCAGCGTCAATTTCAGATACTTATCTATGAAAATCTTTAAATCATCAGCAAACAGAAGAATTTTTGAGTTTTTCACTACTTTCGTTACAACATTAATTATGATGTTAAAAAATAACGTTCCCGTATGAGATCCTTGTGGATCCCCCGAATGAACTTCAAAACTTTCTGATTCCTTTCCATTGATTCTTACACATTGACTCCTACCAGACGAGAAAGACTCAATCCATGGAAGAAGTGAACCACAGACACCCAAATCAGCTAGTACTTTCAACAGCTTACTATGTTTGACCGGATCAAAAGCTTTAACCATATCGGTATATGCAACATCAACTTGATTATTTCAATTCATTACTTGAGTAACGAATTCAGTAAAACTCAGTAAATTGGTAACGGTAGACTTCTTCGGCATGAATCCATGCTATTCATCAGCAATATATGGATGTAGCATTATCGACAACTTTTTCTCAACTAAAGAGTCTAATACTTTGGCAAAAATACTTGTCTTGGAAACTGGTCTGTAATTAACTACTTGACTCTTTTCGCCACTTTTAGGAATTGGAGATATCCAAGTTTTTTTCCATAATGAGGGGAATACGCCCCCAGATAAGGACTTTGTCTATAGTATGTTCAAGGGTTCAACAAGGGCAGTAAAACACCCCTTAACGAATTGTACATGCACTCCATCAGGACCTAAGCCCAAGGATTCCTTTAACTTAAGAAGTTCACTCATTATTTCATCTTGAGTAACACTGATAGTTGAAATGGAATCACGTCCCTCGACCTTAGGTATAACAGTACTTGTACTTTGGGTGTCATGATTCTGACAGTAGAAGGTAGAAAAATATTTAGCCAACAGTACCGAAGCACCTTGTAGATCATTGGATTCATCATCTCCATAAATAAGATTTTCAGGAATGCCACTTTTATTACTCTTTGGATCAGCAAATGACCAGAAAGACTTACAGTTTGTTTTTATACTACTTTCAACACTAGCTATATAATTCTTGTAAGCATCCCTAACCATTTTTTTGCATTTCTTTCTCTGCACTTGAAATTCAAAATAACTTTCATTTGTCTCGAGAGTCTTATAAATTGTATGTAACTTCTTTTTCAACACAATAGCTTGTTTCAGATCTTTGTCAAACCAAACTGGGTACGTTGGAATGAATGATTTAGTGAATGGTACATTGCAACTCATCACCTCAAAGATAATGCTGTAGAACTTCTCAACAGCCGTCTCAAAATCCAATGAGTCGTGCAGAACTGATTCCCAGTTGTATTTCATTAATTCAGTGGATATTTGTCCAAAGTCAGCTTTATTGTAGTTAAACTTTACTTCCTCTGAAGAAAGGTATCTACCTGCACAAGGGATAGCAATCTCGTAAGCCAAGTGAAATTTATCAATGTCCATCAATGGATCAATGCAACTAGAAAACTCTACATTTGGTACGTCAGTGAAAATAAGATCAAGAATTTTTTCAAAGTCATTTGGTAATCCAAAAAATCTTGTAAGATTAAACTGATTAACACATTTCTCAAGGGTAGAAGCACCTTCTTTTACAGTGGCCACTCTTGGCTCACCTACAGCCAACAATGAATTGTCCTTACTGCACCACTTTAAATCAGGTAGATTAAAGTCACCACACAAGAACACTTCACTTCTTGGATGCTTCTTTGTCAATTGCCTCAGAAATTTATATCCAGATATATATGACTCAGAATCGAGTACATCTTCATCAAACCAGGTTTCCAATATGATGAATTCCACGCCAAAGCGACCTACGAAAAGGGGTCATCTGTCAGATTCTTTTTCAACCTTCTTCATTCGATTATATGGCCCAAAATAGGAACTTCGGACCACCTATGGGGCCCAAAAAAAATTTCTCCTCTTCGTTGCACGCACATCCGTCACCAGACCGAAAATTTATCGTGTAAAAGTCGATGCTCTTTTATTCACGAAAAACGAAATATTTCATGTTTTTGAATAGCTGCCGATTTGCGGGTTGCGGCATCTGAAAGGGCATCAGAAAACCTATCGAAAACGTTATCGGAAATTCCTTCTCTGTGATTTGGGGGCCTCCTGGATCCTGGAGGCAAAAGAGTGTTTCTCATTGAAATGTTGATTTCTCAAAAAGCCATTATTTTATTCTCTTAAAATCATATACTTGACGTAAAATTTTGCGTTCTTTCGAAAAAAATGGGTTTCAGAGAAGTTTGGCGCGATCCAAGTGACTTATGAGCCATTTTTCGAAAATTCGATTTTTTCGGTTTCAGAAAAAGGCAATTTTCTGCGCATGCGCACAAACGTAGACTTTAGGGACCAGTTTCAATGAAAAGCTGACAAAATTTCCTATGAAATGACTACCCGCAAAAATGAAATTCATGCACTGAAGAGCGATCTGCAAGGATTAATTATGTCGAATCAAAATCACATGAAAATTCAGCCCATTAACGCCTTCGTGGCGCCTGCTGCGATGACACATTCACGAGATCTCCTCGGGACTCAATTTTGAGTACGCAACTGGCCTGGAGAAAATTCGGACCACATGGTTTCAACGTAAAATTGTATGAACTTTCAAAATATGCGATGAAAAACCCCGTTTGAGGCGAAACCGAGGTGCTACCTTCAATTTTTCGCAATTTAGAATGTGAAATATCGTATTTTCTGGCGAAAAATGGAATGTAGCACCTCGGGTTCGCCTCAAACGGGGTTTTTCATCGCTTATTTTGAAAGTTCATACAATTTTGGGTTGAAACCATGTGGTCCGAATTTTTTTCAGGTCAATTTCGTACTCAAAATTGAGTCCCGAGGGGATCTCGTGAATGTGTCATCTCAGCAGCCGCCACGAAGGCGTTAACGGGCTGAATTTCCATGTGATTTTGATTCGACATAATTAATCCTTGCAGATCGCGTTTCAGTGCATGAATTTCAACTTTGCGGGTAGTCATTTTGTAGGAAATTTTGTCAGCTTTTCATTAAAAGTGTTCCCAAAAGTCTACGTTTGTGCGCATGTGCAGAAAATCGCCTTTTTCTGGAACCGAAAAAATCGAATTTTCAAAAAATGGCTCATAAGTCACTTGGATCGCCCCAAACTTCTCTGAAACCCATTTTTTCGAAAAAACGCAAAATTTTACGTCAAATATATGATTTTAAGAAAATAAAAAAAATGGCTTCTTGAGAAATCAACATTTTAGTGAAAAACACTCTTTTGCCTCCAGGAGGCCCCCAAGTCACAGAGAAGGAATTCTCGACAACGTTCCCGATAGGTTTTTTGATGCCCTTCCAGATGACGTAACCCGCAAATCGATAGCTATTCAGAAACTCGAAATATTCCTATTTTCGTGAATAAAAGAGCATCGATTCTTACACGATAAATTTTCGGTCTGTTGATGGATGTGCGTGCAACGGAGAGGAGAAATTTTTTTCGGGCCCCATAGGTGGTCTGAAGTTCCTATTCTGGGCCATAGAATCAAATGAAAAAGGTTAAAAAAGAATCTGAGAGATGACCCCTTTTCGTAGGTCGCTTTGGCGTGGAATTTATCATATACATATGATGTCCAACTTCATACTTGAGGTTATAACATTGTTCTTAAATGAGTGTATTCTGTTCTTGAGGCTACCAACATTCTGTACGTAAATGGATAGAATATTGTCCAAGACGTTACTTTCCTTAATATTGACTCTGTTCAATTTTCTACTTGTCTCTGTGAAGCATGTTCCTTGGTACTATATTGAGAATTATTCGAGGATGAGCCACTGTTGGTTCTGCTTCTTGAATCATTAGGTTTTGACATACTTACATCCTCAAGTTGAGACCCATACCCATTCTTCGCTGTACTTATAGCTGTAGTCTTTGATGCAAACTTACTACCAGAATCAATTGGTTTTGAACTGGTTCTTGTGTCAACAATCCTGGGTATATTTCTGATATACTTGATTGTGTAATGCTTAATACCACTCTTTTTGAGTTCATCAAGTTGTGAACCAAGGTTGCTCAGATAATTCAGTTGTTCAGGAGTTTTGTCATTCACAAGTTTTACTTTGGCACCAGAAAACTTACTTTTATTCAGCAATACCCACTTGGCGTAATCTGCATTACAGAACACAATTTTGACAGGCCTTGTTTTTCCTTCAATGGTTCTTCCAAATCTGTGGTACTTGAAACTATTCATATCAAAGAGAATATCCTTCCCAGTGAAGAGATCAGTAATGAAATTGTCCAAAAAGTCTTCTTCATCAGACTCGGGTACTCCAAATACAATTACATTCTTCTCTCTTGTTATACGTTCATGCACTCCATGGTATATTAGTTCTTGCTCTTCAGTTTTATCAGCCTGCAGGACATTTTCAAGAACAGTTATTCGGTCAAGGGCATCATCCACTTTCTCTTCCAAGTTACTAATTCTAGATAATGCATCATCAAGCTTAGTTGAGATCTCACTAGTTTTGGAGTCTACATTCTTGTTTATTTTATCAGACTCGCTGAGCATGAATTTTTTTCATTTCATCCAGCAATTCATTAGTTGATAGCTGCTCATTGGAGTTCATCGTTGAACTATTTGCTTGGATTGAATTCAATTCACTACTACATTCAGTTAATGACTCCTCACAATCGGTGTACTCATCACTTGATGAGGTATTGCTCAAATCAAAAGCAGAACTTCCAGTCAGACCTTCTTGTGGTGCGTACACAATATTAGGGAGCAAGTTTTAAATGACCCGTCACCACGTTGGCCAGCCCTTTGGGAACACGAGAGATGGTAAGCTCCAAGGTAAATGATACCGTCGTAGTTGCAGCAATAAACAACAACCCCAGTCAAATCACTTTTCTTTGGGCACTTAATACATTTCACCATGTGATTTGTATGTTAGAAACAGAATCATCTCGAATCCTCATGAATGTTTCTCAATCCACATGAAAATTCATTGATTTACTAGATGAAATTTTGTCTATATCAACTTAATTTAATATTTCAAACGTACTAATGATAATTTTGCAGTACATCAACAATAACAGAGAAAGACAAATAAGTAACGATGTTCACTCAGCGCCACCTCGCGCCACCCTCGCGTTAATTTTGGTTCGTCTGGATACTAGATTGGCTGCGAGGTCTTGGGAATTCATGAAATCGCACACGCGTTTGTTGTAAATTTTCGAAATCGCTGCTATTTCAATAGTTTGTGCTACTTCACCTAGTGCAAGCAGGGAATCACTGATCGTATGACTTTCAATAGAATCCAATATAATTGCTTGTTCTTTCGTTGCATAATTCATTTTATCAGCTACTTTTGCGTATGTTGACTTCTTGGGCATTCCAGTCTGTAGTGGTGCTTCGTTTTGTGGGTGTAGAGAAGACATGTTGGTTACTTGGGTACTAGAATGGGTTGGCTTTGTGGCCGGAGGCGTACTCCGGCCCTGAGATACAATTGCATGCGTGGACTCCATTCAAGCTAAAGCAGCTTTACGATGCAAATTCATTTCATTTCACACTCGTACACACACGCACTAGCACATACGATTGTTCGGTATCGTTCGATTTGACTCGCAGGCACGAACGTATAAACACGTCCGTCTCTGTCGGTTGCTCGATTGAGACTCAGGAAAACTGTTGTTGAAAATCAGATCGCTGAACCACAACACTCTCTGAAAGCCCGTATCTGGGGTATTTGCTGCAGAACAGTCAGAGATTCGATCTAGGCGTGGATGATTTTCGAGTATTAGATGACAAAGCTCAATCCCGGGTAACAGAATTCTAGTCCATCCCGTCTTTGAACGTACCGCTGACTCTTCTGACGTTCTGGAACGCTTCGGGGGAGTCCAGCTCACTTTCCAGGTGTATCTCGCTCCAATTGCATATTTCCAAGCAAATTTGGCATCAGAATAATATGTAGCAATTATTCAAATCTGTGAGTTGACCATCGGTTCAATTACTTCTAGTCATGGATTCTTACTTCAGTTACTTTGGATTCTGGTCGGATCTCGGGAACTTTGATCGGAATGTCTGTTGTTGAGCTTCGAGTTTCAGAACTGCATCAGTCATCGACTACCCGTATCTGAAATATTTCCCGCACATTTGTCATCATCTTCATCTAATCCAAATGGAGTTCTGATTGATGGTTACGCTTGCACTATTCAGAGCGTCAATCAACTCGAAAATTCACCATGCCTAGATCAAATCTATGACTGTTCTGCGGCGAATACTCCAGATACGGGTTTCGGAAGAATATTGCAGTTCAGCAATCCCATTTTCAACAGTCTGGCTACGCAAATCCTTGATCTCAGACGGGAGTACGACAAAAAGCAGACAATCTATGGCCTGATAAAATTCTACAAGATACAAGGAAGTCGACATGCCAAACCGAGCAGTCGTCCACATCCTTCCTGTGTCAAAATGCTCGTCAGATCACCAGCCGAGAGGCCACCCGGAAGAGAGCTAGAGTTTTCAGTGCGTGCAAAAACGGGATGAGCCCAAGTTTTTCCACTCTAAATAGTGCAATCGTATCTACAATTCAAAATATAATCGGGATTAGATCAACACAATGACAGCTGTGTGGCAAATTTCCCAGATCCGGCTAATCGAGGGATAATGTAGCTGTGGGAATCAATTCACTGGAATCGCTATCAAAGATTACGAGTTCAGAATAGGATTCGATGTAACCGAAGTAAGAATCTATGATCACCAGAAAACACTGAACCGGAGATTCACAGGTTGATGTACAGATTCAAATGATTGCTGCATGATATTTTGATGCCAAACTCGCTCGAGACTGTGCAATTGTAGAGATACCCTCGAGAAAAAACTGGAACCACCGTGGCGTTTGGAAATGTGACATGACTTACTGGTGCGTTCAAGAATGCTACGATAATCGCCGGTGCAATCGAAATTGGTATGGACTACAATTTTGTCATCCGGGGATGAGCTAACCCATCTATTACTCAAGAATCCACCAATCCTAGATTGGATGTATGACTGTTCTGCGGCGCATACTCCAGATGCGGATTTTCTATGAGTGTTGCGGCTTAGTTGACCAATTCTCAGTAACATTTCTGCTCCCGAAGTTCTCAATCTCGGACGTAAATAGGGTGAAGTCAAGGAAATGTGAAGCCTGACTGCATCGAACGAGAAAATCGGAAGCCGGTCTGCCGAACCGAGTACTCGTCCACATCTATTCGATGTTAAAATGCTAGCAAAATCAAGAGCCGAGAGGCTCCTTAAAGAAAATTAGAGTCTTCAGTGCGTTCGAAAATGAGATGAGCCCTAGTTCTATCGCTGTGTATGGTGCAGTCGTACCACCGATTTAAAGTTTCATCAGGATCAGATCAACACAATGACAGCTGTGCGGCAAATGTTCCAGGTATGGCTAATCGGAGAATGTTCCAGCTGTGGGAATCAATTCACAGCAACTGAGATTGCTATAAGAAATTACGAGTTCAGGATGAGAATCGATAAAGCCGCAGCGAGAATCTATGACCGAAGAACACGGAACCGGAGATCAAAGGGTTGACTTACAGCTTTGAATGTTCGCTCCATGGTATTTGGATGACAAACTCGCTTGAAAATGTGGAATTGGAGGGTTCACCCCGGAAAAAACCGGACTCCACCGGTGCATTCGAGAACGCGATGAGACTCGACGGTGCTTCCAGGAACGCTACAAGAGCCGTCGCACAGAGGGGCGAGACATCGATTATGAGCCATGAATTGTACCCGCGCGAAATTTAGACCAATTGACTTGATCCAAGAAAGGTTCTCTTAGTTCTTCAACTCTACACCTTGTGACGGTCCAAGAATTTTGATTAAAACCGTCCTAGAGTGTGGAGAGGGCACTGTACGTTGCACTGAATTCGAGACGGGAATACGCTGATTTCTTGGGCTCCCGGGCTGTATTTGGCAGCTCGACATCGTCCAAACTGACCTATATGGCCATTGAAATGTCTACCCTCCAGAACTTCCCTGAACCATTTAATCGTTAGTGATGAGTTACATGTGATCAGACATGGTGAAACTCGATCCTATGTTGATATGCATGCCTTCTGGACCCCTTCGAGGGGAAATTGATCATCTTGGGAGTGTAAAACGACTTGCGGGCTCCGATTAACACAACGGGTACCATTTTACATGATCCATTTATCGAATTTTCCAAGGCAGGGGTCAAAGAATTGCCGCTGGGATTTTTTAGAACATTCTTTCGCCGGAATCAAATAGCAAATGATGGAATTGTAACGTGGGACAGGAGTTTCCGGAAGGAACACGAGTTATTACAGAACAGAGTGACTTTAATGAGACTAAATAGAGGAGAAAGAGAGTGTGTGCTTCTAGGTTGGTTGATCGAGCGGTAATGGTCGCGACGGGACTCATCGCGAAGGCGATGAGTCCGTCGGCCTGGAGTAGTACCCGGGGGAGGTACGCGTAACTCCGTCAAAACGCTGACGACGCACCTGCGACGACCGACGAGCAGCGCAGCAACGTTGCGCGGCTCGCGGATCCGTCGCCGGTGCATCGTCATGGGACGGGGGGAGGCGAGGGGCAAAAGACCCGAGCCTTCCCACGTCACAATCGTCTCTGGCCGGAGTACGCATCGTCCCGATGCGGTGTCCTACTGATATTATACTATACTATTGCCGTGGCCTTGGTGCCATATGTTTTCAAGGCACTCGCGCGAGCGAGCGCATGTCAGTGTATGCGTA
Organism: Eretmocerus hayati; assembly: GCA_029851415.1. Lineage (NCBI taxonomy): Eukaryota > Metazoa > Arthropoda > Insecta > Hymenoptera > Aphelinidae > Eretmocerus > Eretmocerus hayati. The sequence goes on along the minus strand of CM056744.1, from coordinate 76,192,767 downwards.
TATGTGTAAAAGTCGTGGAGATGCGAGAGTGTCGATGGCTGTGTTTGTCGCGATTACATTTTTCTTCCGAACTCTCTTTCTCGATATAATCGTTTCAACCTTAAGTGATTTCATTCCTTTATATCTATAAACATTCTTCAAGTTATTTTCGATTATTCTGAATATAAAATTACAAAAGTTTAAAAAAAATTTTCTCAATTGTTAATAACAATTTCAATTGTTTATAAATATTTTTGTACCTTATCTTAATGGAATGTTTCATTCTAGTGATATTTATTCCCAAAAATTCATCTCTCATGAATATCCCAATGAATAAATAAATAATATAAATATTAATAATAGTATTACAAACTATGAATATTGACCTTAATTAAAATGACGAACGTAATGCCAGTTTACATATAATATAGTTAGTCGCATAAGTATTGAATCTTTCCAGATCCAAAGACCTCAAGCTTAAAGCTGAGGAGGCAGATTGACATACATATATATGTCATACCACGATTTCTTACTTTGCTTATAGATATACAATGCGAGGTGCTTGACTCTACATAATGGGCTGCTGATGACGACGCCCAGCGATAAAATTTTATGGCTTGCAGCTGCTGAGATCTTTTTTTTTTTTTTTTTCTCGACTGCTCTTTGAGTGTTATTTCTCTTCTAGCTTTAGAACATTGGATATCGTTGTTGTTTACACATTATTATGGAATTTTCACAAAAATTGCATTGAAACTAGTTTGTTGAAGTCGGAAAAATTACGGAATATTGATGATATAATCTTTCAAAATTTTGAAATTTTCAAAATTCTCCACTATCTATCCTTGTTCTACTCAAGAAGAGCTTCATTTTAAGCTTTCGAACGTCAAAATCGGATCAAAATTGGCGGATGTATAGCGGTTTCAAAGTTGATCATTTTTGGTGCGATGCGATGCATTTTTCCGGGAATTCGACTAATTTACGGGGAAGATATTCAATTTTGAGGGTCAGACTTTCTCGTTACAAGTAATAGACATCCCAAAGGTGTTGTTTACAGAGTTTCAAAGTGAAATTCGCTAAATTAGGGTTTCTACAGCGTTGCAATCCCTTGAAAGTCGGCTTTTTTTGACATTTTCACTCGAAAAAAGTTGAACTTCCGTATCGTCAATTTTGGTGCTTTTCACTTGACTTTGCAGTCAAAAACAGTCAGATGCTCTTCTTTCTAGTTCAAAGATGTGAGACAACTGTAATTTGGCTGACTTTTACAAATTTTCGGAATGCAAGCATAGGATTAAGAGGGTTGCGCAAACGCTGGACTTTAGACGAAAAAATGTAATTTTTCGATGCCGTAACTCTAATTTCAGGTTTCTACTTCTACAGAAGGGCCCTCTGATTATTGGAATTGATAACTAAATAGTTCTATTATGATAATAACGTGTTACAACATCAATTTTTCAGAAATTCGAAGTGTGGAACCATTTTGAAATGTCGAAAGTCGGCTTTTTTTTCAGTTTTTGAGCGAAAAATTTCAAACCTTCAGATCTCATTTTTAATGTGCGCCAAACGTTTCTTGGCTCCGGAAATCATTGAATACTCTAAGCTTCACATCCAACAATGAGAATTAAACGTTACATGGTCAACTTTTTGAAAATTTCTGCCTTTTTGGAAGGAATCTTATACTATGGCTCTGGAGTCCCTTTTATGGTATATTTTTGAGCATTCCTCTTTGTTCCTCATTCTGAAATTCTGGGGGACTGCTGTATTGTATTAAATCGAGTACCTGTGTATATAGAGTAGTGAATGTATGGTTTTGCGCGGGTGTTCTATCGATTTTGAGACTGTGGGGGGGGGGGGGGGGGTGTTGACTGGTTAAAGTGCTCGCGCTGAACGAAATTTTGGTGTACTGCGTGTTTTTATGCAACTTCGGAACAAAACGTCCAATCTTGCTGAAATTTGAACGGTATCATCTGAGGACCATATGAAAAGTATTCCAAGTGGAATTTTCCGGAATTTTTAAAAATTCGTGAAAGCATCTGTAATGCGATACATGCATGGGTCGGTCGAGGTTTGCGATAATCGCTCGCTGAAATTCTTTCTTCGCTGAAGTTTAGATGCTGAAGTGATTCAATACATCCGGATGAGGAATTGTTTTGCTTACTGTTCGAATATTGCTACACTGTTGCCAGATTAAGACTTCCATAAGGTAAGTACCTCCATGTGTTTTATCGCATGGCTGTGGTGGGGAATTTTTCCGTTCGGAGTCTGCTCTCGATGTCGATTTCGAAATTGGCGACTGCTCTTCAGTTCACCCATCGCGACTTACAGTGTCGGTTCTAACGCGTCTCTCCGCCGTAAGTGTAGTGACCTGTGATGTTTTATGATAAAAAAAAGTGAAAGTGAAAAAGTAATGGTGCTTATTGCTTTTCAGGAAGTGTTCGTGTCATGTCGCGGCATTGATGGAAGTGACAACCGTCACGCGCGTCTCCGAAACCAACGTTCTTGAAATTGAGTTTTTTTTTCCTTTTTTTTTTCTAAAGTTTTCCATGTGTAAATTTGTTGCTTCAAATTGTGTAGTTCATTAATTTCACCCATTAGATATCCATAAAATGAAATATTTTACCATTAAATTCCACTAGAGTTGACTTTACTTGAAAGATAAAGATTGCATTTAAATTTTGAATTTAAGTTTTGACCTATAATTTCCTGAATCTTTCAAGTTACTTTGCTCAAGTTTTTGAACTCCAGAGCTTAACCGCCCCATGCGAGGTATATCAGAGAAGTTCTTTTTCTATTTAATTTTTTTCTCTTTTTGAATTTCGGTATGAAATTTTTTTGATTTTCTACTACAGAAACAAGGCCTTCTACTTAGAATTCTGAAATGATGCTAGTTTGACTTTTTGAAATCGAATGTGATTTTCTTTGAATAAGTATCTTTTACATTTTTGGACTCGAATTTTCTTGAATGGTTTCCCTTGGATTTCGCTTCGCATGGAGTTTTTCGTTATATAAAATATTTTGTAAACTTTCGGAACTTCGCCAGTTTTTGATGTTTTCTCAGTGTACTTTCGGTTCTTATAACCTAGGCTTAACTTAGTTCTGGCTAGTCGCTGATGATGTTGCCGCAGACGATCTTCCGTGGAGGACTTCATGGACGGTGGGGAGGACGAGGTGGTGGTAAGTGCGCTTAGGTGTCTCTATGAGTTTTTTTGTTGAATCTTATCGGCGCTGATGAGTGCGCGCTCGCTGTCCTCCTCGATCCGACGGCGGGCGTTGTAGTTCGGGTTGGGTTGCTCTGATGATGCCGTGTTCAAGCGATGGCGAGCGACGGGCAGAGGGCGGACGCCTACGATCTGTTTGTCCATGTTGGGGTGGGTTGTGCTCATCTGGGATGATGATTGCATGGCGCCATATGTTCATTGCAATACTCTCATCTGGTTCCTGCTCCGGATGGGCTTCGTCCTCGTTTCCTTTGCAAAAGATAGAACGAGCGGTAGCAAGCATTGGCAAATAGGGATTCATTATTTTCCCACATATTTTGATAGAAAGGATTGCTGCAATTGCTATGGCAGATGCTAGCATTAAGTAGAGACTTATATTATTCTCTAGATTATTGAATTTTGTCGATACTGCCTTATACTTGCCAATCTCGCGGGCTTTTATGATGATATCGCGCAGACTTGGAGCGGACCCGAGAGCCTCTACGTGCGATGGGCTCAGAGCACCCTGCTCTTCTCGTAGGATGTTATCTAGTGCCTCGTGAATTTGGGTTGTGCCCGGTTCATACGGGGTCCTTTTTAGCAGCTCCTTGATGTTCAGGTCCACATCTTGAAAAGCCAGTGGGGGTTGGGTCATTTCGATGTTTTTCGATGCCGTGAGCCTTGCGTTCGGTGTGATGGCCATACACCCAGGTGATAGCCTGAGTATGCCGGTGCCGTTGACTGGTGTACTCAGATGCTCGCTTCCTTGGCAATGTACATATAAGCGCTCCTCCTGCAGGGTAGAGAATACCCAGCTGTTGGCTTCGTGGAGCCTCACCCAATAGGTTTCGTGCATTTTCGTCACGCGAATATCGCACGTTGCCACATCTGAAATCTTTTGATTTAAAGCCATTTCGATTCCACATGACATTTTAGAAATAAGTTCCCGTACAGGTGGTGGATTTGTACACACCATTCTGTCCCTTAGCCTTCTGCAATCTGCCAAATTATTTCGATGAATGTTCATATAAGTATTTGCAACCGTATCCAATGCAAAATGGTGAAATTTTGGGTAGACGTAGGCAAACATGCCCGCGTCGTTTTCGTGTAATTGTTGTAATATTGGCAGTGCAGAGGCTTGGAATAGTGTGTACTCCGCCAAGTCCAAACGTGGAATTCCCATAGAATGAATAAGTGTTTGATTTATCAATACAATAGAAATGTCCGAAATTTTAGTAATTTCGGAAATGGACTCATTGTTGTCCGTCCGTGGGAATTTCACTTCTGGTAAGGCATTTTTAATGGTTGTTGCTGATTTTTCAATCACAGATGGAGTCATGAGATGAGGGTGAATTGAACCTTGCGAGGCAAATGATATCCTTTCGATTAGCATCTGAATGTCGAATTTATAGTTATTTGCTGCGGCCTGAATAGCTTGGATGGCACTGTTGCATAACAACTCGGTGTCAATTTTATTGACATTACTTGATAAATTGTTCGCAAAATGTTGAAGCTTTTCTAGCTTTTCTGAATTTTTACTTAACTCTGTTTCAATTAATTCAGTTTGATTTGCTAAGAGCTCAGCTATTTTCCGAGTATCGTTTGCCCTTGTCTCAATTATGTTTATCAATTCACCCTCAGAACGCTCATCTAACGTTCCAAAAATAACTTTCATCCCTCTCCCAATGAATGGTAACCAGGCTCTGCGCTGGCGGGGGTTTTTATATGCCAGCATATCCATGGTGCGCTCCTCGTCCTTGCTCGTTTCGGCGATTTGACGATGGATTGAGTTCAACTGCCCAACGTGGCCTTTATCTGAGCAAGCTGAGCTCAGCTGATTCCATGCGTCTCTCAATGTAGATGCTGTCGCAGTCAGCTGGGTTAGCTCGATGCGCTGGACGATTTTCCAAGTCATGCTGGATGTCGACAGTGGGGCTATCTGCTCCACCAGAAGCCCTGGTGTGTGCTCCAATGGGGTGATAAATTTCGACTGCTTGGGGCCTCTGCTTGCACTGAAAAATTTTGTAAACATCTCAGTGTTTTTGTTGGTGATGTATAATGTTTTACAAAATAATTCTGATTCGACGAGACTTTCGTCTCTGGGCCGGAGTTCTACGACGGACAGAGCGAGGTCCCACATGCGTGCAGACAGTAAAATTTCGCGTAACTTTTTCTCTGGCCAAGCCGTGACCTCCTCAGCGCCTCGTCTCTGGGCCGGAGTTTCACGACGGACAGAGCGAGGGTGCTGGGTGGTTGGCTCTTCCAAATGTGAACACAGTAAAAGGACCACCGCAATTTGGTTCCTGATGTTGGCTTCTGCCATCTCTATTTTTACTTCCGCACATCTTTCGATTTGGTCTATACGGACCACTTTCGTGAGATTGTTATTTCGAAGAGTGACATTTTTCGTTTTATAATTAATATTCAAAATTTCATAGGGCCCAGTATATTGGGGCGCTAACTTATTTTTGACAGGTAAATTCAATTCGTAGACCAATTCGCCCTCACGAAAGTGGCTTGGTAAAGCCTTCATATCATAATAATGTTTATAACGATACTTGGCGTAATTTGCATGGAGTGCGGCTAGAGTTTGTATTTGCTGCAACTCAGCCCTTCTCTCCTCGATGAAGTCGTCATAGGTTTGGTTGTCCTGGTGTAGATCTCCAGATAGTCTGACGTTGTGGCCCAGGAGAAGTGTGAGTGGCGGGTAACCAGTTGATGCGTTTTCTACTGAATTTATTGAAAATTGGGCCATTGGGAGTACCTTGTCCCAATCCGCACGGTCCTTCGCAAATGCCTTGAGGAACTCGGTCAGGGTCGCGTGCATCCTCTCAATCATCCCGTTGCTCATTGGCGAATATGGGGAGGTGCTATACGTTTTGATACCAAGGGCTTCTGAAAAACCTTTTATAACATTATTAATAAACGCTTTGCCATTATCGCTGATAATGGCGCCCGGTGGTCCAAAATAAGCTATGACTTTGTCGAGAAGTGCGTCCACGACTTCTTGTGCTGTGCCACGGCGCGTGGCAACTAGTATTGTGTATCTGGTCGTTTGATCTTGTATTGACAATATATACCGAAAACCGCGCTTTGACGGGCATGGTGGTGAGTAAAAATCGATGGCTATTTTATCGAAAATACGAGGTGGCGATTCGACTAGTCTTAATGGTAGGCGAGTTTTTTGGCGTACCAACTTATCTACAGCACACCCGTCGCATCTTTCGACCACGCTCTTTACATCTTCGCGCATAGTCTTCCAATAGTAAGACTGGGCGAGCAATTTATGAGTACGATTAATGCCGTAATGTCCCCCTTGCACTGAAGAATGTATTTCAGTGATAATCTTGTGTCTATCACTCTCTGGGGGCACTTTGAGGCTATGCTTGAAAAGAACTGCCTTGATAGGCATGCCGTCAAAAACTTTTTCAAAAATTTCAATTATTTTTGGCCATGAAGCAGGTGGGAGGATCTGAGTGTCTTGGATGAGGCCTATGCTTTTCAGTTTTCTCTTGCGGATCGAATTTTTCAAATTTTGAAATACTTTTTTAATGTCTTTTTGCAGTGGTCTTTCACCAATGTAATTTTTGACGAAAGCGGCGAACGTGCTCAAATTATAAGTATGGAATTCGTGGATTTCGCCGACTGAAAAATCATTTGCACATAATAGCTCAGCCTCAATGTAGCCCCTTTCGAGTAGTGATGCGATAGTTTCAGATTCCATATAGCCATCGCACGAGGCAAGGAATACTAAGTTTTCTCGGTATCGAAATGCATGCACGTCGACTGCAAGTATTTTTTGCAATGGTTGCGCAAGCTGATCGTCACCCAATGCCCATGGTGGCTTTTCACGAGGTGGACGAGCTTGCGCAACTTGATATTTCTCTAAAGCTGACGAGTGAGCTTTTGCTCAAGTTACGTGGCTCTCTGGTTGCGCTTGGGGTTGACTATTGGTTTGAGAGATATCCATTACGGTCGGCGCTTCCTCGGGTTCAAATCCACGATCCGATCCGTTTTCGTCGAATCTGCCGCTTCTGTCGACGGTTACGCGCGAGTCTGTCTCCGTATTTCCCTGAATCGGCAGGAGGGGCGTGAAGTGCTCGGCTGGCATATCTAAGTGTAAGTGGATGAAATCTGCACTCCCATTTGCGCGTGTTATATTATACGAAATTTTGCCTTTCTCATCCAACGTGTGCACGCAGACATTTCTGCTGTATAGGCGTGAGAATAGAAATATACAGTCGTCGTTTCCAAATTCTTCAGAGCTCGATAAAATCTTCACCGTTGCCTCTGTATCCGCGCAAGATTCTAATAAAAATTGGCCCCTATTCAAGAGGTCCGATCTCATTTCTAAAGCATTGATATCCAAATTTTCAATTCGAATCAGGGACCAGAATAGGCAGTTGCCTTTTGGAAGATTTGGAATGTCAGTAATTCTATCAAAAAGCTTGAAACTCTCTGCACACGCGTCATATGGTCTGAAGTGTTGGAACTTTTCATCCAACGCGAGTTCGGTTGCAGCTGAGGGCTTTGGCAAATTTACGAGTGGCGGAGGCATCGATTCTACCTCTGCTGCCGATTCACTCGCGACGCTTAACTCGCCCGGTACGGGGTGAACGCTGCCCGAGCCACCGCGTGGAGAGAGAATAGGAGTGCCTGGGAGCTGCTGTATATTGTCCGTCTCTTTCTCTGTGGAATGTTGCTTATCGGTCTGCGAGTTATATTGCGACGTGCTCGACTCAACGTGAAAACTTGCGCTTTGCCTTACGGCTTGTTCGAATCGCTTATCCGACGGATCGCTAACTCGATGCGATACTGCTTTTATGAATAGAGGGCCCCCGTCGCCCTGCGCTACTAATTCGCCGCTCTGGTCGCGTATTGAAAAATCGACAAAATACCCGCCTGCGGTTGTGATTGGAATTGCTGTCTGAGCCTCCGTATTCTCTTGGATCTTTGGATTTTCAATTTCCGACTTCTCATTAATAATCTGGGACTCATTCTGGATAATTTCAATACTCTTTATTTTCGGTTGTGCTTTTGCAACTCCAGGTTTTGCATTTTTTGAAATTATTTTGGGCTCATCTTTGCGAGTTTGTTCAAGAGAAGGACTTGGTACAATATTTGAATATTGAATTTTTGGTTCTAAAATTTCCAGAGGAGGGTCTGACAGCATTTCCACATTTTCGACGCTTTCTCTCGCTATTTGGGTTTCGTTAACTGCGTGCGTGCGCGGCAAAGCGTGGATTTCAAGAGCCGGATAACGGTCTCTCAGGCGTTGAGATGATCGAGTTTTTCGGAAAACTTTTCTAGGCCTCTTCTGCTTTTTCAGTTCCTGGCTTGCTTCAATTTCGGACTCCGATTCGCGTGGGACTTTGGCAATTTTCTTTTTCGAAAGTTGATTTTCCGCATCTGTCGATTCAGTCTCGGAGATTTTCGTCTTGTCCTTGTCTACGACACGATGCGCGCGGGTTTTGAAGATCCGTCCTGGAGGGCAATCAGCGTAGCAAGAAGGGTTCTCTTTTTCTTGCTGCTCGGCAAGTGGGTACAGTTCGCTTCGCGGGAGTTCTGGGTTTACCTCCCCTTCTTTTATGACTGGATTGCGCGACAATGCGTCTGCCGCTGCGTTCTGCTTAAAAGACCTATATACAATATTAAAATGGAACCCCCTGACCTTCGCTTTCTGACGGTTATATCTCGTGTCATTCTGACAATTTTGGAAATGGCGCAGTGGCTCGTGATCTGTAACTACAGTAAATTTTTGCCCGTACAAATATGGCCTGTAAGCTTCGCAAGCTTGTACTATAGCTTCAAACTCTTTATCAAAAATAGGCCAATTCAAAGCTGGACCTTTTAATACTTTCGAATGATATGCTACCGGCCGATTACTATTAATACTTCCTATGGCCAAAATAGATGCTACTGAATAATCGCAAGCATCCGCAAATACATTAAAATTTTCGTTATTTGAAATCTCTGGGCTAGCCAAATTGCTTTCAGAGCAGAGCGAGTTGCGCAAGGTCTCGAATGCGCGTTGCTGCTCGCGGCCCCACACGAACGGTTTATCTTTTTTCAAAAGATCGGTCAGAGGTTTTGCGATTTCCGCGTAGTTTTCAATGAAGCGCCTATAATATCCCGTGAGTCCGAGAAATTGGCGCACTTTCCGGATGTTTTTATTGGGCACTGGATACCCTCGGATAGCCGCGACTTTGTCCGGATTGGGTTTTATGTGGCCATTACCGACAATATGGCCTAGGACCTTGGCTTCACGCTTCAAAAATTGGCATTTCGGGGGTGACAAAACAAGGTTAGCTTCCTTTAAGCAATCCATAAGTTTACTGAATTTTCTATCATGTTCTTCTAAAGAATCAGCCCATACGTACAGATCATCGCAGTAAGAATCCGCGTCATCGGGAGAGAGCTTAGCAAGAGCCATAAAGATAGCCTCGTTCAGCGTATCAGGGCTCGTTTGCATACCTTGCGCCATGCGTGCGAATTCCATGTGGCCAAGCGGAGTGCTTATTGCCGAATATTTGGCAGATTCTTCATGCATTTTTATTTGAAAGAACCCGTGAAGTAAATCTACTACCGTTATGTACCGTGCGCCAGATAGTTTATCTATAATATCGGCTGAAAATGAGAGAGGCTGGCAAGTGCCAATCGTATCTTCATTAAGTGGGCGAAAATCGGCTACGAGCCGGTACCTTTTCGTTCCGTCCTTTGCCGGCGATTTTGGTACCAAAAAACAGTTAGATCTCCATGGCGATCTGGACGGGCGAAGTATGCCCAAGTCACGCAATTTTTTTACTTCTTCAATCATAGGGCCTTTTAAGGCTGGGGGTAATCTATATCTTTTTGCTTTGATTGGTTTCCCCGTTTTCAATTGAATTTTATGCTCAATTAAATGCGTGGCTGGCAACGGCTCGCCTTCTAAGCCAAACCGCCATGGGTCTATGCTGATAAGGTTTCGCACATGCTCAACCTCTTCCTCATTACAACCCTCGATGTCTACGAGCTTCATCAAAATTTCTACGCGCTCGGCCGCTGCTTTATCGCGTGCGCTCTTATCGTTATCGTTATCGCAGGACTTCTCAGAAGTTTTTTCTTCTCGTGTGGCTGCGTCTGTGTATAGCCTACGAATGTAACAAATTGCATCTTCCCCTTTGATGCAACACTCTACTTCATCATTGTTCCAGGGTATAATTTTTTCGTACTTTTCCAATTTAATTTCAGGTGTATCAATGTATATAGGTTCATCAGTCACGTTGCTTATTTCTGCTATTCCGAATCCATTAACATTTTTGGCCAAAAATTCTCCAAATGAAATTCCTTCTGCGATGTGTGTTTGAGGAACCCAGCCCTCTTTTTCATCATTAATTATTTTGACTCTGATCAATCTTCTCATATTCGGTGGCACTCTAATCTTTTCACTATAGACAAAGGGAATTGAGAAATTTCTAAATTCAAGGCAGCGGGCTTTGGGGTTTAATTTACCTCCATATTTAGTCAAAAAGTCCCAACCGACCAATCCATCACATTCTAATAAAATAGTGTCGGGGACGACATGAAATTGCCACTGCATGCCATTCATTTTGATTCTAATCGTTCCCATCGATTTGAATTCACCTTTTGCCACTCCATTAATTATTAATAATTCAGAGTCATCAATTTGATTCAAATTCTTCACCTTACTTTCTTTAATAATACACACATCTACTCCAGAGTCTATGTATAGTTTGGCTTTGTTATTTGAAGTTTCGTGACTCTCAAACTCTACAATCGGTGGAATTACACCTGTTTTCAACAATTTTATGACAGTTGTACGAATTTTCACCTGGGGCAATGATGAAGTGCTATCACTCTCGCATCCCTCACTTACTGCATCCTGCACCAATTTTTTTCCAGATGATAATTTTCCGTCTGACAAAAAATCAAGTGCTGACCTTTCGTTGTCGTTTTTTCTGTTCATCTGCGACGCGATTCTGATCACTTCATCGATGCGCCCGGCGCATGGGGGGTGCGACGGACGAGCATCTAGTTTAAATGCTGGTTTACACTTGGGTTCGACTGGTTTTGGGGCTGAGCGGGTGGAGTCTGAGGGTTACCCACTGGCGGTGATTGAGAGTTCTGAGCTTGAGGTTGATTTTGAGGTTGGGAGTGGGCTTGGGCTTGGGCCTGGGCTTGATTAGGGTCTGGCGAATAGTTGTTCTCACGGTGCCATGGAGCGTCGTTTTGCCCGTAACTGTTACCGTTGTACCCGCGGCCTCTGCCTCTACCGCGATAACCACCTCCTCGTCCGCGACGTGTGCTCGGGCGATCGATATGAACTTCACGTTTCTCGAAATCTCTCTCTAATGCCCAACAAACCTTCGCATCGTGACCGTCTCTCTCACAGTATTGACACTTTTTGTTGTCGTTCATCTTTTTGTAGCATTTCGATTCCACGTGATTTGACAAATTGCAATATGCACACACGATCTGGGAATCTGCGATTCGCACATTCGCTACCGTATGACTTGACTTCGACTCTGCCATTCCCTCCGAAATGGGATAGTTTTTTCTCTGTAAAGCAGCCTGTTGCGCGTGTTTCACCGCCTCTCGTATGTTACTCGGGCGATTGCTGCGTACAACGCTCTCCAATTCAGGGCCGATCCCTATGATAAAACGTGTCAACGCAGCGTCATCAGCATCCCGCGTGCGCGAGTTTATCTCAGACCGGGTATATTGAGTTTTGGATTCCGCAGTACTTTTAAATCTCCTCAGGATCTTCTGAATGCGGGTACCGTAAGATTCTAAAGTTTCATCTCTTCGCTTAACACAATTTTTCAGTTCAGACATTATGTCGTCTAGGGAATCTACCATGGTAAACTGTTCCTCTAATTCTTTCAAGAATTGTTCGACAGAATCGAATTTGAGGACTGCCGAACCGAATAGTGACTTTGCCGTTCCTCTCAATTTGCTAGAGATGTTCATTAGAATAATACGATCTGACCCGGGTCCCCCTACGCTTGCTGCGATTCTTACTGCAGTCGTGAACGCGTCCAATGAATCCGACTCCCCGTTGAATTCGCCCACATTTTTCAGAATTTTGTGTAAATGTGAGTATACACTCAATCCTGACATATTTTGTTCTGGAGAATGTGTGTTTCGTTGAGAAAGTTGAGTCTGCTCTTCTAAAGTTTGAAAATGAACGTTTTGAGAGGTCGCTGCATTGAATGTTGTACTCTGCTGAGTATTAATTTGTGGAAATGATTGAGACATGGCATTTTGATTTATCACTTCAAATTGTTGGGGAATCGAATAATTCGCACTAAAATTCTGTGGTGCTAGGGTTTCTCGAGGCAAATTATTCGGATAAAAACTACTCCTGGTCGCGTGGCATTCTTGTCCACGAATGTCTTGTAAATTCCTGTCGTGACTTGGCTGTGACTCGCGCAGATTCAACTTTCTCCACATTTCTGCCATTTTCGAAAAACTTATTCCTCGCAGGAAATTTTCAAAGGGCGAGTCTCCGGATTTAGGGACGGTCTTTCTTGGACAGGCAACAGGCTCATGAGTTTGGGGATTTTTGAATATTCCCTGAATCGTTTGATTTTGCATGAAATCGTTTTGATGCTGTTCTTGGCTAAAAACTTCGGGCCTTGATTCCATTTTTGGTGGGGAATCCCACGGAGTTTGGGGATTATTTTGAGGCAGGTTCGGCTGAAACGTGACCGAAGTTGCTGGTCTTGGTGAATTATTCAAGCTTCTATTAAAATTAGTATAATTTTCTAAATTCTGAAATGTGCCGTTATCCTGTGAAATAATACCATTTTGGTTTTGCTTCCCATTTAAATTCAACGAAACGGTGTTTCTCATCCTCATATTTTGCTCATGAGGCTGCTGCTTGCATAAGAAAATTTGCCCGTTTGGTCCCGTCAGGTAGAACGTTTCAGGGTAGGACATTTGACCCGTATTGCGCAACGGGGGCCAATTTACGTTCACACGCACCGGGGACTCCTCTATGACGGGCACACCCGCTCGCCACTGCTGATACGCAGGACCCGTAAACTGATTTTGGGGCGTACTTGCCCGGCTCATATTGCCGTATTCCATCTCATCTCCCGCGTTATTCATCGCAGTCGCATCTAATCCCCATGCTTCATCTCGATTATTCACATCAAAGTATGAATTTTCTTCTCCAGCGTTACGTTCACGCTGGTCCGCAAACTGATTCTGATCGTTCTGTCTGGGGTTCTCAAAAATTTCCGGCCTCGGGTGGGCATTTTTAGGCAGAGTGCCTGTCTGATTTAAAGTCTCCTTGCTCTTAGATTTGGAGAACATATTCAGCATTTTGGACATTACGATTTCAGTTCTATTTTTTCTTTCAAAATAGGCTCAGAGTAAAGATGCGATTGCGATGACACACGTCTCTATAAACGAGATAAGAATGAGGAAAAATATGGTACGGTATTTACGCTGAAGTGCTGCAGCAGGCCAAGGCGATGATAGCGACGCAAAAGTGCATGTCCACCTCGCTACAGGCTCGTATGATGATCGCTTCGCTGCTTTATCTCCCCGGTGTTATCGGTGAGTCGCGCTGCGCTGATGTTCTGCTGATGTGCGGGCGGGCGGGTGGGTAGGTCCAGATGATCGGCCAATTGAACAGCTTGGCTTCGATTCCGCTTGGCTCTTCCTCTCGTCTCCTAGTCACTTTCTCTCACACGACACTCTCGCAGCGGAATCTCGAAAACTTTTTTTTTTTGGAAAAATTTTCAACGAAAATTTTCGACTTTTCTGAAAAACTCGCGGGAAACTACCCCACCTAGCACCAAAAATGATGTGTAACGTGGGACAGGAGTTTCCGGAAGGAACACGAGTTATTACAGAACAGAGTGACTTTAATGAGACTAAATAGAGGAGAAAGAGAGTGTGTGCTTCTAGGTTGGTTGATCGAGCGGTAATGGTCGCGACGGGACTCATCGCGAAGGCGATGAGTCCGTCGGCCTGAAGTAGTACCCGGGGGAGGTACGCGTAACTCCGTCAAAACGCTGACGACGCACCTGCGACGACCGACGAGCAGCGCAGCAACGTTGCGCGGCTCGCGGATCCGTCGCCGGTGCATCGTCATGGGACGGGGGGAGGCGAGGGGCAAAAGACCCGAGCCTTCCCACGTCACAGAATGACTCTAGAAATCATGGAATCTAGGTGTCTTGTGAAACTTGCGGGATCTGGAGAATACAACAGACACCATACTACGTGAATAACTCACTGAATGCTCCAAAGCAAGTTTCATGGAATTGCCGCTGGAATGTTTTATGATCCTTTTTTATCGGAAAACGCTCGAAAATCGTGAAACGACTCCCAAAGTCATGAAATCTAGCTGTTTTTTGGGACTTGCGGAGTTTTGAAAACATTACAAACACCATCCCACTCGATTTGAGTATCGCACGCTCCCCAGCAGGTATCGAGAAATCGCCACTGGAATGTTTTATGATCCTTTTTCACCAGAAAACACTCGGAGAAAGTAGAACGACCCCCAAAATCATGAAATCTAGGTGTGATTTGAGACTTGCGGGATTTGGGAGGAACCAGAGGCACCATCTCTCGTGATCGACTGATCGAACGCTTCGAAGCGGGTGTCGTGAAATTGAGAAACGATCGAAAATGAGAAAACGACCCTACAAATCATGGAATCTAGGTGTCTTCTGGAACTTACGGGATTTGGAGAACACTACAGCGACCATCCTATTCGAGTAACTCAATGGACGCTTCCAAGCAAATTTCATGAAATTGCCGCTGGAATATTTCATGATCCTCTTTTGCTTTCTCGAAAGAGAAAGCTTCGTTTCTGACCCAGCAAACTTTTGATCAATTCTTCAATTCAATCCAAAATTCCCTTCAACAAAATTTCTCTCATCACAAAAATGGTTCAACCATCTTGTTTTTCTCGCCAAAATCTAACGATTATAAGTAACTTTTTTTTCTTAGAATCTTTCAAAACCTTCCATGGACTCATTCCTCCGCCCCTTTGCCTGTGTATGTGTGTGTGTGTATGTGTATTGTCTCTCTTGCACCACGCTTTCTCTTCTACACTCCACTTCATTGATTTTTCCTTCTTTATGGGTTGCGTAGAATTGCTCAAAGATGAGACCAGTGATTTGGCTGATCTCCTCTCCCAATCGAAATTGATCCAGAGGTTCTTTGGGGTGGAATCGCCAAAATCGTTCAATTTCATAGTGAAATATCTCTTTCCAACTTGATCTTTCGGCAATTCGGGTTACCTACGCTATGGTTTTTATGGCTCAATCTATTGATTGGCTAATACCGGAATTCGATTTAATCTCATTAAACCTCAATTTTTCGAAAGAAAACGAAGATTTTCAACCAAAACTCCATTCTGAGCATATTGGACCCAATTGTATAGGAAATCCCCCCCAACCAAGTTACAGACTTTGCTAAAAAAACTTCACTTTAGATAGTTCAAACCTCCCTAACTAGATTCGTCAAAAGAATAATTCAAAATATACAAAAATATTTTTTCCTATATCCATACTCTCCTCATATCTCCCTCACAAACTAATCCACTCTGATTTCGACAAACTAAGTTGATACTTTTCCGTTTTTCTGAATCGATTGGTTGATATCGAATTTCCTCAAAATTCGTTTTAATATTGTCGAAATTCAATTCATTCTCGAGAAATCCGAAAAATTCTCGAAGACTTCATTTCTACCATCTTTATACCAACTATGTTAAAATTTCGCCTTAACCAGACGACATACCTCGCACAAAAGACCCTAGCGAAGTCATTTGAATTCCTCTAAAAGGAGATCTTGTAAGAATAACTCAAAGCATAATGAAAAAATTTGAACTGAAATTCATTTCGTCTTAGATCTCTCTCTCTCTACAACTAATCTATTCACCCTTCAATGAACTAGAGAGATGCTTTTCCAGCATTCTCCATCAATCAGTTGGAACCGAATTTGATTCAACTCGGTTTGAACCCGATCAGAATCCAATTTTCCTTCTAAAAATCGGAATTTCCTTGGAGGATTCCATTCTCATCATCTATAAACCAACTATATCAAAACACCGCCTCAACCAAACGATTGTATTCCTATGTTATATATATGGGTCATTCTGGACCAAGGTGAACATTTTGAAAATCGACGAAATTTGAAAATGCCCCAAACCTTTTTTTCCGTTAGTACTACTAGAATATAGTTAGCAGAATGATTTCTCTTAGCGAAATAGTCTTAGAGGATCACTCAAACTAATGATGAATTTGGGAAACTGATCGAATTCCAGAATCATGATTCGAATTCTCACGAAATAGTGTCATTTTTCCTGTGGTCCATTCCATTACATCCTCACCTCATATTATACATATGGGTCATTCTAGACCAAGGTGAACATTTTAAAAATCGGCGAGATTTAAAAATGCCCCAAACATTTTTTTCCGTTAGTACTACTAGAATATGGTTGAAAAAAATTTTTCTCAGATTTTTTTGGAACCCATGGCGGGCCTTGCGAATTTTGCAAGTCCCATTTTTGAGCAGTTTTTCGCCTATTTTTTGCTAACTTGGAAAATTCGTGGTTGGACCAAAATGCATCTTTTTCATCCTAGCTGGGCGCATTTTTTTTGGTATGACGTACACTTTCAAGAAAGAAATTGGCCGGTCCGAAAAATTGATATCTGGTAGGTCCCACGGTTGCATCAAAAAAGGCCCAAAAATACGACTTTGCACCACCTTTGGAGGCGTATAGGTCAAAATGGAAGACTCGTAGCAAAATTTTGCGAGAAAAAAAACTTGTAGGCCTTGAAAAAACTTTCAATTTCCTTCTTGGAACGTGTCATTATCTTATCTCACGTACGATCTACAGCCGATTTAAGTTGGGCATTTTTGTAAAAACGTGAAAATTCAAGGCCAATTTGAAAAAATCGTTTATTTTTTATCGACCCAAAACCTATGAGAAAATGTTCTTTCAGGTGTCTTTCTGAAGGCCCAACAATAATTTGGTTGTTCCTTCAAAATCCCGATTTTATACGAGCTGTTAAAAACAGTCGAAGATACCGGAAATCGTGTCGAATTCGGGCCATATCATGAAGCTTCGTGGACTGGGTCTTCCCTTGCTCTCGATTCGTGGACTCTAATTATACAGCACTCGGCATAAAATATTGTGGAAGATGAGACCTAGAACTGAAAAATGGCCTCTCGTGCAATGTTTTACGATGGAACCGTCCAAAACTAGAGTAAATTGAGTAAATACAAGATAAATCGAGGAAATCGATTGTGATGCATCTCTCACTTAACTAGCCCGCGCTCACTGGCCCAACCGGCCGCTTTGGCACTCCGCGTATGCTCCGCACTGCATGCCATCCTCAGTTTATGCGGAAAAGATAAGTGATATTAACAGCTGATGCAGTATTGTCAGGTATTATCCAGTATAGACAGAGATAAGAAGGTTCTCTTATGTCCGTTATAGACTGTAGACTGTACAAGGTTTCGGTTGTTAGTGACCACCACAGAAAAATTGTATGTGTCAGTCAGCGTCGCGATCAGAAATTTTGGTACCTTCCCCGCGGGGTTTGCCCCGAAGATGGGCCAAATGTATTGTAAAGCATATGAAGTGTAACGCCTTCCCCGCGGGGCACCCGCGAGGTATCATCGGGGCAATATTTGCGCAAAATTAGTGCAGTTTCTGTTGAGACCTTTGAAATAATTTCGGATATGTTTGTAATGTTATCACTATTATGTGATTGTTTAAGTAAAGTATGTTCAAGTAAAGTTGAAAATTCATTGAAGACCTGGGAAAGCCTCATAAGAACTACTAATATCCAGCCTGTGTTTACTTCTACTGAGGGCAAACAGTCACTTGACTTTGCAGCGTGTGACGAAGAAAGTAATTTTGCTGGACTGAGATTTGTGTGAAAAGTGAGTGGTACTCATCAATGATATTAAAATACAGTATGTTCACGTTCAATACCTCCGTTGAAATTTCCATCATACACCCACAGAAGTGAGGTTAACTCTGAGACACTATGCAGGAATTTTGTGAAAGTGATCAGATACTTTGCGGGGGCCCTGCGGGGAAGGCGTTACACTTCATATGCTTCACAATACATTTGCTCTAATACCCGCGATTGTTATTCTTCCGCCATGGTTCGGGGCAATTCCGACATGGTTCGGGGCAAACCTCGTGGGGAAGGTAATGACGGTCAGCGGCCATTCGAGATCTCCCATCTCATTCGCACCTAATAGGTTATCCCATGAGTGCGAGGGAGACGACAGATCTCGAACGGTCACTGACCGTCATCCCATTGCAGTTCACCTCATGGCGTAAAGATAACAAAAGTTATCTACACGCCATGGTTCACCTTGTTCTCGAGTGTACCAAAATTTCTGATCGAGACGCTGACTGACACATACAATTTTTTCGTGGTGGCCACTAACAACCAAAACCTTGTATAGTCTACAGTCTATAACGGAGATTAGAGAACCTTCTTATCTCTGTCTATACTAGATAATACCCGACAATACTGCATCAGCTGTTAATATCACTTATCACTTCCGCATTAACGGAGGATGACATGCAGTGCGGAGCATACGCGGAGTGCGAAAGCGGCCGGTTCTCGATTTATCTTGTATTTACTCAATTTACTCTAGTTTTGGACGGTTCCATCGTGAAACATCGCACGGGAGGCCATTTTTCAGCTCTAGGTCTCATCTTCCACAATATTTCATGCAGAGTGCTGTATAATTAGGGCCTCGACAGAAAGTGCGCATTTGGTATTTTTCCCCCTTTTCCCCTGTGGAAGTAGCGCCATTGCACGCCCGTGGTGGCGACTGCAACTACAGGGCCTATGCTTATACACGGGGGAAAAAGTGGAGAAGAGAGCATTGCGCACTTACTGTCGAGACCCTTAGAGTCCACGAATCGAGAGCAAGAGAAGACCCAGTCCACCTTCATGAAAAGGCCCGAATTCAACACGATTTTCGGTATTTTCGACTGTTTTTAACATCTCGTATTGTTTGAATACCAGTGTATTCAAGTCCGGGAGTCGAGAGCGAGCGAGCAGTTAAAATGAAAAGAGACCAAACTAAAATCATGTCGGGTGTCAATTGAGCACCAATCGTATTTAAGTTCCCCGAACAGCCGATCTCAACGGCTCTCTTTGTCACTGCCCTCTCGCGCTCTCCTGGTGGGTCAGTAGAGTTCAGTTGCGCCAGGATCGTCGTGCGGACAGCTCTTATTGTCCGCACTCAGTCCAATCACGCGCGTTTTGCGCTCGGGCCGGTGCCCCCTTTTTTATTCACTCTTTTTTTCACGTGACTATTCTATTTTTCAACCAGTGTACCACACTTTCTCAGTCATTAAAGATTCATTCTATGAATCTAGTGTGTTGTACTCTCACCTCCCGAATCGAAATTGATACCAAACCGTTTCCACTACCATTTGACCAGCTCAAGAGCTCATGCTACAACATTTTGGTAGCTAGAGCGTGGTCGATCTTCGTGGATTCCGGGAGTGTGGGTGTAGCTCAGTGAATGAGCTACAGAGTGTCGTGAGTGAAGTGGGCACCGGCTGCTCGAGTTTGCTAAATACTCGGGCGCGCGCGGTCATAAGTGGTGCAGTGAATCATCGGCGAGGTCGCTCAGGGCGCGCGTTTCGGTGAAGCACAAGCCCGCGCGTCGAATTTTCGGCGTGCTTTGCGGGCGCGCAATCACCGGCGGAAGCTCACCATCAGGGCGCCGTGCAGTAGCCATCGTTGCCGACGCTAATACCAGCTGTCCCGCCTTCTGCAGAGCATCACCCATCAGCAGGTGCAGCATAGAGAGGAGAGGGTAAGCCGCGCGCGTTATTACGCGCGGCTGCGGATGGTAAGTCTTCATACCTATATTCCGCTTGCTATCTCTCTCTCTCGCTTGGCTCACTCTTTCGCTCGTGCGATCGAACTATAGTGCGCGTGGCATCGAGCATTATATTGGCATATACAAATATGTATGTGTGGGTAGTAGCGCACAGCTGTACGATTCTCGTCAGCTGATGATTTCAATGAGTCGGTTTACCGACGTGAGCGATAGAGCTCACATATATATGTGAAGCGCACTACCAAATAAGCTCGGCGAGCGTTAGTGCTGCACTGCATGGCTTTGCTTGCTTTCAATATTGCATATTATTGCGCTCGGTGGGAAGGTTCCTCTCGCGAATCTTGTGTGCGTTTGATTGCGGTTGCAGCATTTCGTGCATGACATATTGGGTCTAGATTTTTTGCTTTCGTGGTGTAAAACCCTTGGCGCTAGCAGTTTTTTTTCGGATTGACTCGTTCAAGGAGTCTTACAGTCATCCGTTGTAACTCAAAGTTACATTCTGGAAAGTCCAATTGGGTTGTGTAGATTTGCCGACAGTTAGAGTCGCATTAATGGGCGTGCTCGGAAGGGCAATCTGTAACTTTCCGTAAATTATAAGTGGATAGTATTGCAGCCAGTTGTGTTGAAATTCGGTGTTTAGGTATATTGTGGTCCTCGTCGCTTTACTTGCTGTGCGAGTAGAAATTTAAATCATGCCTGACCCGACACCAGAGGAAATTGCCGCTGCTAGGGCTAAGGAATGGCGTTCTCAGGGCCGGTCCCTAATTTCAAAACAGGACAATACGGGTAAACTGATTCAAAATTTCGTGAAAAATACAAAAAAACTAGGAGCTGAAAATCTGACTCCTACGGTTTTGAGTAATCGCTTGACGCTTTTAGAAGATTATTGGGTTGAATTTGGGGAACGTCGTCGTGAGTTGCTCCCGTATAGGAAATATTTGGAAGACGAGGCGTACTTTCAAGAGGACGTGTATTCGGACGTCGAATTGAATTACACTCTCGCTAAATCGACACTCACGGACATGCTCCCTGTCCAGCCGGCTGCTGCCACACCGGAGGCTAGGCCAACGCTTCAGTCTACCGGAGGTATGTATTGGGATGATTTTTTGCGGGCTACAGTGGAGATGCAGGAAATTCCCCAAGCTGAGATCCCCGAATTTTCCGGGAAGCAATGTGACTGGGAATCTTGGAAGCAACAATTCAAATTGCTTGTCATTGACAAGAAAAATATTGATCCGGTTAGAAAGTTGTCCCATCTCAAGCGCGTAGTCAAAGGCAATGCCGCTCGGATGATCAGTGGTATGCCGTTATTGAATACTAATTTTGATATGGCGTGGGAGCGGCTTTGCAAGCGTTATGATAATCGTCGGCTCAGATTGTTTTTACACCTTGAAGGATTAGTAAATCTAAATTCGGTCAAAGGAAAAAGCCCGCAAGACATGAGTGACCTCTTGAATTCTGCTGAAGAGCATGTGCAGGGGCTCAGAGATTTGGAGTGCCCAGTAGTTCAGTGGGATTGTTGGCTCGTGCATTGCATTTCTCGCAAGTTAGATGTCTCGACTAGGGAAAGTTGGGAGCAGAATCAAGAGTCTAACGTCGGATTTCCTACCTACGAGGGCTTGAAAACTTTTCTAGAAACTCGTGTGCGAGCGTGGAATGCTGCTCATGTGCAATCTCAGACATCCTCGAGTCATAATAATAGTTCGGATTGTGTCGCGAAAAACGCGTCTAGAAATCAATCGTCCCAGAAAAATAGGTCTGCCACAGCTCATGTGACTAACACTGAGTCGGACAGTAAACCAGTGCCCGTGTGTGTGCTTAGCAAGGGTCCTCATGCGTGGCCTAAATGTGAAAAATTTGCCCAAAAGAGTGTGTCCAATCGGAGAAAATTTTGTAAATCCAATCATTGTTGCATGCAGTGTTTGAGAGTGGGTCATTTTGCGGACAAGTGTCGCTTATTCCGTCTCAAATACAAGGAGTATAAGGGTCGACATAATACACTCTTGCACTATGATAAGCCCCCTTCGGATGCAGGTCATGGGTCTGGGGATAGTAAAAATACCCCAGCAGCGGAGGCACAGGCGATGACCGTGCAGGTGCACTCTACCACAATTGAGCGGACGCGTTTGCTTGCTACGGCTGTTGTAGTATTCAAGTCGAAAGTGGGTAAAAGTCTCACAGCTCGCGCTTTGATTGACCCCTGCGCGGAGAGTTCATTCGTATCTGAACGGGTCGCTACTATCTTGTCGTTGCCACGCAAAAAAGTGAATCTGGGAGTTGGCACGCTTGGTGGTGAAATCACTGTTGTTGCTCGCGGGGAGGTAAGTTTATATGTATCGTCCTCTCGCGATTCGAAATTCAGTTGCCGTTTCAACGCTTTCGTTTTGCCCGATTTGACTCGCCGATTACCTAATATCCCCATTGAGTGGCATGAGTGGCCTCATATCAAACATCTGACATTGGCTGATCCTAATTTTTATACACCTCAAGAAACTGATTGCTTGTTGAGCGCTGACATTTATGGTCAGATATTACTCGACGGGGTGATTAAAGGGCCAGTAAATACACCAATTGCTCAGGAGACTGTATTTGGGTGGATCTTCACGGGACCAGTTGCGGCTAATCAGGGGTCTTCTAGTTCGGTGATGGCAACAACCTCTGTCATTTTGCTCTAACCCCCTCGTTGTCTAGTGTGGTTCAAAAATTCTGGGAGCTTGACCAAATCCCCTCCAAACGTATACTGTCGCCTGGTGATGAATATTGTGAGCAGCAGTTTACTGAAACTGTCACACGCTCACCGGAGGGGAGGGTCATCGTTCGGTTACCTCTCTCTCAGAAAATTGATGGTATATCTTTCACAGATTCGAGGAACATTGCAATGGCGTGCCTCTACCGATCAGAGTGACGCAGACGACGAGATCCAGAGCTGGATGCCGCCTACACCAAATTCATGTCCGACTACCAGACCCTGGGCCGCATGAGGATCGCGCCTGATGCAGAGCGACGCCTTGACTGCTGTTATATCCCACACCATGCCGTTTTCCACAACGATAAAATTCGTGTGGTGTTCAACGCGTCACAAAAAACAGGTTAGTAGAGGAGACTCATCGACACACTCTGCATGGAGGAGTCCAGTTGATGCGCAGCCACTCGCTAAGGTCATTTTGGATGATCCATTCAACTCGCATGATTCAACAAGTATACCGTCGCTGCAACAGTTGTGTACGTCATGGCGCCCAAGGTCTGGAACAACAAATGGCTCCTCTACCTGCTGTGAGATTATCACCAAGGATGCCATTTGAGGCCACGGGATTGGAGTATGCAGGTCCTGTATATATTTTGTTCTCACTTGGTCGCGGAGCTAAGTCGATCAAAGCATATATTGCCATCTTCATTTGCATGGTTACAAAAGCAATACACATTGAAGTAGTGTCCGATCCGACGTCCGAAGCTTTCTTAGCAGCTTTTAGACGTTTTGTATCTCGACGTGGTGAATGTTCTCACTTGTATTGCGATAATGCTAAAAACTTTTTCGGTGCTGAAAAGGAACTGAAGGAGATGTTTACCAAGTCTTCGTCAGTTTCCGCTCAGATTGCTAAGGATCTCGCACCAGAAGGAGACACCTTTCACTTCATTCCGCCTCGATCTCCCCATTTTGGTGGTCTTTGGGAAGCTGCCGTGCGTAGCTTCAAACATCATCTGCGCCGAGCAGTTGGAGATCGAATTTCGACTTATGAAGAGCTTTCAACTGTATGCTCTCAAATCGAGGCCTGCTTAAATTCACGATCCTTGTGTCCTATCAGTAGTGAGGCTACCGACTTGGTACCACTCACTCCCGGTCATTTTCTGATCGGGCGTTCGATGACTGCAGTGCCAGAGCCCTTTGAAGACGTCGATCTGACAACTAATTCGAGTTGCAGGTAGGATATTCTAGTGCGTATGCGCAACCGATTTTGGGACCGATGGCGCAAAGAGGTGCTCAATCAGATGCAGCAAAGGACCAAATGGCTTAGAAATCTGGACCCATCAAAATTGGTGACATTGTACTGCTGAAGGATGAGCTCAGTCCACCAACCAAATGGCCACTAGCCAGAGTGACGCATCTACACCTTGGAGCTGATGGATTGACTCGAGTTGTCATTGTGAGGACGGCCACTTCTGAGTTCAAACGGGTCATTGTAAAACTCATTCGCTTGCCAACGGAACCTGATGTCGAAGAAGCCTATCAAGATTCAAGAAGAAGACCTCGGACTGATAATGAATGAATCTTATCTTTTTCGCGTGCGTTTCGACACCAAATTACACTTCCTTCCTCGATCCGGGTCACCCGCGGATTCTGTTCCGTTCGAAGTCATTTGGGGCCTCAATTTGATTGTCAGATAAATTGCATTGCCATTAGAGTCACGTGTAATATGATATTCCAGTGCTGTTGCGTAGTGTAGGACGGTGTCATACCTAAGGATCTACGTTGGCAGCCTTTCCCGCGAATTATTTGAGTAATTTAGTTTAATTCCTAGAGTGCAATTTACTTTTCTCGAAATTAGATAGCCATATTTTGATGTTTCGCTAACTAGTGTTCCTTTGTCTAAGAATATTGAGTTAATCTCGTTTCCATAATGTTTTTTTTGGGTTTTCGCTCATAGCGCCTGATTATTAGAATCCATTGACTTGGATCAATTTTGTTTAATTTGATTGGGAGATTATGACCAGTGCAATTCATTCAGCTAGTTTCAATTATAGATTTTTCTTTTTATTGATTTTCATATCTAGTTGGAAGTATGATCTCTCCCTTGCTTTGTTGATGTCGACCCACAATTTCCAGAGTTGTTTTGTAATTCTTTTCGACCGTTAGATCGATCAAAGTGGGCGGACCGTTTGAATACCAGTGTATTCAAGCCCGGGAGTCGAGAGCGAGCGAGCAGTTAAAATGAAAAGAGACCAAACTAAAATCATATCAGGTGTCAATTGAGTACCAATCATATTCAAGTTCCCCGAACAGCCGATCTCTAAGGCTCTCTTTGTCACTGCCCTCTCGCGCTCTCCTTGCGGGTCAGTAGAGTTCAGTTGCGCCAGGATCGTCGTGCGGACAGCTCTTATTGTCCGCACTCAGTCCAATTACGCGCGCTTTGCGCTCGCGCCGGTGCTCCCTTTTTTATTCACTCTTTTTTTCACGCGACTATTCTATTCTTCAACCAGTGTACCACACTTTTTCAGTCATTAAAGATTCATTCTATGAATCTAGTGTGTTGTACTTCCACCTCCCGAATCCAGAAAAATACCAAACCGTTTCCACTGCCATTTGACCAGCTCAAGAGCTCATGCTCCAACACGTATAAAATTGGGATATCAAAGGAACAACCAAATTATTGTTGGGCCTTCAAATAGACACTTGAAAGAACATTTTCTCATAGGTTTGGGGTCGATAGAGAATAAACGATTTTTTTCAAATTGGCCTCGAAGTTTCACGTTTTTACAAAAATGCCCAACTTAAATCGGCTATAGATCGTACGTCAGATAAGATAATGACACGTTCCAAAAAGGAAATTGAAGGTTTTTTCAAGGCCTACAAGTTTTTTTTTCTGCAAAATTTTGCTACGAGTCTTCCATTTTGACCTATACGCCTCCAAAGGTGGTGCAAAGTCGTATTTTTGGCCTTTTTTCGATGCAACCTAGGGACCTACCAGATATCAATTTTTTGGACCGGTCAATTCCTTTCTCGAAAGTGTAGGTCATACCGAAAAAATGCGCCCAGGTAGGATGAAAAAGATGCATTTGGGTCCGAGCTACGAATTTTCCAAGATAGCGAAAAATAGGCAAAAACCTGCTCAAAAATGGGACTTGGAAAATTCGTAGGGCCCGCCATGGGTCCCAAAAAAATCTGAGAAGAATTTTTTTCAACCATATTCTAGTAGTACTAACGGGGAAAAATGTTTGGGGCATTGTTAAATCTCGTCGATTTTTAAAATGTTCACCTTGGTCCAGAATGACCCATATGTATAATATGAGGTGAGGATGAAATGGAACGGACCACAGGAAAAATGACACTATTTCGTGGGAATTCGAATCATGATTCTGGAATTCGATCAGTTTCCCAAATTCATCATTAGTTTGAGTGATCCTCTAAGACTATTTCGCTTAGAGAAATCATCCTGCTAATCTCTTTCAGCAGCGTATTTGACCGGAAAACACTCGAAAATCGTAGAACAACCCCCAAAGTCATGAAATCTAGGTGTCTTATGGAACTTGCGGGGTTCTAAAACCACTATAAACACCATCTCACGTGATGATATCATCGCACGTTTTCCAGCAGGTACCATATCCAACAGGGACATTTTTATATGTTTGAAGAATGATACAAGTTCAAGTTGGCTGATGTTACGCACTGATAACTATTCATTCATTCCCTCAAGAAGATGTGTTGTTGTAACTAAACGAATTTCATATCGTTATGGAATTGGGAGTTTTCGTGGATGGAATTTCTTATATCTCATCAACTCAAATACCGTTTATCCCGCTCACCAAAATTTGCCGTCTGAGGATTAATACTTATCCTGTAGTCCTTTCATCGTTACATGGAAATTTTGCACTGAAATCGCCTCTCAAACGAGGTAGAATGAGAGTGATACTGAGTTTGTGCGTAATTTGATGCGAAGATTACTTCTCACGATTGTGCCTCGAATGCATTACACAGATATTACGTGCGTGGTGATCATATACGTGACAGAGGACATGATGATTCGCGTCGTCCCATAATCTTGCGGAATACCAGACAGTTCCGTATATGTGTTAGGTCGCGAAAGTATTCTCGAAGATTCTAAGGGCAGCTTTCATATCTTTATCATCCTGCATTACGAAGGTCACTATTTTTGTTTCAATCGATCAATCATGTGGGATAGTGTCCGCGGTGTATTTGAGTTTCTGCAATTCCGAATAGGCACCTACTCTCAGCGCGAATCAGCTAGGATAGCTGAAAATCAGCTAGTAACAGCTGATTTCGCCAGCTAACGTGAACGGATTTCCACTGATCGAATCAGCTCATACAGAGGGCGATGAACGATGATATAAACCGTTCGGGAATGTTTTTCCCTGCGCCTGGGTGTCACGTGATGAATTTTTGGCTCTGGTATTCTAGAATCGTTCGTGCAGTGCAGTGAGATTCATTTTATTACCCGATTTCTAAGACCCAAGTAGTGCGTCTGAAGCGGGGCATCTGCATCGAAAGTGGGCCACCTGTATCAAAAGTGGGCCACCTGGATCTAAAGTGGGCCACCTGGATCGGAAGTGGGCCACCTGTATCGTGAGTGAGCTACCTGTATCGAAAATGGGCCACCTGGATCGAAAGTGAGCCGCCTGAATCGAAAATGGGCCTCCTGGATCGAAAGTGAGCCGCCTGAATCGAAAATGGGCCCCCTGGATCGAAAGTGGGCCACCTGAATCGAAAGTAGGCCACCTGTATCGTAAGTGAGCCACCTGTATCATAAGTGAGCCCCCTGTACCGAAAGTGGGCCACCTAGATTGAAAGTGAGCCACCTGGCTCGAAAGTGGGCCACCTGCGTCCAAAGCTGGCCCCTAGTGGCTAGAGCGGGCCATCTGCGCGCCGTAAAAAATTTCTTCGAAAAACTTCAGCCAGCTGGTTGAATGAAAACTTCAACCAGTCTGACTGGTTCTATCTGTGAATTATGAAAATAACAGTTGAATGTCGAGCCACAATCTGTCTGTGCGGTTCCTGTATATCAGGTTACCTATGTAAGAGGAACATAATGTGATGGGTGGTCATATGGATGGACGGGGATGGGTGAATGGGTGGATGTTGAGTAATGGGTGGATTGCGCATACATCGCTTTCACGCCGTGCTGGATTTTCTCGCAAATCTGCACATTTTCACGGCCAGCGTACAATAGTGTTCCTCAAAAGCTCTTTCTTACTTTAATTAATTCCATCCTGAGCAATGAAGAAGCTTCATTATCGATTTCAAGAGAAGAATGAATGAAACGAGATTCATTTGCGAATTCTTTATGTTTTGAATTTAGTTTCATCACGGAACGAAGATATAAGGCAAAACTAGTCCTGGAAGAGTTAGCTGAGATTCCAGCTATGTTAGCTGACTGAATCAGCTATTATCAGCTGATATTCCAGTCGACGGTATTTTACTGACACGAATAGCTATTCTAGCTGAATTTCAGCGACACGAGCTGATTTTCAGCTACAATCACTGATTCATAGCTGATCATACTCAGCTATACAGGGCCTCTCGTGGCACGAGATGGGTGAATACGCTTTAGTTCGTCGTGAATTGGTCTGGAGAAGTCGTTAACGTGTTCATGTCGATATACCCGGATTTGTGGAGTTTTTTCACCAGAATTATCGATTTAAGCGTGACTTTAGTATTCGCTGATTTGATCAGCAAATTGACGACCCATGGAAGGAATAGCTGATATTTCACCTATATATTAGCTGATTATTGTTGAGAGAGTAGATTTCACGACTTTGGGATGTGCTATGTCTTTGGAGAGTACTTTTCAGCGGAAAAGAATTTCAAAAAATTCTATCAGCAATTTCCCCATCTCTGCATCAATCATACGGGATAGTGTCCGCGGTGTATTTGAGTTTCCGCAAGTCCAAATATCCACTCAGATTCCATGATTCTGGGGATTGCTCCACCATTGAGAGGTTATCCCCGGCAAAACAATGTTCTTGAAATTTCGCATCGCTGTTTTCCAACCCCTGCATTGAAGCATTAGATGGATATTCATCATGTGAGATAGCGTCTCAAGTGTCCTCAAGCTCCCGCATGTCCAAAGACACACCTAGATTTCATGATTTCTGGGTTGTTTCACCATTCAGAATTGAATACCGGCGAAAAAAACAGTCTAGAAAATCTTAACAACTATTTTTCAACCTTTGCCTTGAAGCTTTCGATTGACATGATATGTGGAATGGTATCCATAATGTTCTCCACGTCCGGCAAGTCCAAGAAGACACCTAGATCTCATGATTTTGGGGGTCGCTGTATGATTCAAAGGTGATTCTCGACGGGAAGATATTCTACACTAAGCCCAAAAAACGGTAGGTAGTGCCGACGGCGCAAGCAGCAACTAGTTACTCTGTCAGGAAGGTTATACCGAGCGGGGCTCGGCAGCTTTCGCTTGGCTCGCGAGCAAAAATTGCTTGCGGGCCAAGCGAGATCTCCCGAGCTGCGCCGCACTTTTGCCGGTTTGGCTCTTTCCGTCTGCCACCGTCTGCTACACATGCTGTGAGACGACGTCCATACGGCATAGCGCGCTTTATGCTGATGTTTACTCACATACTTCTGCTTGCTTGTGCTGTTGGATGGAAACCTGACTCTGTGCAATAAGGGAAGTTTTGAATAAGTGTAATAGCTTACTGTGATTAGTGACAATAGTGAGCTTAATGATATTGCAGCAATATCATTCACTCATGGAAAATTTCTTCATGCACCTGCCAGAGTCAGGTTATGACACTCCACAGCAATGAATGAAAGTGATGAGGTTGTACCTATCACCATATGTGCAGAATAAAAATGATACTTTTTCATTACAGGTATACATTCTGAGCTACATTTTACTCCTTCGTAAAATACTGGACAGAGGGCAGATATAGTAAAGATTTCTAAAATGAATCCTACGCCACAGCTATATGTAGCAATATTTGGTTGCATTCCCCATGTTGTCAACTGATTCTAACTCCAACACAGTAGAAGGAGTAGAATTCATTGTTCAATAATTCTTGCACCTTTTTAACCATAAGGTGTTGGAGCATTATCGACTGACACTTATTCGATATACCTATATACCATCAAACTATCTAACTTGGAAGTCTCATTCAATCACACCCATACAAAACTATTGACACCACTAGCCTTTAATAGAAGCTGTCCCTTCAAAATACAGATAGACTAATATTGAATGAAATGAATCACATGAGACTCCATAGCTCAATTATTAGACAGAAGAGGAAGAGTTATTTCCTATGTAGATTGTGGCAGAGAGATTAGAATTGCAAGATGAATTAGTTTGAAACAATGGAAAGGAGAATCGTTCTTCCTATTTTGTCTGAGAATTGAGCTCTGGAGTCTCATGTGATTCATTTCATTCAATATTAGTCTCTCTGTATTTTGGAGGGACAGCTTCTATCAAAGGCTAGTGGTGTCAATAGTTTTGTATGGGTGTGATTGAATGAGACTTCGAAGTTAGATAGTTTGATGGTATATAGGTATATCGAATAAGTGTCAGTCGATAATGCTCCAACACCTTATGGTTAAGGAGGTGCAAGAATTATTGAACAATGAATTCTACTTCTTCTACTGTGTTGGAGTTAAAATCAGTTGAGAACATGAGGAATGCAACCAAATATTGCTACATATAGCTGTGGCGTAGGATTCATTTTAGAAATCTTTACTATATCTGCACTCTGGCCAGTATTTTACGAAGGAGTCAAATGTAGCTTATGATGTATACCTGTAATGAAAAAGCATCATTCTTATTCTGCACATATGGTGATAGGTGCAACCTCATAACTTTCATTCATCGCTGTGGAGTGTCATAAACTGACTCTGGCAGGTGCATGAAGAAATTTTCCATGAGTGAATGATATTGCTGCAATATCATTAAGCTCACTATTCTCAATAATCACAGTGAGCTATTACACTTATTAAAAACTTCCCTCATTGCACAGAGTCAGGTTTCCATTCAACAGCACAAGCAAGCACAAGTATGTGAGTAAACATCAGCATAAAGCGCGCTATGCCGTGGACGTCGTCTCTTAGCATGTGTAGCAGACCTTGGCAGACGGAGAGAGCCAAACCGGCAAAAGTGCGGTGGAGCTCGGAAGATCTCGCTTGGCCCGCAAGCAAACTGCCGAGCCCCGCTCGGTATAACCTTCCTGACAGAGTAGGTAGTTGGTGCTTGCGCCGTCGTCACTACCTACCGTTTTCTGGGCTCAGTGTAGAGATTCTCAGCGGCAATGACACAACCCCTGCCTTGGAGCATTCTGTTGATATATCACGTGGGGCAGTGTCCGTAGTGTTTTCCAGCTTCTTTGTAGTGTTTTTCAAATTCCGCAAGTTCACACAGACACCTAGATTTCATAATTTTTGTGGTCGTTTTGTCATATTCGATCGTTTCTCGGCGTAAAAGGATCCGAAAACATCCCAGCGGCAACTTCACGAACCCGCTTCGGAGAATTCAATCAATTGATCACGTAAGATGGTGCCTGAAGTTTTTCCCGAATCCCGTAAGTCTCAAATAACATCTACGAGGAGGGGGTCAGGCCTTCGGATCACGGATTTGGCTGAAACTCTGGTAATAGCCTTCTTTTAGCACAGAAAAAAGATACCCGAAACCGTGCTTGCCAACGCTCAAGCGTTTTTGAGCCACAGCCTATAACATATGCATTACAGTACACCCATATTCATAAAAAATGGTATATATAGATATACTGTAAATCGTATGTTTTAGCTTGTTGCTCAAAAACGCTTGAGCGTTGGCAAGGGTGGTTTTGGGTTTCTCTCTTTCTGTGCTGAAAGGGAGACTATTCCCAGAGTTTCATGCGAATCCGTGATCCGAAGGCCTGACCCCCCCTTGCTAGAATTCAAGATTTTGGGGGTCGTTCTACGATTTCCGAGTGTTTTCCGGTAAGAGAGGATCATAAAACATTCCAGCGGCAATTGTATGATACCTGCTGGGAAGCGTGCGATAATTTCATCGGGTGAGACGGTGTCCGTAGTTCTTTCAGAACCCGGCAAGTCCCAGAAACACCTAGATTCCATGATTCCAAGGGTCGTTCTACGATTTCCGAGAGTTCTCCCACATTTGTGTGATGATTTTCCAGCGTCGTAGAGGTGACACTTTGTCATTGGTAACTCTGTCCTTGCCTATTAGTAGGGATGGCTCTCCTATCATAAAATGGGCAGGTGTGAGAGCATGTAGATCAGAAGGGTCATTGCTGAGGGGCATTAGAAGCCGAGAGTTGAGGCATGCCTCCACTTGATTAAGGACTGTTGTAAATCCCTCAAAGATGAGTATTGTTTCTCCCACTACCCTCCTCAGGTGATGTTTCACTGCCTTAACCCCTGCTTCCCAAATTCCTCCAGAATGTGGGGCGGATGGTGGATTGAAACGCCACTTTGTCCCCAAATTGCTAAGGGATTGGGAAATGAAATTGGAGTAGGGTGAATTTTTGGTGAACATTTTTCTAAGTTCGGCATCTGCTCCTACCAAATTCTGACCTTGATCACTTATGAGAAGCTCACAAGGTCCTCGTCTTGCCGTGAATCTATCGAACGCGGCTAGATACGATTCTGTAGTGTAATCGGAGACAGCTTCAAGGTGAATTGCTTTTGTGCAAAGACAAATGAAAATAATGAAATAACCCTCGTAGGAAATTTGTCCGCGAATGCGTGAAGCTAGCAACTCAAACGGACCTGCGTAATCTACACCTGATTTCTTAAATGGACGCGTAGGCAGTACCCGTTCTTGAGGTAGAGCTGCCATCAATTGATACTGCGGAGTAGCTCTGTATCTTTGACAACTGGTGCAATTATCAATAATAACTTTCACTGCACTTTTCCCTCGAATAATCCAGAACATTTGTCTGCTACTAGAAAGAGTCAGTTGAGTACCACCGTGCAACGTGATGTGATGAAAATATCGAATCAAGAGCTCCGTCAGAGTAGATTTTGTAGGTAAGATAACGGGAAATTTCTCATCGTCACATAGATCTGGATTTTTGATTCTGCTACCTACTCTCAACAAATCGTCCTTTAGCACGGGGTTCAAGGATTTCAAGGCATTTGCTTTAGGTAGAATTTTACCTTCTTGCAGCAATTTATATTCAAATAGTAAATGAGCTAACTGAGTAAGATAGCTCATGACAAGTTTAGCGTGGCGAATTTCAATGCTGTCTATGAGCTGATCTGAACGAACAGGAAACTTGCTAATAACGCATGAGACTTTGTCTTTGAGTGACGTTCTATTAACGATTCTTGAAATAAATCTCATAATATATACAATGATTCTAATCAGTTTGGTGAAAGAAGAGTACCGTTTCATCAGATCCCAAATTTGAATCTTCGGAGTCTCTGAAGTTATGGTATTTACAGATACTTGAATGTTTTCATTAGTCGACTCCTCTGGATTGGTGGAAAAATTCAAATCGACATAACCCATTAGACTCCAATCGCGATTGTGTTCTCGCAAGTCGGGGGGTCCCTCCCACCACAGACGATTCGAGACGAGTTCATTCCCCAAACACCCTCTAGAAGCAACATATGATGGGTTTTTCGACGATTTGATGTAGTGCCAAATGGCAGTGGGAATCAGAGTCTTAATTTCAGCACAACTCTTGGCAACTAGAACCGGCCACTTAGAAGGGTGCTCATGGATCCAGTGCAATACTACTTTTGAATGGCCGTGCACATGAATCGACAAATTATCGAATTTGAGCTTTGATGCAAATCGATTGAGCAGCTGGGCGACTGTCAAAACGCCGAATAGTTCCAATTTCGGAATCGAGGGGATTTTTATGGGTGCAACTTTTGATTTAGCATCCAACAAGGTGACTTCACAGTCATCATCTAAAACTCGTAGGTATACATCCGCTGCATACGCTATCTTGGAAGCGTCGGAATAACCATGTAGCTCGTATTTTTCAGCGTTCTTTGTCATACCCAAGTAACGTGGGATTTTCAAGTCTAAGAGGTGAGTCATGGAAGAATACCATTGCTCAAATTTTTTGGTGAATTCATCCGGTAGTACCTGATCCCAAAGTACATTTTTTATCCACAGCAGCTGCATGAAATTTTTACTGGTGATGATCACCGGAGTTATCCAGCCCAGTGGGTCAAAGATCCTAGCAATTTTGGAAAGTACAATACGCTTTGTTAGCGGAACCGTCAAAGGGTCAATTGACAATTGGAATTTGAAAATGTCATTAGCGGGACACCAACTTATACCGAGCACTGAGAACAAAGAGTCCTCTCGCGAAGGATCGTCCGCAGCCAATATGTTCCTTGGTAATTTATCGATGAGTCCGGGGGTGTTTGAGAGCCATTTTCTCAACTCAAACCCACCAGATTTTAGGAGGTTAGTTGTATCCGATTGCTTAGTCAAAATTTTCTCAATTGAGAAGCCACCAGATACTACGTCATCCATGTAGCTGTCTTCATTGATTACTTCAATAGCGCTCGAAAAATGTTCACCTCCATCTTTGACTAACTGTTTAAGTGTCATAATGGCTAAAAAGGGACTACTCGTATAGCCAAATGTCAGGACGGTCAACAAAAGTTTCATTATTACATCACTGGGGTGCTCTCGCCACAGAATAATTTGAAGGTGTTGATCCTCTGGATGGACGCCAATTTGTAAAAACATTTGTTTTATATCCGCCACAAAAGCATGAGGATACTTACGCCATTGGGTACATAAATCAGCTAATTCAGGTAGCAAATTTGGACCTGAATAGAGATAGTCATTGAGCGAGTAACCCTTATCAGTGATCATTGAAGCATTGGAAACTGTTTTCACTGGAGTTGTCGAGCTATTCTCTTTGATGTCTCCGTGATGAGGTAAAATATAGAATTGATC
Organism: Eretmocerus hayati; assembly: GCA_029851415.1. Lineage (NCBI taxonomy): Eukaryota > Metazoa > Arthropoda > Insecta > Hymenoptera > Aphelinidae > Eretmocerus > Eretmocerus hayati. The sequence continues at coordinate 76,158,140 of CM056744.1, read as the reverse complement.
ATCAGGGATACTGGTAGTGAATATTGGGCGCACGAAACCTTGCGGTAAGTAATCTCGCATTGATTTGACATACGCGTTCTTGAATCCAGGATTCTCTGCAAACTTCTTTTCCAGACTTAGAAAAACTCGAAGTGCTTTGGAGTAAGAATCTCCTAGAATACCTGACTCTGGGAAGTTGGGTTTCCGTGGAAGTTTGACGATATATTTGCCGGTTTCTGTGCGACTCACATCATTATTGTAATGTTCAACACATTCTCGTTCATCATCCGACAAGAAACGTTCCTTTGGAATCTCCTTGCGATCGAAAAACGAACGGAGAGTTTCATCGAGTTGAGAATCAGTCTCATTAAGACACAAATTTATTGTTGGTCGCGACGATTTTTGAGACATCGAAGAACCAGAAACTATCCAGCCAAAATGCGATTTCATAGCTATAGGAGCATCGCCCTTTCGGATCTTACGTAAACCTTATTTGTGCGTGGATCTGAGCACTAAGTAACATATCAACAACACCAGGTTAATCAAAATTAGGGTCTGCTGAGCGCAGCTTCTTCAAATGTTTTCAATCTCCATTGAATAGAGAGTTGGGTTGATATTGGGTAACCTTAGGAATCACGTAAACTGACACTATGAATTTTTCATCGGAAGTAAAGCGAGGTCGTTTAGTCACCTCCACTACGTTTTTGCATACAGGGCCACTTTTACCGCCAACTGTCGTAGTAGGTACCATAACGGGTTTCTTCTTTAACCGAATCGCTTGGCATAAGCCTACTGAAATGAATGAAGATTGTGCGCACTGGTCCACAATTGCCCGTATTTCGTGTGACAAACCAATTTTAGATTCAGCTAAGATTCGAGCAGTTGCTATAAAAATCCCCCCATCATTGTCATCTTTATTGACAATGTTATTGAAGTGGTTCGATTCTAATTGTAACATAGATGCTGCACCATTGGATTGTTGGGCGGGCGTTTTTGATTTGGAAAGTTGATCAGCGGTATTCGGAATACTGGGCTTACCACTTTCATGAATAGTCGTATGATGTACTCCATTACAAATCGCACAGCGTTTGTCACTAGGCACTCCGGTAAGAGATGGTCGGAAGAAAAGCAATTGAAACATCTCTTGAGTGAGGTTATATATCTTTTTCTCTCAGGCACAGATTTTGCCTTGAAGGTATTACGAAGGGTGAAAAAATGAGGACCCTCGCAAATCATGCACACAGGTCGCTCACGTCCGGGCTTTGATTTATCTTTTTGATTCACGTGGACAGCTTTTGAATCTTTGGGTTTAGTATTCTGATTCTTGTTTAGATTCTTTAAATCAAAGGTGGCACTAGATCTGGGTTTCTTCTCTGTCTGCTCAGTTGCTCCCTTAGCACTCTGAAATTGAGTGTGAGCCAGTCTCTGAGTTTCGAGAAAATCATCGAGCATTTTGTAGCTAGGACATTGCTTCGGATTTTCTGATTGTGCGACATGAGATTCCCAATCTTTTTGAAGTGCAGGAGTAAGACGCATCACTACTAGAAAAACGACCATGGGGTCCCAAGTATCGATTTGACAGTTCAATGATTTCAGAGCTACAAAACATTGTTCACTCCGTTGCGAAAACGACTGATCTTTGAAGCGGTATCAGCTCCCATTTATTCATGGACATCAATTTTGAAAGTAATTTGGAGACTAATAAGCGATTATTGCTGTACTACTCTTTGACGCTTCTCCAGGCCGAATCAAAGTTTTCGCCAGAGGAAGCGCTCTCTTCAAGGAGTTCTGCGGCTCCCTCTTCAAGTGAGGATCGCAAATAACTCATTTTATAAACATTCGCCAGGCCGTGTTTCTTCACCAGCATTTCATCGAAAGAATCGTGAAAATTCGTCCAGCTCTGGATGTCACCGGAGAAGGTGGGAAGTTCAATTGGCGGTAATTTGGCTTGGAATGTAGCAGATTGTTCAGATGTTTCAGCATTTCGCGAACCGGTAGGTACTGCCGCGTCGAGATTTAATAGGAAGTCTTGGAATAGCCCTAGGGAAGCAAAATATGATTCTTCTACACTATCATACACATTATTCTTGAAGTAGTTATCTGAAGCGTCAATATCATCATCGTCTAATAGCTTCTCATGGATATCTTGAAACTTTTTCCAGTAATCTTCCAACCCCTTCATCCGGGTAAGGCACGCGCCTTTCGTCATCTTAGCTTGGCCTGTTTTTTGGAAGTTTATATACGCGTTCGCAATGCGCGATTGCAGTTTGAGTTGCTTCGCAATCGAAGCCATTGTGTATAATTGAATGGATATAGTCGTTGAATTACTCGTTCATCGATTTACTCGTCTAAACGAATAATTCAGACGAAGTAAAATTTCAGACGATGGCCGAGTGACTATATCGCACTCTACAGGATGTGCGAATAGCACCCAACAAGATCGGTGAAAATTGCACTCGACAGGATCTACGAGGATTGCACTCTACAGGATCTGTGAATAGCACTCAACAGGATCGGTGAAAATTGTATTCGACAGGATCTACGAGAATCGCACTCTACAGGATCTGTGAATAGCACTCAACAGGATCGGCGAAAATTGCACTCGACAGGATCTACGAGAATCGCACTCTACAGGATCGGCGAAAATTGCACTCGACAGGATCTACGAGAATCGCACTCTACAGGATCTGTGAATAGCACTCAACAAGATCGTCGAAAATCGCACTCTACAGGATCTACGAGAATCGCACTCGACAGGATCTACGAGAATCGCACTCTACTGGATCTGTGAATGGCCACAAATGGTTGTGGTCATGTCAACTCGAGTGCTCAAAAATGGAATATCTCCTCGAATGCTCAAAATGAGTGTTATCAGCGCGTTAACTCGAGTGCCCAAAATGGAGTATCTCCTCGAATGCTCAAAATGAGTGTTATCAGCGCGTCAACTTGAGTACTCAAAATGGAGAATCTCCCCAAATGCTCAAACTGAGTGTTGACATGAAGAACGAAACTAAGTCGACTAACTATGTGTCGCGAATAGCACGAATGTACGATGCATTATTCGTTAAATATAATGATCGACCGGTGTCCGGTGATCTCGCAATGGATGAAAAATCATGAAAATGTAACGATCGTTAGAATATATTGATCAGTTATATACTGTCCCTCCCAAACACGAAGAGAAGCTCAAAATATTCATCGGAAAATGTAACATGGTACGGTTCCGACTAACGAGAGGGGAGGGGGCAAGGGCAGGCAGCGGAACATCCCCAGAGAACGTAGGAAAGAGTGAACAACTCACTCACCGAACGATGACCTTGCCTCTTGTCGCGAACGCTTCGCGCTTGTTATGTTGTACAAGAATGTGAAGGCCGCCGTCATTGTGGCGCCGCTATGTCGCCGACTCGCTGCTCATCTGCTGCTAACTGCGACGTTGAAGAAGGAGCATGCTTGCTCATAAAGATGGCTGCCGCGTTTTCTTTATATGGTACGCTTGGCGTCGCTTGCCGTTTGGGGCACTAAGGACAAAATGGCTGTCCATTGGCGTGGGTGCTGATACAACGATGACAATGCCATGCAATTCCCACAATTGTGTGGATCGCAAGTTTTACGCACGGTATTTGAGAGTCATCGCACTATAATTAGTGCACAATATAACTGCACTTGGCGAATGAACTCCGCACCAATATTTGCACCACGTTCTCACACATCACTGTCATAACTTCCTCCATTCACTGGATCCTTAATCCGGCTCGAAGGACCAAATGTTTATATGCGGGGTTGGATTCAGGTGAATGGAGAATGAACTAGAGGAGAGGTTTAATTGAAGTGTTCGCAAAACTATATTGAGCAATATGATACATGCTCGAGGTGGTGGAGGGTGTGCGAAATGTTCGCGATCCACAAGAAGACTGACTGAACCGGAGCAGAGCGGGAGGCCTATAGCCGAGTGGCTGAATGTCTATATATGAGTCATTCTTTTTAATATCGCCAGGTTTTGTGTCGGGGGGTCAGGGATTTTTCTGTAACTTTAGGTACATGTTGTATATGATGAAAGAAGATGGAAAGCACAGTTCTTAGGTCCCGAAAGTCATCCGCGCGAGTTTGGCGCCCTATTTTCGTTTTCAAAATTCGTGAAAAATTCGATTTTTCAACTTTTTGGTTGATTTCTCACCAGTATGGAACCCAATAAAAAAATTATCTAAGACACATATTTCGACGTGAAATGAGCTAAATTTTACGAAAAAAATACTCTCAGATCCGTCAAAGATGAACATAACCTCAAAAAAGTGTTTTTTCAGAAAAACCCAATTTTCAAGCTTTAGGCCCTATTTTATCTCAAATTTGACATTTTCATCGGATTCCTCGTCAAATTTTACGTCGAAAACCGTTTTCCAAAAATTGGGCTGAGGATGGGTTTGGCCACCATAATAATAACTTTAGTAGCAGGGCCGTAAAAATAGCGCTAAATTGTTCGTTTCGGGAGGGACACTTATTACACTGGACAACAAAATATTGGGTCAGAAGTAGCGCATTGATCAAACAATGACTTTTCCGTGTATTTGTCGACGTTGAAACCGAATCCGAAACCAGTTTTGCAGCTAGATATCAGGAATTCTTTTAAACCGCGAAATACTGAGCTTCTAAAAAAGCTGCATTTTCAGCGTTTTTTGATGATTTTGTAGATACATGATTTTGATGGTGCCACCTTGCAGCGGGCTTTGAGCGTACCCGGACTATGATTTCTCACATATTCTGACCTGCTAAACACGATGAGAGTTGTTTTACAGGGCTAGCATGCGCTCGAAACAAATGACAAGCTGATCTTTCGAGTTGCTATCAGGAGAGTTTGGACGATTTCGTGATAAATCTCAAAGTGATCACGGAATTGATCAGAAACACCCTCTGCAATACCACGAGAGCGCATTCTTTTCCTATTTGCACACACACTAAGGGAATGATGTTTGCAGTCGCCTAAAAGTAGATTACTCGAATATACATGTATAATCCCGAAAAGAAACTTTTGATCTATTCCGAAATCTATTCCTTGGGTTAGTTCAAGCCTCCTCGTATTGGATCAATGCTCGAGTTTTTGTACCTAGAAGCCACTCAATTTACTAGAACAATGTCATTTTGTTGCTAGGATACGGTATCAGAAGTTCCGGAGACCTAAACTCGGTTTAGGTTACGGAACGTACCTTGACATACCATGAATATGTAATCAACCTAGTTACATCGTTTTTCACCCTAAGCTTATGTGGGCACTCCAATGATTCTATTCCGGAGGCGAGTGAATAAGAACATCCAGCGTCAGATGTGCCATCTTGGGCTGGTTGCAAACGACTATCTATATGCACTCAGAAGTACATGAGACTAGGGAACTGCAAATTCGACTCATTACGAGAAAGCTTGAGCTTACCTCAGGAATATTAGATCAAAAGTTTCTTTTCGGGATTATACATGTATATTCAACTAATCTACTTTTAGGCGACTGCAAACATCATTCCCTTAGTGTGTGTGCAAATAGGAAAAGAATGCGCTCTCGTGGTATTGCAGAGGGTGTTTCTGATCAATTCCGTGATCACTTTGAGATTTATCACGAAATCGTCCAAACTCTCCTGATAGCAACTCGAAAGATCAGCTTGTCATTTGTTTCGAGCGCATGCTAGCCCTGTAAAACAACTCTCATCGTGTTTAGCAGGTCAGAATATGTGAGAAATCATAGTCCGGGTACGCTCAAAGCCCGCTGCAAGGTTGCACCATCAAAATCATGTATCTACAAAATCATCAAAAAACGCTAAAAATGCAGTTTTTTAGAAGCTCAGTATTTCGCGGTTTAAAAGAATTCCTGATGTCTAGGTGCAAAACTGGTTTTGGATTCGGTTTCTACGTCGAATAATATACGGAAAAGTCATTGTTTGATCAATGCGCTACTTCTGACCCAATATTTCATTGTCCAGTGTAATAAGTGTCTCTCCCGAAACGAACAATTCAGCGCTATTTTTACGGCCCTGCTACTAATGTTATTATTATGGTGGCCAAATCCATCCTCAGCCCAATCTCTGAAGAACGGTTCTCGACGTAAAATTTGACGAGAAATCCGATGAAAATGTCAAATTTGAGATAAAATAGGGCCTAAGGCTTGAAAATTGGGTTTTTCTAAAAAAAAACCACTTTTTTGAGGTTAGGTTCATCTTTGACGGATCTGAGAGTATTTTTTTCATAAAATTCAGCTCATTTCACGTCGAAATATGTGTCTTAGATAATTTCTTTATTGGGTTCCATACTGGTGAGAAATCAATCAAAAAGTTGAAAAATCGAATTTTTCACGAATTTTGAAAACAAAAATAGGGCGCCAAAGTCGCGCGGATGACTTTCGGGACCTAAGAACTGTGCTTTCCATCTTCTTTCATCATATACAACATGTACCTAAGGTTACAGAAAAATCCCTGACCCCCCGACACAAAACCTGGCGATATTAAAAAGAATGACTCATATATATACTGCAGTCGGTTCTACTGCCGGTTGAGCATCTAATGCCACTTGACGGCTTAGCTAATGTGTGCGTGAATGTATGTGTGCTGTCGCGGACATTGTTTGATCGGTGCTACACGAACACCCCCACTCAAGTTCTCGAATGTACGAACTCGCAGACCTTGCCGCGCATTTGTTTCATGTTTCATACGTTGAAATGATGAAGAAATCAACGTTTCGGACCGATCCTAAATGACACGCGCATTTCTGGGAACGAGAAAAGTGGTTTTTGGTACTTTCGACTTGTTTTTTGTTAATCACTAAAAACTATGCCAAACAAAACTGGTACAACCAATCTCAACGTATCTCAGCTAATTTTCTTTGTTATTGTCCCAACTTTAAGATGCTTTTGACATAATGGCAAAATTCGAGATCTAACCGATTTGACGCTCTTATTACTAAAAAAAAGTGCAGTGTTCCTCATATGCCTCGTAACGTGGGGAGTTTCAAGCATGAGACACTCACCTCCTCGCGCCACGCCGACGATGCACCAGCCGTCGCAGGTGCATCGTCAGCTTTCCTGACGGAAACTCGCGCGTTTCCCCCCCCCCCCCCCCCCCCCAAAACGCAAAGGCGCGTCGCGACCCATCGTCGTGGATGACGGGCCTCGCCGCGTCAGACTGCTCAGACCAATCTAACAATTCGGACTCTCTCTCACTTCAATACTTCCATCAAAGTCACTATTCACTTGGTATAGCTCGTGTTCATTCTGAAAGCGCCTACCCACGTCACATCTCTTCTGGTGCTAGGTGGGGTCGTTTTCCATGAGGTTTTTTTTGAAAAAGTTGAAAAATTTATCTTTGGAAAATTCCCTGCGGTTCTGCCTGTTGTTACGAGAGTGTCTATAACGAAAAGTGACGAAGTGAAAGATAATAGGCAGAACAAACTGAACCAACGGAGTCGCAGTCCTGGTGGATCATCCATTCACAACCGTGGAGGATCATCGAGCTCGAGTATCAGCGTGTCAGCGGGAGATAAGTGGCCGTCTCATACAATCAACCGAGGAGCGTGGTGGAATGCAGTTCTACGTATTCATCGTCGCCCTTGTCTGCCACATCTGTTCTGCGTAAATACTGCTTTATACAACTTGTTACAGAATTAGTGTATATCCCGGAAAAGGTATGTAGCGCGGAGTTTGTAGTGTCGATTGGTGAGTTCGAAATAGTTTGTAACGATTTTCTGAGTTTGTAACTCTCGCGGAAAGAACGAGATCTTTCAGCGTCGCGGGAGTAATGTTTAGAGTGTAATGCTGAACGCTTAATCGTTACACCAAATCATTACATTGTGTATTCTGCTAGGTTACCGTTTGTGGTATCTGCAAGCTACCCTATTGTTGATTGATGATGATAATTATTCTACGTGAGAGGCTGAGGCACAGGAATCATCAAAGAATGCAGTGTACTGTGCTTGGCTGTGCCCGGTGAGTGCTGTGTCGCGGTAGTGGCGGCGGCGGCAGGCGTGGCGGTGGCGGCAGTAGCGGTGGCATCATTTAAATTAGTGTAATTTTTCCGCCGAGACAACCAGGCAGTGTTGTTGCTGGTGCTGTTTGTGATTGTGTGTCTGGGCGGGGGCGGAGCGGGGCCAAAAGAGCAGTCGAAATGTTCACGGCGTGATCAAGCACGCCTCAATTGCCGACGAGCAGAAATTGAGCCGCTGCTTTACCGAACCGATAGAAATAATCGGCCCCTTCCCGACTCGACTGAATTCTCCTAGTGTCCCTAGTGTGTGGATGTTTCACTACGCATCAGCTTCTCATGCGGGATTAGTAACATAGCGTTTCGTATTCCATCCGCATATATAGCACATCTCGGATCTGACGCGTTCGTTGTGCCGAACATGAGCTGGATGACCGGTGGTTTCTCTTGTCCTGACAGATGCAAATATGGACAGTTGCATTATTCATATCAGTTGTTTATTGCATGAATTATCGACACCATTCTGATCGATACCGATCATCATATAAACTTCCCCATAATTAGCGCAAACATTCAGACAAAAACACTGACCGAAAATTCATCTGTCTCACGGTATGCTCGAAAATCCAGTGAAGATTCATGCCCATTTCTTTGCACAAAAATACTCCATAAAAACTTCAAGCTACATATCATTTCAGTTATGCATCGACAGATTCTCATTAGTATTTCCGTCAAACGACCTCTGTAAACATCTAATATCATGGCAAATTCATATAACTAAGTGTTTTAATGATTACAAACACCACTAGGAGTCTCAGAAACAGAATCGAAGCATTTTAAAGTAGAAAATGCAGGGCTTCGACCTGAAAAACAGCTATATGCGAAAATTTGAATTCTCATCTCGGAATTGGAATTTGCGTATGTAATCACAAAATATAGGAGATTGTAGAGGTCCGCAATTTGATGGAGAATTTTTGAGACCAAGATATTATGTAATCGAAATCTCACCTAAACAGCTACCGTTGGTACAAAAATATGTATATGTGTATTTTGTCGTAAATCAAACAATTTTCATGATATCAATGTGGAAATTGGTATGAATACTTTCCAAGATGTATTCTACCAGAATCAGAATCGACCGACAGCCATTCAAGCTTATAGTGGAGTCAAAATCAATGTAAAATACGGTTATCCATGCATAAGCGAGAGTACGCGAAAAAGTACCATAACTTGGTCAGTTTTCATCTGATTTTGATGTTCAACAGCTCAATTTTAAGGTATCTAGAAGAGCTATCAGACCTTTTTATAGAAAAATTCGGGAAAAAATCAAAATTTTGGAAATTTTCGTGGTTGAGAGTTCACATTTTCACCGTTTCGAAAGAATCATTTGTCATGCATTTTTCACCAAAAATTTGTATAGTATTTTGTCCGAAAATATTATCAATGAGTTAAACCTGAGATTTGCAATCGAATCCAGGAAGGAGAAGTATTTCTTGTGGCTCTCGGAACACGTATCAAGTAATGAAAAATGGTCCCGGTAGGGGCATTTTGTGTGCATTGCGGTGCAAGTTTTTGGATCCCTGGGAAAACATCCAATCGAGCTGAAATTTGGAAGGTGAGGTCCTCGCATGATGATGTTGATGACACACTAAAAATTTTGTGGAACTTTTGAAAATTCGGGTACACAGCAAGGTGTATAGCTCGTGCTTGTGACATGCTCTCGATGTGGCTGCACTACCCCCGAGACTGTGCGTTTGTATCTGTATCTCGGTGTAGACCTATATATTGTGGCCCCCGCCAGTGCGCCTGCTATTAATAGCTCATATACTACAATTTTCGTTGTCATTCAGTTTTCGTCGCATGTTGGCCCCCTCTCTCTCTCTCTCTCTCGTTTGAATAGTATTCTGTCTTAGTATTCTGTCTTCATGTGTACATTATGGCTTGATGGCTCTACCAGTGTTGTGATTGTTATTGTTCAAGACCAGATGTTGGGATTTTGATTATCTTTGATGGGAATTTTTCTACTGAAGGATGTTTGTGAGATATTGTATCAGATAAGTATTGGAGTTGATGGACGTTATACATGATTTGATACTTTGTGAAGTTTCCTTCCTAACTTTTCAGGTTAACGGGAGCAAACAGGCAGTGAGCACTCAATCAGTATAAATTAAGTACAATGGCTCGTTCGACCCAGAAATTGATATAGTTCAATATACTGATCCTATGATGGTGAAATTCTCTTCATGATCCTGCTTTTTCCCCGATTGAAATTGGTAAGGCATTCACTTTTGGTCTGTTCTCCATGTTTCTGAAAATGGTCCTAACAAGCCTAGCTTTCTATGCTTTATTTATCATGGGAATGAATAGCAAAAATTGGGATTCTTTTGCAATTTGTTCAAGCATGTTTCTAAAATATCCCTTTTTCAAATACGTATGCTGTGAAAAAAGATTGCACGACAGTGTTTTGGATACCTTGTGATCTTTTATCAAATTTTTGGGCCACACTAGTGTCAATGGGCGGATTGGTGATAAACTTGTGTATAGTTTGGTAAAGGAGCTGCTGAAGCCCAAGCTTGCCCTGACTGTGAGAGGTTATTCAACTGAAATATGTTCTAGTATATCTTAGGTGAGGTCAATCTATACTCTGGATTTTATTGAATCTTAGCCTGAATCAAAGATCAATAGCTCTTGATCGAATGTACTGCAAATTTTTTTTTTTTTTTTCTTAGTATCGATGAATCATTGCATGTGCTCTTGGATTTCCTATTGTAATTTCTAGTGTTTGTAATCTTTTCTGTGATTTTTTAGATGGACTACATAAAATTTGCCTCGTTTTTGGTTCTTCTGCCAAACGGTAACAGGTGAGTAATATGATATATCTTTAAATTTTCCTAGCTACTGTTTCCATTATACAAAAAATTATAAAAATTTCATTTTCAGCTAAAGGATAATGCAGATCCCGACATTCCCACTCAATAACTCTGATGCTGCTTTTGCTTGTTCTTACAGATGGTTGTTTCAGATCCTCAGCAAACTTATACATGGGCTTTTATGAAGACTCGCTCACTCTATCCGTGAGTGCGCGTGTGCGTTATACACGGGTTCTTATGAGGAGCAGTGCACTCTGTCCGTGAGAGCGCGTGTGCGTTATACACGGGTTCTTATGAGGAGCAGTGCACTCTGTCCGTGAGAGCGCGTGTGCGTTATACACGGGTTCTTATGAGGAGCAGTGCACTCTGTCCGTAAGTGCGAGTGTGCGTTATACATGGATGATACTCTTATGAATATGCATGCTATCTTTTGCCTCAGGCTTTGAGTCTAAATGTACATTGGCTTCACACCGCCGTCAATTCAGATGATTATATGTGTAAAGGCATATTATTGTGGTCTTAGTGACTCTTGCATGGATAACTACGTACTAACGGAGCAAGAAAGATTCTGCTCTGGGACTCCTTGTGCCGAAATATTCGTACATGATCACATTGATTGAGACTTCTATATCCAACGATCATATATGGGCGTAATGCATCTTCATATATTCTTATACTATCGCGAAAGATGCATAAATGCACGCATAAATCGCTGTCAAGTCTGTTTTGACTGGACAAAAGAGATTGACATGCAGCTGGGAATACTGTAGTAATATTTCGCATGACTTATATTTGCGAGAGTGCGCTTATCACAAGGTCTATTGGTGTTGTGATATATCTGACCTAAAACGTATATGGTGTGAGACGTATGGATATTATTCATCGTAAACAGAAACTCACAAAGACCCTATGTGTGTTTCATAGTGTACGTTTTCTATGTATGTGAGTAGTTCCACTTCTTCAAAATTGAATATGATTCGCCTCACACTTTATGCCAATTGATTTTTTTTTCTTTCTAATTTCAATGTGGAAGTTTGAACGGTCATATGTATGAGGAATCAATGCTCATCAGATTCCGTGATGACATTGGTGTGTACACCATGAATCGAGATGTAATGGAAGTCAAAAAAAAATTCTGGTCGTTTCCACAACTCATGATTCTAATAATGGATTGATCACGTTAACTTTCTGTCATTCTGTCATCAGATTCATCTCCATATCCGAAAATCCTCAGTAGACATTGAATTGAAATTTCGAATTGAAAGGAGTAATATTGAGCCAAAGATCAATTTTATCGAATTTTTGAACTTCCTTTTCACTTGACCTATCAATATTCGATAGCTATGTTCATGTCCGAAGGAGAATTCAAGATCTGCTCAACTTTTGTAGCCATGTGAGAATATTCTCCGAATAGTGATCTCCGATTTGGTATCTCCAAATTTTCAATGTGAGATCAATTTTTTTGACTGTGATCACAAATAGGTGAAAATCTGAAGTGGGATAGAGTCTCGTGAATTAGAAGAAGTCATTCTTCATTTTCCATAATGAGGAATTTGGGCATTCTATCGGGCTCATTCATACGATGGAGGCAAGTTGCGTTATCTGTTCTCTGGTTCTTCAGAGAAGATTGAATTGTTTCGGATCACGTTTAACAAACTCAAAGAGTCAATTGCGAAATGAACGAAATATTTCTGCATTCCGAAAGTAACTTTTCAGCCAGTGTTCGGTTAGTTCTCTCAAAGGGCATTAATCTTACTCTCATTTCGATAGGATATAATACGATGTTCTATCACGAAACAGCAAGCCCTATATTTTTGTAATTCACTACTCTGAAGGTTTTGTTATTCAGGAAACAGGAAATTGGGTTAGTTTTTGTTGGTATCTGGAATGATGGCTCTTCGTATTAACGAAAGTATGGGAATTGCGTTCTTGAGACTATATTCCCTCTTTCTCCCTGATGATCACTCACGTCTATCATTATCCAAAAGAACGTCCTTGGTATCCTTGGAGGATGCTTTTTCCTTACTTGTACTCTAGAGCCGGTCTTTTCGGGAACGTTTCCATGGGACTTTCGTGTCATCATCCCGCAAGTAGTCATGACCGTTCTAGAGGAATCCGTAAGTGTTTTTGATTTTGACTGTTCAGTTTGCTGTATTAGACACATAGAGATACTACGGATAGAGGAGGGAAGCGTGGCCGAATCGTTTCTCCGAGAGTGAGAGAGAAAAAAGACGAGTGGTCCTCTTCCTTTCTCTCTCGCGTGCGCGGCGCGTGTGCGCGGCAGATACTACGGAGCTTGCCGACTGTCGCGGCGGGGAGAGCAAACGATAGGCGTGTTTTTCTGCTGGAACCGAACTTGAAACGCACGAATTAGTCAGCTGATTTTTATATTGCATCAATATGATATGATTGCGTTTTTCAAATATCAATAGCTATTCGTGGATCAATGGATATTCACTCGTGAATAAACAGGGCCCGCAAAACAAGTCTTGCAATTTAAACCCGCGAACCTTGCCGCAACCTTCGACGTAATCTAAAAACGTTCTACGATCTCGCAAAAATTGATTGAGCCATCACCGTGCCCAAGAATGTATTTACATTTGCATTTGTACATACATGGATAAGTATAATCTGTAAGCTTTGAGTTTGAATTGGAACTACAATATTCATTTCTGCGGTTCATGCGGCAAGAAATATTCCAACTGGAACAACGCTACTTCAACTGCTAAATGCAAGAAAAGGTGTTCCGGTAATGAACACTGAAATGCTTGTTGAAAAGTCGTTTCTTCTACATAACAGGAACAAAATTTTACAAATAAACAATGATATTCTCACTCAAATACTTTATTCACATTTGGTTTCGTATCGATCATATAAGAGTTACCCATGTAAAATAACAATACGCCGGAAATACGGTAGCTATTATAAGAAGAGTGAATATGAAATATAAGTAATAGAGTGATACAATGAGCGCTTGACTAATCATTCATTAGAATTTGTTATCAATTTACTAAGTTTTGAGCGAATGCGGTACAGTTTGTCATTGAACTTTTCTGATTCGTGACGCATCCTCATATCTATATAACTTTGTACAATCAAGTAAATGAGCTGTTGTCTGTGGTCGTGGAGAAATTCTTGCTCTAGTACGTGATCATCATTTTGCAAAATTGTTGGTGGCAGAGATTTGAGAGTCTCTGTAACAAGTTTATAGTTAATGTCATCTTGTAACAATTTTTTTCTTTGTATTGCCTTATGACTCTTTCAGTTCGTTTACAGATCAAGACAACGTCATCCGACGCGAAAAGTAGTCCACCTCTATTTTTGGCTATGCTCAATCGAGATCGATATGTAACAGGTCCGTTCAATGAATCTGAGCATTCCTGACAATGAATATGCCTTTGCACTGAACGGAGCACTGCTCCTGCTGCGTGATGTATAATATCATCTTGATATTCAGATGGAACCCAACCGCGTTGCTCTGTTTTGGTTTCATTCAAGTCCTTGTACTCACTGTGTAAATAAGAATTGATTTGAAATTCTTTGAAACGTTTCGGGACTCTCGTATTGTTCTTCGACGATATCGATACAGTAATATCACGTCCACTTCTTTTCGCAGTCAGCTTATTACTAATATCGACCAAAGCTTGAGGCCTCTCCTTTGGGGCATGTACAGAATCAGGTACAACTCCGTCATCACATTTTCCATGAGAATCTGAAACTGTTTCTTGGTGACTAATTTTATCACAGACTTCTTTACAGGTCAAGTATAAACCATCGCATAGCTGTATATCACTTGTCATGAGGAACGTACTGTCTTGTGGCGTGCAGTTTGCAGACGCAGATACATGAACGCCTATACTATTCACCATAAGTTTTTTTATTGCTGACTTGAATTGGATTGTAGTAGGATTGTTGGAAAAGCCATTCATGCGTCTGATCAAAGCAAATAACATTTCAAGGTGATCTTGCGATAATTTGTACGATAAAACATAAGAAACATATTTTCTTTCGAAGAGCATCTCACTCATAGCAATTAAATTTTTCAGACAGATAATGAAACCATTGAAACCTGTCCGCGTGCAAGAGGCTTTCAGTACCGACTGTCTTTCAATTTTGATTTCACATTTTCGTGTTCCTACTGACTGTTTTTTCTCGCTCATGATTTTAGTATGAACATTTTCATCATCAAATTTTTCATCAAAATTTTCCTCATTTTCCGGTTCGTAAAAATTTTCATCGTCCATGGCACTCTCATCATGACTAGTACTTTCGGACTTTTTCTTCTTATTAATTTTATTCTTATTTGCCACTTTTTTTTTCACAGCACGTGTTGTCACGATGTCAACTTCTAGCCCTTTTATATAATTCACATATTCTTCCACTTTCTCTTTCATCTTAGGCAAAGAATCTTCTGTAAGAGCTCGTCGCCCAGGTGTTTTACAGAATTTATTTTTAGTGTTAAGAAAATCGAACATACCATTGAATTTCCCGCAGTAACGAGACATGGGTGCTGCACCTTTGAATTCTGGCAATTTGTAATCGAATTCGAGCACATTCAACGCTTTTTCACAGCTGTTACTTAACACCTGGGCGGCGAGGAAAACCTTCATCTTTTCGTTATAAAAATTCACGTGACGATTCTTGATCTTACACGCGCTGTGCAATCCTTCCGCATATTGTCTTTGGTTCAATAGCTTCACATAATGCCAGTCTATTTTATCCTTACCTTCAAATATTGGACGCTTAGCGACATAATTACGGACCAGCTTAAGCATGTGACATGGATCAAGGAATATGAAAATTCTTTGTTTGGTGGTAGGATGTAGGATATACGGCTTGAAATTTCCTTCGTCTGAAGCATCAAGATTAGCACCCAACAACTTCACTGCCCTCTGGTTTGACTCGTCGCCATCGAAAGTAAAGCTTACAACGTTAGTGATACCTTTTTCAGACATTTTCACCAGGAGATCAGTTAGTAGGATTGATTTATCTGAACCAGTCAGGCTATCGACGAGGTAGTATGCTACTGGAGACTTGAAATTTCCGTTGATATTGACTAGCATATAAACCAGTGCTTTTGTTGCCTCTGGTTTATTTTTACCTTTATAATCCTTGTCGTCAAGTTGCCCTCCGTAATCCACTAAGCCTTCCCATGTCTTTGATTGAGGATTGTAACGCTTCCATTTTTTCAGAGATACTTCATCCGCAATTAAACCAAATACAGGCTCCCTGCCCCTCGCTTTTTCTTGACGAACGATTTCAGCAATTTTGTCAAGGTTTTCCTCACAAATACCAGGCTTGAAATTTCTTGAGCAATCCCAAGCATTCAGAGTCTCTACACAAGGTAGTGCCTTCAAAAAACTCAACCTCACAGATTCATACGCCGCAGGCGAATGAAAATGCAAAGTCCGTGCAAAGTTTTTCAGAGCAGGGGGGTATGCTTTCGTTCGTTTTTTCTCTTTCAAACGTACTACCAGCTCTCTCACATGTGGAGGTGGATCCTAAATTGTGAAGAAGTAAATACATCTCATTAGGATCGGAAAATATAATCCGCAGTTCATGTATTTGCTCAAGGCACTGGTCGAAGTCTCTGTTTTGTTGAAAAAGAGAATTTTAGGAAGATCACGAGAATGTGTATGAATGAAAAGGATGACATAATGGAGGGTTCTAATTCATTTGACGAGATCCAAATGAAATCCTCCTATTTGTTTACAAAATGAAGCGTACAAGCCAGGCTACGAGATGATAAGTATCCAAACTAACGGGTTCTAATGCAACGCGTGACAAATCGGGGTGAGTCACTCATTTTACTCAAATATCGAGTAGTTTCACCGTCATCAATATCAGCATCCAGACGTGCAACTGATCTCTTATGAAACACAATCTTCCCACCTCCTGTAATCAATGCCTCCTCAAACATGCAAGTCCAACAATTAGCACATTTATCAAAACATGATTTATTAGGTAGCACAAAACATTTGGAGTATAAGGCTAATATCGGAACTTAATGGGGCTTAATCATGTAAATTGTAAATGTTAAGTTTCTGGACAAACCATTCACAGGTCCCCAACGTTTACACACAATTATAACATTTGTAAGATCTATTCTTGTAAAATCTATCCATGTCTCTATTATTAAGATTAGAAATCTCTCAGCCAAGACAGTTCATCGTAACCTCAATACTTATAGACAAATATACAATTTAACGGAGGATTAGTTTTCGCATTCATAATGTTATCAATAATTTCATAAATAATCCTATGTTAGTTGAAAATCTCTATCTACTTTATATTATACGTAACCAATACAACCTTTCGCCCCAACATCATGTGAAACTAGCTCTGGTGGTATCATTAATACTAGTAAAATCTGTTAAATTGAGCATTCCATATACTGGGCACCTGTCTGAATGGGGCACTCCAAAGTGGGAACAGGAGTACCCTCTAAATTTTAAATGCTCTCCCTACATTAGGCACCTGTCTACACAGGCTGTTTTTCTTCCTGGAACCGGGGGTGCCCAGTTCAGACAGGTTCTGCTATATAAATAATCGTGATCATGGATGCTATTAGCACATGCTCGAAAATTGATTATTAACCTGTAGGTATTCTGCAGCTTCGAAAGCGTTCTGTTCTTTGAGAGTTCGGACAAGATTCTTATAGAAGGCAATTCGTTTGTCTTTGTTCTTATTCTTCTTACGCTCATTCATAATTACTTTGTTCTTATGCCTCATGACGATGTTGAAATTGTCCCATGTCTCATCGGAGTCGAAATTATGTCTATAAAAATCTATATATTTGTGACCTATTTTCACTCTCACCCTTTTCTTCGGGATGACCTCGGGGATTTCATCGTCAGCCATTGGCAGCTTTCTGGAAAATTGATTTGAATATAATAATGGATTCCTGATCATGGAACACTGATAGATTTTTCAGAGTAGTCATGAGAAATCGGAGGGCGTCATTTCATGTAAAATGGTAAAATATTATCATGGACTCTTGTATGTAATCAATTTAAAAGAGAAGTATCACAGGATTATCGCAGGACCGTACAAGGAATCATTTTTTCTTGCGAGAATAATTAATCAAGCTACATATTTTCTTCTCATCGGAGCGCCCCGCGCGTTTAGATAAGATTTGGCTATAGATTTTATGTGATCTCTCAATAATTACACCCGCGGATGTTGATTCCGTCCAAAAAGAATTTTACAAAAAAAATCCTTTGCTGTATTTTTGTATTTAATTCACGTAGAAAATTTTCGATGGAAACGAACCATAGATATTTTTTCAAATCGATAATTCTATGATTCTTCGATAGAAAATTCGTTTATGATTCTCTCGACATCTCACATCCATGGTTTTTTATAAATATTCAGGAACTCCAATACCTTCAGAAAATCTCATATCAAATTACTCGATAATCTCATTGTGTCTCACAAACCTTTTCAGATTCGCTTTTTCCTTCCCACTTTGATCCCCAGCACTTCCTAAGGAACTTGATGAATCCTCTCTATCAGCTGTCTCATTTGTTGAAAACTGCTGTTTACCACCAGAGTTGCCTGTACAAGAATCCTGAGCAGTCAATTTTGGATTGGGACTAGAATTTGCGCTATTAGAACAATCATCCCCGTCAAGTAAGATCGTTGATTTGTTCTCAGATTCCTGATCGCCTTTTCGTGAAAAGAGAACACATATATAACGGTTGAGGAATGCTGACTTCTGTGCATAGTAGATAGACAAATATTCATTACCTGGGGTACAATTTTCTTCTGGCAAAGGAGTCGGGACTCGCTTACGGAATTTGATTGCACGATCATCGTGTTCTGTTGAATGGCTAGATTGTCTTTTCAATCCATGTCGAGCATCACAATCATCACCGAAAAGTGCTGTTTTGATTTGAGCGCTCACATCGAGCTTCGACTGCAAATCAATACCTTGATAGTTTGTGCAACCATTGGCGTTTTTCTTTCCCTCGGGTAGACATGTGGGATTTTCTGAAAATGTGTCCATAGCCAATATTAACTCACAGTTTGTATGGATAAGGTCAACATTTCTTCAATTTTTTAACATCTGATAATAAATACTTTGAAGGCATCCGATACACACAAGTTACCTGGGATAGTTGAGTCGTTTTTAGAATGCGAACTAGAATCAGCAACTTTTGGAACTACTTTGGGGACTGCATAATTCACTAATCGTCGCAGTGTTGTATAACCATCAGTTTGATGGAAGCTAGATTCCTCGAAATGATCGCTACATATTCTATAGTGACTCGAGACTTTTGATAATCCAAGCAGTGCCATCCATTGCTGCCGAGGCTCATGTTTGGTAGGGAATCTGCATGAAAAAAAAATGCACACATTTGGAATAGTTCCTCTGATGATGATTTATCCACGTTTCGCTCACGTTCTGCGACTCCGAAATAAGAGAATATCGGAGCTCATTACGACGCAAAATACGACTAGACTAGATATTTTTTCCCTACGGAATGAAATAAACTCTGTCTTCAGTCTAGAATGGATAACAATTCACTCGGAAATCTTTTTTTGCGCGAACGTCGTCATGAAAATTCTACCGACAGAGATCTCAATTTACTACATCAACGAGCCAACTAGAGAGGTTATCATGGCTTCTCTACTTACTTATGGAAACTGCGACTTGTATCTCCTGCGACAGGCTCACTGTGACACACTACACATTTTTTTGTCATCTTGGATTTATAAACTGAATATTCATATTATCAACGAAATCGAGCTCATCACAGCATTTGCAACTATTTTCGAAAAGACGGTTGCTCCGGAGCAGTCGATGCCGTCGATGCTGAACAGGCCGACGAACCGCCAGCGCTATCCCCTCTCCCACCCACTAGGAGCTCTCCGCATGCTACTGCGTCTTTTTCTGCGCAGGTGAGAGAGAGAAAGAAAGAGGTCCACTCGTCTTTCTTCTCTCTCTCACGCCAGGAAAATCCCGCATACAGGCGGCCCCATCTCTTCCCTCCTCTATCCGTAATATCTCTATGATTAGACAACGGCCTGATTGACAGTCTGAACGACTTGCGTGAGTCAAGAGAAACGCCAACATAGCAGATTTTACCATCTTCTTTTTGACAGTTATATGGAGACGATAGAGATTGAGATATCAAGACATACATCTTGCTGTATAGTTATCATCATAGCGTTCTCTCAAAATTCTCAATCAACTTTGGTGAGACTAGTGCATCCACACTCGACTTCACTTCACGTATGACCAGACGAGTTTGTTCCTAAATTGTCATGCTTGCGTGGAAAATGGATTGATACTACTTACGTCCAGCGTATTTTGTGCGAACGTATCATACGTGTGAAAAATAATGACGAGTGCGAAATTACTTTTTGCCAATGTTTCTTTTTCTGACTAGCTTCTCATTCACAATAGTCACTTGAGTGTGTACCTTTGTAGTGCTGAGTACTACAGCTGACAGTTTCCATAAATTGCTCGGAAGAGTATAAATGGTGGCTGATAATGTTTGACTTCAGCTCATTATTTCTCAATATTGGATATTTCATTCGATTTTTCATTCGAAAATTATGGTGCCGGAGACTTTGGACTTTCACAATTGAATCAATTGATCTGTGGCTCATGAGCTATATTTGATGTTCACGTTTCCATCTCATCAAATGTTATCATTCACGGCGTCCATTAGCCGTGCTTTTTTTTTTCTTTAATGCGTGAATTTCTCATTTCAAGTGGCATAAAGGAGTCCTGTAGTAAATTTTGTTTGAAAAACTTTCAAATTATCTCTGACTGGTTCTCAAAGTAGGAGGAAGATAAGAACGGGGAATCATAAGTTCATTCGTATTGGCGGCGTTATGTGTGTATACTACTCCTGAGATGTGAGTTTACGTTATCAAATGCGTGGGTTTTGTTGCTCTGGTCGCGGAGTTTCCCGGATGTTTGCATTGAGGCTGGATTTGCTGACTATCTTCTGCACTTGCTCAAAATATGTGTCACGGCTCTACTATCATTTTGACGTACTCATTCTATTGCAGCAGAAATCGTTCTGCGTCTTTCTGTGCTCCGATTCTTGGATCTAACGCAAGATATTGGATATCAAATGATCATGTATATTTAGGTGTGTGTCAAAACAGAGTGCCGGATGTTGTCATGTTTGAATTGAAAATATCCATTTCTTGAATAATTTCAATCAATACATAGATGTATGTTGCACTCTAATCCAGAATGTTTCGACTAATTTTGATTTTTCGGTTGAAACTCTGTTCTCAGATATTCCATTATCAATCGTTTTTATACTGGCCTCAATTTGCATCAAGGTTGGGGCTTTCCTATTTTGAATATTGCAGTTGTGTTTGATCTCTTTGCGTTCGATTGCTCGATTGCGTTTCGTCCCCTCTTTCCCAATGATTCTTCAATTTATCTATGTGAACCACTTCTATTTGATCACTTTTTTTGGATTTTCGCGTTATGTTTCTCATAATCGATCTCAAGTATTTCGCATGGGCCTATGTAATGTTTGTCTTCCTTGCCATCTCTTGGCTCTTCAAGTAGATATACAGTCTCGCCTACTCTGAAAAATCGATTCGTAATTTTTCGATCGTAATAAAATTTGGATTTGACTTTACTTTGAAAGGTATTCAGAGCAGCTAGCGTTCTGAGTTGAGTATAGGCTTCCGTGATATCTGCTAAATAATCGTCATAAGTTATCAATTGATCCCGAGGAGGAAAGCTGGATGGCGTGCGAGCCCTTCTACCAAAAATTATCTCATGAGGTCAGTATCCGGTCGATACGTGAGTAGCTGAGTTATAACAGTGCTGTGCCAAAGGTAAAAGTGAGTCCCATTCTGTGTTATCTTTCAAGTACATTGCTAGGTATTCGTTAAGGGTGTGATGCATGCGTTCAATACCGCCGTTTGAATTTGCCCTATGGGCCGATGTAGTAAACCTATTGATCCTAAAAATACGGGCAAATTCTTCAAAAACTCTTCCCATAAAATGTGACCCTTGATCCGTCAAAATTTTCGAGGGTAATCCAAAATATGAAACAAATTTATCTATCAATGTTTTCGCAACTGTCGTTTTTGTTGCATCGGGTGTGGCTGTGAGCACAAGATATTTACTAAAACAATCTTGAATGGTAAGAATATAAACGTTACCGAGTTGTGTTGGTTTCTTTGGACCCACAAAATCCATCGAAATTTTCTCGAATGGTACTACCGGTGTATCCGTTATGACCATGGGTAATCTTGTTTTTACTAGCACCAGTTTATCTGTTTGACAGTCCGGACACGCTCTCAAGAATATTCTCACATCTCCCTGCATATTTGACCAATAAAATTCACTCGCAAGTTTACTATAAGTTTTTGCTATACCTTTGTGGCCTCCGATTGCGGATTTATGATATTCTTTTATAATTCGGGCACGATCTTCGGTAGGTGGTACTGGTAGGTTATTTTCGAATAGTGTAATCGATATCTGACATTTCCGAAAGATACGGTTGCATTGCTCTACAAGGTAAGCCTATTCACTCTTGCTCAGCATGACGAGATCTCGGATTATTCCTACTGACTTTATTTCCATCTTACTGACAAGGAGAGGTCCAACCTTGCGGAACACGGATCTTCATGAAACTCTGGGAATCATCATGTTTTGGTGGAGAATGAAGGTATCTCCGAAGGGTTAAGTCCAATGGGCCTTCTGTTCCGAGATACAGCCATGAAGGTTAGCATTGTTAGTATATGGGCAAATCTCAGGAACTATGCGGTTTCGACTTTGAAATTTCGAGAATTTCCAGAATGGCAGCACATCTCCGATAAACTTTTGTTTGGTCCAAGTAATGCTCAAACAATGATGAAATACTTGCGTAAATCATTTTGGAGCCCCGCCGTGGATTTGTGAGGGTGTAGAAGTTTTTCCCATGTATTTGCGTGGGACCCTCATATTTTCGTAATTCTAATTGGCTCGTGTGTATGTGAATACATGGCATCCTTGGTGTTGGAATAGAAGAAGAGAGATGAGTTCAATGGTTTACAGTGTTTTCTGAAGGTCTGTGGTACAAAATGTAGATGTGCCTCAACCGTCGAAACGCTCATTTTCGTCATTTGTCGATCCTCACAAGCCTCGCATCGCGACCGATATGAGGCTGTAGTAGGGGCGATTCTCATAGGCATTTCTTGAGGTACAAATATCAGTTTACACGTGGTTTCCATCCCAACGGAATCAAAATTTTCGTGTGCTACACGAAAAACGATTTTTTTGACCCCATTTACGCGAAAATAACTTTTCTCATTTCAAGCCGCATCGTCGTGCGGAATCGAGCACACTATCGTTCTTGGGCTAGATTTGTAGGTTTTTGGATGTAGAATAATATGTCGTTTCTACAGATACGAAATATTCACCGCCCCGAGTGCTGCATCCATTAGAAGAGCGATACAGGAGAAAATGTAGAATCGGAGTTCGCTCCAACGAATCATCGGCACTCCGACGCATTGATAGGCACAGCCTCGGGCGAAAATTATATGTTTCTATGTATTATAATCCATCACATATCCAATTTTCAGACCGATCGGTGAACCGCCCCGCCTGTGGCGAGCTAAGGCGTGAGAGAACTATGGCCCTGTTCGGTCGAAAATTGTGATTTTGTCACGAAGAAGCGTCTCCCAGTACCTTTCTATAGCAATTTTTAGACTTCTGAATGATGCAGAACTATTAAATATGAGTAGATCTTCAAAATGATCTAATGCGAGCGGCGGAAATAACGCGACTGTTGTTCTGACAACGTGAAAATAGGCCTGTTCGGCCAAACCGCATACTTCGTGAGATTTGCCCATATCTATAAATATCACTTTTTAACATGGGCCTATATGAACAATGCTAATCTTTATTGCTGTATCTCGGGACAGAAGGCCCATTGGACTAAACCCTTGGAGATACCTTTATTTTGCACCAAAACAAGATGATCCTCAGAGTTTCATAAGGATCTGTGTTCCGCAAGGTTGGACCTCCCCTTGTGAGTAATGCTCTGAGAGTTTTGAGTGTTGACGTAAGGTCTGGTCTTAGCACCTTTTAATACGGCGTACTTTTTATGACCATTCCGAAAATTTTCTCATCTCTATAATCAGAAATGATGATTTCTCTAATTGCTCGTTGCTCACTATGCAATTCACGACGAATTGAAGGCACTTATCACGAGAAACTATATAAGTCACGACGACTTATATATTTTCTCGTGATAAGTGCGTTCAATACTTCTGTTTCAGTTTGTAAATCTGCTGCAATCGTGTAAACAAGATCATCGACATGCGCGAATGGATGGTCATTTATAATCCTTACTCCCGTGAATATATCGATTTCATTTTCATCTATCACCCATGTGGGAATTTCTTGGAGTAGTCGTGCTTCTGCGACTAAATATCTAGTCATCGCATTGTTCTTACGAATGGTTGTGTTATGTGGGGCCATAATTGTGTCTTGGGATGCGGTATTTTAATTTTCATCAGATGATTCGTTTTGAGCAGTCATATCACCGTATGAGCGTGATATTGCTTGGTCAATGTGAGAGTAAGCTTTATCCTGATTCATGGAGGGTTCTCCTGAAGACATATTCTCCTGGAAAATTTCCTTCGGGATTGATTCGTCCACAATACTTCCACTCGTTAGGTCCGGATTTCCATCGATGTATGGGGTAAAATGTAATCCATTTAGGTGGAGATGTATGATTTGTTTCGAAGGAGTAGCTTCTAGGTACGCGTACCTTATTCGATCTCGACATTGTAAATGGACGCAGATATTTTGTTGGAAATGTCGTGAAAAAATGAAGAGTGTGTCACCATACTTATTTTTAGAACTGAGAATTTCTAGTGCTTCTAAGGGCTCTGCGCAATCTGGTAAAAATTTACTGTACAAGAGAACTTCTCGTAATTGTGCAGGTGTGGTTTTCCAACCAAATATTTTGATGAGAGAATGGAACAAGCAATTTCCATCACTTAAGATATTTGCGTACCGTTTGTGGATTTTATCTGGTTCCGCGCATTCTTCATGTTCTTCGTAATTGCAAAATCGTACGATTGAACTTGAGTTTGAAGCTTGATCCGCACAATTGTCCGACGAATTGAGAGATGAAATTTCTTCCATATCCAAAATTTTCGAATTTTCTGGCGCTGTCATAGGAATGGGCGTTTCGTCCCTAGGTTTCCCAAGTTCGGACTTATTGTATCGTTGGGATTCATATGATATCTCTTTCATATCGACATCGTTATCTAGCATCTCTAGCCATGTGCGATTCATATTGGAATTCGACTTCGGGGTTTCAGTATTGTTTTGATTCATTTCATGCTCAGGAATTATTGGTTGGCGTTTCCTAAAATTTGATTCATCTGTTTTACCATTGCTTCCGGGTAATTCTAACCGTGTCAGGTCTACAATCGGTTGATATCTCACGCGTTTGTACTCTTCCCAACAAATTTGCGATGTGCTTCTGTCTCGTTTTTCATTACGTTCGAGATTTTTATCCTTTTCCGGCGATTTTCCTCGATTTGCATTTTGCCACACTAATATTATTAATCCCATTCGTTCTTCAACATCTATTCCATTTACCTTCCATGATAAAGGTAACGTCTTTTGAGGGACCTTCTGGATGAGATTCTCAGGACTACCTATCGAAATTTCCTCTTCCGATTCTGATTGCGGTGATCCAGGTAAATCAGGATATTGAGTGGAATCTGGGTTGGACATGCGCTCATTGAGTGGATCTGTTTTATCAACTAATTTGGCAGAACGTTTGCTAGTCTGTGTTTCTATCCTTGCGAATTCTTCTATCGAATCTAATGAATCATAGAAAGTTTTGCCATGTAATTGCTTGTTTCTTTGTGAGAGTGGTGGGTTTTGGTCTATTACCGGTCTATTGATGGTTATTCCGTCTTTCGGCGAGCTCGTGATTCGAATCTTACTGCCTGAATTTTTCAAACCTCTATCTGATAAACGTGGGAGAACGTCAGCTTCGTTAGTCGCTTGGCTGATAATACGCTCGGCCGCTGGATGATCTTCTATTTCTTTCAACATTTGAAACAGGGGAAATTGTCCCCCTTTTTGAACTAATCGATTTTGGGATCTTATCTTTTGATCTGCCTTTTGAGTACGAATCCACTCTTCGTCGCTACTTTCACCGAGCGAAGAACTACTACTACTACTACTACTACTACTACTCGACTCACGCAATTTTTGATCATATTGAGTGGACTTATTCCATCCAATCGCGATTTCATCTTCTGATTTCTCTAACTCTTCTAATTTTCTCCCTTGACCTCGAGTGGCAACTTGAATTTGTGCCGTCACAATTCGCAGGATATGAGCTCCGGGCTCGTCTTCTTGCATAAACAACTCGACTCGCGGGCGTTCTGGATTTTTTTCTCCTCCTTTCAGTATTGGATTCCTAGACAGTGAATCTGCATTAGAATTTCTGTGTCCGGGTCGGTATGAAATTTCGAGAGAGTGTCCTCTTATAGATGCTTCAAGTCTATTGAATCTCAGGTCTGGCTTCTTTGTAGTGTGAAAGTGTTTAAGGGGCTCGTGATCTGTGACGACTGTAAACTTTTTCTCGTATATCCAAGGTCGATATTCTTGTATCCCGTAGCATATAGCGAGCAATTCACGATCATAAGTTCTGTACTTCGTTTCTGAGGGTTTTAACGTTCTCGATGCATAGGCCCAAACGTGCTCTTCTCCTAATTTACCTTGGCTGAGGATCGCAGATATCGCCCAATCGGAATTATCGGTAATAATCAGGTATGGGAGGTCATGCACAGGTGGACGTAATACGGGGTATTCGCAAAGAGCTTCCTTTGATTCTTCAAATGCTTTCTGTTGTTCCGGTCCCCAATAAAATTTCACGTTCCCCCTCAAAAGTAAATTTAGCGGATATGCTATGTTTGCGAAGCCTTTAATGAATCTGCGATGATACGAGGCGAGGCCTAAAAATTGTCTGACTTCCTTGACGGTTGTGGGTACAGGATAATTGCGAACAGCTTCGATTTTCTTGGGATCGGGGCGAATTTTACCGTTGCCCGCTATGTGACCTAGAAAGCTTGCCTCTTTTTGGAGAAACTGACATTTGCTTGGCTTTATAGTAAGGTTCGCGTCGCTTAATCTTCTCAAGAGTCCTCTAAATTTGACGCCATGTGTTTCAAGACAATCTGCAAACAGGATAATGTCGTCAAGATAGCTGTAGAGTTCAGTTCCAATCAATCCGCCGAGTGTGAGATCAATTAGTTTTTGGAAAGTACTTGGGCTATTAGATGAGCCCATGGCGAGGCGCTTATAGCAGTATAATCCACCGTAAGGTCCTGGGAATGCAGTGAGATGTGCATCATCCTTATGCATCCTTATTTGATAATATCCTTGCTTCAAGTCGATTGCAGTAATATATTTGACATTTGCCACACTCTCTATTATTTCTGTGGGGTTAAGTAAAGGGTAGGTATCGCTCACTGTAATCTCATCCAATTGTCTGAAATCTGTAACCATTCGCCACCTTTCTTCACCGTTGGGACCTGGTTTCTTTGGAACTATCCACATGGGACTTGAATACGGTGATCCCGCGGGTTCAATAATGTCTGCCTCAAGTAATTCGTCAATTTGCTTCTGCATCTCCTTTTTAATCTTGGGTGGGTGCCTATAGCGTTTCACTCTTATGGGTCTATCAGTATTTGTGACTATTCTATGCGTAATCAAGTGTGTAGCCTTCAACTTTTCCCCTGGTAATCCAAAAACGTAAGGATTCTCTTTTATGAGATCCTTTATATGTTGTATCTCTTCTTCATTCAGACCTTCCAATGTTTTAGGATCTATCCTATCGAAAATTTTCGCGGCGCGATCTTTTACTTCTTCCGTCGCGAATTCCAATATATTGACTCTCTGTTTTGTATTCAATTCGTTCTCTGAGTCCTCTTCATCAAAAATATCTTTCTTCATTTCTACTGTTTCGCATAATCCAAGGGACACTTCCGGGGGTTCTATTTCAATTTCCGTATCATTAATATTCATACAAATCGCGTATGCTTTGCCGTTGTCATTCGTCGCGACAAAATTTCCGAACAGGATCCCTTGTCCTAGGTCCTGAAGTCCTACGAATCCTACTTTTACATCATTTTTCACTTTCGCGTATATAACTTGTCTTGTGCGCGGGGGTATTTTGAATTTGACCTTTTCCACGAAAGGTATTTGCAACTCCGCAAATCTAAGATACCTCGCTTTGGCGTCAATTATTCCCCCATGTTTTTCGAATTCCCTCCATCCAAGGAGTCCATCCGTATTAATCGCGAACTCATTTGGCACAATATGGACATCACAATCTAGCCCATTTGAATTCATCTTTATTTCCCACAAAGTAAAACATTCCCCAGCGGTAACGCCGCTGATTGATACAATATAGTTCCTATCAATCTTTATATCTTCTTCGATGCATTTTGCTTTCAGCAATGTTATATCCGCCTCCGTGTCGGCGTAGAAATGGCACTCCTTATTCTTAAAAGTGTCACTGTGAAACTCAACCACCGGATGTTTGTGTTGGCTCGCATCGAGGAGACAAATCGAGACCTGCCGCTGTGGTTTCTTTGGTTCATTTAATTGTTCGTGCTCGACCCCGCGGCCTGATGCCGAGCATCTTGGAAGTTTAAAGGATTTTCTTGATTACTTGATGGATTTTCATCCGGAGCTACATTTCTCGTATTTTGATCCCATCTCTCGTTTCGTTCGAAATAATTACCGCCATCGTTATTATTCCGTCCCTGGTCATTTCTACTACGATTATTATTACTGTTTTGCCAATTGGGGTTTTGCATTTTTTTTGACCCCCTGAAAAAAAGGTTTGGCAAATTCGAGCAAATTAGAATGATTATTGTGCAATTAGAGAAAAAATTCCCACAATTTTCTTCACCTTGCGCAAATTGTTTGAAAGTCGGACGACTTGGAAGTGACCATAGTGGGTGAGCGCCGTGTGACGTCACACCGATACAAATTGAAACCAGTCCCATGCTCAAATGTATGAGATTGATGGAAAAGTCTTGGACTACAATTTTTTGAGAATAATTCACTAACTTATGTCGCAAGAGTGTGCAGTAGCGTCTTAGTTATGTCTAGGAGAGGTGAAAAAATCAGTCAAGAACGTCAGTATATCAACAATGGACTCAGAGGTTAGTATCCCAATGATACATGAATTATGTTCCTAAATGATGTGAAATTAAAGTCATGATCACTGCTTGATATCAATTTCAAGTCTAATTTTTATCCTCTTTGATCTATGAATCCCACACAAGTAATGAGGTTACAACCACAGATTCTGAGAAGCCTAAAAAACTACCATATAAGACTTGCTTTCTTCTTGAGATTGAGGATTTACCTTTGTGCTTTTGCTCCTCTGACTTCTGGGGCGTTGAATCAGCTTTCACGAAACCTTCTTTTATTCTATTAGCCATGACGATATATTTATTGACTCAGAAATTTGGAGATAATAAGAGAAAAATTTGGCAAGCCATACGTTTACAATAGCAGTAGCCGACGACTATATCGGTGTGACGTCACACGGCGCTCACCCACTATGGTCACTCTCAAGTCGTCTGACTTTCAAACAATTTGCGCAAGATTAAAAAAATTTTGGGGACTTTTTTCTAATTGCACAATACTTATCTTAATTTGCTCGAATTTGCCAAACCTTCACTTAAGGGGGTCAAAAAAAATGCAAGACCCCAATTGTTCTGATAACGTCACCCACTATTGCCTCGATTATAATGAGAATTGCTATAAAAATTCAATCCCTGGCCACGATAATTATCGCGATCATTATTTGATGAATAATTTCTATTGCGATTCATGCCATTATCGTCATTCCCTCTTCTATCGTTTCTATCCATAAAATTTTCGCGGTTTCCGTTTCTATATCCGTAGTTATTTTGCGGACGATTTAGATATATATTATCACGATTCCTGCCATAAGCGTTCCGGTCACAATTCATGTCATTTCTGAAATAATTTGGGTTCTCCGAATTATATTGCCTCAACGGTCCTCCATTGTAACGCTCGTTATCGCGGCGAGGCGGGCCATATCTTGAATTCACGCGTCTCATTCCGTCACGCTCACTCTCTCCTCGTGTTTCCATCATGAGCGGTGTATTTGGGCGACTATTATCCCGATCTGTTGTTGTGCGGTTCACTTGGCTTTGGAGAATTGCGTAAAAATCAATCAAATTAGAATTAATCATCTCGTCTAAGTCACGACAATCTTTGAATGTATGCCCTGGTTTGCGACAAACTCTGCAAAGCTTTGAATTTTGAACTTTACGTGGGCATTCTCTCTCAAAATGGCCAGAGACATGGCAGTATCTGCACTCATCTGAAACGATACCTCGTCTAATTGCTACATTTTCAATTAGTTGGGGCTCTAATGCACGTTTTTCCTCTAATTTCGCATCGATTAGAGCATTTATAATCGGTGCCATTCCAATTGAGCTCAGATCAGGAATTCTCCCTGAGAAAAGTGTTCTGGCGCTCGTCTTATTTCCGAAATTTACAGCTTCCGCGATGGCTTCACGTAAGGTTGTAGGATTAGTGTATCTGACCTGAGGTTCTACTGCTCCCGCGAGACCGAATATGAATTGTTGTAATGCTTCGTTGTCTTCATTATTCTTGTATGTTTTCGCTCCCAATCTTTTAGATTTTGATCAGAATCGTACACGTTCAATAATTGATTGTGGATAGTTTGAACGCGTAAACCATAATCTCCTGCACCTTCTCCTGATTTTTGTTGAATTAATTTCAACTCTGCGAGGACTTTGTCTGCCCCACCGACTCCGCTATATTGTGTAGTCATGTCGTCTAGCAATCTCTCGACTGAAGTGTACTGAGTCAATCTCGCTATATATCATTCCGCGGCTCGACCCCTAAGTTTGCTTGCCAATGCGGCCAAAATCCATGGTTCAGATTCTGGGCCATATTCATTTACTATATATCGAATATTTTGACAGATAAAGGCTAGCATATCGGGGTTTCCATCATACGGCATGATTGTATTCAGTGCTTGGCTCAGAGTTAATCAGAATTTTGAAGTATGCCTGCGGTCAGTGTTTGATCGTGTAGACACATTTCTTGAATTTGCGCGACGAATGCGTGTGCTCGCATTTGAGTTTTGACCACTGTGTCGTCCAGATTTTCGACTATAGTTGGATTTTTCATTCCCATTCTGCGCATTCACTTCAGATCGATCGGATTCCTTGCTATGATTGCTGCTGCTCTGTTTTTGTCCCGCGTATTTCTACGGGATCGAACATCGGAATGGTGTTCATTCAAAGTATCAAAATCCTCGGGGATCGTGGCTTCTCATTATCTTCACGTCGTTCGTTTTGATAAAGCTTTAAATCTGAGTCTTTATAACAACTTGTTACATCCAATCCCCTCTTGGACATCTCTTTATATCTAGACTCAGCACCAAGGCTCTGAAGCTCTCGCCTGGTCACCTTACTGTCGACTTTCTCAGCATCAAGATCCTGAGGATCTGACCCGGACTTGCAACTTCTAGCCACTTCAGTCTCAAGAGTGTGAAACATTCGTCTGAACATGGGACGCATTGAATTAGCATCCAGGTTCGCCGACCTGTGCCACTCACGTTGACCATCAAGGTCCTCAGCGCCAGGACTGTGAAAGTCCCGCCTGAATCTATGCGTAGCAAGATTTTCGGCGCCGAGATTTGGAGTATTTCGCCCGTAATCTTGCCCAAAACAAACGTGTGATTTATCACTAACGAGAGGCCACTCATCGTCTTTCATCATTTGATAACCATGAAATCCATCAGGATTTACCGAAAAATTTTCCGTTAATTGTGTATGTGTGTATGGGTATTGTGTAGGCATGTTCTCTAATCTCGTTGATTCTGCGTTAAATCTCAGGGTTTCAATATTTCCATGCAGTTCGGGTTCTAAATTATATCTAGCAAATTTGGGACGTGCTCCTGTTGCAATTTGGGTGGTCTCTAAGTGGTCCCGTAAGCTTTCTAGAAGAACCATATCGGTTTCAGGGAGGTCTCCCGCACTAGTAGCAAGAACGTCGCTTATTTCTCGTATTGCAATCTCCATATAAACGCCTCCCGGTTGCTCTAATCCTTTATCAGCGGCAATAAGTGCAAAGTAGGCATCGCGCGCTTTCGCGTTCCCATTTTGCATCTCCGAATAATAACGAGTTTTCAAGTCATCAGTGCTGATATTTTCATTCATTGGCTGTGAACAAGCCGCATTTCCCGCGTCTTTAAAATCATCCGAATTAGAATCGGTAAGGGTCTTTTCTTCTACTTTTATGCTATTTGGATTGTATATGGGATCTCCCTTCCCTCTCGCCATTGCTATTCCTGTATATATGTATATATATATATATATATATATATATATATATATATGAATTCAATTAAGATATATGGGCTATGTTTGTATTTGATTTGCAGAAAAAATTTAGGCCTGTGCCTCGCGCTCTCTTCACGAGGGACAGAAAAAGGGATAATTTTGAATTACTTACCCAGATGTAGCGATGATGAGGATTAAGAGTGTTTGTGGTTTCATGTCGTTCGACTTCCTTCCTCCAAAGTTGGATATCCCCAGCAAGGTTCAAAAAATTGCCTCCAGTTGTTGTCTTGCCCAGAGTGGTAGAGAAATTGGTATGGCTTCCTTCCACAACAGAGCCCAAACCGCTGTCACCAGTCTGTTAGGGTTATGGTCGTCCTCTGTCTCCGTTAATTGTAGCAGACGGGGGTGGAAGTGGATGCCAATAGAAGTATATGGTTCCGTAGATTTATTCAATAGACGTTTATTCAATGAAAGAGTTGTATGAATACTTGAGAGAGACTTATAATGACTTTACACGGCGCGGGATGCGCCTAGACTCTACGACTACAATAACTGGGTAAGGAGAGCGTTGCGAGTGAAGCTCTCGGAAAAGCTCGTGGTGCGAGAAGACGCAGATGGAGGAGCCCACACAGCGCTTCCTTTGCGCCGTATTTATACAATTGTTGATAACCTACATTTCCTAATCGCTCATCGTCGCAGGTGGGGTTTCCCCAGGACAAAGAGATGGGTTGCTATGTGCTCTCTTCTAACATATGACTATATATATATGTCGTAGGCGAATAGGATTCTCAGCCGGATAGCTATCTTCCGCGGCGCATAGCTATCCGCCGGCCAATAGGATTCACGCACTACTGCTTACAAATTGATTATTTATGCAACACTAAACCATCCCTCTTGTTATTGACTCCGAGGAGATGACAGTACTGTTATCTCCTCGGCGATCGGTTACAAGAGGGATGGGTTAGTGTTTAATGCAAAACCTCTTTTTAAACAATTTCTAAGATGCTTCTTACACGCTCTCGCGCGTCGAATCCTAACCGCCTGAGAATCCTATTCGCCTACGACATATATATTGCAATGAGTATATAATAATATATGGAGCTCACTGTGCCCCTGACATCGGTAACTACATAATTTGCTCATGGACATCTTTCATAACCTGTTTGGAGGCAAAAATGAGCTCATTGTTCGTAATATTTGAGTATGATTACTATGACTCAGTCTAATATCTCTTGATCAATGGAGTTGTGAGGATAGCATCGGATTGATTCGTCGTGAATTTCCATGATTCGCAATAATGTGGAATGATCAGCGCTGCTATGTACTACTAGAGTTTCAGTATCGACTTCTGAATTGGAAGTTTCATATCCAATAATAGTTCTGGATATTCGACAATCATATAATTCCTGTTATCCACGGATAAGGAGTCAATGTACCAGAATTTTACTGGTATCAACAGATATATTAGTCTTTTACACTCGTTTTGTGTTAATGGGGTGAAGTTGAGGTTTACTTCTGGAATATATTTGGTTTTCGTGTAGAATGCAGCTCTTCATCACAAGAATTGGAGGAGATATGTTCAGATGAAACTGACACGCTATTCGGTTGTCCAATATCGGGTCAGAAAATCGATGTTCAGAACAGGTGAAATCCAGCAAGTTTGCTTTGGAGAGTGTTGTTGGGATTCTTTCCAACGTCTCTATTCAGTCGAAACTCTTCCCATTCACAGCAGCCTGGGACCAGTGATTCGTGCTCTGTCGATCTCAGAGATGAGAGTCTCGATCTCTATATGAGCCATGGCATCATATGAGACTGTTACAACTCGTTAAGTATTGCATTTGACTCAGAGATGTAAAGATTCTTCGGATATTTGCGACTGACATGGATCGACTTGATTCAGCAACAAGCTGACGCTCGAATTGAGGACTAACATCATTCGACGATCCTCCGTGATCTGATTGATATGGATATTCCATATTCATCCATTCCCATGATTCAAATCATGAATTTTGCACCGTCCAACGGGAAATCACGTGACAATCGTGTTTTATCCATCAATGCGCAACTCCGTATCGACCCATTGATTGATCATGTCAAAATCATAATCCATCAGGTTACTTTAGATTCCTCTAAGGACTATCTTCAGATCATATCCTTCAGAAATTACAAAATTTTTCCCAAGATGGTACATTTTTGCTTTTTGGATGCATGATCCGAAAAATTTTCGCTAGATTGAGATGGAAATTTTGTCAGAGCGTTCTTGGGTGATCATCTACTACACACATAGATTCTAGAAGAATCGACTGAAGGGTTGAGGAGAACGCGTAAACGAAAAAAGACACATATCGAATTATTAACTGCCTTCATGAATAACCAAGCGCCCACATGAATAACCATAAATGATATCCATCTTTCTTGGCGACCAATTATCTTCGAGCGGAGAATTTTGCCTACAATCGAAAGATCTCAGGGTCAGGAACCAAATAGTGGAGCCTGAATCTGTGTGAGTGTAGATTCTCGGAATGGGGAATCGACGTCTCTGTTGAGACGTGTGTCGGTTGTCGGCGTACTTTTTTTCGGTCAACGCATTCACATCATTCCTCTACCGATCTTTTCGCAATTGATATGGACAGTAGATGACCTCCTAGAGATGATCTGGAAGGACTCTGAGTCCACTGTATCAAACCGTTTCGAATCCATGCGTCTCGAGAATTCAAAATGTCAGGATTTTGGAAAAATCGGCTATTCTTTCTACAAATATCTTCCCAAGACTTCCTTATCCAATTTGAGTCCACCTACTCGATCAGCTCCACGCAATGCTTCATTGATCGGTTTATACCAAACTTTCATATTTATCCTATTCTGCCATTCGCATCATGAATTTCTCCGTCATCTAACTCAGATCTAGATATATTGCCTCTCTTATTTGATTCATAGGTCATTTCACGCAACGTTTCATATTCTGCGTACTCTATCGTCCTGGTCCACTCGCGAGTCATCCTGATTTCCAATATCCTGTATCATAGAAAATGACTCTGCAAACATGGGTCAATCGTCATTCTTGAGCCAAAACAATTCTAAATACCTCAAAATTACGAGGTCACGGATGAATTTAGCACTTCTTGGTGCGTACCTGACAACAATCTCCACCCACGATGTTCCTGAACCAATTTTCAACGAACCTCAACACCCCCCTATCAATTTTCCCTCCGAATGGTAGTTTATGGTGTGAAAAACTATATCCGATTGAAATTGGAATTGCCCATGTGGGGTTTCCGGAGAAGAATCACACTTTTAAGTTTTTCGATGTGGAAAATTTATAGTTCCTCCCTCGGGATCAAAACTCGTCAACATATTGGATTCTGATGGAAAATATCCTCACTCATGATATAGACAACATGAATCAGGAACAGAATGGATTTTTCGCGGATAATCTATACCACAATCGAAAAGGATCTGGATAATGTCATCCCATTTATCCATCTTCCTTCACACTAGAGGGCGGAAATCTACGATAAGGTGGGCTTCCAATTCTCTTGCATCTCCATAGATCTCGCCGATTTGTATTTATTTGAATGATAATTCCTCTGAAGGAAGGTGGACAACCGGGGTGAGGGCGGAAGCCGGGCACCCGGGATATAAAAGCTAGATCCCTGAAGGAAGGTGGAGGATAACTTCATCCGATCAAGGTGTGGGGTTGGCAAGCGGAGCGAGCACCCTGCTGCAAAAGATCGATTGGGATAGATTGAAAACCAATCGAATCCTATCGGAATGAATACATTTCAATCGGTTCTATCATTCGACCGGCGAGAGCAGTATTGGATACTAATGCAGATCAATCGAACATAGCCCTAATCTAGCTGAATCTTGAATTGTAGATTTGAGATCACAACTGCCAATCGAATTCTAGTGTTGATGAGGATTGACGTAAGCAAATATAATCCAATACTAGTATTCAGTATAGCATAGGATCCGGATGGACAGATGAAAGATCATCGCAGGTTCATTATCCCACACAGCATGGAAATATTTCAAAGAACGATTCAGGGAAATATTTCATTGCAATCTCCCGGGAATCTTGCAGGGATATTGCAGGAGATATTTCAAAATGTTCCGTGGCAATATTTCAGAGAGAGCTTCCCGGAAGCTCCCGTAAATATTTCAAAGAATCTTACACTCAATCTTTCAGTAGCCTTGCACTGAAATATTTCTGAGAGATTCACGAAAGCTTTTTGAAAGATTCCTTGAAACAATTCACTGAAATATTCCTGAAAGATTGTCGAAAGCTTTCTGAAAGATGTAAGTGCAATATTTTGGGGAGAAGTTTTGGAAGAGTTACGAAAGCCTCTTGTGAGGTTTCACTGCTATGGGGAGAATCTCCTGGAAATGTTTCACCGATATTGAGTATAATATTTCATCAAGACGAGGCCCCAAAATTTTCTGTAGGGTTTGGTAGCTTCTACGGAGGGCTACTAACTCACGATATGAAACGTACCACTTTGGATTGAGCTTGAAAAATCAATTTGATTCTGGTTTTCATTGAATCAATAGATTTCGGGAACATTTCAAGGAATTCCTCTGTAAGTAACCTCTCTGCCACTCAATTGCACCTAATGAAATTGAAAAATGTCTGAATACCTTCTAAAAGGTTCCAAAAATATTTCTAGGAATTATTTCACCGGTAATCTTTCAGAAACGTTGCACTGAAATATTGTTGAAATCTTTACGAAAGCTTTCTGGAAGATTTCAATGCAATATTCTTAGGGAGAATTTCCGCGAAATTTTTGTACGATATTGAGATCAATGAAATATTTCATTGCAATCTCCCAGGAATCTTGCAGGAATATTGCAGGTGATATTTCAAAATGTTCCGTGTCATTATTTCTGAGGAAGCTTTCCGGAAGCTCCCGTAAATATTTCAAAGAATCTTACACGCAATCTTTCGGAAACCTTGCACTGAAATTTTTCTGAAAGATTCACGAAAGCTCTCTGGAAGATTTCTTGGAACAATTCAATCAAATATTTCTGGAAGATTTACAAGCCTCCGCTGTGATATAGGCTCATTGAATTGCCAACTTGTTCAAATCTCTTTTGAATTTAGGCTAATCACGAGTCGTCGCATATAAATAAAGCCATCATAATAATAGGTTTGTGGAAGCTCTCTGACTGATTCCGTACATATTTCTTGGGAACATTCCACAGGTAATCTCCCAGGAATCTTGCACTAAGATATTGTTGGTAGATTCTCGCAAGCTCCCTAAAATCTTTCAGAGCAAAACTATGTACTGCATATTAATACCGAAAACCGTTACAACCGAGGTAAGAACATATTATACTGTTAAAGTATTGCGAGGAGTAATTCTTAACGACCTGAATCTGTGGGATATGACACATAAATATTGCGGTGGAACATTCTGGGAATCTTTCAGTAACATTGCAGTGAAAGATTGTAGGAATCTTTCAGAAACATTGCAGTGAAAGGTTGTAGGAATCTTCCAGAAACATTGCAGTGAAAGATTGTAGGAATCTTCCAGGAATATTTCATTGGAAGATTCTGTTCCCGATAGATGTCGCATAACACAGTTTAGTTCTCAAATTTCGTTCTCATAAATTATATGGTTTTTGGGAAACTATCTATCAGGAAATTTGATGGTAGTATCAAATGATCTGTCATGTGTGATAACATACCCAGGACCAGCTATGCATAATGGTCTGTAAATGATACGTGAGGATTATTTGAAGATGCGTAAAGGCTTTCTCGCAAGCGTTCACAATAGACGCTGGTTAGTATATAAGACAGGAGGACGGCTTATCGGTCAGGTGTCGCGTACATCGAAGAGTCCATAAAACCTGGATGAATCTAACGTGGAGCTTTGGATTCAACGTCACAATGGAGTTGAAGTACGAGTCAGAATGATGAAGTTATGCATTAGAATGATCAAGAAACTTATCAAGCAAAATATGGATTCCACAGACAGAACATTAACGCATATATTTTTGTGAGATTTCATGAAATCTTGCAGGAACATTTCACTGAAATATTTCAATGAAATGTTTTTGAAAGCTCCCCGAAATATTCCCGGCAATATTTCATGAAATCTTGCAGAAAGGTGTCTGAAGTGGGACATATCTTTATTGAGGGAAGCTTTCAGTGGAATCTTCCTGAAAGATTCCCGGGTTTTCCTGAAAGCTTGCAGGAAGGTTTCTGAAAGATTTCCATGCTGTGTGGGATGGTTCAATAAACTAAAACGGTATTGAAATCAATCTAATTGAATGATGGATCCTGTCTCCCACTACTCTATCGAAATCGAAGCTTCAGAAACTGATTCAAATTGCAAAAAGATATTTATCTATCCTAACCGATCCCGAATGACAGGATTGAATTTGACCAATTGAACACTATTGTTCCAACATTCCTCGATCGAACCCAATACTTCTCTGCAGTACTGGTGCACGAGAGCCTTGTTCATTCCTATCAGTCTCAACCATGAATGACGAGATTCGAGTGATTATGCCTGGATCGATTCCAATCATCACCCAATCACTCATTGCGTCATTGACCAATCGAGATAAATACTATAGGATCGGATTGAAATCATGGGTGCATGGTAAGTCTATCCTTCTCAATACTCACAATCAGTATTGAACTCCTCTAGATTTCGCTTTCTCCAAAGTGAAAGCTTTGTTTTCACCCCAACAGGAATTTGATCAAATTTTTCACTAAATCCAACATTTTCTTGAACAAAATTTCGTTTATCTGGAAAAGGCTTAGACCATCCTTTTTCTTTGGCCAAACTCTATCGATTGTAGGTAACACTTTTCCTCAATATAGCCCTGCAAATCTTTTGGAGACTCATCTTCGCGCCTCATTGTTCGTGTGTGTATGTATGTGTGTGTGTGTTGTTTTATCTCGGACACGCTTTCTCCTTCACTGTTCACCACATCAACTTCTGGCTCTCTACGAGTTGTAGAGAATAAAGTTTCTGAGAGCTCAGTGATTTGCCAGCTCTCGGCTCTCAGTCAAATTTGATCCATTCGCTTCTTAAAGGAAATTTGCTCAAATTTCCACTCTTAATACATGAATATCCTTTTCTAACACATTCTTATCCTGATGGGTCACCTAAACTACGTGTTTTTCTTCTTGATCTATCGATGGGTTGATACCGAATTTTTATTCAATCTTTACCAATCTCAAATTTTCGGAAGAGTCAGAATTTTCACCCAAAATTTCATTTTGACCCCTTTTAAACCCACTGCATTCAAATTCTGTCCCAACCAAACAATAGATAACATCCGAAAAACCTCAGATTAGATGGCCCAAATCCCTCTAAAAAGCTTCCTCTAAAGAATAACTCAAAAAATGATAGAAAATGTTCTTCATATTCATTTTACCTCGTACCTTCCCTAATCACTCATTCATCTCAATTTTAATGACCCAAACTACTATTTTTTTGCATGATCTATCGATTGGTTAATAGCAAAATTCCATTTGATCCCTCCAAACCACCTCAACATTTCATAAGTGATTTTGGTGGATTTTTTCGTCCTTGATGGTTAATATACAAGTTGAACCTTTGGTCTCGTCGATCTTGAAGGACGGTGGGGAACTAAATAAATTCCCAAAATTTCATGATGGAAATTTTATTGCAACGTTTCGTCCACTAGGTTTTGTGGACCTCATCAGGCTTCAGGTTTCTGTTTCGACATATGTATAATGATAGGAAATATGAAAAATTTTTTACAAATGATGGATGTATAAATATTAAAGATGCGCAACTTACGTTATTCTTTAGATCGTCATGATATTTTGGACGATCTTGTAATAGAGCACAGACATAACGTCTGGCTCCTGTCAATACAAGTAAACAGAGTGAGTAAGTAAACAGAGTTTAACGATCCCAAAAGATCATATACTCCTTTCTCTCGACGTTAGCTCTCTGTTTACAAACATCCTATGCTGGTTAGTGCTAGAGGCGCTTGACCGCAGATTTTCAGATATACATAATAAGTCCAACATACCATTTGATGAAATTCGTAAATGCACTGAGTTCCTTTTTGACAACACATTTTTTCAATTCAATAATAAAATTTATCAACAAATTTTTGGTAGTCCGATGGGATCACCCATTTCTCCACTTTTCGCAGACATTGTTATCGATGACTTGGAAACTTCATGTTTACGTAAATTGAAAAATGATCACGATTGCACTCCTCTATTCTATTATAGATATGTCGATGACACTCTAATGTGTGTGAAGAAAGAACAGGTAGATGTAGTCCTCAATGTTTTCAACAGCTACAATGAGCATTTACAGTTCACACATGAGATTGAAAACAATAATACCATCAATTTCCTTGACATATCTCTGATCCGAGAGGATGAAAAAATCATCACCAATTGGTATCAAAAGCCAACGTCATCAGGCAGGATCTTGAATTTCAAATCCAATCATACTGTAGTGGCCAGGGTCCAGGATAAGGATTTATCGATCAAGAAAATAAGAATTGCTGAATAAGTGCACTTTATTGAATACACCAACACTCTAAAATACTAGACTCGCTAGGGGTTACAAGATGATGCAATATGACGCGCAGTATACGGTGCCGATCGACGAGCGCGCGCGGACACACTTGTGAGCCACTCTAGGGCTAGACAAATACTAATTATAGGCGCAGAGATTCGGCAGCGGAACCCCTCATATGACGCTTTCCAGAAGTTTCCATCGAGAGAAAAGCATCGAACATATCCAGGGCCGTATGACTCATCCATGCGTGTTGCGCTCTCACTCGCACTCCCACATTCGGCCATCCTGACGGTCGAACCGACCCGGTCGACTGACCCATTCGTTCCTTCATACTTGCACAATGATGATGACCACCGTACATATTTCTCAGCATTGGATCTTAGAATTAAATCATACCATCCCATCATTCGCTTATCATACCAACTTGCACTCTCATCACATTCATTGATCGCATCCATATCCCATTGGATTCATGACCCATTCCAGGACTCATAACCCGGTCTTGCGAGCTTACAATATGCACTGCTCGCATCGCTCAGCACACCACTGATCACTTTTCACCTTCACAAAACTGATCACTTCCACAACACTTTTGGCCCTAACCCTCTTCCTCGGGTTCAAGCTCTGCAGCATCAGCTATCTCAGCGTCAGCATCGGAGACTTCATCTTCGATGTCTTCTTCAAGGTCATCCCTGAAGCCTCTCCACGGTTTCATGGAGTCAGGAGCTGATGTAGTATGCCGCGGTCCCTCATGTGTGCCAATCTTTTCTACCGCGTAGCGATCATGAGGATCGCATCGTGTGATTCTGTAAGGCCCGAAATATTTGATAGCTAACTTGAGACCTGGACCCTGCTGGGTTCTTCGAATCGCCACAATGTCTCCCAATTTGTACTTGGTAGCTGATTTGTGGCGTAGATCATATTGCCGTCTATTTTCTTCTTGAATTTTGGCAATTTGGCGACGAGCTGCCGCGCGAAGATCTTCCCTTGCATCCTGATAGTAGGCTAGTATCTCTCCATTGATGATTTCTAGGATACGGTTGTCTTGATTGGTTTTCATGCGAGTGCCAAATAGTAATTCGAACGGACTTGTAGCAATGGCTCTTTGAAATGTGCCATTTATTGCTCGTTGAACTCGGCTAACATACTTGTGCCAATTATCTGACTCGGTGTTAGACAATTTTGTAAAGACACTGGAAACAATGGCATTAACACGTTCTACTTGTCCATTTCCACGGGGAATGCCTGCTGTTATCAGACTGTGCTTTATGTTCTCATCTCTGCAGAATTGCTCAAAATCCGCGGACGTGAAGGCTGTTCCTCGATCTGTGACAATGCGTTGTGGATTCCCGAAATGT
Source organism: Eretmocerus hayati (assembly GCA_029851415.1). NCBI lineage: Eukaryota > Metazoa > Arthropoda > Insecta > Hymenoptera > Aphelinidae > Eretmocerus > Eretmocerus hayati. The sequence continues at coordinate 76,116,087 of CM056744.1, read as the reverse complement.
TGTTGGAGTAAACGCAAGCGATCGAGAACTTCTGCAGTTCCTGTTGACTTGGTTGGGAAAAGCCATGTGTACTTTGTAAATGCATCAACAACCACAAGTACGTGTTGGTATCTCTTTTGGGTGGACTTGAGAGGTCCCACATGATCGATGTGCAGAGTGTGCAGTGGAGTATCTCCCTTTTGAATTGGATTGAGAAATCCCTCACTTCTTCCTTGCTTTCGAGATCCAAGTATGCATTCCACGCAGTTGTGAATAAAATGCTCAACTCGTTTTTTCATTGAATCCATGTGGTACTCACGTTGCAGCAAGTCCATTGTTTTCTTGACGCCAAAATGTCCAACGTCGTGAGCTTTCTTGATAAGCTCGGGCTGCATAGCCCTAGGTATGACCAGCTTTTCGCAGCCCTCTGGCCCTTTGTACAGCAGCCCTTGTCTTAATTGGTAGTCCTCGTATGGTTGTTGGGATGGTTCAATCAATCGCTTGATTGCCACTAAATTTCCATCCCGCTCTTGTGCTCGTACTATCCTTGGGATGATTGGATCCTGTATGACGTTGACTGAGTCCATGCGGCTGAGAGCATCGACATGTTTCATCCGTTGGCCAGCTCTATGTTCCGTAGTAAAATTGAACTGATCTACAATCATCATCCAGCGACCGACACGAGGGGCCATCTTCTTTTGATCCATGGTCTGCTTGAATGCAACACAATCTGTAACAACCTTGAATATCAATCCCATTAGATAGCATCTAAATTTCTCTAGAGCCTTGACTACGGCCAGAAATTCAAGCTCGTAGCTGGAAAACTTTTTCTCTGCATCAGTAGTCTTCCTGCTCATATAGTATACAGGATGAAACTTTTGATCATCGGGATTCTTCTGTAGCAGCATTGCTCCGTATCCGTCTTTCGAGGCATCCATGTGTAGTTCTGTCTCCCGGTCTTGACTATATAGCTGAAGAACTGGCGCGTTAACTAGTGCTCTCTTGAGCTCCAAAAATGCATTGCTCTGTTCCGCACCGAACGCGAAACGGTTGTCTTTCTTGAGTAGATCACTCAATGGTCTGGCGATTCTAGCATAGTCTCGGATAAACTTTCTGAAATATCCGGCTAGACCTAAAAAACGTTGTAACTGTTTTGGGGTCCTTGGCTCTGGGAAGTTAGTCATCGCTTCAGTCTTGCTCAGAGAAGGAGCAATCTTTCCACCCTCAATTACATGGCCTAAGAATTCAATCCTGGTTTGAAGAAGCTGGCATTTCTTCCAGTTGATTTGAATTCCAAAAGGCGCTGCTACAGCCAAGACTCTTTTGAAGTTATGGAGGGCCTCTTGAGGCGTACGCCCTCTTATGATGCCATCGTCCATGAAGAAAATGATAACCTTCTGACTGATTAAGTCTCGGAAGACGTATCTAAGGAATCGTGTGAAAACTGCAGGCGAAGTAGCCAGGCCAAAGGGTACTCGCAAAAACTCATATTGCGACGACCTTGTTACGAATGACGTATACTTCTGACTATCTTCCGATACTTTGACATGATGGAACCCATTTTTAAGATCGATAGTGATGAAATACTTAGCAGTCACCAGGTCATCCAAGACATCTTCGATCAATGGCATAGGAGTCTGCTCTTTCACAATCCGCTTATTGAGTGGTCTATAATTAACGCAAACTCTCAACGAGCCATCCTTCTTCTTCACTGCAACGACGTTGCTGGACCACTCAGAGATACTAGGTCGGACGACTCCCTGCTCAAGCCATTCTTGGACTTGACGCTCCACCGCTTCCTCTTCTGCAGGTGCTAATCGACGCCAGTGACAGCAAATTGGCGTCTCATCCGTGAGGATGATCTTCATCTCAACGGGTGCAACCTCAGTTGCTTGCGGGTCATAACTATCTATGATGCTCTTCAGTTCCCGTACATACTCCTTTGGAGCCTTTTCGAGTGCTCGATACTTCTCGTTTTCTACCAGTAAGCCGACGAAATTCATCTCAGCCAGGGGCTCGAAAAAAGTAGCATGTGGCTCCAGAGTGATTTTGGCTGCATCACGCACAGGATCACCAATTATTACCTGTTTGGCAGAGGAGCTATTCGGGACAATAACATATTCAAGCTGATATGATTCGCCATCTAAAATGGTGGGAAGAGTAACAGTCCCGATTGTTTGCACCGCTGCTCCGCCGAACCCAGTAAGCTTACGAGATAGTTTATTCATCTTATATTCACTCGGCGACAGCTGTCTCACCTTTGACCAAAAGTCAGCACTAATGACGTTGACGTCGGCTCCAGGGTCAACATAAGCCTGGACGTTGACTCGGCCGACCTGGGCTTTGGTGTGTCGCCGATCTACCCGTCATTTTTGATCTTCGTGTTCAGATTTGCTGTCCTCATCGGACACTGTATATACTCTCTTGCCTCCCATGCCAGGCTTGTTGGAAGGACCTGGATGGGAGTTGCGTCTCTCGGGGCAGTCGCGGGCTATATGCCCGGGCTTGTAACATTTATAGCAAACGTCATCCGGTACGCCTCTTCTGCACTCCTGCGCAGAATGCCCCTTGCGATGACACTTGCGACAGGTAATCAGCTTCAGCTTCTTTGAAGGACTTGAACGTGTGCCCTCTCTAGGGTATGGCAATCTCCTCTTGAAGTTCCCTGACGTAGTTGCCATAGTATGTTCGCTATTAGGACCGATACCTGTACTTGGTCGATCTGAGTTGCGAAGTTCCACATATTCTAACAAAGCATCTCTGAACTCACCCCATCCTTTAGCATGCATCATAAGCTGCTTCGAAAGCGCTGGTCCGCCTAAGCCACGCATGATATAATGGCGGACTTGTTCTTCGCTAGCGTTGGCTGCTTTTCCTAGTTTTTTGGCCCGATTCAAATATTGAACAGCTTTTTCATCGGGTTTCATCCTCAGCATTTTCAACTGCTGATAAGCTGCCATGGGATGCGAAGTTCGTTCAAACTCCTCTCGCAAGTCACGACTAAGAGCGTCCCAAGAATGATAAGGATCCTGAGATTGAATCCAATCTGCCACTGCTCCAGTAAATGCGGATCGGGCAGCTATGCGTTTCTCGTAATCACTCCATTTTCCGGATTGGGCAATTTCCTCGAAGATCTCTAACCAACGAGCGACTGGCAAGTCGTCACTATCACCAGAAAAAGCTGGTACAATTTTCTGTTCTTCCCGAAAAGTTACTCTGCTCCGGGTCGCATTGCGGTGTTGTCCCATGTTGGCACTTACGGTTGCCCCTTGACACGCTTGCAGGAGCAGGGACACCAGTTCTGGCACCTGAGCAGTGCCTGCCAGAGTAGATCCAACTGATACTTCTGGTATCACATGAGCATGCGCAGAAGCGGGGCTTGGGGTCGCACTTGTATGGGATCCACTCATGCTTCCGGCCGTCTGATCCACAATACGAGACGAGCCCGTTGAGTTTGACCCGATGTGCGTAGTAGCATTTTGCATTGAAGGGATTGGCTGTAATGGATTCATTAAATAAGCATCAACGTGACCATGCGGTGTCGGCATCCGATCAATGCTCGTGCCATCACGTCGTGCTTCAAGTACATGGCGTATCTGAGCCTGAGTCACTTCGAGTTGAGCCCGTAAAATTGCAATCTCTTGTGCTTGGGCCGCAATCTGCTGATTTTGGGCCTCATTCGCTTCTCGAAGTTGTCGCATCGATGGTTCATGCGACGGTACAGCGGGTTCCCCCGAATCATCATGCTGATCAGCCCGCATGTCGGCATATGACGCCCCATTGCTCCTCGGTACCCGACGCTGCGAGTCTTGCACGTGAGCCACGCTACTCGCTCGGTCACTGTGCCGTGAGCGGCCTCTGCTAGACCGCGTGTTCATCTTGCCGATTACTTGAGCACTATTAGTAAAACTCAGTGTACTCCTACGCATGCACAGCCCGCGCTTACAGTAACCAAATTTTCTGGTGAAGCAATTGCTTCACAACAAGGTGCAGGAGGGAGCTTTGGCTGCCCGGCGTAGTACTTGCACAGCAGAGATACACAGATTGTATAGGTATACGCTCGAGTCGACTGGGTATAGCTATATAGCACGAGCTGGAGATGAGCCTTGCTCTCTCAACTCGACTAGAGACACCGCTCTCCCCCTTCCCGCCGGCACTGCTCTTCTCTCTCTCTCTCGCGCTCTCTCTTTCTTGTGCGCGCGCACCCACTCGTTGCGCTGCGCTATAGCTGTATAGTGCCGTGCGTGGGAAGCTATATCTATATCTAGTACTCACGCACTTTTCCTTCTTTCTCTGGCTCTCTTTCTTCTGTACACTGGCTGGTATACTGTATGTGTGTGTCACACTGGTGTAGGTTGAGCGTCTCTATGCGTCAACTTCCAGATAATTGCATCACTTCTGGTAATGCACCCAAATATCCTGGGAAGCTCACGGATATGCTGCAGACGGGAGCATCTGGTGCATGGGTACCTTATTCCTTCGCTGCCTCTGGAGCGTGCGGATTCCACCTTTACTACGTCTGGAGTAAGCAGGTTTTCCCTTCGCTGCTACTGGAGCGTGCGGGCAGCCGCAGACGGGGCTGTTGCGCGCTCTTCGGCTGGAGAAGCCTAGCGCAGTACCCCAAATCGCGTATCTTCAGGATTTCTGATCCTTGCCGATCGCGAACGCACAAAAATCCGTGTATGCCGGTATCACTCACTATAGCTACACTGACACTTGTCGCGCGCCGCGCTCGCCCGCACTTCTATGCGCGATCTCGATCGTCCTTATCCCGGTCGAGCCCCCACTTGTAGTGGCCAGGGTCCAGGATAAGGATTTATCGATCAAGAAAATAAGAATTGCTAAATAAGTGCACTTTATTGAATACACCAACACTCTAAAATACTAGACTCGCTAGGGGTTACAAGATGATGCAATATGACGCGCAGTATACGGTGCCGATCGACGAGCGCGCGCGGACACACTTGTGAGCCACTCTAGGGCTAGACAAATACTAATTATAGGCGCAGAGATTCGGCAGCGGAACCCCTCATATGACGCTTTCCAGAAGTTTCCATCGAGAGAAAAGCATCGAACATATCCAGGGCCGTATGACTCATCCATGCGTGTTGCGCTCTCACTCGCACTCCCACAATACCATGAATCAAAAGAGGAACATAGTGTTCAATTTAGTCGACAGAGCCACGTCACTTTCACATAAAAAATTTCATTCCTCCAACTTATCAATTGTAAAACAACTCCTTTCTGACAATGATTATCCTGAAGATTTCACTGACAAATGTATAAAAACCAGATTACATCGTTCAAAAGATCTGATGAACAGAGCAGAAAGAATACGTTGCAACCAAATTCTATATGCTGGCCAGAACAAAATTTGTATTCCATACCACGAACACTTATTCGAAAAATGTAATGCTCTGTTCAAACATAACGATATTCACACTCTTCCAAAAGTTTCCAAGTCATTAAGCTCAATAGTAAAATTAGGTAAGGACCAACTAGATAAATTTAGCAAAACTGGTGTTGTTCACAAATTTCAGTGTAAAGATTGCCCAGCAACGTATGTGGGAGAGACAAAAAGACAACTAGGTACACGCATTAAAGATCATATTACAAACAAAGATAAAAAATCCGTAGTTTCTGTTCACAGACTCAATGATAAACACGATTTCCATTGGGATCAAACCAAAATTTTAGACACAGAGAAAAATTGGAAAAAACGGTTGATTTCTGAAATGATCCATATAAAATTCGATGAGAATTGCATCAATAGAAAAGACGATATTCAAAATCTCAGTCAAGTATATAACCCGTTGTGGGCAACGGCTGACAAAGCTCGTTGACCCCCCGCTCTCTTTCTCTCTCCCACATGCACTACTTTTCATATATATGTCACCTACTGTACACTGCGATCGCGCTAATATAAATATGAGTGAAAAATGAGACCGATGACTCACTCTGTTTACTTGTATTGACAGGAGCCAGACGTTATGTTTGTGCTCTATTACAAGATCGTCCAAAATATCATGACGATCTAAAGAATAACGTAAGTTGCGCATCTTTAATATTTATACATCCATCATTTGTAAAAAATTTTTCATATTTCCTATTATTATACATATGTCGAAACAGAAACCTGAAGCCTGATGAGGTCCACAAAACCTAGTGGACGAAACGTTGCAATAAAATTTCCATCATGAAATTTTGGGAATTTATTTAGTTCCCCACCGTCCTTCAAAATCGACGAGACCAAAGGTTCAACTTGTATATACCTCGACATTTCGGTAAAAATTGAAATTCTCACCAAGATTGTCATTTTAATCACCCTTAAACCAATTTCATCGAAATTCTGTCTCAACCAAACGATGGATATTGGTGAGGGAAATACAGTTTGGATTCCCCAATTCCGACTAACAAGCTTCCTCGAAAAGATAACTCAAAAAGTGATGAAACATTTCTCTCGAATATTCATTCTTCTCCTCTATCTTCCTGTACACGTAATTTACCAAACTTTCATCGACCTAAATGCACATCTTTCGAACATTATTTGTGAGTTGGTCAATACGGAATTTCAGTTTAACTTGTGAATTACGATTAAAATGAAGTTTCTTTCCACAAGAACTGAAATTTTCACCAAAGCCGTGATATCATTCATCCTCAAACCAATTTTATCAAAATTCTGTCTCAACCAAATGATACATATTGTTGAGAAAAATATAGTTTAGATTCCCTAATTTTCGCTAACAATCTTCCTCGGGAAAATAACTCAAAAAGTAATGAAACATTAGTTTCGTTCATCCATTTTTCTCCTTTATCTTCCTTTACAAGTTATCCACCAAACTTCCATCTACCAAGAAGGATACCTTCCAAACATTCCTCATGAATCTGTTCATACCGTGATTCACTTGAACTGATAAATCGTTGTTAAATTGAAGTTTCTTCCCACAAAAACTGAAATTTTCACCAAAATCGTCATTCTACTCATCCTTGAACCAATTTCATCGAATTTCTGTGTCAACTCCACTAGAAAGATTGGTGAGGAAACCCTAGTTTAGATCACCTTAATTCTCCTATTGAGATTTCTCGAAGGAAAAACTCAGAATATGTCAAAACATTTGCTTCAATTATTCGTTTTCCCTCCGTATCACCCTGTACAAGTAATTCACCAAACTTCCGGATACTTAGATTCATTTTTATCAAGCATTTTTCATTCATTGGTTAATACCGAATTCCAGTTGAACTAGTAAAACATGATTTAAATGAAGTTTCTTCTAACAAGAACCCACATTTTTACCAAAACCGTCATTTTAATGATCCTCAACTCAATTTTATCGAAATTTCCGATCGAAAAAACGATGGATTGAGGATCTTCGTCGAGAAATTAACTCAGAATATAGTGAGCTCACCCAAATCAATTTATCCAACTCTTAATGACCTACAAAGATACGTTTGTTACATTCTAAATTGATTTGTTCATATGCAATTCCATCGAACTACTCACAAATTTCATCAAGAGAAAGCATTCTGCTGATCTCTTTTAGCAGCGTATTATATATTGGGATCGGATTCAGTACTGTTGAGCAGGATTGAAACGGTCTGAAGATGAGTTTTGCTATCGGTCTGAGTCATGCCAGGCAGCATTGAATCGACGGCGTCAATCGATTTCAATGATGACCCAATCACTCATTGCGTGACAACCAACCGAGATGAATACTACAAAATCGAATTGGAATCCTGGATGCATGGTAAGACAGCCACACAAAAAAATAATTTTTGGATCTGATGGTCTCCCTATACTTACTATAGGTTTCTGGGGTCGCTGAATCCGAATCCGGGGTCAGTTTTGCTCCAGCACCTCAGGATTCTGACATAATCTCAAAAAACCATAATTTTCGGGTAATACTCGGAGAATTGGGATGTGGCGGTTAAAGTATGATACCTATAGGTTTCTGGGGTCACTGATTCAAGTTTGAGGTCAGTTCAGCTGTAATATATCACAATCCTGACATAACTTCAAAAAAAAATTTTCTTAAATATTTTCCGAAGAATTTGGGTCTAGGAACTTCTCTAATCTCCTTACAGGTTTTTTGGGCGCTGAATCCAAATCCGGGATCAGCCTTGCTCGCATATGTCACAATTCATGATGGCGGACTTCTGTTGGATACTGAAGCGGGATATATCGAAATCGAAAAGAAAACGTCAAACTCTACATAGGTCGTATGAAGAAAAGAGGACTCGCTATAGCAGCAAGAGAGAGGAGTAACAAGATATCGAGTTCCACAAATCAGCTCACAGTGACTTGGAGAGATTCTTCACTATCGTAGTTTGCTCAACAAATTTTTCGAGGTTATGTTCACAAAACTAAGCGATCAGATCGAAACAACTACGGAAACATTGGCCCTAAGGCTATGAAGGGCACATTATAAGCTGTAGTCGAACAATGTCAGGATTGGCACTCAGCTACCCGAAATGAAACACTATCATCGTGCGTTCACTTACTCAGAATCTCGCATCTATCCGATTTTTAAAGTAATGTCATAAGTGTGACATATGCGAGCAAGGCCAATCCCGGATTTGGATTCAGCGCCCCCAAAAACCTGTAAGAAGCTCAGAAAAGTTTCTAGACCCAAATTCTTCGAAAAATCTGGGGGAAAGTTTTTTTTGAGGTTATGTCAGAATTGTGACATATTACAGCTAAACTGACCTCAGATTTGGATCCAGCGACCCCAAAAACCTATAGGTATCATACTTTAACTGCCACATCCCAATTCTCCGAGTATTACCCGAAAATCATGGTTTTTTGAGGTTATGTCAGAATCCTGACGTACTGGAGCAGAACTGACCCCGGAATCGAATACACCGACCCTAAAAACCTATGGTCAACATAGTGAGATCATCAGATCCGAAATTTTTTTTTGTGAGGCTGTGTAATTCTATCCTTCTCAATACTCTCAATCAGTATTGAACTCCTCTAAATCTCATAAATTTTAATCGAATCCAATACTGCTGAGCAGGATTGGAATGGCCTGAAGATGAATTTCGCTATCGGTCTGAATCATGCCAGGCAGCATTGAATTGACTGCGTCAATCGATTTTGATGATGACCCAATCACTCATTGCGTGATTGACCAATCGAGATGCATCCTATAGGACGAAATTAAGATCGTCGGAGCATGGTTATCCTATCCTCCTCGATACTTACAATCAGTATTGAACTCCTCTAGATTTCATATATTTGAATGGAATTCAATACTGCTGAGCAGGATTGGTGAGGCCTGGAGATGAGTTCTGCTATCGGTCTGAACCATGCCAGGCAGCATTGAACTGACTGCGTTTATCGATTCCAATGATGACCCAATCATTGCGGGATTACCAATCGAGATGAACACTACAGAATTGAATTGAAATCCTGGGTGCGTGGTTGTTCTATCCTTCTCAATACTCACAAACAGTATTGAACTCCTTTAGAATTCATATACAGTACCCTCCAAAATTAATGGATAATGGATAGTCTCAGTCAATCAACGAAATCTTCAATGCGGTTCGTCGTATGAAAGTTTCCATGGAACTTTTAACTATTGATCCTCTGAAATAGAAGAAAAAAATTTCCATCGCACACGTTTGAGATGGGTTTTATGTGATTCCAAGACCTCCAAAACATGTAAAAAAGTGGTGCCACTCTCTTCCAAGTCAAGGTATCTGGTTCAGAACGACAAGTACGGAATCCCACTCTTGAAACATCTGTGAATCAACTCCGATCGAGTAGATTCGATTCAAAAAATTGTCTAGACGACTGATAGGGATTATATTTCGCCTGACTTGACTTCAAGAAAAATTTTATCATTGATTTCTTCAAAATTCGATGTCAATTTCCGAGATTGAGGCATGACTTATGAGTCTCATTTCAATTTCTAGAGTATACTGTGGTGTTATTTCGTTCATATTTCAACCGTAGAGTATGTAGAAATCGAGAAATTTGCGATACCATCACATTTAGAGGCTTATTTAGCTTACCATCGGCATTCAAATATTTCTCCTCAGCTTCTCACAGAAATACCGGTCGACAGTTGCAACTTAAAACAGTGTGGTTATATCTTCTTCGTGATGAAGGAAAAAGAGCATAACATTCCAATCCTGTGCTCGACGTCTCCTGAGTGTGCTATCAAAAAATGACCAGTCTCAAAGCCAGTGGCGCGATAACTTTATGAGCTTTGAAGCTTTATGAAATTTGTCCAGATCTATGCACACTCACAAATCAAACGGGATTCGATTCGTATTTTTTCTAACTTCGGAAATTCATTGCTAAATTCCCCGTTCTGCACAAGGTATTTCATCATTTTCGTAAACAATAGCCAGAGAAAGTTTTCGCACGAAACTTGGTTTCATCAATAAATGAGAGCTTATATCATAGCCAAATCAGCGCACACCTCTGAATCAAACATTTCCTCAAAATATGAGATTGGTAGATGGATAAATCATTCCAGCAAAGTAGTTGAGGCATAGGTATTTTAGTTACAGCCCTATCAATTCAAAAAATCGCTTTGGTTCGTTCGTAAACTACCCAAAAATCATCTTTGCTGTCTTCTGTTGACAAATCAGGGTGCGTTTCAATAAGAAAGAATGTAGGCCATATGGAATGATGCCAAATACTATACGATGCCACTCCTGCGCACTCCCCATAGTTCAGAATACTCCAGGAACATTGCAGTAACACAAAAGTCAAAAGTTCCGTGGAAACCCTCGCATGGGGATTTTGAAAGGAGCATCTTGGAGATCACGAAAAAGTCTATCTATTCATGTATTTCGAATATCTCAGAAGTATTTTTTGGTCGGTCTCAGTCAACGTGGGAATTTCAAAAAATTCACTCTATCAATCAATCACTCGTATTTTTGACGGGATTCATTCGATTGTAGAAATTCTTACGGGATGATGTAGATTGCTCAAAACTCTAAAAATTTGGTCCTCCGTAGAATTTTTGTACGACCCTTCCTATCTGACACACGAGCTCCGTAAGAAAATTTTGCATTAACATGGGGTGCTTATGGAGATACTGACGCTGGCACTGGTTCTATTCTCTCTCGCTCTATTCTGGTGCGAAATTGAATGAAGAAGATATCATAGCACATGATTTCGACGTGGAATGATCCCATCTTTTAGATGTGACGGTATAATATACCTACCGTCTCCCTCTCTCCTAGGCCAAATATAATAATGAATATTAGAATATTATATCACATTTATATTACAGCGACGGCAAGAGAGAGGGAGTGGACAGCCGAAGGTAGGAGAGAGATAGATAGATAGATAGATAGATGTCCTTTATTCGTCCGAAAACAAAAAATACAATTACATACACCTACATATGCCCGTTAAAATGTAATAACACGTATAAGAATGAATATAATATATGTACAACAAAAATAATGATGATAGTTTCAGTCAATTACTGGTTTGGTCAAGGACAATAATTATCACAATTCGTGACTAGTCAGGGTGCATACTTAGAAGTATGAAAAGAGGGGTAAGGGCTCGCACTAATATCACAGCTATAGACCACCAATTGGGTGACTGAGGTCACATGTAAAAAATACTAAATTAAGGAAGAGCCCTTCCCATTACAGATCAGAATAATGCCTCTTCTCCACATCAATCTTCTGCGAAGACTGGGTTAGTAAAAAATCTTTCAGGGATTCCTTGAATTGTGATGTTTTCCGCAGCTGCCGAAAGCCCGGAGGGAGAAAGTTCCACAAATGAGCACACTGAACCTGGAATGATCTTCTTCCGTACTCAAGTCTCATATTGGGAATTTTGAGTACCCGCTCTTCTGTATCACCGCGTGCAGGACGTTCGGATTGGTACCTGGTGAACATCGCAGCTAGGTAGCCAGGCTCTCCTAAATGCATGATCTTGTGCATTAACAGAGCTGCGAAGTACATTCTCCGCGAATTAGTACGTAACCAACCCAAACGTTCCTTAAACGGGGTGATGTGCTCGTCTCTCCTAAGATCAAAAATGTACCTCACACATGAATTGCTTAGTCGCTGTATCCGTTGCCGTTGTTCGTCCGTGGCGTCGAGGTACACGACCGTGCAATAATCCAAGTGCGGTTGAACCAAGGACTCGACTAGGCGAATTTGGAGAGGTCTGGTGATACACGCCCTAAAAAACCGCAGTCCGTATAGGGCTCTGTTGACTTTCTTAGTTACTTGGTCAATGTGCGGTTTCCACGTCAGTTCCCTGTCAAGTGCAACACCAAGACTCACGACCGTGTCACTGAACGGGATGAACTTTCCATCCTGTATTTCAACCCCTGGCAAGTCCATTCCCTTCAGGTCTTTGATATTCCTCTCAGAGCTGAAGTAGATTGCCTTGGTCTTGCCAGCGTTGAGACACAGGCCGGAACTCTTGGCCCATTCAGCTACTAGTCGTCCTATTTCACCCAGCCGAGCGATGCCCTCTCTGATCTTAGTTTTCTCGACTTGGAGATAAATTTGCAGGTCATCCGCATAAAATAGATGATGTACCGACTTTCCGTCTAGCAAACCAGGTAAGTCATTGACATATAAGCTGAAGAGTAAAGGCCCGAGAACGGAACCCTGTGGAACACCCAGATTGGTTTCGAGCCAATCAGAATTACTAGATTTTGAAGTGACTTTTTGGGTGCGACCTTGTAAGTATGATTTTATCCACAGAAGTGCCGATCTCGAAAAGCCAAGTTTTCGAAGTTTGCTCAACAGCTTTGATGGTGATATCGTGTCAAAGGCTTTACTAAAGTCGAAAAGCAGGAGCAAGGTGATCTTCTTCTTGTCAATACCTACTCTGATGTCATCGGTCAACTTTAGTAGAGCTGTCTGGGTGCTATGGTATTGCCTAAAACCAGTCTGGAAGCAATCTTGTAATTTCTCTTGTTTTAAGTACTCCGTGATTTGGTCGTGTGCGATTTTTTCCAGGACCTTGGCAAGGACGCAGAGCAGCGCTATAGGACGAAAATCTGAGACTGTTGATGGAGCTGTAGTCTTTTTTAATGCAATCAGCTGTGCTTGCTTCCAAGCCGCGGGAAAGTGCTATGAGCGAAAGAGGAGTTGAAAATATGTACAATAAGATCACCAATAGCCGGGAGAGCCTTCGCGATCACGCTTTGGGGCATCCCGTCTGACCCACGGGCTTGCGAGGAAAAATGTTTGATAGCAAGGACTACGTCGTTAAAATTTGTGGGCTTGAATTCAAAACCCTCCTCTGAAGCCGAATTTATGTCGTCCATTGCTTCATCTATACTTTCGTGAGGCGAGACGGAAACTCCCGCAAAGTGAGAGTTCAACTCATCCGGTGTGAAACCATGAAGTTCCTCCTCTTTGCCTCTAGGCAGGAGGCCGAGGTTGCGCATTTCCTTCCAGATGTCCTTATGTTGATCAGATTGAAAGAGAGAGAGAGAGAGAGAGAGAGAGAGAGAGAGAGAGAGCTGACATATATGTATAGCGCTCGCGGGCCGTCGCTAGCAGCAGCAGCTGCAGGAGCTCGACCCCCGCGCTCCCCGTTTTCCCCTCCGCGCGCATCAAAGTCACGCACATCGCCGGCGTGCGGTATTTCTAGCGAGACCAGAGTAAAGCGAGCACGTTGCGCTCTGCCGAACATTTTATTCGCGCCGAATATTATTTCGTTGCCTCGTGGCCGCTCTTTTTGGAGCAACTTTTCCGGGTTTTCGCGTGTGCGTCAAACTCATTGGAAGCAGCTCCTCGACGAACCTGGTGGTCGATAGTTTTCGGACCGTCCTGACATCACTTGGCCCTACGCTTCGGCATATCTTCGGCCCGTGCTTGGAGTCTCGTGGCCCGCGCTCGGCACCCTCGTCGGCCCACCTTCGGGGCAAGTCCACTTGCGTCCGGACATCGTAGTCATCTTGTCCCTTGGACAAACAACATCGACAACACCTGTAAGTGCCAGCCCGATCTCTCTTTCCCTCTTTGGTGCCTATCAGTAGAATGTCTTCCTCATCGTGCCCTCCCGACCTCGTGCTCGAGCTTTCGCGCGTACTTTATCGGTCTAACGACCACTTGTGAATATTCCCTGTTAATATGTTCGAATCTTTTTCACTTTACTTTCATTAAAGCTTCGGTACTTAAACGTACACTCATTTGTTATCACTCGACATCCCTCTCTCTCTTTTGATGATATACAGCATACCCGAATCCAAATTGATAAACCAGATTTAATCTGGATATGACTGGACCTAATTCAGGCACGGCCAGTCATATGGCGCCCGACAAATGGTGCTGTTTTTTATTATCTGAATTGAAGAGCCACGCAAATTCGAGCACGAGTGAGTGTGTAATGTGGCCGTGTGATGAGAGTGAATAAGTGTGCATCGAGAGTGTATAAAATCCAAGTGCGGTTGGATTTTCATGCGGCGCTCTGCGATGTTTGGTCTCGACGGCCATTATTTTTTTTAAATTTTTCGGAGCAATCGAATGCTCAACAAATTTTCGCGACTTCCCGGCGCCTCTACAGGAGAGGCTCGCAACGGCCCGCGCGCTTATATGCCTCATATGGGCATTGAAAACATCGCTCGTTGGCCGCCGCTCACATCGATCGAGATCAAATCTTTCGAACGTGCGTTCTATGTGCGTGCGAGAGAGACACATGCGGTATAATATAATATTTGAAATATTATTCCACGCGACCGTGAATATTCGATCGAACCGCCATCGAACTTTAGGCTCGATGTGCAACAATGTGTGTGTGTAACGTATGCATATGTATGCATACAGCGTTATTGCGAGCGATAACCAGCGTATATATATAGATATACGGGACAATGTGAATCACGCTGAAGCGTTTTCTCCACGATTCGACGTTCGGAAAAATTTTAAAAATACCCCGATGGCTATAAAAATTCGTAAATAAATTACGGTCGATGTGTGCACCATGATTATTGCACTATTTGTTCATTTAACAATAATTGAAGCTAGAATTGAGTCATTCCAAGGTCTTTGACCAATATTTTTGCTTGTGCTGTATAAAATTCTTACAGTTAACAGTAATTTAATGGTGACTCAGGCATTCTTGTGCATTGCAAATTAAAATTGTTAATGACAAAAATTAGCAACAAATTGATAATTTTGGTCGAAAATTAGTAAAATTTAGTGAACCAGGTGTGTAATCAATAAATTATTAAGCCATCGACCGGATCTATTTTCGATCAATATATATAGCTATACATTGACATATATATATATATATATATACACATATACTTGAGGAGTTCAAATGGCCGTCGTGGCAGAAAGTCGTCTTTAATAGCATCTGAGAAATATACTAGGAAAAGTTAGAGTTTTACAAAAAGATAGAGCAAGAAAGATTGTGAAGTGTGAAGTAAAAATTGTAAGGAATAAAAGAAAATATAGGGCAACACCAGTAAAGTCGGAGAGGAGAGAAAAATCGCACAGAGCTCGACCGAAGCCGATTGAGGTTAGGGCGCGCGAGGAAAGGAGCAGGGGAGCACGTACAAGGGCATGTTTGGAACAGAGGCGAATCTGACTAACAGCCCCAAGTACACTAGAAGAAGGGTCGCCTCACTGGGTGGAAGCAACAAAGATATTCTGAATTATATGAGCCATAAACGAGGGTGGAAAAGGAAAGAGGAAGAAAGATCACCAGAGAGTGAAGTGGAGAACACAGTAACCAAGAAAAAATTCGCAGAAGAGCCCAAGAAGAACTTGGAAAAGGAAGACTGGGAGGAGGTAGACAACAATAACTCCAAGCAGCTGAGTGAGTCAGAATATATAGGAGAAGGAATGGAGACCCTATTGGCACACATTACCCAAATACAGGAGGACATGAAAGAGCTCAGAGAAGGAATGTTGGGTAAGATGGAAGGGCTCATAGAAGGACTCAAACAGAGAATGTAAGGAAGGTAGAGGAGCTAGATGAAAGGATCACAAACCTAGAGGTAAAGGACAGAGAAAAGGACCAAAATTATGAAGAAATTCTGAACAGAGTGAGAGCAGTGGAGGAGAGGGAGCAGAATGCAAAAGCAAGGAACAGAGATACAGGGAAGGAAGCTGGTCAAGGAGGAAATGACTGGAATATAATGGAAAGAAGATTGGAGGAAAATGAGAGGCGGGTGAGAAGAAACAGATGTCAACGTAAATTAAAAACATCGATGATGAGGAGGAGGTGATTTATCGGAAGCTGCAAAGGAAAATTTGGAAGACTGAAGGACCTCCAGGAGCTTAGAAAGAATTAGGGGCTCTCAGAGGCCTTCAGGGGCCCTCAAAGGCCCTCAGGGACCCTCACAGACCCTCAGAGGATCTTAGGGGAATCTCTCAGCCCCTAAGGTGAATATGGAACGTAATTTAGGTTAATTGGTCGGAGGAACTCGGGGCCCTCAAGGGCCCTCCTGGGCATTCAAGGCAGCCAAGGGCATTCAGGGGAGTTCGGGGGGGGGGGGGTTCAAGGGAATTCAGGGGAATTCAGAGGATTCTCATTCTCATTACTATATATTAGGGAGAGTGATCTACAATTCAATTCATAAAAATCACTAAAATTACTTCCTGAGGGAGTGCACATCTGGGGAAACGATCTCTGAGTATGGAATTCAATAGAAATCGTTTGCAGTTCGGAAGCTTCCTAGTCAACAGTACCACAAAAATATACTCTTCTGATGAGCTATATATGCGGAGAACCATGAAGAACATTCATTCTTTATATTTGGATAACTCGCAAACTTTGTGAATACTTTGTCAATCTGGTTTCGATTTAACCAGCTTAGGTGTTTTGATGACTCCTCTGATGTCTTTAGGTTTGTACTAAAGTTGATCTACCTCAACTGGCCATTCCTAATCTAGACCTTACATGACCATAACACTCATTCCTATCATTCCGTCTGATTCATCAATCTCTCTTACTATGCCAGGAGACCGACGCAGTGCCGGGGTCGTGGAGCGCCAGCTCTTCCGATCATTGAAGTTAAGCAACGTTGGGCGCGGTTAGTACTTGGATGGGTGACCGGTCTCCATCCCGGTCTAACAAACCCAAACTTGCTGATTTTTCTGATCGGTTGGTTGTAGCTTATGACCTTGCAATGTGTTCGGGAGGTGTGAAGTGTCGCTGATTCGGTATTAGCCCTTGCGGTTGCAAGGGCTAATACTAGATCCTCGTGATTGCGAGAGATCTAGGCCCAATTATTGGCTCGATAAATGCACCGGATTCTCTGGGGCGGGTTTTCTTCTTCACAAAGAAGTTTTCCCCTGCCTCACGGGCTAATCAATCCCGGGCAAATGCAGAGGATTTTACTCTGACACCTACACAGTTTACACACACAACACGTACACTTAACAAGTCCGCAAAATAATCCCGTAGAGAGATTGAAATTGCGTAAATAAAAAAAAAAAAATACTATGCCAGGAGAATATTCCCCTCCATATTTCCCAATTACGTGAGATTTTATCTCATGTTCAGAATTGAGGCTATCTTCACATTCTCGAGAAGCTAGATTAGACTTGTCAGTGATATCTCCAACTTTTTCGGGGAACAGATTTCCACTCTCCTTCCTTGTGAATCTATGTTTCTTATCTGACCCCTTACGTTTTCTGTCCCCTTCTCTCTCATTTCCTCTCTCAAATCAAAATCACAATATCTTCTTTCTGGATGTTTTTTCCTGCAGAGATATCCTTTCTTCCCCCTCGTGTTTTCGGCTCGGTGTCACCTGGCCCATGCCATGAATCCGATGAATATTTGATCACAGCAACATCCACTCGGGGAGGATTATCATCCAATGTGTCTGGTTTTCCTGTAGCTGGCATTCGATCCAATACCTCATCCCGATTCAGCAGCACAATCCTACACTACCTAGAAATGTTGATGAGAGATAAGTTCCTTTGAGTTCCTAAGTTATCCATCAATTTTTCCAATAATCCAGGAAATTTCTCCTTGAGAATGAGTTTGTTCCCATTTTTGAGTCTGTGTTCATAGGAAATTTTTCTCCACTCTATCTTCAAAGGTCTGAAAAAGCTTCATCTAGGGGCTGAGTCGAATGAGTTGAGTTTGGCGGAAATGCAACCAATGGAATGTTGTGCTCTTCACATAGTCTCCAAATGCTTACACTGATGTGAGATGATAGGTTATGACCTACCAACGTCTTCTTTCCCTCTTCTTTCTTGAGCCTAGGAAGAAGTGAACTTTTGGACCGATCCTCAAAGAATTTCTGGTCGAGCTAGTCAGTTTTCGTTCTGTCATATCGTGCACTTTCTAGGCCTCCTTGTGTCCAAGTAGATCATGAATCACCAGATTTGTACCCTGCATGAAGAGGTAGCAATTCACCAGCGGCATTGCCGCAGAGTATTACAGATATCCTTTCTTCACAACTATTCATCACACGTTCATGATACTTGCAACTCTTTCTCATTTTAGGGGGGGGGGGCACAGAGATGCAAGGGCTCTGGTCCTTCTTGACCGGGTCATGAGGGCATGCATCTCCTATAGACCCCTTCACGAGAGCACAAGGCATCAGTGGGTCCCGGTAGCCCACCCGAGCCATTATCTGGTGTTGTTGTCGTTGATGATGACCACCAGTCTCCTATAGGCTGGTGGTCGTGGCTAACACAGGTGCAGGCCGGATTGCCTGCCCCCAGGGATACCCACAGCAAACTCTCCCTTGCGGCTTCGTTGTTGTCTCGAGCAGCAGCACCTCCAAAAGCAAACGTATCCCTGGTATGAATAAGTTTCTTCAAAGGTTGCTGGCTCGAGGCACAACGAGAGAGATTGCCCCGATTTTCCCCAAACGGCCGTGACGGTTTACCGCCATAATCGATCTTGGAGTTAACAATCGAGCAAACGAATCATTTACGAATGATTTTCGCGTCATTTCCCTCTACAATCTCATCGACGACGGAGTATATTGACCATATCATCAAACGGAGATCTGAATAACAGATCTGGATGGAGATCGCTTCATTGAATGTGAGTTCAAGTGAGAAGGAGTCAGTCCTGTAACAGAGGTCTCATGCTTCAGGTGTGGCCTATTTTGAGGGATCTCTTTAGTGTCTCGCGAAACTGAAGGAGGGCTTATAGCTGGTCCAATTCCTGATGGAGATGCTTCATCTCTGAGGGCGTCTTATGTTCAGAGGTGTCTCGTTACTGACGAAACATGGTACCCCATGAGGTCAATGAGATTCAACTCCCCTCTTATTCCATCGACTCTATACTTACCTTGCAGAGACGCTCGCGGCAATCCATACTGCAAGACTCATAGATGATGTTCTTGATTTGGAGAATATAGAACTGCAAAAAATAATAGAAGTCTATCCATTACAAGTGTCTTAAAGACGATAATTTCAAGACATGAAGATGGATTCAGAGTATTAGATTGATGTGATTGCGCCTGTTGAGTCAAACACGCCGATTTAAATCTAGCGTGATGGAATGGTAATGCACATCCATGGATGGAATTGAGTAACTCAGAGATCCCACCGAAAAACGTGACTTTGCCAAATGACGCACTAGAACAATTATTCAGTGCAATAAAATGGAATATACGGCTGTTCCTCGAGTCAATTGGTGTTTTTCAATGTAACGACGACGTCTCAAAGGCTAATTGGCCTTCCTCTTCAAGTCTACAATACATATTGAGGAGAGTGAACGTATACCGAGCAACAGACCAGGATGATTCAATTCCGAATGAATCTGAGCAAAATAGTTGTAAGGCAATCTGGAAGAGGTGTGTTCGTGGAATGTCGATACAAAGACATCGTCCTAAAACAAGTAGAACCGCGTAAGACAGACCTATGAATAAAAGTCATGTCTCCGATTTTTTTCTGCTACAATCAACTTTCCGGCATCTATGGGGCCCCAGAAGAATTCTCCAGATATCTCCAGAAGATTGAAACTCACTCTTTTCGGAGTTGCGACAGAGTAGAGGTTCATACGGGAAGATTAAGAGTGTATCGAACACTATACCTTGATTTTCTCATATTCCAACCTGCCTCGAAAACTTGGGATAATAAGACATGCAATGTGTCTTACAATTTATTCGACTTTCATTGCCCAACTCTTCCGATCTCCGACATTCACTGGTCCGGATCACGGAATGCCGACATTCACTGGTCAATGCCCAGTGAATGCTGACAATCACTGGTCCAGACCAGTGAATCTTAGGAGTCACTAGTAAATGCCCGGCATTCACAGATTTCGGGCTTTCACGGTAACATATATAGCTATACCGCTGCCGAAATACCCGAATACCAGTACATCGTTGCCGTGGCGAGTACCGGATTGCAAGCAGTGAGAGTACGAAGAGTGGAGGCAATAGCGAGTCGCGCAGAGCTCCTACGCTTGCCGTGAGTGCGAGTGAGGTAGAATACGCTCCTGGTGGAGGCAGAATGCAGTGCCGTACATACAATGAAGGAGATATCTGTCGTGGATTTAACACTCCACCAAGAAGTTTTGTTGGCGTATGATAGGAGCTATTTTGAAATTTGCCACGCAGCCACCACCAGATGGCACTGCAAAATTGACCACCAATCAACGTCGAAGTAAGTAACCATCCAGGACTTGTCTCTACCAATTGGAGACGGGCTCCAAAGACGAAGGAAAGACGACCATTGTGCCACTTGTTGGATTGATGCAGTCTTGAACGCAAGTAGTATACGGGGCACTATAGCCAGACACCAATGACGTCACGCCGGCTATAGTGCCATCGGTGGATTTTTTCGCCGCACCGATACGAACGGGTTTTGGCAGTGCTGATGCCCCTCCGCCCACCTTCCACTACGCACAGAAGGAATCCTGCTTTGCCGGGTTTTCCGAGTGTGGGAAACGCCAGCGTTCGACAGCTTGCGGTCGAATCGTCTTTCTTGCGCCGCGACCATGGAAATCAAGAGCGCGCGCGCGTGCGAGAGAGAGAGAGAGAGAGAGAGAGAGAATACACGATAAGAGGTATACGGCGATTTGATCGCCACAAGAGGCGAGGATACATATAGCTATACAGCGTTTGATCACTACAAGAGGCGAGGATAAATATAGATATACGGTGTTTGATCGCCACAAGAGGCGAGGATACAAATGTATATAGGTATACGACGATTCGATTGCTAGACACGAATATAGTCACTTGAGTTGTTTGAATCAGGCTTTAGGTCGGTGTCTAGAGTAGCGCTCCCGCTTTGGTCTAAAGAAATGCATGCGGACGGGGAACATCTTTGCTCGGGACGATTCATTTTCGACTCGCTTGGATTTAAAGACCCGGATGGTGTCTTGTTCTCAACATTGGAAAGGAGCGTCTCGCTAGAGACCTATGTTGACACGAGTGTTTTGGAAAGAATGAGATATTCATTCATGAGACACATCTTATCTGAAGAATGTACATCGTAAATGGTTGGAGTGATCCGATCATCATCGTATAGAAGATTTCTACTGAAGTTTGTGGACACAAATGGTCTTTGATGTGAAAAGAGTGAGTTGGTCACTGTATCTCATCGAGTAAGGTGTAGACCACTTGAAAGCTTTGCATCTTTTCCACGTCACCCAAGAGGTAGATGCAACAGACGCGTTTTTTTTTCTCGCTATTTCACTCGGTCGAAATGTTATGACACTGCGAAAGAGTGAAATACGATGGCGGTTCCCCTGTAGGCCTAATCCGCCGCATGTGCATTTTATATACGATTATTGTAATTGAGCAGCCTTATAATTTTCAGCGGCTTCCTTGAGCACGTCTTCACCAATGATCCTCTGGAATGCGGGATCCCCGAATGGTTTGGCAAAGTCGAAATCGGGGTCACCTGTATATTTTGTCACAGCGTTCCAACGGTGCGCTGCACTGAGTAAATTATCCGATACAGCTTTGAGGCTTTGATGCTTCGCCATACGTCCTGAACTGGAAGTTTGAATCCACAGTGTGTTTCATTTTATATTCTATCACATATAGGAAATAATGAGATAAGTACTCACTGCAGAACCATTTTGAGGTCCAATTCGAGCATATCTCTCTGCGTTTCACCGATGTCACGTCTTCGTATTGATTCTTCCCGACTCCGAGCCACTTCTATATTTTGTCTTTTGATGAAATTCATCCCGTTGCAGAATTTTTCGTCCGTCATAGCCCTCAGAGGTGTTCGGAAAATGGCTTTGTTCTTCTCCAGAATTTCTCGAGAATTCAGATGGTACAAACTACGTTCCATCCTCTTGATGTTTGTTTGTACATCTATCAGCTCGTCTTCCTTGGCGCTGAAGTCACACAAAAGGAGACCAATTGTTGATATTTTGTTCAAATTATACCAATACTCCATTATCTTGTCCTGCATCGTGTACTCCTCCATGACGGGCTCTGCAGGGCATCGTACGCCAATGTTGTCTGGGTCTGTAGAATGAGCCACGGCTATTCTCACTTTTTCAGCCTCCGGTGAGTGGTATTCGCTGATGATAGGTGTCAAAATGCTCGGACCCGAATGAATTTCTGTAATACCGTTGTCCTTTTTTTCCTCGTAGTCCCAACGGTTTTTGATGATTTCTTTTTGTTTATCGCGCCAAATTTGGTCGATCATTGGTGAGAAAGGTGGATAGTCGGCATTCGGATCCAGCGCGATGGTAGAAGGATGTGAACTTGACGAATCCATTGGAGTCGGGTCATTCGTAGAGATAGTTGGTTTCTCGAGTACCACAAGGTCAGGCTCGTTTACTCTTCCGGAATCGTGACCAGCCGTTGTCTCCAGCGGCTGCTGAGTGATGATCTCATTAGGCTAGGTAACAGAAAAGTCGCCATTATTCATTGAAATACATGAGAATACATGAGAATGATTACGATGATTGATTCCTTACAATTGATTGAGCCTCGTGATTCGGTGGTTCCAGCCGCTCGTACAAATCATCCAGAAGGGCTTCTTCGTCCAGATTGTGCACAATGCGGGTCCGTTTTCCTCCAGGTTCTTGGTCAATATCACAACCATCACCCACCAGAGACAACAAAACTTCAGCGATGTCTAAGTCACATAAGAATATCGATTGAGCCATTATGGGTGTTGACCGAATAGAGCCAAATTTGAGCCACAATGTTCCAGATCGACGACTGATGGCAAACCGAAGCGACGCGTTCTACGAGGCCGTCGCAGAGGGTGCCCGGGCATGAACGATTGGTTCGGAGAGTCATGGTCATAAAGTATCTGATAGCTTGTGCACGTGTCAGGTAGGAGGGTTTCTCCATACACACGTTTCTCAAATAGAACGATAATAGTCGCACCTAGTGCTCACTCGAAACAACCTGTCCATACCTGTCGAGCAAGGATCTAACGATCCAATACCATCTCCGTAGGGAATATTAGAAGCTAAATTACTTCATTTTCACCCGTGGAATACTAGTGCTTCGCGTCGACTGTATTTCTCGCAGTATAGTGTGGAAATTATTGTATAAGAAAGAAGAAATGTATTGTGTCCCGGCCAACAACCCACGTAACACGTATATTATATTGTAGCATCATCATCATGGTCATGACTACACCCGCCCAGTCTCCCGTCATAAAACCAGGACTCACTGGAAGTGCCAATGAACTTGCATAAATTATCTTTGGTCTGCTCATATTCACCCCCACCACGAAAACTCGATGGACCAATTCAAAACCCAGGGAAATTTTGCGTTTGCTCCAGAGCCCATCGCTTGGATATAAGAAGCTGAATTTGTTCGACTCGCGTTCACTTTGTCCTCAGACAACTGTACGACTCCCTTCTTCCAAAATCTCGGAGAATCTGATTCGTGTTCTCTTTGTTATCCGCTAATAATAACTCACCATGGTTCTTCCTGTTCCAACCACCACCAACACTGGACTTTTCCGCCGCGTTGTCATGAAGTGCGCGCGGTACTTTAGTGTGATTGGAACGTCACGGGCAATTCGGCAGATGTGTGAAAGAGTCCTTGAGGGATTGGAAGCTAGACCAAAAAACTATCGTCTGTTAGTACGATCCTTCAACAGGATACTGGCTGATTCCACCATCGGGCAGATCAAGAGGATGTACAGTCGTATTTTCATGAAAAGCGAAAGAGCCGTGTACCACGCCGGGGAATACCTCATGAGGTATCGGTCCCAGTCGCTCTCCCGTTTCAGAGCACTAATGCAGCAGTAAGACGAGGTGATAGGTATGTATTCGATCAGGATTATAATGAATGGATACAGTTTGAACAAATTTATAATAATGAATCAGCGCGTGTAAATCACACGGACATCAGGATCCTCCCATTATCATCTTCACGATGACTCATACGAAATTATTCCCTACAGAAATGTACGAGTGGATGGTACAGGTTGGCTTAGCCAATAGCTCGTCCGACGACGAGGGTGAAAATCATGCCCCGGCAAACCAGCTAGAGGACGAGCGAAGACGAGATCGTATCGAGAATCACGGTGAACACCTTGATGTTCATGATGATGACGAGAACGATGTGGTTTTCCCGTACGACGAGCTGCGGGATTTCGACCTACAAGATAGACCTGACATTGACATCGAGAATGCCGAGGCTGACGACCATGTAATGTTATTCCCGGAAAATCAGATGGGCACTTTGGAATGGCAGAACTGGCCGAATAGCAACGACGGCGTCGATCCTGGAGATGGTGCTGGCTCTTCGGATCTGGCAGTTTCAACTAACCGGGCTCAAAGTGTTATCTGCACGCAACAAAGATGCGGTGTTGCACTCAGACAACTATCTTCCGCTCCTGCTGATGCCGCTACTTGTGGCGGAATCGGCGGGTCGAGCGAGAAATATCATCGGGTTGACGACGACGACGACGTCGTTCTCTGCTCTTAGCAACCACGTGGGTCAGAGCTCAGAGGTCCATCGTCTAGTAGGTGGATCCGATTTGCACCCCGAGACCCTTCGGTGCATCAGCATGATGCTAATAATGAAGATGACGACAATACAGGTAAATACCAAGTGGAATGTTTTGAAATACAACGTATTGGGTTGTGCAATCAGGGGAATCTCTAATTTGTGTGTTTGTCTCAGTGCAGAGTCGTCAAAATAACTCCAGCACTATCCCTATTTCGGAGAGTCGACGAGGACCTGCTGCATGGCTGAATCAGACTGTCTCGTCAGGAAGCCGAACCGGTGGTGGTGAGCAAGCCGTGGCGGTGGAGGCGCAGGCTAGCGTTCACGACATTCACGCCGATGCCTACTCTACAAGCGGAGATTCCATTCCAACATCTGATGCTCCTGCCGCTGCTGCAACTGCTACCGCTTGCGCCGTCATCGGTGTAACCAGGAAAAAACATTATGTGAGTGAAAATGATTCTAAAAGCACAGATTCGTTGCCTTGTTTAGATGATAATGATGCTGACCCCCTTGCGTACCCCATCATCACGTGCGATGCCGGAGATGAGAGTAGTAGTTGTAGTGATGGGGATGATGATGTTATGAATTGGTCTATCCACGCTTGAATGACCACGGCTATATGGATATATCGTATGATGATGATGGTGATGACGACGCGAGTACTACATCAGGGGGAGCGAGTGCCACTCATGGGCAAGAACAAATAGGAAGAGGTCATTGCATACACGTCGACGAGGAGGATGAATGGTACGACATTCGTGGCAATGGGGAGCGTTTCGATGTGCACGAGGATGGGGTGCGTCACGTGCCACAATTTGGGATCACAGCTCGGAGTTTAAAGCTGACAATCAACACGCCATCCGTGGAGGAGGCTGATATTAATCCTCTTTTACACTTAGAAGCATCGATGAGGGATATTCACGCGTTTGTTCGCGCGCTAGGGGATCGGGACGACTTCATAGGAGTCTCGATCGAGTCTGAATCGTTGAGCCATGGACCAGCAGGCCTGTCATTTAGACCGCTGAACACCCTCACGTTTGAAGAGTTGTGGGACCTCATAAGTCAACTGACTCAATCAAACGACGATTTCAATATCGCGGAAACCTTCCGCCTGGAAGTTTTGTTTGAATTCTGGATTCTGTGAGGAAACGTTCCATGGTCGCAATCCTTAATACTGATAATCTCTGTCTCGCTCGTGCCGTCGTTGTTGGAGAGTGTCACCTCAGGAAGAACGTAACGGATCCCGCAGATTTCAAAAATGAATGGAAAGCAATCAGAGCTCGCGACCGACCGCTACAGCGAGCACGCGCCCGAGAACTCATCCGGAACGCCGGCGTCACGATACCTGCGGATGAAAAGAAACTCGAAAACGGGAGGAGTATAGAGTTCCGCGAAGGTTTACCACAAGTGGAATACTATTCGAGTGACAATGACATGCCAAAACTCGTAATCCTCGACGACTTGATGCGCGAGTCAGCTGGAAATATCGTTCTCGATTTGTTCACTAAAATATCGCATCACCGGAGTTTGAGCGTCATATACATCAAGCAAAATATCTTCTACAAAGGCTCGAATCAGTGCGATCTATCACTCAACACGGGCTATCTGGTGCTGTTTAAAAACCTCCGAGATCGATCGCAAGTACGCTACCTCGCGCGTCAAATCTACCCCGACAATCCCAAATTTATCGTGGAAGCATACACGGATGCATGCAGTCGACCACACGGCTATCTACTATTTGATCTGCATCAAAGAACCCCGGAGGATTTTCGTTTTCGCGCTTGCATCTTTCCCGATGATGTCACACAATACGTATACTTACCTGAAAAACGCTCGAGATAGTTAGATAGCCACGTATCTGCTGTTGTGATCAACTCGCAATCAAGACGCGACCATGGCCCCGGAAGCATCGAGCAGCAGCAGCAGCAGCAGCTCATCAGTGCGACCTTCCTCCAAGAAGCAGATTGCCTTGCTGAGCGCTCTGTTCCATGCCAATCAGCAGCAATGACTTGCTCTCATACGTACAGCCGATAAAAATTTGATGAAGAGTGTATGTGAGTGTGCTCTCAACGTTTCACAAGGTGTTGTAGATCTGAAGGGTAGTCAAGGCAACCAGTTGCGGCGGCACAGATTAGTATTGCGGAAGCTCGCGCATAGATCTCCAACGAGCACGGTTCGCGGCAGCTCGTGGACGAGTAAGAAGCGTGCTATCATACAAAGCGGTGGATCCTTCTTGCCCATTCTCCTAGCGCCAGTGCTAGAGGCTGTATTATCGTGAATACTAACAGGTGAGAAATCGTCATGAATCACGCGCGGAGAATGGTAATCGTGCCCGAAGAGACGCTTTCGGGACTGCGGATAAGTGTCCCAACGGCTACGGCTGTATCAGCAAGCACCGCTGATAGCACTCCGGCCAATGTCACGCACGACTCCATGCAGACAGTGGGTGGCGAGGCATCGTCTCGACTCGATTCCGAGATGTTTGAACTCATGAACTCGAAAGGTATCACAGATGAACGAGAAAAGTGCGTGAAATATCTACAAATTCTACGACGTTATCTATATTCCAAAGACAAAGAAAGGCACAGCGAATTTGTGTCGAGGCTCGATGGCGATGACGAAAGCGATACCTCTGCGATAGCAAGATTGACCGAAGATAGGATAATTGAAAATCTGCCTGTAGCCCACACGGAGCATGCGCGCTCGTTACTTCGGCACTGGCTGAGCTTCGAGCCGGATCGGTTCAAATGGAACGACAAAGGTAACGTCATAATTGATGGCACGGTTGTGCCGCAGTCTAATATCGTCGAATTGCTCGCACACGTTGTGAAAAAGAGTGGAAGAACGAACAAACCCCCTGTCGGATAGTTTGAATTTGCTAAATTCATCGGGAGGTCTGCGACACCGGTGAATCTCATCGGAAACTTGGACATATTGGAGACGGCCAGAAGAAAATCAGAACCCATGAGAAAGCCGTCAAAACGTAGGTGACATCAACAGCAGCAGCAGCAGCCCGGGACTAGCCCGACTCCCCAGCCCAGTGCCAAATTCAGATAGGTTGAGAACGTGCAGTCATCTGCACCTGGTCAGCGATTGACAAGGAACGGTACGAAAGAGAGGTGGTTAAACTACAAGATCTCAATATGACGCGTTCAAAGGGGCGCGAGAAAGGTATCGGTTACGGTTCACAGTACTACGATCCAAATCTCGAGGTCGGTTACACTGGTGCTCGAAATCTCATACGTGTCAATACCCAAGGAAAGCCCGTGAAGGAGAAAACGCGCGAGAAAGACCGAATATACTCATGGCTAAGCAATCAAGATGCGTACACTCTTCACAGACCGATCAGACACCGATTTCCCCGACTTCATTACAACGTTACAAATGTAGATGATGTCTGGGAGGCAGACCTCAGTCGATTGACTTCTCTGGAGAGTGAAAATGATGGTTACACGTATCTTTTGGTCGTCATTGATGTACTGAGCAAATATGTGTGGGTTGCAGTGCTCAAAGATGAATCTACTGGAACCATTGCTAAAGCATTCGAGGCGATCCTCGAGAGAGCTCAGGGGCGCAAGCCCATACTGCTGCAGATCGATAAAGGGACAGAATTGACAGGTAGTCCTATGCAAAGGTTGCTCGAGAAACACTCTATACGGTTCAGAACGAGTCGCTCGCCGGATGTGAAGTGTAGTATAGTAGAGCGCGTGCAAAAAACAATGAAGGAACGCGTATGGCGCTACTTCACTCATGCCAACACCCAAAGATATATAGATGTCATACAGAAAATCATCCAAGGGTATAATCATACTAGACACTCAACGATCGCTATGAAACCCGTGGATGTTACCCTGTTCAATGCGCGCCAAGCACTCCTCAACACGCGCCAAGGTCGACTCTGGAAGAGCAAGAGGAAGCCATGTGTAGCACCTAAATACCACGTAGGTGATTTGGTGCGAATCAGTCGCTCCAAAGGAACCTTCGACAAAGAATACATGAAGAATTTTTGGAAGGAGTGCTCCAAAATTGCACGCGTGTCGTTCCGGCAGGGTCTTTACACTTACGAAATCACCGACTTGGATGGTGCGCTGATCGACGGATTGTTCTACAACGAAGAATTGGCTTTAGTTGGCAAAGAGCGCTTCGAAGCAGACAAGGAATTCCGGGTGGAGAGCATTATACGTAGCAAAGGTCGTGGTGTCAATAGACGAGTTTTGGTGAAGTGGATTGGTTGGCCCGACAAATTCAATAGCTGAATAGGAGCATCGGAATTGAAATCGATTCAAATTGAACGGCGAGGATGTCCGACGCTATGATGGATGACTTTTACCTCGTTTCGCCGAGCAACAGTAGCATGGTGTATTACCCCGAGAACACCACCACCTGTTTCACGACGCATCTGAATAGGGAGATTCGATTGAATGGCAATTGGTCGGTCGGTTTGGCTGAAATTCATATACCATGTACCATGACGCACCTGCAAAAGGATGAAGCCGATTTTTATTTCAACGCATTCGCAGATACCGATGAGCACGAGGATCAGATCTTGTCTATTCCCTACGGTGTGTATGAAAATATTGAGCAACTCGCTAGCAAAATCAACAACGCGCACGAATTGAACGGACATCTCAATGTAGAATCAACAGTCAATCTAAAGGGTTTTTACATGATCAAACGTGTATGCGTGTGCGCGGATAGTCATTATTCAATTTTGAGTGAAAAGTTGCGACGAGTCTTTGGTTTTGATGAACGCTTAGAGGCGATGCAGACGACCTCCAAGCGAACAGAAATCGTCGGCGAAGGACCAGCGTGTATCTCTCGCTGTTTGTGTGATCAGCTACACGTCTACACGGACATATGTGAGCCGTATACAGTCGGCGATACACAGGCTTCTCTATTACGAATAGTATCGCTAGAGAATTCAAAATACAGGTTTCGATCGAACGGGGTCAGACAGTTCGCACCCATCCATTATGTACCGCTCATGCATCACACCTTCCAGAGCATCGTGACAGATATAAGGAATCAGCTCGGGCAGAGCGTGCCATTTGAGTACGGAACGCTGACGGTTACGCTTTACTTCCGCCGCGAACGATGAGAGACATGAGCTTCCAACATGAGCCACTACATCAAGAGGCGCGATAGCGCCTCGCTGGCGAGTATGAGCAGACAAAAAATCGAGCGAGGCGCTGTGCCTTATATACTTTGAATTGGGGGTTTTCTAACCTCATACATTATTCTCATCTTACTTATTCCAATCACCCGGGTGCACAAACATCTCCTGCCTCTCTATTCAGCGCTGTTTTAATACGGACTCACTAATAGTGTCATCAATTTTCCGATTCTGACCGCTGGGACTTTTATTTCGCTTCGCCAATTTTCACCACCTCAAAAAAATTATCCATTCGATTTGTTTAGACCTCGAATGCAGCTTCGATTTGTAGACCCTCGAACGCACAGCTTCGATTCGAGAGTTGTCGACGAGCGAGTGAGAGTGAGAGAGGGAGGAAAGAGAGAAGATCCATCTGCTTTGTGTACATCGCCATGCATCGCGGTGCCGCAATCTCAATTAGTGCATGCATTATCTCGTTTGGACAAAAAAGATGCGAAATGTGTATGTTTTCATGGGAAAAGCAGCTATTGAGGGTTAGGTATTCACGCGGGATATTGTGGAAACCTGTGCAAGATGTATGCTGGGATTCTTTGCCCCATCAGATCAGGAGTTTATAGATGCAACTTTGAAGTCTTGTATGTGATGCAGTACTAAATGTCTTCAGAAGAATCAATGAGCGTTTGCCAAGTACATGAGAATATGGCTTTGAGGTCCAATAAGTCACTTCATCTGCGTTAATACTTGTGATATTGCTTTCCAGGTTATTTTTTCTAAACATTTAGTCAAAAGGTGGATGGGAAGTTTCAGTGATTGATTATATGTTATTACATGCATAGATTGACTAATCTGAATGAATAGAGATTGAGCGGTCATTTTCTTACTCTGGGTCTATTGATATCACAATCCAGAGTTGATATCGCTGTGAGGACCAGACAATACATTTTATTATTTTGACTGCTTCTGAGCTGATTTTGAGTTTTATTCATTGGTGTCATCGAGTAAGAAGCTTGAGAGCTGGTATGTGACAATAAATATTGGCAAGTAGTCAAGCGCATTTGATAGAACTACCACACACTTCCACAATCTTTCGGACCCAGATTGATAACTCTTTCATCGTCGCAATCATACATGCAACTCATGGGTCCATTAAGTATTACTAAAAGGTTCTAGCAGAGTTATTACTGCTCCAAGAAAGTTTGAAATCATGTGTTATAATTCATGAGTTGAAATGTGATGTAAAGAAGATATTCAAGCGCTCCATAAGATGGGACTATGGGTTTCTGGTCTTTATAGGAGCTGAAGCTTGAAATTCTGCTAACAACTTTTGACTATCAGGGAATCAAATATTTATATAGGATAGCAAAACTTATGTCGCTCAAATTATCTTGTGACTAAAGTTGACTTGGAGCGGCTTTTGCTCCCCTTGTATGATTCTTCAGTACTATTTCACTCTTAATATTGATGTTATGTTTGTAATCAGAAAAATTCTCATTTCCTGGTTCTAAAACATATCCTGAACAATGAAGAATCAGGGGATTTCTGATCACAATCATAACATCCCAACTTTCACTCTGAATGAGGAATCTAATATTGTTCAAGCATTGATGTTATGATTGTGATAAGGAAATTTTCTGATTTCTTATAAATGAGGTAAGTTCTAGAATGAGATAAAGAGAAATGTCTCCTTCAAGGATATAGAATCAATACTTGGGTGGAATAATATTTGGGGATTTCTCAAGTATATCAAGAGCCGCTCCAAGTCAACTTGATCAAGAAGATGATCTGAGTGAAATAATTATTTATATTCTAGAGGGATATGTGATTGATAGATTCTCAAAAGCTGTGATCAGATGAGGAAGTTGATATCGTCGTTTTGATTTTCATGAGGAAGGAATTAGATCCTTTCCCCCTCCATTCACTTTTTTCAGAAGTATAACTTGGCGAGTATGAGTTTGTTCCTCAAAATTTATTGATCTTTATCAGGTTTTCACAGTAAAAATGATGATTGATTCAAATCAGCTGTATTACATAGTTTCAACTCTTGAAAGGAATGAAATCAAAGGAACTATGTCGAGTATTTCTGTAAGTTTGAGAGACCAACCATTTTCCGGGCAAAATACTTATGGCATTGTTTTAACTCGTGGAAGGAATGAAATGAATAAGAAACCATGTCGAGAGTTTTTCGAACGAGCTTGATTATATAAGGTGATGGATTTCGGAAATTTCGCACGGTCTTTCTTATTCGTTGATTATTAGAACCAGAACTTGTCGCTCTTATATGATAGTTCATATAATACATGATTATTCGCTCCACATTTTGAAAGAAAAATCTACAGTTTCGAGAACAATTAGCGTGATTCTTTAATCAACTATACTCGACTTCTCCAATTTTTCTCATTCAAGTTCTGGTTCTAATAATCAACGAATAAGAAAGACCGTGCGAAATTTCCGAAATCCATCACCTTATATAATCAAGCTCGTTCGAAAAACTCTCGACATGGTTTCTTATTCATTTCATTCCTTCCACGAGTTAAAACAATGCCATAAGTATTTTGCCCGGAAAATGGTTGGTCTCTCAAACTTACAGAAATACTCGACATAGTTCCTTTGATTTCATTCCTTTCAAGAGTTGAAACTATGTAATACAGCTGATTTGAATCAATCATCATTTTTACTGTGAAAACCTGATAAAGATCAATAAATTTTGAGGAACAAACTCATACTCGCCAAGTTAAGTTATACTTTTGAAAAAAGTGAATGGAGGGGGGAAGGATTCACTATTACAGTGAGCAGGTGGGCGGCAGTAACAGAGGTGTGAGAAATGTTTTCGCTGGCTCGGCACATCAACGTGGCTCCGGTGTTGGTAGTTTCTTGGGATCTCTCTTCAGACACGTGGTGCCCTACTTGACGAGTGGAGCTAAAGCTGTTGGGAAGGAAGCAATACGTGCAGGGCTGAACGTGTTTAACGACGTGGCTGCGAACGATATAAATATCAGGGAATCTTTGAAGGCCAGATCGCGTGAATCTGCGAAGAAATTGGGTAAGGAAGCATTCAATAAGGCACGCACGCACGCAAAAACGTGTCAAGTGTCGCACGAGCTCGGGTGTTACGAAGAAACAGAAACGATGCACAACGACGAAGAGAAGAGTGAGACCGATAACTGACATTTTTGGTCCGCGATGAGTGGTCAAGATGGCATTCCTACACTCGTGCAGTGGCGAGTGTATGAAGAGCGAGCTCGACCTTTTCACGCTACCACCTACGCGAGCATCTATTGAGTCCAGTGCATTCTTGTATTACAACCCCATCTCGTCTCTCAGCGATGACGGTGAAACACCTCTCGAATTCGTCATACCCGGCTCAACCGATCACTACATCGACCTGGCACACACAATGCTACGTGTTTCCGTTCGAATTGTACCTGTGGGAGTGACTTTTGAGAATGCAAAAGTCGCCCCAGTGAATAATTTCATTCACACACTATTTAATCAGATCGATGTGTTCCTGAATCAAAAGCTAGTATTACCGACGTCTAATACTTACCTATACCGAGCGTATCTCGAAACCGTGTCGAATTATTCAGTACCAAGTCTGCAATCGCATATGACAACAGCTCTGTGGTACACCAATAGACCTGGCCACATGGATGCGAACCCCAATCTGGCAAGAGATGACGAGAACTGTAATCATGGAGCATTGACACGGAGGAACCTCACCGCAAACGGAGCAACGGTGGGCATGATTACATACATTGTGACATATTCAATCAACCACGGTTTCTATTGAACAATATTGAAGTACGAGTGAGATTGATGCGCAACAAGGACGCGTTCTCCCTCATGGACCTCGCGTAAGCTGCAAATTATACCATCCGTATCAAGGACGCAGCCCTGATTGTGCGGCGAGCCAAAATTAGTCCTAGTGTCTTGCTCGCTCACGCTAATGCTCTTGCTAGAACTACTGCCAAGTATCCCCTCACACGTGTGG
Organism: Eretmocerus hayati; assembly: GCA_029851415.1. Classification (NCBI taxonomy): domain Eukaryota; kingdom Metazoa; phylum Arthropoda; class Insecta; order Hymenoptera; family Aphelinidae; genus Eretmocerus; species Eretmocerus hayati. Next base: position 76,082,195 of record CM056744.1, on the reverse strand, counting down.
AAGTAAAATCGTTTACTATGCATCCAGGAATCCTTGGTAAAACGCTCGACAACGTGATTTTGGGTCAGTTACCGAAGAGGGTTGTAATCGGATTTGTGTTGAATAGAGCTTTCAATGGAAAACGTCAGCTCAATCCTTTCAATTTCCAACATTCCTCCATCAACTTCCTATCACTATACGTGGATGGTGTCCAGATACCCAGTCGACCTATACAGCCTCGTTTTGCGGATAACGAATGGCTGTATGTCGACGCATATCACAGTATCTACACGGGTACGGGAAACTTTACATGAACGAGAGTCTAGGTATAGATCGGATATCTTACCCGAAAGGGTATTGCTTGTTCGCTTTTGACTTGACTCCCGATCTCTCAGCTCATTATTCAAGTCATTGGAATGTTGTGAAAACGGGTTCATTAAGAATTGAAGTGCGTTTCGTTACTGCTTTGACTGAAACTATTAACTGCATCGTGTACGCAGAATTCGACAACGTTCTCGAGATAGATTCAAACAGAGTTGTCAATACCGATTTCAACGCTTGAAAATGTCGTGAAACTCAAACATGTATGTAAAAGAAGAGTAAAGATGATGTCGGAAGAGAGGATACTTGTGAGATGGTGAGAACGCGTTCACCGATCAAAATCCTGAACGACTCGTGACTCCTCAAAAGAAGCATCCCGCATGGCTTCAAGCATGGACCTGATAATTGAGATGCAAGGGTTTTTGGACAAGTATCATCAATTTCTGCCAAAAGAAGCCACTGCACTGTCAATGAACGGTAACGTGACTGCACACTGGATAATATCGCGACCTCATGAATGGGACGAGTTGCCGGAACAAGTGAAAAGTTACAACAGTCACGCGTCTCGTCTGACGCACGGATTTCAATGGTTCGAAGCAGAAATTTCGGTCCCTCAACTGAATAAAAATCTGTACAAATTAGCCCGGACCACGGACAATATATTCGTCAGAGGTTCGAACAAGAAGAAATATATCGAATCACTCATGGCCCGGACTGTGATCGACATCGACGAGTACACCACTTTTAGCGTTCTAGATACGCAACAAAAGTTCAGATGCAGGAATGTGTGTTGGTTCCATGTAGTGTATCAACATACATATAAGAGTGAGTATTGCGCTGCGCGTCTAGCGTAGTTGACGAGAAAGTGGCTTCTATCGCTTCTACCGGAGAATTTGCGCAGAGATCACGGAAAGATCAGCCACGGGTCATTGTTGCTGCGTACGCTGAGACAGCTGTACTTTGAAGCACACCAGCGTGGACGCGCTTCGGTGCGTTTTGAGCTCCCTGGAGATGATATTGCAGCTGGGGATGATGTCATCGACAAAAGTAAGGAATATGACATCGGAGATCGCTCAAAAGATGCAACAAATAGCGACGAGGGCAGTCACGTATACGCTGTAGTGGAGAAACCTTTGATTCATATAGAATGAACACGACGGAGATATTAGAAGCTCTCGCGTTTGCGAGGCCCAATACGATAGGAGTTTATGCTGTTGATCGCATTCCAAGGATTTTATGTCACCCAGCGGCTTTGTGTTGTAATACCGATGATCATACACGCAGAGGGAGTCATTGGATTGGAATCCACATCGATGGAGACAGAATGGGAACGTACTTCGACAGCTACGGCTTGCCGCCGATCTCGACGCATCATCTCAGTCGTCTGCAGAGTAACTGCAGGAATTACACGTGGAGTACGGAAGGGTTACAAAGTTGTGATTCAGTGTGTTGTGGTCAATACGTGATTATGTTCTTATATTACATGTGTAACGGTTCAACTCTGCGTGAATTTCAAAGCATCTTCACGACTGACAGAAGAAGAAATGATAGGATAGTGATAAGCTTTTGCCAAAAAATCACGCAGAATTTGAGACGTAAGAAACGAAAAGAGCCTGGTAGATTTTTGCTGGAGCAGTCTATTGGCTCTGGGTGCACCCATCAAACTTGTAGTCCTAGTGTGCATGATGTGCGTCATTGTTGTCTGTGTCGCCACAGTGTCATGTAAATAGAAATAAAAAACATTGATATTGTATACAGGTGTTACTGTTTTCAAAACATTTCCAAGCCCCGCAATCCCATGAGAGTAGACGCACAGATATATCGTGTCAGACACGTCACGATCGCACTTTGTGCGACCCCCCAAGTTTGGTTAGCAACAGCACTGGGCTCCCCCACCTTTTGAACACAACAGAGCTTCGTTGACTGTCCTTTGCCTAGAAGACAGTCCCGTCTTAGCCATCATCCAGTTCAGTCGAATATCCTACCAGGTGAAATTTTGTGAGACAGAAAAATGGCTCGTTGTCAGACTCGCAGTGAAAAACGCTCAGAAATGAGCGAATTACCTAATTTAATATTATCCATCTCTTACGCGCTCAACAAATCGAACACGGAAAGGCTGTGCATCGGACTGGAGAGTGATAATGGTCTATATCGTCGAGTCATCAAATTTCACAGCTCGGCCAAACCCTTGACTCTTAACGCCGTGGATTGGCAATTCCTCAAGGACCACTTTGACGGTATCAACAACTATTCCCGTAATCATCAGGCTTTCAATGACGAATTTGGGAAATGTAACAAGATCTATCTGCAAAACCACGATCTGACGTTTGCCACGAGGTACGGTACGCGAACAATTCTCATCGACGAGCGCCCTACGTACCAAGAACGCAACTCGATGGTGAAATCGAACCAGTGAATAAGAAATTATACATCGCGCCTCCATCTGTTGCCATGCAGCCTGCTACTTTCGACGGCTTACGTCTGCAGAGCCATCTGATTCATCTGCATCTAGCGCAATTGGAAGGGTGGTCCCCGGAAGTGGAGAGTGTTGTAAAAGCGATAGTTGAATATTTAGAAGAGAAGATCCGTAAGGAAGAAGAAGATGCAGCCGTACTGTTGAACGACTTTTCAAAATTCAAGCAGTATTACGCATCCCATAGTGCCGAAATCGAGAGCTTCGTGAGTGAAAAGATGAACAGTGAAAAAGATGATAGTTGTTTCGATAGTGTTTGCAAAAACCTTGTATTGAGTGAAATTTTGGCCTTTGGGCTGCCAGGTATTGTCAAAAAGTTGAGAGATGTAATGATATCATCGTGATCGGAATATTATTTGTCTGGAATTAATAAATTTGATTGTGCTACACTAGAATCCGTTTGTATTCTTTGAAGACCCCCTCCATCAGAAAATTGATGTGCACGTCGAAGCACGTAGAACGTACTTGTGAGCACGTAGAATCGTACACACCCCTCAGTTACGTTTGAACAGTAGTGCTGCTCACATCGCAGAATTCAAAATGGGTCCTCCCAACTCGAAAAATTATCAAAAACTTGAAAACGATAAAGAGAAATTGATTGAGAAAGACAGCAAAAAATGTGTCTGGGTCCAGAAGAAAAGTTACACAAAAAACCCACCCGACTCAAAAAATAGTTCCAATAATACGGGCTACAAAAAATTCTGACTAAGACAAAACACTTTGCGGCATCTCTGTCAGTCAGATCAGCATCGCTATGGTGAGTCTATCATTTAAGAACTCAAATGGCATACGGTTCCGTAGTGCAAAGGCTACGTCCGTGGCTTTCAAACCAAAGGGACGCCAGTTCAAATCCCGGTGATCGCACTTTTTCAAAAAAGAAAGAATGTAGTCGAGAGCGTCTGATCTGCGAACCATGGATCTAGATTGCGTGTCGGATCCGTATGCTTTTGCACTCATTATCGACAGTCAGAACGTTAGATTCCTCATGTTCCGATGCATTTTACATAGGTATCAACAGCTGTTCACCAGATCGATGGAGCAGGTGACATTCGACGAAGAGTATGCGTGTCTACAAACTTGAGCAGGAATCTTCTATGCAAAAATGAACTCACTCTCTTACAATGTTTTATCATTACTCGCATTGGAGATCAGATGTACCTTATAAATAAATATCTAATCATATCCCAATACAACTCGTCTTCAATATTACCACCTCAATCAGACGTTGCAACCTGAAAGAAACCGAGATATAATCACATGGGTCTCTAGTGAGACGCTCGTTTCCAATGCTGAGAACGAGACAGCATTTGGATCTTTGAATCCAAGCGAGTCAAAAACGAATCATCCCGAGCAAGAATGTCCCCGCCCGCGAGCGTTTGTCTAGACCGGGGAAAGAGCGCCAAACTTTGAATAAAATCTAATCTGACCAATACAAAGAACTTTGAGCCTCACGTACTTTGAGCCAGTTCCCTGGTAAGCGGCCCATACTCTACCACATACGTAAACTTTTGGGTCGCACGGACAGAGGAAAATTTCCCTGCTTTGCTGCGGATGTATACCATTAGCGCGCTCTCTCTCTCTTCCTCTCTCGCACTTGATTTTCATGGTCGCGGGGCAAGAAAGACGATTCGAGCGCTGGCGTTTCCCACACTCGGAAAACCCGGCAAAGCAGGATTTCTTCTGTGCGTGGTGAAAGGTGGGCGCGGGGGGTGGGGAGAGGGGGGCCGGCCGCTGCGGAGGAGCATCAGCACTGCCGAAACCCGTTCGTATCGGCGCAGCGAAAAAATCCACCGATGGCACTATAGCCGGCGTGACGTCATCGGTGCCCGGCTATAGTGCCCCGTATACTACTAACGCACGTGTCTGTGCTAGCTCCAGTTTTTCGTTTCGTTCGCCGCCATAGCCTCAGCTCCTCAGGAGTCCAGTCTGTCGTCAAGTGGCTTGAGCTTGATCCCTTTTATCTGTAGGACAATTCATTGAAAATCTTCAAGGATGTCGCATATCAGGGGTGAGTGGTTTGGTCTTTCCTGATAACACAGGCCCACGGAGAGAAAAATGTGCCCGTACCCAGCGACCGGAACTCCGTATTACTACGTAAAATTGTGCACTGTGTTCGGAGATGACATCAGTTCCCACCGGACATCCCTGAACTTAAGAGAAGATCAACCAAGAAATTTCCAGAACCAGATATTGGATTTTTGACCTCGGATTCCGGAGAGGGAGGGAATTTTACGTCCAAATTTGAACTTTCATAGTTTTTTATTTCTGGTAGTATTCCTGATCCAGTCCCTAGAGTAGCACTTGCGATCTGGAACTCAATGCGGTACTTGTGATCTAGATTTCGAAGTGGTACTCGTGATCGAATACTCAATGTGATACTCGTGATCTAGAACTCAATGTGGTACTCGTGATCTAGATTTCAACGTAGTACTCGTGATCGAAAACTCAATGTGGTACTCGTGTTTGAAAACTCAATGTGGTTCTTGTGATCAAGAAGTCGAAGTGGTACTCTTGTTGTGGAATCGATCACGATCTCTCAAACACGTGAACGAGTTCTCGATCATGAGTACCACTCCGAGTTCTAGATCACAAGTACTGCATCGAGATCCAGATCACGAGTGCTACTCGAGGTACTGGATCCAAAATACCACCAAAGATGAAAAACTATATCCATACGTGAAATTTCCTCCCTCCCCAGAATCCGAGGTCAAAAATCCAATATCTGGCTTCGAAAATTTCTCGTTCTGACTATCTCAAAAATTTTGGGGTGTCCAGTGAGAACCGATGTCATTTTCGGATCCATTGAACGATTTTACGTAGGAATACATAGGTGCGGTCGCTGGGTACGGGTACTTTTTTCTTCTTGTAGGCCTGTGTTATCAGCGAATCCCTTCGCGTGTCCTTTGAGAGCCTCGTGTGCGCGTGTGCCATCGTCGGGCCTTGCCGAACCGGACTCGTGGGGAGGCTGAGGGTGCTGGAGTGCATCCCCTGGAAAATTATCGAGACTCCAGCACATCCCAGGAGTCACAGACGTGTCGTGTCGTGATCACACCAAATTCAAAGTGTGGAATTGATGCGTGGGCCGTATAGCTATGTTGCCCCGTGTCGTGAATGCGATATCGGAATTGCCGCGGAGCAGCCATTCTGAGAGATTCTGGAAGCAGCGTGCTCAATACAATTCCGAGTCTTGGGTTCGGTGGAAATCCATGCCGAGACAGTGTGCCGAACAGTGCAGTAAATTTTCGTGTATTTTCAGAGAATGTTATTGCAATTTCGGGAGACAATTTTTCCCAAATCTCTGTAATATCGATTAACAATTGAGTGCAGTGATAGTTGTCGGTTATTGATGCGAATATGTATGACTCCACGTAACGTGGCAAGTACCCCCTCTCCCTTCTTTTCCAACATTTTGAGGTGGAAATACGGTAGGTGAAGCAGAGAAGAAGCGTTGTAGTGAACTTGCAGAGTCACGTTCATCGTGCATTGCATGAGACCCGCATTTCAGGCTAAGAGTCCCGTTCAAAATGGGTGAGTGGGTACTATACCACTTCACCACGTCACAAGTCCAAATCTCGCTTGGGGATATTCTTTTCTCCTCCTCGTCACTCTCCAGGAAAGATCTTTCATCTGGAGACTATAGAAGAACAGGTCACTATGAAGGTCCATGTGCTTGATATTCAATTCAAGCCCCGTGTATCCATCGGTATAGCTCGATGAAGACCTCGAATGATCGACAGAAACACATTCCTTAAATAATTGATTCGATTCTGGAATAATCATAAAATCAGGGTTCTATCGAACAGAAACATTCCGGGAATATCTCAAAGACTATGACAATACACAAACTGGGTCGTGCTAGAAGAAACTTCCTCGCTAATCAATAATTGTTGAGAGAACGATAAAAACTGTTCAGCAAGTCCACCCCCAATCACCTCTCAGCACCGATGAGTATACACATAACTGTCATCATTCTGCATCATAAACTCTCTCATTCATGGATCGGAAGTAATCTATAGAACTGATCCTTGATAGAAACTTGAGTTGTTTCGTTGTTTCCATCTCAGTATACTACGGCGGTGACCTCAGATGAACGAGGCACTGCCGACAAAGAAGGCAGTTCGAGGCACTGCCTTCTTTTATTGAGGGAAGGGATCTGTGTTATGCCTAGAAATTGGGTTCTTTTCATGACATCTTTCTTTCCCCGCACTGACCCCTGATATTCAATGGACTCGAATTCACACAAACCAGGTTCCACACCAGTCGTTTGTGAGGTTTCCATGAGTGGTACATCAGTTCTGAAATCCCCGCATAATTATGATCATCTTCTCCTGTTCACATATTCACAGTCAACTTCCAAATGAGTATGATGACGAATTGGAGCAATGCGTTTCAGATGGACACTTCAAAAATCAAGAGGCGCAAGTACCAAAGCATGGCATACTCACCTTACTTCAAAAGGAACATATATTGCGCAGTAGCGTTCGAGGCTGATAATTGAGATTATGAGTATGGAACCGTTCGAGACCAACATCTCTATGAAGGGCACTGCTCGGCCTACACAAAAATAGAATTCATGTGAGAAACCAGGCGGTTATGAGGTGATAGTTCTAGAACTACGGGGTAGTGACGGAGGGGATCGGAGGGAAAAGTGCACTGTGAATGTCCTAGAGGAAATCCGATCTCAAAAGATGTTGAATCCACCTTCAATGGATAGATCAATCATGATTCGATATCGACCTGGGATAATATGCAACTAGCCCCTAGCATGCAGTAGAATGAATCTTCTCACATGTAGGAGCACAACCGATCTTGCATGAATGATGAAAATTATACCCTCGCTATGTTTCAATATATGATGGGAGGAACGGCCGAATTGCGAGGCATTCCTTATCGAAGCGAGATTTCTCGACAGAGCTTCCGTCTCTCTGATTGTCTGGGGAAGATACATCCCCTCTAGAGCCACAGAGCCATCGGGATGATATCAAGAACCCAAATTCAATATCATCAATAGTCTCAAATATAATATAATTAATATAATTGAATATAATATAATTATCAATAGTCTCAAATTCAATATAATTAATAGTCTCTGTCAAGAAATCTCGCTTCGATAAGGAATGCCTCGCAATTCGGCCGTTCCTCCCATCATATATCGATCTTGCATGACTTTCTCATTGCTCAAAAAATCCTCCAACTAAATGGCGCTGAAATTTGAAATGACCGAAAGTTAGCGAGACGTATATATATATATATATACGTCTCGCTAATATTCGGTCATTCCGAATTTTTGAGATCGCATTTCCTCTAGGACATTCACAGTTCACACACATATATATATATATATATATATGGGTCATTCTGGACCAAGGTGAACATTTTGAAAATCGACGAAATTTAAAAATGCCCAAAACATTTTTTTTCCGTTAGTACTACTAAAATATAGTTGAAAAAAATTTTTTTCAGATTTTTTTGGGACCCATGGCGGGCCCTACGAATTTTCCAAGTCCCATTTTTGAGCAGTTTTTCATCTATTCTTCGCTATCTTGGAAAATTCGTAGCTCGGACCCAAATGCATCTTTTTCATCCTAACTGGGCGCATTTTTTTTGGTATGATGTACACTTTCAAGAAAAAAATTGCCCGGTCCAAAAAATTGATATCTGGTAGGTCCAACGGTTGCATAAAAAAAGGCCCAAAAATACGACTTTGCACCACCTTTGGAGGCGTATAGGTCAAAATGGAAGCCTCGTAGCAAAATTTTGCAAGAGAAAAAACTTGTAGGCCTTGAAAAAACCTTCAATTTCCTTTGTGGAACGTGTCATTATCTTATCTCACGTACGATCTACAGCCGATTTAAGTTGGGCATTTTTGTAAAAACGTGAAACTTCAAGGCCAATTTAAAAAAATCGTTTATTTTTTATCGACCCCAAACCTACGAGAAAATGTTCTTTCAGGTGTCTATTTGAAGGTCCAACAATAATTTGGTTGTTCCTTTCAAATCCCGATTTTATACGAGCTGTTAAAAACAGTCGAAAATACCGAAAATCGTGTCGAATTCGGGCCTTAAGCTTCGTGGACTGGGTCTTCCCTTGGTCTAAATTCGTGGACTCTAATTATACAGCACTTGGCATAAAATATTGTGGAAGATGAGACCTAGAGCTGAAAAATGGCCTCTCGTGCGATGTTTTACGATGGAACCGTCCAAAACTAGAGTAAATTATGTAAATACAAGATAAATCGAGAACCGGCCGCTTTGGCACTCCGCGTATGCTCCGCACTGCATGCCATCCTCCGTTAATGCGGGAGTGATAAGTGATATTAACATTTGATGCAGTATTGTCAGGTATTATCCAGTATAGACAGAGATAAGAAGGTTCTCTAATCTCCGTCATAGACTGTAGACTGTACGAGGTTTTGGTTGTTAGTGACCACCACGAAAAAATTGTATGTGTCAGTCAGCGTATCGATCAGAAATTTTGGTACACTCGAGGACAAGGTGAACCATGGCGAGAAGATAACTTTTGTTATCTTTACGCCATAAGGTGAACTGCAATGGGATGACGGTCAGTGACCGTTCGAGATCTGTCGTCTCCCTCGCACTCATGGCATGACCTATTAGGTGCGAGTGAGATGGGAGATCTCGAATGGCCGCTGACCGCCATTACCTTCCCCCCGGGGTTTGCTCCGAACTTACGCCATGCCCCGAACATCGCGGGTATTAGGGCAAATGTATTGTGAAGCATATGAAGTGTAACGCCTTCCCCGCAAAGTATCTGATCACTTTCACAACATTCCTGCATAGTGTCTCAGAGTTAACCTCACTTCTGTGGGTGTATGATGGAAATTTTAACAGAGGCATTGAACGTGAACATACTGTATTTTAATATCATTGATGAGCACCACTCACTTTTCACACAAATCTCAGTCCAGCAAAATTAATTTCTTCGTCACACGCTGCAAAGTCAAGTGACTATTTGCCCTCAGTAGAAGTAAACACAGGCTGGATATGAGAAGCTCTTATGAGGCTTTCCCAGGTCTTCAATGAATTTTCAACTTTACTTGAACATACTTTACTCAAACTGTCACATAATAGTGTTAACATTACAAACATATCCGAAATTATTTTAAAGGTCTCAACAGAAACTGCACTAATTTTGCGCAAATATTGCCCCGATGATATCTCGCGGGTGCCCCGCGGGGAAGGCGTTACACTTCATATGCTTCACAATACATTTGGCACATCTTCGGGGCAAACCCCGCGGGGAAGGTACCAAAATTTCTGATCGGGACGCTGACTGACACATACAATTTTTCCGTGATGGTCACTAACAACCGAAACCTCGTACAGTCTACAGTCTATAACGGAGATTAAAGAACCTTCTCATCTCTGTCTATACTGGATAATACTTGACAATACTGCATCAGCTGTTCATAACTTTCGCATAAACGGAGAATGGCATGCAGTGCGAATCATACGCGGAGTGCCAAAGCGGCCGGTTGGGCTAGTGAGCGCGGGCTAGTTAAGTGAGAGATGCATCACAATCGATTCCCTCGATTTATCTTGTATTTACTCAATTTACTCTAGTTTTGGACGGTTCCATCGTAAAACATCGCACGAGAGGCCATTTTTCAGCTCTAGGTCTCATCTTCCACAATATTTTATGCCGAGTGCTGTATAATTAGAGTCCACGAATCGAGACCAAGGGAAGACCCAGTCCACGAAGCTTCATGATAAGGCCCGAATTCGACACAATTTTCGGTATTTTCGACTGTTTTTAACAGCTCGTATAAAATCGGGATTTGAAAGGAACAACCAAATTATTGTTGGACCTTCAAATAGACACCTGAAAGAACATTTTCTCGTAGGTTTGGGGTCGATAAAAAATAAACAATTTTTTTAAATTGGCCTTGAAGTTTCACGTTTTTACAAAAATGCCCAACTTAAATCGGCTGTAGATCGTACGTGAGATAAGATAATGACACGTTCCAAAAAGGAAATTGAAGGTTTCTTCAAGGCCTACAAGTTTTTTCTCTTGCAAAATTTTGCTACGAGGCTTCCATTTTGACCTATACGCCTCCAAAGGTGGTGCAAAGTCGTATTTTTGGGCCTTTTTCGATGCAACCGTGGGACCTACCAGATATCAATTTTTCGGACCGGTCAATTTTTTTCTTGAAAGTGTACGTCATACCGAAAAAAATGCGCCCAACTAGGATGAAAAAGATGCATTTGGGTCCGAGCTACGAAATTTCCAAGATAGCGAAAAATAGGTGAAAAACTGCTCAGAAATGGGACTTGGAAAATTCGTAGGGCCCGCCATGGGTCCCAAAAAAATCTGAAAAAAATTTTTTTCAACTATATTCTAGTAGTACTAACGGAAAAAAAATTTTTGGGGCATTTTTAAATTTCGTCGATTTTCAGAATGTTCACCTTGGCCCAGAATGACCCATATATATATTGTGACGTGGTGAGTCTCAGGCCTCCTGCCCGCGTCTTTCCTCGTCCCTTGACGATTCACCAGCGACGACTTGGCGAGCCGCGCAACGCTTGGGCCCTGCTCGTCGGCCGTCGCAGGTGCATCGTCAGCACCGTGGCGTGGCTTTGCACTCTCCTCTTTGGCACTACTTCATGGAGATGCAGAGCATCGTCGATGACGATGCTCGGGATGCTCGAGAGACCGCTCGGAGCGGCCAAGCCGCCCAGACCATCTCGGGTGCGCTTCGCGCCGCGATACACGCATACACACTTCCACTCCATAAGTATCATATAAAGGCATCGATAATAGTACATCGTGCCTATTTATTCAGATATTTCCCTCACATCTCACCTTATGTGCCGATCCCCCTCCCCCCCCCCCACGTCTCATCTGGTGACAGCGGTGAGCGGCTACGCCGAGGTGTGAGTGAACATTTTCGTGCAAAATTTGTGAAAATTCGAACTTTGATCGAGGAGAGCTGTGAACATCTTCAAGTAATTCATTGCTAATAGCAGCGAATAGCCGTGCCGAAGTTTGAAGGATTTCGTGAAATTGAGTGAGAATTTTTGGACAGAATTTGAAAAGGCTTGGGTAGCAGCTGACGAGAATCGAATGGCTGTTTCATGAAAAAGTGGCTTCTGTGGCTTTCGAGTGAGAAATGGAATAGAAGAGAAAGTTGAGTGATTTTTCACAGTGAATTGACCCAAAATTGGATTGAATGAGTGTTTATGAACATGCACACCATGAATAAATATGAGAGCAGTTAAAAAGTTGAGCAGTTGGATGACTCCGCCACGACGCGCAGCCGTCGATAGTAGCAGAGCGCCGTTGGACAACAATGTTGATTTTTTTTTCTGAAAGCCACGCAGCCGAATAGAAGCTGATGGAGGCCGACTTTATCGTTTAGCCCACGAGCTGAAGGACGCAAAAGTCGGGTGATATATTTGTGTTGTCCAGTATTAGGAGAGTCAAGCAGCTGCCATTATCTGCCTCTCATCAAGAAAGTATTAATAATCATATAAAAAGGCACTTCATTCGATCTTTTTGGGAGTTCAATTAATTGTTCCATTACTCTCTCAAAATGGAAGAAGAGATGGAAGAACTAAAGAAAGTAATCCAAGAACTACCACACATATCATTAAACAGCCACTTTATCTGAAGTCGCAGAATTTGAGACTTGCCTAGACTATGCTATATCATCATGCCATGAGAGTGAAGAGCTTGAACGCTATTTGACCGATTTGGTTCTCGGAAAATTAGAAGGCAGAACAAGAGATTTCCTTTTATCAGTACAATCAAACAATTCCAAGTAATTCTTCATTTTAGTATGTGGGATCAGACGATCACCTATCACAAGCAAACTGAAAAAGGCGTTATTTGTGAAGAAGATGGTCCCGCTCTCTGGGATGACTCCGAAATTTTTGATTATCCAAGAAGGAAATACGAACTTGATCTATGCCCCCCGGACGAGACCCTACAGATTGCTGTGAAAGCTCGACCGCCTCGTGAGAAGCCGCCCTGGCTTGCCACTACCAGAGAGGAGCTCCTATCTCTCATCGGACTAACAAAGGAGCAACGTCGTGGGATTTTTGCAGCACCGGCTGGAAATTTCAACCCTTTCTTCAGAGCTTCAAGAGCCCAAGAAAGCATCACCGATCTTCTGGTGATTTTTATTAATATTTATATTCATTATTGCATTCTTGATCAGGGAGATATATGAAATCCCCTCTATACTATCATTCCAGGCAAAGTGATTTTCTTACATGACGAATGGCTTCAGATCAAAAGTCAAAATTTGAAGTTACAATTTTTGGAATCATTTTCACTAAAACAGAGCTGATCTGAATTTCCAATCATTTTCAGAATAATCGGCAAATATCTTACCACAGAATTCCAGAAAAAAAAATTGAATGCTAAACTTTTTGAATAGTTTATAAACTACCCAAATTATATGCCATTAGACATTTTTGAGGGAGTTTTCCTCGTGCAAAATCAGAAACCCAAAAAGAGATCCATCCTTCACTCAATCCAACTTCAAAGTATGAAGTATCAAAATTGGAAGAGACGGACTCCTGATTTGAGAACAAAAAACCGAGAAATTCAAGTAACTCATCCGATCAGTTTCAAGACAAAGTCAATTAGTAATGAACATTACCAACTTTCGCCCCTGCTGAACATAGAGCCCATAGAATATAGATATGAGATACACTGCAATAATGATACTGGCCACATCATACGCAGATGTACTCTCTTTTTTATCCTCTAGATATTTAAATACCCATGATACTTGCTTATGGAAGCAAAGTCAGCATTTGTTTATCATTCTAATTCTCATCTCACTCGTCCTAGCAACCGCGAAAATACCCCGGCCACCGGACGAGGGTCTGAAAGATTTTCTCTTCTACTCCAACTCAACCCATATTTTGCTTTATTTTTCCTTGACCCAAAATTCGTCAAAATAGAAGAAAGTTGCGATTCAAAGGTTGTAGATTTGATCAATCAACATCATCATGATAGGAAAGTTGTACGAATGTTACTGATTTTTTTCATAAATATTGTGAAATTGTACTTTTATCCGCAATAGAAAAGAAGAAACTTGATGTATGGATATGAATTATCGATATGTAATACTGCCTGTCTGTGAGAAATCAATTGCCATATTAATAACTTATGTATGATATTCACACAAGCACATCACTACACTACACATCGGATTTTCAAATCAAAAGTATACGTATTTGAGATTATTCAAGATCTTACTTTCAAAATTAATTTTCATACCTGAGGATTTTTCAAACAATCGCATCGGGGACGATGCGAATCCCCGGCTCCGGACGCATGTGACGTGTTAAGTCTCAGGCCTCCTGCCCGCGCCTCTCCTCGTCCCTTGACGATTCACCAGCGACGACTTCGCGAGCCGCGCAACGCCTGGGCGCTGCTCGTCGGCCGTCGCAGGTGCATCGTCAGCACCTTGACGTGGCTTTGCACTCTCCCCTTTGGCACTACTTCATGGAGATGCAGAGCATCGTCGATGACGATGCTCGGCATGCTCGAGACACCGCTCGGAGCGGCCAAGCCGCCCAGACCATCTCGGGTGCGCTTCGCGCCGCGATACACGCATACACACTTCCACTCTATAAGTATCATATAAGGACATCAATAATAGTACATCGTGCCTATTCATTCAGATATTTCCCTCACATCTCACCTTATGTGCCGAATCCCCCCCCCCCCCACGTCTCATTATATATACACATATATATACCATGTGACCACGATATTTCTGGCAAAATTTGGAGGTTATTCCCATGCCCTGTGCTTGTGCATGTATGTTTTGCCAGAAATATTGTGGTCACATTGTATATATCAGTGATATACTGAGGGCAGGGAGCGGATGGTAATTTTCCCTCTCAATCTGACTCGTTTCAAATATCGGAAACAGAACTCAGGAGGTGCTCCTCTCCCTTCTGTGACTTTTGAGTCCCTCAAAATTCACGACCGCATGGAGAAAGGGCAGAATCAAGGTACTACAAAGAGGAAACTCGTGAACAGCCCAGTTTTCCATGAATCTCGGGCCCATCATGCACCGTGAATGAGTGCAAACACTAGCCACGAGTCTGAAATGAGATTTTGTCACATTCCTGAGCATCTCCATATCCGTCGAATTTTATTGCCGTTATGCGAGTGAAGGAGATTGGGCGAGACAAGCATGAATCAGGGGGACAGTGAGCTTACTGATAGGAGTTAACTGATCCTTCCACGCTGATTCGTGCCAAACATCAACAATAGGGATGAAAGTTCGGTCTTTCCATCCTCTGATACTTCTGAGTCCCTCGCAATTCATTGCCGCATGAAAACTGGGTCAAGACCACAGTACTACGGAGAAGTCTCGCAGTTCGTAATGGAGCTGAGGCCCACCGTGCACTGCCGATGAAAGCCGACGCTAGCAACGAGTCTGTGATAATGTTTTGTCTCATTTTTGAACAACCCCATATCCCTCAGATTCTGTTACCGATATGCGAGTGAACGGAATTTGGTAAGACACGCAGTAATCAGGGAGATAGTGAGTTCAGGGAAGGAAAAATGACTGACGCTCTCCCTCTGACCCATGCCAAACATAAACAACAGGACTCAGAATGAGATTTTTCCTTTCTTCCTAAAAAACTGAGTCCCCCGGAATTCATCATCGCATGAGAAGAGGGTAAGAACCAAGATACGATTAGGAAATCTCGTGAACTGTCAATTTCACGAGATGTGTCATCACAAAAACTGAGTCGGAAATAAGATCTAGTCACTTCTTTGAGCATCTACGGAGGCCTCAGATATGTTCCCGCCGAGAGAGTAGATGAAATTGGGCGAGGAGTGCAGAAATCAGATGAATAGTGAGTTGAGGGAGCAGGAAAAAACTGGTCCCCTCACTGTGACCCGTGCCAAAAATCAAAAACAGGATCCAAAGTGTTATCCCTCCCGCTCTGAAGATTCCTAGTCACTCGGAATTTATAATTGCAGTAAGAGTAGGCCAATACCAAGGTACTACAAAAAAGTCTGATCAACAGTCAGGTTCATCGTGCAGTTGGGGCCCACAATGTCCTGTCAAAAAATGCTAATCCTGGCAACTTGTCTGAGATAAGAGTCTGTTACATTCTTGAGCATTCACATAGCCCTAAGATTTCATTATCGCCGAGCAAGTAAACGGAATTTGGTGGAACACGCAGAAGTCAGGGGGATAGTCGGTTCAAAGATTGAAGAACGACTGACCTTTTCACTCCGATCCACGCCAAACATCACTTACAGAATCTAGATCCATCCGCCCTCTGAGACTTCTGGGTCTCTCGAAATTCATTACCGCATGAAGAATGGGCCGTAACCAAAGTACTACGGAGAAATCTTGCGGTTCACCACGGAGCTGTAGCCTACCATGCACTTCCGATGAATGTCAACGCTAGCAATCAGTCTGGGATGAGATCTTGTCATATTCCTGAGCACCTTCATATCCGTCAGATTCTATTATCGACATTTGGTGAGATACGCAGGAATCAGGGGATAGCGGTATCACTGAGGAAAGAATGACTCACCCTACAACCTTGACCCGTGCCAAACATGAACAACAGAATTTAAAGTGTGACTTCCCCCCCCTCCCCCGGAAACTTTTGAATCCCCCGTAATTCATCACCGTATAGAGAGTGGACTAGAATCAAGGTACTACGGAGGAATCTGGCATACCGTCCAGTTTTCCATACAACCGGCGCCCACCATACACTGTCAATGAGTGCTCACACTAGTAGCGAGTCTAACTACGAGAGTGTCTCAGCTCCGGGTCACGGATCTGGACGAAACTCATGGGAAAGTCTCCATTCAACATCAAAACGAGATACCGAGAATCATAGACCTCATCAATTGAGCGTTTTCGAGCTGCAGAAAAATTTCAGCGTTGCCCACATCGGCCCATGTTGATGTCAGAGGGGGAGAATCAGTCATTTTCCACTCTCTGGAATCTGTATCTCGTTAGTCTCTCGTAACTCACCAATTCACTCTTATTTGATCGGCAGTGATCGAATCCGAGGGAACTCTAGGTACTGAGAAATGTGACATAATCTCATCTCAGACTAGTGGCTAGTATTGGTACTCATCGACAGTGCATGGTGGGCCCCAGGTCCAGAGTTAACTGGACGTTCCACTCCTCCGTAGTACCTTGGTTTTGGCCTACTCGTCGTGTGGTAATGACCTCCGAGGGACTCAGAAGTTTCAGGAGGGGAGGTGATCTTACTCTGAATCTTGTTGTTGATGCTTGGCACTAGTCACCGTGGGAGGATCAGTCGTTTCACTCCATGGGTTCATTTCTCTCCTCGATTCCGTGTGTTTCACCGAATTCTGTCTACTTCCATGGCGCTTATAGAATCTGTGGGATATAGAGATGCTCAAGTACGTGACAGAATCTTATCTCAAACTTGTTGCTAGTGTTTGCATTCATTGACAGTGCATGGTGGGCCCCAGCTCGATGGTACACTGGACTTTTCACGAAATTTCTCCGTTGTTCCTCGGTTTTGGCTCACTCTTCATGTGGTAATAAATACCGAGGGACTCAGGAGTCTCGGATGGGGAATTGAATACACTTCGGGATTTATTTTCGTCGTCCAGCACAAGTCGAATTGGGAGGGGGAATCAGTATTTGCTTCCTGGAGTGAGTATACCGCTGATATGGGTGATTATGAGATAATTTATGGATTTGATGTCCTGACCTCCCATTCATATCGAACAACCAAATATGATGAGTCTAAAGATTACATCTGGTGTATGATATTGGAAGGAAGATGTCCAAATAGTTTTGGTAGCGGATATAAGTCTCGTGTAGATTTCAGCTTACCAAAAGTGATCAAAATGTTTTCGTACCCCTCAAACATCAGAATTGGGCCATTCAAAGGTAATATTATGTACAAATCGAGTGTCGAATCTCATTCCAGAATAGTTGAAACACAACCGACATTCTGTCCGGGAATTTTACAAATTTTCCGAACACTTTTCGATAATTCGACTCGGGATCTGCGAATAGCTTCAAACGGCTCCATAATGGCGAAAATCCATCCCTAGCACACAAGAGAACAGGATTTTATCACCAATAGACTGATGAATAGCGTGAACAGCCTTCCGCGCGATGATTCATGGACAATTTTTCCGTTGTAAAATGAGAAATATCCTCGTCGTAGTCACTGGCTCTCAAAAACTATGCAATATTGGGGTCCAGAAATGTTTTCACAGTCAACGCTCACCGTGAAAGAGTGCTGGATATACGGAAGGAGATCCTTTTCGATCCACGCCTTTGAGATTAGTTAAAATGCCAAGTGTCCTTGCCGAGCAAAGATATATCGAAAATATCTCATATCTTCCAAGTGGATTTACTAACGCTTATGCCCGCCTGAGAACTGTTTCCGGGTATCAGATTGATCAGAAAATACCTTGAAGTAACCGAATTCCAGCTACATTTCAACTATCCAAATTTTGGGCCAAATCTTGGCCTCCGTCGTTTTTGGCCTCGAAATACCCAAGTTGTTTTATAATCACCCATATGAGTGTGTCCACGGAACTTTCAACATTCGTGTTACTGCACGATATTTCTTAACATATAAACGATTTCCGAAGTTCCGAAACTGATTTTGGTAGGTTCCAAGGTCACCAAACATGGACTCTATTCGTTATTCTGCCAAGAGAAACTGGCTATCCGCGGAAATGTCCGCAACCCCCATTTTCGATAAATTCTGATGTCACTCGCGTCATTTTCCAATTTCCTGAGCCTGTTGCGAGAATAATATCACTCAGAAAATTCTGCCAAAATTCAGGGACAATTGAGATACCTTTTATTTCCAGAAAACGTTGGTTTCAGCCACGTGCCTTCGATGTGACACTTGAGAATGAACTACGATGTCATGTTACCGATTTTTCACCTAAAATCAAATTCTCCCGTACTTAGATAATAAAAGAATAACATTTCCGTCAAGTACATCATCGAAGCAGATTTTGATGATTCGAAGCGACACCAATGGAATCCCGTTTGGTTTGGGCGCGTGCAACCTACTGGGTTGAAATGATTACTCCGGAAAGAGGGGAAAGTTCATGCGCCCACTTGACTGAAAAAGGTTCAATTTGCATAGTACGGGGGGGGGGGAGAGGGGACACGCTTCTGGGATGTTTTGCCTGTTATTCTCCACTCTTATATGAATATTATTTCATAGTTTTCAGGTCCTGATATGGAATGGTAGTTGGGTGAAAAGATTAACCAAATGGTGTTGGAAATAGTTCTCATGACGGAGCTCACAGGGCACTTCTACGACATTGAAAACGGTCATATTAGTCTTGCAAATAATCACAGAGGATGAATAAAATAAGATCCACCATCACTTGATGAATTGCACCTAATAATTCATCTCAGGATTTTTCAGGGGATCATGTGATCACGAGCGGTGGCGCCAGAGCGTTCTTTGGAGGATATTGAGAGCCCGCGCTTGTCACGTATTCCCAGTATCCAGACAGACAGTGGCTTGCAGTAAGTGTCTGTGTAGAGCTGGCAGATAAGTACTGATAGTAGTTTTGCTCAATCCTGTAGGGGGGGGGGCACGCAGTTGTGTAATACGAGGTAATTATTTGCGCAAAAACTTCGATTCTGATGTAAAGTTCGAGTTATAACCGATATTACTTCCGTGCATTCAGCAACAGTTTTGTGTAGAATGAGTTTAGAATTAGTCTTTCCACAAGGATTTCGAATTCAATACATAGATGATATTCTACGTGGTCATAGATTGTCGAGTGTAGCATAAAATCCATGTGTTGTTGCCGAATTGATGGAGAGTGAGAACAATGCTCGAGTCAAAAGAGAAAAATCGAGGCATCGACGAGAGAAGTACTAAGAGGGGGGGGGGGGAGGGGGGGAATCGAAAAGGAAAGTCTGAGAGCCTTCAATCAATAAAAAAAATATTGACTGGAAGGTAAGTGTGTGATACGTCGATCTCAATATTTTCATGAGAGGAATTCGTAAGCCATGTAATACTGACGTTTCCGGAGTTTCTTCGGAGCACATTTCAAATCAGGATGTATCAAATAGTCATCGATGAGTTGGGAGGAGTTCTAGGAGTAGGTTATCCATCGTTCATTATAAAAGTCGAAGTCGAGATTTGTCGAATCGTGAGGATTCTCCAGATACTTGGTGAGTTTTTAAATTTGGCTCGCAACATGAGTATTGATTCGACCTGAAAACTATACCGTTTGCTCTTACAGTGATTTGTATAGTCGCTAGATAACAGGAAGAGGTGCAGAAATCGCCAGCGACCAGGCAAAGGAAGTGATAATGGCAAGTACAGGTGTACGCTCACGTGAAGACTCACATCTGTAAGAGCAACCTGTCCTTGTAGATACTTCAGAGAGTGGACTCGTGAGTGAGTTTGGAGAGAACCATCAAGGAGGAATACATCCAGGGGATCCACCATGATTATCTTGAATCAGATTACGCAGATCCAATCGACATGCTCCGGTCATCATCTAGTCATTGTAATTCCAAGCTCAGCGATTTGCCAATTTCGTTTTTTTTTATTCAAAGCATTGAAATTTCCCCTGAGATTCATTTGCTACAAGTGCATACAGATCGATGACAAGAAGAGAAAAGCCTTTAGATTCATAATAATAGAGATTGTTGATATCGATTAATAATCAAAAATTCTCACTGTACACAAAATGATTGCTAATTACACTTTCGAGTCACAATCGTTGAGGGAATCAATAATACATTTGAACGCAGAAGTGTCAGGATCTATCAATAACATCGAGATCTTCATCGGTAGCTGTAACTTCTTCTTAACTAGTGATTTAAAAGTTTTCCACTCTGATGATCGAAGAGCAAGCATTGCCATAGTACGTGGTCTATTGATTGATTATAAACACCGCATGCACAAATCGGGCTATCGATCATTTTAACTCTAGCTAGTAAATCTGCTAAACCTCAATGGTCAGATCAACATCTATTGATAGTGACGATCATTTCACGAGAGATATTCTGCTTTCTCAAAGGAGAAAGCTTTTATTTGATGGTAGTAGATTTTTCCTCGAATTCGTTTTAAAAATTTTTTTTTCTCCTCCGAGAAAGCTCTTGGATACATGAAAATTGTACTGTCCTCTTCATTCTCCTGAGTACTATCGATTGTAGGTAACAGCTCTCCTTGATAACGCCTTGGAGAATTACTATCACCCCATTTTCCGATCCCTTCGACCGTGTCTGTGTGTGCGTGTATATGTATTTCCCTTTCTATGTCACAGCAAAACTCCTCACTGTTCTCACCAATCCCCTTCAAATTCTGCTTACATGTTCGTTGTCATCTGTAGATGGGACCGCTACAATTTGAGCACCCCCGACCATTATCCCCCGAATTAGAAAATTTTTCCTGAAAATTTCTCATTTTTCCATATCTTAAAAACTATCTATAAATTTCCCTCCTCCTTTGAAAAATATGAGTCCTTCAATATAGAGGGTTTTTTGAGGTGCTGAATCGACTGGTTAATACACAATTTTGATTTCTTCCAATTTTATTCTAGCTTCTGTGTACTCCTTTCTACATTTGTCTCTAAGACCATGATAAACACGTATTAACAAATTTCCGTACCAACCAATCGATTTAGCACCTCAAAAAACATCAAAAATCACTCCTCTAAGAATTTTTTTTAAGTAGAAGTAGGAATTACAAATCATTATCAAGATATGTTTTTTTAATAAAAATCGAAAATTTGTCATGTAAAAGTTCATAAGTCGAAAATACTCATCGAATAATGCTCAAAATCCACTGGCCTCAGCGTGAGAGTCTTCCAAATCCACTCACAGAGTTTAAGAATAATCTATCGAAGCGTTTTTGAGTTTTCGCGTTACCTATGAAGCCATATTATTCCGTTTTTCATCTGCTACAACATATTACCTTCTTTCCCCTTGTAACTGACCCTCCACGAGGATTTCGTATCAACCAATTGATTCATATCGTCGAGAGACATCACGATCATGCATCCCACTCATTGCTTTCTCTAAAAAGAAAGCTTTGTTTTCGGCACAGCAAATTTTCGATCAGTTTTTCAATTTAACTCAATATTTTCTCCAACAGAATATCTCCTGCAACAAAAATGCTTTAACCATGTTGTTCCTCTCGCCAAAATCTAACGATTGTAAGTGACACTTCCTCTCCTAAAAACCTCCAAAACCCCCTAGGGACTCATCTCTCCGCCCGTTCGCATGTGTCTGTGTGTGTATGTATGTTGTTTTTTTTTTGCGCCACGCTTTCTCTCCTACACTCCACTCCATCGATTTTTGCTCTTCTACAAGTTGTAGAGAATCACTCTATAGACGGTTTAGATGTTCTTTGAGGTGATATCGCTAAAATTGTCTACCCTCATAGTACAATATCTCTTTCTAACTACATCTTACCCCAATTTGGGTTACCTCAGCTAGTGTTTTTTTGACTCAACCTATCTTCTGGTTAATACCGAAATTCTATTTATCATGAGTAATTTGGTAGATTTTCCGTCCTTGATGGTTCATATATAAGTTAATTATTTGGTCTCATCGATCTTGAAGGACGGATTCCGTCCTTCAAGATCGATGAGACCAAATAATCAACTCATATAAGATATTCTATTTAATCTCCACGAACGTGAATTCTTAGAAAAAACGAAAATTTTCAACAAAAACTCCATTCTGAGCGAATTGCAACCAGTTGTATCAGAATTCCGTTTTAACCAAATTACAGACTTTGCCAAAAGAACCTCAGTTTAGATAGCCCAAATCCCCCTACCTAGCTTTCTCAAAAAATAAGTCAAAATATACCAGAATATTTTTTTCAACATTTATAGTTTCCTCATATCTCCCCCCAAACTAATCCACTCAAATTTCAATGAACTAACAAGGAGAGGTCATGGTCTGTGGGTCGTGGATTCGGTTGAAACTCTGGGATTCGTCTCATTTTGGCACCAAAAGATGATATCCGAAACCGCTTACTTGAATGCAAAAACGTTTTGGAGCTACAGCCTATGACATTAGCGTTGCCCATATAGGCCCATGTTGAAAGTTGATATATATAGGTATACTAACAATGCTAATGTGATTGACCATAGCTCTGATACGTTTTAGCATTCAAGTTAGCGGTTTTGGATATCATCTTTTGGTGCAAAAAGGAGACGATTCCTAGAGTTTCAGCCGAATTCACGATCCACAGACCATGACCTCTCCTTGTAAGTTGATACTTCCTCGTCATTCTAAATCGATTGGTTAATACAGATTTTTCTCAAAATTCGTTTCAATATAGTCAAAATCGAATTTGATCTCGAAAAATACAAAAATTTTCAAAATACTCCATTTTTATCTTCTTCATACCAACTATATGAAAATTTCGCCTCATCCAAACGATATATCTTGCACGAAAAGCCATAGTGTAGGTCATCTGAATTCCTCTAGAAGGGAATCTTGTAAAAGTAACTCAAAACATGATGAAAAAATTTCAACTAAAATTCATTTTTCGCTCAGATCACCCTCTACCACTAATCTATCCACCTTTCAATGAACTAGAGAGATGCTATTCCAGCACCTTACATCAATTGGTTGATACCAAATTTGATTCAACTATGTTTGAACCCGATTAAAATCCAATTTTTCTCCCAAAAATCAAAACTTCTTCAAAGAGGTACATTTTTATCATCAATACCAACTGTATCAAAACTCCGCCTCAACCGAACGATTGTTTTCAGAACAATTGCATCGAAAGCCTGTGGTTTCCGACCCGATGCCGGGGCAGAAAATCCCGCATTGCATCCCAGGTCAGAAAACGACTGAGCATGCGCATCAGATCTCGGTCTGCTACAATTTAATGCATGCTCCGACGTTTCCTAACCAGTGGGGCGGTGCGGGATTTCGCCCCAAGTGTACTGAAAGAACTATATGCACCTCAGGACGAAAGCAACCCGTTGCGGCCACGGGTATGGCGCCCTCGCCTACCGGCTCGTGCGGCAACTCACCCGGGCCGCAATGTTTCACTTTCGGCCTTCCGCGGACGCAGGTGCGTAATATACTATTTTAAACGCTTTAATTCCACTTCGCCTTGGCCATGATTCTTATTGGCCATGGCTCTTTTTCCCCATTTCTGGGAAAATAATTTTGGCTTCCGGTCACATATGCTGGAAACACGTGTTCGGGTAGCCGTGAGTGAGTCATCCTTCGCCCGTGTAGCATGTGATCTAGAGACATTAAGAAGGGCCTGACGTGCGCACTCGCACTCATACAACTAGTTCATGCCGTCATTCACATCGCGCGATGGAAGGAGGTTACAATCTCTGATGTGGTGCTGGTTGGTCTTAGAAGTGTGTGTGAGGTTGTCTCTTATGTGTACGAAACGTTTATCGATGTGGTGCTGGTTAGTCTTAGAAGTGTGTGTGAGGTTGTCTCTTATGTGTACGAAACGTTTATCGATGCAGTAGTCATCGGACTCACCGCTAAGCTAATAAGTATGGATCAGAAACTCATCGCGCATATATTTAACAATGATCAATAATTCTCGAGTATTTTCTTCGCCGAGTAATATAGAGACATGATTCATGATCTTGTTTTCGAGAAATACGTTCTGTAAGAAGAATTCGTCATAGTTTTGTCTCAATAGTCCTAATTAATATTGCTTTTAATACTGTTTTACGAACATATCTATTGGAAAAATCAACATCGCGCGGAAAGAAGATCAATATGTTATTAGTATCCCGGAAATCTATTAGTCATAGTTTTGTCTCAATAGCCCTAATTAATATTGCTTTTAATAATGTTTCACGAACTGATCTATTGGAAGAATCAACATCGCGCAGAAAAAAGATCAATATGGTATTAGTATCCCGGAAATCTATTCATTGTTCTTAGTTTCCATTTCGATGGAACATTAGGCATGAGTCATAGTCAATACGATGATGAGCATACTATTGATGATAATCTATTCGATAGGAATGATATTCATGATGTGACGACTTATCGAATGGAAGCAATATTATCTCTCCTGTACTATATAAAGAGGATATGAAAAATAAAGAGCATTCGACAACCTGTATTCGAACTTGATCATTTTGGCGCCCGACGTGGGGCACAGAGGACATCGCTGTCCATCTTCGCATCGGAGGATGCGAGGACCGACGCCCAGATGAGTCAATCAAACAGGACGACACCAGTGCCCAGAGTCACTCGGTCAACAGCAAGCACTTCTGGAAGTGTTGAAACATCTAGTGGCGCCCGAACACAACGCACGCAACGGACGGTTTCTCTCGAGCAGAATATCGGCGAGACCCGACGTCATCAAGCAAATTCTTCAGAATCCGGATCAGACCCGGAAAAACGCTCTCAAGGATCTACTGAAACTCTGGAGCAAGATATCAGAGGAAATTCCGTCCCTGTCGAGATTCTGCCTGCGCTTCCACAAGAAGAGGCCGGTGTAAACACGGAAGTCAACGTACAGCGAAGGGCCGCGCCAGTTGATCAAGCGAATCCCGCATTGATCGAGCAGCAATTGGAGCGACATTTACAACAACTTCCTGCAGTAGCTGCCCGTACCACTATGGAAGAACTACGTCAAATGTTCCGCCAATTGGCAGGTACCCCTAGTGGTCCGCCGGACTTCACGGGTGCAGAGCACGAGGATCCGAACAAATTCCTCACTAAATGCGAGGATCACTTCGCTCGGCTAGGAACCGATCCAGCATTCAAGGTACAAATTGCGGAACGTGCCCTCAAAGGTGATGCAGACAAGTGGTGGTCCTGCTATAAGAATCTATCGGTCGAGTGGGTTCGATTCAGAGATCTCCTCCTCGCTCAATATGATTCGACGCAGATACGTCTCCGCCTCAAGGCAAAGCTGTACGGTCAGCCACAGCTCGACAAGGAAGAGGTAAGCGCCTTCATTGAGAAACGCAATCTTCTTGCCAGGCGCTTACTCCCAGATGCCACCGAAGAAGAACTCGTATTCTTGATTACGGAGTCCATCAATGCCACTATCCGCTGTCACCTACGGGGAAATCAGCCTACGACTGTTGGCGAGTTAATGACCCGTGCTACGGAAATAGAGCTGGATGAGGCCGCCAAGCAAATCGTGAGCCGCAAGAATATTCCTCCGGCTACACCATTAAACAAATCTACGTCAGGAACCCTCTCCAAGCCGGAACCGAGAACTCCTCGTGCCTACAGAACGATCAACGGTGAGGGACTCCCGAAGTGCAACTACTGCCCGGATTTCCATTGGCACCGAGACTGTTCTCAGCGGCCACAGCGCACGGCAGGATACACGCCGGGAAACGAGCGAGCAGCGGGAGTCAACACACGCACTCCCGCTTCGAACCAGTTAGCCCCATAATCACAATCGAGACCGCAGACGCATCCGGCCTACTGACCGCCTTTCTTGAGATACGAGTCGGAGAAGAACGGGTGAGTGCCCTTATCGACTCGGGTGCTTCCGAAAATTTTATCTCTGCGAGCGTGATACCCCGAGGAACCATCATTACCCCATCACTGCACAAGAGGGCGAAGCTCGCAATGTCAGGGGCTGAGATGACCATGAACGGTGCTTGCACCATAGTTGTAGAAATTGGTGGGACGGCAACCCCCACTTCTTTTCTTGTCGCTGAACACCTTCGTCACGGTGCCATCTTAGGACGACGATGGCTCAAAAAAAACAATGTGATCCACGATCATGCTTTAGATTGCTTGCACATAGGAACGAATCACAGGAGACGTGTTTTCCTCGGTCGCCCACCCCACAACCCGTCACAACACATGCAGCAGCACATCTGGGAACGAGTCAATCACAGTTTCCCGGAGGAGTATGTCGAACGCTTCAAAGACATCATCAAACAACATGAGAAAGTCTTCGATGACACGGGCCCACTGGCCAGGACCCCTTTCATCACTCACAACATCATCATCAAAGAAGACAAACCCATCAAGCAACGTCCATACCGATACTCCGCCGAGAAGAAACGCGCGATCAACGATCTTGTGAAACAGATGCTAGCAGATGGTGTCATCGAGGCTGCATCATCACCATACAGCTCGCCGATCGTACTCGTAGACAAGAAAGATGGGACCTTTCGTTTCTGTGTGGATTTCAGAAGGGTGAATGACCAGACAGAAGATGCTGCACAGCCTAACCCAGTTATTCACGAAGTGCTCAAAGAGATCGGTAACGCCAAAGTCTTTTCGACGATAGACTCGCGTAAATGCTACTGGCAAATTCCTCTCGAGAAAGGGTCCAAAAAGTACACGGCGTTTTGTACCCCTGATGGGGGCCAGTACGTGTTCAACGTGGCTGCCTTCGGACTCAAGAATTCTGGCAGAACATGCAATCAGCTGATTGGTAAGGAAGTCCTCCTCGGACTTATCGGCGCCTGCTGTTGAAACTTTTAGGATGACATTATTGTTTACTCCCAAAATTGGGAAGAGCATCTGGTGCATCTGGCAAGGGCCTTGGAGCGCTTGCAGATTTACCAATTGGCCTGCGCCATCGACAAGTGCCGATTCGGGAAGCAGCATCTGGATTTCCTCGGTCACGTAATCACAGCTAGCCACAACGTAGCCAAGCCGGAACACGTTCGCGCTGTTTTGGAGCACTCAACACCTCGCAATCGTAAGGAACTCCAGAAATTCTTGGGTGTATGTGGATGGCTCCGAGAGTACATTCCCAACTCTGCCGCTATCGCAGCACCGATGACCGCCCTATTGAAGCAAGGAAAGGTCTGGCGCTGGACCGCCGAAGCCCAAAGGGCGATGGAACAACTGCGTGCTGAGTTCCGGAAGCCATTGAAGTTGCACCGATCGACTGTGTGGTGATTACAGCCATAAAATTATAATGGGAGATCTGAATGCAGACATGTTGGACGCTGCTCACCCTGACACCAAAACTCTGACTGCACTGACAGAAGAACTTGCCTTGCAGATAGTGCAGCATGGCCCGACTAACCAACACACCCCAAATGTATCGCACACATGGATTGATCATATTTACGTAGATGACAATGACATCATTACTGACTTTCAAAATAGACTCCTGCCCAGTTTATGCAGGCACTCGGTCATAGACGTCACCATCAACGTCTTTACTCCCACTCCGCCAAAAAATACCTTCACTTATAGGGATTTTCGTAACATCAGTCCGGAGATGCTGAATGACCGTCTGCTTCGCTGCGACTGGACAGCTCTTGAAAATGATGAAATTAGTTTGGAAAACGCAATTCACTGCTTAAATGAGAACTTGAAGACAGTTATAGAT
The DNA here is from genome assembly GCA_029851415.1 of Eretmocerus hayati. Classification (NCBI taxonomy): domain Eukaryota; kingdom Metazoa; phylum Arthropoda; class Insecta; order Hymenoptera; family Aphelinidae; genus Eretmocerus; species Eretmocerus hayati. The sequence continues at coordinate 76,054,145 of CM056744.1, read as the reverse complement.
GAATTAGCGTCGGAAAAAACTATCAACCCGCGAAAAAATGATGCTCCTTGGATTGGTCCTGAGTTGAAGGTACTCATAAATGAGCGAGATGCGACGCGCAGGCGCTGGGAGCGGAATCAACGCAACCAGCGAAAGTGGCCTGAGCTTCAAAGTGAGTACTTCCGGCTAAGGGAAGAGGTCGACCTGCGCATGGAACAAGAGCGTAACTCCTTCCTTCAAAACCAACTCTCAGACGCTCTTGATCAACATAAGAACATTTGGAAGAAAATGCGCAACCTCGGCCTCCTGCCTGAAAGCAAAGAGGAGGAACTTCATGGTTTCACACCGGATGAGTTGAACGCTCACTTTGTGGGAGTTTCCGTTTCGCCCCACGGAAATATAGACGAAGCAATGGACGATATAAATTCCGCCTCAGAGGAGGGTTTTGAGTTCAAGCCCACAAATTACAGTGATGTAGTCCTTGCTATTAAACATTTCTCTTCACAGGCTCGTGGGGCGGACGGGATACGCCAAAGCGTGATCGCGAAGGCTCTTCCGGCTATTGGTGATCTTATTGTACATATTTTTAACTCCTCTTTTGCTCATAGTGCGTTTCCTGAGGCTTGGAAGCAGGCACAGCTTATTGCATTAAGAAAAACCACCGCTCCAGCAACGGTCTCGGACTTCCGTCCTATAGCGCTGCTTTGCTTTCTTGCCAAACTTTTAGAAAAAATCGCACACGACCAAATCACGGAGTTTTTGAAGTCTGAAAAATTATTAGATCGCTTCCAGACTGGTTTCAGACAACATCATAGCACCCAGACAGCTTTACTAAAGTTGACCGATGACATCCGAGTAGGTATTGACAAGAAAAAGATCACCTTGCTCCTACTTTTTGACTTCAGTAAAGCCTTTGACACAATATCACCATCAAAGCTGTTGAGGAAACTTCGAAATCTAGGCTTCTCGAGATCGGCACTCCTGTGGATAAAATCATACTTACAAGGCCGCACCCAAAAAGTTACTTCAGAATCTGGTAGTTCTGATTGGCTCAAAACCAATCTGGGTGTTCCACAGGGTTTCGTTCTTGGGCCTTTACTTTTCAGTTTATATGTCAATGATTTACCTGGTTTGCTTGAGGGGAAGTCAGTACATCATCTTTTTCATGCGGATGACCTACAAATTTATCTCCAAGTCGAGAAATCTAAGATCAGACAGGGCATTGCTCAGCTGGGAGGAATAGGACGACTTGTTGCTGAGTGGGCCAGAAGTTCCGGCCTGTGTCTCAACGCTGGCAAGACCAAGGCAATCTACTTCAGTTCTGAGAGGAATATCAAAGATCTGAAGAGAATGGACTTGTCAGGGGTTGAGATACAGGAAGGAAAGCTCATCCCGTTCAGTGATACGGTCGTGAGCCTTGGTGTTACACTTGACAGTGAACTGACGTGGAAACCGCACATCGACCAAGTAACTAAGAAAGTCAACAGAGCCCTATATGGATTGCGGTTTTTTAGGGCATGTATGACCGGACCTCTCCGAGTTCGCCTGGTTGAGTCCCTGGTTCAACCGCATATAGACTGTTGCACGGTCGTGTACCTCGACGCCACGGACGAACAGCGGCAACGGATACAACGACTAAGCAATTCATGTGTGAGGTATATTTTTGATCTTAGGAGAGACGAGCACATCACCCCGTTTAGGGAGCGTTTGGGTTGGTTACGTACTGATTCGGGGAGAATGTACTTCGCAGCTCTGTTAATGCACAAGATCATGCATTTAGGAGAGCTTGGCTACCTAGCTGCGATGTTCACCAGGTACCAATCTGAACGCCCCGCACGCGGTGATGCAGAAGAGCGGGTACTCAAAGTTCCTAATATGAGACTTGAATATGGAAGAAGATCTTTCCAGGTTCAATGTGCTCATTTGTGGAACTTTGTCCCTCCGGGCATTCGGCAGCTGGGGAAAATGTCATTATTTAAAGAGGCTATGAAGGATTTTTTGCTCACACAGTCTCCCCAGAGGATTGATGTGGAGAAGAAGCATTACCTCAATCTCTAAACTTTGAAAGGCTTAGGCTGACTTTTTGCTTGATTCGTTCATCTAGAATATAATTATAAGTATACGTGTGACCTTTCGTCAATCGACTGAACTTTTCTGTAATATGACTGTGAGCCCTGCCATTTTATTTGTATTCTTATATTATTCTATGAAGTTTGTGAATCTTCTGAGTGCTACCCGACTAGTCACAAATTGTGATATACTTAAGATTTGTCCTTGACCAAATGACTTCATCATTTTTATTAATGCGCACTATTGATCTGTGATATATATTACCATATGTAACTGATCATTTTTCTTTTTGTCTTCGGACGAATAAACGGGCATCAATCAATCTCTCTCTCTCCCTCGGCCTGTGTCTCAACGCTGGCAAGACCGAGGCAATCTACTCCAGTTCGGAGAAAAATATCAAAGATCTGAAGAGAATGGACTTGCCGGGGGTTGAGATACAGGAAGGAAAGCTCATCCTGTTCAGTGATACGGTCGTGAGTCTCGGTGTTACACTTTACAGTGAATTGACATGGAAACCGCACATTGACCAAGTAACTAAGAAAGTCAACAGAGCCCTATACGGTCTGCGGTTTTCTAAGGCATGTATCACTAGACCTCTCCGAATTCGCCTAGTCGAGTTATTGGTTCAACCGCACCTAGATTATTGCGCGGTCGTGTACCTCGACGCCACGGACGAACAGCGGCAACGGGTACAGAGACTAAGCAATTCATGCGTGAGATATATTTTTGATCTCAGGAGAGACGAGCACATCGCCCCGTTTAGGGAGCGCTTGGGTTCGTTACGTACTGATTCGCGGAGAATGTACTTCGCAGCTCTCTTGATGCATAAGATCATGCGCTTAGGAGAACCTGGCTACCTAGCTGCGATGTTTACCAGGTACCAATCCGAACGCCCCGCACGGGGTGATCTAGAAGAGCGGGTACTCGAAGTTCCCAACATGAGACTTGAATATGGAAGAAGATCTTTCCAGGTCCAATGTGCTCATTTGTGGAACTTCCTCCCTCCCGGCTTTCGGCAGCTTGGGGAGATATCATTATTCAAAGAGTCCTTAAAGGACTTCCTGTCAACACTATCCTCCCAGAGGATTGATGTGGAGAAAAAACACTATTTTAATTTGTAAACTGTGATAGGCATGAGCCCGTTTCAATTGATGTCTCCTACTTCAGCTGAGTTATGCGTGGCTTTTTCGCTCCCAAACTGAGATTCCTGTGATATGACTTAACCAAAACGACAAATTTTCATAAATTTAATGTATTTATTATGTATAAGTGTCATATGTTTCATACGCTACTGTATTTTTGTATTTTTGCCCTTAGGCGAATAAAGGTTATCATTCATTCATTCATTCTCTCTCTCTCATCGTACGATCGAAAGCCCTATCGTTCGCGCGTGCTTCATTCTGACCACGCCCATTTCTTTAGCTATCATATTTTGGGAGCCATACGATCGCGCGCTATATTTCTCACCATCATTGCATGCATATCACATTCCATACTTATCGCCAAGGCATCATGTACTCACCACATGTATTATTTCCTTCGCTTTTTGCAGAGATGCAGTGTCTTAACACGTTTGCTGCGACGCCGGTTTTCCTTAATTTCATTTTGGTCATGAACTGGACCCCCGCTTTTCGGTAAAATCGTCCATATGAAGCTAGAGTCTTTCTTGGCTCATATGTTACGTCCTTAGCAAAGGAAACCGTGATGATAGATTTTTCTGCGGTGATCTTTCGATCAAGTCTGAGTCGGCAAAGATTGAAAGATGGAAAATCGCGGGTCCCACCGGTGGGACCCGTCGCAGCGAACGTGTTAACGAGTCTTCAAATCCGTTCTTTTTAAAACCGCACAAGAATGTATCGTTTATAAAATGTTGAAACGTATCAAACCAAACTTAAGAGTTGCGAATGTCTTTTGATGAGAATCCGCCTCCTTATACTTTTTTTCAAAATCACTCAATTTTTGCTTGAGACTCAATAAAGCATCAATGTCGCTTTTCTTCAAACCATAGGACTTCGCGCACCTCACGGTTTCTCTAAATCCAGACGAGTGCACTATACTTCCCGAACTCTCTTCGACGAAATCATGTGAATCATCGTTATAGATGCCTTTTCACCGGATAAGTGGAAACGCCAGAAGCTGGTCCTGATACCTAAAGGTCAAGGAGGTCAACTCCCTCTCAGCATGCTCGACAATATCGGGAAAATGTACGAGAGGATGGTGCTCAACAGGGTGGAAAAAGCCTACGAAGAGAGTGGCGGGCTATCACCAATGCAGTTTGGGTTCCGGAAGGGACGAAACACTGTGCACGCGATCGAGGAGGTCCAAGAACGGGTTCAAGCGTCGGTAGGGAACCGATACCAAGGAAGAGGAGGATTCTGTGCCATTATTGCGTTGGACATGAAGAACGCGTTCAACTGCGCGAGCTGGGAGCGAGTCTATCAATCCCAAGCAGGTAAAGTGCCGCCCTATCTACTAGCCATCACGAGTGACTATCTGCGGAACAGGACACTCGTGTACGACACCGACGAGGGACAAGAGATCCGGGAATTGTCCGCCGGAATTGGACAGGGATCGGTTTCCGGGACGTTCAACTGGAACACCCAGTACGACAGTTTACTGTCTATTGAACTGCCCGAAGGAGTGATAATAGTGGCTTTCGCGGACGACGGGGGCTCATCGTCTGGTCCGACAACGAGGAACTCTTGGGTAGACGCGCAAACGAGGCGCTGGCCCGAGTCTACGAGTGGATAATCAGCAGGCTCCTAGAGCTTGCTGTCAAAAAGTGCGAAGCAATCGTTGTCACAAGACGCAGGAAGTTTGACTTGCCCCACTTTTACGTCAACGGGCAAGAGATCCCACGCAAGACGGAGCTGAAATACCTCGGCGTATGGCTTGACGACGAGTGGTCATTCAAGAAGCACATCCAGGAGGCCGCCCAGAAAGCGAGCAGGGTTGGTGCGGCGCTTCAGCGGCTGATGCCGAATATCGGGGGACCCAAGAGAAAGAAGCGCGCACTTCTCAACACCGTCACCACCTCCATCATGATGTACGGTGCACCCGTGTGGGGGAAGAGAGTAGAGAAGACCATCATCGAGAAGATAATGGGGCTTATCCACCGGAGAGCGGCCCTGAGGAGTATCCGTGCCTACCGCACCGTGTCAGGAGATGCGGCTTACGTATTGGTAAGTACTCCGCCCATCCACTTGCTCGCGGCGGAGCGAGTGAGGATCTGGGACCGCCAGAAAGTGATCAGAGCCGAACGAGTACTCACTCCAACGATGAAGGAGATCATCCGCGACAACGAGAAGGAAACCACCCTTGAGCATTGGCAAACTGAGTGGGATTTGTCATTTGCAAATGGCAGATGGACGCACCGGCTGATCCGTGACGTAGCCAAATGGACGAAACGCACCCACGGAGAGATAGATTACTGGACGACGCAAGCAGTGACCACGGTTGCTTCGGTGCCTATCTGACCCGGTTCAAGAAGAGGACATCCCCAGCATGTCAGTCATGCGGGGACAACTGGGATGACGCTGAACACGCCCTGGTCACGTGCAACAACACACAAAGAGAGCGCGCCGAGTTGGATGGATGGCTGGGTGCTCAACTGACACCTGAGAACCTCGTCCCATACTTACTTCGCAACCAGGAGACATGGGATAGAGTTACCGGATACATCAAGCTGGTGATGACCCGTAAGGAGGAGAAAGAGAGGGAGGTGAGGCGCCTCGATGCCGGTGAATTACAGTAAACCTGCCGATTCAAACAGAAGAGGTCCAAATGGTTCCAGGAGGAATATGATGGACTGAAGAGGGAAGGACAAGAGAGAAGATCGAAGAAAGAAGAAAGAAGAATGAAGAATGAAGAGATGGAAGAAGATCGAAGAAAGGGAAACAACACCTGCGAGTCGTGAGAAGATAGACGCTCGATCCTGAGCGCGAGACGCCGCCGGCCCTGAAGCAATGCTCACGCGGTGCTGGGGCCGGATTGGGAAGTTGGTGGATCTCTCCCTTGTCCAATGGCCGGCGCCAACGGAGAAGGAAGAGAGGGTTTACCCGGTTCGGATGGCCGTATCGATGCGGATTCCAGCCCGGGACTGTTGGGGAGGTGCTGGCCAGCCGTGTTTGGCTGACCCGTGCCTCTCCTTCGTACGTCGCAGCGTATTTACCCTACAACCACCTTAAAAAAAAAAAAAAAAAAAAAAGAGAGAGAGAGAGATAGCCTGTTGATATTACTCTGGAGTTCCTGTGAATCCATTGTCTCGTTCATTCAAGAGGGAATCATAGCCATTTATAGTCTACATAATTTTGCTCAGTCTCTACACATAGAGAGAAAGAGAGATAGTCCGTTGAACTATGAAATTCCTTTGAATTCATTGTCTCACTCATTCAGTATAGCCTACATGATTTATTGCTTAATCTTTACACTAGAGAGACATTGTCAGTATGGCTATGAGATTTGTATTCATCGTCTCACTCATTCAGTAAAGGAATTATCCAGCTATAGGCTACATAATGTTTGATTTACTTACTGACAGCGCGCAGAGAGATATGCAGAGATTCGCTCTCTATGAATCATCCGTCTGGGAGGTCACTCGAGGTCATGTTTTGATGGCCCATAGTGACCCGTTAACTACTCCCGTATCGAGAGTATTTGCCGCAAAACAGTCATAAATTCAATCTAGGCATAGTAAATCTCTCGATAATACGTGAATGAGATATCTCAATCCGGTCGGAAGAGTCATGGTCCATTCCAATTACTAATCGGCAGGTGACTCTTGTCGCGTTTTCGAACGCGCCGTTGGCATTCAGTTGTCTTTCCGAGGATATCTCTCTAATCGGACCTTTTCAAGCGAGCTTGGCATCAAAATACCATGAAAAAATCATTGAAATCTGAAAGTCTATACTTGAATCTCCGGTTCGGTGATCCCTTGTCATATTTACTTGCATCGACTGCATCGAATCTTAGTCTGAACCCGTAATTCTTGATGGCAATGTTTTGTGCTGTCAGTTGGTTCCCACAGCTGCGACATTTTCTGATTAGTCGTATCTGGGGAAACTGCAGGAGAACCGTCATTGTGTTGATCTTATTTTGGACATATGTCTAATTGTAGATACGTTGGCACTATTCCGAGCAACAGACACGGTGCTGATCCCGTCTCCGAACGCACCTGCGGAGATGAGTTTCCATTCCGAGAGTATCTAACCAATCAGGATTTTCGAAGCGAGTTTGGCATCAAGATATCATGCGACAATCGTTTGAATCGGGAAGTTGAACTTTGAATCTCCGACTCAGTGTCCACTGGTCATAGTTTCTCGGTTCGGATACGCCGAACCCTAGTCTGAGCTCGTGAATTTTTGATAGCAATGTTTAGTGCCATTTTGTGGTTCCCACAGCTGCAACATTCCCCGATTGGCCTCATCTGGGAAATTTGCCGCACAGCCATTATTGTGTTGATCTAATCCTGACAATCTTCCGGATAGTACATAAATTTAAACTAATCAAGGCACGGAACCCGGGCTCGTCTCGTTTTCGAACGCACCGGAGACTTTGCTTCCCTTCGGCTGGCCTGTCAAGTGGTGTTCCCGCGAGTATCTCGACACCAAAGATGTGGACAACTGCTCGGATTGGAAAATTTACTTCCAATTCTCGTGTTGAATGCAGTCAGGCCGAACATTGTCTTTTTCCTCGATTGATCTCGTCTATTTTCGAGGATTGATGTAGCTAGGCTGTTGCTGAAAATTGCGATGCTACTCTGGAAACCCGTATCTGAGGTATTTGCCGCAAAACAGTCATACATAATCTAGGCATGGTCAATTCTTGAGTTATTCGTAAATGAGATGCCATGCAGCAATCATTTGAATCTGTAAGTCAACTCTTGAATCTCCGGTTTAATATCCTCTGGTCATAGATTCTGGCTCCGGCTACATCGAGCCCTAGTCTGAAATCGTATTTTTCGGTAGCAATATTCGTTGCTGTGAATCGGTTTTCCTAGCTCCATCATTCCCCGATAAGCTATATGTGGAGTATTTGCCGCACAACAGTCATTATTATAATCTAGGGATGATGGAATTTGAAATTGTCGTTACGATTGCACTTCTCGAGAAACAGGACAAGAGCTCATCTCGTTTCCGAACGCACTGGCGACTTTCGTCTCGTTTTCGAACGCATCGTGGAGTCTACCTTTTTTCAGGGGTCCTTCCCAACTGTGCTTTCGAGAGCAAATTTCACATCAGAAATCCTTGGTCTTGAATCGGCTAATCGATCCTTGAATTCGTTGTTTTGTGAACTCAGGTCATAGATTCTCCCTTCGATTTCATCGTATTATAGCCAGAACTCGAAAATTTTCACAGCAAAGACGGAGCACAAGCCTATTAATAGCAACACTCTCTAGTCAACCAAGTCTTGAGTATCTGACGTAAAACAATCGTTATTTTTATATGGACATGATGGAATTCCAAATTCTCGATACGATTGCACTATTCGAGAGTAACGGGATCGCAGCTCATCTCGTTTATGAACGCACCGGGAGAGTCTGCCAATGGATAATGATTAGGGTCACGAAGGGATACATACGCTTCACAGCGTATGCGACATATAATGACCTATCACTTTGACTATGAACAATCTACATCACTGACAGGCATCCATACCACACTCGTCTGAATCTTCCATCGCTCCACTATAAATTAGTTTCATTCCGCCTCGAGTTCATTCACGGGAAAGCGTTCAGGTTTTCCCTACTTTCTCAGAATCCTTGGGGTGGAATTGCCCATCGAAAGAGCTACTGGAACCTTCATTCGAGCCGTTTTGGGGTGGGTTTCTATCTCAATGTTCTGAAATCTCGGTCCAAGCGCTGTACTGAAGACATGTTTCAGTCCAAGCTGGGATGGAAAAGCGTGTTATTGCTAACCTTTCGCATCGATGCCATTGGATATCAGAGATTTTCATGAACTGATCCCAATTAGAGGCCTCTAAAACTTTACCATCGCAACGAAAAATGATACCTTGGCAGGAAAATATTATTTGACCTAAACATAAGGTGATTTAAAACTTTTCTTCGTCAGTATTTCACACTGTTGCTTGAAGTCACGTAAACACATGTTTCTCGAGAATTTCTTCTTCTGAAGTCTGTATAACTACAAATTTTAGTTGAAAATTCAATCGCATTAATTTCACAACGAGAAATTCCATGAATTAGGAATTGTTCCTCTGAAAATTCACGCCAAGTTTATTGTTAATTTTTTATGATTGTTCCAGTCCTATTTGGGCTGAAATTCCCAGTCTAACTCGATGGGCTATTTCCAGTAACTCTCCCGGTGGGAATTTCAGCCCCTCAAGATTGAAATCCACTCCAAGGAATTCAGAGTTTATAATTCCGTGATTTTGGCTTGCGCGTGCGAAAGTTTGATATCATCCAAAGTTGATGTTGATGATTCTTAGTATAACTACTATGGATACCAAAGATATCGAAGAGGAGCAGCATTCACTTCTCCTTCCTTCTTTGGTGGCTTAATACAAAGAGCAAATAAGGAGATCGAACGAAAAATTCCGAAACTTTGCAGAGCTCATAGAGACCCAAAACAAAGAAGGGACGATGAAGAAATATCGTTGTAAGTACGAGTATATCAATTACTCAATATTGTCGAGTCTATCGCTTGAAGATACGACATGCATGGACGGCTTATGTTGCGTCTGACGAACATAAGTGAATGAGTTATGTATCAATCATATTTGAATAGTTCCAAGTTCTCATTATGGAAAGTATCTTTGAAACGGAGGCAACAAAATTCCATTTGTACGACCGACATTGGTTTTGAGTCAGAAGTTTTCGAGTTTGAGCACCGACAACATATACTTCATACGCTCCGTGGGGATGTGCGATCTTGGAAACAATTTTGAAAAGACGTACAGTACCGTGCAAACATTCTTGAACGGCGGTATGAAATCCTCCCTTGCAAAAACGTCGCACACAGTCTTACGTAACACGAGGAAGACCACAATTATGATTACCCTGAAAACGTGCGATTTCGGAATGTTCTAAGGGGGGAAATTGTGGCTTTTGACATGTAGAATCCGAATCCTTTTTCCCCGAGGAGCCTCCTCTGCGCATACGCTGACGGCTAGCGAAAAACCGCGAAAATACTGAAAAAACAACAGTATTAAGGGTTTAAATCAGAGGGTGAGTGATTTACGCAAATTTTGATGGGAACTAAAGTTGTTGCATTTTGACACACAAATTTGATGGTATGACCAGTTTTTCCAAAAATGCATTTTTTGGAGGTTTTTGGACTGTTTTGGCGGTTTTTTGGCAGAATTTCGGAATTTTGACTGCGGCAATCGAAAGATCAGAAAATTTTACGTCGAAATAGGTGTTTTCAAAATTTTTTCTAAATCCACCCTGAGGCCTGTGCACCAGCCAGATGGAGCGAGAGCCAGAAAAACGAATGGGGGCGCTCAAAAAGCTCCCATAGGGCGAGAAAGGAGCGATTTACGCAAATTTTGATGGGAACCAAAGTTATTGCATTTAAACACACAAATTTGATGGTATAACCAGTTTTTCCAAAAACGCATTTTTCGGAGCTTTTGGGCTGTTTTGGCGATTTTTTGTCAGAATTTCGGAATTTTGACTGCGGCAATCGGAAGATCAGAAAATTTTACGTCGAAATGTATCCACACAGAATTCTTCAAAGACTCATTCCTATTGTCATGCAGAGGTTGGTTCCCTAGGGATGAACACCTGTCCCAGCGTGGAATTCTCTGACTAAGTAATGGAATACATCGAGAATATTAGTAATTCATTGGCTAGAGCGCTTGAGCAGTTCCTCGTGGAATAGGTGGGCGAATGAACTTAGTATTTCATGTTTATTCGCCCATCTATTCCGTCTTTCCCTCGTGATTTTGTATCAATTTGATACCTGAAAATATGATGATTTAATAGTCACTAGGATCACAAAATCTTTTCTTGCGTAGCTGCTGAGCGAATTTATGAAACTTTTGATTCGTCTCCTATAAAAAGAATGCCGTCTTTCCACCTCCAAAACTCTGCTATGTCTGAAACAAAACAATGTATTAACACGCGGTTGGGTGCATTTGGATGGTGAGGGAATATCCCATCAGAATATGCTCGAAGAGTAGTTTCTCATGCCAATGGTGTCATTTATATCGGATTGTTTGAGAATTACCTCTTGACTTTTCCTCAAGAACGCATTCTCAGAAGAATTCTCAATTATTATTCTAAGGTGGAATTGTATGATCTCCCGGAAGAAAGGTTCCTTCTGGGGCTTACATTTCCAGATGAGTTTTAAGCGATTTGCCGCAATTCGATCTCCTCACCAGCCAGAACGTGACAGTTTCATGGAGATCCGCGTCATTTGACTGGACTAGAGCCTCACACAATCGATAGATCGAAAAATTCCCTCGAGAATGACCACTCATAAAGTCCATCTAAATGCTCTCGAATCAAGATTCCAAGCTTCAAAATGCAATAAAAAATTTCAGCGCCTCAAATCTGAACAACCTAATACATATTCAAGGATCGGATCCAACTTCTCTACTCATCGTTTTTCTTGAAAGTGTCATAGCTTTTGTCTGAGTGTCTGAAAATTGAGCTCTACCAGTAGTAATTTCAAAGGAAATGTTACGGGCTACCCACTGCACGGGGTTTCAACGCCGAGGATCGACGCGCATACGCAGGAAAGAACCGTTTTATGATCGGTCAAAACGTCAAATTGTCAAAACTCGCTCCAAACTCATTTGGAAGTGCAAAAACCAGAATAGGACCTTTTTTCAAGATGAGCATCGAATCTCTCATAACCGAAATGTCTCCGGCATTTCTTCGCAAATGTGTTTTTAGGAAGAAAATTGGATGACGATTTTCACGAAATCCTCCATATATAAGAGTATTTACATGGAAAATAATTCTCCCGGACATATTTCAGTAGTATTCTCTCTTAACTAACAAATGCGCCCAATCGCGTAACGGTTTCTTGATTCAAGAGCTAGAACAGTTTTAGTGTGAGAAACTCAGCATATGTATAAAAAGAAAATAAAATATTTCACCAATTTGCTCACCAGCTACGTGGAAAAATTTCTGGTGCCCAAGCGTCCGTTCGTTCCCCATATTTTGAAGTGAGGAATCTGGAGGAAGTGACGAGAAAAAGATTTGGAACCCCATATAAATTCGATTATCCTTCGCGCATGGAAATCTCACTTCTGTCAATGGTCATAGCATAATTCATGAATAAAATCGAACTTGACTTGATAGAAGATATTTCGCCGTGGGAAGTTTTTTTCGAAAAACTTCATCCATCTTGGTGAGAATTCAACCATATCGGTTGAATTTCACCCCACATGAAAGAGCAATTTTTTCAATCAGCTGGTTGGATTTCCAAATTACTAATTTGATTCCCAAACACTGGTTATGTTGGGTAAAAATTCAAGCGCATCCAATTAGTATATTCCATGAGATTATCTAGTCACTATATTATGTTAAGCATAACAACAAACCATCGGATCCGATTTCGAGCGAGAATGTTTTGCAATTTCGCAGTCGTATCTGTGAAGTAAACAAAGAAAGAGGGAGAGAGAGAGAGAGAGAGGGAGATTCAAGAAGAGGACGACCCCAGCATGTCAGTCATGCGGGGACGAATGGGATGACGCCGAACATGCCCTGTTCAAGTGCAGCGACACCCGGAGAGATCGCGCCGAGCTGGATGAATGGCTGGGTGCTCAACTAACACCTGAGAATCTCGTCCCGTACTTGCTCCGCAACCAGGAGACATGGGATAGACTCACCGGATACATCAAGCTGGTGATGACCCGCAAAGAGGAGAAAGAGAGGGAAGTAAGGCGCCTCGAAGCAGGCGAATTACAGTGACTCTGCCGATTGAAACAGAAGAGGCCCAAATGATTCCAGGAGGAATCTGATGCACTGAAGAGGAAAGGAAGAAGAAAGAAGAGAGAAGAAAGAAGAAAGAGAGGGAACAATGAAGAATGAAGATAGAAGATGCCGACAAGTGGCCGAAGAGAGAAGATGGAGAAGAGGAACGCTCGCAATCGAGCGCGAGACATGCCGCTCATCCTGAAGTAATGCTCACGCGGTTCCGGGATGAGATGGTAGATGCAGGTGGATCTCCTTCTTGATTGCCCGATGCCCTAGGTATCGGACATCGAGGGGAGAGGGATATTACACGGCCTGTGTCCCGCCTGGTATGGCCTGCGTGGGCTATGCGTAGTCCGCGTAAGCTGAACCAGTCCGGTGTCTGGGGACGGATCCGAGGGATCCTGAGGCAGATTTTGCCCTCTAACCACCTTAAAAAAAAAAAAAGAGAGAGAGAGAGAGGGAGAGAGGGTGTGGGAGAGAGTGGGAGGAGAAGATGGAGAGAGGGGGAGAGAGTGTGTATATGTGCGCGCGTGTGAGAGAAATAAGTTTGGCGGGTGGAAATTCAAAATCATATGGCTCGCAAGCACTATGCAGCTTTTGTTTACCCCACTTACGATGAATTGGTAAGCTATATATGTAAACATAGAATACACGAGCTTCTACTCGGCCTTATGCAAGCTCGATTCCACCTGTATTTGTTCGTCAGACAGTGGATAACCTTTTAACACTCAACTTTGTGCTCGTTTCGTTTGCGTTCCCGTGTTCACAATGAAACTGTGTGAAATTAGTAGACGACAACTGTTTAATATTTTGAAAAAATATAAGTGTTCTGACTTGTATTTAGCTAAAAATGAATTATTGCACTTAATTTGTATCGAATCGCGAGTGCTGGTTACGGATCGAATTCAACAGCTCATCATCAACGCTTTGCGACAAAATTTTCTGAATAATGTGAAAAAATGCCTGGATGGACTTCCGAAAAACCAAAAGAATTGGACAGTACTCGAAAAAAAACACCAACAGTGGTTGGATGGGGTATTCAAAATCGAGATACAAGATCCTGGACCTGGCAATCATCCCAAAAAAGGTAAGTATACATTCCCATATCTAAAACCCACGCGCATATTGGAAACTTGCAAGGCACAGGTGTCATTGAATAAAGTTTCATGATTGAAAATTCAAATCTATCCTAACGAACCAGTTTCCATCCAGGGCAGGAATATTTTCCTGATCCCAAGTTATTCAATCCAATAGCAATCCTGGAATTGTTGAACCTTCAACACTGAAATGATGAATATTTGTAAAAATCAAAAAATCCCTGAAATATCTGAGCTGAAAATTTATTTTCAAAATTAGAGTAGTTTTGAAGATTCAGTCCATACATCTTGATTTTTTGAAACGACGAGCATGAGTTATCGAATATATAAATGAGATGCGTCCGGAGAATACGCGATTCATGATAGATTCATAAGAGTTTGCTCAACCCGTTTACTTTGTGACTGATTTTCGGCAGCCGATACAACTTTTTGATAGTCCAACCATCGAATACGGGTGTCAATCAAAAATAGCAATATTAGAGAGGCGATTTCTTTCTTATGTTCATTTTCTTTCTGGGAGACGGTCGAGTATTGAGACCTAATTCTCAAGGCAACATAGTTCGACATTACACAAGGAATGTTTTGATTTTTCGAAGATTCTCCAAACACTTTCATCAAACGTCATTGTCAATCATCAAAAACAGCCTTGTTCAGTATATTGGACACCAAAAGTCGAGGGATTAATAACAGTACTATTTGATCGGAGTTTTCGTGATTTCTTTGCTTCATGAGATCGATATCGCCTCGATCTTCTTGGAATTTCATGCTAGACTTGTTCCGAGTCGAAGTGGGATGGATGAGAAACATTTTTTCCATCATTACACGTTTCCACACTGCGATTGTTTTCACTAGTGAGGCCCACGATTCTTTAATTTTTACCGACTCATACTTGTCCAAAATATATTTCCAGTGATCATCTTTGATAGTTCGCTTTGCTAAGAACGTGAATAAAGAAGAATTTGTCTCCGTAGAGACATGATTTTCAAAATATAGAAGTTTACTTCTCAACTCAAGTGAGGATACAAAAAATTTACTCACACTTAATGGGATAATCCTATCCTATTTTGCCTCGATTACTAAAACGTCTCTACGATCCGAGTTACAAACCAGAATTTCGTACGAGTTTCACTCAAATTAGTGTGTTTGGAGTTAGGCATCATATTTCTGGTTCATGGCATAGGTCTTTCATTCTTAGAAGTCAAATTTTCGAGCATCATGCACTCGAACCGAAGCTAGCATAGGGTTGATATCGAAAAAAAAATCTGCTGAGGTCTAGATGGCTGAACTATAGCATCTTCTCGGCAAGCAGAAGATTCTCTCACATCGATCTCAGGCTCACGTGACATTTTTCTTCGTCCAATAATCAAATAATCTCCCTCGATTCATAACATCTGTTCCAATGAAAAACACACCTACTATCGAAATTAAGATATGAATAAGTTTCTACCGAATCAAGAAGTTTTGAGGAATTACATTCATTGATCATGACTGTGTAATAGAACTTGACGTCATCATGGTTCGCAGATCTCTTCGAATTTGAATGTTAAATTTGAATGAATTCTAAATTTGAAAGTTGAAGTGGATAAGAACATCTCGTGGACCGCATGACACCTAGTATCGAATAGCTTCAGTCAACAAAGAATCATTTCACTTCGTTCTTGGAAGCTTGGAACAATTCTCCCTGTTGGAATAGCGAGATCTGACATCCATCGGAGCTTGTAGAACTATACTTCGGGGATTCTGAACGAGGAATTCCGAACATTCCTGAAGACACTATGAATCATCGTCATATTCATTACCATTCGATACCATCAAAATTTGAGCAATCAGGATGAGACATGTGAGGTTTTATGAAAATCCTTATCTGTAATCCCACATAGATAACCCTCAAAATCAAATATAGGTTTCTCGAGGCAAATTGAGGGGTGGCAAATCTTTTCGATTCTGATTGAATTCCACTTGAAGCTCAACAAAATTTTTCAATGCATTAGTGATATTAATATCATCAATGCAATTACCCTTCACGAATCAAATTTTATTTGGCGCTCAGAAGGTCTCTGATCTGTTGAAGTACCAAAATATTCCCAAATACACTACTTTTTGATCCTGAATCCCTTTTCAAGAAATTTTTTCATAACTCCCATGACTTCCTGTGGGCATTCCAACGGATCTCAAATTTTACTCCCTTATCGAAACTTTCTCAGAGCTATTCTCGGAGTGTGTGTAGAATCCTATGCAGAATCCTGTTGGAGTCTTATTGGAATTGTATCATTACCTGGGAGTTCCTACATTCTTAGCTGAGGATTTCGGACTTGTTATTTGACGTTTGCATCGAATATCTATTTGGAATATTTATTAAAAATTAATAGCTCCAACTCTAGCTATTCCATGCTATTGAGATTGCGCCTGTTTAAGAATTCATTCTTTCAAATGTAGCTCTCAAATTAGACAGAAAATGTCAGTTAAGTTCCTACCCAAATTTAGGATATTTAATACTCATACAGAAAATTTTCGCCCTCAAACGGTGACTAGTTTCATCAGTTCCCCAGTGTCGAGCCTTGAACAACAGTGGAAAATTGACTCTTCTCTCTGAACTTGGCTCAGAAGAAAAATTCCATCTTACGAAAATGTGCACAAATATACCACCAATATATGAATTGACTGTTGTATCATCAACCTATCACAATTGGACTTCGAGAAATTGGAAGATATCCAAGTGAGAATCCGTCTTGCTATGGGATCCTCTGTTATAACACATACACAGCCATAAAAGAGTAAAATAATCACGTAATACGTGTTCCTCTGAATACAGCCATACAGGCAGTTGGACTACCTGTTACTCCAATGGAGTCAGCATCACGAACTACACTCAGAAGAAGACACGATGAGCTCGCTGTTAAAATGAAACTGGTCAAGACTGCGCAAAAGCTGATCATTGATGAATTTAATGTTCCTGCTGTTGATCCTCTGGTGGACCCGACAGAACCTAGTCAAGAGTCATCTCCACTTCAGCGAACTGGAAAAGTAGATGTTCCTCAATTTTCTCCATCTCAGGCACTCGCTGTACTTGTCAATGCAAACCTGACGAAAAGTGCGTACGACACCATGGCCTCCGCTGCGCGATCTATAGGGAATAACCTATTCCCTTGTTACTCACTGGTAAATTCATATAGTTGTGGTATAACTCTGGAAATGAATATCGAGTCATGACTGTGCTTGTAGAAATTGTATCAGGCTTAATAGTGGATTGTCTCTTATTGCCCCAGGAATCGATTGAATTATCGGCAATTCTTGTCACGTCAGACACGATTCCTCATTCACGAAATGTTCACTACCAATTAGTCACATCTTGGTATGGAGAGATCTTAAGACAACTCGAGGGATACTCCTAGCGACCTGATTGCCATATCTCAACCCTGTGATAGAGAATAATTTCCTCCAATGCATAGCTAGGCTACCTTGCTGGATGCCTTGTTTTGGGTCAGAACTGTACAATAAGGTGCCGAACACTGGAAAATGACATCTCATGGTGGAGCAAGCGCTCTGAAGATTTTTTGAAACTGAAGAGAAAAGTGCGGTTGGTCTTTGAAAGTGATCAAGGAAGGCGTAGATCATTCCTGTCATCTAAATCGTTATGCTAACCATGTGTTTTCACCCGTAGAAACAAAAAACGAGATTTGTTAGAGCCATCAAAGCAAGTGGCCCTTGTCAATCGCAAGATATTGACCGTAACAAAGAAACGACACCTTTCCGGGGAACACTAAATTCCTTTCGAATTTATGAATAGGTGAGAACATCATCCTAATAGGACTAAACTCTTACCGCGCTAGCAATTTTTGTGTGTCTTGACCTCCTGAACACGATCGTGTTAGTTTATGGAGCTCGAATGCGCAAGATTCAAGTATTGAGCAGGCCATCGCTGCCGATTCTTGTCCTATCTCATGTATGGGATTCCCAATCTTGATACACGGGTTCTGGCACATCTGTCATCATGTGCTCGCAACGCAAATTGGACTCATCGGAGCTCCTTGAAACCAACAAGGTTGTGTTCAAGAGTTGAATTAAATGAAAAATCCTGGTACGATAAGAGTTTATCACCATCAGGATGATGTTCTCATCCATTCATTAATTCTAACGGAATATGGTGTTTTTCGGAAAAGTGTCGTTCTTTTGCTATGGTCGATATCTTACGATTGACAAGAACCCCTGACTTCTGAGGCTGTAGCAAATTCCTTTTACGGTTCCTAGGGGTGAAAATACATGGTTAACATGACGATTAGGATGACGAGAACGTTCTGCGCCTTACTTGATCAGTTTCAAAAACAAAGCCAGAGACGCTCTTCATTTTTAAGAAATCTTCAGAGCGCTTGCTCTATCACGAGATCTCGTTTCTTAACGTCCAACAATAGAAATTTTAATATTTACACACAAAATGGCAGAGATTGTGACCTCAAGCGTAACGATTTGGAAAAATTTTTATGATTTGGATCACCTTACTGCAGAAGTTCAGGCTCTGCATCAGGAACGAGACTAATACATCTCTGTCACTAAGAAGATCATTCTTGATAGTATTTGGAAGAGACACATCTTCTGAGTGGCCTTACAGTTAGAGTAATTTTGATAACTATCAATTGTTCTTGAAAATTTGTTGCTTCAATAATCCATTTACGTATGCTTGGATGATGGAATATATGAATAGTGTTTATAAATAGGTGCTGGCAGCCAAAAAAGAGTGCTATCCCAAGGATATTGTGATCACGGAGTCAAAGTGTTCCACGAGACTACAAAATGTGCTCGATCGCACTATGAGAAGAACTTTCATGATTTTTGTAATCAGAATCGGACCAGGGGGGAGACGTTTGGTTGTTTATGTTGTGTTTAAATGGGGTTTTGATGGCACCACAGTTGAAGATTTCAAAATATGGTCTGATGATCCAGATGTGAAATCTGGATCAATATTCATCGTCTC
Organism: Eretmocerus hayati; assembly: GCA_029851415.1. Taxonomy (NCBI): domain Eukaryota; kingdom Metazoa; phylum Arthropoda; class Insecta; order Hymenoptera; family Aphelinidae; genus Eretmocerus; species Eretmocerus hayati. The sequence goes on along the minus strand of CM056744.1, from coordinate 76,035,142 downwards.
GGCAGTATTGATACAGATCTACAATAAAAAAACCAACGAAATCTACTGGCGAAACACCGAACCTAATTCAACCAGGCACTGTCGACCTGTACAGTTATTTTTCAAGAAGGAGACCATCGATCTCATAAAACAGGTCAATGATGACATGGAAGAACAAATATCGAAGTTGGTAGATCTTCCCCTTGAAAATTGTATCATCAAATATGAAATGATGGAAACAATGATGGATGGAGAGGTAAATCGACTAACCTCAACCAGTTACACCCTCGACCCTTCATGGAGAATTGTTCATACGAATACAACTTTGCATGCAAAAAATTCGTGAATGATAAAAGTTTCTCATCAGTGTTTGCTTCCTGGTATTCACAATATCTCTGGAAAGACGCATTCTACTCTGACATAGATTCCCTGGCGAGATTCTTCACATATATCCACTGGACCAATAGGTACATGTCTTAAATATTTGGGAGATTGTATGACATACCTGAAAGTCCATGAAGTCTTCTTGTTGTAGACGTAAAAAATCGAGACTATCAGACAGAGTATTTGTGATAGCTGCTCACGAATAATTATTCGATAATGGTATCAAACGGGGAATGATACCATAGTAGTCTACTGATACTTTCACCAAAAAATATTCATATATTATGTTCATTTCGTAGGTAAAAAATGCACTCACGGACACCTCGAGCCTAGCTTGCTTCCTTTGTGGAGAGAAAATCTCCAAATTATAGGATCTATCCCTCTTTGAATACGAAATTCCAATCGAACGACTCGAATTTGGAATTTCTATTCTACATGCGAAGATCAGGATGATGACTATGGTCTTTAAAATATCTTGCCATCTCGGATGTGAAATGTACAGGGAGGTGAGTTATGGATCTTGCCAACTCTCGGGGGGTGGTAATCCCATCAATTTTCTCCACGATTTTGAATTCGGTAAATATATTCAAAACTATTTCTGGGCCGGTCGACGAATAAGAAATCGAAAGGGAAGAAGGGAGGAAACAAATCGAAAGCAGAACGTGGCAGCACCGAGTCGATCAGTACGAGTATAAAGGAGCGGAAAGCTCTTCTTCATGAGAAACTCTTTCCAGTGCTTGGAGTGAAAATAGATTCCTTAAAAAATGGCTATGGGAACACCAGTGATGGCAATACTGCTAGGAAGTTCTTTGAAAAACACAATGAGATTGCCAGAATTACCGGTGAGTCTCAACACATATATTGAGAGTTCAATGGGCATCCTTGATCTTCACGTTATCCAATGACATTACATATGATTGAGTTTTCAATTTAGCTTTGAATCTAATGTTAGTGATTCACCCTTGTTCTTGAACTCCACTTCAAAGTAGTATTTTCCACGTTGTATCACAGTCCGGAGAAGCAAATCCGGATCATAAAGCTGATTGACTATAAGAATATTTCACATGTTCGTGACCGATTTTGCTTCTATGAATTGATTGTCTAGTCTCACATGTATCCTTGAATGAACACGAAGGCAAGCCCTATTACATTCCTATATCATTCATTTGTCTGCAATGAGATCATCATCACTCCTGATCTAGACTTGATGAGGAATATTCCATCGAAATGATATATACAGATGATTCTTAGAGAGTTGGAAACGTTAGACGACAAAGAATAAAAATTGATTCCAACTGATCATCTTAAATTTGATGGTCGGGATGACCAATTTTTTGTTTACAGTATTTCTGTTCATCCGTGGATGGTTCCTTACCATCAAAACTTTTGCATATGCCTTCCTAAGCAATCTAATCTAAAGGATAGTTCTGTTTGGATTGTATGATTTTGGATATTCCCTACGAAAATCAGAACTCTCCCCCATGCTTGAATATTTGTATATCTCATCCTGATCAGAGTCTCCTCTATATTGGCTCTTAGGTAGTTCATTTCCATTTTGAAACTCTGGGATACTTCATGTTACAATGGAGGATGTTTTTATGGTTTCATTGAAACAAAAAATTTATGGGGAGTTCTCGTTAGCACAGACTTCTGCATAGATGCTCCAATATCGATTTTTGCATGAACGATTCCACAACATCAATTTTTGGGTAATTTCTCTTTTTCCTGAGTCATCAATACGATATACTGTATAGAATCAAGTCTCGTGAGATTGGAAGAAATTTTCCAAGACTCGAATAACACGTATGTCATCAAAGCTCAGATTCCTTCAATGGATTCATGTAACTGTGATACATTGGCTTATAACCGCTTCAATGTGTTTGCACACATATATTGAGACCTAGAACATTATTAGTATAATCCCATCAATAAGTTCTGGACAACTCAATTATGATGATACTTGGAATGATTTGAGTGTATGAGAGTTGCATTGCCGTCAAAAAATCTCCTAAAATTTATTACAGGCTTCGACCAAGTGTTGCTCGGGTATTTCACAACAATTCTGCAAGCATTGTCGTGTTCGTTTAAGATCAATCCCCTGAAACTTAAGGATCTGTGCATGAAAGCAGCGATACGGTACCGTGAAAAGTACTCATGGTACATGCTTCCACCATCAGTACATGCTATCTTGATGCATGCATGGAAGATCATGCAGTTTTACCATATTCCTATCGGAATTTTATCCGAAGAGGCTCTTGAAACCACGCATAAGGTCATCAAGTCCTCCAGACTAAACCACACCAGGAAATTTTCCAGGTTCGTACCTCTCATTTTGCCGGAGTCTCGAGATTCTGAGATTCTTCGGATCACGCAATCCTTCTGATGCCAACTTATGAAATCCCAACTCACGAGAAATATCAATTGGCACGTCGAATTGTGAACCGCTTCGGCGAATGTATCGATTAATACTTAAATTTATTCATTGTTATTGTTGTTATCTCTCAAACCTTCTAACAATATCACAGTGCATCATGAAAAAATAATACACTTGGTTGACGGACAGTTGGCTTACGAAAAAATTATTCCTACTTGAAAATCTCCACTGAATAGAATCAAGAGTTCACTCAGAATTTTGATCATGGGATCATTCTATGATTGATGTATAATGTCAGAACGGGGATGAATTTTTGTATTGTTTTACAGGCAGTCAACAAATGAGGACCTCTTCAATCAGTTGTTTCTGTTGTCAGACCCCATTCTCTCTCGGACTCGCAAGATCAAGGACAAGAAAGTCACTCTCTTATCGCCAGAACTAAGAGAATTGATTGACAGCAACGACGATGATGAATAGATTATCATCTAATCGATTTATCCATACCGTCTCAAAGTAGTCTTTGATTAATATGGTGATGATGGAAATTTTCGGATGATATCGATACATTGTCTATTCATAATCTCGTGCCTCGATTAGCGGTATGATTGAGATTCATTTTGAGATATTTTTCAGTTCACATACAGCTATTCTGCTGATATCCAGACTACAAAAAATTAATCATCATCTCGTCTGTTATATCCCTTGTCCTGGTATGCCTCGTTCAGGATCATGTAGCCTGTGATCAAAGTTATATGTTTTGTTCATTCTTCTCCGATTACCAAGTCGTATCCCTATCTTTATAATAGTGTAACCACTTCGATTATGTATTATCCCATTGATGGTTGAGAGTTGCAGCTATACTCTATTTGTACAGCGGGATATTTATTTTGAGATCAACTTTAGCCTTTTAGTTCTAAGTACCTGTGAGATGCAAGTTTGAGAATGATTCTGTGATTCCGGTTTTTTGAATCTTAGCTCCTTCTTTCATTTGGAACATTGTCATGATGGACTCGAAGAGAACACTCGTCTACAGTTTCGACTGCCAGGCTCATACGACCAAGTTTAGTGAACCGACTTTTATAGGGAATCACGGCTTGGATCGGAATCAAACACGAAATCACGGATTATGCCTCCAGCTCAGTTACCGTGATAGTCATCCCAAATGGGTTTTTTTGTTTTTCGATACTAAGTTCTCGAATTGTTGGTATTATTACAATGAATAATACAATTGATCGATCATTGAACCGTATATTCATTGCTTACAAGTTACTCTGCAGGATAAGAATCTTCTGGATTCCAAACTGGAAACTGGCCTCGAGCTTCTAAGTCATCCAGAGTAACAAGAATCTTTCTATACTTCTAGAGATCCTATTCACACGCACGGCATCCACTCGAATGTAGTGCAGGCCTCAGGGTGGATTTAGAAAAAATTTTGAAAATACTTATTTCGACGTAAAATTTTCTGATCTTTCGATTGCCGCAGTCAAAATTCCGAAATTCTGCCAAAAAAACCGCCAAAACAGCCCAAAAACCTCCAAAAAATGCATTTTTCGAAAAACTGGTTATGCCATCAAATTTGTGTGTTAAAATGCAACAACTTTGGTTCCCATCAAAATTTGCGCAAATCGCTCCTTTCTCACCCTATGGGAGCTTTTTGAGCGCCCCCATTCGTTTTTCTGGCTCTCGCTCCATCTGGCTGGTGCACAGGCCTCAGGGTGGATTTAGAAAAAATTTTGAAAATACCTATTTCGACGTAAAATTTTCTGATCTTTCGATTGCCGCAGTCAAAATTCCGAAATTCTGGCAAAAAACCGCATAAAACAGCCCAAAAACCTCCAAAAAATGCATTTTTGGAAAAACTGGTTATACCATCAAATTTGTGTGTCAAAATGCAACAACTTTAGTTCCCATCAAAATTTGCGTAAATCACTTACCCTCTGATTTAAACCCTTAATACTGTTGTTTTCTCAGTATTTTCGCGGTTTTTCGCTAGCCGTCAGCGTATGCGTAGAGGAAGCTCCTCGGGGGAAAAGGATTCGGATTCTGCATGTCAAAAGCTACAATTTCCCTCCTTGGAACATTCCGAAATCGCACGTTTTCAGGGTAATCATAATTGTGGTCTTTCTCGTGTTACGTAAGACTGTGTGCGTCGATTGCTCGAGCCTAGATTGATGTAGAGAAATTTTCTTCTCGTAGTGCAGCTCGCGCGAAACAGATCTCTTCCGAGCCTCATGCACAAAGTGCGAGTTATTATAGATATAGTCAACTATAAGGGAAGTATGGATCATTATTGCTCCGTGACGTAGAATTATATTTATAAGTCTTTCATTTTTCCGAGGAAGTTGGATCGTTAATTGGTTATGAGCCGTTTCCACAAGTGGTATTTGCTTTGGTGCAACTTATTTCTCCGCAGTGTGTCTAATTATGGCGACGAACATCAGATTGCGCAAATTAGACCCGGGGATAGCTCTTTGATTTCCAAAAATTTATGTACAATAACATTGGCCTTGGGGATTTAGAAGTAAAAATCGTTTTTTCATGATTTCCTCCCTTACAGGAATGTCAATGACGACCTTACAAGCCCCAGCGATTTATTCTTGAACCCATACCAAAAGAGAGATGATTGTTCAGAAGAAGACGACGAGCTTCAGACGGATAATGGCAGTGATGTGACTTATTTTCCAGACCCTTGTAGCCCCGAAATGAACTTTGATTGGCCGTTCATACTTTGAGTTTGAATATTCAGGATATCATCAGGGATAGATCAACAAAACGACAGCTGTGCGTCAAATTCTCCAGATACTGCTAATCGAAGAATGCAGTTGTGGGGAACAATCGACGGCAAGAAACATTATTACAAAAAAAATTTGGTGCGTCCGTAGAACGCGCGATTGATGACGAAGTCATGAAGTTTTGCTTGATAACATTACTATTTGACTAAATCCTCCGTAATCCATCTGGTACATAATATATATTCCCGTTCATTTTGGAGTTCGATGATTGAGTTATACAAATTCGAGGTAGAATCAATGAGGGCCATTTTCTCGTTATCACACGGACTCTGCGATTGTTGTCCCTTGCTTCAACATCTATTTTGATGAAAAATTCTCTTATTCGTCGATTAATAACATTCGTATCGATGAAAAACACTTTCACGCCGCGTGCGGCACTTGTATTTAGTATTATCGACCTGCGCGTCGTTACATGACAGTTTTAATAGTAATAAACGCCTTCTATATTTTTATAGGAAAACGTGAGTGAATCTCTCTCCCTGTGTCCGCAGATAACCGTTATTTTCAGGTACGCTCCCACATCCTCCCCCACCGACCCACCCTTCGTGGCGCGGGGGACCTGGCCCAGCCCCGATCCGGCCCCAAATGAATTAGGTAACCCGGGTAGGTCCAGACTTTTTAGGTGATCCATACCGCCCCGTTACATGGTGATCCTGCCAGGATCCCGGTCAACGCCTGTTAGCGACCTGCGAGTATCTGCGGACACAGCGCGCGCGCGGATAATCAGCGATGCGATATCACGCGGAATTATAGCGAACGTCGGGCCCTCGGTATACGACGATGATATTATTCCTATTGCGTACGATCCCGTGCGCTTACTCCCGAATGCGCTTTGTCAGAAAATGACAACTCCACCCGCTTTAGTGATACCGTGTCCCACCCCCCGCGTGCGCTCTGTGACTCGTTTTACCCCGGACTAGTCGTGTGGGTACTCGTTTCAAGCGTCTCGACGAGTACTATTCGAAACGCCACCGCGCGCTCTGCCGCCCCCGCGCGTCTCGGACCCACCACGCGACTTTGGTTCTGAACGACGTGGAACCCGTCGTGTGGGTACTCGTTTGAAGCGTCTCGACGAGTACTATTCGAAACGCCACCACGTGCTCTGCCGCCCCCGCGCGTCTCGGACCCACCGCGCGACTTTGGTCTTGAACGACGCGGAACCCATCGTGTGGGTACTCGTTTGAAACCTCTCAGCGAGTACTGTTCGGAACGCCACCGTGCGTTCTGCCGCCCCCAAGCGTATCGGACCCACCACGCGACTTTGGCTCTGAACGACGCGGAACCCAGCGTGTGGGGACTCGTTTGAAACCTCTCAGCGAGTACTATTCGAAACGCCATCGCGCGCTCTGCCATCCCTGGGCATCTCGGACCCACCACGCGACTGAGCTTCCAAGCGACGCGGACCCCACCGAGTGGGTATTCGTTGGAAAGCTCTCAGCGAAGGTTGCTTGAAACGCCATAGTACGCGCTTAAATAGTCACGCCAGTTGGAGTTGAACCTTGAATCGTCAAGATGGCCCGCAGTAAGAAGCGGACTGATGATCCCCCGGATTCCTATAGGCTTAATCTGGGTAAACCGATGAATGAATTGATCTCTCGAGATCCTCGATACCTGCCGATTGCGAAACTCGTGTTAGGTCTAGGCTTCGCGGGTCTGATCGAACGCCTCAACAAGGAAGGTCTGAGTAATCGCGGAACGCGACTGACTCTCCATAATCGACTGATCCAGTACGATATCCAGACGGTGACTCCGGAAGAGAAAGTCCCATGGAACCCCGCAAGAGACGAGCGATCGCCAGATCAACCGCCTATAACGCCAGAAGCGCTGAGATTGCTCCAGGAATGGGGAGAAGACGACGAAGAGGAAGAAGATGATTGCAGTGACGGTGGTGAGGCGGACGCCCTGCGACCATCAGTGGCCGCTTCAGCCACTGTAGTCACCCAGTCGTCTACGACGACCACCACCGCCAGTACGCAGAGTACAACCACGACGATGACCAGCGGGTGTTGTGGTCCAATCGCGTCACCGGGGCCAACGCCACACATGTCTCACGCTGGAGTGATGGCAGCGGCGGAGGCATTCCGCCAGATGTGTCAAGGTACACCGTACGCCTCTTGGGCGAACGCGATGGTACCTTCCCCTTCGATGGAAGGATGGACCTTTCCACTCATCTGGCCTCCGGCGATGCTTTCGCCGACCCACCAATCAGCCCAGATCCACGAAATCCGAGACTCAGGCACTGACACGGAGGTTCGAGCGAGGGCGAGTCAGTCTAAAGATGAAGCGAGGGCCCAAGAGGCCTATCTAAATACGCAACGGGATCGGTTGAACGCGTTTCGATACCCACCGCAGTCAGTCCCAGGAACCACTGCCCCTGGGTATCCAAATGCCCACGTCAGCCAGCCTCAACAATACTCGGGTGAGACACATCATGGACGCCCACGCGATGAGCGCAGAGAGCAGGTGCACACCACTCTGCCAATGGGAGGTGAGACTCCGACGGGGTGTCGCTCAGCGCAACCCACACCTCACGCCACTGGCAACGCCACCACCCAAGCTCGACCGTCTCGGAGCCCTCGCCATGAGTGGTATTCGGGATCGTCGAGCAGCGATGACGCCGCACACGCCAACGCCTCAACAGCAGCGCTCCAAAAGTAGATCGTCACGCTCCCGTAAACAAGAAAAGGAGACGAGCAGGACGCTCCAAGTTATGAAGACACTGACGAGTTGGAAAATATCGTTTGATGGTGACCCCAAAGCGAGTCGAGAAAAAGCGGAGGAATTTCTAGCCCCCATCAAAGAATGTATGGAGGCTCTAGAACTCTCCGACGCGGAAGTTCTGACAGCCATGCCAAGTGTTTTGACGGACCGCGCTCGAGCGTGGTATCGCACACATCGGCGGAGCATGACATGCTGGCGCGATTTCAAGCAGCTGTTCCGAGATCAATACGTGGGACACCTAGACTACCAAGATCTCATGGATGAGCTCTATCGCCGCACACAAGGAAAAAATGAGGAGATTGCTCCTTATCTAACATGCATACGCCAGATTGTTTCGCACTTCAAGCACCTGCCGTCGGAGCAACAAGACTTTGGTATAGTTATCCGGAACTTGAGGCCCGATTTACGCCGATACCTGGACACGCGGGAGGTCAAGACTCTCGTAGATATCCAATATTCGGGAAAGAAATTCGAGAAACAAGAGGAGTGGGACGCGCGCTACAGTGCCCCATCTCCGAAGGAACAATCCAGGATCCCGGGCGCGGCTTATCAGGGGACCGGACGACCAACGCCAGCTAAGAAACTAGCCTCCACGGAGCTAGAGGATCTCGCGGGTAACGTCGCCGGACTTGAAATAGAAGGCAGCGCCAAGGAATCCGGAACCAAACTGACAGAGTCTGCAGCTGGAGCGCCAGCACCGACACCGGCCTCAGAGGCCCAGAAAGGCAAGGGCAGAGGAAGGCGGGGAGGCTAAAAGAACACAACCGAAGCAACGCAGGTTGGATCAGCTGAGGCGGCTGCAGTAGCAACTAACACGCCAAAACCAGCTAGCACCGCTGCTCCCAAGCCTCCCACCCCTGCACCTCCCACGCCAACGCCGAGTATGGCACCATGGGGTTTCCCCGGGCATTCCCACCCTACCCTTTTTGGCCGATGCCAGGGATGCCGGGAACGCCAGGAACGCCGCGCAATTGCGATTGCGGACATCTGCGGACCAGCTGATGCGGAGACCAACGCAAAGCGCCAGGAACAACTGACTTGAGGGGCTTAATTTAATTGCAGTGAGACAGGCCATCTATCGAGGGACTGCCCTACGCGCCAATGTTACTCATGTCACGCAATTGGTCATGCAGCACACGAGTGCCCAAGTCGTAACGAGAAATGTCAAGGCTGTGGCAAGGCGGGAGTATCAGTGAAAACATGCCCCGATTGTAAGTGGGCCTTGAAATACTCGGGAAACGGGCCAGCCGGGGCGCAGGGGTCGACGTCTCCTGCCCCCCAGGGACCAAAATAAAAAGGGAGAGCGAGAGAACGCCAGAGATACCAGGCTGGACCTTCCTATCGGCCGAAAGGGAGGTCATTTGACGCCGTCTCGACTGGTAGCTAGTACCTGGATGAGTAGTGAAGATGAAGAAGAAACGCCAGACCAATACGTCGAGGAAAAACCAGCTGTGAGATCCGTGGGATCCGAGCCGACGAAATCTTCACTATTAGGTTGGCAAGAGATTGAGATGGCCCCAGCGATGGGGGATATCCGCAAACGCCAGTTGACAACAAGCAGCAACGACACCACGATTCTGGTGAGGGAGAGCAACGGAGCTGACCAAGGTCAAAGAGGGATTGATCACCCCACCGACGCCACGGAAATTATCCCAAACTCACCTTGCCACGAGGAGGCAGCAATCGCTGATGCACCCAGCTTAGAGAAGCATCGAACGGGGGACGCCCCACACGAAGCCATCAAAGCAAAGGTGGAACCTTGAAGTCAAGAGAAAATCGCGGATGGACTCGCTGCCCAAGCAGCACCCCGAAATTTTATCGAGGTCATTTTGGGTGGTAAATCGTTTATGGCGTTGTATGACCCGGGTGCTCAGGTGTTCTTTGTTGGACCCAAGATTGCCAAGTTCTACGAAAAACGCCTGTTTCATAAGAAGAGTGTGTTGAGGGGAGCTGTGGGAAAGAGTGTCACCCAAGCTCTAGGACTTTTGAAGATGAACATGGAAATCGACGGCCACTCCCGTACCATTGTCATGGGAGCGGTACATGATACGTCTTACGACATGGTACTGGGAATGGATTTTATGAACGCCTGGAAATCTGACTCCCTGAACGCCGAAGGACAATGGAGGGTTCTCCAAGGAGAGTATCGTGGTTTTGCGGGTCGGAAAAGAGAAGAACCAGAGAACCGCATCTACGCCGAGTGCGCTGGCCTCGTCGTGGTAGAAGATGACGGCAAAGCACATCTCGAGCAAGTGGTTAAAGAGACGACTGCCCAAGCTGCTGACAAGGTCGGACGGACCAATCTCCGTGAACATAAAATTGAATTGCTGGACCATACGCCTATACGCCATCAACCGCGACGCCTTCCTCCAAAAATGTTGGAAATCGCAAGGGAGGAGGTAAAAGCCCTGTACAGTTCGAAGCATATCAGGCCGTGTCAAAGCGCTTGGAGCAGTGCTCCAGTATTGATCAGGAAGTCGGATGGAACTTACCGCTTCTGTATCGACTATCCGGACCTGAATAAAAAGACGAAAAAAGATACGTACCCCCTCCCCAATATGGACTCCATCCTGGACAAGTTGAGGAAGGCCAAATACCTGTCAAAGATTGACTTAAAGAGCGCCTATCATCATGTCCCAGTGGAGGGGGGGAGCCAGGAGTACACCTGTTTCAGCCTACCGGGCGTCGGGTCCTGGTGCTGGACCGTAATGCCCTTCGGGCTCTGTAACGCTCTTGCGACCTGGATGCGCCTAATCGACGAGATCCTGGGCCTAGGATTGGAACCATATGTTTTGTGTATCTTGACGACATTATTATTGCGACAGATACGTACGAAGCGCACGAAAAATACCTGAAAATAGTGCTGAAACGCCTGATTGACGCCGGACTCCCAATAAACCCGGAGAAATGCCAAATCTGCTGTAAAGAGATGAATTATCTCGGATTTATTTTGGACTCCGAAGGTCTCCGTCCGGATCCAGAGAAAGTAACGCCAATACGTGAGTTTCCAGCGCCCAAAAACATACGCCAGCTCCGCTCGTTCCTAGGAATGGTAACTTGGTATTCACGGTTTATTAACCACGATGCCGAAATCAAAGTACCACTGTTGAGGCTGCTGCGTAAAGACACGCCATGGGTATGGAAGGAGGAGCATCAGGAAGCATTTGACAGGCTGAAACAGGCCCTAACCAGTGCTCCGGTGTTAGCTAGGCCCGATTTTTCGAAAATCTTCGCCATACAGACCGATGCTTCGGCCTTTAGCCTGGGCGCCGTGCTGACCCAAGAGGGGGAAGACGGTGAACACCCAATTGTTTACCTCAGCCACAGTCTGACGCCAGCTGAACGAAATTTCGTCAGCGAGAGGGAGCTGCTGGCGGTTTTGTAGGCTATCAAGAAGCTACGCCCTTATATTGAGGGGTACAAGTTTCAAGTGATCACTGACCACAGTGCACTGAAATGGCTACGAAATTTGAAGGATCCGACGGGACGCCTGGCACGCTGGGCCCTCGAGCTCCAAGAATGGGACTTCGAGGTCATCCACCGCAGTGGCAGGCTCCATAAAGTACCTGATTGTTTGTCACGGATGTATGAACCCGAAGAAACCGCCATAGGAGCGGTAGAGAAGACGACAGAAACGCCAGTTTTCGAAGATTCTTGCGCAGACGAGATCAGATGTTCCGCCGCAGACGCCTTGAAAGATTCCGAATACTTGAAGCTGGTCGGAAAAATTCGTGAAAATCTGGACCAGTTCAAGGATTGGAGGGAAGTGGATGGCTTGATGTATCACTACCGTGCCAACCCGCTCATCGACCCGATAACGTTCCCCGAAGAGAAGTGGAGACTCGTCGTTCCTGTGAGTAGAAGACAAGACGCCCTTGAACGCGCCCATTGTCTTGCCTCCGCAGGTCACATGGGAATTGAGAAGACTTACGACAGGTTGGCCCGTGACTACCATTGGGACGGAATGTACCGTGACGCCTCGACCTTTGTACGCCAGTGCCAGCTGTGCCAACAGTACAAATCATCACAGGCCGGTCCACTAGGACTGATGGGAAAACGAAGGGTCGACCGCCCATGGGCGGTAGTAGCAGGTGACCTCATGGAATTTCCACGCAGCAAAGGAGGATTCAAATACTTCTTAGTCTTGCAAGATTTATTCACTCGCTGGGTGGGAGTAAAACCGTTACGCCGCGCCGAGGGCGAAGCAGTTTCAGCCGCAGTAGAGGAGTTGATAATATTCCGCTGGGAAACGCCGGAATATTTCTTGTCTGATAACGGGAAAGAATTCGACAACAAGATCGTGAACGCCATGTTGGAGGAGTACGGGGTGCGGCACATCAAGAGCCCACCATACCATCCTCAAGTAAACGTAGTTGAACGTTCAAATAAAGTGCTCAAGACCATGATTTCACAGTTCGTTCAGAACGATCACAGAAACTGGGACGATCACATTCATGAGTTTCGTCACGCCATGAACACTGCGGTACAGTCTAGCACCAAGGTTTCACCGGCGTTTCTGAACTATGGACGCCATCTAATGCCAGTTAAAAGTTTGAGACGAGAAATTGAAGGTAACAAACTGATAGAGAAGATGAGAGTAGAAGATTGGGCGAACCGAATGAAACGTCTAGACGCGTTACGAGAACTAGTAGTTCGCCATAACACCGAGAGTAGGGAAAAACAAGCGAAACACTATAGCGCCGGTCGGAACAACGTGACGTTCCAAGTAGGAGATCTTATCAGGAGAAGAACGCATTTCTTGTCGAACGCCGTGAACAGATTCAATGCGAAACTAGCGCCGAAGTACAAAGGTCCACTGACGGTCGTGGAAGTAAAGTCTCCGGTAGTTTACGTATTAGAAAACGCTTCGGGTCAACGAACGTGCGACGTACCGATATCCAAGATGAAACGGAGGATTCCCCCTCGAAAGACGACCAAGTAGTTAGCTTGCATGAGTTGCTTGGGAATTGCATGTTTGAACTCTGATTGAGAACGAAGATTAACCATGTTTTGTTTCAGGTATGGACACGTCAACGCCCGAGGAGAGAGGACAGTCTTTGGACAACGCCGGTTCAATGACGCCAGATAACAGCCACAACTAGGAGGACCAACGAAGCTGCTCACCCTGTCCTGCCGACATGGTGCAGGGCGAGGCACAGACTATCTGGAGGCGAAATTCAGAGGTACGACGTGCTCGGAGGGCGTCTCGAGATCGGAGCGAGAATCGTAGAGCGTCAACGCCAGACAGTGGTCTGGACGTGAATCGCTCCCTCGAGAACCCGCCATGCCCCCTGCCGACAGAGCCGGTACAACAGCTGCAAGGGCGCGAAATGCAGCTACGATTGTTTCGCGTGGAGAGCACGGACAGCGGACAGAGCAGCCCCTCTTTGAGCAGCGAGCCCCGATCCCCAGCACCTTGGGATGCGGCGACCCCACCACCGGACATAGGAGTCCCGACGGCGAGTAGCGGAACAATTCCCAAGGTGAGGCCCACGCCACGCCGAGAACGACCGAGCCACTCAAGACCGGAACCGATCGGAGAAGAGTCCGAAATCGACGGAACGAGTCCAGGAGGATTGGGACAGCTGGAAAATCAGCAGCACCCGGTGGCGCTCGACCCTGTCGGAGACTCGGCGCGCGCCCAACAAGAGCTGGAGGCTATGGTAGCGGGGCCCAGCCCTCGCCCACCCTCACCGGGTCAGTTTGAATGGCCGCCAGCACCACCGGCGCGCAGCGCCACGCCACCTCGTCCACCGACCGCGAGAACAACGATACGCCCGTCAAGACGCCGAGAGGAGCCTGTAGGAGAAGCCCCACCGGACCTATACCGCGACCCCGCACTCATCCTAGGCCCCGAGAACCTGCCGGAACGCGAACGACGCCAGATCGAGCGGGATGCGGAATACCAGCTCCGCAACGAGTGGAACCCGGGGGACACCTGGTCGGATTACCTGGACCGCCGCGAAGAAGTGGCTAGGATGCTGCGACCTAACCAGCCCGTGCAGTATCCGGCTCGAGCGCCCACGAAACGACCACGCCAGACACGAGGAGAGGGGTGGGACCCCTAAGTAGCCCTCCTAATAAGGGCAGAGCGCAGTCGGCGCCGCAGCCCGGTTCGGCGCTCTCGAGGCCTGGAGCGGGAAGCGATTCCACAGCCCCGACCTCGCTCAATCAGCCATGGGCGCCCGGAGGCTGCCGAAGAAGAACCGATGCTCCGACATGATGATGGGTCCAAGCGTCGACGCCGAAACCCAAATCGGCAAATGCAGGTTTCGGACCACCACGCTTTTGAGGAAGACTTCATTCGGTCGCCATCACCACCGCCAGGTCCTCATAATCTGGCCAGCGAGCGATCGGAGGGAACACCGGACCCCTTCCAGGAGGAGATCCAACAACTGTCGGCCCAGGCCGCCCGGGCCGCTCGCATAGAGGACTCGCCTTCGAGACCGTCAACGCCACCGCCCCGAGATTCAGAACCCTCAGAGGACTCCATCTTAGAACGCCTTGGACCAAGAGAATACCGGCCTCCGGGACCCCGCCGCGGGACCATGTTCGAGTGGTTGGGATACATGCCCCACGATCAGGACGATCCCCCACCGCACTCCTGTTTCGGGTGTTGGGAGCGCGGCCATCAATCCGCATGTTGCACTCACCCGGATCCGTACGTCCACTGCGCCAACTGTGGGCGACGAGGAGTTTCGGTGAGCGGCTGCCCCAGATGCGGATCCGCGTATCGAGCCCGGAACGGACCGAGACGGGGTTCTTCCAACCACTCAGCTCCGCGCGGAGCCCCGGAGACGGCACACGCCAGTTCAGCCCCAGGCAGGGGCCCCTCATCGCCATCAAGAGACCCGTCACGGGGTCCCACGAGACGCCAGCTCAAGCCTGAACCAGCCAGACCAGATCCCGGTCGACGACCAGCGCGACCTGCGGGACCGCCTCCACTTCCCGAGGCCAACAACCTGCCCGCCGGAGTGGCGCTTCCGCGGCCGTTCCCGGTCCAACCAATGGTGGTAGACCTGCGGGAGGGCTCACCACCACCACCACCTCACGAGGATACCCCACCGCAGGCACCCGCACCAAGGGCCCGGACACCCGGTCCGGAACGCCAACCCGTCGCACCGGCTCCTCCACCGGCCAATCCCGGAAATCAGAGGACCTTCCGGATCCCGGACCTGGCGCGATTCGTGCCGAACATGACGCCCGACGACCACGATGAGTTCCGAGCCCTAATTGGCGTGGCCGCTGGACTGTCAGACGAGCTGAAGGAATTGGCCTTCCTGTTGCTTTCTCAAAGAGAATTGCTTTCTCAAAGAGAAAGGGTTGTATTCGTGACAAGACATTTTTGCTCAATTTTTTCACTCACATTAATTTTTTATTCTAGAAATCTTCACTCATAGCGAATCGGCTTCGCACATTCTGTTCCTCTCGCTGATATCTATCTATTGTAAGTCACGGTTTTTCCTCCAGGGTTATCCCTGCTCCTCCACGAATTTAACTTTCTCTGTCGTTGTCTGTGTCCGTCCGTGTGTTTGTCTGTGCAACTTCATTTTTCGTCAACGGTTTTTCCTCAGCGTTTCGACCGATCTTTCTCAAATTCATGTGAGTGGTAGAGCACCATGTGAAGATGTGCTGGAAGGATTTATAGCCCAATCTATTAAACACTTCTCGATTAATGAGTATCCGAAAATAAAAATGTCAAAATTTCCCAAAAATCGATTATTTTATATTCAAATATCTTTTCTCAAAATCAACAAATAAAATTTTGAGTCACTTAAACAACCATTTCTTCATCATTTTCCGTCAATTGTTTAATGTGGAATTTTCATTCATATCTATCTCTACCAATTAAATCATGAATCTTCTATCAATGAAAAAAAAATCATGTACATTTCTTTTCCCATACAGTTTAACGTAATTCCGTATTAACCAATCGATCAAGGATGGCCAGATTAACATTTTATTAGGTCACCTCAACTTCCCTTATAAACTTTTTCTAGACATAAATTCTAAAAACTCCTAATAATTTCTTGAAAATTTTAACATTTTTATTTTCCGATACTCATTAATCGAGAACTGTTTAATAGATTGGCCTATAAATCCTTTCAGCACATCTTCACATGGTGCTCTACCACTCACATAAATTTGAGGAAGATCGGTCGAACAGCTGGGGAGAAACCGTGGACGAGAACTAATCCCGTGAAAACAAATTTCCAACAAACTTTACCGTGATTGTCATTATTTCTCATAACGATAAAATTTTGGTTTCCAGCACTTAATCGACAATGATGAATACCAAAATCTTATCGACGTCTATTATGAAAAACTTCGATATAATACTCATTCCATCGAAAATCATCATTAGGTCTAAAAATGTTGTAGCCACCTAGCGCCACATAGCAGTAGATCTTCATTCGTCTATACTCATTTAAATTAAATTCGTCTTTATCATTGTACTAGATAATACACTCACCGGCACCCACTTCACAATAATACACACACTCACACACCCGAACATTTGTTCGTTCGATCCCAAACGATATATATACCACAGCAGAGTATTTGTTATTTTTCCATCATGAGGTAACCCTATCAACACTTTGAACATTTTGCTATAAGTATAACTTAACCTTCAATCTTCAAACATTTCATCCCGAAACGATTTCCTTTCGTACGAGGCACTAAGTTCAATACTATAAAAAAAATGTCTACTTCCAAGAGACCCCTGGATAATGTGACCATCTCTACCATATCCCAGATAACCCCATATCAGCCCAAGTAAGTATATTGATTAATTTTCAATTTTCCCAAAAAATCTTCATAAGAAACCCTCATACATCCCTATCAGCCTCCTGTTGAAAGCCAAAGTTTCTCCAAAACTTCTTTAAAGAAATGGATTTTGAATTCTAAAGAAGCTCACATGTTTTCTTGCACCCTACTTGACAACACTGGTGAAATAAGAATCACCTATTCTGGTAACGAGGCATCAAAATTCTATGAAACTATCCAGGTAATTGATTCATCCACAATTTTAATGTCTTCTGTCTGTATCCTATTCTATACCCCAAAACTTTTTTCCAGGTTTCTAAAATTTACACAGTTCATTATTTCAAAGTGAAAAAAGGAGTTAAGAAATATAACGATTTGAATCATTTGTATGAACTCAATGCAGTTCCGAATACCACTTTTCAACTTGATAATTCTCCTCCCCCAAAAACTTTCAAATTGGATTTCCAATTTGAAAATCTTAAAACAATAGCTGAATCCAAAGAAGAATGTTGCAGAGGTAAGATGAGATCATTTGCTTTCTCATTATATCATTTATGCAATACTCGCTCCAATGTTCTTTTCTGCTAAATTCATTGAAAATCTTTCAATACACCTCATAACACATTAGCGGAAAATTGTTATACCACACATCTTTCACTTTTATCTATTCAATCCTTGCCTAGCATAATCATATCTATAACCATCATGTTAATTATTCATTCAAATTATCATCAAAATTTTACTACTTCTCAAATCTTCCAGATGTCATAGCCATAATTCAGAATATAGAAGATTCTAGGTATTTGCTAGAAGGTATTTGCTTTCAAAAACTTCAATGTATCTCTTCAGAAGCGGATCAAACGGGATGCCCCATCACATATTTCAAGAAAATTCAGACAATTTCAAATGGAATATATGGGATGAGAATTTTTTTTGAAGCCTTTTTCGTGTTGAAATCAAAAATACCATCAACTCAGGAGTACTAGAACTCGGAAAGAATTTTAAAGAGCTAGAGACAGAGGCCGAGACAGTAACAAAGCAGAACGAGACGAGACAGAGACCGTGAAAACGCCGTCCGACATGAGTCCGAGAGTGCCTTTAATCTCGAGTTTTCTCGTCTCGTGGAACACCTAAAATTTACTACAATAACAAGTTTGCTTCGCAAAAGCTGTTTCATTGTGCTAAGTAGATAAGGAGAAATTACTGCCATCGGTGGAAAAAACAACAGAATGGACATTGTTTCTGCGATCTCCTTCGCAAGGTCCTTCTAATCTTAGTAACGAGTGTCAAAAAGATGTCATGAAAGTGTCATCCTGGGCATTAATGGGCAATTCTTCTCGGCTAACTGGGAAATGACAGCTTCAGTCTGTCAATGTGTATTACACTTCTGGAGTGATATTTTTCGTTCAGAGCCGAAGATAAAGGTTGAAATTATGAAGATAATGAAGAAATCACGCTATTTTTTGTTTATTGAAGTCATAAAAAATCGAAATGTATTCTTATTACAGGTTAAATCTTGTGATTGACAAGAAAAATAGAAATGGTCCTGTAGGTGTTGATTTCCAGTTTGATCACGATGAAATTGAGTATTTTTTGTAAAGAAGAAATTCAATATACAATATACTAGATTGGGTAATTTCTTTTGTCAAGTAGGAGCATTGATCAATCACATGAATATTTTATACGAATATCTAAATGTGATCAAGGTTCATTATCATGAGAGTGAAGAGAGAAAGCACTAGGCAGAGAAACAGATACCGTAGGATTATATGGAAGCGCATAAATAAAAAAGAGAAAAACGATCATAGCAAAGAGATTAAGAAAGAAAAAGATGAGAGTCTGAATGTTTCAGTGGCATCAAATGAGGAATACAAAAGGAAAAAATTAGAAAAAAATCGATTGAGGATGAAATTTTTGAGAAACAATGAAGAATATAAGATGAGAGGAAAGGATTTGCAATTGGTCAGGATTAGAAATGTACGATATAAGCAAATCGAAAAATGCGAAAAAAGCAGAGAATCTATTCAAAAGAGAAGGTTGAAAGAGCATTACAATGAGAATGAGAAGGAAAAAAATAGGGAGAGAATGAAATTATTGAGAACCAATGATGAATATAAGCAATATGAAAATGATAAACGATGCTCGCTTAAGAGAGAAAAAAGATTAGATCATGATTATAAAAATGAAGAGAGATGGAGAGATAAGGAGAGGAAAAAGATTCAGAGATTAGATGAATTGTATACATATAGAGAATCTTACATCAGATCAATCAATCATATTTGTTGTGATCCAAGTAGAGGAGACTATAAATTATCTATGTTGGTCAAGAATTTTTTGGATGATCGAAAAGAAGGACCGGATAATGTTTGCGATTGCTGTGACAATCTTTTCTTCAAAAAATCAATGAGACATATAAATATTGATAATCTGAAAATGAAATCATCAATGGTGGATGAAAATTTCGATGAATTTTTGGGAAATTTTCAAGTTAAATCAGAGATGATCTGTAGAGGATGTTATAAGTCAATATTGAACTTGAAAATACCTAAATTTGCAGCTTCAAAAAATTTGAGATTCCCTGATCTCCCGGAAATAGTGACAGCGCTATCAGATGTTGAAGAAAGAATGGTGGCACCCTACATACCATTCATGCAAATAAAACCCTTACTGCCATATTCGATAAATCCTCAATTGTGCTTGAAAGGAAGCATTGTGAATATACCCGTGGACATAAATGAAATGCTGAGAACATTGCCGAGGAGATTCGATCAATTGTCAACTATACAAATACAATTGAAGAGACATGTTCAACATAAATCGTATTACATGTATGAAACAATTAGTCCGGTGAAAGTCATTAATGCTCTGAAATGGTTAAAAGAAAGAACACTTTATAAGAAAAATGAAATAAAAATTGACGAAATTTTTCTAAAAAATTACCATTCATCAGAAGACGATGTGAAATTCATTGTAGATCCAGAAGATGAAGATTATGATATTGAAGATAGTGTTTTGGAGAAAAATGGAGAGATGATTATGAATTTTGATAAAATGATAGACAATGATGGGGATGAAGGACAATCGAATGAAGAGGTATTAATAATCGATAGGAATAAGGAAATGTCAGATGATATACTTGTGATTGCTCCGGGGCAGGATAAAATACCATCTCCATGGCATAGGATTGATGGTTTTGATGAATTATGTTTTCCACGGTTATTTGGAGGAGAGGAATTTGATAAGGAAAAGAAATTGAACTACACACAAAGAGCAAAATATGAATTAAGTCATAGAGATAGGAGATCATGCAATCCCACAAGGATATTATTCATGGCAAAGAAGAAAATGGAGAAGATGGTTGTTTCTAGCATTAATACTTGTTTAAGAAAGACATTAAGATATGAAAATTTGAGAGCTAAACACGTGAAAGATAAGAAAGTAATAGATGAATTGATAAAACATGACGAAGGATACAAATTTTTGAGGCAAGTTAGATCGTCACCAGCATATTGGGAAAACGTGAAAAAGAAAGTTTTTGCAATGATAAGACAGTTGGGACTACCTCAATTCTATTTCACAATCTCTGCAACAGAAACAAAGAATCCGGATCTTTTGAGGATGTTGTATAAATTGAGGTATGGTAAAAAAATAAGTAACGAAGCTGCATTGAAATTGGATATGGAAACAAAAACAAAGTTGATAAAAAATGATCCCGTGACTTGCGTTAGGTACATCGAGAATAGATTCAGGAAAATATTATCCATATTAGAAAATCCGGAAGGGCCTTTCAAAACACATTATGTAATCGATTCTTTCAATAGAAGGGAGTTTCAAGCGAGAGGTTCTGTTCATATACATGGAATTCTATATTGTAATGATGCACCAGTTCTGGATGAAAATGATCCTAAATCGGTGGAAAGATGTGAACAATTTGCTGATCAATTCATAACTTGCGAATATGATCCTAATAACCCATTGATGATGTACCAAAGACATGTACACAAAGAAACATGTTACAAAGGTAAAAAGAACAGATTGAAACGTTGCAGATTTAATATACCTAATTTTGTGATGGAGAAAACAAGAATTCTATTACCTTTCAAAAGTGGAGAAGGTGAATCGAGAAAGAATCAGAAAAATCTAGAGAAAATTAAGGATCTTATGGAATATTTTTATCAAAAGAATACAATTATGGAATATGATGATATGCTGAAAGAACTTGATATGTCGCATGATGAGTACATACATGCTATAAGAAGTACATTAAAATATCCCAAGTTATTTTTGAAAAGGCGTAGCAATGAGGTGTCAATCAATGCTTACAATAAGATCATATTAGCTCTTCTGGAATCGAATATGGATATACAGTTTGTGACAAATCCACACAGCTGTATAAGTTACATGGTAAAATATATAACAAAAATTGATGTAGGGATGGCAAGAATTCTACGGGAAACTACAAATGATATGGAGAATGGTTACATGGATCCAGGGAAAAAATTGAGAAAAGTTGGGAATAAATTCATTAATAGCAATGTAATGACGTCTCAAGAAGCAGTCTATCACTGTTTATCTTTGCCGCTAACTCAATGCAGCAGGGACAGTGTATACGTGAATACAGTACCAATTATTGAGCGTGTAAGAATGCTGAAGTGTAAGAAAGATATGGAAGGATTACATGATGAATCGGAAGACATTTATCAGAAAAATGTATTCCATCATTACGCACAAAGGAAAGAAAATTTGGAAGAATACTGTTTAGCTGATTTTGTAACAGATTTGAACAATCACAAAAGTAGAAATGATGAAGAATCGAATGATGACTTCGTTGAAAATTTTGAAGTTAAGAAAAGGAAAAAAAAAAAATTTTGAGATATCGACGTTACAAATTGGAAAAAGACAGAATTAATTATTTCAGAGAACAGGTCCTCTTGTATCTTCCATGGCGTAATGAATTTGAAGATGTAGAATCAAAAGATTGTGAATCGATTTTCAAAGAAAATATAGATTTAATAAAAAAGAATATGGATAAATACACATATATAACACAAGATTTGATAGATGATTTAGAATCGACAGTGAAGATGAATTTGATCGAAGAAGAACAAGAAGCTGAATACGAATCTTTTGGTGATGGAGTTATGAAGGAGAATGAAATAGATATTTGTAAGCAATTTGACGATTTTCAGATTAACGATAATAAAAGGTACACCAATAGGGTTGTGGTCCCTCAGAAAATAAACCAAGAAGAAGTAATGAAAATGATGAGAGATTTGAATGAGAAACAGAGGAAAATAATAATGCATGTATATAAATCAGTGAAGACAAATGAAGTACAAATGAAGATATTCATAAGTGGTTCGGCAGGTGTAGGGAAAAGCAGGACAATAGAGGTCTTATATCAGCTATTGTCGTGGCATTTTGAAAAAGAAATAGGGAAAAGATATGAAGGTGAAAAGATATTGATGAGACCATTTTCTGGCAAAGCATCATTTTTGATAGGAGGAATCACACTGCACACATTATTTGCTTCACCAGTTAGTGAATATGGTGGGCAAATGCCCGAGTTATCGGCGGACATAGCAAATAATCTGAGGAGCGAATTATACTATGCTAAAATACTTGTGATTGATGAAATATCTATGGTTGGATCAAGAACATTCGCAAGAATAGATTCTAGGTTGAGACAAATAAAGGGTATGGATGAAGATTTTGGAGGGATGTCGGTAATAATCGTTGGGTGCCTGAACTCAGCACAAACATTTCCGCACAAACACAAATGAACCATTTGATATTTTATTGCTTTTTTATTGCTAATTTATTGCTGTATTGCGGAATTTATTGCTCTTCATTTTCTCGAATTATGAGTGTTTGTGCTGAGTTCCGTGTGGAGTCAGCACAAACATTGGGTTTTCGCCGACCTATCGGAACCTAACTTAGCTTATATTTTATTGCTAATTTATTGCTCTCAGAATCCGTTTTGATCATCCCCCTAGAGCAACTTCCGGCGGAGATATGAGTGTTTGTGCTGAGTTCAATGTGGACCCAGCACAAACATTGAGTTTTTGTCGACCCATCGAAACCTGACTTAGCTTATATTTTATTGCTAATTTATTGCTCCCAGAATCTATTTTGATCATCCCCTCAGAGCAATTTCCGGCGGAGAAATGAGTGCTTGTGCTGAGTTCAATGTGGACCCAGCACAAACATTGAGTTTTTGTCGACCCATCGAAACCTGACTTAGCTTATATTTTATTGCTAATTTATTGCTCTCAGAATCCGTTTTGATCATCCCCTTAGAGCAACTTCCGGCGGAGATATGAGTGTTTGTGCTGAGTTCAATGTGGACCCAGCACAAACATTGAGTTTTTGTCGACCCATCGAAACCTGACTGAACTTATATTTTATTGCTAATTTATTGCTCTGAGAATCCGTTCCGATCATCCCCTTAAGGCAACTTCCGGCGGAGATATGAGTGTTTGTGCGGAGTTCAATGTGGACCCAGCTACCCCTGGAAATGTCATGTTGAAGCAGGTCATTACTCAATTTACAGTTAATTTTTTTCTGTTTATTAAACCCTCGCAAAAATGCTCTTGGGAACCTCATTAATTTCGTCGACCACCCAAGGATTTTGTAGGGGATTTGAGTCACAAATACTGTGAACTTGCTCCAAAATGCCATTGCTGCATCTCTCTCCAAAAATGATAAATTGGACTATTCCGTTGAGCTTCCGTCAGCTAGAGCGAAACTGTGTGAAATACTCTCCACAGTGGCCCCAAAAGTATACACAATGTGCCAAGAAGAGTGGTCCCGATATTCACGACTTCGCGGTTCCTGCGCCACTGCAACCTCGCCACCGAAGGCTGTCGGGCCCTCCATGTCCAAACGCGAATGTCTATTGTCGCACCTTTGAGATAATAGCCGACGGAGGTTCTTAGAGCAATGGAATAGCAATAAAGTATATGTTAATCAAGGCGTAAGAGGTCGGCAAAAACCCAATGTTGGTGCTGGCTCCACATTGAACTCAGCACAAGCACTCATTTCTCCGCCGGAAATTGCTCTGAGGGGATGATCAAAATAGATTCTGGGAGCAATAAATTAGCAATAAAATATAAGCTAAGTCAGGTTTCGATGGGTCGACAAAAAGTCAATGTTTGTGCTGGGTCCACATTGAACTCAGCACAAACACTCATATCTCCGCCGGAAGTTGCTCTAGGGGGATGATCAAAACGGATTCTGAGAGCAATAAATTAGCAATAAAATATAAGCTAAGTTAGGTTCCGATAGGTCGGCGAAAACCCAATGTTTGTGCTGACTCCACACGGAACTCAGCACAAACACTCATAATTCGAGAAAATGAAGAGCAATAAATTCCGCAATACAGCAATAAATTAGCAATAAAAAAGCAATAAAATATCAAATGGTTCATTCGTGTTTGTGCGGAAATGTTTGTGCTGAGTTCAGGCACCCATAATCGTTGGAGATTTATATCAGCTTCCTCCTGTGAAAGATTCTCCAATATTCACTTGTCCAAAGATAAATGATTTGAGTATTCTGGCAGGCAATAGGTTGTGGGAAGGATTTGAATTCTTTGAGTTGACAGAAATCATGAGACAGAAAGGTGATATTGAATTCATTGAAGCATTGAAAGGTTTGGCAACGGGTACTATGAATGATGAGCAAATACAGTTATTTAACACGAGATGTTTCGTAGAAAATCAAGTTCCTGATGAAGCTATAAGAGTTTACTATGAAAACAAATTTGTAGATGCATATAATGATCAGAAAATCAACATGAAAGATGGTAAATTACATGTCGCAATAGCGAAAGATCGCATATCTCTAAATACTTCAGAGAAAAAAGAAACTGACAAGATATTAAATTTGTGTAGAAAAAAAAATTCAAGAGATTGCGGAGGTCTAAGGTATGAGATAAAGTTGAAAATTGGTATAAAATATATGATAATATCGAATATAAATGTTCAAGATGGATTAGTCAACGGAGCTTGTGGTATTCTGAATCATATAAGTTTGAATGAGATAGACCATACTCCAAAGATGATTTGGTTGAATTTCAATAACGAGAAGATAGGCAATAACGCTAAAATCAAATTTATGAAAATGATGTTGGAAAATGATATTGATAAAAATAATGTCCCGATTGAAAAAACAAGTTTACGTGTTAATACGGAAAAAATGAGTTCGGAAGTATTCAGAGAACAGTTTCCTATAGTACCTGCAGAAGCTATGACAATACATAAGGGGCAAGGACAAACATATGAGAAGGTTTGCGTAGATTTGACAAAATCAAGGCAAATGCAAACTTCACTGTACTATGTAGCATTTAGCCGGACGAAATCTTTGAAAGATTTGTACTTGATAGGAGAATTCAAACAACCCAAAAAAGGAACTACAACATAATTAATAAATAGAGAAATGCAAAGATTGAGAGAAAAGAAACAACTGAAATTATGTTTTTTGGATGATATTAATATCAAGGGATTAAAAATAATGTACAACAATGTGAGATCATTGAATAAAAACTTCTACGATCTTATGAAAGACAGATGGTTTTCGCAATTTGATTTGCTGATATTCACAGAAACATTCACTACAAAGAGAGATGTGTTCGAAATCCAAGGGTACATACTAATCTACAGATCTGATATAAATTTGGAAAAGAGATCAAATAAAGGTATGATATGTTTCTTGAGGAAGGGGTTGAATTATGAAGTGGTTAATAATGTATGGTTGAATGAGGAGGAGTGTGGATCACATATGGATATGGTACATTTGAATGTAGGTGATGTAAATATTTATACTGATTACAGGTCACCGAAAACAAAGACAAAAATTTTCATAAAATATTTAGAAGAATTATTAAGTATAAAAAGAAGAAATGAGGAAAAAAATATTGATGTGCTCATAGGTGATTTCAATTATGATACATATGAAATCGGTAGTAATTTTGAAGTTTATTTGAAAAAGTATGATATGAAGAGATGTTTAGGAGAAAAAATATCTACGACAAATTATAATACACAAATAGATACGATATTCATATCGAAGGATTTCTTTAAAATAATAGCAGGTACTTATGAATCGTATTTATCTGATCATAAACCGATATACCTATGTTTAGGGAATGACTTTGACATGAAAGTTGATGATATGAACTGTGAGTATCAGATAGAGAGAAGAAAGGAAGAATCGAAGGAGATTGGAATAGCAATAAAATGTAAGAATATTGATTTTTTCGAAAGAAATATTTTATCAAAAGATTCGTGGATAGCTGATGAGACGATAAATGAATTCATGTTTATACTGAAGATGAGATTCCAAGAAATTGATCCAATTCCCACAGCAGTTATGAAAATATATGATGAGGTAGTTCCAACTATGAATGAAGATATACAAATAATACATAGTGATGTTTATAGTCATTGGAGATGTCTACATTATAAACCACCACATCTATATATATATGATAGCCTTTATTGTGATGAACATTGTTTCGATGATTTAGACGA
The DNA here is from genome assembly GCA_029851415.1 of Eretmocerus hayati. NCBI lineage: Eukaryota > Metazoa > Arthropoda > Insecta > Hymenoptera > Aphelinidae > Eretmocerus > Eretmocerus hayati. The sequence continues at coordinate 76,008,593 of CM056744.1, read as the reverse complement.
AATGGTAAGGAATTTCATAGAAAAAAGGTATAATAATATTTCGAAGGGATTTGTGATCTTCAGGAATGTACAAAAGCAATTAGATTCAAGTTCTTGTGGTTTATGTGCGACTGCGAATGCTATAATTTTGTGTTTGAAAAAAGATCCAGGATGTGTTAGGTACAATACGAATCCTGAATTGATGAGAAATCATTTATGGAAGATGATAAAAAATAGTATAATAGAAGAATATCCATGAAGAGTAAGAGTTTGTGTATAAGTACTATGATTGATAGATTATGAAAGTAAGATGAGAGAATTTGTAATTTTTGACGAAATGTGATGGAAGAAATTAGAACGGAAATGAAGGAATACGTTGATGATAATTGTGATTAATTATTTTTTACTTTTGTACAACAGAGATGAATGGGAATACATATTATTTTTTTGAAATAGAGTATTATTGCGATGAAAATTAATATGATAGATATGTGAGTAGTGATTGTGGAATATCAATAAGTTACGAATGAAAAATTGGAAATGAATCGGTAAAAGAATTGAATTAATTGTAGTATTGATAAGAAGATTTAGATTGGTATTGGAAAAAGGTATGTATAAAATTTGTGGAAACGATTGGTGATTTTGATGAGTAATTTCGGAATTATAATCCTTTGGTCTAAAAAGCTAAGCACATTTCGACGTGAGAAAGCATTCTGCTAATATCATTTAGCAGCGTATTTTTCCAGCGACTCAGTCGCCAAACGCCTTAGGGCTTTAGGAACCACGACAGAGAAGCAGGAACACCCACGCGAACGCCAGAGTAAGGTGATTTTCTGGTATTCCTATTCTTGATGATGACGATATATGAGTTTTTTTGATTTGTTACAGTGACCAGAAGATGTCGACGACTGCAAGTGCCTGCGGGACCCCGACTCCCCCGGTGGAAAGGCCCCTCACCCTAGAGAGGGTGTGGGGGGAGTACCCGCGGGTAGTGCAACGAGGCTCGTTGCAGCACGCAAATTCACCTTCAAATCGGGCCGGGTGGTCCCGCCATCCGGAGATGGCAGCATCTCCCGGTCCTACTTACCGGCTGGCGTGGCGCGCCCGTCGCGGGCGGAAGCCAAGCCGCGCGCCGCCGGCCGGCACTTCAAGGATGGCCGCCGCTTCGCACAGACCTCCTCGCGCGAGTTTTGCCGCACGGTTGCCTCGAGACCGTTTTTCACGGTAACAACAGCAGTAGCAGTAGCAGAGCAGAATCCGCGTGTGCACAAACCTTAGTGTTTGCGTCGCGGGTGCCCTGGGGTGTTCACCCTTAGTGCTTGTGTGTGTGCTTCATTTCGCTCGCCAGCTCGCTCACCGCTTATCTCGCCCTAGGAAGCCCCGCGGGGTGGACATCGTGAGCTAGCTCGAGCTAGACGCACCAGCTGGTGCCACCCGCGGCGACCGCGCAGCGGCGCCCCAGGACGGGTTCGTTGGCGACACAGCAGCAGCGGTGAGTGAATGGTGATTCCCCGTGTGCCCCTCGCGGAGCCCAGCGATGCCCCACGCCTGGTGTCGTGTTCGTCGGAGTGACGCCCGATAATTCTTGTCGCCTATATTCGTGGCCCCTCGTTCCTCGCGCGACGTGTACCTGCCCCGCGTCGTCACCCGAGTCGACCCGCTCCCATGAGGGCTCCAGCCCTGGAGCAACGCCAGATTCTCTATGGCCGAGTCTACATAAGAGAGCGAGCGCGCACCGAGAGCGCTCTTGCGCTCGCTCTCACCGCTCTGCAACGAAGGTTCAATCACGTTTCAAATTAGTGTGCGAAGACTGAAGGGATAGTCTCGCACCATAGGATCATAGTTCTAACATCAAAGCTAGGAATCATCACGGGGGGAGGGGGTATCAATCCCGCAACTCAAGAAGCCTCCAAAACCGCAAACATGCGAATGCTCGGCCTGAAATTTCTGTTGAGATCTTATGTCAGATTCGAGGATCGATTACTGCCCCGATAGAATTTTGAGTCCATTAATTTTCTTTCGGGGTGTTGCGATCGATTCTTCTTGCAATCAGAAAATTTTGTCATTAACATCCAGGTTTTATCGCAGGTTTATTTGTTACCCTGGGTTTTGAGATTGATTTCTCTCACGGACACTATTTCCGGTTCTAGTATTCGAGTATTAGCAAGTTTGATTACCTTAGTGAGTTTTGGGATTCACTTTTGGTCGCATTTTGGTTCCCGGTTGGTTTATCGATAGAAGCATCCGGATGTTTGCAATAGTTTGGTTACTTCCTTAGATTTTGGGAATAATTCCCTCAGGCCCAGTTTCCGAGTGTTTGCGGTTTTGGGGGGTTCTTGAGTTTCGGGATTGAGGCCTCCTCCCCCGTGATAATTCATTGCTTTGATGTTAGAATTGTGTTTCTGTAGTACTAGACTACCCCGTCAGTCTTCGCACGAATTTTATAATATCAAAAAACCTGCGCTATTCAGCGGCGAGAGCGAATGCACCCCGTGAGAGCGCTCTTGGACTCCGCTCGCGCTCTTATGTAGACTCGGCCTATCGCCCGGGTGACTCGCGCGACAGGTATCACGCGGGCATTAGACATTTTCCCCGCGTGCGCGAGTTGAGAACGCCATTTTCGAACGCCGTTTGGCCGAGTCTACATAAGAGCGCGAGCGGGGTCCAAGAGCGCTCTCGCGGGGTGTATTCGCTCTCGCCGCTCAATAACGCCGGTTTTTTTATATGATAAAATTTGTGCGAAGACTGACGGGGTAGTCTCGCACTATAGAAACATAATTCTAACATCAAAGCAATGAATTATCACGGGGAAGGGGGCCTCAATCCCGAAACTCAAGAAGCCCCCGAAAGCGCAAACACTCGGAAACTGGGCCTGAGAAAATCATTCCCAAAATTCAAGGAAGTAACCAAACTATTGTAAACATCCGGATGCTTCTATCGATAAACCAGCCGGGAACCAAAATGCGACCTGAAGTGAAATCCAAAACTCACTAAGGTAATCAAACTTGCTAATACTCGAATACTAGAACCGAAAATAGTGTCCGTGAGAGAAATCAATCTCAAAACCCAGAATAACAAATAAACCTGCGATGAAACCTGGATGTTAATGATAAAATTTCCTAATTGCAAGAAGAATCAATCGCAACACCCCGAAAGAAGATTAATGAACTCAAAATTCTATCGGGGCAGTAATCGATCCTCGAATCTGACATAAGCTCTCAACAGAAATTTCAGGCCGAGCATTCGCATGTTTGCGGTTTTGGAGGCTTCTTGAGTTGCGGGATTGACACCCTCTCCCCCCCGTGATGATTCCTAGCTTTGATGTTAGAACTATGATCCTATGTTGCGAGACTATCCCTTCAGTCTTCACACACTAATTTGAAACATGATTGAACCTTCGTTGCAGAGCGGCGAGAGCGAGCGCAAGAGCGCTCTCGGTGCGCGCTCGCTCTCTTATGTAGACTCGGCCAGTGAGTTTCCGGTGACGGAGGAAGTAGCGCAGCAGAGAGTTAGTGCGTGCGCATAGCAAGTGGGGAAGCTCCGCCCCTCGATATATGGGCATTTTCGATCCAAGCGAGTGCTAGAGTGAAACCGCGATATATGGGCACATTTTCGCCGAAACCGATTTTTGGGACTTAGTATTTTTCGGACAAATGAACAATTTGAGAGACTTTTAGGCCACGTGCGGTACTTGTATTTAGTATTATCGACCTGCGCGTCGTTACATGACAGTTCTCATAGTGATAAACGCCTTTTATATTTTTATAGAAAAATGTGAGTGAATCTTTCTCCCTGTGTCCGCAGATAACCGTTACTTTCAGGTACGCTCCCACATCCTCCCCCACCGACCCGCCCTTCGTGGCGCGGGGGACCTGGCCCAGTCCCGATCCGGCCCCAAATAAATTAGGTAACCCGGGTGGGTTCAGACTTTTTAGGTGACCCATACCGCCCCGTTACACTACAATCAAATAGGAAAATCCGAAGAACTAAATTTCGATATTTGAGGTTCGCAATCGTGCCAACCCCAAATTTTGCTTCCGACGATTCTGTAAGATGCATATTCCGACTTTTTGGAACATATAGACATCTTCTGACACATGTAGATGAATCTTGCCATCCATCGGTGCCCTGAGAATAACACGGATACCATGTTATCAGGGAACGAAACCACACATTTAGAAAGGGTATGAAACTCGACATCTGCAACTGAAATCGATCTTCCGGACAAACGGTTCAATCTACAGTCTTCGGGTTTTAGGGTTTTGATTTGGCCATCAGATAGTTTGCAAAATGCAGGCTAAAACCCTTGTAGCGAGTCGCACTATAATGAGGCAGGCAACTGACGTAAGAATTCACCAAAAGTAGTTCTTCGCGAAAAAGTATCCACCGAAGTGTGAAAATCAGTTTTTCGCGATACTTTGGAGTATGAAAGAGTTACGACTCACGAAGAACTTTGAAGAAAAATTGGCACAAAGATAAATTCACTTTCATGGAGGCAAACTGAGCGGGTGGAATTTTAAGCAAAATTACGCCACAAAATGTACGAGCTCAACGTGCACATGAAGAATGGGATTTTGGTACTTGTAACTCAGGGATTCGATGCTCGATGATATCATTTTTTGTAAGTTTGCGCGCTCGAATCCCGAACGAGCTCGATCGTCGCACTTCACACTCACAAAGGTCGAAAAAACAAAAGTCCACAAGGCACGGCATCGACATTTTGACCAATCGCTCTAATGATAGTTTTTTGGGTAATATCCTGGATAGAAAGAATCACCATTGAGCGAGAAAGAACACCAAAAGATACATCGACCACGAGCAGTATCATTTTTTTCTCAAGCGTTGGAAGACGACCGTGGTTGGAAGGGTTCGTGAAAAGTTGCTCACGTTATCTCGAAGTTCCTACCAAACTACTCATGTTGAAATGCCCCCAAAGCATGACTAAATTCAATGAAAGGACGTTACTATATTTTCAAATTTTGAAGATATAATACTCTTTATTAATATGCGACATTTTATACCTCGTCTTATGCATTGTAACTCCGAGAAGAATCTATAGATATATCATTTCAGAGATCCACCCGTGTTTGTTTACAAGCTCGGCGCGCAGATGAGATAAGCGTGCACGATATAGATATACTCCATCATGCATCATGTTACGTGGATCGTTTAGTGCAGCCGCAGCAAAACTCACAGCGCGAAAGGATGACTTCGTCATCAAAAATTACCAGTTCAGACTCAGATTTGGTGCAGCCGAAGCGAGGATCTATGACCAGAGAACACTGAATCGGAGCTTCAAGGGTTGATTCTCAGATTTGAATGACCGTTGCATGGTATTTCGATCCCAAACTTGCTTGAAAAAGTCCAATAGGAGAGATAATCTCAGAAAGACAACTGAACGCGACCGGTGCGTTCCAGAACGCTACGACAGTCGCCGGTCTATCAGAAATTGGGATGGACTATGACTCCGTCGGCCGGATTGAGCTTTCTCATTCACGTATAATCCGAAGATCTACCCTGCCTGGCTCGAATCTATAACTATTCTGCGGCAAATACTTCAGATACGAGGTTCCACAGTAGCGTCGCAATTTTCAGCAACAGTCTAGTTACATCAACTCTCGATCATAGACGAGATCAAATTGATGAGTTGAAAATCTTGAAATCGATCGTGGAGGACTAAGGTCTGTGAGGATGATAAACCACAGAATTCTCGCACATATAAATATATTGCAACCTTTCGTCTGCATATTTTGCAAACCTCTTGAGGCTGTAACAAAATTTCAACACATGTGGTATACATTATGGATATACAGTAGCACGATCCACAATGAAGTTGCAAACAATAATTCACATACCTGAAGCTCATTGTTTTTTTAGAACGATTATCACATTTTTATACTATGATTAGAAACGTAGAAACACAGAAACTGTAATTCACGTCTCACGTCGATATTTGGTATATTGAGACTGATCAGTCCTCCACGAATGATTTCAAGATTTTCAACTCCTCAATTCGGAATAACTGAGGACGATTCAAAGTTCATTACTTCTATAGACGAGATCATGTAAGCGAAGAAGACAGTATTCGGCTCGACTGCAGAGGAGACAGTGTTCGGCCTGACTGCATTCAACACGAGGATCGGAAGTCGACATCCCAATCCGAGCAGTCATCCTCATCTCTTCGGTGTCGAGATGCTGGCAAAAACACCGATCAACAGCTCAGCCGGGAGAAGACTGAGTCTCCGGTGCGTTCGAAAACGGGATGAGCCCGTTCCCTATTGCTCTGATTAGTGCAATAATATCTACTTTCGGAATATGAACACGATTCGATCACCACGATGACAGCTGTGCGACGAAATCACGAGATCAGGCGAATCGGGAAATGGTGCAGCTGTAGGAACCAATGTACAGCAACATACATCGCCATCAAAAATTACGAAATCACTCTGAGATTCGATGCAGCCGAAGCGAGGAACAATGACTAGAGATCACTGAACTGAAGATTCAAGTGTTGACGTTCAGATTCGAGCCCGTCTTTCGTGCTTTGATTAGTTTAAATGTATCTATAATCCGGAAAATTGTCAGGGTTGGATCAACACCATGACGGGTGTGCGGCAAATTTTCCAGATGAGGCCAATCGGGGGATATTGCAGCTGTGAGAACCACGAAATGGCACTGAACATTGCTATTGAAAATTAACGAGCTCAGACTAGGGTTCGGTGTAGCCGAAGCGAGAAACTATGATCAGTGGACACTAAATCGGGAATTCAAAGTTCAACTTTTCGATTTAAACGATTGTCGCTTGATATTCTGATGCCAAACCCGCTCGAAAAATTCCGATTGGTTAGATACTCTCGGGAAGAAAACTTATCTCCGCAGGTGCGTTCGAAAACGGGATCAGCACCGTGTTTGTTGCTCGAAATACTGCCAACGTATCTACAATTAGAGATATGTTCAAAATGAGATCAACACAATGACGGCTCTCCTGCAGTTTCGCCAGATACGACTAATTAGAGAATGTCACAGCTGTGGGAACCAACTGACAGCACAAAACATTGCCATCAAGAATCACGGGTTCAGACTAAGATCCGATGCAGTCGAAGCGAGAAACAATGACATGGAATCACTGGACCGGAGATTCAAGGAATGACTTTCAGATTTGAATGATTGTTCGATGAAATTGTGATGCCGAACTCATTCTAAGAAGTCCCATTGCGGATATACTCTCGGGAACAAAACTGGACGCCACCGGTGCGTCCGAAATGGGCAAGAGCCCGGATCCAGTTGCTCAATGAAGGAAAACCGTAACTGATATTTAGAATATCATCAGGATTAGACAAACACAATTATAGCTGAGTGCCAAATTCTCCAGATACGGCTAATCGGGGGATGTTGCAACTGTGTGAAACAGTGTACAGCAACAAACATTGCCATCAAAAATTACGAAATCACACTGAGATTCGATGCAGCCGAAGCGAAAAACTACGACCAGAGATCACTGAACTGGAAATTCAAGTGTTGACTTTCAGATTGGAATGATTATTGCATGGTATCTTGATGCCAAACTTGCTTGAGAGAGTCAAATTTGAGAGAAACTCTCGGAAAGACAACTGGACGCCTCCGGTGCGTTCGAAAACGCGCCGACAGACGCCGGCTCATTCAATAATGACATGGATAATGACTCTTTCGACCGGGTTGAGTTATCTCATTTACGTTTCACTCAAAAATTCACCGTACCTAGATCGAGTCTATGACTCTTCCGCGGCACATTCCTCAGATACGGGTTCCTTCAGTCGTGTCGCAATTTTCAGCAACAGTCTAGCCACATCAGTTCTCGATCATAGACGAGATATATTGAGCAAAGGAGACAGGGTTTAGCATGACTGCATTCAATACGAGAATCGGAAGTTGACTCCCCATCCGAAAAGTCGTCCACATCTTTTCGGTGTCGAGATGCTGGCGAAATCACTACTTGACAGGCCTGCCGGAAGGAAGCTAAGCCTCCGGTGCGTTCGAAAACGGGACGAGCCCGGCTTCCGTGCTTTGGTTAGTGCAAATGTATCTACAACTCGGGAAATTATCAGGTTAATCTCAACACGATGACGGCTGTGCGACAAATTTCTCAAATGAGACAAATCGGGGAATGTTGCAGCTGTGGAAACCACGAAATGGCACTGAACATTGCTATCAAAAATGCACGAGCTCCGACTAGGGTTTGGTGTAGCGCAAGCAAGAAACTATGACCAGGGAACACTGGGTCGGGGACTCAAAGTCCAACTTTCCGATTCAAATGATAACCGCATGATATCCTGATGCCATAAACTCGCTTGAAAAATCCCAGTTGTTAGATACTCTCGAGAAGGAAACTCATCACCGCGGGTGCGTTCGAAAACGGGATCATCCCTCCCCGCTCTTACGGTCCACTTCCTCGCCATCGCTATGTCCGAACCATCTTGAGCCCAGAGATGATAAGAAAGCAATGAACTTGTATGAGATGTTGTATCTCTTATAAAGACTATTGAGAAGTCAAAGCGCACCAAGCAGAGGAGTACTTTTGTCACCCTAGCAACCGTTGCTAGGGGTGATCCTCGTTGCTATGGTTGGACCGAGATCCGAATATCCCATGATTCTTCGCTATGGTAACGTTCCGTCATCATGGATACCCTGACAAGATAGAATATGAAAGAGGTACACTTTTTTCCAACAATCATTCACCTCGACATGGATCCGGACTGTTTGCAATTGGACGACGAGCGGCTTTCTAGAAAAATGGAGGAAGAGCTGCAAGATCCTCAAAGAATCGAGGATTCAGCCGAAAGCCTGTTTCAACTTCGAACTTGTGAGTCACCTGAGCATATCAGCAGTAACGAGTTAGATATTCAACCCGAGATCTTAACTTCATTGGTCTTCATCTCATTCACCCCATCTCATGAGTGATGATGGCTACATCACACGCTCATTCACCATGTTTTCTGACAGCAAGGAACGGGCATCAACTCGAGTTCGATCAAAAAGCAGCAGTAGTGATAGCAGTGAAAAATTCGTGAAGCTCGAAAAAGGGCTAGATCAAAAAGCAGCAGCAGCGATCTGGCACGGTGTGTGACATTTGCGATGCCACCGAAGATTATATTTCACCAAAAAGAAACCGATTATTGAGAAACGCGTCAAATGAGTGATTAGAAGGACAAAGGAGAAGAAATGAATCGGCCCTTTTCGGGGCCACCAAACACTCAAAAACGAATGATGAAGACATACCTTTCTACGTTATTATTCATTCTTAGTCACAAAATAATATATGAAAATTGAAAAAAGATCATTGCTTGCCAAAGGAGTATGTATAAATTCACCTTCGATCAGTATACATTTGCTTGCGATCAGTTATCTTCACACATAAGCACGGACTCGCCTCTGTACCAGTAACGTCTAACATCATTAGACATTTGCGTGGACGACCTTCAGATTCCTCGAGTTGCATTTTTCTTCTTCCAGTCAAGTGACTCTACCTCACAATCCTAGAAAATGTAATCAGATTTCTGATGAATGTAGGAAAGTCAATCAATCTCGTAGAGAGAATGCATTTGTCTCTCAAACGCGTGACCTCGACTGACTATCAGAATTTTTTCCGTCACAGACATACATCACAATAGCTCGGCTGCGCCAAACCAATCAGAGGTGTACTACAGAACAGGTTGCTTTGGTAACCATTTGTTACCATAGCACTCCTTAGTTGGAGTGAGAACATGAGATTTGTTATACTTTTTTCGCTCAAAGTGATCCTATGCATCAATCATACACGCTGTGAGTAATCATAATTAAAAATCACAATTACGTGTGATATATGAGCGGAACAATTTAATAGAGAAGAGGAAGACCCTCAACTCAAGGCCAGATGCTGAAAGTCGTCAGAACTGCTCAGAGCTGCTGAGCCAAGAAAGAAGAAGCAAGAAATATTCAACTCGTTGCTATAATCACCTGTCGTAACCATCGTATCTTCCCATTTGAGCTGATTGAGAGTTTCGTCTCCTTTGATTGAGAGTACTCAGCTGATTGAAACTTTCTCGAAGATTTCCATGATTGGAAATACTCAACTGAAACGTGAAGAATCTTCAAGCTTGAGTACAGAGTGAGACAACTCATCTTTTATCCGAGTTTATTCGATGCAAGCTGAATGTATGATAATCCCGTCTGCGCAACTCCAAAGACAGCGCCAGAGCTTTGATTCATTCAGTTGGGCATCAAAACGATCATTCATCAATTAGTTGTAATTTTGTACGTTTCAGATATGTGAGCAACAGCTGTGTGTTGTAACTCGACATGAGAATAATGTCGATCATCATCATAAGTGCATGTGTAAATAACCATAAGATCATAACTCAAGTGAAGAGAGGTCTCCTTTTGTATATAACAAGTATATTTCATATATGAGTGATATGTCAAAGTAATATGCGACAAAAGGAAAGCAATGCCGTGGATTAGAAACATACATCTTCCAAGCTTGCGTGACCTCGAATGGATGGGAGAATTTTCTGTGTCCATCGTTAAATATCAGAATAGCTCGGAAGCGCCAAGTCAATCAGGTGGGGATACATATTTGGTTGCTATAGTAACCTGCCTCCATCGCAGAACTCCTTATTCAAGCTCACAAAGAGAGGTCCGACCTTGCGGAACACGAATCTTGATGAAACTTCGGGAATCATCTTGTTTTGGTGATAAGTGGAGGTATCTCCAAGGATTTGATCCCATGGGCCTCCTACTCTGAGATGCAGCCATGGAGATTAGCATTGCTGGAGGCCCATGTTAAAAAATCGTATGTATAGATATAGTAACAATGATAACCTCCATAGTTTTATCTCGGGATAGGAGGCCCATGGGATCAAACCCTTGGAGATACCTCCATTTCTCATCAGAACAAGATGATTCCCAGGGTTTCATAAATATCCGTGTTCCGCAAGGTTGGACCTCCCCTTGTTAGTGAATGAAAACATATCAGATACGTAATTCTTTTCAACTTTGATTATCTTCATCTCTCTATTGTACATAATCGATCAAATCTCAAACTTGAGCTGGGAGCGAGAACCATATATCAAGAGACAATGAATGATTGATTCATTGATTGATATTTTTTATTGTGGACGGGGGGTGAAACCCCATTTGCCCCAGATTGGAGAACATGACATGATACGATTGGATACTCAAAAGTGAGAATAACTTAGGGATATTACAAGGCATAAAAAGACGAGTAACGGATGGAAGGTGTCTTTACAAAATCTAGATACATGATATTAATATAAAATACTATTATAAACAGCGCAGCATTTATATACACAATGAACTACGTCAAAAGCTCTCAAAAATTTACTTTGAAGTAGACGGTTGAAAAACGGAAAGAGAAGAAAAGAGAGGATAAATGAAAAAACAGCTAGGAAACTGGTGACCACTAAGAGGGTCGTTCAAACACTGCATGCATTTTCGAGCGCACGTGATCTCGACTGGATATACAAAGTTTTGTGGCCACCGAAAGACCGAACCAATCTAAAGCGCGCAAGAATACCGAGAGATAATGCATACATCTCTTGAGCGCGCGTGACCCCGACTAAATATGAGAAGTTTTGTGGCCATCGAAAGACACCGAAATAACTAGGCTGCACCAAACCAATCGAAAACGTGCGAGACAGCGGTTGCTATGGTAACCGTATGGCACCGCAGCGCTCATCACTCAAGTTTGATGAAATCAGACGAGATCAATTTTTCTCCATTTCAATCATCTCTTCTCGTCTATAATACACGCTAAACCAGTTAGACCTCAAATTCGCAGCTACGAAGACATACGTTGAGTGAAAATGCAGACGTCTCTCGCACACTTATGAACGTGGACTTATGAGCAATACTCGTGTTGCCACTGAAAGACATCAGAATAGCTCGGTACGCCGAACCAATCGAAAGCGCGCAAGAATACCGAGAGAGAATGCATACATCTCTCGAGCACGTGTGACCTCGACTGAATATAAAAAGTATTTTGACCACCAAAAGACACTAAAATAGCTACGCTGCGCCGCACCGATCGGAAGCATGCGAGGAAGAGGTTGCTATGGTAACCCTACGGCATCGCAGCGCTCATCTTTCAAATCAAATAAAATCATATGAGATGATTTTTCCCGCCTGAACTTATCTCAACTCTCCATCATACACGCTAATAGCGAATTATCTCGTATTTGCAGCTAATTAAGAGATACATGCATCAAGTGAGGATGCATACGTCTTTGGTACACGCGTGACAAAGACTGATTTACGAAATTTTTGTGACCGCAAAGAGACATCAAAACAGCTTCGCTGCACCGAGCCAATGAGAAGGCAGTGATATTCGTTGCCATGTCAACCTCTTTTGTTTCCATTACAACTCTCACTCGAGTAGAATAAGAACATTCAGGAAAATAGATGATTGTTACTCTTTGTCTGAGAAAGTGTATTGAACTTGGGAGGAGGCATTATTCCATCTAGATGGTTTATTATAACAGTTGCAACTACTCTCTCACAAGACTTACTGAGATTTGAGCAGGCGAGGCGTTCTGCGTGATATAAACAATTCCGAACCAGTAATTGATATTATCTTCCGGATTTGATTCCTAATCGTACTGTAATCGATCTTGTGAAAATACTTCGTAACACGATGGATGGAACCTCTTCAAAATCATTCATGTTTGATGATTGTCGATAATATTTGAGTTAGTGACGAATATGAGTCAATTTTGGAATGTCGATTTACAAGATATCAATGCAAGTCTTGTTCATAGCAGTCAAATCTCAAAAGAAATCATCACTCCGCTATGTCATAGCTCAGTACATCGAGGCTCAGCTGAGGATCGGAATCAAAATGACCTTGAAAGCAGCTTTGGAGAAGCAACACTTCTCTCTAGGATGGCTACCAATGGTACTGTTTCAAACGAGCTGTGGGTTGTCCAGTATTAGCTATGGGGAGTATGAGTTCCAGCGCCTCCATGCGGCGGAGAACAGCATGCCATGGGAGGGAGCAGTCGAACGTGTTTATATGTGGTTTAGTGCGGGCTTCGGTCTTCTTATGCATTTAGCTGAAAAACCATAGCTCAGATGCGGCAACAGTATGCCAGGCGATTGTTGGGTTTTCCAAAACGAATAGTTTGAGTGATTGTGAGTCCGAATCCGAGCAAAATTGAGTACACTAGAGCGAGTTGAAATTTTTGCCTGAGTCTTCCAGCATGGGCTATGCGGCCACTGCTCAACCAGCGCTTCTGCCTCGACACGCTTCGATATTTTCCTCGCTGCGGGCTCTGTGAATCCTTCAATAATGCCCTGATTGGCATGTATAATAGTTCAAAATTTTTGCAATCGAAAATCTAACAACTTTCTCGCTTACTCTTATAAGGTTTGAGCAACGGTTTTCCCAATAATCAAGGTCAGAAATAGAGCATGCAAATTAGGCGCGTGGTAGGGGTTTTTCTTCATCTTTGAGAGAACCTATCGCTCAAACCTCATTACAGTAAGCCAGAAAGTTGTTAGATTTTTAATTGCGAAAACTTAGAGCTATCATCCGTATCAATCAGACCATTAATAAAGGATCCACAGAGCCCGAAGCGAGAGGATTATCGGAGCGAGTCGAGGCAGAAGCGGTGGTCGAGCAGTGTCCGCAAGGACCATGCTCGCGCCCATGCAAAAAGCATAGGCAAAAATATGAACTCGCTCTAGTTTACTCAATTTTCCTTGGATCCGGACTCACAAGCACTCAAACTCTTCGTTTTTTAAGACCCTACAATCACTTTGCATACTGTTGCCGCATCCGAGCTATGGTTTTTGAGCTAAATGTATAAGAAGACCGAAGCCCGCACTAAACAACTTATAAACACGTTCGACTACTCCCTCCCATGGCGTGCCGTTTTCCGACGCACGGAGGCGCTGAAACTCATATTTCCCATAGCCAATTGTATTGACAGAGCATAGGGTTGTTCATGGATTTCATTTTTTTTCTGAGGACATTTTGACTCTGGAGAAGAAATCATGGCTTCGAAAAGTTTCAAGTTTTATCGTTCCTCGACTTTGGAGAACCAGATTAGTAATCCATTCTTACGTTTGGAAGAGTTATTGGCCCTGAAAAGGGCCGTTGAATGGCCTCGAAGAAGGCCGTTTCAGTAATTTCACATTGGATTTCCAAACTTCATCACTGCTTGATGAAATAGCTCTCACTCGCTTCCGTGGGACGTGACGTGGTGCAATTTCTTCTTCATCGGATTGTATCCCGCTTGCAGGTGCACCGGCGTGTCCGATCAAGAGTCTATAAAACGGGCCACATCGCCGGCGCGCGCGGCATTTGGCGGTTCCAGATCTGAGCGGTCAAGTGTCATATCCGACGATGTTCTTTTGAGGACAAAACAACTATTCTCTTGGGACAAGATGCAACGTATTGCCCTTTTCAGGGCAGAACAACTATTCGTCCAATTCGAATGTTTCCTATGACGAACAACTATTTCGTTCCGATACTCGATGTGTAGATTGAACAAGGAGGAAGCAAGGAAGAGAGAGGGAGGTTTGAGATGGCGGATATGTCATCAAAGTCAGCGACAAAACTAAGCAACGAGCAAAAGCGAATGCCATCGACGCGTTTTGAACGTTGAGCTGATTCAATGAAATCGCTTGCTTCTCACAATACTAGGTCTCTTCGCGCAATCCTGTGCATCAGTGAAGAGAGCGACCATGTCTGCCATCCTGAGTAAGAAAAGGCGTATGGCACAAAAGTTGAAAGCCCGGTATTGCTCGTAATTTGGATTGGATGCCATACGTTTTTATTTTTTATCTGAGTGAAAAAACTCGATAGAGCAACCTGGTTTGCACCATTACATTAGTCTTAGATGAACCTATACGACTCTATTTTTATTTCATTTCGGACAAAATGTGCCTGCCTAGTATTGCATGTATTTTTGATAAAATGCCTTTTGTTTTTATTTTTTATCTCAGTGAAAAAACGCGATACAGCGATGTGGTTCACACCATTAGACCTGGCTCAGAAAAATCTATACGATCATATTTTTATCTCATTTTGGCCAAAATGTGCCATACGCCTTTTCTTACTCAGGACGGCAGATGTGAAGTGGGTGCCGAGCGTGCGTGACCTCGACTGGAAGTGAGAATTTCTGTGTCCACTGAAAGACATGAGAATAGTTTGGAAGCGCCGAGCCAATCAGGAACGGATTGGCTGCTATTGTAACCATTCGTTACGGTAGCATTACTCGCTCGTGTGAAATTGCCCGATACGTTGGCTTCGTGACGTGGGCACCCGAGGTTGCAAGAAAATTATGGGAAGAATGTAACCTAATTGTGCGTCTAAGGCGCGTTTAGAATCCGTTTGGGAATCAATTGTGGATGTTATGATTTTTCCAGAGAAGAATTAAGAAGTTTCCGGGTGCTGTGAAACTCAACTAATTTTTTCTCGGCAACCGAACATTTTGAGAATTGTGCGTTTAGTACGATCCATTGCGCGTAGTGTTTCCTACGAGTGAGTATTTTCACTTCATCGGAACACAACTTATTTCTGTAAAAAACTGACGAAAACAGATTTTCAGCATTTGTGCACGGTCGCCGTAGCAAACGACGCGGCGGCGAGGTGAACCAACGCGCCCACCCGGTGATTCGCGTTTGACGAATTCGATGTTTTCGAAGGAGAAAACAATAGTTTCTTGGATAGTGATAATGCAGCTGAAAAGCTGAACCATCCCTCGTGAGAGATGACCACCGAGGAGATAACAGAACTTTGCTAAGACAGTGGTTTTGCGTCAAACATTAGATCATCCCTCGTGGGAGATGACCGCCGAGGAGATGACAGTAGTTTGCTTAGACAGTGGTTTTACGTTCAAGAACTGAACCATCCCTCTTGAGAGATGAAAGCCGAGGAGGTGAAAGAGATTTGAGCAAGATTTTGGCAAATAAATAAGAAGTTTCGTGTTGACATAGCAGCCGATAGCAGGGAGGCGCCACGGCGCATGCACTAGTATTGCACCTTCTTCTACTCCGCAGATTGCCGAGGAGCAGTTTTAATTAATAACCGACCAAATTAATGGCGATCCTCGAGGAGTAAAATCACGCAAGATTATGTACTTTCGGAATTTGGGGAGAAGATTTTTGGAGAAGATCTAGGGAGTGAGAATAGAGGAAAAACTGAGGAAACAGAGAAAAACGGGTAATTTGTGAATTCTCGAGGTGTAATCACGAATCTGCCACCTCGATCGCAATGGAGTGACCTCCTTACAACATCAGCGAACTATTTGCCGTATCCCGAAAGGACGTAGATACGCCTGCTGGATTCTGAGACTGGTTATAGCCAGTCTTGGGGTCAGATTCCATGCAAAACCCCGTGAATCCGATGGGAAATATCATGGAATCCGACCGCAAGACTCACTATAACCGGTCTCAGATTCGAGCAGGTGTATCTAAGCACTCCTGGAACACGGCGAATAGGTGATGGATGCTATAGAAAGGTAATCCCATTGTGATCGAGGTGGCACATTCGCGATGAGACCTCGAGATTTCATGATTTTCATCGGATTCACACAGTTTTGCAGGGGGTATGACCCCAAGACTCGCTATAACCGGTCCCCAGAGTCCAGCAGATGGATCTTTGCACTTCTGGAATACGGCAACTAGTTGATCGATGATGTGAGAAGGGAACCACATTGTGATCGGTGTGGCAAATTTGCGTTCACACCTCGAGATTCCATGATTTTAATCGGATTCGCAGGATTTTGCGCGGGATCCAACCCCAAGACTCGCTATAACCGGTTTCAGAGTCCAGTAGGTGTATCGACGCACCCCTGGAACACGGCAGATAGTTGATTGATGATGTGAGAAGGTAACTAGATTGTGATCAAGGTGGCCTATTTGTGATTACACCTCGAGATTTCATGATTTTTATCAGATTCTCAGGGCTTTGCATGGAATCCGACCCCAAGACTGGCCATAGCCGGTCTCAGAGTCCAGCGGAAGTATCTCCGTACTCCTGGATCACGACGAAAAGTTGGTTCATGATTGGGGAAGGTGACCTCATTGTGATCGAGGTGGCACATTCGCGATTACACCTCGAGATCCCATGATTGTGAACGGATTCACATTGCGTTACATAGATTCCGACCGCAAGACTCGCTATAACCAGTCTCGAAGTCCAGCAGGTGTATCTAAGCACTTCTCGAACACGGGAAATAGGTGATCGATGCTGTGAGAAGGTAATCAGCTTATGATCGAGGTGGCACATTCGCCATTACACCTCAAGATTTTATGATTCTTACCGGATTCACTCGGCTCCACATGGAATCTGACCGCGAAACTCGATATTACCGATCTCAGAGTCCAGCAGGTGTATCTACGCACTCCTTGACCACGGCAAATAGTTGATCGATGATGTAAAGAGGTAATCACATTGTGATCGAGGTGGCAAATTTCCGATCACACCTCGAGATTCCATGATTTCTATCGGATTTACAAAGCTTTGCATGGAATCCTACCGCAAGACTGGCTATAACCGGTCTCAGAGTCCAGCAAGTGTATCTGAGCACCTCTGGAACACGGAAGATGTCTGATCGATGATTCAGGAAGGTGACCACATTGTGATCGAGGTGGCACATTCGCGATTACACCTCGATATTTGAGATTATTATCGGATTCACACAGCTTTGCAGGGAATATGAAGCCAACACTCACTATAACCGGTATCAGATTCCAGCCGGTGTATCTAAGCACTCCTGGAACATGGCAAATAGGTCATTGATGATGTGGGGAGATATCCCCATTTCGATCGAAGTGGCAAATTTGCGATTACACCTCGAGATTCGATGATTTTCATCGGATTTACAGGCTATTACGCGAAAACCGACCCCAAGACTCGCGATAACCGGTCTCCAGAGTCCAGCAGGTGTATCTACGCACTCAAGGCACACGGCAAATAGGTGATTGATGATGTTGGAAGGTAAGTTCATTGTGATCGAGGAAGAACATTCGCGATTACACCTCGAGATCTCATGATTTTTATCGGATTTACAGGGTTCTGCGCGGAAATTTGACTCCAAGACTCGCTATAACCGGTCTCAGAGTCCAGGAGGTGTATTTACGTACTCCTGAAACACGACAAATAGTTGGTTTATGATTCAGGAAGGTGACCACAATGTGATCGAGGTGGCATATTCGCGATAACACCTCGGAATTTCATGATTTCTTTCTGATCCACTCAGCTCTGCAGGGGATATGACCCCAAGACTCGCTCTATACGGTTTCAAGAGTCCAGCAGGTATATCTACGCGCTTTTGGAACACGGCAAATAGTTGATTGATGATATGAGGAGGTATTCTCATTGTGATTGAGATGGCACATTTCCAATTACAACCCGAGATTCCATGATTTTTATCGGAATTACAGGGCTTTGCACGGAATCCTACCGCGAGACTGGCTATAACCAGTCGCAGAATCCAGCAGGTGTATACGTACTCCCATAACACGGCGATGAGTTCGTTGATGATGTGAGGAGGTAACTACATTGAAATCGAGGTGGCAAGAACGCGATTACACCTCGATATTTCATGAATTCGATCGGATCCACACAGCTTCGCACGGGATATGACCCCTCGGCTCAATATAACGGGTCTCAGAGTCCAGCCGGTGTATCTGAGCACCTCTGGAACACGGGAAATAACTGATCGATGATCCGGGAAGTTAACCATATTGTGATCGAGGTGGCACATTCCCAGTTACTTCTCGAGATTTCATGAATTTTATCGGATTGACAGGGCTCAGCATGGAATCCGACAGCAAGACTCACTATAACCGGTGTCAGAGTCCAGTAGGTGTATCTAAGTACTTCTGGAACACTTCAAATAATTGGTTGATGATTTGGAGAGGTGACCACATTGTGGTCAAGGTAGCACATTCGCGATTGTACCTCGGGATCTCATGATTTTCATCTGATTCACACAGCTCTGCAGGGGATATGACCCCAAGATTCGCTAGAACTGGTCCCAGAGTCCAGCATGTATATCTACGCACTTCTGGAACACGGCAAATAGGTTATTGATGATGTAGGAAGGTCACCACATTTTGATCGAGGTAGCACATTCGCGATTATACCTCGAGATCTCATGGTTTTTATCTGATTCACTCAGCTCTGCAGGGGATATGACTCGAAGACTCGCTAGCACTGGTCTCCAGAGTCCAGCAAAAATATCTACGCACTCTTGGAACAAGGCAAATAGGTTATTGATGATGTAGGAAGGTAACTCCATTGTGATCGAGGTCGCACATTCGTGATTACACCCCGAGATTTCATGAATTCGATCGGACCCACACAGCTTCGCACGCAATATGACCCCTCGACTCGCTACGACGGGTCTCAGAAGCCAGCAGGTGTATTTGAGCACCTCTGGAACCCGGGGAATGGCTGATAAATGATCCAGAAAGTTAACAATATTGTGATCGAGGTGGCACATTCGCGGTCACACCTCGAAATTTCATGAATTTTATCGGATTGACAGGGTTTAGCATGGAATCCGACAGCAAGACTCACTATAACCGGTATCAGAGTCCAGCAAGTATATCCACGCACTCCTGGAACACGGAAAATAGAAGACTGATGATAGTGGAAGGTGAGCCCATTGTAATGGAGATGGCACATATGCGATTACATCTCGAGATTCCATGATTTTCATCGGATGACAGGGCTATGCATGGAATCTGACGGCAAGACTCACTACAACCGGGATCAGAGTCCAGCAGGTGTATCTAGGCATTCCTGGAACACGGCAAATAGGTTATCGATGATATAGAAAGGTGACCCGATTGTGATCGAGGTGGCACATTCGCGATCAAACCTCGGAATTTCATGATTTTTTTCTGAATCACTCGGCTCTGCAGGGGATATGACCCCAAGACTCGCTATAACCGGTCTCAGAGTCCAACAAGTGTATCTAAGCACCCCTGGATCACGGCAGATAGGTGATTGATGCTGTATAAAGGTATTCCCGTTGTGATCGAGATGGCTCATTCGCGACTACACCTCGGGATCTCATGATTCTTATCGGGTTCACACAGCTTCGCAGGGAATTTGACCCCAAGACTCACTACAACCGGTATCAGAGTCCATCAGGTATATCTAAGCACTCCTGAAACACGGCAAATAGGTTATTGATGATGTAGGAAGGTAACGCCATTGTGATGGAGGTGGCACATTCGCGATTACACCTCGAGATTTAATGATTTCTAACGGATACACAGCTCCATAGGGGATATGACCCCAAGACTCGCTATAACCGGTCTCCAGAGTCCAGCAGGTGTATCTATGTACGTCTGGAACACGGCAAATAGGTCATCCATGGTGTAGGAAGGTAACCGGTTGCGATCCAGGTGGCAAGTTTGCGTTTACACCTCGAGATTCCTTGATTTTTATCGGATTCACAGGGTTTCGCGCGGAATCCGACCCCGAGACTCGCATTAACCGGTCTCAGAGTCCAGCAGGTGTATTCACGTACTCCTGGAACAAGACAAATAGTTGACCGATGATGTGAAAAGGTATCTCCATCGTGATTGCAGTGGCACACTCGCGATTACACCTCGAGATTCCATGATTTCCATCGGATTCACACAGCTTTGCAGGGGATATGACCTCAAGTCTCGCTATAACTGGTCTCCAGAGTCCAGCAAGTGTATCTGAGCACCTCTGGAACACGGAAGATGTCTGATCGATGATTCAGGAAGGTGACCACATTGTGATCGAGGTGGCACATTCGCGATTACACCTCGATATTTGAGATTATTATCGGATTCACACAGCTTTGCAGGGAATATGAAGCCAACACTCACTATAACCGGTATCAGATTCCAGCCGGTGTATCTAAGCACTCCTGGAACATGGCAAATAGGTCATTGATGATGTGGGGAGATATCCCCATTTCGATCGAGGTGGCAAATTTGCGATTACACCTCGAGATTCGATGATTTTCATCTGATTTACAGGCTATTACGCGAAAACCGACCCCAAGACTCGCGATAACCGGTCTCCAGAGTCCAGCAGGTGTATCTACGCACTCAAGGCACACGGCATATAGGTGATTGATGATGTTGGAAGGTAAGTTCATTGTGATCGAGGAAGAACATTCGCGATTACACCTCGAGATCTCATGATTTTTATCGGATTTACAGGGTTCTGCGCGGAAATTTGACTCCAAGACTCGCTATAACCAGTCTCAGAATCCAGCAGGTGTATATACGTAGTTCTGGAAGAAGGCAAATAGTTTGTTGATGATATGAGGAGATATCTCTATGGCGATGGAGGTGGCAGATTCACGATGATACCTCGAGATTTCATGAATTTTATCGGATTCACACGTTATTCGTCGTGAGAAGGACAGATGAACCTGCTGGACTCCGAGACCGGTTATAGCGAGTCTTGTGGTCAGATTCCATGCAAAGCCCTGTGGAACCGATAAAAATTATGAAATCTCGAGGTTCAATCGCAGAGGTGCCACCTCGATCACAATTGAATTACCTTCCTACATCGATGACCAAGTATTTGCCGTGTTCCAGGTGTACGTCGATACACGTGCTGGACTCTGAGACCGGTTATAGCGAGTCCTTGGGTCGGATTCCATGCAAAGCCCTGTAAATCCGATGGAAATTATGGCATCTCGAGGTATAATCGCAAAGGTGCCACCTCCATCACCATGGGGTTACCTCCCTCCATCATCAATCACCCACTTGCCGTACTCCAGAAGTGTCTAGATACACCCGCTGGACTCTGAGACCGGTTATAGCGAGTCTCGCAGTCAGATTGCATGGGAATCCCTGTAGATCCGATGAGAATCATGAAACCTCGAGGCGGAATAGCAGATGTGCGACCTCGAACACAATGGGTTACCTTTCTACATCATCAATCATTCATTTGCCGTGTTCCAGAAGTGCGTAAATTCACCTGCTGGACTCTGTGACCGGTTATAGCGAGTCATGCGGTGGGATTCCATGCAAAGCCCTGTAAATCCGATCAAAATCATGAAATCTCGAGGAATGATCGCGAATGTGCCCGCTCCATGGGAATAGAGTTACCTTCCTCCATCATCAATCTCCCGTTTGCCGTGTTCCAGAAGTGCTCAGATACACCTGTTCGACTCTGAGACCCGTTATAGCGAGTCTTGGGGTCATATTCCGTGCAAAGCTCTGTCGATCCAATCAAAATCATGAAATCTCGAGGTGTTATCGCATATGTGCTCCTCGATCGCAAAGGAATTACCTCCTCACATCATCAAAGAAATATTTGCCGTGTTCCAGAATCACGTAGATACACCTGCTGGGGTCTGAGACCAGTTATAGCGAGTCATGCGGTGGGATTCCATGCAAAACCCTGTGAATCCGATCAAAATCATGAAATCTCGAGGAGTAATTGCGAATGTGCTACCGCGATAACCATGGAGTCACCTTCTTCAATCATCAACTAACCATTTGTCGTATTCCAGGAGGACGTAGATACACATGCAGGACTCTGAGACCCGTTATAGCGAGTCTTGGGGTCATATTTCATGCAGAGCTGTGTGGATCCGATCAAAATCATGGAATTACGAGGTGTGATCGCGGATGTACCACCTCGATCACAGTGAGGTTACCTTTCTGGATCTTTGGCCGGCTATCTTTCTTGTTCCAGGAGTGCTTAGATAAACCTGCTGGACTCTGAGACCCATCATAGCATGTCCTGAGGTCGGACTACGTGCAAAGCCCTGTAAATTCGAAAAAATCATGGAATCTCGAGGAGGAATCGCAAATCTGCTATCTCGATCGCAGTGGGGTGATCCACTACATCATCAATCAACTATTTGCCTCGTCCCAAAAGTGCGTAGATACACCTGCTGGAATCTGAAGATCGGTTATAGCGAGTGTTGGGGTCAGATCCCGTGCAAATAGTAGAGATCCGATCAAAATCATGAAATCTCGAGGTGTAATCGCGAATGTGCCACCTCGATCACAATGGGGTCACCTTGCTACATCATCCATCAACTATTTGCCGTGTTCCAGAACTGTGTAGATACATCTGCTGGACTCTGAAGATCGGTTATAGCAAATCTCGGTGTCGGATTGGATGCAAAGCCCTGCAATTCCGATAGAAATCATGAAATCTCCAGGTGGAATTGCAAATGTGCCACCTCGATCACAATTGGATTACCTTTCTACATCGTCAACCAAGTATATGCCGTGTTTCAGGAGTACTTCGATACACCTGCCGGACTCTGAGACCGGTTATAGCGAGTCCTTGGGTCGGATCCCATGCAGAGCCCTGTCAATCCGATGAAAATCATGAAATCTCGAGGTATGATCGCAAAGGTACCACCTCCATCACAAAGGGGTTACCTCCCTACATCATCCATCACCCATTTGCCGTACTCCAGAAGTGCCTAGATACACCCGCTGGACTCTGAGACCGGTTATAGCGAGTCTTGCAGTCGGATTCCATGGAAAGCCAAGTAGATCCGATAAAAATCATGGTATCTCGAGGTGGAATCGCAGATGTGCTACCTCGATCACAACCGGTTACCTTCTGACATCATCAATCAACTATTTGCCGTGTTCCAGAAGTGCGTAGATACATTTGCTGGACTCTGTGGATCGGTTATACCGAGTTTTGCAGTCGGTTTCCATGCGAAGCCCTGTAAATCCGATGGAAATCATGGAATCTCGAGGTGTAATCGCAAATATGCCCCCTCCATGAAAATGGGGTCACCTTCCTCCATCATCAATCTTCCATTTGCCGTGTTCCAGAAGTGCTTAGATACACCCGCTGGACTCTGAGACTGGTTATAGCGAGTCATGCAGTGGGATTCCATGCAAAGCCCTGTAAATCCGATCAAATTCATGAAATCTCGAGGTGTAATCGCGAAGGTGCTACCTCGATCACAATAGAGTCACCTTCCTCGATCATCAACTAACCATTCATCGTGTTCCAGGAGGACGTAGATACACTTGCAGGATCCTGAGACCCGTTATAGCGAGTCTTGGGGTCATATTCCGTGCAGAGCTGTGTGGATCCGATCAAAATCATGGAATATCGAGGTGTCATTGCGAATGTGCCACTTCGATCACAATAAGATTAACTTCCTGAATCATTGGCCTGCTATTTTTCTTGTTTCAGAAGTGCTTAGATAAACCTGCTGGACTCTGAGACCCGTCATAGCATGTTCTGCGGTCAGACTCCATGCATAGCCCTGTAAATCCGATAAAAATCATGGAATCTCGAAGAGTAATCGCAAATGTGCTATCTCGATCGCAATGGGGTTACCTTCCTACATCATCAATCGACTCCTTGCCTCGTCCCAGAAGTGCGTAGATACACTTGCTGGAATCTGGAGATCGGTTATAGTGAGTCTTGGGGTCATATTCCGTGCAAAGCTGTGTGAATCCGATCATAATCATGGAATCTTGAGGTGTCATCGCAGATGTGCCACCTCGATGACAATGGGGTCACCTTCCCGAGTCATGATCGAGTTATTCGTCGTGTTGAGAAGGACAGATACACCTGCTTGACTTTGGGATTCGTTATGGCGAGTCTTGGGGTCAGATTTCGTGCAAAGCTGTAGGGATCCGAATCCAGATCTCCAGACCCCCATGATATCTCACGCCGGACTCCAAAATTAGGGTGTGACCGCCCCTTTAACATCAGGTGGCCCACTCCAACAACGAGTGGCCCTTTTCAACAGCAGGTGGCTCACTTCAACAACATAGTGGCCCGCTTCAACAGCAGGTGGCCCGCTTTAGAGTCATTTTCAGGGACTTGGAAACAGGATAATATGTATACAAGAGCCGAAAATTCATCACGAGACGCATAGAGCACGGAAAAAAACATTCCCAAACGGAGTATATCAATGCATATCACTCTCTATAATACCTGATTCAATCAGTAAAAATCCATTTACCTTAGCTGATGGAATCAGCTATTACTAGCTGATTTCCAGCTACTCTAGCCGATATGCGCTGAGAGAGTACAACAGAAACCCAAGAAATCACTGATAGAGGAATGCGCCATTAGAGGATCATGGATTCATAGACAATAGACCCAACTCACATAAGTCTTCTCCGAGCATCCAAATCTGAGGGCTTGCATTCACTTCTAACATGATTGATGGCGTACATAAGAGTAAGACCAATAAGTCTGCAAGGCTTAGATTGATGAGGAAAATATCTGTACTCTTACATGGATCTTTTGCCTGGAATATCATCTTAATGACCTAGAAAAGGATGGAGAAGACACTTGTATTCTCTGTGGCTACCGCGGTCTCACTTGTTGTTCGAATCGATCATATAATCAAAGACAGAATAGAATATCGCATTGTTTCGTGGGAATGAGCATTTCTTTTGCAGGATTGAATTTTGTTCGAGGTGATCATGAATAACTCATTTTGATAGGAACCCGGATCCCCTCAGGATTGCTTAGTCCAAATTAAAGAATTTAGGCCCTCCCCACACAGCATGGGAATATTACAGGCGAACGTTTCAGTGAAATATTCCAATCAAATCTTTCAGGAACCTCGCAGAAACGTTTCAGGAAATGTTTTTGTGATATTCCATTGCAATATTCCAATGCAATTTCCCAGAAACCTCGCAGAAACATTTCAAGGCATGTTCTTGTAATATTTCATTGCAATATATCGTAAACATCTTTCGGAGAGCTCCTCGGAACATTTCATGGAACATTTCTGAAAATCTGGAAGGTTTCTTGAAGGTTTTCGAAATATTCGAGTGTGATATTCCATGGATACAACTTCAAAATATTTCTGCAATCTTGCACAACAATTCTAAAGCAATCTCGTATTGAGAGACTTTTGTGAACCAACTAGAAGCTTTCCGAATGATTTCTGGAAGGTTCTCGAAAGCTCCCTTGGGAATTTCAATCCAGTTCAATAACCCGGGAATATCATTCCCGAAAATCCCTGCAATATTCCAACGGCAATCTGTCAAGAATCTTAATTCGGAGAAATTTGCGTGAGGTGTATGAAAGGTTGTTAGAGATTCCAAAGCAATAATCCAAATACATGACTTCTAAGTATCCCATCATCATTTCCCTGACAATCTTTCAGCAACCTCGTGCTCAAGAATTCTGAAAGATTCTCGAGTGCCCGTGGAGAAATGTGAGAGATGCACTTTAAACATTCTTCGAGGATCCCCGAAGTCTTTTCTTAAGGTTCCTAAGAGCTCCTCAAAAAGTCTCTGAAAGACTTCTGAGAGGTTTGTGACGGGTCTGAAATATTCCTGAAACGTTGTTGGAATATTTCTGAGATGTTTTTGAAACGTTTCTGAAACGTTTCTGAAATGTTTCTGAAACGTCTTATGAAACGTTTCTGAACTGTTTCTGGAAGATTTTGGTGCAAAATTCCGAAAATCTGGCTTCGAAACAATTGTGCAATACTGCACAATAAACTTTCAGCCTTCTGCGAGATCTTTGATGGATTTCTGATAGTTTCTTCAGTGCTACACTCCAAGAATTTCAATGCCAACTATTCTTGCAATACTCTACTTATGAGAATTTTCAACAATATTGCTCCGGAAAATATTTGGAAGTTCCCTCAATGCTTTCTGGAAGAAACCTCCCAGCTTTTTGAGAAGTTTTAGAAGGTTCTTCAAACGTTCCTGGGAAGTTCCTGACACTTCCATGAGTTGTTTTTGAAACATTCCTGGGATGTGTAAATTATACCGATAAGGTAGATCTCATCGATATTTTGACTCTATCGCTCGATTTGATGAAATATATTTAATGAATGAATTTATCGTTCTTTCGATCCACTTACAATCGTCGCGCTCAGGCGGCGATCACAGTTTGACCAATAACAAATTGCGAGCTTCGAGGCTCCACTTTCATAATGGCTGCATCACGAAGGGATTTTTTTTTTTTTTTTTCATTGAAAGATTGACCGAGAGATGAAGAAATTCATCCTCGGGCGGGACTTGAACTTCGCAATCTCCGGTACTCCGGACCGGCGCCTTAACCAATTAGACCACCGAGGCGATTGCGTATTCACTCGCTCGGGGAAGCCTTCTCTCATCTCTCGTGGCAATCTTTCGATGTGGTCAATCGAGGAACCATGACCATTCAAATATGTAAATTATACCGATAAGGTAGATCTCATCGATATTTTGACTCTATCGCTCGATTTGATGGAATAAATTTAATGAATGAATTTATCCTTCTTTCAAGCCACTTATAATCGTCGCGCTCAGGCGGCGATCACAGTTTGACCAATGTCAAACTGCGACCTTCGAGGCTCCACTTCCATAGTGGCTGCATCACGGAAAGATTTTCTATTTTTTTTGGATTTTTTTGATTTTTTTTATTGAAAGATTGACCGAGATCCTTGATTGACCACATCGAAAGATTGGCACGAGAGATGAGAGAAGGCTTCCCCGAGCGAGTGAATACGCAATCGCCTCGGTGGTTTAATTGGTTAAGGCGCCGGTCCGGAGTACCGGAGATTGCGAGGTTCAAGTCCCGCCCGAGGAAGAATTTCTTCATCTCTCAGTCAATCTTTCAATGAAGAAAAATTTAAAAAAAAATCCCTTCGTGATGCAGCCACTATGAAAGTGGAGCCTCGAAGGTCGCAGTTTGACATTGGTCAAACTGTGATCGCCGCCTGAGCGCGACGATTATAAGTGGCTCGAAAGAACGATAAATTCATTCATTAAATGTGTTCCTGGGATGTTTCTGACAAATTTCGGAGCGAGATATCAGAAATATGACCTCGAAATATTGTTGCAATTCCCGACTATCAAATCTTCAGCAATCTTGCATTCAACAGTTCTTGAAAGTTCTTTGAGAGGCTTTTGGAGGGTTCCTGAAAACTTAACAAAGAGTTTCTGAAAGATTTTTGTACCGTTTTTGGAAAATCTCTGGAATATTGCTGAAACGTTTCGGAAATGTTCCTGAAACGTTTCTGGAATGTTCTTGGGAGATTTCAGTATGAACATAATCCCAAAAAAATTCCCTGAAATACCTCAATGCCAATGTCTTAGCGATATTCATTAAGCGGTTTGAATCCTTTTCCAAAACCATTTGGAATATTCGAATGAATCCTGGTCAGATTTTCCCTTGAATTCGCCTGATGTTACAGTTCGCAGTGCGATTTTGTTTGATAAGGAAATCCTGAGAAACGAAATTATGATGCATCCACATGATTTGTTTTGGTAAGATGTAAAGATTCGCGTGACCCCTGACTTGAGATTTTCTTCTATTCCATTTGTGACGTTTGAGTAGATAATCTCAACTATCATTTCTTCCTCCAGTCACAAATCAATGTGATAATAAAACCTTCTTACAGAATGTAGCAGAGCATCCGAGGAGAGAGCAGTAAGTTATACATGTAAGAGAGAGAGAGAGACAGTAAAATCACGCGTTTGTCGCGAATCATCATTGAACCTTTAGCATCACCGCACCGTGCCCCTTGTGTCCAAGCTAATCAGCTGACCGGCATCGCGCGTTGCGCCAAATTCAGACTCTGTTCGTCCGTCCTACCGAGCAGACCATGTTGCCGCGATCGCAGCAATATCCCGCGCTTTTCGCAATTTCCTCGTGCCCGCGCTGCGTGTGCACCAGCTCCTGATCGGATACCTTGGGATCGTGCTCGAGAGGATGATCATCCGGCAGTCCAAACGTGCGACCAATACCTGCGTCCTGGACATCTCCCGATTAGAACAATTATTATCATGCGAGCGTCCGATAGCCAATATATTACTTTTGAGTACAGCCTTGAATTGCTGTCTCTCTCTCTCTGTTTGGGGCTTCACTCTTTTCTCTCTTCGTGCTCGCGTTTGATGTGCACGTATGCACCATGTTTATCCATTGAATGAATCCTATTATTATTATTCACCTTAAAATCATGCCTTGTTATTTGGCGCGCTCCTTATCCAATCTTTCTCGCGTGCAGTGGCAGTTATAAATCATCTAATTAGAAGCAGTAGCAGCAGACATGCAGAGTTCCTGGTCATATCATTATCGATAAATGCATAAGGCCGGGCAGTGCACCTTGCCCAGCATGTGCGGCAAATTCCTGGGCGTAAACTAGCAGCCGTCACATGAGCGCCCAGACAAAAGGAACTCAAAAAATTCTCAAATCATTCAAATTATGTCGCGTGCGTCATATTGGCGCCAAGACAAAAATTTCTTTGAAAAGTTATAAAATTATTCAAATCATAGAGCGTGCGTCACATTGGCGTACGAAAAGAAATTCTGGAACAAATTTTCCGTTTTGCGTTTTAAATTTCATATCGCAAATTCGAATTTCTGTTCATTTGGAGCGCATCATATCAGCGTCCGAAGAATGAAAATTATGGAATCAATCAGAATCATTCTGCTGCTGCACATCTGGAATTTTTCATTCCAAATCAAAATTTTATTTATATCGTGCGCGTCACATTTGCGTGACGAATAAAAATCATCAAATATAGTGAGTCTGCTGCAACAGAGAATCGGATATTAGAGCGATGTCCATGAGCAAATCATGTATAGGTGTGTGAGTGTCTCGCGATCGGAATCGAAGTCCAGTGCGAAGGGGCGGAAAGTAAACAAAGTCGCGATCAGACGTTAGCTCGCATTTCGAACGATTTTATTTCCGAAAAATTTTATCATAGGAGTGAGAGAGATAGACAATCGAATCGTCTGATATATAGCCTCTCATCCTTATTAAAAGTATAACTGTAGTGTTCATTCAGTGATGAATATGAACAATGTGTAGTGCAGTTGATGTGATGTGTGAATCAGTGAGTGCTCAGGCCGATGAGTGGCATAAGTATAAGCATACGCGTGTATATAGGTGTATTGTAGTGCGTATGTGTTGAGTAGAGTGAATATACAATCGTGCGTATATATAGTTATAGCACAGTGTGCAGTGTATGAAAATCGAAAGAATCATGCAGTTGCAGTACTTGATTCTTTCATGAATTAAGAGTGTATGCGATTCCCCGATATTCGCGAATCAAGTGCGACAGAGTCTCCGAGTGATATATATACGATCGTCCAAAATTACTTAAGACATTTTCAAATTAACGACGCCTTGTGTTAATGCAAATTAGGTTATTCTCGTCCGATTTGGATTAAAAAAGATTGATTTAAAATTAGTAACAATAATATTCACTCAAAATAGCTTGTCTTTTGTGCAAAAAATCGAGTATGAAATCGAATTGTTATTATTTTTTGCATAAACAAAGTCGTCGGATCATGGACTTTCGTAAATATTATTGTCCAAAAAATCGTAAAATCCTCGTATGTATAAGAAACTGTATGCTAGTATGTGTATGGGATGGCGTTCGAGTGAATACTCAATACACGAGCCGGTCAAATAAGGTCATCGACCGTTCCTGGAATCGAGTTCGTACAATCGAAATGTACGAGTGTGACTTTATAAGTACCAAAATCAATGCTGACAGATTTGGTAGTCAACTGAGAATGTAAAATATTGCCAATTTCCAATCAAATTTGAATCAATCGTTCCGAAAATTTGGAAATTCCTCAATTTCCAGAGTCAAATCATGGAAATAAGTTCATATTCGAAATGATTTTCTAAAAATGTTGTGATGAATTAAATCAGTCTCCTTCTTCGCAATTGTGAGTCTTCCTCGAGGAACAAGCCGATTATCCAGTGTCGTCTGGTTGGTTATGCTTAGTTCACAGAATGAAGACATCGTCCTCAATCTCTGTGTTCGAGATACAATCGACTTGAATTGAATATTTCTGGCCAATGTTTTGACAGTTAGATGATCAATTGAGAAACTCGAAACAATCTTTTACAGTTTCTGCAGTCATTTTTTTCTGCCATCATGAATCCTAACATTATAAATTCAGAGGATTCACCCTCATTATTGAAATATATTACTAGTCTTTCGGACGACGGATGGCAAATTCTGCTCACGAAGCTTGAGCAGAAAGATGTAACATTGACGCGTTTGTTGCAACGCCTCGCAGGCAATTATGATATCAATGGTTTTGTCGAAAATCAGAATTTCCACAGCGACGCTGCGCTTAGGAATCACTTAGATGCGATGCTCAAGGAATGGGTTATGGACTTCAAGAGTCAGTTATCGCGTAATCAAGAAGGTGAGACATCCGCGCAAGCACAAATCACCATCACTACCAATCAACAGAAGGATGACGAAAGATGACACCGACTTGACAATTCCTGTTGAAATTCCCTTACATATGCAATTTCAACTGAGAATTAAGTTCGTATTAAAAACTTCGACAAATCAGGATTAGATCCCCTTCATGCAAATAGTCACACGTACTCGTTTTCAAAGCACGAGTTTGAAACAAATGTGCAAATCATTTCTACCCCCGTAACGGAGCTTGATCACCTCCGGAGGAGGGGTGATCCGTATTGTCCAAATTTTTCTTCGGACGAAAGTCGGAATATTCAAATGTCTTATTATAATTTTCCATCATGTTATGATTCATTAGAGCAAAGACCTCATTCGTCTGTATTGACGGAAATTCACACTGCTCAATCAAACGCAATTTCTGATTCATTGCCAGTCGTTGGACTTGACTATGTCGACCAATTTGGGCATGAACAGCGTGAGCCATGGTGGATACGCTCGAATCGTCATTCTGATTTCTCAGAATTCCAATCACAGTGCCAAATTACAACTAATTGTGCGCACTATCCAGTCAAAAACCCCATCTTTTGCCGGAAGAATCATGCAGTTGCAGTACTTCCGAATAATTTATTGGACATTATAATCGTCCCAATTCCCTTTGTTGTCTTCACCAAGGATGATACCAGAAAATCGACATATTTGAATGGACCAATCGATTCTCAATCCTGTCATGGATTAGACTTCCATTTAGCAAACCATCGAAGCCTATTATATAGCTTGGCATCTAGCCAATCAGCGCAATCACTCGTGCGGGCTGGGTTGCTATTTACAAATGTCGATTGTGCAATAAATTTTCAAGTTGTGTCAAGAACGTTCCCTGCGATCGATTTTTGGAAGCAAATTTTGCACATGCTCCTGAAAAAGATCCTGAGTTTTGCAAATTCACACTGACAAAGAGCAAGATGTGTAGTGTATTGCGAATAGTTACACGTCAGAGTGAAGATGACACGCAGTGAAAGGAATGCAAGAAAAATCTTCACAGTATATTAACAGCAAATACGCATCGAACCATATATGCTAGTTTGAAGTCTGGTGAAAGGAGTTTGTAACAAGCACGGACTGCTACAGCCAAGTACCCGCGTGAAAGCCAACGAGTCGTATATTTTACTCATTCCACAGTGAACGAGTCGTGGTAATGACTCATTCGACAAATCCTTGAAAACATAAAAACCACATACAAACAACGTTCAAACGTGGAATTCAGTCGAATTTTGAATCAATTGCACTTCAATCCCTCGTAAGCAAATTGAAACTAGTTTAGGGCCGATATCGGGAAGAGCGGTATGATCATTCGTAATAACCGCCAAACGCTATTCGGAAAATCATGATTCATGTTGAATTCAATTTTGGTTTGGTGGATAATTCATTCATGAGAGTCATTCATATTCATGAGAGTCAGTCATATTTATGAGAGTCGTCAAAACGACTCATTGGGATCACGGAATATTTTCCGTCACCAATATCCAAAAGTGGTATTATCCTCTCTTAACTTCCCCGAGTGAGATTTTCCACTCGGATTCCGAGTGAAAGTCCATCTCACTTGGTAAAGAGTCAGATATCAGAAGAATCAAAAATTTCACTCGGAAGTTCGAGTGAAATTTCACTCGGATGCAAGAGTGAGACGCTCAAATCAAATTCCAGGTTATGTTTTGCCGCTCGTTTGTTACTGATGGATCAATGCGTAGCCTACAAAAAGGCAAATGGTAGGTTTCCTGCAATATTTGTTCAATACCATGCAAAGAAGTGTAAATATTCTCTGCCATGAGTTTTGAAAATATACAGCTCAATATTATATTATTCTACATATTGTCGAAAAACCCATCAACTCTATATTGATGCAGAAGCAATATCCGGTTACCGGTAGAATGCGGGTTCCACTTTTGTAATTGTTTCACTCGAAACAATAGCTAGTTTTCATATCTTCATTTCCTCATACGACGCGTATAAAGTTACACGGTGCATCATTCCCATGAGAGGGTGCTATGGAATACCTATGTCACCAGCAGCAGTAGCCCAGTGGAGAAGCAGCCCGATTTCTCAGAAAGACGACCTCAGTTCGATTCCCCGCACTTCCCAAATAATAAAATTATCGAAGTAATCATGCCACTGCGGGTCATATGGATTTTTCTTCTTTTCCAACCTTCGGATGATTGATAATTATTCCTCAATTTTATAGCCCACCACGTATTGATTAAATGGAAACATTGAGTTTCAGCCAAATAACATTTGGATTCACTCAGATTCCCCGAGTGAAAAATTTCACTTTTTTTTCTGAGTGAAACTCACTCGGTACCGAGTTTCCACGATTTCACTCCGGACTCCGAGTGAGAACTCACTCTTTCCGAGTGAGATCTCATTCGGAAAAGTTAAGAGAGTCACTTATTACCACCATAACGGACTCGGAAATTCTTTACTGTAAGTCAAATTACAAATTGCACAATTTTATTAGACGAGTCATTCCAACGAGTCGTTTCGACGACTCGTGGCAACGAGTCGTTCACACGACTCGTCGGGATCATAATAAATCATCTCATGGATAAATTATCCACCAAACCAAAATTGAATTCAACATGGAGTCATGATTTTTCGAATAACGTTTGGCGGTTATTACGAATGATTATACCGCTCTTCCCGATATCGGCCCTAACCTAGTTTTTCTTTGCTTACGAGAGATTGAAGTGCAATTGATTCGAAATTCGACTGAATTCCACGTTAAAAGGTTGTTTGCATGCGGTTTTTATATCATTATTCGATTATGCTGGTCGGAGCGCTCTGACCACACTCCGACTCTCGGACCTCTCTTTCTAATGCAATGAGTAAGAGAGAGAGGTCCGAGAGTCCGCGGAGCGCTCCGACCGGTCCGAACCAGCAAGAACCAGCATAATCGAATAAACCTTATGTTTTCAAGATTTTGTCAAATGAGTCATTGGTCAACGAGTCGTGTGATGTTTCATTTCCACGAGTCGTGAAACGAGTCGTGGAATGAGCAAAATACACGACTCGTTGTCTTTCACGCGGGTACGAGCTGGTACAGCACAGAGTATAAAAGATGCACCCACTGTATAGCCAGTCAGACGGCACACGACCGGCAAGTCACACATACGGCTCCGTGTCCCTTGTATACCAATACTTAATAAAGTAGTTGGACGCCGATCTCATCAAGTGCTTCACACCTTCTCCACAATACCATAAGATGGGCCATCCAAGCTCTTCATCTGTCAAATCAGCTGCTCAGAATCCATCTATCGAGGAGGCAATTTTTACATCTTATGACATGACTGATAATGCTAGATCAGAAAGTCAACATTCTAATGACTTAGATCCATTTGTAGTCCACATTTCAAAATTCAATCTCGCAGAAGCAAATGAGCACATTATCGGACTCGATTTTCCTCGTTCGTTTGATGAACACAATTATCTCGTTTCTAAAATGGTCGAGACGGACAATAATGCTCACGATTGCCTAGTGCAGGAAGATCATTCTGATCAAACTTTTGATTCAATTGCGACCATAGCGCAAGGAGTAAATCACTCTCTGAGACCATCATGCTCCAAATTTCCATCAGCGCATCAACATCTATTCTCAACATCTAAAGGTATATTGCCAAATACAAATGCGTGCACGAATTACGCGTTCTTTGCGCACTAAATGTACACGAGAGACGGTCACAGTCATTCGACCGAATCAATTCAAAATGTTCGTATTCCAAATGATTCACTGCACCGGGCTATATCTTCCACGCGGATTGGGTCGTCTGACGAATGCGTCTTTCAGAATTTTTTCTAACGGACGCTGAATGTTTTTTGGAATTCGTGTCAAATGAGATTCGTTCTGGTAGCACAACTGAGCAATTTCAAACGAATCCATAAGGACATTTGAAGTCATTCCGACCCAGATATGTCAATCTGACCGTTCTAGAACGAGAGGCTGGTCCAGGAGGAGGAGAATTCCACCAAACCAAGGTGCAGGAGCAACCAGTAGGAGAGGATGACGTCCGTGTACCACAAACCGAAGCTGAGATCAACATCATTCCTGCGGAAGATTCATCGATGGACGGCGACAGGTGTGTGCGCGCGAGTCTCACTCGGTGTGTGTTGTGTCCGTTCGACTTTGCGCCGATCAGTACTATTGCTGACAAGACTTTCTCCAGTGAAGTGTTAGATTTAAGTTATAGTGCTTCCAGTGGAAGACACAATTGTCATAATTGATTCAGAATCGTTAGTTAGGTCAATCCATCGATTATGATATTTTTCACCTTTCATTTCTCTATTGTTCCCAATCTTCTAGCTATGTATGTATTACTCTCCATCAATTTTTTTCAAATCAGACTGTTGAAATCGATGAAATAGGTTTCCGGCCGATCCGTGAAAGAGCGGACGGATGAAATTAGATTATAAGTATTTATTTTTTTGTTGCAAAAGATCAAGCTTACCAGTGATCAGTAATTCGCATTCATGTATGCGTCAAAAATGTTCTCTCCCATTAGTCGTCGATAATTATTACAGAGACGTGCGAATCAAGGAATATTTCACTTCTCGATAAGAAAATTTGAGATTCCATGATCTCTCGTTCTCAATAATTTCAATAAGGTACAACAATGTGCGTTTGCTTTTCTAGCTCGAATTCGATGAGATTCAGTTCAGAATATTTCCCAGTTACATTTCATGATCCATTTTGGATGATCTCCTGTTCATAAATTTTGTTCGACAAATTCTTCATATTTTTGGAGAAATCTATAAAATTCCAAAAAATTCAAACGTACGAATATGGTACGTTTTTCCAATCAATTAAGATCCACGAGTGGAGGGATGTTAGTTGTAAGTCGTTAACCGTTTAAGAGAGCAATAGTGTGACTTAATTCAAATCGTGATTTTTTGAGAATCCAATTCATCTTTTTCTCATGACATTCCGTTTCTATATTATCTTCCTCAATTTGCGTAGAGGATTCACAATTCTTTTTTCACCCTCAATTTCGATTTTCCATTCAATCTACGATAATTTTGGACAATTTCATTCATCTATGGCCCAGAAAGGGAGATCATTTCTCGAGCTGCTACGCCATCCGGCGAAACAGCGTCTGGGGGAGGGGTGTGACGGTTGAGTAGATAATCTCAACGATCATCTCTCTTTCTCTCTCTCTCTCTCCTGTCTCGAATCAATATAATCTCCTCACAGAATGTAGCAGAGCATCCGAGGAGAGAGCAGTAAGTTATACATGTAGGATTGATTGATTGATTGATGCCCGTTTTTTCGTCCGAAGACAATAATATATATCACAGATCAATAGTGCACATTGATGGAGATAATGGAGTCATTTGGTCAAGGACAAATCTTAAGTATATCACAATTTGTGACTAGTCGGGTAGCACTCAGAAGATTCACAAACTCCATAGAATAATATAAGAATACCAAAAAATGGCAGGGCTCACAGTCATATTAAAGGAAAGTTCAGTCGATTGACGAAAGGTCACACGTATACTTATAATTTTATTCTAGATGAACGAATCAAGCAAAAAGTCAGCCCAAGCCTTTCAAAGTTTAGAGATTGGAGTAATGCTTCTTCTCCACGTCAATCCTCTGGGGGGACTGTGCGAGCAAAGAATCTTTCATAGCCTCTTTGAATAATGACATTTTCCCCAGCTGCCGAAAGCCCGGAGGAAGAAAGTTCCACAAATGAGCACATTGAACCTGGAAAGATCTTCTTCCATATTCAAGTCTCATATTGGGAACTTCGAGTACCCGCTCTTCTGCATCACCGCGTGCGGGGCGTTCAGATTGGTACCTGGTGAACATCGCAGCTAGGTAGCCAGGCTCTCCTAAATGCATGATCTTGTGCATTAACAAAGCTGCGAAGTACATTCTCCTCGAATCAGTACGTAACCAACCCAAACGCTCCCTAAACGGGGTGATGTGCTCGTCTCTCCTAAGATCAAAAATATACCACACACATGAATTGCTTAGTCGATGTATCCGTTGCCGCTGTTCGTCCGTCGCGTCGAGGTACACGACCGTGGAATAGTCTATATGCGCTCAAACCAGGGACTCAACTAAGCGAACTCGGAGAGGTCTGGTGATACATGCCCTAAAAAACCGCAATCCATATAGGGCTCTGTTGACTTTCTTAGTTACTTGGTCGATGTGCGGTTTCCACGTCAGTTCACTGTCAAGTGTAACACCAAGGCTCACGACCGTATCACTGAACGGGATGAGCTTTCCTTCCTGTATCTCAACCCCTGACAAGTCCATCCTCTTCAGATCTTTGATATTCCTCTCAGAACTGAAGTAAATCGCCTTGGTCTTGCCAGCGTTGAGACACAGGCCGGAACTTCTGGCCCACTCAGCAACAAGTCGTCCTATTTCTCCCAGCTGAGCAATGCCCTCTCTGATCTTAGATTTCTCGACTTGGAGATGAATTTGTAGGTCATCCGCATAAGGAAGATAACTTACTGACTTCCCGTCCAAGTGAACCAGGTAAATCATCGGCATATGGACTGAAGATTAAAGACCAAAGAACGGAACCCTGTGGAACACCCAGATTGGTTTTGAGCCAATCAGAACTACCAGATTTTGGAGTAACTTTTTGGGTGCGGCCTTGTGAGTATGATTTTATCCACAGGAGTACCGATCTCGAGAAGCCTAGATTTCGAAGTAGGCTCAACAGCTTTGATGGTGATATTGTGTCAAAGGCTTTACTGAAGTCAAAAAGCAGGAGGAAGGTGATCTATTTCTTGTCAATGCCTACTCTGATGTCATCCGTCAACTTTAGTGAAGCTGTCCGGGTGCTATGGTATTGCCTGAAACCAGTCTGGAAGCGATCAAGAAGTTTCTCTACTTCTAAATACTCCGTGATTTGGTCATGTGCAATTTTTGCCAGAACCTTGGAAAGGAAGCACAGCAGCGGTATGGGACAGAAGTCCAAGACCGCTGATGGAGCGGTGGTCTTTTTTGATGCAATTAGCTGTGCCTGCTTCCAAGCCTCAGGAAATGCACTATGAGCAAGAGAAGAGTTGGAAATATGTACAATAAGATCACCAATAGCCGGAAGAGCCTTCGCGATCACGCTTTGGGGTATCCCGTCTGCCCTACGGGCCTGTGAAGAGAAATGTTTAATAGCAAGGACTACATCACTGTAATTTGTGGGCTTGAACTTAAAACCCTCCTCTGAGGCCGAATTCATATCGTCCATTGTTTCTTTTGAATTTCGTGGGGCGAAACGGAAACTCCCGCAAAGTGAGCGTTCAACTCATCCGGTGTAAAACCATGAAGTTCCCCCTCTTTGCTTTTAGGCAGGAGGCCAAGGTTGCGCATTTCCTTCCACATATTCTTATGTTGATCAAGAGCGTCTGAGAGATGGTTTCGAAGGCAGGACTTACGCTCTTGTTCCATGCGCAGGTCGACCTCTTCGCTAAGCCGAAAGTACTCACTTTGAAGCTCAGGGTACTTTCGCTGGTTACGTTGATTCCGGTCCCAGCGCCTGCGCGTCGCATCTCGCTCATTTATGAGTACCCTCAACTCAGGACCAATCCAAGGAGCATCATTTTTTCGCGGGTTGATAGTATTTTCCGACGCTAATTCATCTATAACAGTCTTCAAGTTCTCATTTAAGCAGTGAATTGCGTCTTCCGAACTAATTTCAGCATTTTCAAGAGCTGTCCAGTCACAGCGAAGCAGACGGTCATTCAGCATCTCCGGAGTGATGTTACGAGAATCCCTATATGTGAAGGTATTTTTCGGCGGAGTGGGAGTAAAGACGTTGATAGTGACGTCTATGACCGAGTGACTGCCGAAACTGGGCAGGAGTCTATTTTGAAAGTCAGTAATGATGTCATTGTCATCTACGTAAATATGATCAATCCATGTGTGCGATACATTTGGGGTGTGTTGGTGAGTCGGGCCATGCTGCACTATCTGCAAAGCAAGTTCTTCTGTCAGTGCAGTCAGTGTTTTAATGTCAGGGTCAGCAGCGTCCAACATGTCTACATTCAGATCTCCCATTATAATTTGATGGCTGTAATCACCACACGGTCGGCGTAATGAGCCAAATAACCCATCGTCCTTCTGCATGGCGATTTTCGGAGGCCTGTAGATCACTCCGACTGATATTGGAGGGGAATTGCCCTGCTGCACGCTACAGAAAAGAAATTAAGGCACACCAGGTTTCCCCGGACCAAATGTGTTAGATGAAACAAGTTTCTCTACTCTAAAATCATTGCGTACATACAAGGCAATCCCACCACCCTCTCTGTTTTGATTTTGTCTCAACAATGAAAAGCCCGGGATCTGAACGAGACTGTCATCCACATGCTCATCCAGCTTTGACTCAGCTACCCCAAAAAGATGGTAGGAGGGATCGTTAGCGACGAGCAAGCGCAGATGAGAGAGAGAGAGAGACAGTAAAATCACGCGTTTGTCGCGAATCATCATCGAACCTTTAGCATCACCGCACTGCACCCCTTGTGTCCAAGCTAATCAGCTGACCAGCATCGCGCGTTGCGCCAAATCCAGACTCTGTTCGCCCGTCCTACAGAGCAGACCATGTTGCCGCGATCGGAGCAATATCCCGCGCTTTTCGCAATTTCCTCGTGCCCGCGCCGCGTGTGCACCTGCTCCTGATCGGATACCTTGGCGACGTGCTCGAGAGGATGATCATCCGGCAGTCCAGATCGACATCGCGTGCGACCGATACCTGCGTCCTGGACATCGTCCGATTAGAACAATTGTTATCATGCGAGCGTCCGATAGCCAATATATAATTTGCGAGTACAGCCTTGAACTGCTCTCTCTCTCTCTGTTTGGGGCTTCACCCTTTGCTCTCTCCGTACTCGCGTTCGATGTGCTCGTATGCACCATGTTTATTCATTGAATGAATCCTATCATTATTATCCATCTTGAAATCATGCCTTGTTATTTGGCACGCTCCTCGTCCAATCTTTCTCGCGCGCAGTAGCAGTTATGATTCATCTAATCAGAAGCAGTAGCAGCAGACATGCAGAGTTCCCGATCATATCATTATCGATGAATTAATAAGGCTGGGCATTGCACCTTACCCAGCATGTGCGGCAAATTTCTAGGCGTAAACTAGCAGCCGTCACACATTTCCCCTCTCTCCTCCACGGAATCCTGATTCCATATTTCAGTCGACAATTTTCTGCCCCACAAGATCCTTGAGCGAACATAGTACCATTTCCATATCAAAAACTTGGATTGCGATCATCTTTGTATGTATCGAATCGTCAGAAACGGATGAAATTCAATCGCCAACTCCTTTTCACATCATCAACACTAGCGTTTGGCTAACTACACATTTTGAGCTATGACGTGTACATACGTCGACAGCTCAGTGGACAATGTCGCAGAAGATCGCAGGTTCAAATCCCACTGTGCGGCGACACTCACGTAACGATATCAACACATAATATTGATAACTGTACAAGAAGCAATTTTTCAAGAGATTCAATAATCAAAAATCAAATCTGAATGTGAATACCCGCGATTTCGAATGACATGATTTTTTTGCTCGATCGTCACAATATTCATTCCTCAAACTCCCGCAGATATTTCAATGTGATGCCTCTGAAACGTTTCTGAAAGGTTTCCAGAAATATTCCCATGAATGCTTTCAGAATCATTCCAAAACCGCGGACATAACTATATTTTAGAAATGTTTCATTGAAATATCTTCGAGATGTTTTCTGAAACATTTCTGAAATGTTTCCACCAGTGATCTTTTTCAGTGGATGCAACCGTGTTAGGATGAGACAATAGGAGATGTACTTGACAGAACTCAACATGATGTGATCTGAATCGAGAGCCCCATGATCTTTCACAGTTCTATCCATAGACAGTCCAACGCTCGAATCGCTTCGATGACTTGTGTGCTTATACACCAGGAACCGAATAATACATTCGATGATATACCGTATTTACCCAAGTATAAGACTCACCAAAGAATCAGTATTGAGCACTCCGAAATAGGGGTGCGTCTTATCTATGGGTGCGTCTTATCTATAGGTGCTAATTATTTTCTGTGCGAAAAAAATGTCGGCAACACTCATGTACAAGATGCGCCAGGAATGTATAGAATACCGCCAGACTCAGCTGCGTATTCTTCGAACTACGTTCACACCCGTGAACACGAGTGAATGCACGCGCAGTTGTGTGACTTTGTGTGCGTATCTCAATTGGCCACCCTTCTAATTACATCGGCAACTAAGTAATCCTCATGATAGCAGCTCCAATGAGACCCATGACGGCTCAGATAGTAGCGTATAAATATTCTCACGTGTACAATGTTGACCAGGTATTCTTTTACGGTTAAAGCGAAACATTCAATTGGTTGACGCGTGCAGACACACATCTATTATTTTCGTCGATCACATTGTTTTCCGTGTGTATCAATTAAGATCAGACTCATATGAATTTCAAGCATTTGTAACGCAAATTCCACATGTAACGACTCTTAGCATTACGTAACGCACCGGACCATGGTCACCGCAACCCCGGAAGGAGAGGAGGATTCACCAGGTCTTTCGACCTCCGACAAAGATTACCACCGATGTTGCGTTATGTGAACCCCAACCCTACGTTGTAGTCATTCCGACCGGTTCAACACTTCTGGGAGTGCTCATCAACACCCAGTGGCGCCCATTTCCGTGTCAAGATGAAGCTCTTCTGCAACAAGGCTCCTCGCAACTCGGTGAAGCATAAAAGCCCGGTTTGCTCGAGACAATGGCCAGGAGAAGTATTTTAATCAATTAAAATCTCAGACGATATTCATCATCGCCGAGTAAATTCATCAACAACCAGAGGTATCCATGTCTACATAGAAATACACGTCTGCCACCTCATTAATCGCAGCCCGGCGAAGTATCAAAACCCAGTTCGCGCAGGTCAACGACGAACTCATTCAGGATCTCGGGCGAGGCTCAATTTCGTTATAATTCATCAAATACTTCGTTGAAAAACTAACACAGATGATCCCCAATCGGCTGAGTACCATGGCTACTCCTCAAGGCCGTGATCATCACACTGCGAGGTCGCACTCTGGAACTAGCTACTCCACGTTGCCTCACGACCCTGATTCGCAGACATTTTCTACATTTCCTTCATTATCGATACGCACAGCTGACCAAGACGGATGTCTGGAGATCAACAGCTGCTGCTTTCTGAGTTTGCTGTGGACGCATATCAGACTTGGATCCTCATCATGCCGTACGAACTTCAATGATCCAACCCAGCCGACCCTGGAAGCCTGGATGGCCGTTTGACCACCCTGGAACTCAGGCGAGTGTAAATTATGCCAAAAAGTTTTGTGCCGCAACTTTGCCTACGTTGGGAATCAGGAAGGCTAATTCCACTCGGACGAGTGGTATGCTCAAGCCTATCTTCAAATTAATCGGATGACCACGAGGCCACACCCCGGACACCCAACTCTGCACATACTGACATCAAGATCAGTCATCAACGCAACGAGTTGTCATCCATCGTGGTCGGGAAGACCACACATCAAATCATCTCACGTGTTTGTCTACCGAATCATACCGACTATTGTGTCTCAGACCGTCACGTCATTTTCAACTCAATTCATGACAGTAAAACTGCTCAATTTCATATTTCGCAATTGTACTATCATTGTTCGCCATCGTACTTCGATTCCCTGCTTACTTTTGCTGGACCATGTATTAATATTCATTTGTATTCAATCAACTAATCTACGATCATACGCAGTCATGTATCATACCGCTATTCATTGTCGGATAAAAATCGACAAGGAACCAAGTGCTAAGAAAAACCGATAAACACACAAAACAATGTACTCGCCTACCCCGGACGCTTGACGCGTGCATACACACATCTATTCTTTCTGTCGATCACATTGTTTTCCGTTATCAATTAAAATCAGACTCTCATATCATTTGTAAACATTTGTAACGCAAATTTCAAATGTAACGACTCTTGGGGTTACATCACGCACCGGACCATTACGCAACGTTCCCTTTCGATACGTAACGCAATTCTGCGTTATGCAACGTAGCCTCAAATGACGTAACGCCTCCTACCGTTCCGTAACGGCGCTTGACATTACACTACACGAGTAACGCTGCTTATCGTTACCACTGACACCACCTATATAAACCCGAGCTGTCCAAGCTCTAGACACAGTCTACTTTCGGATTGCCATCGCGACGCATACTCCACGACATTTAGCCCAGACGTGGCCACGCTGCTGCGTCACCCCGACGTATCCTGATGCCGTCAGACACGTCGTCACCGCAACCTAGTGACCATTTCATAATTGTTTTACGCACTTTGGTTCCTGTGTCAGAATTGTGTGAAAATATTGTGTGTGAATTCACTCAACCTCAACTTCATCAACCTCATCCGGACCACGAACCTCAACATCCTCATCGTCCGAGTTGTGCCGAACGTGACCAGTGACGAAGGATCCTTAGGGGTGCCATCAGCGCCCCGACTCTCCATCAACAACTAGCCCACCTTTGTCATGGTCAATTGAACAATATGATATGAGTATAGTTTGAATCAATTGGGTTGGCTCTCAGAAGTAATGATATTGACTCAAGTTATCCTTCTCGAGAGCATAGTAGTCTGATTTCGGAAAACAAATGTTATAGAGCGAACAATAAATGTATCGTAATGTATGCTGAATCGATTCCTGTCCTTCATTTGCCCGGTTTCATCTGAATTTCTTACCTCGAGTCCCAGTAAACCAGGGTGCGTCTTATCTATGGGTGCGTCTTATCTACAGGTTCTTATCATTTTTCGACT
This sequence comes from Eretmocerus hayati, assembly GCA_029851415.1. Lineage (NCBI taxonomy): Eukaryota > Metazoa > Arthropoda > Insecta > Hymenoptera > Aphelinidae > Eretmocerus > Eretmocerus hayati. The sequence goes on along the minus strand of CM056744.1, from coordinate 75,964,654 downwards.
TTTTCCCCCAAGGAATGGGGTACGTTTTATGTATGGGTGCGTCTTATATTTTGGTCAATACGGTAATCTACCTGCACCACCCGGCGGTATCACACGGTGCACTTGAGCTGTTTTTGAATGTAGTGAAGTAGCACCCGAAATATTTTTGTGGGAAATGATTTCTGAATGTTCTAGGATCACTTTTGAACTCTGAGTGGAATTGCAAACTTATCCGTTCCATAATTCTCTAGATCGTGGCATTTCATTTGGGAAAAATCGTTCTTTTCCGTTTTGCGAGATGAGAATGTCTGTTACCACGATTCACACAGTACCCGCCAAAATTAATGGATCATGGGTAGCCTCTGTGAATGACCGATTACTCTGGCCCACTTTGTCGTGGAGGGATTCTGGGAAATAGGAATCGGAGATCAAGAAACAATCTATCGATTTATGTGTTTGGAATATTTTTTTCGTGCTTTTTACGAGATCATAAGTGACTACAAAAAAACAATTCCCATTTTCTCCAATCAAACATTTTTAGTTTTGACGGACATGATCCGGTCGTGAAAATTTCAACGCAATCTTGTAGTTTCCTTCCAGACCTTCATGTTCCTTTCCCTGAAGTCCCTTGTACGACCTTCCCTGCCCGAGTAACGAGCTCGAAAGGGGAACTTCTTATAATATGAGTTGCTTATGAAGATACCGAGTCTTAGCAAGTGTTTCATCTGCTCTTGCTCTGTTCCAGTGCAGAAACTTATCAAAAAATACTTTGGCACATCATTTCGACGTAGAATGACCTCATCTTCCAGGAAATTTTATCAGATTTTGGATTGCATGTGGCCTGGAGAGGCTGTCCTTGAATAAATCCCATTTTCCGAGTGGAAGCTGGAGGAGTGCCACTAGGTCACTTTCGGGCAAGAATCTGATAGGATTTTCCGAAAGATAAGATCATTCCACGTTGATATGATGTGCCGAAGTATTTTTTGATGGTTTTTTTGCACTGGAACAGAGCAAGAGCAGAAGAAACACTTGCATGACTCGGTATCCTCATAAGCAACTCATGTTATAAGACGTTCCCTTCCCAAGCTCGTTACTTGGACATGAGAGGTGGTACAAGGGATTTCAAAGGGAGGAACATGGAGGTCTTGGGAAGAACTACAAGATTTCGCTGGAATTCCCACGATCGGATCATGCCCGTCAAAACTACAGGTGTTTGACTAAAGAAGATGAAAATTGTTTTCTTGTCGTGGCTTATGATCCCATAAAGAGCACGGAAAAAATATTCCTAACACATGAATCGATGAATTTCTCTCCGATCTTCAATTTCCGCTCCTCAAAATTCCTCTACGATAAAGTGGGCCGGAATAATCGGTCATTCACTGAGGCTGTCTATGGTCCATCATTTTTGGCGGGTACTGTACGTTGATGAGTATGTATGAGTGAATCATAATCAATTCTGACCATGGTCTTCTGGAGGAATAAACTCCGAGATCCATATTTTCAAACTATCAGGAATCACTCAAATGATTCTCATGTACGTGCATTGTGAATTAATCAATGGGGATGGAATGATTTTATGTATTCAAATTTTCATAGTTTGAATCGCTCAATCAGCCGATAATTTCCCTGTACAACACAAATTTCAATTGCAGTCAAGCGCACTGCTGGAATTAGTTCTAGCTTTCACACACATGAGAATGATTTCCATGGAAAACTTGTGTTCAAATCCACCTCTAGTTGTATGCGGCTCCTAATCGAGCGAATCCACGAAACGCGGTGATTTGGGAGTGGAGATATTTTGAAAATTTCTTGTCATCATATATTATTTAGGTTGGACATACTCTCAGTTATCGGTATCTAGAACTTGAATCCACTCGCGTGACCGATTTTTGAGAGACGGCGTGGGGTGGGACAGAGAACTCCGGAAATGGCCATAAGAGTAATATGCAAATTATACCGATATGGTAGATCTCATCGATATTTTGACTCCATCGCTCGATCTGATGAAATACATTCAATGAATGAATTTATCGTACTTATAATCGTCGCGCTCAGGTGGCGATCACAGTTTGACAAATGTCAAACTGCGACCTTCGAGGCTCCACTCCCATAGTGGCTGCATCACGAAGGGATTTTTTATTTTTTCGGATTTTTCAATTTCTTATTAAGAAATTGACCGAGAGATGGAAAATGTCTTCCTCGGGCGGGACTTGAACCTCGCAATCTCTGGTACTCCGAACCGGCGCCTTAACCAATTGGGCCACCGAGGCGATTGTGTATTCACTCGCTCGGGGAAGCCTTGTGACAACCATAGTTCCAAAATTTCGATATTTATTTTCAAAAAGTTTAAAAAGTCATTTCGTACCAGTTTCTATGAAGTAATATTGAATATGCGCGCCTATAGACTGATAATATCACTCACTGTTTTCCCCAGTCCAGCTGAGCCTAGCGAGCTCATTTGACTTATAAATAGAAGATATATATAGCAAGACGTGTATATATGTATACGATTATACATAGGAAATTCTATTGTTTTCTATTCAAAATTTTGTGAAAATTATTTAATCAATTCTGAAAGTTCTTTCTGCCATTTTATTCTATGATTCATTAGTTTCATAGTACTTATGGAAAAACTCTAAAATTCAATGCATTATTTACAATATTCAATCTTACAAAGTTCAAGCTTTTGTGAAATTGTATGTAAAATAGATGTCCTCAATAAATGTTAAAGTTAGAATGTAGTTATTTCGACTCATTTCGATAAAATAGAGATTCTTTATCAACAATTTTGATAGTATTGTCTGAGAAATCATTTTATTGTGAAATACTGTAAAAAAACCAATATATCGTCAATTCAAGGTAATATATCGACCATATATGTCACTATTGACGAATATTACAAAAAACTCCAAAGATCTGTGGCATTTCAAAGTGAATTCACGAGTGCATCAATGAAACACATGTCTTTGATCAATTCCTAGAAAGTTCTATATAACTATCTAAAAATTATCTTTTATTTATTGCACTCAACCAAGATTCTTATTTGGAATAGTAAATGTTGGAATTGATGTTGGGATTGATCTGTTGCCAGGATGGCGTCTAGTAAGAAGCCACCGGATAAAGGCACCGAAAAGTTTTTCAAGTGTCACCCGAAGCAAAAATTCTCTGCTTGTGTATGTATACTGTGCGAGGACGTTTATCACGTCAGCGATTATTTACGATATACAAACACTGTTTTTCTGAGCAATACTTTGGTTATCTGCCCAAATCACGAAGATGTGGACATAACCTCAATAAAGAGCAAAGAACCTCTCAGTGATTCAGCGGAAATAATAATAGCCAGTTTGAAAAAGCAGAAAAGAGCGACAGAAATATTAGAAGAAACTGACGAAGAGAGTTATGAAAGTGCTGATGATGAAAATACCCTGATTGAAAAATTACGTTCAGTGACTAAAGAGAATAAGCTGCTAAGAGATTTGAACCAGGAGCTGAAAGCAAAAAATGAAATGATGAGAAACTTATTGAAAACGGAAGAATCAGGAAATACACTCAACTACAGTAATGCAGTAAGGACTACTAAAAATCAAAGCACACACATTCCAAGAATCATAGTGAATGCCTCAGATGATCAAGTTAATCAAGACATAGTACAAGAAGTGAAACAAGCTATACAAAGTGAAATAATTATGCCAATCAAGGCAGTCAAACAAACAAAAGAAGGAGTCATGGTAGTATGTGCAAACAAACAAGACATAGATGAGATTGAAAGGACCCTACAAGAAAAGCTTGGACAAGAATACAGAGTAAAAACTGAGGAACCTAAAAAGCCTAGACTGAGAATAGTAAATATAGACAGTGAAATGAGTAGTGAAGAATTAGAAAAGGATATAAATGAAAGGAATTTCAGCAATTATGAAGATAAAGGAGTAGTGGTACATACTTATAAAACTAAACAAGGTAACCAAAGTCTTATCATGGAAGTGAGTGGTGAGCTATACAAAAAAATCAGAGATGGCAATTACAGAGTGTATGTAGGACATCAAAGCTGCAAAGCATATGATGATCTTAATATCAATCTATGTTATAAGTGTGGAGGAATAGGACATAGTGGCAAAAAATGTAGGAACAAAATAAAGTGCATGAAATGTGCTGGAAACCATAATACAAGTGAGTGCAGAAATGGAAATACAAAAAAGTGTGCAAACTGTATCCATAGTAATACAGTTTATGGCACTAGCAAAAATGTTAACCATAGTGTAAACGACACAGAGGCATGTGAAATCTTGAAAAATAAACTCAAAAGAGTAATAGATACAGCAGACTATCCAGTAAAGCCTATCATACCAAAACAGCTGTTCATCGGTAAGATAGGCGCCCTGAAGAAAGCTGGAACGACTTTACAAGAAAAAAAGGCAGATGGCACCACTGACAACAATTTTGAAGAAGTCCGTCACAGGAGAAGCAGAAACAACAGTAGGAGGACATCGAATGCAAGTCGAAGCTGAAGAAATTGTGAACGTGCAGGAATGGAAACACGAAAGTTTAAGCTGTCTGAATGAAAAACTGAAACGCCGCAAATGTATAAACATTCTACATGTGAATATACGTAGCCTTAAGAAAAATATAGACAATTTACAGGTCATGGTTGAAGGTATGTATGAAAAGCCTAATATCATAGTTTGCACAGAATCGTGGAAAATCGACAATCCTCTTCAGTTTCTTTTGGAGGGATACGAAATTATTTATAATGAGAGCAAAATCAATATAGCTGATGGAGTGGTCGGTTTCATAAAACATGGTACTAGAGCCAAACACGAAATATTAGAGCTTGGTATTCTTAAAATTATCGAATTAGAATTAGAGCTTACCGGAAACAAAAAGATATTAATAAGTTGCGTATACAGAAGCCACGATGTGGACAAAAAATATTTCATAGAAAAGATTCAAGATCTCTTGATGATCAAGCAAAATGTGCAAAATCATGTTATTGTGGGCGATTTCAATATAGATATCTTGGAATTAGACGAAAGAGGGGAAGAGTTCCTGAATAATTTACTTGAATGGCAATATATCCCCTATATCAATAGTATTACTAGAAGTAATGACAAAGGTGGTGGGACATGCATCGATAATTTTTTCGGAAAATGTAAAAATATTAAAGTAGAAGCACATAAGTTACAGTACAAACTGACCGATCATGACCCAATCATGTTGCAAATATTTATTGATGGCGAAAAAAGAGAAAAAGAAACCGATCCAAGGGGTAGATTTGAGATTGATTACAAGAAATTGAGAAATTTGGGGAGTAAAGTCAACTGGGAACAATGCCTGCATGATGATATAAATGATTCCGTAGATAGTTTAGTCAGGAAAATTCAGGAAGTGACAAAAAAGGCCTCTAAAAAGAGTAAGAAAAATAGAAATTACCCCAGAAAGCAATGGATTACAGCCGGCCTGATCAAATCATGTGAGACCAAAAATAAACTGTACATAGAATGGCAAAAGAATCCTGATAACCAAGAGTTGAAACAAAAGTTCAAATCATATGCAAATAAACTCAGTAATTTAATCAGGTATGCCAAATATGCGTATGAGAAAGAGAAAGTCAAAAAATTTAAGGGAGATAGTAAAAAAATTTGGAATTTCGTGAAAGAAAAGATTGGAGTAAAAAGAGCAAGAACAAATGACATACAGTTGATTGATGAAAAAGGAAAAGAGATAAAAAGTGACGAGGATGTTGCAAACCATTTCAATGATTTTTTTGGAACAATTGGCAAAAACTTAGCCGGAAGCACGAACTGTGATAGCTCAAATTTTGAATTGCCGAAAAATACACGTAATAAAGATAGTTGTTTTTTGTACCCAGTAGACCAATATGAAGTGGAAGTAGTCATAATGGAATTGAAAGACAAAGCTGGTGGCATAGACCATATTCACACTACAGTAATCAAAAAACTTAGGAATTTCATCTCCAAACCATTAGCTGAGATTATTAACAAGAGTTTCGAAACTGGTATATGGCCTGACCACTTTAAAAGTGCTGAAATAGTCCCTATTTACAAATCTGGTAGTAAAAAAGAATCAACTAATTATCGACCAATTTCGCTAATTTCTAACCTAGCAAAAATTTTTGAAAAATTACTCTACAGTAGACTTATAAAATTTTTTGAAAAATATGAAATTCTCTCTGAATCACAGTATGGTTTTAGAAAAAGAAAAGAAACCAAAGATGCTATATCTAAAGTATCTGAATACATAAGGAAATACTTAGGAAAAAGTGAGCCTGTGGCTGCTATTTTTTTAGACTTGGCAAAAGCTTTTGATACGGTGAATCACGATCTACTATTAAAAAAACTAGAACATTATGGTATTAGAGGCAAAGCTCAGGAATTGATGAAAAGTTATTTATCAAATAGAACACAGAATGTAAGGATAAACAATACCAACAGCAACAAAAGAAAAGTAGACACTGGCGTACCTCAAGGTACAATCTTAGGCCCCCTCCTTTTTATTATATATATAAATGATTTACTAGAGTTATGTGAAAAAAATCTTATCTCTTATGCTGACGATACAGTTGTACTGTGCTCAGGGTACAGCTGGAGTCAAGTTGAAAGAAAAATGAATAGATTTTTGAAAGAAGTAGCTACATGGCTAGGCAATAATAGACTATCGTTAAATGTAGCAAAGACTGTCTACATCACCTTCTCAAATTATGATGATACCCAACCAGCTGAATTTAATGTCCAAATCGATGGTAAGGTTATTGTGAGAGTTAACAGTACCAAATACTTAGGCATCATCATTGATTCAAACCTTAAGTGGAAAATTCAAGTGAATAGCATAGTAAAAAAAAGCAGATACCTATTATTTATCTTCGCTAATTTGAGAAGATATTTATCTCGAAGTTCATTATTACAAATATACTATGGCCTTTTCTACAGTATTATATCATATGGGATTATTTCATGGGGGTGTGCTTTTGATAATGCATTATCACCATTAATCAGGCTTCAAAAAAGACTTTTTAGAATCATGGGTTTCTATGCCAGAACAAATGAGCAATTTGAAGAGGAATCAATTCCTCTGGAGGTGAAGAAACTATATTTACTTGAAATTGTTATGTATAAGTTCGATGATATGAGAAATGAGTACCAAAGTAAGAAAAAAATCACCCGGAGAAACGATTTGATACTTCCAAGAATGAAGTTAACAGTTGAGCAGAAGTCTCTTGACTTTTCAGCGAGAAAGTACTTCAACATGTTACCAAAAGATATAAAAGAAACCAAATGTAAGAAAAAAACTCTGAAAATAATAATAAAAAATTGGCTAAGATTATACAATACTACTGATTAGAATGTAACATCAATGATAAGAGTGTACTACTTTTGTACAGGGAAGGTAAGGTACGAAATCGCCTTACTTTGTCTTTTTTATTCATCTTTTGGATCATCTTCCTGTTGATTAGACACATGCATCCGTTATGAATTTAATTATGATTATAATGATTTGGTATTTTTATAGGTTAAGTGTTTATTTTATTTATTTATTTTATTTTTTTACTCTTATTACTTTTCAATATCTAGTCTTGCGCACAGGTTATTAATTACCTTCAGCAGATTGTTGTTGTATATGACAATTGTATGGACTGGATTGGAAATAAATTGAAATTGAAATTGAAATTGAAATGCAATTTTGATAGCTTGCAGATATGTATATAGTGGGATTAACAGTACTTTTCAGTTTCAATAAATAATTACGGTGCATATAGATAAATCATCTTTAGAATGTTCTGGAACTCTGAGGGCCGAGTATAAATAGAACCTTGACCAGGTGCTCGAGGATTCTGCCTTTCAGTCGAGAATCAGCTCACAAAGCGAATGAATCGAAGTCCTCAGGGTTCCATACATAATTTTATGATTGTAATGGAATCTTGAATGAAATCGATTGTATATACATACTAGAGGGGGGCAAGCCCCCCTGCTCGCTCCGCTCGCCAACCCCCATTTACATTCAATTTTATCCTAATGAAAATCAAGGAACCAACTATAAAACAACTAAATCATAACCTATAACACTTTACGCTCATTCATCTTTCTATTCTTTCCCAAACAAAATAATTTTTAACAATCATATATCAATATTCTACATCTATACAAAGAATTCCAAAAATTCGCCCTCATTTCTCCGTGATTATTTCACTCTTTCCCAATCTTCATCTATTTGATATCCCAATTATTTTTCTGACAAAAATATTTACAGTCAATGATTGAATTTGAACTGTTCATCAATAATCTCATCCCTCACTTATACAAATTAATGACTCTACACTCTTTGATCATAATTCTATTATTGTTTTGATCCCCCACCATAAACGTTTTTCATCTTAACCTCACTCATCATCATACTTGACTTTGCAAGTTTTCCCCTTCATATTCTGGATCAATGAAATTTCCAAACATCCTAGTATAAACTTCAATTCCTTTCACTACATCTATCCCTCCTCAACCCACTCCCCACCTCTTCCTACATTCATATGTAAAACTTCCTCAATTCTCTTTTATTTCTCTCTTTCCCAAAATCCCCTAAAATACTCTTTCGCACTCCCAACTCCTTCCACTACATCTATTCTTTCTTTATTGACTTCCTACCTTCCCCTTTATTCACATATAAAAGTTTCTACATTTTATTTCATTTTTGTTCCTTCTCAAAACTCCCTCCCATAAACCCCCTGACCCACAACTCTTTTTACTACATGTATTCTCGTTCATCCAGTCCCTACCTTTTGCTAGATTCACATATAAAACTTCCCACATTCTCTCTCCCATATAAGGCCTTTTTTAGCCTATTTAGGGAATCATCGATCCGACTAGACCCAATATTTTTGGCCGTACTTCGGTGCATTTCCTTTCTCAAAACTGGTACTTTCAAGAAAAAAATTGTCCGAGAGCGATAATTGAGCCTAGAAACTTCTAGGAGCTATTTGCTGAGAGCACATTTTAGCGATTTTTGGGCCTTCTTCAAAGTGATCTAGCTCCCTTCAGACATGAGATAATCGACTTTCACCAGTGGTCATTTTAAAGGTCTCGAAGAAAGCTACAATTTGACCACTTGTAGAAGTTGATTTTCGGACTTTTCATAGGCATTTTCACGAAAATACTCAAATTGTAACGACTGTAACTTTCATGAAAAGTCCGATAATCAACTTTCACAAGCGGTCAAATTGTAGCTTCCTTCGAGACCTTCAAAATGACCATTGGTGAAAGTCGATTATCTCATGTCTGAAGAAAGCTAGATTACTTCGAAGGATGCCCAAGAATCGCTAAAATGTACTCTCAGCAAATAGCTCCTAAAAGTTGCGAGGCTCAATTATCGCTCTTGGATGATTTTTTCCTTGAAAGTGCCAGTTTTGATGCGGTTTTGATAGCTTGTGAATATGTATATAGTGGGATTAACAGTTCTTTTCGGTTTCAATAAATAATTACGGTGCATATGAAAAAATCATCTCTAGAATGTTCTGGAACTCTGAGGACCGAGTATAAATAGAGCCCTGACCAGGTGCTCGAGAATTCTGCCTTTCAGTTGAAAATCAGCTCACAGAGCGAATAAATCGAAGTCCTCAGGGTTCCATGTATGATCTCATGATTGTCATGGAATCTTGAATAAAATCGATTATATATACATATGTATATTCTCTTTGTGTGCTTATTGCTGTGGGTAATCCTAATTGCTCCAGGTGTATGATGGAACCTACAGTGTGACTATATGAATGGCATAATCAAACCATTGGATTTCGCCGCTGATATATTGCAGGGCCCTGATCCCCTGTATTTGTTATCAGCAAGACCCACCGAAATGGAAGTTACGTGTAAAACAGGTCAAGAAGGTGCCCCGATCCACAAGATGGCTGTGTTTTACCGTAATAACATATTCATAGGATTTTCTTGGAATTAATGGGTGCCCTGATCCATCCATTAGTCTGAGAAAAAACTAGAAGAAATACAGAAATCGTACTATTGATTCCCAAGGAGGTGCCCTGATCCACCGAATTGGTTTGAGAATTGATAGTCGATCACATCACCCTTAAAATCTTATCCTATCTCTGATAGCATTTTAGTACTTCTGATCAAGTCATGAACTCTAATATCCGGCTCTCCTCCTAGATCCAGGGCCGGATAGACTACGCATACCTCCACCCAAATTATCAGAGATGTCGCGTCGGTCACAACCTTCTCTCATCTCTTGTGCCAATCTTTTGATGCGGTCAATCAAGGAACCATGACCATTTCAATATGCAAATTATACCGATTAGGTAGATCTCATCGATATTTTGACTCAATCGCTCAATTTGATGAAATACATTCAATGAATGAATTCATTGTTCTTTCGAGCCACTTGCTTGCATTCCTTGATTAACCGCATCGAAAAATTAGCACAAGAGATGAGAGAAGGCTTCCCCGAGCGAGTGAATACGGAATCGTCTCGGTGGTCTCATTGGTTAAGGCGCCGGTCCAGAGTACCGGAGATTGCGAGGTTCAAGTCCCGCCCGAGGAAGGATTTTTCCATCTCTCGGTCAATCTCTCAATAAAAAATTAAAAAATCCAAAAAAATAAAAAATCCCTTCGTGATGCAGCCACTATGAAAGTGGAGCCTCGAAAGGTCGCAGTTTGACATTTGTCAAACTGTGATCGCCACCTGAGCGCGACGATTATAAGGGGCTCGAAAAAACGATGAATTTATCCATTAAATGTAAAACATGAGAGTAATGCTATTGCCACATACACGGATACACTCTTCCATCACCCAACTGACAGCTGACGTGGATGGGAAATATTGCACTCTACACCATAAAAATGGGATCATTGGAGTTATGATATGACGTTATCCAAGAGTTTTCCAGGAACGTGATTCACGAAAATCCCATTGGAAAATGGAAAAAGTACCTCGTACGATTGAACAACGGAATATTGGATCACGCAGTCACTCATTTGGTATCGAATAGGATGGAAAGCGAGAGATCATAAGCATAACTGGTTCGGTTCGACCCGTCTTATTCGTGTGCGCCTCAAAAGTATAATTTCATGAAGCGATCATGTTCTTCTATGATAGCGTGAAATGTTTGCCAATCAAACATAATTCGATGCACATAGACCCAACCCATCTAAATTTCTCCGGCTTTTGATGAAGAATCAAATGTTATTCGCAGAAATATGATTGGTTAGGCTGAGTCGTCGTAGAGTAAGGAATGTCGTCGATTTTCTTTTCATTTCAAGAACTGGTCACGCGTCATCAACAGGAGATAATTGCACACCTGTTGGAAGCCCATCTTCGGGCCTAAAGGTGGTTGTAGCCTCAATTAGGAGGTTTATGTCCCGCAAGAATCATACCGATATCCCAGACTCCATCCAAATGCCAACCTTGACACTAGGAGAAAAAAGCCATGTCACGCGCGAAATTCCGTGACTTTGATCATTTGATTGCCCGTGATTCCGGTCTATTTCAGTTTTGAGACTTGAGCTAGACACAACTTGGTTGTAGGATCTCAAAAAAGGTGTCCGCTCTGTCGCGGAGTCGATACATAGCCATTGGTGCGAAAAATCGACGCACAAAGGGCGTAACGCACGAATCACTGCTTTTCGTGGATTTGCTCATATATGTGCTACGCTCATCAATGCATCTTTCTACATATGCTCCGATTAGTTCCATGTCTTCCTCTAACAAAGAGATACGATCGTAGTCAACTTCGAGATTACCTACACAATGCGTAGTAAGAGCGAAGATTATGCGTACATCAGCCATGAAGGAAACTGTTACAAGCTTTGTCACGGTATCTTTCATGATCGTGGTGAATTTTTCCACAAACACAGGAACTAAGTTCCTGTGACGTCGGAATGAGCGTCCTTTGTTTGCATATATGAATATATACAATGATGGTGGCTTTGGGCTGGCTGTTGCACCTATGTGCGTTCGGGTTGTTATTCGCGATTTTCGTATAGTATTCTGATAGAATGTAAGCGAGAGAAAACTAGATGATTGGACTCAGACGATACCACAAGTTTGAATATCTCAAGACTTCACTTCAACCATTTTCAGAAAAATTCAGGGTTTTGTAATTTTTGATGACTGTGAATTATTTTGGAGGGATTTCTTGAGATTATGTATGCAATTTCGTGATAATTGGATGAGGATAGATGTAGAGAATACGCACTCTACCATCATGCGTAGTCCAACTCTCCAGTAGCCATTTAGTCGGGAAAGTGATTCGGGCCAAGCGTTCAATCGCCAATAATTATTTCACTGCTAGTAACATCCAGCCTGATCTACTTGACTCAGATGCGAAAGCTCATGTGCCAAACCGTAAAATCTTTATAAATGAAATGCTCCCCCGTGAGAAGTACAATGAATACACACGTTTGAGATCGGTTGCACGCGGTCTGGGTCTAAGATACGTCTGGCTCAGCGGTGGACGTTTCTGGGTCAGGCGGAAAAATGGTGAGCGAGCACATACGTTCGAATCCCTCGCCGATCTGCAGGTCATTCAAACGGCCTGTCGAAGTGTTCCAAAACGTGCCTGTGCGTCCTCTAACAACACCCAGAGCTGCACAGCCGTTCCGGAGCAGAGCCGAGTTCCGGCAGAAGAATCAGCGGAGGCTCCTTGACTAAATACGGCTGCTGAGGAGCGACGAGGGGGTGGAGGTTTCTTAAAAGCGGGATTCATCAACCTTAACTCCCTGACAGATAAGATTGAGCATCTACGCTTGCTCGTCGCTAACGATCCCTCCTATCATCTATTTGGGGTGGCCGAGTCGAAGCTAGATGAGTATGTGGATGACAGTCTCGTTCAGATTCCAGGTTTTTCGTTGTTGCGACAAGATCGCAACAGAGAGGGTGGAGGAGTTGTATTGTATGTGCGCAATGACTTCAAAATTGAGAAGTTAGTTTCGTCAAATACTTTTGGGCCGGGGAAACCTGGCGTGCCTGAATTTCTTTTTTGTAGCGTACAACAAGGCGGCTCACTCCCAATACTAGTCGCGGTAATCTATACACCCCCAAAAATCGCCATGTAGAAGGATGATGGGCTGTTTGGCTCGTTACGACGGCTGTGTGGAGATTACAGTCACAAAACCATTATGGGTGATCTGAACGCTGACTTGTTGGATACTGCTCATCCCGACAACAAGACACAGACTGCACTGACAGAAGAACTCGGCTTGCAGATAGTGCAGCATGGCCCGACTCATCAGCACAACCCCAATGTATCTCATACATGGATTGATCACATTTATGTAGATGACAACGACACCATAACTGACTTTCAGAACAGACTCCTGCCCAGTTTCGGCAGTCACTCGGTCATAGACGTCACTATCAACGTCTTTACTCCCACTCCGCCGAAAAATACCTTCACATATAGGGATTCTCGTAACATCACTCCGGAGATGCTGAATGACCGTCTGCTTCGCTGTGACTGGACAGCTCTTGAAAATGCTGAAATTAGTTTGGAAGACGCAATTCACTGCTTGAATGAAAATTTGAAAACTGTTTTAGATGAACTAGCACCGGAAAAAACTATAAACCCGCGTAAAAATGGCGCTCCTCGGATTGGTCCTGAGTTGAGGGTGCTCATGAATAAGCAAAACGCGACGCGCAGGCGCTGGGAGCGCATGCAACGCAACCAGCGCAAGTGTCCTGACCTTCAAGATGAGTACTTTCGGCTTAGCGAAGAGGTCGATCTGCTCATTGAGCAAGAGCGTAATTCCTTCCTTCAAAACCATCTTTCAGACGCTCTTGATCAGAACAAGAACATCTGGAAGGAGATGCACAATCTCGGCCTCTTGCCCAAGAGCAAAGAGGAGGAACTCCACGGTTTCACAACGGATGAGCTGAACGCTCACTTTGCGGGGGTTTCCGTTTCACCTCACGAAAATATCAATGAAGCAATGGACGATATTAACTCTGCACCGGAGGAGGGGTTTAAATTTAAGCCCACAAATTTCAACAATGTAGTCCTTGCTATTAAACATTTCTCCTCGCAGGCCCGTGGGGTGGATGGGATCCCCCAGAGCGTGATCGCTAAGGCTCTCCCGGCAATTGGTGATCTTATTGTACATATTTTCAATTCCCCTTTCGCTCATAGCGTTTTTCCTGAGGCTTGGAAGCAAGCGCAGCTGATTGCATTGAAAAAGACTGTAGCTCCATCAACGGTCTCGGACTTCCGTCCCATAGCGCTGCTGTGCTTCCTTTCCAAGGTTCTGGAAAAAATTGCACATGACCGAATCACGGAGTATTTGAAAGTAGAGAAACTTCTTGATCGCTACCAGACTGGTTTTAGGCAACACCACAGCACCCAGACAGCTTTGCTAAAGTTAACGGATGACATCAGAGTAGGCATTGATAGGAAGAAGATCACCTTACTCCTACTATTCGACTTTAGCAAAGCCTTCGACACAATAACACCGTCAAAGCTGTTGAGGAAGCTCCGAAACCTTGGATTCCCAAGGTCGGCGTTCCTGTGGATAAAATCATACTTACAAGGCCGCACCCAAATAGTCACTTCAAAATCCGGTAGTTCTGATTGGCTCGAAACCAATCTGGGTGTTCCACAGGGATCCGTTCTCGGGCCTTTACTCTTCAGCTTATATGTTAATGACTTACCTGGTTTGCTAGATGGAAAGTCGGTATATCATCTATTCTATGCGGATGATCTTCAAATTCATCTCCAAGTCGAGAAAACTGAGATCAAGGAAGGCATCACTCGGCTGGGGGAAGTAGGACGACTAATTGCTGAATGGGCCAGAACTTCCGTCCTGCGTCTCAACGCTGGCAAGACCAAGGCAATCTTCTTCAGCTCTGAGAGGAATATCAAAGACCTGAAGAGAATGGACTTGCCAGGAGTTGAGATACAGGAAGGAATGTTCATTCCGTTCAGCGACACGGTCGTGAGTCTTGGTGTTACACTTGATAGTGAACTGACGTGGAAACCGCACATCGACCAAGTAACTAAGAAAGTGAATAGAGCCCTATACGGATTGCGGTTTTTTAGGGCGTGTATCACCAGACCTCTCCGAATTCGCCTAGTCGAGTCATTAGTTCAACCGCATTTAGATTATTGCACAGTCGTGTACCTCGACGCCACGGACGAACACTGGCAACGGATACAGCGACTGAGCAATTCATGTGTGAGGTAAATTTTTGATCTTAGGAGAGACGAGCACATCACCCCGTTTAGGGAGCGTTTGGGTTGGTTACGTACTCATTCGCGGAGAATGTACTTCGCAGCACTTTTAATGCATAAGATCATGCATCTTGGAGAACCTGGCTACCTAGCTGCGATGTTTACCAGGTACCAATTTGAACGCCCCGCACGTGGTGATGCAGAAGAGTGGGTACTCAAGGTTCCCAATATGAGACTTGAGTACGGAAGAAGATCATTCCAGGCTCAATGTGCTCATCTGTGGAACTTTCTCCCTCCGGGCTTCCGGCAGCTGAGGAAAATATCAGTATTCAAAGAGGCCTTAAAAGATTTCCTTCTGACTCAGTCTTCTCAGAGGATTGATGTGGAGAGGAGGCACTATTTTAATCTCTAAACTGTGATAGGTTTGGGCTCTTTTCAACCGGCGTTTCCTTTTCTAAAAGAGTTATACGTGGCTACTTCGCCACTGAATTGTAACTCCTGTGATATTTCTGCTGGCCCGAGCCTTTATATGCCTTTCTACATGAGAATGTCCTCTCTCCTCGATCGTTCTTGTGAACACTGATATATATATATATATATGGAAATGTATTTTATCATTCTCTTCCTGACTTTTATGCATCTCTCGATGCCTTAAAATGACTAGTCACTTTCTGTGATAATTCTAATATTCCTTGACCAAAAAGACAATTATTTATACTTTTTATATATTTATTATGTAGGTGTAACATATGTGACATATGCCACTGTATTCTTCAATTTTGCCCTAGGGCGAATAAAGGTTATCTATCTATCTATCTATCTATTCTCGTTCTCCATTTCATACATCAACACCATTCATCTCCTTCTCTACATCCACTTGATCTCATCTCCTCCACCACCGTTCACTTCACAATTCATCATCTTTCCCATCGCCCAATCCTTCTCATCATCCATTTCATCCGAGACATTGCATTCATCTAACTCGTTCATCTCATTCCCTCTATGGCTAGAGACAGAAAAACCCGAAAGCCCATCGTTGGAACAATCCATATTTTTGCCTTCGCGACATAATCATACCTGTGTATTGTAAGTGAGTGCGGAAATCGGTGCAAATTCAACGGTGACTCGAGGGAAGGGTTTAACAGGCCTTGAACAATTCCCCTATCATAAATATAATAGATTCAGACAAACACAGAGCGACCCACAATACGCTTAGGAACACTGCAATAGCCCATGTTCCTGTACCTGGCACCACACGGAAGTGTGGTGAGTGGGAGCTCTAAAGGAGTTGGTGCAAAAACAATGATAACACAAGGCAAAGGTGCAGCGAACAGACTTTTGACAGATTGAAAATCATTCCCATTAATCATCCAAACGTCTCCCACACTAGTCAATACAAAAAATGTAGAAAATGGGCATACTAAGTGAGCTACAAGATAATGAAAATGATCATGAATGAAACGAAGAGGATACGAACTGAATTCTGGTGGAAGGGAGTGGGACAGAGAATAATTGGATAAAAAAGCCGTATCGAGTGAGAATAGAGGATAGAACAGAGAAAGAGTCAACATCTAAACAGGTAACGAATACTAAGTGGGAATGAATCAAAATCAGGTGGAAGGGGGGTGAAAATCGGAATCAGGTCAAAACCCTGCGTCGTGTGGTAAACAGGTACGAAATCGATGAACAGTTCACATTGAATGTATATCAGGGTAAGTAAAAAAATCGATCGAAATATAATCGAGTAAGAGAACTGCATTGAGTTGAAATAGGGGGAGGAACAGAGAAAATGTCGAAATCTAACCAGGCAACGAGTACTAAAGGGATATAGATCAGAATCAGGTCCAAGGGGTGTCAGAACCGGAATCAGGTAGAAAGACCTGCGTCGTGTGGTAAACAGATACGAAATAGAAAAAACAGTTCAAATAAACTTTGTATCAGTGTAAATAGGAAGAATCATCGTGGAGAACGCGAATAGTAACCACGCCACGCACAATTCTTCAGTCAGGTTAGGTTAGGTTAGCGAGATCTAGGGATATTCCACTCCAGGGGTGGAGTCGGGTAAGATTTTTTCACCACGACAGATCAGGTCAGGTGAGGTTGAACAAACCCAGTGACATTTTCACAGGATCAGATTAGTATCTAGGGAGAAATTTAGTCAATCCGGACACCACAACAGTCGTCGTGCGACTGAATTCTATTCAATCCATTCAGATGACTCACAATTCCTCACAACGACTCCCATCGATTCATCACTCCATCACTTGACTCTTGCCATAGCGTGGTTTCAATATTCAGCACAATTTACTCAAGACACATTTCAGATTCCGGGCAGATTCGTACAATCTCACAGATCACACAATTTTAGATAGATTCCGACAGGTTTCTGAGAATTAAAGATTTCCCGGATGAAATTCGGAATTACGAGAGATTCCGGAATTCCACAAGACAAAAGTTCTCTCAAGATTCCAGACAGATTTTGGACTTTCAGACAAATTTCAGATTCACTAACAAATTGCAACAACACAAACACAAAGTCTAACTGAACACGAACTCATGAATGAGTCAGAGACTCCAAGACAGACAGACTGACGAAAATTGGACAAAACAGTGACTTCGAATGATTTGACTCTCTTTGAAGATCGGGTGAAAATCGAGATTTTACGGAGGATAGCTCTGCGAGCTGCAGCCCGAAGGCTTGCTTGTCCGAAACAAGACTAACTGACGAACTGAATACACTAGGTGTGTGAGAGACAAGTAATTAGGGGAAGCGCAAAGGATATGCGGCTAATAGGGTGATTCACACTCTCAAGAATGCAGAGAAAGTACCCTGCGCCGAGTCAGCGCAAACATGAACACACACACATACATATGGGCAAATCTCAGAATTCGGGCCACTTCGTTGAAAATTTTGGAGATTTTCAATATGGCAGGACAAACCCGGCAAACTCCTTTTGGGTAAAGTAGGACTCAAACAATGATAAAATATTCGCGTAACTCATTTTGTAGCTTTGCTGCGCACTTGCGGTCAAATAACGGATAATCCTATGCATTTAAATGGGGGCCTCGTGTTACAATCATTCTCATGAGAATACTTTCTCGCAGAAATGTGGTGACCTTGGTATCAGAGAAGTGAGGAAAAGTCATGATCAACACTATACGATGCTTCCCAATGGCCTCTGTTACGAAATAAAGATACTCTACACACACCAAAATGCACGTTTCCGTCAATTCTCAATTTTTATAAGCTTCGCATTCCTCCCGGGGTAGGTCTACGATTGGGGCGGTTTGTATATACATTTCTGTTATCCTAGAGATCAAATTACACGTGGTTCTAGGTGCAACGGGGTCCACATTTTCATGTCCCATAAGAAAAAGACATTTTTAAGGCTGAATTACGCAGAAGCAATTTTTCTTTCCATCGTGACAACAGCCACCATGATTTGATGACATCAATGGGACTTGGCTGGATTCATAAGTTTTTTCGTGTTGAATCAGATCCCGTCTCCAGAATTTCATTATTTTTATCGCCCCGATGACAGGATCGTAAGCAAGAGCGATTCTTTAAAACGACAAAAATTTTGTGACACACCAACAACCTCCATCAGATCTCGCATATTGGCGAGGACGACCGTGAGGCGAAGATGATTCAATTTCTCAAAGTGTAATCAACCACCCGTCCAATTTTCAGGATGGTTGATCAACCGCTCTTGGTTCTACAAGCTAAGGCGTGCACCTGAAAATCGTTGTGACAGCCAAAAAATCGAGTTTTCTCGCATAGAGTATCTTATATCGTTGGTCCAAAGCAAATTATGGACCTCAGAAGCATTCGAAAGTGTTGAGGACGAGTGAATTTTCGAAAATTTCCAGTGGAAGACCTCACTTGTCGAAAACCATGTCTCCTAAGACGTAAAATAGTTCGTAATCACAAAGTCGCCCGAATCCTGAGATTCGCCCATACAGGCGTTTCTCTGGAACTTTTACACTTGCTGGAATACAGCTATTCATGTTGATATAAGAGAACAATCGAATTTTTCGGCCCCAATTTAAAAGAGAATATCATCATCTTAGTCTCAAAATGAGATATCTTTGGCCTTTGCATGATCAGAAGAAGTTGATTCGTTCTAGCTCACTCAAAGAGAGAAAATGTGGGGGAGATCCTGTGGGAATACTTGGTACTCTCGTGCAGTCTCGCGGATATTCTGGTGATGCCGCGCAACTTCTCGCGTTGATTCAAGCTGTATTATTGGGCAATATATTAAACAGGAGTGGCCTAAGAGCGCGATGGTGTGCTACCAATTCAGCCAAAACTGTATGACTTTGAAAATTGGAAATAATAAATCAATCATGTCTCGTTCAACTCAAAGATGATCACGCCGAGCTCATGCCGTGACTCTGAGTGCAATTTTCGGAATAAATATCTAAAGTAGATGCAATCGTGAAGATTTTGCGACGAATTTCGTGTTGGTGCGATATTTCTTTCTAGAATACGACCGTCCTGGAGTGAAATAGAAAAAACATGACTCGCGAAGAAATTCAGTTTTCCTCATCACACATTGGCGGATTGAGCTCTATGTTGATAAGACCAATTGTGATCGGATACTCTGACCTCACAAAGCTGCAAAAAACCCAAGGCATTCGTCGAAATTGTCAATCTTGCCAAATAATTGCTTAGGGAATTGGGGAAAATCGGCGAAAAACGACTTTGAGGTCGACTCATTAACGTGATTTTGGCGATGCCACTCACACTATATGAGTTTCAATAGTGGATTTGCAACTCTCAATACTACACAAATGTGTGAGAAAAAGGTCCCAGGTGTGCGTTGAGTGGTTTTTATTCTCCGTTTTTCAACGATTTTCAGCAAAGTGCAAAAGTTCCAGAGAAACGCTCATATGCACAACGTACCTGAGTACCGATTGGTATTGCTGTAGGTAAAAGCGGACGAAAGCGGGAGAGTGAAACTTTCAGAATATGCTGGAAACGTACTGGATATCATCCCTTCAAAAGGATCAACGGAAAATCCGGACGAGACGTCTCACTTATGCAGTGAGGAGGCTACAGAATCAGTTCGTCTTGACTTTAAACTCAATCGGAATCGATACAGAGTCCATGAGAAATATTCCCAGTATGGTCAGGAATTGTTGAGAGCAGTGGTTGAGTACAATAACCAACATCCGCGATCGAGTACCTATATTGACGAGCTGATTGGAGGTCTCAACTCAACCTAAAGTGATGAAACATTCAATTCCTCTATCGTCCGGCACTGGTTATGTCGGAGTAGTTCAAGAAGTAGTTCACTCTGATATCAGGTATTGAATATAGACATCTTTCATCATCATTTTCGTATGAAGATAAGGACTGCAGGAGGATTCCAAATTTGACGCATCTTCATCCGAAGGAGTCTGAATGATTCATGCTTACATAACGGACGCCTGGCCTCAATCTATTTGCTCACAATTGTGTGTGATTGAATGATCAATAGAGTGACTTCGATTATTTGAAGTACTAGGAAGTTTGACAGTCGAAGGATCGAATCATTGGCGAGTATTCCAATGTGTAATGACAGAATTTGTTGCAGCTTTTTTGCTGAGAAACTACCGTACTACCGTGGTATACGCATCAAGATTGAGGATAAGATAAGAACGCCGCATTGGTAGGGTCGCTGAATTCCAGTTTTTCCGATCAGTGAAGTTAAGCATCGTTCGGCGTGGTTAGTACTTGGATGGGTGACCGCTCATTCGAGTCTGCCGTGTCGGCTCTGCTGACTTTTCGGATCGTTTGGTTGATGCTTACGACTCTGCAATGCGAGCGGGAGGCGTGAAGTGTTACAGGTTCGGTATTTATCGATCGTTGAGGCGTGAGATCTATGCCCAATCGGTAACACGATAAGGACACCGAGCTCTTCGAGGCAGGTTTTCTTCCCCACAAGGAAGTTTTCCCTCGCCTCACGGGTCGAATCAATCCGGCCCGGGCGAATGCGAAGAGTCACCCACACACATGTACACACGCATTACACTGACACACTGTCTAATCTCGGTTTCACGCTACAGATGAGACCTCCCACTCTGCGAGTAGACGCCATGTCGTCGAAAGCAGAGGTGTCCGGACTTAGACTTGAGTCTCGGGCACGTGACGTCACTCTGTGAGTAGTCGTCGGAAGCGTCAAAAACCAGAGCCATTTTAACGGAAGGCCTGTTCCAGGGAGGCTTGACAGTGGAATACCAACGAGTATTACACAGCTCACAAGTACCAAGTACGTGTTACAGTGCACGGTTATACGATACGAGTTACAGTACACAACACAGACACAGCTAAAAAATGATCATCACACCGTCAGCCGAATAGGACTCCAAGAGAGGACCTGAGAAGGCTTAAGAAAAAAAAAAAGATTGGGGATACGCGGTGGTAGTATTCTTTGACTCTATGAGTGGAGATGCGATGGAAATTGGCCTCGCAAATTGCGAGTTTGAGATTGCTCGCACAGGGATGTGAACCTTCAGAAGAGGGAAGAGATACTCATTCCCAAAATGAACACTCAAGTTGGTTGATCAGACAATGGCTAGGTTCACGATTACGCTCAATGTTGGAGAGTGGAGCTGGAACATCCAGGAATCATATCCTTCAAGAATTCTTCGTTTGGATTTTCTCGCATTGGAAAAAGCTCATGCTCACCGTGACAAGATCTTACTGATCTTTTTTCATCTGGTGGTTCAAGGCGACTGTACTCGTGCCCAGAGAAGGGGGGAATAAGCCCGGATGTGCCATCGTGCACGGGAATCCTGCGTGTCTCCCAAAAATGATCGACTGGCTTCCCGCTTGCAAAATGCATGTGTATGGGCTCCCCAACCGTCCAAACCATCTCTCCCTCCATCAACCCCTCTGATGAATGGAAAGATCCACCAGCATCCGAAAACCTACCCCAGTACCGCGTTAGCATCTCTTTGGGGTTTAGGACGTATCACGTGCCATCAGGCAATCTTTTTCGATGAGTCCACTATCCTGTCCCCTCTCTTCGTCGTCAGCGATGGCTCTTCAAGTCGTCGATGTTTGCTATGCTGCACCCCTTGCTTTGACGCTGCGATGCCCGTTCTTGCTCTTCTTCCTGCGTCATGGCCGTCTTGACATAGGCGATGGTCTCACGCCTCATCTTTTTGTTGCAGAGCATGGATGGCTCAAAGTTCTTAGGGGCAATCTGAGTCCCAAATCGGTCCGCGAGCTCCGCTCTCTCCACGGCTGTACCCACGCCCTGGGTGGGGGGGGCGTGCTTGATAGTGCTGCCGCGATAATCGATAAATTATCGATATCGTATCGCGATATCGATAAAAACGATATCGACATCGAAATCGATAACCCTTATTGTTTACGACATAGATAACGACATTGCTCCAGCGACATTATTTATCGATCGACATTATATCGCGACATGTCGCGATATTATCGATATCGAGGTTATTTTCTTAGATCTTCCTAACAGAATTACCCCTAGATTAGAATGGCATTCGAAGTATACATTTTGAGAATATCGGAATGAGTGAGAGCTTCAACTAGTTGCAAATAGAGAATTTTATCATATAACACAATAATGTGCCACATATACCAGTGGTGCACGATAAATTACTGATAACAAACGAGAATTTCAAATGGAGCCTTGTCAACAACTATTGCGGAATTTCATACTTCACATATTTGATGTTTCAAAGAAGTGCCTGCCCAGGAATGAATGCAAACCATTGCACGCACTGATATCTGACCCATTGAATTCCTTTTATCTGTGACGATTGATCCCGCTTGAGAGGAGAGTCGCTCTACTGGCACCGAGCTTGGCATGATAGCTAGTATATTTCGAGCCAGACGAGATAGGAGAGGGTATAAACCCGCAGACTGCCTCCACCAATCCAAAATTCTTGTATTCACTGGTGCTCTTGGTGTTTCTAAATAATTTTTAATCTCTTCTCTCCATTTTTCTGACGAATCAGTACCGACATAATTGTTAGCTAAGCCAAGAACATCATTTTCAACTTGAAATGCTGATGGCTGCTCTCTGCATGCCTCTGGATTTGCATGAATGTTATAGTACTTCTCTCGATAAACTTGCTGAAATTTCTTAACAGCATCGGTTTTCAACTCACAACCCCATCGAGTGCTATCGAAACCAGCGACTTTATACCGTGGATCCAAGATTAGAGAAATAACGTAAATCCAGTTACACTTACGATAATGTTTCAACAATTTGTCTCTTCCTTCTTGAAAAGCGAGGAGAAGCTTCTCATGGACACTGTTTCGATCAACTTTGTTATCAAGATCTCGAACAACTTCTTCAATTTTGTCGACCAGCATATTGAAAGCAACGACGGTGGTTGGCAAGTTGGTATCTTTCTCAACAGAGGCTTTGGCGGAGACACCCTTGAAAAGTTTCAAAAAATCTAGAACTCTCTCGATGATAATCCATTCACTTTCGGATAGTTGATACTATTTCAATCTATCATCATCACTACACAACATATCGATAGCTGATCTCTCATTGTGAGCCACTTCAAGCATATCACAAGTGCTGTTCCATCTAGTTTGCACGTCAACAATGGGCTTGCGAAATTGGATATGCACAGCTTCACACAACAATTTGAGCTTTTTTGCTAAGGGCTCCGATCTTCGCATTTTTTTGAATAAATTCCTGACTTTACTAATAAGGCCAGAAATTGATTCCTCGCAGCTAGTTGACCTCTCGTCATCTTCCAATAAAATCCCAGCATCGTCTTCATCATACTCTCCATAAGTCACAATTCCATCGTCAGCTGAAGAATTCAATAACTCCAAAACATCTTGAACACCCAGATTCAAAACATGCGCACGACAGTGGAAATGCTGATCTTCGACATTGAAAAAAATATTTTCTGATTCGAGTAGCACGGCAAGCTCTTCAATGAATGTGGTATTATTTAATGCATTGTCGAGAGTAATACCACCGATTCTATCTTGCAAATTAAATAGCTTGATACTACCGAAAAATAGTCTTCCAAGATCTTTGCCTGTGTGCTTGCCTTGGGTATCAACCAAATCAAATGCTGCATGATGCATGTTGAAGTTTTCATCAATGTAGTGAATCGTAGATCCAAGGTAAGATTTTATATTTCTAGATGACCAGCCATCTGCAGTGGGAGAAACAAGAGAACGATTCTTCCCCAAAATAGAGATCAAATTACCTTGCATTTTCGAGAATTCCTTCAAGCATTTATCGTGCATCAATGTCCTCTTGGGGAAATTTAGTTGAGCGTTGATATATTCATAAAAATCTTGTGACCACTCATCATCAAAAAAGTTGAATGGAAGGTTTTTATACGCCAGATAACAAACTAGGAGACGATCGAAGCTTATTTTTCGTCTTTTCTGAATCTGAAAGGAGATATGTTCGTTGACTAGTGGGTAATTCATTTATGTTGGAATCAGAATTATGATCGATCGTCTTAAATGAATATTAGATTGTTATGATGGGAATGATCGATAAAGTATGAACACTTATTTACCGGTACACAATCTTCAAGCTTCATCTGTTTCGCGACATCAAGCTCCGGAAACATTTGATTGTATACATCAACATGGTAGTTTTTCAAGTGAGATTTTGATTCCTGTCGTATTTCCACCTTTCCGGGCTATCATTTTACGAGCTAAAGAAGGACACAATGAGCACAAAGCACTTTTTTCTCCGTTCTGGTTTTGATACTGGAAATACTTCTCATATACTGATTTTATTGTCTTGTACGCTCTATTTTTGAATTCATCACTCGTTGATGCACTTGGCTCGGCTACATTCTGCTGTTGATTACTTATTGGTTCACTTTTTGATCTCTTTTTTGATCGAATACCACGATCGGGACTACTTGAATCTGAATCTTCACGAAGTCTCTTTGAAGACGACATCATTGATTATAACGGTACGCGCGAACGGTAGGATATAACTGATTGAAAGATCGGTTCTACCGGCGTTTCGTGTTTACAAACTCACACTCGCACATTGTTCACATGGTCACATTCAGCATATGGGGCTATCCATTAATCACGCGAGGAAAATTTTTGTACGTTCGGCATATCCCTACACTCACTGAGAACTGAAGGAAAATTTCGCGATATCGATAATATCGTCGATAAACTATGATGAGGGTCGACACGATAACGATAATTGGTCTTCGACATTTTTCGACATCGATAACGACATCGATATGCCGTTGAATATCTATGCTCGATAACGACATTTCTGGATTATCGATTTTTATCGTATCGCGGCAGCACTAGTGCTTGACGTGCTCTACGTCATTCTAGTCGGCTTCGCACATACGGCAGACCAGGGTCTCCCTCTTCTGAGGCCACTCTAGATACTCTTTGAAGCAGCCATGTCCGCTGAGTGCTTGCGTCAGCCAATTCTCCAACTCTCAATGAATTCGATCAATCCACCTGGCTATGTTGGGGACCGATCTCCGCTTCTATTTCTCTTTGATTGAACTATCTCACTTTTTCTGCCACTCTTCCATAGTCTCTCCCCTCCCGTCGTCCCAGATAAGGGGATTCCAGGTGGAGTTGAGCACTACTCCTTCGCTCCTGAGGATTTCTTTGCACTCTCATACACGCATTCATCCAGCTACTAGCAGACAGATGGGTGGTGTACCTGCTAGCACACAAGCCGCTCGTTCAGACGCCATGCAGTGAATGCTGACAGTCCGAAGCGTGAAGAGCCACTGGACTGGGCCCAGCTTTCCTTTGATCACAGAACCCCTAGCTACCTCTTCTCAGATTAGTGCACCGTACAGCATGATCGGGTAGCATATGGTGCTCAATAAGGCTCTTCAAATGAAATCTTACTGATCTTCTTCTTTTCTCTCTCTATAGTTGAATGAAAGGAGAAATCTGACGGTATGACATGAATCCTGTAACGGGGAGATATTCCGCCAGCAGACCATAAGCGCATCATCATGACCACTCGGTGACCCGAATGTGCAAAACTCCCGTCCCGTATGTTCATGGACAAGTATCCTCTGCTCTCAGCTCCGCGATGTTGTCAAGCCAGCATTGCAGAGCCGGGTAGCAGATATCCCTCTATCTAACCAACCCACCCCGGAACCACGTTATGATCACTCCAGATTTGGCGGCGTATCATGCGGCTGCTTCCTTCTCGGTATGGAAGCATCACAGGCTCAAGTAAGAGTACCAGATGACACTGGTCACCATTTCGCCCAATAAAAGCTCTTTTTCGGGGTCTTCGCTCCTAGAATTGCTCCCTTGAAGCTTCTCTCGTTAAACTTGCGGACTTGCTATCTCTCGCGTGCTATGCCTGCATTTCGGCCACCGTCTACTCTGAAGGAGATATGACAGTGGTCGCTGAGCGTTTCCGTGTCGAGGACCTGCCACTTGGTGACTAATCTAATGGGGAGCGAACCAACAAACGTCCAGTCAAGCATCAAGTATCATGTTCTCCTATGTCACGTTGCTTTCTCTACCTCGTTGCACATTGGCTCCCTCATCCTTCGGTCTCTCGCTTCAGGCTGAGGCTTAGGAAGTGAAATCACTTGCTACTATCGCGAGACCTCCCCACTGTCTCTATCCTCGAGGTGTCGCAGTTCCCGTCAATAGTCATCCATCGGTGCATTAGGTGAGTAGTGGCAGATTTACATCACCATATCACTGATGAGTCTTCGGGTGAAGCCCGTCCCTTACGCCGGTTTTTGGTCTGTTCAAAGGTCGGGTTCGAGACTTGGATGGCCAATCTCCTTCCAAGATCTTCTGTGGTTGGTAGCCGCTCTTCTCGGAGATAATGCTTGGAGATAACGGGAACCTTCTCCCGCCAACCGCGAGTCTTCCGCTTTCAGTAGGCTGTGCGCATCGTCGTTAATGTGGAAATTTGTTTGCAGGCAATCAACCATCTCTACGCCCCTCCCAGCCTTTCGGAGCTGCTTGTGTCCATTGGCAAGCGTTGCGGCACTGTGTCTTCGACTTGTGTTTATGGTCCTCTTTGAGTGCCTACCAGCTCAAACATGTTTGCTCTGCGGTGGCACATGCTGCTGCTACGTTGTCTTGGTCTTCACTGTGGGAGCGAAGTCTTACCTCTCTCATTTGAGGCTTGTCGCACTTCGCAGATAGGAGCCCGTATTACAGACAGTAGCGTCTCGGGATTCCACCTTCCTTCCGGGTCCGAGCAACAACGGAGTCTACTCGGACTGTTCCTTCGTCCAGCACCCCTTGAGCGAGTCGCTCTGGTGGTGTACTGACCGCGGCCTGGGTCTCTATTTATCCTGAGTGTACACGGTGGAGGAAAGCGATGGATAGTTTACAAAAAACTGACATAAAAAAGTGGAAATGGACTTTTGTTCCACTTGTTGGGGACATCAAAAGTCCATTTTCATCGAAATTGCACCAGTTCTTTCTTTTAAGGGATGCTCATTGGAATATCTTTCAGAAGTGGCTCTATAACTTGAACAATTCCGCAATGTTGTCGTTCGGAGAATACGGTTCAAATATCTTATCAATGCTTAGATTTGATGAAAGAGATGGATAAATCCGCAGTATATGGCAAGGATTGATTCCGAACGCATTCTGATGCTTGGATCACGGAATGTTCCTCATTTCGATCGGAATAGTTCTGCAGCTCAAGTAAATCTGCTTAAGGGAGCAATGAAGCTGCTAAGAGAGATAAAAATCTCGAAAAGTGTTCTTTCAAAATTCTCAATAGAGATAGAAGTGACTACTCATGTATATTTACAGTATATCTATGTTCCAAGAGAATTCATAAATTATCAGCCATTAGATTATACAACACTCAATTGAAAAATGCTAGTGAAATTTATCAATCAATTCATCCGTCATCCAAATTGAAGAGAAATATCAGACCCAATGTACGCTACACAATTGAAGAGAGCAGTGATACAATTTTCTTTGCGGCACCTCTGACTGATAGGATCATTTGTTAGATTTTAATCATGTGTTACATTCGGATCATTTAATATCTTCGGATCATTCGTTATCATTCCATTCCCTGATACTGTTGACCTTCACTTTTCCGTTATTGAATGCTTGTGATACGATTATTTTTCTCTCCAATTTTGATTATGGATGGATTGATTGATAACTGTTACTACCATTATTTCATTGAGTTTCGGAAAATCTAATGATTGATGATGAATAATTCATTGTGGAACACAGATATACTGTGAATATACGAGCAGTCACTTCTATCTCTATCGAAAATTCTGAAAGAACACTGGCTGACTCTACAACCTCGCGCTAGTCGCGCTGCTCAGCACGCGCAATTTGGCTGTACCTTACGGAAGAGCCTACTAGCCACGGCGAAGCACGCGCGGCGCGGCGAGGCGTGCGAAGCAACATGACGCACAGTGAGGCCAAAAACAAAAATTACCGAAAAAATCGCCTTCACGCGAATATTTAACCGATTGACGTGATTCAAAAGAAATTCTCTTCGTTTTTCGATGCAGTAACAGCTGTGTCTGCGCGAAATACCATCAGAGCTTTTCTGGCGCCTCAGGATCATGATGAACGCAAATGTGAAATGATGTAGAATGTCGCAAACTGCACGTTTGCAAGAATGTACAGTGCTCTGCTTGGGCTCAAATGACAGGTAACTGATAGCACAATAGGTAAGAATGATTGTCATTACTGCAGAAGTCACGATACCTAGCTTTGAAACCGGATTTTCATCGTATCCGTGATCCGAATACGTGTAAGATCGTGGTCAATCGTCTGAAACTCGATCTTTCATATTTGCTCATGTAAAAAATACTCTGGTGATTGCAGAAGAGCGTAGAAATGATATTCATGACCCAGAATCACGTTATATCTCATTCACTTACCTCATTCTCGTGTACTCATTCGATTACCGACCAAGAAAGGTTTGCGGCAAAGGAGCTTTCGAACATCATTTGGAAAAGTTTCCCAATCTTTCGAATATGCTTTTCAGTCATTATCAATATGATGTGGCATCCATTCGGTCGGAAATGGATCACCAGTGGATCAATCCGAATACTCGTCATTTTGCATTATCTCACATCTGCGGTCATCATGTTTCTGAGGCAACGGAAAAGCTCTAATGAAATTTTGCGCAGACACAGCTGTTACTACATCGAAAAACCAAGAAAACTCCTCCTGGATCATGTCAATCGGTTGAGAATTCGCGGAAAGGTGATTGTTCTGGTCGTTTTTGGCTCCACTGTGCAACGCGAGGCGGAAGCCGCGTGGTGGGATTAAGATTCCGTAATTTGGAGCCCGTGCTCATCGGATTTCAGCCTGCGAGAGTTATAACGTCACTCGGACGATCTCTAACAGACCAAGGTTTGTTGTGGTCGAGTCTTCAAAACTTCTTGCCTTCAGAAGTATTGAACTCAAGTCAGTGATGACATATACAGTGGCATACTTGATTGCCATGTATATAATCAACTCATGCACACTTTCCCAACACACATACTGTAGGAGATTATATGGTAGTCATCTTTTGTTGACCACCTCGAATAAGTGAATATTCTTCTGTGTCACTTTTTGAGGATTATCTGCTCTCACATATATTTTTATAAATTTTCTACGTAAGTTTCCAGCTGGCAGATTTCAGAATCAACACCAAGTTTTTCATGGATCGTTCTTCTGTCAGATGAGTATATCCTACCCAGTAGAAATGAGGAATCAAGTCAGTATACAAGTGAACTCGATTCTTGGTGAAGAGATCTTACTTTTTTCAGGTTCTTGGTGTATCGGAATACAATGGACAGGAATAATGAAACCATACAAGTTTTGCGTGTTAGCCTCATTCAATACTGATTATTGAAGAACATGTATTCGGCAGATCAGAATGATGCTCTCCATCATGTCCATATAATTCCTTCCAGCCCCAAAACCCAGTAAAGCATCCGAACAGCATCCAAACTTGCAAATACAGGAAGAGGAAGTGATAAGCTTATGTGGAGAGATAGACAATTCAAGATTTTTACAGGTATTTCCTAGTCTATAATTCCATGAGTTTGGGTTTCATGGTGCATACTGTTCCCATGTAAAAGTTAACAGTTCTGTTGCAAGACAATTCTTGGTCTCGGCATAAGATGAACATTGATTCAAGGTGGAACGTTCTCCATGAGCCCAACTGCAAGCTTTGAGGAAAGTCAGTTTGGGTCAGATCCAAGACTGGGATGGGAAGGTCCTACATATTTTTCTTCTACACCATCTGTACTGATGAAGGCGTATTGCTGTTGGTACCTTGATACGGTTGTTGATATACTCACTCCGCAGACTGCATCCATCACTGTAGACTAACCGATCTGGATTACAGCAGAACATAGCTTGTTGTGTGAGTCAAAATCTATCTCATGTCAAGGTGACTAGGAATTAACAGGATTGATTGAGTGGAACGTACTTACATTGCCGATTGCACAGGTACAGAGCAATTTTTTGAGCACTGGATGCACTTCATGAGCCATCTTTCTCCTGTCAGATATTGGAGGAATCTCATGTCACATTCAATTCGCTGCATCAATGGTATCAGTGGCAGTATCCAGAGCGTGCTCAAGTTATTCTCCAACAATGTGGATGTGACGTAAGATGTTGTTATATATTTTTGGGCTCCATAAACCAGTATCATGAATCAAGAGTCATCTCAATAAGGAGAAGTTATTTCGTTGCTTAACGCAGTGTTTTCCTGTAATACCATCTACAATAAAAGATTGTCTCAATGAATTATTAATGTTACCTCTCAGTCTCTATTCACCTTGTCATGAACTTACTCTTGAATAACCCGAACAGCCATCTTCTGCTGTGATCCAGATCGGTTGGTCTACAGTGATAGATGCAGTCTACGAAGTGAGTATATCAACAACCGTATCAAGGTATCAACACCAATAAGCACTCATCAGTACAGATGGTGTAGTGAGAAGATATGTAGAATCTTTCTATCCCGGTCTTGGATCTGACCCGAACAGACTTTTCTCAAAGCTTGCAGTTGGGCTCATGGAGAACGTTCCACCTTGAATCAATGTATAACTATCTTATGCCGAGACCAAGAATTGTCTTGCAACAAAACTGTGAACTTCTACATGGGAGCAGTATGCACCATGAAATCCAAACTCATGGAATTACAGACTAGAAAATACCTGTAAAAATCTTGAATTTTCTATCTCTCCACATAAGCTTATCACTCCCTCTTCCTGTATTTGGAAGTTTGGATGCTGTTCGGATGCTTTACTGGGTTTTGGGCCTGGAAGAAATTATATGGACATGATGGAGAGCATCATTCTGATCTGCCAAATACATGTTTTTCAATAATCAGTATTGAATGAGGCTAACACGCAAAACTTGTATGGTTTCATTATTCCTGTCCATTGTATTCCGATACACCGAGAACCTGAAAAGAAAGTAAGATCTCTTCACCAAGAATCCAGTTCACCCGTATACTGAATTGATTCCTCATTTCTACTGGGTAGGATATAGGGGAGAGTGGGGCAAAATTGGACGGATTTCGCAGTGGGGCTATCTGGCGATACTTGGGGCGAAGCGCGCTATGGGACTTTGGAGTTCAACTATTGAATAGATTGCGGGAAAATTTTCAGACCCCTAGATCTCAGCATTTACAGTTTCTCTTGAAGTTGAAAACAAAATCTGTCCAAATTCGTCCCAAGCTTGGGGGCACTGACAAGTTTTGGGGGCAAATTTGGACAGCTTTCCAAGATTAAGGTATACGGCATCATTCCTCACCTATTAGAGTCGCATTTGCCCATCGAGACACGTGGTTATCACCCAGAACCAAGAGGAGAACCCGCCTGAGACTTTTACATCCTCCTATAGCCCAAGAAAGCGAGCCATTTTTGTGTCATTCTTCAGCATTATTGGAATAAGCGCTTCATTGGTGCACTACCGTCTTCAGCACTCAGTAATCGACTCATGGCTTCTAAGAGTCGACTTCCTTCCGTTTTTCTTCATATTGAAAGTATTCATACTCGCCCCTTCGTCAACAATCCTGCTGATAGTATGTAACATTCAAGGCAATTTCACCGAATGCGACAGTAAAAATGCTGGAATCGAGCACAATCTTGGAACACATTGGAAGCGACTTCTGACCTCTGGACTGACCCCTAAGACGGCCATTGGAAATCGTCACTTCATCTTCTCACTCATTTTCAATCACCTAACTCCCCTCCAACCTCCCGCACTTCGAAAAATTCGCACAAACGCATACGCGCCTCAATACGCACAATTATACTCGAAAAACATAGACAGGCGATCGGTCGACCGATTTTAGATGGGATTCAGCATTGTCCAAATTCGCCTCCACCAATTTTCCCAAAAATGCCCCCAGACGGTTTTTCTGCAGATTTGTGATCATTTGGGCCCAAGTGACTCGATTTTGGCCCACGACGGCTCAAAATCTTCGTTTTGTAATGCAGTTTTCGACTCCCAAACGGCAATTGAGCTCGTCGACTTTTGCAGAAGTAGCGTAAATTTTTGCATTTGGAGAATAAACCACGTGGGGCCCTCAAAAAGCACCCCTGCCTCAGCGAGGACTCCCAGTATCGTTTCGGGAGGCCTAACCCCGATAGAAACCATTGTCTGTGATCGTATTAAGAGAGAATTCACGCGGCAAAAGCCTAGACTCGCCTCCAGCCGAGCTATCTCACTCATCCAATTTTGCCCCACTCTCCCCTCCTCATCCGAAAGAAGTACAATCCATGAAGAGCTTGGTGTTGATTTTGGAATCTGCCAGCTGGGAACTTATGTAGAAGATTAGAAAAAAATATATGTGGGAGCACATAATACTCAAAAAATGACACAGAAAAAAATTCACTTTTTTGAGATGGTAAACAGAAATATGACTATTATATCTTCGTCCCCGAAGAAGAAAAACACCTCCCATTGTTTTCCCAACGCCTTCTTAAATGGGGACGTGTTTTTCTTCGTCGGGGGCGACGATATGATCTCCCACAGTGTGTGTGTGTTGGAAATGTGTGTATGGGTTGATTATATTCATGGCAATCAAGTATGCCACTGTATATGTCACTGACTTGACTCCGATACTTCTGAAGGCAAGAATTTCTGAAGACTCGACCACAACAAACATTGGTCTTCTACGAGATTGTCCGAGTAACGTTATAACTCTCGCATGGAACCGATGAGCACGGGCTCTAAATTACGGAATCTTCATCCCACCGCGTGACCTGTGCCGCGCTACACTGAGAAAACGAAACGGTTGAGAATAATACCTTCGCGCTACACTAGCCTCAACCGTGCGCGAAGGTGATAGATACTTCCGCGACGGTAATAGTTGCCGTCGCCACAGTACACAGCACTTTCGCGACAATAATTATCACTGTCAGGTCAGGTGAGGCTAGGGCGAGGCTGATGCAGCAAGCGAGTACGATTTTGGCAGTCACGTCGGCAGTTCGCTCTTCTCATGCATTTAGCTTGAACCATAGCTCAGACGTGGCAACAGTATGCAAGGCAGTTATACGGTTTCCACAAACGAAGAGTTTGAGCTCTCGTGAGTCTGAATCCGAGCAAAATTGAGTAAATTGGAGCAAGTTGGAATTATTGCCTTACGCGTCCGGCCACCGCTCAAACCGCCCGCCGCCGCCGTTTCTGTCTCGACTCGCTCCGATATTCTCACTTCGGGCTCTGTGAATTCTTCGATAATGTTCTGATTGACATGTATGATAGCTCAGAACCTTCACAATTGAAATTCTAATCACTTTCTCGCTCACTCTTAGGAAGTTTGAGCAACAGATTCTCTCAAAAATGAGGGAGAACCCCACCACGCGCCTATTTAGGCCATGTTATTTCTGACCTCTATTTTCGAAAAGACCATCGCTCAAAATTTGTAAATATGAGTGAAGAAGTTGTTAGGATTTCAATTGTGAAGATTTTGAGCTGTCTTGCATGTCAATCAGACCAGTATTGGAGGATTCACAGAGCCCGGAGCGAGAAAAATATAGGAGCGAGTCAAGCCATAGTAACATCATTCCTGCGTACGAGACAGAAAACGAAACGGTTGAGAATACTCTCGCACAGTACTATCACCGGCGTACAGTATCTATGACTTGCACACAGTAACTACTACCTTCGCGTACAGTTGGGCCGAATCCTGCTTTTGCACGGCAATAGCTACCGTGCGCAAGTAATAGATACTGTACGCCGGTACAGTCAACCGTTTCGTTTTCTCAGTGTACACGTGCCGAGTGTGCCACCTGTGTCTCGCGTCGCGCGTGCTTCGCCGTGGCTAGTAGGCTCTTCCGTAGTACCGGCATTTGCCGACAGTTTAGAGCTTGTTAGAGCTGTTGTGAGAGTGTGGGGAGTCGTTCCGTGTGAGGAAAGGCATCCTGGAGCACTGGTGGGCCCTGATGCACCACCCAGAGCAGCTCGGAGTCCGTCAAGAACTCTCGGCGCTGACGGTTGACCTCGGGGTGATGGAGGGATGAGGGAACGGCCTGGGTGCAAGTTGGTGAGCTGTTTTCCTGGAGCACATCTCACGAGTTGTGATGGTGTTGTGGTGGAGTCTGGGCATCGACGGCGACGGGAGAACGTTTGAGGCGCGGAGATAGATACGTGCTCGCGGGGTACCCCGGTTACGAGAACAACGAGGTGAGTGATTAGTGAAGCGCGGCTGCGATGAAAATTTCGCATCGGAGCAATTCGAAGATCGTCGAGTTTACAGTGTGAATGTGTATGGTTGTGTACGCATTGTGAGAGGTTATATATGTGAACAAGCTGTTTGGAACACCAGACGCCCGTGCCCCCCCTTCTCTCCACCGTGCATTAGGAACACCAGGACTCTGGCTTCTCATCGTCCATGTCGAATTTTCTTATTGGGAAATTTGCATGACAGCGAGAGTGGTGGCTGGAGGATGTCCGCGAGAGTCTCGATCATTCTCCTAGACAAAAATCGCATGTACAGTACCTATGCATTCATTCTTGGATCATGTCGAATTTTTTTGGTCAATTTTCTTGAACATGCTACATAATTTCATTCTTAATTTACGGGTACAGGCAGACTTTCGACTAGATTTTATGCCTCCTCATGCAGTGTTTCAGCTCTTTTAACTTGAATATAACTACATTCCATCTTTCCAGCTCAAATCCGTGTGAAGTTGTCAAATCCAAAACCCTCAATTAGCATATAATTCAATAAAAACTCCATACGTGGCATTAAGGAATTTTCATGGACCCTTTGGGCCATCCAATTACTTGAGAGCAATGGGTGCATACCAAAAGTGATTTTACAGTAACTTCAGGGGGAATATGTACTTTTGCTTTCTCTAAAGAGAAAGCTTTGTTTTCACCCCAACGAAAATTTGATCAAATTTTTCATTAAAATCAACATATTCTTCAACAAAATCCCTCTTATCGAAAAAAGCCAACGACCATTCTCTTCCTCTCGCCAAAAGCTATCAAATGTAGGTAACACTTCTCCTCCTAATGTCCTCCCAAATCTGCCAAAGACTCATCTTTCCACCCCATTTTCCGTGTTTGTGTGTGTGTATGTATGTATGTTGTTTTATATTGGACACGCTTCCTCTTTTACTATTCGCCTTATCAACTTTTGGCTTTCTACAAGTTGTAGAGAATCCAATTTCTGAGATCCCAGTGATTTGGCACCTTTCGACTCCTAGTCAAATTTAATCCATGGGCTTTTTTGAACAAAAAGTGCTCAAATTTCAACTTTTAATACATAAATATCTTTTTCCCACACACTCTCACAACGAATTGAGTCACCTGAACTATGATTTTTTCTGCGAAATCTATCGATTGGTTAATACCGAAATTTCATTTGATCTCTACAGATCTCAAATTTTCAAAAAAATCAAAATTTTCACCAAAAATTTTTTTTGAGCATTTTTAAACCTACCGCATCCAAATTCGATCTCAACCAACTAATAGATATCATCGAAAAAACCTGAGACTAGATGGCTCAAATCCTTCTAAAAAGCTCCCTCCAAAAAATAATTCGAAAAATAAAGGAAAATCTCCCTCAATATTCAATTTTTCCTCCTACCTTCCTTCATGACTCATTTATCTCAATCTTGATCACCTAAACTATGATTTTTTCTGCGAAATCTATCGATTGGTTAATACCGAAATTTCATTTAATCTCTACAGATCTCAAATTTTCAAAAAAATCAAAATTCTCACCAAAAATTTTTTTTGAGCCTTTTTAAACCTACTGTATCCAAATTCTGTCTCAACCAACTAATAGATATCATCGAAAAAACCTGAGACTAGATGGCTCAAATCCTTTTAAAGAGCTCCCTCCAAAAAATGATTCAAAAAATAAAGGAAAATCTCCCTTAATATTCAATTTTTCCTCCTACCTTCCGTCATGACTCATTTATCTCAATCTTGATCACCTAAACTATGATTTTCTCTGCGAGATCTATCGATTGGTTAATACCGAAATTCCATTTAATCTCTACAGATCTCAAATTTCCAAAAAAATCAAAATTTTCTCCAAAAATTTTTTTTTGAGCCTTTTTAAACCTACCGCATCCAAGTTCTATCTCAACCAACTAATAGATATCATCGAAAAAACCTGAGACTAGATGGCTCAAATCCTTCTAAAAAGCTCCCTCCAAAAAATAATTCAAAAAATAAAGGAAAATTTCCCTTAATATACAATTTTTCCTGATACCTTCCTTCATGACTCATTTATCTCAATCTTGATGACCTAAACTATGATTTTTTCTGCGAGATCTATCGATTGGTTAATACCGAAATTTCATTCAATCTCTACAGATCTCAAATTTTCAAAAAAATCAAAATGTTCACCAAAAATTTTTTTTGGGCCTTTTTAAACCTACCGTATCCAAATTCTGTCTCAACCAACTAATAGATATCATCGAAAAAACCTGAGACTAGATGGCTCAAATCCTTCTAAAGAGCTCCCTCCAAAAAATGATTCAAAAAATAAAGGAAAATCCCCCTTAATATTCAATTTTTCCTCCTACCTTCCTTCATGACTCATTTTTCTCAATCTTAATTCGATTTTTTCTGCGAGATCTATCGATTGGTTAATACAGAAATTCCATTTAATCTCTACAGATCTCAACTTTTCAAAAAAATCAAAATTTCTATCAAAGGTTTCTTTTTTAGCCTTTTCAAACCCACTTCATCCAAATTCTGTCTCAACCCAGTGATAGATATCATCGAGAAAACCCCAGACTAGATGGCTCAAATCCTTCTAAAAAGCTTCCTCTAAAAGATAACTCAAAAAATAATGGAAAACTTTTTTCCTCGTACCTCCAATTACTACTCATTTATCTCAATTTCAATCACTTAAACCATTATTCCCTCAGCATAATCTATCGATTTGTTGATACCGAAATTATTTCGATGTCTACAGATCTCAAATTCTTGAAAAAATCAGAATTTTCACCTAAAATTTCATTGTCACCCTTTCACACTTATTTGTAAGCACCCTTTATGCTTTCTCTAAAGAGAAAGCTTTTTTTCACCCCAACGAAAATTTTATCGAATCTTTCATTCAATTCAACATATTCTTCAACAAAATCTCTTTTATCTAAAAAAGCCAAAGACCATTCTCTTTCTCTCGCCAAAAGCTATCAATTGTACGTAACACTTTTTCTCCTAATGCCTTTCCAAATCTGTCACAGACTCATCTTCGCACCCCTTTGTCCGTGTTTGTATGTGTGTGTGTATGTATGTTGTTTTATACCGGACACGCTTTCTCTTCTACTCTTCACCTTATCAACTTTTGGCTTTCTACAAGTTGTACAGAATCTAATTTCTGAGAGCCCAGTGATTGGGCATCTTTCGGTTCCCAGTCAAATTTGATCCATGCGCTGTTTCAACCAAAAGTCCTCAAATTTCGACTTTTAATACATAAATATCTCCTTCTCACACACTCTCACAACGAATTCAATTACCTAAACTATGATTTTTTCTGCAAGATCTATCGATTGGTTAATACGGAATTTTTATTTAATCCTTACAGGTCTCACATCTTTAAAAAAATCAAGATTCTCACCAAAAATACCATTTTAACCCTTTTCAAACCCGCTGCATCAAAATCCCGTTTCAACCAAACAATAGATATCATCGAAAAAACTTTAGACTAGATGACCCAAATCACTCTCAAAAGCTTTCTCTAAGAAATGAGTCAAAAAATAGTTGAAAATTTCTTTCAATATTAATTTTTTTCTTATATCTTCCTTTGTCACTCATCTGTCTCAATTTTAATCACCTAAACTATCATTTTTCCTGCATGATCTATCGATTGGTTAATACGGAATTTTTATTCAATCTACACAGATCTCACATTTTCGGAATTTTTACCAAAAATTCCATTTTAACCCTTTTCAAACCCGCTGCATCAAAATTCCGTTTCAACCAAACAATAGATATCATCAAAAAAACCTTAGACTAGATGACCCAAATCACTCTCAAAAGCTTTCTCTAGAGAATAAGTCAAAAAATAGTTGAAAATTTCTTTCAATATCCATTTCTCCTCATACCTCCTTTTAATTATTATGTAAGAAATAGTTTCGACTTTCTCTTTCATACAATTTTTGGATGATAATGGTTGGGTGATACAAATTATTGTCATATGACGCTTGAAGAAAGCATTCTGCTAATCACTTTTAGCAGCGTATTCAACGAAGGAAGGGATTCTCATTCAACTTTCCTCTTCGATGATCAAGATGACCTATCTCTCCTCTCCATGCTACCATCAAATTCGATACCATGTCTTCTCAATGCTCTGATTCAGCTGTCATAACTCTCTTCAAATCATCTTCCATCTTTTCAGGTCAAAACTGGGGAGAATGGTTGGAACCGCAAAGCTGAATGATGATGAGGCTGAGTGGGTACAGGATGTCTCACATGTTATCAGCTCAACAGATCCATCTGATAATTGAGGGGCTGAAATATCGAGGAAACATACCAGAATCAATCTAATCAGAGTCCACGAGGGGCAATATTGTATGTACATATTAAGAAGAATAACCACCTTCATTCAAGTTTTTCCTTCAAAGATCAAGAATATGCATCACTCGTCTGTCACACTTGCTCATCTCATAACATCCACTGAATGATTGATTTGAATCTCAATCTTTGCTGACTTTGGATGGTTCCCTGGAAATTTCATCATAACCAAGAATTTTGTTGACATTGTTAAATATCTCTCCTTTCATGATAGTGAAATCAACATTCATACTAGAATCCATGCCTCTTCAATGCACTGATTCTATTTTCTCAAATCTATTTCAACCATCTTTCACTTTTCCAGGTCAAACCCCTCCCTGGTAAAAATATTTGACTCTAATATTCGACTCGAATATTAGACTCAAGTATTAGACTCAGGATTTGGGTCCTTTTTCGAGTCGAATATTCGAGTCGAATATTAGAGTCAATTTTCGGGGAATTAAAGGAACCGACTCAGCCTTATTAATAACTTTTCTCGATATTTTTGAGCCATTATATGGACGGAAAATGAATGGAAAAAATAAAAAAAAATACAAATATGACATATCGGGTGCCGACACCGGGGTTTGAACTCACAACCTTTCGGTCCAAAGTCCAACCCTCTACGTCCGTAGCCAGCGAGACGAGATTCCCTTGTATACTTAAAAGGCTTACTTCAAGTGTGGGCAGCCGTATGGAGAATATAGCGTTATTCCGAATGGGTCACTCACTGTAAAACATTTCAACAGTACATGTATTATCGTGAAATGAGCGAATGAGCAGCAGGATGCTATATATTCTCCATGCGGTGACTTACAGTTCAAGTACGCCTTTTAGGTCAATACCCGTATCTCGTCTCGCTAGCCACGGACGTAGGGTGTTAAACTTAGAATCGAAAGATTGCGAGTTCGAATCCCGGTGTCGGCACCCGAAATCCCAATGATGGGTTTTTTTTTCTTTTTTCCATTCATTTTCCGGCCATATAATGGCTTAGGAATATCGAGAAAAGTTATTAACAAGGCTGAGTGGCTTATTTTAATTCCCCAAAAAAATGACTCTAATATTCGACTCGAATAAAGGACCCAAATCCTGAGTCTAATACTTGAGTCTAATATTCGAGTCGAATATTAGAGTCAAATATTTTTACCAGGGCTCAACAACTGTCAAAACCGCAACCTGAATCGTCATACGATATGATATGCAGTTTCAATACCTGGTTCCAGATCAGTCCAGAGGGTCCTTCTGGTGATGTGGGAGATGAAATAAACCAACTTCTCCCAAGATTGATGTAGATTTGTTCAATTAATGCCAAAATTGTTCGGATACTGAATTGTGTGTTTTCTAAACAATCTATCTCATTCGACGGACAAAGTGAGTAGACTTTATTCTGTTTTGAATGACCAGTTCTCATCTCAAACTATTGAACACATTCAAATCTCTGCTCATTGTTCACTTTGAAGTGTTTGCTAAAAACTCCATTCACCATAACCACAAAACTTCCCAAAAACTTGACCAAGTTTGTTTCCCATGCATATTCTTTGAGATTGTATGAATTATGTTCCATGCCTCCTCAGTTCACTCATTCAATTGTCACCACTTAACTTTAATCACCCTCCATCTATTCAGGTCAATACTCTGGGATGTTATCAAAACCGCGAAGCTGAATAGTGATGGGGCTGTGTGGGCACAGGGTGTCCCCTATGTTATCAGCTCAACAGATTCATCTAGTGATTGAGGGACTGAAAGATCACTGATCCAAACCAGAATCAATGTAATCAAAATGTGAACATTGTCAGTTTGACCAAGGTGAGTGCTTTTTGGCTGTGAACGAAATCAGTCCATATCCGCTAGCTCTTTTCTCAGATTTGCCATGAGCGGATACTTCTCACTTTGAGATAAGTTTAGTCCTGATTCTTCGCTCCGAGCCACGCGCTTTTGAGATTCAAAACAGGCAAACGTGCGCTGTAGGTGACCACCGCATGCACTACGCTGTAAGCAGTGTTGGGGGACGCGTTATACAGTGCAGTATACAGCGTGGGTCTTCTCATAGGTTTAACTCAGAAACCATAACTCAGAAGTGGCAACAGTATGCGAGGAAGTTGTAGGGTTTTCAAGAATGGAGAGTTTGAGAGGTTGTGATCCTAAATCCGAGCAAAATTGAGTGAGTAGTAGTGATTCCAAGATTTGGCCCATGCTTATTGCACGGTCGTCGTGGCCGCCGCTCGAGCCACCAGCTCACTCCGATACTTTTGAATTCTGTAAGTCTTTCAATATTACCCTGATTGATGTCTGCAATGGCTTAAAACCTTCGTAATTGAATGCCCAACAACTTTCTCGCTCACTCTTGGTGGGTTTGAGCCACGGTTTTTTCACAAACAGACGAAAACCACATCCACGCTCAATGCTGCATGTGCTATGGTCCCCAAATACTCTTGCGTGCAGACGCTTTTGGGAAGTTTGGAAGACGCCGCTAGGCAGCGCTACGCTGAATCACGGAGTGACTAGAGGAAACCACATTGAATCTCTGTCATTGAACTATTTATAAGAGAATTCAGGAGATATAACTCTACAGTGAAAGATCCCATAAAATGTTTAAGTACTCCGGACTCTTTCAGGAATATTTCAGAAATATTGCCATCATGAATCTTTCATAGGATATTCCACAAAAATTCCTAACCGCAGACACAACAATATATCAGGATGGTCTCAGTGAAATCTTCCAGAAATCTTCCACTGAATGGTTTCTGAAAGGTTTCCGGAAGATTTCCAGGAATTTGTCCATAGAAGCCTTCAGAAAAATTTCCAGCCGAGGACACAACTACATCCCTGAAATTTTCCAGTGCAATATTTCTGGAATATTTCAATCTTTCAATTAAATATTTTTGAAATATTTATGAAAGATTCCTATATGCTGCGTGGGCAGAAGCTTTTTTGCCGAGGTCCAAGTAGAATTCACTTCAAGGCCCTTGCAGGGACAGGTTTGGTCAAAGCGTCCAGAAAACTGTCAATTTTTTATGGAATCTTTCATTGCCAAGTGTCTGTAAACTTTCTGGACTCTTTCTGTAAGCTTTCAAGAGCTACTTGACGAAAGTTTGAATAATTCTCCTCGGCCCTTGCAGGGGAAGTTTTGGTGGGAGTTATCAGAAAGCTTTCCTTGACATTCTATGAGACCTTGCATTTTTGAGGTTCCGAAAACTTCCTTGGAAACTTCCTGAATCCTCCAAAAACCTTAATTCTAGATGAGGTCGTCCAGTGGAATCGGAGCCAATTCCCTTCACAATGAAGTATATGTTCTTCTTGAGTTGAAATGATGTAGGCGACACGTGTGTTTTTGTTTAGCCCAGACCGACTCCGTATCGGAGCTATGCAAATTTCCAATTTGGAGTCGAGAATAGGCATCTTGCATCTTTTTGACCCCCAAAAAAAAAGGTTTGGCAAATTCGAGCAAATCGAGATGAGTAAGGTGCAATCAGAAAGAAATTCCCAAAAATTGTTTACAACTTGCGCAAATTGTTTGAAAGTCAGACGATTGTGTCACACGGCGCAAGTCATCCTACTGTCAAACAATTTGCGCAAGACGAAGAAAATTTTTGGGATTTCCTCTTGAATTGCCCAATACTTGTCTCGATTTGCTCGAATTTGCTAAACCTTTCCCTGGAGGGATCAAAGAAATTGCAAGACACCATACAATAGCGGCAGTCGACTACTTTGTCGGAGTGACGTCACAGACCGCAAGTCATCAGACTTTCAAACGATTTGCGCAAGATGAAAAAAATTTCCGG
Source organism: Eretmocerus hayati (assembly GCA_029851415.1). NCBI lineage: Eukaryota > Metazoa > Arthropoda > Insecta > Hymenoptera > Aphelinidae > Eretmocerus > Eretmocerus hayati. The sequence continues at coordinate 75,921,774 of CM056744.1, read as the reverse complement.
GGATTTTTTTTCCGATTGCACCCTATCTATCTCGATTTGCTCGAATTTGCCAAACCTTTCTTCAAAAAAATGCAAGATGCCTACTGAAATTTTGACTCTAAAATCGAAAAGAATTTCAAAATCACTCCACTCCCAATGGCACTTTCGAGATGAATCATGATATACTGTATCAAACCCAACGTATTCCAGCTAAAAACCCCTATGGTGCTCAAAAATTCTGATAGAACGCCAAAAAGTCGTAATTTAATAGAAAATGGAGAAATGCGATTACTCAGAGATATATATTTGTATTCTTTTGAATTTTTTTTTAGAGTACTTTGAACGATGTTGAACATGATGTAATTCGTCCGCTAGGCACTAAAAATTCGTGGGAGTTGCTACAGAATTTCTTCTGAAAAAAAATATTCAAATGCCAGATAGTTACTGGAATTTGGTAACAAACGTGGAAAGATCCGTTCCCTCTCCCAAGAGTATTATAAACCCATGGAACTATCCCGAGATGATTATTCGCGGAACCTATTGCTGAATCGAACTGTCATCACTCAAGAGAGGATTATCAGTGAAATTTTCCAGCGAAATTTTCGGGGAGCTCGTCTCATCGACACCTCTCGGGAGCTTTTCAGGAACCTTTCAGCAAAAGTTTCGGGGAGCTGGTTTCATCGACACTTTTCGGAAACCTTTCAGAATCCTTTCAGTATTAGTTACCGGGAGCTGCTTCCATCGACACCTCTTGGTAACCTTACAGGAACCTTTCAGCAAACATTTCGAAGAGCTGGTTCCACCGAACTCTTTTAAAAAACTTTCAGAAACCTTTCAGTGAGAGTTTTGGGGAGCTGGTCTCATCGACACCTTCCGGAAACCTCTCAGAAACCTTTCAAGGTTTCTGCAATGAGTTTTATCGGCACCCTTTAGAAGCCTTGCAGAATGCTTCCAGTGGGAGTTTCGCGGGTCCGTTTCCATTGGCAGCTTTCCAAGAACTTTCAAGAAACGTTTTGAGCGCTGAATTTTATCGACACCTTTCAGAAGTTTTTCAGGAAACTTTTAGTGGAAGTTTTGCGGGTCCGTTCCCATCGACGGCTTTCCGAAACCTCTCAGAAATCTTTCAAGAGAAGTCTTGAGCAATGAGTTTAATCGGCACCTTTCAGAAGCCTTTCAGGAAGCTTCCAGTGAAAGTTTTGAGAGTCCGTTTCCATTGATAGCTCCCCGAAACCTTTCAGAAACCTTTTAAGAAAAGTTGCATGTAGCGGGATCCATCGACAGCTTTCCGGAACCCTCCAGAGAGCTCTCAAAGAAAGTTTTCAGCAAAGATTCCTATTGACACCTTCCAGAAGCCTTTCAGGAAACTTCCAGTGAAAGTTTTGCGGGGCCGGTTTCATTGCCAGCTTCCCGAAGCCTTTCAGAGACCTTTCAGTGAAAAATTTGATCAAAGAGTTTTGTCAGCACCTTCAGAAACCTTTCAGAAACCTCTCAGCGGAAGTTTCGAGTAGCTATTGGTTGGCTCTCCTTCAGAAACCTGGCAGTGACAACTGCTGGGTCTCTTTCAGGGAAATCTCCACAAAGGTTCTCTAGAAAGCTTGAAGCAATCTTACCGAATATCCTGTAGGGAACCTTTCTCGTAAGATGTTCAGTATTTTTCGTTGAAATCTCCCGAAGAGTTCAGTGGAAACGGACATACTGAAAGTTTTCGGAAAGGTTTCGATAAAAAATTTCTTCAAAATCTCATCAAATTTTTTCCCTGGATATTATCTTGGATTGTATAATGTATTTCCTATGCCTCCTCAGTATACTTTCAAATGTCACCACTTGACTCTTATTATCCTCCATCTTTTCAGGTCAATCCTGTTAAATGTTGTCAGAACCGCAAAGCTGGATAGTGATGGAGCTTTATGGGTACAGGGTGTCTCACATATTATCAGTTCAACAGATTCATCTAGTGATCAAGGGACTGAAATATCACTGATTTGAACCAGAATCAATTTAATCAAAGTTCACAAAGGCCAACATTGTACATATCAACAAAGGTAATCGCTTTGACTCAGGTTTTCCCTTTGAAGATCAAGAATATTCATTACTTCTCTGTCTCACTGACCCATCCCACAACATCCACTAGATGTTTCATTTGAAATCTCTATCTTTTCCCTCTTTGGATGGCTTACTGCAAAGTTCATCATAACCAGAAAGTTTGTTGATACTGTTGACTATTCTTAAATCTATGAAAAGTGAAATCAAAATATCAAATATCAATGCCTATCAATGCACTGATTCTATTCTGCCAAATCAACTTTATTCATCTCCCATCTTTCCAGGTCGAACCGCTGAAGAACTGTCAAAGCCGCAACCCTAAATCATCATATGATATTGAAGCAGACTCGGTACCTGGCTTAAGACCATTCCATAGGATTCTCCTGGTGATGTGGGGGATGGAAGACATCAAGTTTCTCCCAAGATTGTTATGAACTAGTTCAATGGAGGCCAAAACTGCTCGTATGCTTCATGGTGACTTCTCTTATCAACTTTTCCATTCAACGATTATAGTATATTACTCCCGATGCGAGGCTAGGCTGTTTTGGGGCACGGGGATGCTTTTTCCCCGAGTGCAACGAGGGGAAAATATTCCCCGTGCCTCAAAACAGGCTGCCGAGCGAGGGAAGTATGCTATTTTTTCGCATTAGGGCGAATAAACGCCAATTTTATGTTCCCAGCCGGGAGTAAAAGTGACGCTTTAGTCGCCCTATGCTGAAAAAGTGATTTCAGTCCGTCAAAATCTATCAATTTTCATCAAAAATCATTGTTTTCATCTAGAATCATGGGCAGTGTACACCTCTCAAATCATAACTGAAATCTCAATTCCTACGATCCCAATCCTCCTAAAAAATTTTAACAAATTCCTCCTGTAGAACATTATTTCAAATTGCATCTTATATTCCATTCCTCCCCAATTCGTCAATTCAATAGTCTCTTCCCTATCCTAATAATTTCTCATTTTTCAAGGTCAAATGCATGAAAAGTTACTTATAGCGCGATCCTGAACTCGTAGATAGATAGATAGATAGATAGATACGTTTATTATTCTGCCAATAGGCAAAAACCAAATAATCATCACATATGTAAACATATTGTCAGAGTATTTCACTACTAGATGCACACATTAAAAATACCATTTGCAAAGAAATAAGAAAAATTCTGGCTACAATATAATAAGTATAGATATTTGGTCAGCGCTTCTAGCAGTCTTAGTTTATCACAGATATGACACGTCACTTAATAAATATAAAAAAAGACAGGGTTGCACTAATGAAATATATACCTTTTTCTATCTTGCTGAGAATGCTCATTCCAATACATCTGGGATGATCGGGGAGCCCCGGGAGTCAAGCATGAAGAAATGAGACTTTAAAGCGAGTTTGAATGATGATAATGAGGGTGAGCTGCGCAGAAGGGGCGGTAGAGAGTTCCAGAGCCTGGCACCACGATACTGAAAGGAGTATTCAGTGGCTTTGAGCCGGACTCTGGGGATGTTGAGATCTCTCTCATCACTCCGACTGGTGCATCTATGCTGGTACTTGGTGAACATTGCAGCCAAGTATTCGGGCTCTTTCATTCTGATTGCTTTGTAGATGAGAATGGCTGCAAAATATAGTCTACGAGAGTCCAATCGTAGCCAGCACAGACGCTCCCTGTACGGGGTGATGTGTTCGTCCCTCCTGACGCCAAAAATGTACCTCACACATGAATTATTCAGTCGTTGCAGTCGCGTCCGTTGCGTTTCGTCTGCGTCAAGATATACCACTGTGCAATAGTCCAGGTAGGGTTGGACTAGGGTCTCGACCAGTCTTCGGCGGAGAGTCTCGGTGGTACACGCCCTTATGAATCGCAGACCATACAGGGCTTTGTTGACTTTCTTTGCTACTTGGTCGATCTGCGATTCCCATTCTAATTTACTGTCAAGTGTCACACCAAGACTCACGACCGTGTCACTGAAGGGAATTGTCACCCCGCCCGGCATTTCAACACCAGCCAGATCCATCTCTCTCAGCTCATTGACATTGCGCGCCGAGCCGAAAAAGATTGATTTGGTCTTGCCAGCATTAAGGCGCAAGCCAGAAGACTCAGCCCAGTCAGCGACTAATCGAGACGCCTCTTCGAGTTGAGCAATGCCCTCCAACACATTTTCTTTCTCAACATGTAGATAAATTTGAAGATCGTCCGCGTAAAATAGGTGTTTAACGGGCATTCCACCGAGTATGTCTGGCAGATCATTGACGTAGAGACTGAACAAAAGAGGCCCGAGAACGGAACCTTGTGGAACTCCAAGATTGGTTTTGAGCCAATCAGAATCGCCGCTGTTCTGCGATGTCACCATTTGGGACCGCCCTTCGAGATATGATTTTATCCACAAGAGCGCCGTTCTCGAGAAGCCAAGCGGGCGGAGTTTCTGCAACATTTTTGAAGGCGATATGGTGTCAAACGCTTTACTGAAATCGAACAGTAGTAGTAACGTAACCATCTTCTTGTCTTTGGCCATACGAATGTCGTCGGTCAGTTTTAGCAGAGCTGTCTGTGTGCTGTTATGTTGTCGGAATCCAGTCTGGAGGGAATCAAGCAAACCTTTCTCTTTGAGGTACTCCATGAGCTGGTCGTGAGCTATCTTCTCCAGAACCTTGGAGAGAAAGCACAACAATGCGATAGGGCGGAAATCAGAGAGAGCTGATGGTGCTGTTGATTTCTTCAATGCAATTAGCTGCGCCTTCTTCCAAGCCTCCGGGAAGACACCTTGAGCAAACGAGGAGTTGAAAATTTTGACAATAATGTCGCTGATGGTTGGCAGAGCTTTTGCAATCACGGTTTGAGGAATCCCGTCTACCCCACGAGCTTGAGATGAGAAGTGCTTCACAGCCAATATGACATCAACCTCATTAGTGGGCTTGAAGGAGAAGCCTGTGTCATCGGCTAGAGAAACAACTTCCTCTGCTACCCGAGTGCTCTCGTGAGGCGAGATAGAGACTCCTGCAAAGTGGGCATTCAATTCATCCGGCGTAAATCCATGCAACTCTTCCTCCTTGCTCTTGGGTAAGAGGCCGAGGTTGCGCATTTCCTTCCAAATATTCTTGTTCGTATCAAGAGCGTCCGCGAGGTGATTATGAAGGAAATTATTCCGCTCTTGAGCTGCGCGCTCCTCAACCTCTTGACTCAGACGAAGAAACTCATTGAGAGATGACGTTCGACCAGTACGCCGATAACGCCTTTTTGCCGCCCGGCATCTCGCAATGAGCAGCTTTAGCTCGGGACCAGCCCATGGAGAACTTTTGTCTTTGGGTTGTACAGTTTTCAGTGATGCTATTGAATCGATTGCTGCACGAAGGTTTTCATTGAAACATTTTACAGCTCCCTCTAGATCAGATTCAGCGCTGTCTATTGGTGACCAGTCCATCCGCTGTAGCACATCGTTCAACTGTCCGGGTTCGATGTCATTGTATTTCCGGAACGAGAACGGTTTTTTCACCGGTTTGGGGACGAAGATGTCAATCGTTGCTTCGATGAGTGCATGGCCTCCAAAGCACGAGAGATGAATGTTCTGTGCGTCAGTTACAGTATCGTTGTCGTCGACCAGTATGATGTCAATCCAAGTGTGAGAGGTGAGAGTGTGGTGAGTCGAGCCGTGCTGGACTAGCTGTAGAGATAGTTCGTCGGTTAGCCGTCTGATGGTCATCGCGTCAGTGGATGAAGTCAGCATATTTGCATTCAGGTCCCCCATGATAATTTTGTGACTGAAGTCACTTGACAAATCGCGCATAACATCAAATACGTCAGAGTCCTGACTTAACGGAACGTCAGGGGGTCGGTATATCACTCCCACGAGGATAGGTGGGGAGTTGCCCTTTTGTACGCTACAGAATAAATACTCTGATTTCAGAGGTTTACCTTTGCAAGTTGTGTCTGAACATGCCAATTTCTTGACTTTGTAATCGCTGCGTACGTAAAGAGCAACACCACCACCAACTCTATTCCGATCTTGCCTGATTACTGAAAATCCTGGGACCTGAATGAGGCTATCATCCACTTTCGCTTCCAGCCACGTCTCGGCAACACCAAAGATATGATATGAATGATCATGAGAAATATGAAGGCGAAATTCCTCGATATGACCTGGTAGTGAGGTTATATTCAGGAATCCCGCCCTGAGATGATCACCTTGAATTCCTGAGTCCCCACCGAGCGTACCTAGTCATTGTGCTGAAGCTGTTGTTGTCGTGGGCTCGCCATTGGCCAAGCTAGAACTATGTCCACGCACTGTATTAGAAAGGCGATTGGAACGACGAGAGTGCCGACCAGTATCAAATGCACACGCCGTGTGTATAATATTCAGATCAGCAGCACTAGTAAATACATGCGCTCGCTTTCCGCGGCCCTGCCTAACGAAAAATCTGCCTCCACTGTGCCAAATGTACTTGAAACCTAGTCCCCTAGCAATGGTCCGCAAGCTCTTGTAGGATTCAAATTTATCACGGGGCAGTAGTTCATTAATAAATATCTTGCGTCCTGGCACGATGGGAGCAGAAATTAGGTTAAGCAAAGAGGTTGAGATGTCGCTGGTCGTGAAGTAGCTGTGGGCAGGCGAACGCTTGGCTCGCAGCACGTCATGAACAAGACGCTCGGTGGTGAGCTGAACGACAAGTGATGATGAACTTTTGATGTGTGACGTAACTCCCGGTTCTCCCCCCACCGCAACACGTTCGGAGCCCGCCCTTGCGCGCCGCGACTCCAGCACACGAACCCTGGCAATATCATCCCTCTTTAGCGATGAAAGAATTGTACCGAGCACTGCGAATGAGATATCCTCCGCCTCTTGCGGAGGTATATTTGAATCTGAATCCAGGACACCATTGATAACTATCTCGCAGCGCTCAGCAGAGTCACCGGCAGTGGCAGCAGCTGAAGCCGCGACCCGCGAGGGTCGTGAAGGTGGATGCAGAGGCGAAGAGTGCAAACGATTGTATGAGTCACTCCCAGCATCACATTCAGAAATCGGAAAATGATTGATTCTACTATAAGATTCTAGGCTATTTCTCAACTTTGCATTCTCTTCCAAGACCATTTGGCGATCCAATTTCATCTCATCCAGCTGAGATGATTGCTTTCTCAGTAGATCCTCAAGTGCACCCACTCGCTCGAGGAGTACCCGATTATTCTCAACCACTGCTGGATTTGTGGGGGATATTGGTACTGCTTCTGCTTGTGGGCGCTTCAGGAGGCTCTGAATGTTGTCCAACTGGTCTTGGAAGGAATTAAGTTGCTGAAAAATGAGATTAATCGTAGTCAGCGGAATTGAGACATTTTGGGTTACGAACGTCGTCGCTGGAGCTGCATCCTTGTTGTTGACATGTGAAGACTGGGACTGCACAGGAACAGAGTCATCCAGGGCATTACTCGAATTCCTCACCTCGTTTAATGCGTCTGGCTTCGGTGGCATTGCCTGAGACGCGCCGTTGCTTGCAGATGGGCCTTTGTCCGTCGTCTCATCCGATTTGGCATTTGAAATGCCCGCCAGATGTTTCGCGTCTGCGCAGGGTGTAGTGCGCGCAGCAGACGACTTCGACGTGCGCGGACTGGGCGCCATGTGCGACTTGCTGGCCGAAGACGAGTTAGAGCTGCGAGAGGGGAGCGTCTGTGTACGTGCTGGTGGTAGTGCAGCGCGCGGTGGCGATAGACTGCTAGCAGCACCGGTGCCGATGCTGTGGCTACGAGTCGTCTGCTTGGGTGCTGTTGACAGCCTGTTTTTGGGCCGAGACGCAGGTTTTTTGACACGGCAGGTGTTGCACGGTCCCTCCTTTTCATTACCTGCGCATCTAGTGTGCCGAAGTTTTTGACATGCGGGGCACGATCTCAAAGGGTGCCCCTTCGTAGCAGGGCCTCGACAAACGACACATGCATCCGTGTCCGACATGTTAATGGATGAGCACTGCGCCTGCATGAGAACGTATATTCACACGGACTCACCAACACACTCAACTGCGTCGCTGCCGCGCAATCTTCCTTTGCTACTGCTAACCTCAATCTTGATCTTGAAGAACTGATGGTGAATTCTTTGAGAGGTATTGCAAGCCTGCAGCTTGAATGATTGTTGCTGCGATGGCTTGCATTTAGGCGCTTGCAAGTAAACAGCAGACGACGAGTGTGCCGTCCCATTGCCACAGTTCCACCATCATTCCTAAAAGGTAATCACCTCAGTTCATGGCGTTTCCGCGAGGGGTAGAATGGATACAGATCGCACAAGATTTCCAAGATTCATATGGTTATCCATCATGTCTTAAAGCGTTGGATGGACGGCGTTTTGAGAACAAGAGACCTCCGAATTCTGGTGCTAAGTATTACAATCGAAAGCAGTTCCGCAGCATCGTATTGCTTGCGGTATGTGATGCCCACCACAGATTCTTGTACGCTTTAGTTGGCAGCCCCGGTAAGTTCTTCCGAGTGATTGACGAAAATGACCCAATTATTGATGCCCTCGCATCTTGTATAATGTCTAAATAATACATTTTAGGGCCTAGTCACGACTCTGGAATCTTCGCAAGAAGTACCTTAGGGCGTGCTCTTGTGAACAACGTAATCGACTTCCCGGCCCCAGAACAATGGCCAAATAGTGATATTGTGGCAACCTATGCCTTCATCGCCGATGAAGGGTTCGGTTTTGGAGAGCGCGTTATGGCCCCGTACAGAAAGTCAGCCAACAAAACCATCGAAGAAATGATTTTCGACATACGTCTCACGGAACCTCGGGAAACTGTCGAACGCGCTTTCGGGAGCCTCTGCAGTGGATTTCAAGTTTGCGGTGAGAAGTTGGGATTCGATGTCACCACTTCAAAGAATATTATTTTCTGCTGTATGTCCATGCATAATCATCCGATCACGGTTAGGATGGAGAAAAACCTTGATACCCACGACGATGGAGAGAGTGAAGACTCAGAGCCGGAGACAGACGATGATTCAGATGACTGTCATGAAAACTCCGAAAATTCAAGGAATCTGGGTGATTATCATCTGGATAATTCACTACATTCTCACGATTTTTTTCCAGGCCCTCTTCATGGCCGTGGTATCAAAGAAGACCTGGATTCGTCCTCTCAACTCAGCAGCGAATCCGATGAGATTTCCGACCAAGAATTGGATGGATTTGACGGACAAAGAATCAGGGAGGTATTGACAACTTATTTCGTTACCGACGGAGACTGTGAATGGCAGTGGAAAAAATTGCAGTGAAATCATGTTGAGCTAATCATACAAAATTTTGGGTGACTCAGTAATGAATAAAATTAGAAATCCTCAAATGATCTGCTTATTCACCAAGTTATGACAATCGATTTTCTTACATTTCAAGTTCATCTCACTTGGATAGTGATTATCCTATTCGGTTTGCTGGAAATTCATCAACTATGAGTTGTACATATTTTCTTAGATGAGTTAGATTGAGTAATGAGTGCAGTGATTGGCGTACGTAGGATAATTGATTCGACATCTTGATCTGTGATTATTATGTTACGAAAAATGATATGTTGAATATATTATATTGTTGAGTTATCTCAAAGTCTATAGAACTGTTGTGAGGTTCAATCAATTTGGAAACTGAAACGAGTAATTCTCATTTACGAGTGATCGAATTGGATACAAAACTGATTGTCAAATGAGCGAATAATTATTAAGTATTGTTATCGGAGAAACTGTGAGGATCGCATTATTTCATCCCATGTTTTTAAGGTAGTATTAGCGGTACTCGAATTGACGCTCAGAAAATCACGAAAGTCGGCACAGTTGTATATTAGGGTCTCAAAGTGCTTCAGTTGAAATTTCAGAAGCCTTCAGAGTGGGGGAAAGAAGTTTTGAGCGTTTTTGTAAAAGCCGTTCAACACGGCGTCTTATGGAAAATCACCAGTAGAGTGATACCTGACGCACAGATTTCCATGGCAGTGAATACACAGATGTAAGAATGCACAAAAAACACTCAGGAGCGATCAGATTGACGATTCAGAGCCTACAAAAAAAGATGTGAGCCCAAGTGTCACTCATTTCTGCGGTTTCGGGGTTAGGTCGTCGTCTGCTGCGTGCACTCACTATACCTATATCGCGGGCGAAAGGGAGTCAAGCGCGGGTATGTTCTGCACTTGACACATCCAGTACCGCTAATACTACCTTAAAATACGTTGTAAATGCGTAAAACGGCCACATTTTGATTCAGAGTTGAGAGCTTCTGCACCCGAGAAGTTTTAAATTGCGCCTGAGCACGCCTCATTTTTATATCTTCTACAGATTCAAACGCTTTGGCAATGCATCCAAATTCAAAATTGGGATTATCAATTCGCAAACAAGAGTCATCATTATTAAAAGGAATCGCAGGAATAGATTCATTTAAGCGTCCGGAGTGGTTACTTTGAACATTACCTGCAACATTTTGCCTGTCAAATTTCGATGTCCCAGAGGTAGACTAATTCGATTCCACCACATGGCTCTCAGACACGTCAGTATAGCACTGGATGTTCTTCGATTCTGATAAACTTGACAAGCTCGCGCTTGATGTTTCGAGTCCAATATTACGCGAAACAGCGTTGCTGCGAGCATCGTGCTTCGACTCTGTGACGAATAAGTTTTTGACTAGGGCGTTTTTCGGAGCGGTTACCTTTGAAGTTCTCTGGGGTGTAACGTTTGAGCGTGGTAATTCTTCTTTGACTTGATTTTCAACTTTGATGACTGCCTGCCGTGATTGAGTATCATTTTGAATGACTTTGAGAATCATCCTTCCATTGTCATCGTCAGATGTTAGTTCAATTATTTCATTTGCAAGTTGGAGGATACTCTCATTAATTACTTGTAGCCCTATGATGCCGAAAGGAGAACCAAACTTTAGAAGAGAAACGGCACCGGTACTGAGGGCGGAGAGATCAATCGTCTCTTGATTTGTATCGGTGGTGTAAGGGTCGATATTCCCGTCAATAGTTCCATCGGTAACGCTGGCGCTGAACGTTTCTGCGACACTTCCAAGTAATGAATCCACTGATACTCCTTCTCAGTCCAAATCCACCGGACCTGATAAGTTCGCCATCTCATCTTCGACCGTGGCCTCGAGCCCTTCCAATTACGAGTGTGAGTATTTGCAACGATTGTACACTTTTTTCTGAACTGGGTCGATCTAGTTTCCGCCCAGACATGACTTTCTTGTGGTATAAATCCACGTTGTCACGAATTCGCTTCCACCGAATTTTCGAATAATTCACTGAAAATCGCAGAATTATCTGAGATAGCGCCTTATAAGCACACGAGGAATCAATTCTGTTATACATATATCTATCACATTCTCATTACTCTCGTGATTAACACCTTCGCTGCGACGGTTCCCACCGGTGGGACCCGCGATTCTCCATTTTACAATCTTTCTCGACTCAGACTCGCTCGGAAAATTCTCCGCAGGAAATCTATCGGAGTGGGTTACTCCACCAAGGACGTATAAGCAATAAGCCAAGAAAGAGTCTAGCTCCATTCAACAATTTTACTGAATCGCTTTGGTCCAGTTCATAACCAAGATAAAATTATGAAATGAAAACGTCGAAGCCAATGTGTAAGTATATGAGTATTCGAGATAGGCGTAGCGAAATGGATATGGGTGATTATGAGATAACTTATGCATTTGATGTCCTGACCTCGCATTTATATTAAATGACCGAATATGATGAGTCTAACGATGATATCTAGTGTATTCTATTGAGATGAAGGTGTCCCATAAGTTGCAGAGGCGGATATGAGTTTAATGTGGACCTGAGCTCACCAAAAGTGGTCAAAATGTCCTTACCGTGGCATGTCCTAAACTGGAGTTGCACATTTCAATCGTGTAATTTGCCGAGATATTCATTCAATCTCGGTTCCGTACCACGAAAACATTAAAGTTAGGTTATGAAAAGGTGATATTATGTACAAATCGAGTATCAAGTCTCACTCCAAAATAGTCAAAACACAGCCGACATTCTGTCCTGGAATTTTGTGAATTTTTCGAATGCTTCTCGATAATTTGACTCCGGGTCAGCGAATCGCTTCAAACGGCTCTGCAACGGCGGTAATTGATTCTTAATACCCCAAAAAACAAAAATCTACCACCAGTGGAATGATGAATTACGTGAACAGCTTCCCACGCGATGATTTATGGACAATTTTTCCGTTGCAAAATGAAAATTGTCCCTACCGTGGTCACTGGCTCTCGAACACTATGCAACGTCAAGGTCCAGAAATTTTTTTACAGTCTACTCTCACCGTGAAAATGGGTCGTCTATTCGGAAAGAACGATCCATTCCGATTTACGCCTTTCAGATCACTTTTCATGCCAAAATGTCCTTACCGTGGCAAAAATATATCGCAAATTGCTCATATCTTTTACATAGATTGACTGACGCTCATGCCCATCTGGGAATTGTTTTTGGATGTCAGATAGATTGGAAAACACCTATGAGCAGTCAGATTGCGGCTATATTTCAACTAGTCAATTTTCGGTCCAAATCCCGACTCCCGCCGTTTTTGCCCTCAAGATACCTAAGTTATCTCATAATCACCCATATATGAAATTCGTGAAAAAGTATTGTTCACATTGGATCTCGACAGAACCTGAAAGTATATACCGGGGACGTATACCCAAAGAAAACAAGACTGTTTTTAATACTCTCGTTCCCATTTGTTATCTTGCGTATGATGTCTGACCTTTTTCACCAAATTTTCATTGAATTTGTCTCTTTCCTTAATTGTGGTACTCTCGCCATTGTGGAAAAATGGATGATCTTCGTGGGTATTGGATGATGATTTCACACGAGCACCTTCATCACGGCACACTGTAGCGCCGGACTGCGAGTAGACTCGCCCAATCGAACGCGTGTTAAACGCCCCAAAAACCGTTGCATTTCAGAAATATTCGAGTTCTGTATTCTGACCGACCGCCGGTCCCACTGACCGTTGCATTTTGAGAATATTTGAATTCGATCCTGTGACGGAACGCCCGGCTCCACGAACCTTTGCATTTGAAAATTTATCTTTTTTCATAATCCGAGTTCTATATTGTGACCGACCACCGGTCCCACTAACCGCTGAATTTTGAGAATATTCAAATTTGATTTTGTGACGGAACGAACGGCCCCACAGACCGTTACAATTTCGAATCATTCGAATTTTAAATTCTGACCACCCGCCGGTCCCACTAACCGTTGCATTTTGAGAATTCTCGAATTTAGCGTTCGGCTGTCAGTCGAGTCTGAAGATGCGGTAGCTGCAAAGAGACTGCCGTTTCGAATTCGCCGTTGCTCGTTCTGGAGAATCCAACTACGGCGAGAATGGCGAACAATTATACTTCTTTGACAGAACAGATCGCAGTGAATGTGTCTACAAGACCAATAATCTACGATATAACTTCACGCAATGGCCCCAACTCTGTGAGAGACAGTGAATTGGCATTTTGGGAGATAGCATCAGAGATTGGACAGGAGACCAATCACTCCATTAGTGGTAAGTCTTTCATTCCATTCTTCGGATGATGAACGAATGTGGAGCTTTTGTGCGAAATGTATTTTACGAACTTCGAAGCGCGAATATGAACAATAGTAGCTCGTTCTTCGAATCACCAATCGAGAAATATGGACGACGGCGAAAATCGATAAACTCGGGAATATTTCCGTTCAAATAATCGAGCAAGAGTGGAATGAGTACGTGAAGCCCTAGTGAAAAGAATGAGTCGATTATCGAGTCGACTTCATGGAACAATCATTGAGTCGAAAACTGGGTCGTAAATCGAGTCGAGAATCGAGTCAGTTTCAAATGGAGTATAGTCAGAGGGTTGATAACTGATCCAGTCATCTTGAGGAGTCATTTCCCTTGACAGGAGTACGTTTCGACTGTGTGTCGATCCAAAACTCTTACTAGGACCAAGATTTGCCTAACAATTTGACATAACCCGATGATGATTCTGTTCACATCGATGATTTCGTTCTCCTTCAGCCACCTCTCCCCTAGGCTCGCTCCGAGTCGCAGTTGTTCCGCGACAAGAAATGACGTAACTGTGGTGAGCGCCCGGACGATCAAATCAAGGGTGCAGTGTGCGTGGACCACTAGTTCTGCTCCATCTCGCGCTAGTTGGGCCCTCCGGTGGCATAGCTCCAGGTAGGTTCCTTCCGGAACGAGGGAGGCGGATATGAAGTTGTCATTTGCAGCAGAATCCACCAGTGCGAAGATGTGAATAGAGCCATGCAAAAAGGGACCTTCGTGCAAACGACAAATTGTCGGGAAAACGAAAAAAACTGTGTTGCATCTCTACCATTCACGATTCCCCAGCGCCAATGGACATACACATACTTCTTATCAGTATGTACTATAATCTACTCCACTTTTTGACCGAGGGTGACCTGCAGAGTTATTTTTTAATAAGAACTCGAGTCCTTGGGTCCCTTTTAGCATGGATTCCTTTAAGAAGCTATCATCTCATATCAAGACACTACAAAACTTGAAAATATTGAATTTAAACGATATCTTGATGATTATCATAGATTCATAGCGGGATTTAGGTACCTTTTTGCTCGGATTGACTGGAAATACTTCGGATATAATCATAAAGTCCATTACAACAAACAAAACCATTATAACTATCTAAATCACGTAACATTAACATTCATAAGATCTATGAATCTATGAATGTATTCATTTTGGCTATTTGAGAAAGGCTTGCCACACGTTTTCGATCTTTCCCTCTCATTCCGTGCCCAAGATGGAGGATCGCTACGATTTTTCCGTTTTTCGCCATCGTTATTACTGTCACAGCCCATATTCTAGATTTTATACACTATGAGGCAGACTAGATCAACGTCTGCAGAGCTATCGGATGATACACTAGATACTACAGCACTTTCTGATCATTTCAAAATTCGAGTTGAGTTCAGAGCGAATAGTATACACCTATATGCCTATACACCATTCGAGGCGTCGCAAGATGTGAACATTCAGCTCGTCGACCAACTGGCGACATTAATCACATCGATAAATTGTGTGAGTGATAGATGTGATGATATAGTGCGTAAGTATTAGTTTTTGTAGGTTCTTTTATCAATCCATGCAAAAAGGGCCCAAATCCTGTACTTGGGTCCCTCTTTGCATGGATCAGGTCTCAGGGATTGGTCATATCGAAAAGATTTCATATGCAGGTGATAGAGGGATGTTCAAAGAGTGCAAATATCACCTTATCTCAATTTCGCAAAAAATGGCGCTTACTATCGGTTTAAAAATGATTGACACCTAGAGAATTTCTGCTATCCTGGCTCCAAAAAGAATCGCTAATTTTTTCAACTGGGATAACGTCGAAGCACATCTAGTCGCGGCCATGATAAAATTTTTTTGAAATCGATCGGATGACAACTGCGGCTGTAGCTGTTATCAGAATGTAAAAAAACGCGGGTATAAGGCCAATTTCAGAGGTAGCTCGACTTTGGGATGCTACAGCTCTGCCAAAAAAAATTCCGGGGCGCTGCAAAAAATGTAGGTGATAGATATTTGGTTCCCCAATAGCGTCCAACAACAATCAGCCAAAAAAATTAATAACTTTTGGAGATAATCCAGTCATTGTTATCTCGGGATCTATTGAGGTTGAAGACTTGATTCAAAAACAGAAAAATCATAAAAAAAATATGGATGTCAAATACAAAAATGCAACATGAGATTTTAAATGAACAAACGCGTGGCAAGGTCGCAAAGTTGAAAAAAATTAAAGTTTGCGCCTTTTGTGAGGCTTTTATTGTCCTTTACAGCCGGGGCCCGTAAAATCGTCGATGGGCGAGACTACCTGACCGCGGACCATAAAGTCGTAAAGTTGCGGTCTCGGAGTCAATTAGGGTACCATCAGTCTGCTTCGGCTGCAATAATGAAGCTGAATTTTCAACAAAGAGAGCAGTAGAATTATTTCGAACGCGATTTGGGCCTTGCGTTACAAATATCGCCGATTCATCGATGAATCATTGTCAATGATGCGTCGAACAGTATATCAATGACGAGTGTGTGCAGGTGTCTTTCTCTCTCTCAGAGTTTCGCGATATCTGCATGTAAGTATTCTTTGGCGGAGCCTTTAAATGATTGATAATATACAATCAATACTTTATCCACATGATTCCGATGGTGAAACAGTTGGATATCATCCGTATTGATAAGATGATAATCAACAGTTGAATGGTTTTATTATTATCTTGTTCGACCGATCATTTATAGCATCATAGAAATGAATGTATGTCGTGTTATTGCGCGTTTCGCACAATCAATAATTATATCAGTCAACGATCGAACAAGATAATAGTAAAATCATTCAACTGTTGATTATCATCTTATCAATACGAATGATATCCAACTGTTTCACCATCGGAATCATGTGGATGAAGTATTGATTGTATATTATCAATCATTTAAAGGCTCCGCCAAAGAATACTTACATGCAGATATCGCGAAACTCTGAGAGAGAGAGACACCTGCACTCACGCGTCATTGATATACTGTTCGACTCATCATTGACAATGCTTCATCGATGAATCGGCGATATTTGTTATAGTAACGCAAGGCCCAAATCCCGTTCGAAATAGTTTTATTGCTCTCTTTGTTGAAAATTCAGCTTCGTTATTCCAGCCGAAGCAGACTGATGGTACCCTAATTGACTCCGAGACCGCAACTTTACGACTTTTATGGTCCGCGGTCAGGTAGTCTCGCCCATCGACGATTTTACGGGCCCCGGCTGTAAAGGACAATAAAAGCCTCACAATAGGCGCAAACTTTAATTTTTTTGAACTTTGCGACCTTGCCACGCGTTTGTTTATTCAAAATCTCATGTTGCATTTTTGTATTTGACATCCAGAATTTTTTTATGATTTTTCTGTTTTTGAACCAAGTCTTCAACCTCAATAGATCCCGAGATAACAATGACTGGATTATCTCCAAAAGTTATTAATTTTTTTGGCTGATTGTTGTTGGACGCTATTGGGGAACCAAATATCTATCAACTACATTTTTTGCAGCACCCCAGAATTTTTTTTGGCAGAGCTGTAGCATCCCAAAGTCGAGCTACCTCTGAAATTGGCCTTTTACCCGCGTTTTTTTACATTCTGATAACAGCTACAGCCGCAGTTGTCATCCGATCGATTTCAAAAAAATTTTATCATGGCCGCGACTAGATGTGCTTCGACGTTATCCCAGTTAAAAAAATTAACGATTTTTTTTGGAGCCAGGATAGCAGAAATTCTCTAGGTGTCAATCATTTTTAAACCGATAGTAGGTCCCTTTTTGCATGGCTTGATTCATGTGTCGACCGTCAATGAGGACGTCCAGTGCTATGATGAGTGAGCCGGTGGTTTGTGCGGAGACGGCATTTATTGCGGGCTCGATACGCTTGAAGCGGGAACGCCCGCGGCTTTCCCGGCCTCCCTTCAGTTTCCCGCCATCTCGGCGGGTTGTGGGCGCTTGGGACAGTTCCGGTGCCAATGGTTCTCCGGACAGTAGTGGTACTTGGAGAGATGCTCTCTGTTGACCTCCTCGGACTCCCGAATCAGAGTGGCGGTGTTTCTGGGCACGCCCGGGGCGACCGTGGTCGGCGGAGCGCCACCAGGTGTAGTCGGTTTACGAATGGTTGCGGCTGATGCCGCTCCGCTTTGCTCCTGCTCCGGGGTGCGAGTTAGAAACTAGGTCACCATCGTCGGAAGGTTCCCTTGGAGATTGTTGCGGATGGAGCCTTTGATCGCCTCGATGAGTAGCCCTACCACCTCTGCTTCTGAAGCAGTCGGCAATAGGTAGCGAGCTAGGCGATGCCACTTCTCGACGAAGATCCCGACATCCTCGCATTCCCATTGGACCTGGCCATAAAGTTCGGCCTTCAGACGGATGCGGAGTTGGCTGGCGTCATATTGGGACAGAAGCAGTTCCTGAAACCTGGACCTGTCGAGGGCTAGGTTTCTGTAGCAAGCCCACCACTTGGCAGCATCGTCCTTCAGAGCCCGCTCAGCTACCTACACCTCGAAGACGTCGTTGGTTGCCATGCGCCTAGATCGCTCCTTGTACTTTCGGATAAAGCGCACGGGGTCCTCATGCTCGGCCCCGGAGTACTCGAGTGGCGTGAGAGGTGCTCCCGCCCACTGACGGAAGACATCTCGTAGCTGGTCCATTACTCCGGCCGGTTGAGTTGCCCCGTCGTTGGGGTGACGGAGTGGATCCGTCAGGTGACCAGCATCGTCAGGTACGTAGCCGTTCTCCCGAAGAGCCACAGGGACTGAGCTCGCCCGGTGTTCCGGTAACAGGAGTGCCCCAGCATTGGTCTCCTCGACGAAGTTCACTTGCTCGGCGTCGTCGGGCACGCCCGGCGACGGCCCTTGGGGTTTGTCTGCAGCAAGCTTGTTATCGAGTCGTTTTCGAGTCGAGTCGTCGGCTACCTCGGGCTGGACGTCGGTGTTGGCAGCTGCTGAAGCTGCGGGGTCCCGCAGCGCTCGATGTTCCCTGGAAAAATGCTCTGAGGATAGCGTGCGTCGATCGGATGGTTGGATCTCCCTGGGTCTCCCAACACTCCCAAAACGGTGGTTGACAGCGCCTCTCGTTGATCAGTTGGAGGCGGCGTATGCTACAGGCTGCTCATCGGTTTGTGGGTATGCACATTCCTAGATGTTGTCGAGTCGTGCGGTCTTCTGCCCTACAATTGGCACCAGAATTGACGTCAGCGGCGCCGCCGGCCTTCGGCGAGATTGGCGAGCCAAGGCGAGGTGCGTGGCCGGTCAACTAGAACCGTGGTCGATGTTCCTGTCGAACGTGCTTCAGATCGTGATAAGAGGGCGCAGTGAGTGTAGGAAAATCGATTTGATGGAGCCAACGTGCGCATGAGCACGATAAGTAAAGAAACACAAGATTACTTAGTTTATAGAATGATTTGAGAGACGAGTACGGTCTCGAGAATAACTGAAGGGAGATGGGCATAGAAGAAGTTGAACACTGATTTGAGGAAATCACGCTGGAATTATATTGAGAAATATTACACCTCTGAAAAATATGGCCGATGCACAAGCTTGATACTCAAAAGTTTACTCGAAACACACACGCAGCTAACGGATAGAGGAAGAAGTATCGCGGCCCTCGACGAGATCGCGACACGAACGCTCCTGGGTGTTGGTAGGCTGGATTCGAGGCAACGACGCTGACCACGGGATGGTTGGCCAGATTTACGAACTGGCTCGGTAGCGCTGACGATGTTCTGCGTGACGGCGTGTCACGACGTAGGGTATACTTCGAAACGATCTGATGACGAGCTGGATGTGAACTGATGCTGGTGCAATGAAGCTGCCCCGCTCATAGAGCAATCCGATACTGGATAGACCGGCGGTTCACCGGTCTGTATGATAGACCGCGGTCTATTCATAAGAAATGCACGGGGAAGACCAGGTCCGTCCGATCGACAGACCGGACAGGCCGTGTCTTTTGCGGTCGATACTATTGGAATACTTGGTGGCTATGAATCACGACAGACCGGATAGACCGTAGTTCTCGCGGTCTATCACAATAGACCGGACAGTCCCAGGCTCATCACGGTTGATCGCGACAGACCGGACAGACTGGGGTTCTTACGGTCTATACTGTACCCGACAAACATTTTTTCATCTGAAAGTCCACTTTTAGATGCCGTTCACGTCATGCTAGATATCTTTCAAGTCATCCAAAAGTTGCTCGGATACTGAACTGTGAGTGGACTTTTAGACCATGAATGCACCCTATTAAATGGAATTTTCGATATCTGTGTGTAGATATCTGGTAAAATACGTTGAAAAGTTGTACTTTAGATAGCTCACAATTGGGATTAATATTCCTTGATTGATTGGATTAGTTTTTAGTGGTAATAGAACCGAAGTCACAAGCAAAGCACTGAAATTGTTTGAAAAGATCATCTAAATCTTACAAGTGCTCGTCTTGCGTACCTGGTCTTATTCTCACTTCTATCAATTCAATAGACAATGCGTTATAGCTGCTAAAAACGTAGGTACTTTTGATTCAACAGATTTAATCAGTGAATTCGCGCACTGGTACATGCTCAAAATTCTACATCGACGAGTACAAGATATGGTTCATTGACGCGAAACGTAGTATATAAAAATACACTAACACGTAACTAAAACTTCACAATATTTCCACAGCACATGCGAGAGTAATACAATTATAAAGATGTGATCAGCCTTGAATCATTTCCACATAAAACCAAAAGACAATATTGACTCAAAATTTTCATGCAGTTCTGCCCATTTGATGGTACAAAACGTCAATCTGAAGCTCCAAAAGTCACAAGACGCCACAAAAGAAGATATTGGACCGTCCAAATCATCTTCATACGTTCACACAACGTTTAGAATAAAATTCTCTTCGTCCCAAACTGTTTCTTCGAAATCATAGTAGGTTAGACAAGGATACATTTGTTTGAAAGATTTTTGGAACAGAATAATGAGCGAAAAACTTCTCCAAGCAGAAAGTAACTAGCAAATAGAAAAGTGAGCACACGACGGATTAAGAATTGAGTTAACTTCTAGTTCAAATTCTTTGAGGTGGAAGGCAGCAGAGGCAAAACCATTACCACTATATTATCCCGTGATTCATGTAGCAACTTCTCAACTGCTTTGTCTCGCCTGCTTTTTCAGCAGCTTCAATTTCGCCAACCTAAGTTGGTTCGAAGAGCGACCACTCCATTCTTTCAATGTCGCCATATTTGCATCTCTTGATGTATCGATTGCTTTCCCCTGTTCATCAAAACCCTTCATATCTGGCAGTAATGTAAGCTAAAAAAAAGCAAAAATCATTGACCGAAAATGATGCATTCATCTCAATGAACACGACAAACACCGATGAATATTTACCTGAAATTTCTTCAAATATATAATATTCACCGACAACCAGTTTTTCATCTTTCTGAAGGACCCAAGTACACTGATTAGCGAGTTCATCAGTCATAGTATGCTTCAAAATATTTGCTATAGCCATCCTGGAATTGATACTACCCAGCTGCCGCATGAGATTCATCTAAAAATAAGGATATTCTCGAGTCGGAGTGATTTTTAACGATAGACTGACAAGCTCTAGACAAGATAATTACATATTGATCCACTGCTCCTTCGTCACTTCGGAGGCTAGATTCAAGAATCACTAAAGCGTTTTTTTTTTCTTCAACTCGAACTGTGGCAGTCGATTAAACTGACTTTTATCAATCACAGCAGACACTGGTGGTCTTACCATCTCATTTCTAGATTTCATCCACTGTAACATCTTATTTTGATTTGCTACAATAGATTTGAGGATCTCCAGACACATATTTAGAAATCATCAATACCATTTATGTAAGATATAGGAGAATTATACTGATAAGATTAATCAGGTCAGATTCTCATTGGTCACAAACTACCAAGGCAATTGATTAAAACCACTTACTGCAGCAATACTAAGGGTGTACAAATCCTCTAACTTCCAAGAATTTGATATTCTCACCATCAAGAGATATTCCTACTGTGTCCACAATGACCAAATTCTCTTGATTCGTTGTGACTTCCACGGGATTTGAAAGGCTATCACCTGTTTGGTTACCAAATACTTCAAGATTGTTTCCAAGCTCTGTGAGATTTTTTTCTGGCGACTTATTCTCTTGAGCATTCTCCTTCTCTTCAAATTCTACAAGAAAATCAGGTGTCCCGTTATCAGCAATCTTTTCGCTAGAAGAATCTTCATTTGGACCAACAACTTGCAAAGGTGTTTGCACGCCAGTCGTGGACGAGAATAAAGAATCAGAATTCTTAGATGCTGGACTAGGAGGACTTGTGTCAGGAAAGTTTTGGTTAGAATTGTCTAATGAATCATTATCATTGTCTTCAACAATGGCATCTTCATCCTCCACGTCAGAATCTTTTCCAACACAATTCAATAAATAATCTGACAATTTTATTTCACCAGAGGCAATTCCTGTGTCACGTGGGTAGAGGTGGAGATAAGTGCCTGATCTCACCTCTCCCCTTCGTGCCACGATGACGTTGCACCCGCGACGGCTACGCGGCCGCGCAACGTATGTTCGCGTTTCGCCGGCCATCGCGGATGCACCGTCAGCACTTCGACGGAGCGAAGTACATCCCCACTGCATCGGTCTACGCTGCAGCGCGGACCATCGTCGTCTACGATGAGCCGTGCGGCAGCCAGACCGCTCGTATCAACCTTCAGAATCATATCTCTCTCTCAAGTATATTTCAGCTGCCATTAAACCTGTATATTCACATCACTCAGCCGTGATTCATTCGAATCACCCCTCCTTCCCACGTAACACGCTTTCTGGTGCTAGGTGTGGACGCGAAAAACCTGTACAAGGAAATTTTTTTCGCGAAAACAAAAAATAAAACACCATGGGAAAATTGTACAAGTGACGAGTGACACCAGCAACTGAAGAATTCTGACATCAAAACTCAGTGTCAGCAGTCATGGACTCAGAGACATCGCTTGAGAGAAGACTCAAATCATTCCAAATCCTGCCCGATAAACTGTGCCAGAAGATGCAATCAGAAGCACTGGGCATCATCATCGTGGGTTACTGCATTCTCTAAGGAGCATAAAACGACAACTTCTCATTATCAACATCATGGTAAAAAGGGAAAAGACGGATGGACTTCTCCAGCATCTAATTTAACGCATCGCAGCCCGCCAGCAGCTCCAACCATATCATCAAGTATTGTATTTTTGCCTTTAAAATGTTACAAGTCAGTTTTATGTACGCTAAAAGTTCATAATTTGCCGTATTTCTCAAGTTATGGAGCAAAGATTTCGATTGCGAATGATAGATTTACTAAAGTCTACTTGAAATGCATCAGTGAAGATGATGGATTTTGTTTACTACATTGGGAGAACCCGATTTTTATGAGTTATTGCAGTGATTTGGAAGTATATTGCAAAGTTACTGCAAGGCATCATATGTATATGCGTATTCCTAAATTAATATTATTGATAAGAAAGGCACAGAACCGATGTAATGATTCCGGCTGTGACAAAGTGAATTGATGTGTTCGATAATTATTGAGGAATACGCGGAACAATGAGCGCCTGATTGCTATTTCAAATCCTGCAAGCTGGTTAATAATTCATGGACTCCCATACAGATTAGACTGCATTCATTATTGAGACTCAGTAAACTGTTGAAAATGGATACAAATTCGCAATCGGTATCTCAACTTGGAGGAACGTCGCTTCGACTGAAATATCTGTATAACGAAAATATCGATCGCAACCTTGGAATGTCGGAGAATGATAAAGAATCGTGGAAATGGTTGTATGAGCAGAACTTGATTGAGAATTTTTTAGCAGATTCACAACCCTTCATACGAAGTGAGTTATCAAAAGTTAGCGTCAATGTGGCAGAACGACCTCTGAAGACACTTGAAGCAACAATTAGAATCGCTGAAACTGTGGAAGGTCAGATGAAAGAATATGACTTTGCCAATGCGATCTATTAGAAAAAATTTTATCGAATCGCTTCTAAACGTGAATTCCTTGCACAACTTGATAAACTATCGTGTACAAAATCGCCAAATCATGTTGGAAAATTCCAGTCAAAAATTAAGAGCATGCGATTTTCCAAGATTTCATCCATGTGGATCTGGCAAAGTACGAAATATGAGAAGCCGAGAAGATGAATGTACATTGGAAAAAATAAGTCCTATATCTGAATTTAATTTGATTCAGAGACGATTGATTGAAAATTTTTGGAATAGTCTTGAGCCCCGAACGAAAGAGTTGTTGCCAAGAGAGTTACCCGGCACATTAGAGAAAGCTCATCGAGTCGCAAAGAATATTCAGCGTTATATAGTCAAATTAGACCGTCAAAGAACTTTCAATTCAAAGCAGTTAAGAAATAAGGTTTCGGTTCCAAAGAGCCACCACTTTTCACTTGAAAAATCTCTCAAATTTCAATCCCAGCGCCATAAAGAGGCTAGAAATTTGCAAATTAGTGAACCCGAAGAGAATGTCATAGTTGAAGTATTCCAGAAAATTCGAGAAACAGGGCATATCAGAAGTGAGGAAATTTTTACTCGCAATGGAGTCATTCATGAGATACCGGGAGATTGCAGTTTTGATATTGTAACGCAAAATTCATGTGAAAGTTATTGCTCGAAATTTATTGACGATTATCAAATGCGAGTAGACAAAGGAGATGAATTCCAAATTTTTGAAATCCAAAACCATGAGATCGCTGAGAACTTGAGTCGGGAAATCGTATCCGATGTTCTGTGCATGATTCCATTCTCGGAAATCAGTACGTCAGAGAGAAGTGGTAAGAATACTCTTTTGCTCCGTGGTCAGCAGAAAATGTACGAGAAAGAAATCGGCGACAGACATCCTATGTTGTATAATGGAAGCCACTCAAAATTTAATTCCTTCGTGAGTGTGAATGATGAGGATATGAATTTGATGAAAATTGCGAGTTGCACAGTGAAGAATTTTCAAACACTTGAGTACTCTAGAAAAATTTTTTTGATGATCAATTCATCAATGGTGAGGAATTATATCAATTCTAAAACCAGGCCACCTCGCGAGAAACCGCCTTGGTTAGTTGTCCACGAGAGGAATTCCCACCTCTCTCCTCTTTTGCAAGGGAGCATCGTGCTATTCCGAGTGGCATATTGTATTTTCGAGAAATCCCACGAAAATTCATGGGTGGACGGTGATTAAAAATATGATTTGGGTATTCTACGGCCCATCAGGCCATATTTCATGTTCTCAATTTTCGAATGTAATCATCAAAGAGGAATTTATACAATCCTCCTGATTTTTTTTCATAGTGCTGTAAGTTATATATATCTAATATTCGTGAAACTAATCAGTCAGTCGATTTAGAACCACAAAAGCATAGTATTCAAACGAAATCAACAGTGAACAAAGAGGTTAATTTCAAAATTTTCCGAAGTAAAAGTTCAACCTGCGAAAAACAATCAGAATACTTATTGTAATGAGGTCGTGTATTGACGACCCAGTGCACTCGTCCTCAGCTGAAAACTCCCAGCTTACGGACGAAGCACTGAGGTCACTAGGAGTACACAGGGCCATAAACTACCATACAAAGTTACATTATGGCATGCACTTAGCTCGAGGTCGAGAAAACAGCCGGAATTCAAGTAAAATCATTAAAAAAGAAGTCAACTCCAGAGTTTCAGCAAAAAAGGTGCAAAAACGTGAAATTTCATCCCAATAGCGATCAGGTATCCTATATAACACTAAGAAGTACCTATTTTCATCACGTTGATTGATCGAAGAATAACAGATTAACAGAAATCTCAATTTGAGATATAAAAAGTTTTCATCAAAAATCATGTCAAATATGCGTATTTTGGCCTTTCAAATTCACACTGTGACACGAATTGCGAGTGAATGATCTTTGTAAACATGAGTCAGCATGAATAATCTATATAGTTGAATATACCAATAGTCACAAACTTCATTAGAAGCTTTAAAAACGAAATCACAAAATTTCAAACAGAAAATGCAGGTTTCCAACACGTAATACGGCCATATGCCAAAATTCAAATTTGAGATCGATAAATTATATAGTCAAAATCCTTGCCGTCAGCACCAAGACGAGTGTGTACTTCATCATAAATCGAATAATTTTGATAGTATTACATTGAAAATTTGTTGCTAAGAAATTGGGGAATGAATCTATTATAGTATTTTTGAACATCTTACGGAGCTCGGCGTCTGCGCCAACAAGGTTTAGACCATTATCGCTCCAGACTGTCCCGCAAGGACCTCTGCGAGATGTAAATGCTTGAACGCTGCTAGATAATCGTCAGTACTGTAATCTGACACAGCTTCTAAATGTATCGCTTTGGTAGCCAGACATATGAAAATTATAAAATAACCCTTATATGATATTTGACCGCGGATACGCGAAGCACGCAGTTGGAATGATCCCGTGTGATCAACGCCTGATCGTCTGAAGGTTCGAGAAGGTGTCACGCGTTCCCGAGGCAAAGCAGCCATCATTTGGTACGGGCGTGAGGCTCTGTACGTAAGACAACTCTTACATCTATTAATGTGGGTTTTCACTTCGTTCCGGCCACGAAGAATCCAAAACATTTGTCTGATAAGAGATAACGTTAACTGTATTCCACCATGTAGAGAGACTTGGTGAAAGTACTTGATCAGCAGTGACAAGAAAGTCGATTTAGCTGGCAAGATGAAAGGATTTTTTTGATCATCACTTATCTCTGCGTTTCTCAACCTACCATCTACGCAGATAAGTCCATCTCGTAGAATTGGGTTGAGTTTAGCAATAGGACTTAGCTTTTCGACAGGCTTGCCTCTTTGTAACGTCTTATATTCAGGCGCAAAGTAAGTTATTTGAGTCAGATAAGTCCAAATGAGTTTAGCTTGACGGATTTCTACTTGCTCTATCAAATTTTCAGAGTCTCTGGGGAAATCCGAAATAACAGGTGAGACACGCTCATTAATCCTGGTCAATCTAGGTTTTTGAAGAAATTAGGTGATGAAACGCATCACGTATACCGTGATGCGAAGGAGTTTTGCTAGGGAAGAATATTTGTTCACTAGAGGCCAAATTTCGACTTGATCGTTGGTGGAAACTATCGTGTTTACGCTTTTTGGCTCTTTTTTGAGCTGAGCAGTTGATTCCACTTTGGAATCGACGTGCTTTGAATTAACATAGTTGATTTTACTCCAATCATCCATATTGTCACGTAGATTTGACAGACCTTCCCACCACAGCGTTTCAGAGATCAACTCCTCCCCTAAGCGCCCTCGGGATGCCATGTCGGCAGGATTTTTATTTCCCTCAATGAAGTGCCACGTAGCTCCAGGAATCATAGTTTTGATTTTTGCACATCTGTTGGCGACAAAGGTCTGCCAATTTGATGATGGTTTGTTGATCCAATGCAAAACGTCTTGTGAATCACAATGTACATGAATACTGTGAAATTCCAATTTTAGAGCTAGGGCAAAACGTCTGAGCAATTTCGCAGCCATCAGAGCTGCACATAATTCAAGCTTAGGTGTAGATCGCACATTCAAGGGAGACAATTTTGATTTCGCGCCAAGCATTGAGACCTTGACATTGTTGTCCAGAATTCTGAGATAGACGACCCCGGCGCAAGCAACGTAAGACGCGTCAGAATATCCATGCAGTTCATATCTTTGTAGCGAATCTTTGATACCTAAATATCGAGGAATTCTCAAATTTGATATGAATGATAAGGAGGAATACCATTCTTCAAAAGATTTTCGAATATCATCTGGTAGTATTTCATCCCATGATTTGTTCTTAATCCAGAGTGACTGTACGAATTTTTTACCAGTAACCACCGTTGGCGTGATCCAACCCATGGGATCAAAAATCCGCGCAAGTTTTGACAAGGCTATTCGTTTTGTGAGTGGGCCTGTCAATGGCTCCACTGAACAATTGAATTTAAAGCAGTCTTCAGAGGGTGACCAACTGATACCTAGCACTGAGAACTGCCATTCTCCCTGTAAAGGGTTTTCGGACGCTAATAAGTTTCTTGGCAAGCTTTGAATGAGCTCAGGGGTATTTGACAGCCATTTTCTCAATTCAATACCTCCCTTTTTGAGCAACTGAATAGTATCCGATTGTTCTTGTACAGATTCTTCAATAGAGAAACCACCGGACAAAATATCATCCATAAAGCTTTCCTCGTCAACGACTTCACAAGCCAAAGGAAAATTCTTTCCTTCATCTGAAACTAATTGTTTGAGTACCATGATGGCGAGAAATGGAGAACTAGTATAGCCAAACGTCAGAACAGTCAAAGAAAATGTCATAAGATTATCAGAAGTATCTTCTCTCCAGAGCATTGCTTGGAGATGTTGATCGTCAACATGTACACCAATTTGTAAGAACATTTGTTTTATATCATCGACGAATACGTAAGTGTATTGACGCCAGCGCGTGCACAAATCGAAGAGATCTGGCAGTAAGTTTGGCCCTGATTGTAAATAATCATTCAAGGAACAGCCTTTCTCAGTTAACATGGGAGCATTAAAAACCGTCCTAATTGGGGTAGTGGAACTATTTTCTTTCATTACTCCATGGTGTGGTAAAAAAAAGCATTCATTACGAGAGATCGTATCCAAAAAAATCGGACGCATGAAATTTTGTGTTTGATAATCACGCATGGAATTGACATAAGCTTCTTTAAACTTGGGATTTTTTGCAAATTTCTTCTCCAAGCTGTAGAAAATTTGTAAAGCTCTACAGTAAGAATCACCTAGTCCTCCTGATTCTGGAAGATTGGGCTTTTTGGGTAGTCTTACACTGTATCTACCAGATTCGGATCTAGTAACATTATTTTTGAAATGATCAATACACTTCTTTTCGTCTTCTGACCAGACTCTCTCGTCCGAAATTTTCTCACATTCGAGAAATGAGTGAAGGGCTTCGTGTAGATTGAGATCAGAATTATTCATGATCAAATTTATACTTGGCCGCATTGTCTTCGGTGACAGCGTTGGATCAGAAATTATCCAGCCGAGATGTGTTTCCATTGCAATTGGACCACATTTTTTCCTTTGCGGAGGCCACTTTGCATAATTTGTGCGTGGATTTCAGCACTTAGCAACATGTGCACTCTTCCGGGTTTGTTGAAATAGGGGTCTGCTAATCGCAATCCTTTCAGATGTTTCCATTCAACCTTATAATCAGTATTGGGTTCGTATATGGTGACTTCGGGGAGCACATACGCTTCCACGGTAAATTGTTTATTTGAAGGGAAATGAGGTTTGATTACCACCTCGACCATACTCTTGCAAGTGGGACCGCTTTTTCCTCCAACTGTGGTAGTAGGAACACTAACAGATTTTTTCTGTAATTTCAGTAGCTGGCACAGACTCTCAGAAATGAAAGACGATTGCGCACACTGATCTACAACTGCACGAATTTTTTGGCCATAGCTGTGGGATGATTCAGCTATTACCCAGGCTGTCGAAATCAAAATTCCCCCCCCCCCCCGACTACTCCTTCCTTATTCACAAGATTTTTGACGACCGTAGGCTTAATCAGCTGTACATGAGTCGTGTTCAACGAAGTAGATGCCTGAGGATTCGAATTCATTTTTGGAACCTGATCTGTTGAATGACCCGCGATAGGTTTGGGTTCGGTTATTGTAGTATGGTGCTTACCATTACAAACGGCACACCGTTTCTCAGTCACGCATTCCGGGAGTAGATGTTCAGCCGGAAGGCAGTTGGAACACCTTCTGATAGAAGCAATGTATTTTCTTCTTTCCGATATGGGTTTGGTCTTGTAAATTTCACAAAATATGGAGAAATGAGGACCTCCACATATGTTGCAAGATGATTTTGGTTTTGCTTTCTCTAAAGAGAAAGCTTTGTTTTTACCACAGCAAAATTTTGATCAAATTTTCCACTAAAACTAATATTTTCTTCAACAGAATCCCTTCATCTGAAAAAGCCTTAGACCATTTTCTTCCTATCGCCAAAATTCATCAATTGTAGGTAACACTTTTCCTCCTTATGGCCTTCCAAATCCATCAGAGACTCATCTCTGTACCCCTTTGTCCGTGTGTGTGTGTGTGTGTTGTTTTCTATCGGACACGCTTTCTCTCTTGTGACCTTATCAACTTTTGGCTTTCTACAAGTTGTACAGAATCCAATTTCTGAGAGCCCAGTGATTTGACAGCTTTCAACTCCCAGTCAAATTTGATCCATGAGGTTTTTAGAGAAAAACAGCTCTAATTTCGACTCTTAATTCATAAATATCTTTTTTGCAACTGTGTGCGCGAAGTTGTAAATAATGAGACTTCTCTTCATTATTTACAGTGCGAGAAGTAATGCGTGAATGACTTCTCGCACAGTTTTACATTTACGCACTGGTGGAGTGTGCGTGAATGTAACTTCTTGCTCTAATGCATTTTCATTCACGCACAGTTCCAAAATATGATGTCACGTCATCCCTCTGAATTTGGCCTTTCTTGAAAACTTCGTTCTCAACATGATCTTGCTCGGACAGTGGTGCATTTAATTACAACTTCGCGCACAGTTGCAAAAAATAGTATACGCAACACGTGCGAGAAGTTTCGCAACACGTGCCCTCGTTTGGCAACTTGTGCGGAAATTTACCTTCTCGCACTTGTTGCGTAATATACTATTTCTCACACGGTCTCACCTCGAATTGAGTCACCTAAACTATGATTTTTTCTGCAAGATCTATCGATTGGTTAATACCGAAATTTCATAAAATCTTCACAGATCTCAAATTTTCGAAAAAATCAAAATTTCCACCGAAAATTTTATTTTGACCCTTTTTAAACCCACTGCATCGAAATTCCGTCTGAACCAAACGATGGATATTGTTGAAAAAATTCAAACTAGAAGGCCCAAATCTCTCTAAAAAGCTTCCTCTAAAGAATAACTCAAAAAATAATGGGAAATTTTTCTTGATATTCATTTTTTCCTCGTACCTTCTTTTATGACTCATTTATCTCAATTTCAATGACCTAAACTATGGTTTTTCCTGCACTATCTATCGACTGGTTAATACCGAAATTTTATAAAATCTCCACAGATCTCAAATTTTCGAAAAAATCAAAATTTCCACCAAAAATTTCATTTTGACCTTTTTTAAATCCACTGCATAGAAATTCAGTCTCAACCAAACGATGGATATTGTTAAAAAAATTTCAGACTAGAAGGCCCAAATCTCCCTAAAAAGCTTCCTCTAAAGAATAACTAAAAAAAAATGGGAAATTTTTATTCATTTTTTCCTAGTACCTTCTTTTATGATTCATTTATCTCAATTTCAATGATTTGAACTAGGGTTTTTCCTGCATTATCTATCGATTGGTTGATACCGAAATGTTATTGAGTGTTTACAAATCTCAAATTTCCGAGAAAATCAAAATTTTCACCAAAAATTTCATTTTAACCCTTTTCAAACCCACTGCATCGTAATTCCGTCTCAACCAAACGATGGGTATTGTTAAAAAAAAACCTCAGTCTAGATGGCCTGAATCTCTATAAGAAGCTTCCTCAAAAGAATAACTCAAAAAATAGTAGAAGATTAGAATTAATATTCATATTTTTCGTGTATCATCCTTTACGACTCATTTATCTCAATTCTAATGATCGAAAGTTCTACTTATGCGCCATTCTGAATCGATTGGCTGATACGAAATTTTCATAAAATCCGTAAAACATTATTCAAATGAAGATTCTTTCGGGGGAAGGGAATTTTCACAAAGGACTCCAGTTTCAATCATCTTTGAACCGACTATATCAAATTTTTCTCTCAATCAAACAATAGATATTGTTGGAAAAACCTTCTTTTAGATGACCCAAATCTCTCTGAAATGCTTCCTAAAAAGAAGAATTCAAAATATAGGGTACTTCCTTTTTCGTTAAAATTATCATCATATAACGCCGTGGAAAAGCATTCTGCTAATCACTTTTAGCAGCGTATTTTCTTGCCCTTTTGATTGACATGTACAACCTTAGCTTTGAGGGATTCCTTTGAATCTTCGGCTTTCGTACCCTGGCCCTTATTTTGACTTTTGGAATCTGCAGGAGAGTTAGACTGGGATTTGGGTTTTTAATATAGCCAGATGCAAGCAAAGATTGAGCTCCCGATAACCCTTGGTGATGCGCTGGCCCTGTTGGTTGGCAGAAACTGGAGAAAACTTTGTTTTGGCCATCCATGATCAAGATCCTTGAAAAGAAAGCAAAGGTAGAAATGTATTATGCTGCTCAGATGTGAATGCAGCTAAGCAGAGTGAGAAACAATTAGTAGTGGAATAAGCTTTAAGCTTGAGAAAGATAGCAGTGCTGATTTGAAATCGTCATTATGAACAAGAGAAGAACTTCCATACTGAGTTCACATGAACAAGAGAAGAACTTCCATCTGCAAGGCGTTATGAACTAGTTATCAGCCATAGGTCTGCATGAAGCTCAGCTGTAAGATGTACTAAAAATCTAAAACTAACAATTAGAACTTGGTTGCGCCAGTCACATTGTTCATTTTTCACACCAGTTTTAAATTCTAAATTGAATAGTCGTTAAATGGTTCGATGACCGTTTGCTCATATGTGTGCAGGTATGTGACGTGATGTCCCTACCTCTTAAAATTCAGGTACTTGCTCGAGTTTGGCTTTTCGGCTGGCCCGGGAGCCGCTAATTTTCAGTTCAGCGCACGACAGCGCAACAGAAAGTTCAAGATACCTTTCAATTTTTCGTGCGATGTTCCCGCCTTTCGCGGCATCGCAAAATTTCCTCGAGCCTCGGACGGACCCCGAATTTTTATATTTCGATCCATGGAATTAGTTTAGTTTAAGTTTAGCTCAGGTTACTCTGAAAGAAGAGAGCCTTATTTTTTACTAAAACTCGCGAGTGTTTATTTCAAGTGTTCACCTCAGACCTTCCTTAGAATTGCAAAGTGCACTTCATTATATTTTTTTTACAATCCACACCACCATTTTTCCTGGTCCTTCGAGCCGGATAATCTGTGCCTAGGATCATCCGGTCGAGAAAGTCGAGGTTGAATTCACTCGTGAATTCCATGCGGACCGAAATTTTGGCGCAATTCGGGTCCGTTTCGCGATCGTGATCGAGTCGACGATCCATATCGCGAATGCACTGTATAGTGTTGTGTGTGAGTGGCTTTTCATCATCGCCTTCCTGCGATCGAGTTCTCACAAATCTGTTGAGAACTAAGCCATCACCTGGTGCACCATGTCAAGAGGACAATCGTGCGCAAGGGCATCATCGGGGCTGTGATCGAGTCCTGACGGTGGCATTTCCAGCCATCTGGACTCAACGGATCGCACCCAGGAGGTAGTGGAGCCTTGGACATCGTTACCGAGGCATCCCCACTATCCACATCATACGATCCAGCAGTTGCAAGTTGGAACAGGCGCCTCGCTCGGAGGCCGCCGAGGGGAGCGGGGAGAGAAAAGAGAAAGCAGCAGTGGGAGACATATCTCTCGTCCGTCTTCACCTGTTCATCCGCCGAGCTTTCACGCTTCGAGAACCATTCGGTGACGTATATTAGTATCATATATCAATATTTCTCTCTCTTTCATATATAATCTTCATGTATATTTTCATTCCTCGCAAGTTTCTTCTCCGCGCGCGCTCCATAATGTATGTAAGCATTAGCTCGCTCGCTCGCACTGTTTATCGCATTACAACAGCTGATCCTCAGCTGTAAGTTCATACACGGGTAACTCGCGGAATCTATTCGGCATATCCGAGCACGTAGCAACTTCTTCGCGTGCGTCTCGTTTTTAGCCTAGATATCTCGCGCTCAGCAGACGTGTACTTGTAAATGTGCGAGTTTCTTGAATCTACTGAATTTCGAGTGAGATTCACCTCGCGTTTCCTTTAGCCACCTGGTAATTTAGCACTTTTATCATGGCTAAATCTAAAGAATGGAAGGCCGAGCTGACTAACAAAATTATACGTCAGTGCCGGGAACTGGAGCTCATCAGTAATTCTCGAACCAATACGTCAAAAAAAAGCTGCTGATGCCTTCACGCTAGCAGATTACGAAATTCGAGATCGTCTTTTGGAGTCGTATTGGACAAAATTTCAGGATCGGGATTATAAAATACGACCTTATCAGGCTGAATTCAGAGATTCAGAATATTTTAGATCCGATCTGTATGATGAAGGTATGTCCGCGTATCTCAATACCAAATCTTGGCTACAAGAACGCATCTCTGAAAAGCGGGAGGTGTTGGACGCGGCGCGCCCACCCATCCATAACGTGACACCCACCCCTCCAAATTCTTATTTGGAAAGAGTGAAACTTCCAAAATTTGACGGAAAACAAAGGGACTGGCAAAATTTTGAAAATAAATTCTCAGCACTCGTTCTGAGAGATGTCAACATGAAAGACGTGGTCAAATTTCAACATTTATCCAACTGTTTGGCGGGGGTTGCTGCTAGCAAGTTGAAGGGTTTTGACACGGTGGAGGGCAGTTTTGCGTCGGCTTGGAAAGCATTGTGTAATCGTTATGACAATCGGTATTTGAGATTCTCAACTCAAAAAATACGATTCTGCGTCTTCCTAGCGCATCAAGTGAATCAGGTGAACATTTGAGTGAACTTCTGAGTACTGCTAATGAGAGTCGTAACGTATTCACTTCACTTGAGCTTCCTGTCGAACATCGGGATATGGTTTTCATTCAATGCATCCAATCGAAATTAGCACCTGCAACTCGCTTGGATTGGGCAAAAGTGCTGGAGAGAATTGGAGATGGCGAGTTCCCAACATTTGCTGTTTTCGAAAAATTTTTGGAAGCCAGAATCAAGACTTTGGACGTTGTAGAGGTCGATTTTGCCGCCGAATCGTCATCCGATTGCACGGAAAAATCGTCGGCGAAACATTCAAAGGAATCGCATGGTCAATCCAAACCGAAACAAGTATCGATGCATGCTACGTTTCAAAAACCAGAAAAGGAAACTGATCCTTGCGTCATTTGTCAGGGAGCCCATTATATTGGTAAATGCGAGGAATTTCCTTCTCTTCGTCAAGTCAAGCGCGAACAGGTGGCTGTGTCAAAGGGTTCGTGCCTCAATTGCCTCAGCATTCGTCACAAGGTTGATTCCTTCCATTCCAAGTTTCGGTGCTTCGTTTGTAGTGAAGAGCACCATACCAAGATTCATTAGGAAAATCAAGGCTCAAAGTCCGGAGGGCAGTCTTTATCAACTTTCTCTGGGAAAACGAGCACGCATCTGACGTCGACGGAGACAACAGACAGTTTTTCGACGCTTTGCAGCGACAGGAAACTTCTGGCTACTGCCGTTGTGATTCTTCAGTCGGGAGATGGCTTGTCTATAACGGCGCGTGCATTGCTAGATTCTTGTGCAGAGCAATGTGTCGTATCTGAATATGTTGCTCAATCTTTATCATTGAAACGTGACTCCATTCGGGTTTTCATTAAAGGCACTGGAGGCACAACAAATGCTGTATCTCAGAGCAAGGTATCGCTCTGTTTGAAATCATCGCGAGATCCTAATTTCACTTTGAATTTTTCAGCACTGGGTCTCAAGAAGGTTTCCAGTCTGTTGCCTCGCAAACCTGTCAAGTCCAATGGGGATTGGAGTCACTTGGAGGGCCTCGATCTAGCCGACCCACACTATGGCGTTCCGAGCAGAGTCGACGTCATTCTGAATTCTGCTGTCTTCGGAGCTGCCGTCCTACCTGGTGTGCGCGAAGCCAAGGATCTCCTCACGGCTCCAATTGCTCAGGAGACGGTCTTCGGATGGGTTTTGATCGGCAACACGGAGTCTGACGACCTTACAGATGGTGTTGTTGCAATGCACCACATATCTGGGGACAATTCACTGTCGGATGCTGTGGCAAGATTCTGGGAAACCGAGGAAGTTCCCAAAGCTTCTCAGCTTACTCCACAGGATCAAGAGTGTCTCGATCATTTCGAGCGAACGTGCTACCGCAACGCTCAGGGACGTTATGTCGTGGGACTACCCCTTTCCAAGCCTCCTGCATTTCGAGGAACGGAGGAAATTGCTTCAGCTTGCATGAGTCGGCTGGAGCGGCGGTTTGCTGGTCATGCAGAGCTTGCATCAGCTTACTCCAATTTCATGCAAGAGTATATCGACTTGGGTCATATGGAGGTAGTTTCTGATCATGAGGTAACCTCCAACCAAACTTGCTATTTTACTCATCATCCAGTTTTCAAAAAAGAGAGTAATAAAATCAGGGTTGTGTTCAATGGTTCACAAAATGATGCTGATGGTAATTCTCTCAATTCTGTGCTTCACGCAGGTCCCAAACTTTAAGAAGACTTGGTAGTGATTATTCTTCGCTGGGCCTTTTTTCGGTACGTGTTCACCTTCGACATAGTCAAGATGTTTCGACAAATCTTGGTGGATCGGAAGGATGTCGACTGGCAGCGTATTCTTTGGAGATTCTTGCCTGAAGAACGTCTGCAAGCCTAGCGACTTCTCACCATTACTTATGGAACAGCGTCAGCTCCATCTGATGCCAATGCTACGCTACTTGATCTTGCAAAGAAGGAACACAAGGTATTTCCGATTGGGTCCAAGGTGGTTCAAAAAAATCGATATGAGGATGATTTTTTAGCGGGGGGAGACACCATTGAAGAAGCTGAGGAGGCAAAGAAACAGACTGTTGGCATTCTCGCTTCAGCAGGCATGTCTGTGGATGAATGGGCGGCGAATCATCCTTTGTTGACAGGGTCAGCTGATTCACTTCAGACTAGGGAACTGAAAGACAAGGAAACAGTTTCTACTCTAGGTCTGGAATGGTTGCCCAATGAAGATGTTTTTTGTTTCAAGGTCCAGCTGCCTCCTTTTACTCCGAATATCACGAAGCGATCTATACTTTCACAGGTGGCGACACTGTTTGACCCAGTGGGTTGGCTGGCACCTGTGGTGATTCGAGCAAAAATGTTGTTGTAATGCTTGTGGTTACAAGGCTTGGATTGGGATGCAAGAATCTCGGGTCACTTCGAAGAGTCTTGGTTGCAGTACAAGTCTCAATTAAAGGAACTCGAAGATTTGAGGATCAATCGATGGTTGGGCACTACGAAGGCGACATCGTGGCATCTCCATGGGTTCTGTGACGCATCTGAACGGGCTTATGCAGCCGCTCTGTACGTTGTCATCCCAGGGGAAAATGGATCATCACAGCTTCTCATCGCTAAGTCGAAGGTCGATCCCCTGAAGGTTGTAAGCTTGCCAAAATTGGAACTGAGTG
Organism: Eretmocerus hayati; assembly: GCA_029851415.1. NCBI lineage: Eukaryota > Metazoa > Arthropoda > Insecta > Hymenoptera > Aphelinidae > Eretmocerus > Eretmocerus hayati. The sequence goes on along the minus strand of CM056744.1, from coordinate 75,884,960 downwards.
GTGCTGTTTTGCTGGCACGCTTGATTATGAGCATTTTTCCTCAATTGGAGTCGCAACCAGAACAAATTCAATGTTGGAGTGTTTCTAAAGTAGTTCTCGCTTGGCCACGTTGTGACCGACGCGATACCTCGGATAATTAGGGTGGAGGTATGCGTAGTCTATCCGGCTCTGGATGTGGGGAGAGAGCCGGATATCAGATTTCATGACTTGATCAGGAGTAATCAAATGCTATCAGGGATAAGGACAAGATTTTTACGGTGATGTAATCGACTATCAATTCTCAAACCAATTCGGTGGATCAGGGCACCTCCTTGGGAATCAATAGTACGATCTCTGTATCTCTTATAGTTTTCTCTCAGACTAATGGATGGATCAGGGCACCCATTAATTCCAAGAAAATCCTATAAATATGTTATTACGGTAAAACACAGCCATCCAGTGGATCAGGGCACCTTCTTGACCTGTTTTACACGTAACTTTCATTTCGGTGGGTCTTGCTGATAACAAATACAGGGGATCAGGGCCCTGCAATATATCACCAGCAAAATCCAATGGTTTGATTATGCCAACTATATAGTCACACTGTGGGCTCCATCGTGCAATTGGAGCACTTAGGATTACCCACAGCAATAAGCACACAAAGAGAATATATGTATATATAATCGATTTTATTCAAGATTCCATTACAATCATAAGATTACACTAGTCTAGATATTGTGACACATTTGATGTGAATGGAGTTATTAATATCGTTTTCGACGTAGTTTGGGATGCAGAATTCAAATTCGTTCTCAGAATTGCTCTATCACGTCACATTTTTGAGAAAATCGGTATCAAAGTTAGAAAAAACACCAATTTAGCTGTTTTTGAGGGCTCTTATCTCTGTTATCAAGATAGTTTCAGAATTCCTGCGAGGTCTACTCTGCTGTCAAAGGAAAAATCTCCAAAATGAGCCTACATAGATCAAAATCGATCAAGGGGTTCCTGAGATACATCGACATTTAGAAATCAAAAAAGGGCCCGAATCAGGCCCCGCCTACGCAATGCCTAAGCATAGGACAGTGGAGGGGGGAAGCAATATGCGAAAACATACGATGGGCGGGTCCACTTTCAGGGACTTTTTTGACTTCTAAAGGTCGATGTATCTCGAAAACCCTTCGATCGATTTCGATCTATGTGGGTTCATTATGAAGATTTTTCCTTTGACAGCAGAGTAGACCTTGCAGGCATTCTAAAACTATCTTGATCACAGAGATAAGAGCCCTCAAAAACAGCTAAATTGGTGTTTTTTCTAACTTTGATATCGATTTTCTCAAAAATGTCACGTGATAGAGCAATTCTGAGAACGGATTCGAATTCTGCATCCCATATTACGTCGAAAATAGTATTAATAACTCCATTCACATTTTCATGTAGACTAGTGTTATATATGGAACCCTGAGGACTTCAATTTATTCGCTTTCTGAGCTGATTTTCGACTGAAAGGCAGAATCCTCGAGCACCTGGTCAGGGCTCTATTTATACTTAGTCCGGGAGCTGGTGAACTTTTTTTGTGTCACATTTAGTAAAACCTAGAATAGTGTCTAAAACATTGTTCTCTGTCTCCCGACCCCAAAACCGGCGTCAGACGGCCTAGTTTTGGGGGATTATTTCTTTATTGATTTTCAAAATGATTATTTTGACAAGTTTATGTGTCATAATCTGTAAGAGCTGAATATTTCGAGGATGATAGTTTATGATTAGAGATGCCCAAAATGGCCGTCAGACCGCTCCGGAGTGGGGGATACGCGTCAGCACGATTTTGAAAATCGATATACGATAAGATCGTGTGTCATATTTAGTAAAACTTGGGAATTCGTAGTATCATAGATATCATGCTCCTTAACAAGATTTCAATCGTCAGACCACTCAATGGTGGGGGGTTTCCAAATCAGACGGCCCATAAGGTGCCGGGTAAGGTCACGGGGATGAGGGGTCAAAATATCAATAGAGGTCCGAAAAAATTCAGGCACGCTCTTTCTACCGTGAAGAATGGAATTCTCTTACTTTAGACCAAATTCTGTGCGAAACATAATCTACAGAAATTATATAATTTTCCAAAATTCTTTGAAGGTATATTTTACGTATGAAAATGTCTGAAAACATTACTGCTTGTACGCATCTACGACGATATTTCATATATTTCTTCAAATATCTCATTCCGAAATTCATTGATTGAAAAAAATTTGAGATTTTGAAGAAATTCCAAAGTTATTTCCCCATATAAAATCATGCTTTTCTCCGACCTTTTTACGGTTTTCCCATTATCGATCGGGAAATATTGGTTTTTTAGAAAAACTTGTTGAGGGATAATTTGTAGATTTCTAAACGGTCTATAAGATGAGTTCATACACTTTCCCCCGTAAAATGCATCCTTTGGGAGTTTTTCTTGATGAAAGTTATGATCGAATTTGTTTCAATGAATTCGTTAAAATTGTTTATATTGGGTCCAAGTTATTTTTCCTATGTAACAGAGTCAATTTTAAAACGAAAAGGTCTCCTGGTACTCTTCCCTAAGTTTAATCGTTTCCGAGTAATGAGAAAAGAAGATTTCGCGACTTCCAAGTCGAAGTGATGTCGGAAATGACCGCAATGAGGGTGAGAAGTTGCAAAATTTGCTTTTTCCATTACTTAAAATCGATGAAACTAAGGCAAAAATACTGAGAGACCTTTTCTCTTCTAAATTGTTTCAATTACCCAGGATAAATAATTAGGACCCGTCATAAACAAATTTAGCAAATTTATATAAACAAATTCGATTATAACTTTGATGAAGAATAACTCCAAAAGGATGAATTTCACGGGGGAAAAGAGTACGGATCAACCTTGTAGATCGTTTAGAGATCTACAGATCACCGATGTTTTTCCAAAAGACCGATATTTTCCGATTTATAATGAAAAAAATTGGGAAAGCATGTTTTCATTGTTCATTCATGCCTTTCCCCAATTTTTGAACAGGAATTCTTAACTTCTCCATAATGTACCATTAGAACCGATGGTATAGCGGAGACGCAGGAGACCCTTCTCGTCTTCACATTTGCGAGTAATTGCGAGCGTGGCGTCACAAATTTAATCGACATTCCGAATCGTCAAAGATTCAAGCAGGATTTGTTTTTACTGAACAAATTTTTGAATACGAGATTTAAAAAAAAACTATCGTGAATGCGTACAAGAATAACCAGCAGTAATGTTTTCAGACATTTTCATACGTAAAATATACCTCCAAAGAATCTTGGAAAATCAAATAATTTTTGTAGGTTATGTTTTGCACAGAATTTGGTCCAAAGTAAGAGAATTCCATTCTTCACGGTAGAAAGAGCGTGCCTGAATTTTTTCGGACCTCTATTGATATTTTGACCCCTTATTCCCGTGACCTTACCCGGCACCTCATGGGCCGTCTGATTTGAAAAGCCCCCACCATTGAGTGGCCTGACGATTGGAATCTTGTTAAGGAGCATGAGATCTACGATACTACAAATTCCCAAGTTTTACTAAATATGACACACGATCTTATCGCGTATCGATTTTCAAAATTGTGCTGACGCGTATCCCCCCACTCTGGAGCGGTCTGACGGCCATTTTTGGGCATCTCTAATCATGAACTATCATCCTCGAAATATTCAGCTTTTACGGATTATGACACATAAACCTGTCGAAATAATCATTTTGAAAATCAATAAAAAAATAACCCCCCAAAACTAGGCCGTCTGACGCCGGTTTTGGGGTTGGGAGACAGAAAACAATGTTTGAAACACTATTCTAGATTTTACTAAATGTGACACAAAAAAATTCATCAGCTCCCGGACTAACTCAGTCCTCAGAGTTCCAGAACATTCCGAAGATAATTTATTCATCTGCACCGTAATTATTTATAAAAACTGAAAAGCTCTGTTAGTCCCACTATATACATATTTACAAGTTATCAAAATTGCATCGATTCCAACACATATTATTCCAATAAAAATCTCAATTGACTTTATTACACTATATAGAACTTTCTAGAAGTTGATCGAAGACACGTGTTTTATTGATGCACTCGTAAATTCACTTCGAAATGCCACAGATCTTTGGAATTTTTTGTAATATTCGTCAATAGTGACATATATCGTCAATATATCACCTTAAATTGACGATATATTAGGGTTTTTACAGTAATTCACAATAAAATAATCGTTTAAACAATACTATCAAAAATCGTTGATAAAAAATCTATATTTCATCAAAATAAGTCGAAATAACTACGTTCTAGCTTGATTTGTATTAGAACCACTAGTTAGTCTGAAAGAATCTATTTTACATACAATTTTACAAAAGCTTGAACTTTGTAAGATTGGATATTGCAAATAATGCATTGAATTTTAGAATTTTTCCATAAGTACTATGGAAATAATGAGTCCTAGAACTAGATGACGAAAAGATTTTCTAGAATTGATTGAATGAATTTCACAAAATCTTGAATAGAAAATCATAGAATTTTCTATGTATAATCGTATATATGTATATGTAATTACGTATATATATATCTTCTATATATATGAAAAGTGAGCTCCTGAGGCTCAGCTGGACTGGGGGGTAAACAGTGAGTGACATTATCGGCTTGTAAGCGCGCAAATTCAATATTACTTCGTAGAAACTTGCACGAAATTACTGTTTGAATTTTTAAAAATAAATATCGAAATTTTGGGACTATGGTTGTCACAACGTGCTCATCCTTCCAAGTGGAAACCCTATTGTAGCAAATCGTATCGGTGAAATAAGTTGTCATCTTCCTCAGGCTAACTAGCGTCATGTACGATCACAGGACAATTCAGCTGATCTAGCAACTAGAGGGTGCACTGTCCAGCAGCTGAAAGATTCAGACTTGTGGTGGAGAGGTCCCAAATGGCTGGTTTGTCTGGATGATTGGCCCACGGGATCAGAGGATTTGGAAACACAGTTGGAATCACGTCAACGGGTAAACATCTGGCTAATTCAATCAGACTCATCTGTTTCACACTGGCTGCGGAAGTTCTCTTCTGTTGATAAGATGTCACCGGTTCTAGCATACATTCACAGATGGAGACTCAATTCCAAGTTGGTCATCGAGGATCGTCGTCATGGATCAATTTCTGCCTCAGAGCTCAATTTGGGATCTTACACACTATATCGACTGGTGCAGAAGGACGCATTCCCAGAATACTATCAAGATCTGTGTACGGAGGGTAATGTTTCTTCTCAAAGTTCTCTTCAGAAATTACTGCCATTTATTGATACGAATGGTCTCATTCATGTTGGTGGTAGACTCCAGAACTTTTTTCTGACCGAATCTGAAAAACACCCATTATTCTACCAGAGAATCATCATGTAACAGTTTTGCTCATTGGAAAAGCTCATGCGTGTACTCTGCATGGCGGATATCGTCTTGTTCACAGTTATCTGTTCCAGAGATTTTGGATTCTTCAAGCGAGCAGTACCATCAGACGAATTGTGAGGGAATGCACCATCTGTACTCGGCACAATGCGATCACCATGGAACAACAGATGGGTCCACTTCCAGCGATCCGTACTCAACCTGACAGGCCCTTTGCTCACTGTGGTGTGGATTTTGCAGGACATTTCTGGATCAAGGCATCTCAAGGAAGGTGATTCAAGTCCTTTAAGGGTTATGTGGCTATATTCGTCTGTTTGGTAGTCAAAGCGATCCATTTGGAACTTGACGACTTATTTCAGATTTGATGACAGCAGCTTTCTTGGCTGCACTCCAACGGTTTGCTGCGAGGCGAGGCATGTGTAGCGTCATGTACTCCGACAATGCCACGACATACAAAGGAAGTGAAGCAGAACTACATCGTCTGTTCAATGAAACGTCTGCCTTGGGCCAGGAAGTTGCTGCCTCAGTTGCTCGCGATGGAGTCGAATGGCGTTTCATTACACCAAGAGCACCCAACTTTGGAGGTCTTTGGGAGTCAAATGTGAAATCCATGAAGAGGTATCTGTACAGAGTCATCGGAGAATCTAAGTTGACCTATGAGCAGTTCTCTACGGTTTTGTATCAGATCGAATCTTGTTCAAACTCAAGGCCTATTAGTGCTTCAAGTTCTGAGCCCAATGATATTTTTGCTTTAACACCTGGCCATTTTCTCATTGAGGCCCCTCTAGTTGCTCCTCCGGAGCCCTTCACTGAGATTAAGAAGAAGAACTCTGTATGTACAGGTTGACGTATCCTTCAGCTGATGCGGAATCACTTCTGGCAGAGGTGGAGGGGTGAGTACCTCTCGCAACTGCAGGAACGAGCCAAGTGGTTGAATCCGAACTATCAACTTCAAATCGGCGATCTGGTCCTGTTCAAGGATAACTTGGTGGCACCGAATAAGTGGCCTCTGGCAAGGATTACTGCTGTACATCCTGGCAAGGACAGTTTGACCAGAGTAGCTACCTTGCACACGGCCACGTCAGAGTTTGTTCGGCCTGTCAACAAATTGATTCTCTTGCCGATTCCCGATCGAACGTGTGTCAACTTGAGGAGAATGTAGATTCCCACGGCAGGCTGCTGAGTTCCAGAAGAAGACTGTAATTTTTCGTTTGAATTTGAGTTAGCTCAGGGCTTAGAATAGAAGTTAGGAAGATCCCCATCTTCTCATTTTTATTCTACCGAAGTCAATTATTTTGTGATCACTCACATTGCTTTCTTTCCTTTTTCTCATCGCTCTAATTGATTCACAATCGAATGTTGATGTACTATGTATTTCTGTTACTCTTTTGCCTGCAATGAAAAATGTATTATACGCAGCCTTAAGTTCAAGTCCTTATTCATTAGTGTTCATTTGAGTGATCACTCTTCCAGAATTTTTCAATTATTTTTCTACTCTCGATGGAAAGCTTAGTCATTTAATCAATTTTTTTTGTCATTTCTCTTATTTCGTTTCCTCTGGGTCCATTCCATTCGCATTATATAGCTGCACGTATCTGATATCTAATCGCACGATGTATGTCACCTCGCGCGATGGCGGGCGGTATGGTTGCGCGAGTCACATTGTTCATTTTTCACACCAGTTTTAAATTTTAAATTGAATAGTCGTTAAATGGTTCGATGACCGTTTGCTCATATGTGTGCATGTATGTAACGTGATGTCCCTACCTCTTGAAATTCAGGTACTTGCTCGAGTTTGGCTTTTCGGCTGGCCCGGGAGCCGCTAATTTTCAGTTCAGCGCACGACAGCGCAACAGAAAGTTCAAGATACCTTTCAATTTTTCGTGCGATGTTCCCGCCTTTCGCGGCATCGCAAAATTTCCTCGAGCCTCGGACGGACCCCGAATTTTTATATTTCGATCCATGGAATTAGTTTAGTTTTAGTTTAGCTCAGGTTACTCTGAATAAAGAGAGCCTCATTTTTTTACTAAAACTCGCGAGTGTTTATTTCAAGTGTTCACCTCAGACCTTCCTCAGAATTGCGAAGTGCACTTCATTATATTTTTTTTACAATGCACACCACCAGAACTCAGAGGAAGTCTTGTTTTTATTCTATATTTGGCTCTAGGCATCCTCCGATCTTGGTCTTTATCATACTCTGTAGTCATCCGACCACTTAGTTGAATCACAAAAATTACCTGTTCCAAAAAAGACACATTGCTAGTCAGCATATATACTTTCCTGGGAGTAGAGCTTTGTGATAACAATGAGTGAATGTACAGTTTGAAAAAAAGAGAGCGTAAGGTTTCAGAAAATTTCAGAGCAACGGGATTTTGATCTTGTCTTCTTGAATCGGAATTTAGAGTTGTATTCTGAGAAAGTTGGTTGTAATTTGACTCAATCTTCAGATTTTTAAAAAACATGCATGGACTGATCAGCTGATGAATTCAATACTACATGTATTCATGTCTGATTCCTGATGTATATGTATACTGTGGGAGTGCAGTACAGTAGGGGTGAGGAAGATAGAAGGTAGTGTCTTCAGCTCCACACAGTTTCTGTCAAGCACATGACTGCTGCACCCATGCATGCATGACACTTCATGAAAGATGGAACTGTTTATGCAAAATCGACAGGGTTTGTAATGAACTAGACAAATAATGAAGTTTCAGCAAAAGGAAGTATAATATCATAGGTTTGTGAAAGGATCAGATCCTGGTACAAATTTGCTGTGACCATCTAGTACAGCAGTGGGAAAAAGTAGAATTGGTTATTGAAATACATCTGAAAAACTTTGACTTGGATTAAGCTGACCGAGCATTCCATCAAATCTTCTTTCAAATCATTCGTCTCACAAACACCAGTCTCCCTTGAATCAATTGGATAGTTTTCAATGGAACAAAGATTTTCAAACTCATTGTAGAGAATAACTTTTTGTCCAGTGCCAGACTCCTCACAAATGTATTGAATTGAAACGAGAGAACCATCGGTGAGATAACAACAATTATTAGGAATGGAGCTAGTCAGAGTGAAATGAGTGCACTTGATGAATTTATAAGCATTTTCATAACCATCAGGAAGTGTGGCCTTCTTCAATTGATTGGTAAGGTAAAACTCTGAAGGTTTCATCATTAGCTTTTCCTTTAACTTTGTTCTTGATCTCGACATAGCAACTATAGCTTGCTCGTTGCTTCTCTTGGTGACTTGAGAAAGCACTTGATTACCCTGGCGAACATTTTTTCTGACAAATCTTAGGTGATTCTCAAATGTGAATGCACTGAAAGAGTCTAATGAACTATGACGTAGAACATCATCAGGGAGGTGAATACAATTATGGACACAATAAATGATATTGTGATCTCCATAAAGCTCTCTCATTTCATCAACATAAAGAATCATCAACTCTTTAGCATCTGCATTCTTACTGATACATGTTTCTCCGCTGGTCAAATAGCAAGAAGCAAGATTCAAAAGATTGAAGTGCAGAATTTTCTCATCTTGGATGTATTTGGAAAAGATAACAGGCCCAGTGTACAAGACTATCATTCGGTGTTCCACAGCTTCGAAGTGAGAAAATTCTGAAAAATCTCTAGGCTTTCTACCAAACTCCATTGGTGTCCAATTTTTCAAACTAGAGTAATCATCATCCAATTGTTTCATTAAATCCTCACTACCCAAGCTCTTCAAAGAAGATAAGAACAGATTTGCATGATTTTTGCCCACGCCCAAATGTAGATGGTGCATTGGATCTAAAGGAACATCTATCATGATATCAAGAAATCCTTCGAGCGGGGAAGTCGAATTTTCATATTCTTCTGGTACACCTGTCGTACAATTGTCATTTGTCCTCAAAGGAGCATAATAGGAAAAGTCGCCTTCTACCTAATTGTGTACCATCTTGAATACACTTGCCACATCTGCTATTGTGGTGGAAAATTGAGCAAAAAATTTCTGGCAGGTGTATCAGCTGTGATTTTATTTAGGTATACCCTGTAATAAACATCATTGTAGAAGAAGCCATCAACATTCAGATCAGTTAGTTCTTCAAGGAAATCACCCATGAACTCATGAGGGCATGCTGGTTTACCAGGGCCATGATGGGCACCTGTGATGAAACTCTGTGCCAAAGCTTCACAATTATTTATCTCCCCCAAGATAGTAAAAATCTCACTTCTTGAACTCTTAGGAACTATTAAGCCGTCCACAAAAATCAGAATGACATTCTGATCAACACAAGCAAATAGCTCAAGAATAGCTTTGAGACCGTAATGAGCACAGGTCCCAGTGGACCCGATCAATTTGATCTCTACGTTATTTTTGGGAGTACAAAGGAGGGTGCGAGCATCTAGGCAATGAGGCAGGAAGTGAGCCTATGGCACATAGGCTCACTTCCTCATAATATCAAGCCTAGCACAAGCTTTGCCAATCAGCCATCAGCCAAATTGGCTCCTGGGCACACTAGCTCCGCTCCAGAGTCCTCAATCCTTAGCACGCACAAGGGAATTGACTCACCCACCACCTTGCCGGTCACCTCTCGAATTTTTACAACACGTGCTGACTTACTGTCCAAAGTACGTCTGTTCTTCTTGCACTGCAGTTCGCCGTCTCGACTCAACTAAACACGGTCAACAACTCAGCCACGCCCAACTTCCCCATCCATTTCGAATCTGAGTTGTTCGGGAATGACTCGCGGACTCAGTGTCAGGATGCTTGAATCTGTCACATTTACGTCATACAGATCAGAGGAAAACCATCACGAGTGAGATAATGAGGAATGCAAATGATTGAGGGATATTTTGGTCGTTTCAATGGGTCAAAATTGTGATCGTTCTACCCTGACCTTTCGGTGATGACTCCTTGCCTTTAAAGGTGTTCATGGCTCTTTACTTCTAATAACAATTATTCTGATATATCAACCATATTTTTTCCATCACGAGTTGCAATGCGCCAATAGAATGAAGAAATATGATGCATCGTCTCTCATGAGGACTATGGGAGGAACTCATCGTCTCCCAAAAATTCATAAGAAAAACATTCCCTTTAGACCCATCTTCCTAGCAGTTGGAATCCCTACATATTCCCTCCCAAGAGTGATAGATTGCATGACCAACAGAGATACATCAGGAGAGCACACATTTCATCGAACAAATCAAACAATAATAAAATATGCATGACCACATTTTCATGAGTTCAAATTTTGATTCCACGTATTCAAACACACTTCTGGATCTAGTACTCACAGCAGCTGAGAGGAGATCTGATTTCATGAAAAGAGTTCCCCGTCAATCGTCCGGCCGACACCAAATCATTGCAAGAATAATTTTGAGAGGGAAACTGGAGATGGGGGGATGGAGTGTCATGTCCACCCGATCCCTGAACAATCCAGTACCCTTCACACGAAAATTTGTTAATATACAGATCCTTCCTGTAAGTTTACTCCGGTCGTTTCGGGGATCCGTCATGAAATACCAAATAGATTGTAGCACAACTTGAATATGCGACAAGAAATTCCGATCATCTATCCGATGCTGATGAAGAATAGATGTAGAGGGAATTCAGGAAGAGTCAAGTGCATAAAATTCGTGGACGCAGGCCATGACATCGCGAGAGCAGACGACCGACGAGCCACACAGTAGCAGGCTATGTTTGCTCAGATAGAAGTGCCTCTGGGTGACCAGCTTCCGAACACTTAACTGATAGCATCAGCGGGCCTGCTCCCACTACGGAAGTTGATTGACCTGTGTATTGGACCGCGATTGAAATGCATCAGAGAGCGATAGATCAGGAGGGGCATCGGTTCTTAGCATTTCAGTGAGGATTCTGAGGATGCCTTTCGGAAAGAGGCTTGACTTGGGACCGCAAAATCCTCACATTCCTAACACTTTGCTATTAGAAACAGTCTATACGGTGCAGAGCCATATCCGACAAGGGTTGACTCACCACTCACCCACCTCTCTGATGAAGCTGACGAAAATATGGACCACAACATGCAAGCAATACAATATTGAGAAATTAAAGACGAAATATGATCATAGGCGTTACGAGATTCTGGGAAAAGAAAAGTCCAGTTCCGGAGTATCTGTCATTCATACGATGTACATTCAAAGAGATTCTAACCTTGGAAGGGAAATGATCATAACTCACCAGTGAATTATTCAAAACCCCCACGAGGACGATGATGGTACATGCGACGTTCGACAAGACTTGAAGCGGGGTCGGGAGTTCGTAAAGATTCTGATTGGAAGAGAAGGTGCTCAGGTGTAGATCTGGAACTCGAGAGTTGATCAAGGTTCAGATTGGAGTTTTGAGAGAGACTTCATTGCGTTTGTTTTCCTGAGGACTATTTCGTGAATTCAGATAAGAATCACAATTCGCGAGTTTCCAGGTCACCTGAAGGTAATGATCAACTAAATTCTCAAATCTGCCTGTAGTTATGGGCACTCGGGATCCCACCATGATAGGATGAAGTTGTCAACCAATATTGGCCCTCAAACAAGACTGTCGTAGCATTTTGGCCTAACCCAAACTTATTCTAGACTTCGAAAGCTGGAATTCCTCCTCAACATTTTGGGAGCTATCCTCCCACTGATATAATGACGTTCCCTTCGAAATAAATTGTCAGATTTGTAGGCTTTGGATTAAGGGAGGAGAGCGGGAGACGGAGAAAAGGTCATACTGTTTTTCCACGCTTGCCCATAAGGAAATCATTGTGAGCAGATCCTGTGAAATAGATTGCGAGGATAGGCGAGTGCACTTTCTTACTTTGTTGACGCATCGATGATTTTGCGCGTGGCAGTCTTCTCTCTCTCTTTCTCTCGCTCTCTGTGATGTTGAAATCAACCAGCTCTCTACATACATGGCATGAGTGAAGCGGTCCCTTACTCTGACAAGATAAGGAGTCTAGGAATGCTCAAAAGTCCTTCCCTTGATTGGGGACTACGGATTGCACAAACTTCACGTCACGTTCACGGAGCCCTGTACTCTCTTAGACCTACTGCGCGTCATCCGCCCCACCATCTCAGACATGAACTTGTAACGAGCTTAGTTTTCCCATTCTTCGATTATGATGCCTTATTTCTCACAATGCTGAACAAAACGCAGTCTCTAAAACTTCATCGACTCCACAACGCTTGCGTCAGACTTGTCTCGGGGAATATACCGAGACAATCTGAAGTAACCCCTTATTGGATCAGCCTGAACTGGCTCTCTGCTGCGAGTAGAAGAGATCACCTGCTTGGCTCTCTGGCACTGTCTATGATAAAGTTTGGGCTTCCTTTTTGCGCTCCAAATTTCCTCTTGCATCAGGAATTCCTAGCTTACGTCACTCAGAGCGTGGGGGAAGAGAACCCTCGTGTATCGTGCTCCCCGTACCGAAGCACTCAACCAGTCCTTTACCATTTACGCCTGATATCTTCTGAATCAGCTTCCAATCCTTGATTTTGAGATGGGCCTCGATACCCTCGAAAGGAATTTGCTGAATTATCTCCTAACCCGCGACCGCGATGACTGGTTTCAGCGCGCCGACCGCAAGGAGCTTGTTGCAATACCTCAAACGCTCGCACATGTGCTCCAACGACCCTCTTAGTGGTCACCAGTTCTCTGTCTTCCCATTCATCCTTCTTTCTTTTCTGTTCCTCAACCGTCTACTTTGAGGTCAATTTTTGAGAGCTCTACAAGTAGTTCATTGTGTATATATATGCTGCGCTATTCATAATAGTATTTCATGATGATATCATGTATCAAAATTTCAAGAAGACACCTTTTATCTGTTACTCGTCTTCTTATGCCTTGTAATATCCCTAAGTTATTCTTATTTTCAAGTATCCAATCATTTCATGTCATGTATTTCAATCTGGGGCAAATGGGGTTTCACCCCCCGTCTTCAATGAAAAGTCAATCGAACAATCAATTAATCAATCTCTCTTGCTCTCTATCTTCTATTCTTAAGGTGGTTGTAGGGCGAATACGCTGCGACGTACAGAAGAGAGGCACCGGTCAGCCGAACACGGATGGCCAGCACTTTCCCAACAGTCCCGGGCTAGAATCCGCATCGATACGGCCATCCGAACCGGGTAAACCCTCTCTTCCTTCTCCGTTGGCACTGGCCATCATATTCCATCATATTCCTCCTGGAATCATTTGGACCTCTTCCGTTCGAATCGGCAGACTCACTGTAATACGCCTGCCTAGAGGCACCTCTGTTCCCTCTCTTTTTCTCCCTTGCGGGTTATCACCAGCTTGATGTATCCGGTGACCCTATCCCACGTCTCCTGATCGCGAAGCGAGTACGGGACGAGGTTCTCAGGTGATAGTTACGCACCCAGGCATTCATTGAACTCGGCGCGCTCCCTTCGGGTGTCGTTGCACGTGAACAGGACGTGTTCAGCATCATCCAAGTTGTGCCCGCATGACTGACATGCTGGCGATGTCCTCTTCCTAAACCGAGTCAGATGGGCACCGGAGCAGCCGTGGTTACTCAGCGCCTGCGTTGTCCAGTAATCTATCTCTCCGTGGGTGCGTTCTGCCCACTTTGATACATTACAGATTAGCCGGTGCGTCCACACACCATCTACAAATGGCGAATCTCACTCAGTTTGCCACTGCTCAAGGGTGGTTTCCTTCTTGTTGTCGCGGATGATCTCCTTCATCGTTGGGGTGAGCACTCATTCGGCTCCGATCACTTTTTGCCGGTCCGAGATCCTCACTTGCTCCGCGACGAGCAAGTGGATAGGCGTTGTCCCCGCCAATACGCAAGCCACATTCTTTGACACGGTGTGGTAGGCACTGATACTCCTCAGGGCCGCTCTCCGGTGGACAGGCCCCATCCTCTTCTCGATGACGGCCTTCTCTACTCTCTTCTCACACACGGGTGCACCATAGAGTATGATGGAAGCGCTCACGGTGTTGAGCAGTTGACGCCTCTTCTGCTTCGGTCCTCCAATGTTCGGCATCAGCTGTTGGAGCGCAGTATCAACCCTGCTTGCCTTCATGGCGGCTTCTTGGATATGCTTCTCGAATGACCATTCATCGTCGAGCCATACGCCGAGGTCTTCCAACTCCGTTTCGCGGGGGATCTCCTGTCCATTGATGGAGAATCGGGGCAAGTCGGACTTCCTCCGTCTTGTGACCACTATGGCTTCGCATTTTTCAACAGCAAGCTCTAGGAGCCTGCTGATCATCCACTCGTAGACCCGGGCCAGCGCCTTGTTGGCGCGTCTACCCAGAAGTTCCTCGTTGTCGGCATATACTATGAGTCCCGCATCGTCCGCGAGAGCCATTATCATCACACCTCCCAGCAGTTCAATAGTAAGCAGACTGTTGTACTGGGTATTCCAGTTGAACGGACTGGAGACTGATCCCTGCCCGATCCCGGCGGACAGCTCTCGAACCTCTTGTCCCTCTTCAGTATCGTAGACGAGTCTTCTGTTCCGTAGGTAGTCGCTCGTTACGGCCGATAGGTAGGGCGGCACTTCACCTGCCTGGGATTTGTAGACTCGTACCCAGCTTGCACATATGGATGCATTCTTGATGTCCAACGCAATGATGGCGTAGAAGCCTTCTCTTCCTTGATATGGGATCCCTACCGCCGATTGTACCCGCTCTTGCACCGTTTCGATTGCGTGTACCGTGCCGTGACCTTTCCGGAACCCGAACCGCATCGTCGATATCCCGCTGCTGTCTTCGTAGGCTTCCTTTACCCTGTTAAGCACCATTCTCGCGTACATTTTCCCGATATTGTCAAGCATGCTGAGCGGGCATTGCATTATCTTTTTGGAATCTCTACTTAGTTAGTAAATCCGCTTTAATCGGCTTCATCATCTATTGAGACGATGCAAATGGCATTCTCTCCATAATTGTCTCTGCTACACGAAGTGCCCCCCTTCTTTCTCCTAATCACGAGGGGGGAGGGGGGGAATGGCCTCCCCCTCGAATCCAACAATATTTCCCCTAAACAAAACAAACACGAGACG
Organism: Eretmocerus hayati; assembly: GCA_029851415.1. Taxonomy (NCBI): domain Eukaryota; kingdom Metazoa; phylum Arthropoda; class Insecta; order Hymenoptera; family Aphelinidae; genus Eretmocerus; species Eretmocerus hayati. The sequence continues at coordinate 75,869,561 of CM056744.1, read as the reverse complement.
AGTCCCTCGTTCTACTGCCAACTTGAACCAGATCTAATGAATCTAACTCCTAATGAGTACTACTGCTACCCCAGGGATAAATACAGCCCAATCTAGGATCACAGACGTGAATTTCTAGCCAGATTCTGCATCTGAGAATGCTCATATTGAGCTCAGTATCGTCGTGAATCATAGCCGATCCGATGAGGAATAGTCGAATTTTTTCCTTCGATCGTACTACTGCCGAGGTGAGTACCATTTCATCATGATAGAGGTCCAACATTGAATATTTTGAGCCCGGTGTCATGCCTCCAAATCTCTGCAGTGTAATCAGCAATCGAGATTGGACCGAACTCATCGGAAATCCGTGCGGATCCCACGAGGAATGACGAATTCAAGAAGGGAGTTCATACTACTGCCAACTCGAGAGAGATCTCATTGAGTTCCAAGTTCGCGAGTGAATTTTCTGGGCACATTCCCGTGTTTGGAAACTACTGCAGTGTAATCGGGGGCCAATATTTGGGCGAGAGTACTCGCAAATCAGCGCAGGTCCTATAGAGGATGATAGATTTTAGGGCGTGAATCCTACTCCTGCCAACTTAAAAATGGATTCAGGACATCTTGAGTCCAGCTAGAAGTATTTTGGGCCTGGTCTCGTGTTTGACAACTACTGCAGTGCGATCTGCGATCTGTATTGGGCCCAGAATTGGCGGGAACTTCTGCAGATCCTACACAGAATGATGGATTCTAGGGGGTTAATCCTACTACTGCCAACTGGATAATGAATCCAATACATTCTGAAATTGACTATCAATATTTTCGACCCAGTCCCATGACTTAGAACCACTGCAGTAAAATCTGGAATCAGCCAGATTTATCCGAAATCCGTGTGGATCCCACGCGAAATGACGGGGTTCAGAACGGAAATCGTACTATTGCCGGATCGCAAACCATTTCATCGAATTTCGTGTTTGTCAGTGAACATTTTGAGCCCTGCCCCATATATGAGAGACACTGCAGTGCGATGTGAGATCAGTATTGGGCGTAGGATCATCGAGGATAACTGCAAATCGTATTCAGAATCATGGATTCTAGGGTGTGGATCCCATTCCTGCCATCTTGATGTGGAATCCAGTAAATTTTGAAATCGACCAGGAATATTTTGAGCCGAGTTCCGTTACTCAGAGTCACTGCAGTGCGATGTTAGACCAGTATTGGGCTCCGAATCGTCGGAGATTCGTGCAGATCCCACGGGAAATGACGGGGCTTAGAACGAAAATCGAACTACTGCCGAATCGTAAGCGATTCCATCGGATTCCATCTTCGTCAGAGGATACTTCAGGCCTAATCCCATGTCTCAGAGTCACTGCAGTGCGATGTAAGACCAGTATTGGGCTCCGAATCGTCGGAGATTCGTGCAGATCCCACGGGAAATGATGGGGTTTAGAACGAGAAATCGAACTACTGCCAAATCGTAAGCAATTCCATCGGATTTCATGTTCGTCAGAGGATATTTCAGGCCTAATCCCATGTCTCAGAGTCACTGCAGTGCGATCCGAGATCGGTATAGGGCCCAGTATCATCGGAAATAGCTGCAAATCGTATTCAGTATCATGAATTCTAGGGAGTGAATCCTATTCCTGCCAGTTCCATGTGAAATCCAGTACGTTCTGGGATCGACTAGAAATATTTTGAGCCCAGTCACATTACCCAATCCCACCGCAGTGCGATGTGAAACCAGTATTAGACCCCGGATCGTCGGAAATCCTTGCGGATCCCACGGAAAATGATACATCTCAGGATGTGAATCGTACTACTGCGACCTTCGAAATCGTCCCAGCACATTTTGAATAGGAAGAGGGACATTTCGTGAGTCTCGTGTCTCAAAATCACTGCAGTGCGATCTGCGATCGGTAGAATTGTCGGTAACATCTGCAGATCCCACAGATAATGATGAGTTCTAGAGGGTGGATCGTTCTACTCCCGACTGAATGATGAATCCAGTGAATTCTGGAATTGACTGGGGATATTTTGGGCTCAGTCTCGTGGCTCAGAGTCAGTGCACTGTGATCTGCACTGCAATCCCGCTGTTGTACGAGATCGTGCGTACAATCGAGCACATGATCGTGCACACGATCGTGCATACGATCGTACATACGATCGTGATATGACGGCTCGAAAAAACTGGGTCGGCCCGATACCCGGCCCGTCATATGGAATTGTGCATACGATCAAGCACACGGTCGTGCATACTCTCTCCGCATCCATCAGTGAGAAAACACTGAACTTCAGTTAATCTGGGATCAACTCTGACTGATGACTTCAGTGACTAGTTTCAGTGAGTATTCACTGAAGTCGCACTGAAACTTCAGTGACCTTGGGTGGTCGGATCAGTTCACATCACTGAAGTTTTAGTGAGCATCACTGAAATTTCAGTGGCCTTTGGAGTCGGACGAGTCCTCATCACCGAGGTTTCAGTGAGCAGCACTGAAGTTCCAGTGAGCATCCCTAATATTTCAAGGCGACCATCCACCTGAAATTTCAATGACCTTTGGTGTCGGGCGAGCCATCGTCACTAAAGCTTCAGTGAGCACCACTGAAGTCTCAGCGAGACCATTCACTGAAATTTCAGTGACCGTTAGAGTCGGGCGGGCCATCGTCACTGAAGTTCCAGTGAGCAATACTGAAATTCCAGTGAGCATCAACTGAAGTATCAAAGGCGCTTACTCAACTGGCGAAAAGGTCCCGCGGATTCGTTTCTCGTCTGGATGTTTTTCAATCGCACCAAGAAGCGCAGCGGCCTTTTCATCTCAAAATACGTGCTCGCAAGAGAGAGATCTCAAATGTATATTCAAAATTAGTCGAAAAGATTTTCAACTCTGCCCTCGTTGTAGTCAGGACTGTGATCCTCTGGAACAGTTTTCATACCCTGAGATTGGAATGTACTCTTTCCACATGCTTTATATTTACTGTTGCTCTTGTCTCATCAATATAATGCCCAAAATATTTTTGGGCATGATATTGATTTCAAGCTTCATCAGTTATTCCACTCAACGACTCTGTTATCAGCAAGAGATGCCATAATTCATGAGGTGAAAGAACTTCGAGCCAATTTATATAGTTTGCAATTGATGTCTGTCATGCATTGTCCAAATAGTGAGTTATGATTTGATCATAAGATTATCTTCGACATCTTGTGAATTACGTTATTAAAAAGAGATCCGAAAAACTGAAGGGTGGCCTCCGAGGGATCCCGTAATCATTTGTGAAATTTGTAAATATATCAATTTTTGACTCATCTTTAGGTTTATATGTTATATCGATGAACTCATTATCTTTCTATCATTGAATTGATGAAAAAACCTTTCTCAACTTTGATAACGAATAGAATCATATTACCAAGGAAAGCCGAGTTGGAAGTCTTTTCGTCTAATTTTGAATATACATTTGAAATATCTTTTTTGCGAGCTCGTATTTTGAGAGGAGAAGGCCGTTGCGCTTCTTGGTGCGATTGAAAGACATCCAGATGGGAAACGAATCCATGGGACCTCTTTGTCAGTTGAGTAAGCGCCTTTGACACTCCAGTTGATGCTCACTGAGATTTCAGTGATGCTCACTGAAACTTCAGTAACGATGGCCCGCCCGACTCTAATAATCACTGAAATTCCAGTGAATGGTCTCGCTGAAGCTTTAGTGATGCTTACTGAAACTTCAGTGACGATGGCCCACCTGACTCTGATGGTCACTGAAGTTTCAGTGAATGGTTTCGCTGAGACGTCAGTGGTGCTCACTGAAACTTCAGTGATGAGGACTCGTCCGACTCCAGAGGCCACTGAAACTTCAGTGATGTGGACTCGTCCGACCACCCAAGGTCACTGAAGTTTCAGTGCGACTTCAGTGAATACTCACTGAAGCTACTCACTGAAGTCATCAGTCAGAGTTGGTCCCAGATTAACTGAAGTTCAGTGAGTTCTCACTGATGGATGCAGAGGGAGTACGATCGAGCGTGCGATCTCGCATACGATCGAGCATGCAATCTCGCATACGATCGAGCGAACGATCGTGAACTCGTCCGACCACCCAAGGTCACTGAAGTTTCAGTGCGACTTCAGTGAATACTCACTGAAGCTACTCACTGAAGTCATCAGTCAGAGTTGGTCCCAGATTAACTGAAGTTCAGTGAGTTCTCACTGATGGATGCAGAGGGAGTACGATCGAGCGTGCGATCTCGCATACGATCGAGCATGCAATCTCGCATACGATCGAGCGAACGATCGTGATGACGATCGCGCATTCGATCGTATACGCGATCGTGATATGATGGCTCGAGAAATACTAGGTCGACCACACACCCGACCCTTTATAAGAGATCGTGCATGAGATCGAGCATACGATTAAGCGTGCGATCTCGCATATGATCAAGCGCACGATCGTGCATACGATCGAGCACAAGATAGTAGACACAATCGTCCATACGATCAAGCATGCGATCTCGCATACGATCGAGCGAACGATCGTGATGGCGATCGCGCATACGATCGTATACGCGATCGTAATATGATGGCTCGAGAAATACTAGATCGACCACATACCCGACCCTTCATAAGAGATCGTGCATGAGATCGAGCATACGATTAAGCGTGCGATCTCGCATATGATCAACTGCACGATCGTGCATACGATCGAGCACAAGATAGTAAACACAATCGTGCATACGATCGAGCACACGATCGTGACGGCGACCGCGTATACGATCGTACAGACGATCGTGATATGACGGCTTGTAGTAACGAGGTCGGTGCGATCGTGATATGACGGCTCGTGGTGACGAGGTCGGATCGAGCCTTATCCGGTAACATGAGATCGTGTATGCGATCGTGTACATTATCTTGCATCCAATATTGAAAGCGATCGCACTCCATATCGTTCATACGATCATTCCCGCCTTTGCGGGAGGGGTATTTGAAACAACTCGCGCCTCGTACGTACGTTCCCTTCGTTACCTATAAGAGGGAACGATCAACAAATTTAACCCGAAAGAGATATTTCCCGTCCGCAAAGGATACTCAAAGCAGCTTTTGCTTGATTGAATGATGGTGTTTTCCATCACTCCACGGATAGACTCAATCACTGGTGAAAGATTGAGGTACACTATTCTCATGTAGTTCTTAATAGTGTTACTGATTCCTTAAAGAAATAGTTCAGTCAAATCTTGACTGCTGATCATTCCATGTATGAAGTGATCAAAAACGCCCTCATTCCAGGTCCACCAATTGGATGCTCTATATCAGTGATGAGATGTGAGCAAGGCAGATCCAGTTTCCAACTGAGTCACCGGCACAAGATTCAGATGCACGATTCTCTTCGCTAGTAAAAAGAACTATCTAAAACTGCATTGAATTCTGAACTTGATTACAAACATTCATCAAAAACGAACTATGCTGGAGCTTGGCAGCCCTGTGCATAGGAGTTTGGTAACAAAAAGCTCCATGACAATATGTTTTTCGAACAGTGTTCCTATTCAAGTTCCAAATTGAATGCCATTTTCAACAGCTTCAACTGATAATTGAGGGAACAGTGCACTTCATTCTTCAATTGGTGGTCCCGTTTCTCTGTGTGTTCAAGTCCAGAATTTAATGCAAATTTTAATGGGGTCTTTTTGGTGAAGATATCACCAAGTAGAGGGAATTGTGCACCGTAACTCGGAACCGGTAAAACCAGTTGCGAACTAGGTCAGCATCGCTAACATCTCATTAGTGTGAGAGCATCGAGAAAGGTGGACCTCAAATAAGAATTTCTGTCACCACTCCACAGATGGACTGCAACACTGGCTAATGGGATTGAGGTGCACCATGTTCTCAACAAGCGAGTAACATTATTGGGAAATGCTGGGGAATAGTGCGTCTTCATCTTTGACCGATGATGCAGTCGATCTGTGAAGTGATGAAACAAGCCATCATTCGAGGTCCATCTTCTCCAAAGCTCTCAAACTAACAAGATAAGAGTGAGACAGATTCAATTTTCAACTGAGTCACCGTTACGATTGAGGTGCACAATTTTCTTGACTAGTAAAAGAAACTATCAAAAACTGCATTCAATTCTAAACTTAAATACGAACAATCATCAATAACCAACTATGCTGGAGCTTAGGGGTCCTGTGCATAGAAAATGAGTAACGAGGAGCTCCATGCCCATATGCTCTTCAAACAGTGTTTGTATTCAAGTCCGAAATTGGATGCACTTGGTAACAGTTTTGACTAATAGTTAAGAAAATTGTGCACTTCAGTCTCCCACTGGTGGTCCTGTTCATCTGTGTATTCAAGTCGAAATTTTGATGCAGATTTTGATAGGGCCCTTTTGAAAACCTACTGACAATTTTGACTCACGATCGCGTACGCGATCACGTATGCGGTCGCGTATACAATCGCGTATACGATCGCATATACGATTGCGTGTTCGAGCGCATATGCGGTTTACACTCACGATCGCGTATGCGATCGCATACGAGTACGCATACGCAATCGCATATACATACGCATATGCGATAGGACATGAAGAAAAAAATTATGTAATTCAGCGTAGGAGAACTGAAATTAGTTTTGTATATAGTAATGATTAATCAATCGGTTTCATGAGTCAGATGGTGGTATTAATTTCGGCAACGTTTTGGTGATTTTTGTCACCCTTATCAAGCCTAAAATCACAGTTGAATATACATATATATGTGAGCAGCACATCTTACAAACAATTGTGTCATCTACATACCTAGTTAAATAGTATTGCACATTTGTTACATCCGTAACGCGTTACATTTACGATAGTAAGATGAATCTGTTTGACAATCAATGGAATAAGCCATCATTTAATCAGAACATAACCTTAAGGTGCTGTGATGTATACCTTTCTTTCCACATATCTCTGCCCTTTTCAAATTGCATCTACTGACTAGTAACCCTCAGTTGCTTCATCTCTACTCATTGTTTTACCTTTATTAATTGCATATTTACTTTTTGAACTAGCCATTAAGTGTGTAATAATTGTACTTATAGGCACTAAGTTTAGTCCAGCTGACTACTTCGATCGTTATGTTTTGAATTGAAGTTCGTTGTCGTCTGCTCTTACGTGAGAAGTGAAAATGCCTACCTTACCGATGACCTGGTTTTCCGCGCGAAATTTTGAACATTGAAACTAGTCACAATTGTCGCTGTGTGAGAAGAAAATTGAAAAATTACACATCAGTCAACAAGTTTTCATTTTTTCAATGAGTGTTCTATATGTGGCTTTAAGATTTTGAGTATTAGTGATATCACAAAAGTGGGGAGTTATCACAAAAGAGGGCTAAGGTATACTCCTTAGTGGACAGAGCATTATCTCTTTCAGATAGAAATTTTCATAGCAAAAATATAGATCTTGTTGAATTTCGGAGAAAAACAGTTATCCACATTGGTTCATGAAATCACATATAGAAAAAAGGATACAAGCAAAAAACAATCCCAGCATAAACAACAAAGAACAAGAACAAAAGTCATTATGTCTCACAATTCTATACATCGAAGGTTACTATGAAAATATCACCAAAAATTTGAGGAATTACAACATAAGGAACTATACCAAAAATAGAAAATAAGTTAAATATAGTAAAAAGTGGTGAAGACATCATAGAGGAAGGGAATAGAACGAATGTGGTGTACCAAATAGGATGTAATAATTGTAACGCTACTTATGTGGGAGAGACAAAAAGAAAATTGCACGAGAGAATTTCAGAACACAAAAGTCATTCAGTAAAACCAACTGAGCATAATTACGTTATCCATGATCATATAAGAAGTTATAAACATACTTTCAATTTCAAGGAATCCAAAATCTTACATACCGAACTGAACTGGAAAAAACGTAGAATTTCAGAAATGATACATATAAATTCACAAGACAACCCCTTGAATGTAGTCACTAATACTCAAAATTTTGAAGCCACATATAGAACACTCATTGGAAAAATGAAAACTTGTTGACTCATAGTGTAATTTTCCAATTTTCTCCTCGCACAGCAACAATTGCAACTAGTTTCGATGTTCAAAATTCCACGCGGGAAACCAGGTCATCGGTCGCTTCTCACGTAAGAGCAGACGACAACGAACTTCAATTCAAAACATAACGATCAAAGTAGTCAGCTGGACTGAACTTAGTGCCTATGGGTACAATTATTACACAATTTATTGCTAGTCCAAAAAGTAAATATGCAATCAATAAAGGTAAAGCAATGAGTAGAGATGAAGCAACTGAGGGCTACTAGTCAGTACATGGAATTTGAAAAGGGCAGAGATATGTGGAAAGAAAGGTATACATCACAGCACCTCAAGGTTATGTTCTGATTGAATGATGGCTTATTCCATTGATTGTCAAACAGATTCATCTTACTATCGTAAATGTGACGCGTTACGGATGTAACAAATGTGCAATACTATTTAACTAGGTATGTAGATGACACAATTGTTTGTAAGATGTGCTGCTAACATATATATGCATATTCAACTGTGATTTTAGGCTTGATAAGGGTGACAAAAATCACCGAAACGTTGCCGCAATAAATACCACCATTTGACTTATGAAACCGATTGATTAATCATTACTATATACAAGAGTAACATGAGTGAACAAAATGAAAATCATCTAGAAATAGTTTTGGTTGAGATTCGAACACGAAAAAGGCTCTCCTGCAATGATCGAAGGCGAATGCTGACAAATTTTGCGTACGGAATCGTTCATGAATATAAATATTGAGAAATAGTGTATCACACTCACGACCGCGTATGCGTACGCATACGAGTACGCATACGCGATCGCATACAAATACGCATACGCGAGCATATACGATTTCGTATACGCGTTCGCATGTGGAGGAGAGAAATTATGAAATTCAGCGTAGGAGAACTAGAAACAGTTTCTGTTGTGATTCAAACATCCCAAAGGCTCTCCTGCAATAATCGAAGGCGAATGCTGACAAATTTTGCGTGCGAAATCGTTCATGAACATAGTTATCAAGAAATGTTGTATCACACTCACGACTGCGTATGCGATCGCATACGATATTGAATGTGGATGGAAGAAGTATTGAATTCAGCATGGGAGATCTAGAAATAGTTTCCGTTGCAATTAAAACATCCAAAATGTCCCTCTACACATTGGAGGTGGAATCTGATAATGTTATGTGCGGAATCGTGTGTGAGTATGGTCATTGAGAAATGGCGATACAAACTGGCCGAAAAATCTGCGACCATATTTGCATAGAGATCACAGAGGATATAAAGTAGAATATCGCATGACAGTACTGAGATGAGCGATATGTAATCCCTGGAGGATATTATGAGACATACTGGAGCACGTGTGACTGCCAGAAAGATCTCTCTTGGTATTTGGTGGAAACTTCAAAGGCACGATTTCATCGTGTACAACAGCGGTTCTAGTTGCATTGTGTCTATATTTTAGAGTCACTTAAATGCCACACCATCACAATATATATATATATATATATATATATATATATATATATATATGAATCAGAAACTAGCGAAATGTAATACTTATCAACGAAAATTATCAATAATACGTTCATACAGCCAAGGACGAAGAACAGATATGCCTAGTAACGTAGTGCCTTACGAATTTGTTCTGACCATCAAAGATTTCTAAATGGACAATATATGTAACTCATCTGTTTGTATCGCAGTAATGGAGTTATAAATAGAGAAAGATTAGTACCTCTACAATTCCCCAATTGACACCTTGAACTGACATCAAAATGGATGAGTATTTTTCTATAACTTCAAAAGGACTGGAACGAAGGTGGATGGAATATGGGAGCTGGTGAGGTAGCCATCCGAGAATGATCGCAGTGAGCTTGTACATGTCTCATCTCGTTGACGAACTATTCATAGTGACGGCTTATGATTCAATGCATCATTATGTCATCCATCATAATCAATGTTCATTCTTCACGATATAGTCGCATTTGATTCAACTCGCGTTGCTCTTCGCTTATTCAAGATCACGGATTATGTATGAGAAATGATATATATTGACTCATTGTTTGATATAGATACGATATAGAACTAAAATTGCTGTTCATCTGGAATTGTGTCCACAAACTTTCCACTCATTCGTACATGGAGATCTTCCTAGCAGTTGTAAGGGCTAGGGTCTCCCGTCGTTCTCTTGAGGGGTCACATATTTCTGATCTCTGTATTCATCGTATTCATACCCCATGCTATTTGAATGATGAGGCAGTTTCTTTGGCCTAATCGCGACCATTCCTACACTATTTTTTAATAACTGAGGTAAGTGTACCCAACTTGCCCTCATTGGGCCATTTTCTCAATAACCTTGTTCTACCTCAATAATTTTGACAATGCTTCAGCTCATTTTGAAGCTTGTTGCAAGACCTTCAAGCTGAATTTGAGTACGTTCTGATTCAACAACTGGGGCTGAGCTATTTCCATTTTTTCGAAAAGTGACTCTTCAGAGCTTACGGATTAGTGTACCCAATTTGCGCCCATATGCTATTCCCCGAACAACTCCGGTCCACCTCAACACCCACCGTATTCCAGCTCATTTTGAAGCTTGTTCTAAGACCTTCGAAATGCACTAAACTTTGTCTAATTTTGATGAGTTGGAGCCGAAATGTCTCAATTCTTCCGAAATAGATAATGGCAATCGGTGATAGATTCATATCGCCGTGCACGCACATTTGGAGCTTCTTGTTGATGCGAAACACTATTTCCAATGCATTTTGATGCAGTGGACACGTTCTGAGTGGTAAAAAAGTCATATTGCACGCTTTTTCGAGATAAACGTATGGGGGCATGTTGGGTACACTCCGATCTTGGCATCTTTGTTCTACAAATCTTCTCCATGTTTTGCACATGGAACAACTCCAGATCCGAATTTTGCAATTCTGAAGAATCTGTTTGAATGGTCTTGAAACAAGAAATTGAATGCGTTAGAGTACATTAAGATTGGTCGAACTCGAGAAATTTGGCATTGGTTTCACTAAACGCAATATACTTCGTGCTTTCTGAGCTAAGCAATCAAGAATTAAAATAACTTTCTTCTGGAGGACGCAAAAATTATTCAGGGTCAATGCAAACTACTCATTTTCTCATATTTTAACATAGCAAACGTTAAAAAAATTGCCGGAAAGCCAAGGCTTGTCCATTCTTGAGATCGGAATATGGAAGAAAATTGGGTACAGAGACAAGTTGGGTATACGTACCGAGACACATACCTTATATTCATGAATTCCGCACGTAACAAATACCAACTTCCATTCTTGCAGAGATGCCTTTTGGATGATTCGATCTCAACGGAAACTATTTCTAGATCTCCAATGCTGAATTCAATACTTCTCCCACCCACATGCGATATCGTATGCGATCGCATACGCGGTCGTGAGTGTGATACAACATTTCTTAATAGCTATATTCATGAACGATTTCGTAAGCAAAATTTGTCAGCATTCGTCTTCGATCATTGCAGGAGAGCCTCTTTCGTGTTTGGATCTCAACTAAAACTGTTCCTAGTTCTCCCACGCTGAATTTCATAATTTCCTCACCCCCCTCTCCTGTGCCCCGCTTTCTGACGTGGCTGGTCTCCACGTGGCGGACGGCTGCACATCCCTCCTCTCTCTCAAGGCTCCCTCCGTCTCGAGGAGTGTGGCCTCAAAAGCTAATTTCTTGGCCTTGTCTGCCACGAGTAGGCTCCCGAGGACGTGACCTATCATCTTGAGTTCCTCGATTTTCGCCTGGGCCCCTCTCGTAATGTTGGGGGCAGACTCGGATGTCCCTTTCACCAAGTCGAGGTGTCCGAGGAGAAGATAAGTCTTCTCATCCGTTTCTTCTCGGCATGCTTTCAGGTCCTCCAATCGTTCCGTTAGATTGCGGGTCTTGTTTTCGCTCCTTCGTTGTACGGCCTCATTGATCGTGCGAGCGCAACCAATTACCATCACTCCGAGTGGCTTTTCATTCTCTTCCAGGCCGCACTCGCTGCCTCGGGGTGTCGGGGTTGTCACCGTTTCTCGAGATCCTGAGGAAGTGTCAGAGTCACTTGAGTCCAAGCTCGCGCTACTAGTGTCGGCTTCCTCGTTGTTAGGCTGCGTGATCTGAACCCTGAGCGCGGGGTTGTTGCTCAGCAGCTTTTCTGCCGCCTCTTGCGCTCCTGCAGTGGCTTTTGCGGTTTCCCCTCATTAGCTTAGAAATGTGAGCTTCGGTTGCTTTAACACTCGCTTCTTCGCTTCCTCACCTTGACCTTCTCTCTTCCTGCTGTTGGGGGTGAGCTCTACTCTCCCCTTGTGTTGGTCCTTTTCTCCAACTATCTTCGCCAGGGACGTATTTCTATCGCTCGTAGCTTCACGCGTAACTCCACCTTACGCGTCACTCCATCGCACTTCCATGCTCTCTTTGTTGTTTTGATTTCAATTCTGCCAAAACTCTATCCGCTCCGCCAACTCCACTATATTGGGTAGTCATATCAGATAACAATTTCTCGATCGATGTATATTGGGTCAATCGTGCAGTGTATCCTTCGGCAGCTCTGCCTTGGAGTTCACGAGCCAAGTTTCCAGTATCCATGGCTCCGCCTCTCGACCGTATTCGTCTACAATGAATCTCACGGATTGACAGAAAAATGCTGACATGTCGATTTCCATCGTACGGCATGATACCATTGAGAGCTTGATTGAGGGTGAGTTTGAATCTCGATGTGCGAGGTCTCTCGACGAGAGCTTGCTCTTCCGGGCCTCTTGCAGTTGAGCGTCTGGCCTTCGTGCTTCCATTTTATTCACGGTCAATTTCCCTTGATGATCCTTTACTAACGTTCCTTCGAGAATGGTTCAATGGAAAAGTGCTCAGGTTGGTTCTCTCGGTATGGTTTAAACTGATTCTCCGATTTGTGACATTTTTCGCGCAATTCCCGTGACTGCCGCGGCTACTGTAACGTCCGGGGCTGTCCTCGACGATGACCCCGTTCCGTGTACGGAAAGGGGTCATCTCTCGGATGCCTTTTTGACCTTATTTATTCGATTCTATGGCCCGAAATAGGAACTTCCGATCACCTATGGAACCCGAAAAAAATTTCATCCCTTCGTTGCAAGCATATCCGTAAGAAGAATGAAAATTGATCATGTAGAAATCGATGCTCTCTTATTCACTAGAATGATAATATCTTGAGTTCTTCGAGAGGTCCAAACATGCGATTCGCGGCATCTAGAAGAGCGTCCAAAAACTTATCGGAAACATTGTTGCAAAGTTCTTTTCAACGCTTTGAAGGCCTCGTGAAGCTAGAACGGCTTATTTCTAAAAAAGCCATTTCTTTATCCTTCTGAAAATCACATATGGAACGTAAAATGTTGTGTTCTCCCAGGGAAAATCTTTTCAGGAAAATTTGGGGTGATCCAAGCGACTTATCAGCCTTTTTCTGAAATGGAATCTTTCCAATTATCGAGATACCATCATTATTTGCGCATGCGCATGAACTTAGGCTCTTAAGAGTAATTTAAACAGAAAGCTGACAAAGTTTCCTATGAAATGATCACCTGCAGAGTTTAGATTCATGCACTTCAACAGGATCTATAACACAATAGATCACATAGAATCAAAAGTACGTCGACATTCAACCCATCAGCGCCTGCTAACAGGACATATTCACGGGATCTTTCTGGGGCTCGATTTTGAATATAAAATGACCGTCGAGAAAAATTCGGGAAACATGAATTAAACGTGAAATTGTCTGAAATTTGGAGATATGCAATCGAAAATCCATTCGAGACGGTCCTGGAGATTCATATTCAATTTTTGTCACAAAAAATACGATTTCTAACTGCCAAAATCGGGTTTAGACGGCAATTCTATATCCGAAATTGATAGATGAATCCTCGAGACGTCAGATTGGGTCGTGAACCACATTTTTCATGGGTCATTCCAATTCCAGAAGACGAACCTGAGCCCAAGACATCGATCGAAACAAAAAGTGTTGTTGGAACGCCTTCTTATCGTCATTAAAACTCTCCCACTCTTGTTCTCACCCCGTTTAATTTGGATCCTGAACATCATATAGCCTCTATGAAAATATCATAATAAAATGGATGAAATATAAAAGAATATAATTGTACGTTTTGGTCGATGTCTTGGGCTCAGATTGGTCTTTTACAATTTGCATGACGCATCAATTTTGCAGTTCAGGACCCAATCACACGTTTCTTCCGACCTTTCAAAGCTATATCTATGGATCTTGGATATGGAAATGCCACCTGAGCCCGATATTAGATGCACTCCAGAAACCAGCACCTCAGAATCATACTATCAGAAGGCAGCAGTGACATCTGGATTAGCATCAAAACGGACAAGTTCTCGATCGGGTTAGTATGCGCATATACAAAAAGCTCGCCATCAAACCTTTGTTCTTTCCGGACCCATGTCCGTCAGAGCCCTTCTAGGATGATCATGAGATAGGCTTCCAACGTACGATCATTTTCGTCCATATTCGATCCATTTCATGATGATATTTTTCTGGAGGCCACTTGATGTTCAGGATTGAGATCGGAAGGGGTGAGAAGAGAAGGTTTTGATAACGATGAACAGGCGTTCGACCAACACTTTTTGTTTCGATCGATGTCTTGGGCTCAGGTTCGTCTTTTGGAATTAAAATGACCCATAAAATTCATGCAACGTTTATGGTTGTGGTTCAGGACCCAATGTATAACACGTTTTTTATGAGCTCTCGAGGGTTCATCTATCAATCTTGGATATAGAATCCCCGCCTCAACACGATTTCGGGCGTTGTTTTCGCCGATGTTGATTTGTGGGATTCAGGTTACTCATGACGAGAGGAATGCGAAAAAAATAGTTTTTAGCGAACACTATATTGAGCAAACTGAAAACATGCTCGAGGTGGTGGAGAGTGTGCGGCTTGTTCACGATCCACATGGAGACTGCCCGAACCGGAGCAGAGCAGGAGGCCTATAGCCAAGCGGCTGAATGTCTATAGATATACTGCAGACGGCGGTTTCACTGCCGGTTGAGCGTATCTACTGTCGGTTGAGCGTCTAATGCCACTTGACGGCTGCGCTAATGTGTGCGTGAATGTATGTGTGCTGTCGCGGACATTATTTGATCGGTGCTACATAAACATCCTCCCAACTCGAGAGAAAATTATATTTCGATGAAATAAACAAATTATTTCATAAAAGTGTGGAAAAATGAGGGTTCACTTGTTGTGAAAAGAAAAAATTTATAGTCATTATTCGATTTCACCTGGAGAAAATAATCACTAATTTCCAAAAATAGAAAATTGAAAATTGATCAACATAGTAAATATTCATTCGTCGTTGTCTTAGTACACTTCACTTCTGAATCACTCGGAAGCACATTTTACTCATCTTCTTCTGTCGGGTGCAATGAGCTTGACGATTGAGTGTTACTGCGTTCTTGAAGTAATGTAGAATTTGATATGAACAACATATGATGAACGACATATCCAGCCAGGGGCAATCTTGACTCGATCTTGATCATACCGTTGTTGCTGGGGCCCACTGTTCCAAGGTTGTGGGACAATTTGAGCAATAATTTTCCAGCGGCGAAGAGTTAATTCCTTGTCGCCAGTACTCATGTTTTCGATGGGCAAGGCAGTTGATTTGCCTGATATATTGATATGAGCTGGTATTAGGGCGTTTGAATCAGAGAGACCATCACTGGGGGGCACGAGAGACCTGGAGTTGATACATGTCTCTGCTTGGTCGAGGACTGTTGTAAATTCCTCCAAGGTGAGTATTGTTTCTCCCACTACCCTCTTTAGGCGATGTTTCACTGTCCTAACCCCTGGTTCCCTAAATCCTCCAATATAAGGGATGGCGTGTGAATAAGGACACAGGTCCGTACCCAATCTACTAAGGGATCGGGAGATGAAATTGGGATTAAATAAATCTTCGAAAATACAAAATCCAGACGTTTCTGGCTTCTGAGTAAGATGTACTATACGTGTACCGATGCCTGTGCGATTCGAAGAAATCTTGAAATGGCAAACACATTTATGCCTATTTCTCGACGAGATTTATTCACTAGAAGAGACTTCGCGCTCGCACGAAAAATTGGCGAAAATCTCATCAGCTTCAGCACTAGTGTCATAGACACATGGGCCTTTCATAGTAAGCCGATTCGACTTTGACTTGATATTCAGTTCCAATGTCGAATGGAGCGAAACTTCGAAAATGGATGAGTACTGCGCACGCTGATCTATGGTTGCTCGAATCTCATGTGTAGAATCCTGCATGGGTTCAGCTAGGATTAGACAGGCAGGAATCGAAGCTTCATCATAATCAGTATCTCTATTTAGATTAATAACATTCACATAGTTCGACTCCAATAGCAGCATTGATGCTGATTTGGTAGACGGTTGAAAAAGATGAATAGACTTTGGCGCATGTTCAAGTATATTTAAACTGTTTGAGTCACCGTTGTCATAAATAATAGGATAATGCCTGTAACTGCAGATATTGCATAGTCCTTCATTCGTATACTTAGGAAGAAGATGCTCAAATGACAGACCAGTGAGGCATCTATCGAGTGGATTGCTAAGGTTTCCCTCATCGGGCACTGGTTTGGCCTCAAGGGTATTGCAAAGTAGCGGAAGCTGACAACCCTCACCAATCGAGCAAGAATACTGAAGAACAGATTGGTAAGCACATATATATTGTAGTCCAGATTTTAGCGAAAATCGCTGAGAATTTTTGAATTCTGACTCAGACTTGAGAATACATTGCTGAGCGCTTGTAGGTTGTAACTCAGTAGGTTCTTGAGTATCCATATTTTCTAACTCAGATTGGGAAATAGATTGCTGAGCACTTAGATATTGTGAATCAGACTTGAGATTATTCCTGTGAGCAACTATATTTTGTGACTCAGGCGGGGGAGTATCTTGCGGAGTGCTTTTATGTTGCAACTCAGATTGGAAAACAGATTGTCGAGCACTCTTATATAGATACTCAAGCAGAAGGTTCGCTTGTTGAGCACTCATGAATTGTGACTCAGATATTACGATGGGCTGCTGAGCACCTGTATATTTTGACTCAAAATTGAAACAAGCTGTCTGAGCTCTTATATGCGGAGACTCAGACTTGAGAATAGATTGCTGAGCACTTGCATGCCGTGACTCAGACTTGAAAAATGGTTGCTGAGCTCTTATATGCGGAGACTCAGACTTGAAAATAGGTTGCTGAGCTCTTATATGTGGAGACTCAGACTTGAAAATAGATTGCTGAGCACTTGTATGTCGTGACTCAGACTTGAAAAATGGTTGCTGAGCACTTGTATGTCGTGACTCACACTTGAATAATGGTTGCTGAGCTCTTATATGCGGAGACTCAGACTTGAAAATAGATTGCTGAGCACTTGTATATCGTGACTCAGACTTGAAAACAGGTTGCTGAGCTCTTATATGCGGAGACTCAGACTTGAAAACAGGTTGCTGAGCTCTTATATGCGGTGACTCAGACTTGAAAATAGATTGCTGAGCACTTGTATATCGTGACTCAGACTTGAAAATAGGTTGCTGAACTCTTATATGCGGAGACTCAGACTTGAAAATAGATTGCTGAGCACTTGCATGCCGTGACTCAGACTTGAAAAATGGTTGCTGAGCACTTGTATGTCGTGACTCAGACTTGAAAACAGGTTGCTGAGCTCTTATATGCGGAGACTCAGACTTGAATAATGGTTGCTGAGCACTTGTATGTCGTGACTCAGACTTGAATAATGGTTGCTGAGCACTTGTATGTCGTGACTCAGACTTGAATACAGGTTGCTGAGCTTTTATATGCGGAGACTCAGACTTGAAAAATGGTTGCTGAGCACTTGCATGCTGTGACTCAGACTTGGAAATAGATAGCTGAGCTCTTTCATTTTGAGACTCAAGCTGAAGATTAGCTTGCTGAGCACTTGTATATTGTGACTCAAAATTGAAACAAGCTGGCTGAGCTCTTATATGCGGAGACTCAGACTTGAGGATAGATTGCTGAGCACTTGTATGCCGTGACTCAGACTTGAAAATAGATAGCTGAGCTCTTGCATTTTGAGACTCAAGCTAAAGATTAGCTTGCTGAGCACTTGTATGTCGTGACTCAGACTTGAAAACAGGTTGCTGAGCTCTTATATGCGGAGACTCAGACTTGAAAACAGGTTGCTGAGCTCTTATATGCGGAGACTCTGACTTGAAAAATGGTTGCTGAGCACTTGTATGTCGTGACTCAGACTTGAAAACAGGTTGCTGAGCTCTTATATGCGGAGACTCAGACTTGAGAATAGATTGCTGAGCACTTGTATGTCGTGACTTAGACTTGAAAAATGGTTGCTGAGCACTTGTATGTCGTGACTCAGACTTGAATAATGGTTGCCGAGCACTTGTATGTCGTGACTCAGACTTGAATACAGGTTGCTGAGCTCTTATATGCGGAGACTCAGACTTGAAAATAGATTGCTGAGCACTTGTATATCGTGACTCAGACTTGAAAACAGGTTGCTGAGCTCTTATATGCGGAGACTCAGACTTGAAAATAGATTGCTGAGCACCTGTATGTCGTGACTCAGACTTGAAAAATGGTTGCTGAGCACTTGTATGTCGTGACCCAGACTTGAATAATGGTTGCTGAGCACTTGTATGTCGTGACTCAGACTTGAATAATGGTTGCTGAGCACTTGTGTGCCGTGACTCAGACTTGAAAATAGATAGCTGAGCTCTTTCATTTTGAGACTCAAGCTGAAGATTAGCTTGCTGAGCACTTGTATGTCGTGACTCAGACTTGAAATCTGGTTGCTGAGCTCTTATATGCGGAGACTCAGACTTGAAAAATGGTTGCTGAGCACTTGTATATCGTGACTCAGACTTGAAAACAGGTTGCTGAGCTCTTATATGCGGAGACTCAGACTTGAAAATAGATTGCTGAGCACTTGTATGTTGTGACTCAGACTTAAAAACAGGTTGCTGAGCTCTTATATGCGGAGACTCAGACTTGAAAATAGCAGGCGCATCTAGTTCTATCCGAAGTCTCACATCCATGGTGGAATTCCGATCGAGAAACAAAAGAAATTCATTGAAGAACTGTAGATCATTCAAATATCTTCCTTTTACGGCATTGAAAACATCGTCTCTGAAATAACCTTTGGCACGATCAACATCATCGCGATTCATCAACTCGTCATGAGTATCTTGGAATTTTTGCCAGTAATCTTTCAACCCTTTCATACGGGAGATACATGCACCCTTGGTTTTCATCGATTGGTCTAATTTTTCGAAATTAATGTAAAGATTAGAAAGGCGGGTTTCCAGTCTACGCTGCCTCTCAATTTTGGACTGCGTACTAGACATGCGGATTTCCAATCTAATTTGTTTTTCAAGAAGATCCATCGTATTTGATGATATGGATATGATCATTTAATTACTCGTTCAAAACGAATTACTGGTCTGGTAGAATAATTCAGACGAAGTGAAAATTCAAACGATGTCAGAGCGTCTATACAAGTATACTCAGGTGACACTATTGCACTGACATTCCGGTAAATGTCGGAATGGAAATCTGTGTACAATCAACAGAAATTATGGTTTTGACATTCCGGAGAATGTTGGAATGGCAGTCTGTATGCAATCAACAGAAATTATAGTTTGAGATTCAGAAAAATGTTGGAATGGCAATCTGTGTGCAATCAACAGAAATTATAGTTTGAGATTCAGAAAAATGTTGGAATGGCAATCTGTGTGCAATCAACAGAAATTATAGTTTTGACATTCCGGTTAATGTTGGAATGGCAGTCAAGAAAATAGTTTGAGATACTCTCAGCGCGAAATGAGTACTCCAAGAAACCCTAGTACTGGTCTTGAAACAAACATTTTAGGCGCAAAATGAGCACTCTACAGGATCGATGAATAGCATTACACAGCAAGCGTTATTAGCATTTTATAGCATGTGAATGGCATGACGATCGTTAGAATATATTGATTAGATATATGCTGTACCTTCCCGACCACGAAGAGAAGCTCAAAATATTCATCAAGAAACGTAGCATGATGCAGTACCTAGATATGAGTGTACCGATTGAGGGGAGGGGCAAGGGTAGGTAGTGAAACAATCCTCCAAAGAATGTAGGGAGGATAGACAACTCACTCACCGGTAGATGACCTTGGCCCCTGTCGCGAACGCTTCGCGACCGTTGATACTGCGCAGGAACGTGATGACCGATGATGTGGCGCCGCTTTCTACTCTGCTAGCTGCTTCGACGATGAACGAGACGCTGGCTCTCAAAATGGCCGCCACGCGCTCGTTTTGCGGCTCGCTTGGCGTCATCCGCCGTTTGGAGCGAGGCAGGCAAAATGGCTGGTATGTAGTATGGGCGATGGCTTGATTATGCCATTAACTTCCCACAAAATGCATGGATCGCAAACTTTCAACTCGCACAATAAACTTGCACACTTTAGCTCACTGTATCATAGTCGGTATGTGATATAATGCTTCACAACCGCAAATGAGCTTCGCACTATGGAATTTGCACCACGCGTTCGCACATCACTACGAATCATACAACCTCCCTGCACAAGCACCTGGATCCGGCTCGAAGGACCAAATGTTTTCGCCGATGTTGATTTGTGGGATCCAGGTTACTCGTGATGAGAGGAATGCGAAAAAAATAGTTTTTAGCGGACACTATATTGAGCAAACTGAATACATGCTCGAGGTGGTGGAGAGTGCGCGGCTTGTTCGCGATCCACATGGAGACTGCCCGAACCGGAGCAGAGCAGGAGGCCAATAGCCAAGCGGCTGAATGTCTACAGATATACTGCAGACGGCGGTTTCACTGCCGGTTGAGCGTATCTACTGTCGGTTGAGCGTCTAATGCCACTTGACGGCTGCGCTAATGTGTGCGTGAATGTATGTGTGCTGTCGCGGACATTATTTGATCGGTGCTACATAAACAGGCGTGAAAAATCGTATATTCTGTGATAAAAATTGAATCCGAATCCCCAGGATCGTCTCGAATGGAATTTCTGATTGCATATTCTGAAATTTCAGACAATTTTACGTTGAATTCATGTATTCCGAATTTTTTTCGACGGCCATTTTGTACTCAAAATCGAGTCCCAGAAAGATCCCGTAAATATGTCTTCTTAGCAGGCGCTAATGGGTTTAACGTCCACGTTCTTTTGATTCCATGTAATTTATTGTGTTGTAGATCCTGTTTGAGTGCATCAATGCAAACTCCGCGTGTGGTCATTTTATAGGAAATTTTGTCAGCTTTCCGTCAAAATTAGTCCCGAAAGCCTAAGTTTATGCACATGAGCAGAAAATGATGGTTTTCCGGTAACCGAAAAAATTCCATTTCAGATAATGACTGATGAGTCGCTTGATCACCCCGAATTTTCCTGAGCCCATTGTCTTCTGGAAGAACACAAAATTTCACGTTCTATATGAGAGGTTCTACAGAACTTTTGACCTTAGGCGTACTGCACGCTATCTCCGAACCTTCAAAAGATTATCAAGTTGTCGGAGTTGATTTGGATAGCAAATGATCGAATTTCAATTGATCGGCTTTTGCCAGTAGCATTGTGTCAACAAATTTCGCTGACTCATGTCATAGATTGAGTTAAATTACTTCAACTCAAACTATGCACCTCCAAGCCTCGTATGGTTGCGAGGTTAACTTGGAGGATTTTGATGGGAAGTGTAAGGGTGAGAAGAGACATATGGGAAAAATTTTGACTCTACGCTAGATTACAGTGCGTTCCACCATTCCTCGTCAGATCTGGCTTGTCAAGAGGATAGGCGATCTGCCAAGGTTAGTCCCCGATGCACTTGTCCTAAGTGGCCGAACTTCAAGCTCTTGAACGGCTTCATATATAAAAGTCTTACATGCGCAAGCGCTTGCGAGGAAGGTGATTTTAACCCGCTATTCCCATATGAAATCGACTCGACAGATTTTCAGCCTACTGTCGGATATATATCAAACTAATATTTGTACTCGATCGATACGATCAAGCACTGTATCTTTTACTGGCGGAAATTACGAATGATTGAATTCCAATTAATCGGCTTTCGCCAATAGCATTGTGTCAACAAATTTCGCTGACTCATGTCATAGATCGAGTTGAATTACTTTAACTCGAACTATGCACATCCAAGCCTCGTATGGTTGCGAGGTTGATTTTGATAGGTTCCAGGGCCTCGAAATGTGTACTCTATTCGCTGTTCTGTCAAAGGAATCTGGCTATCCACAGCACGGACCGCAACCCAGATTTCTTGGGTATCTCTTAGCGTACTTGCGCCGTTTTTTGCTTTCTTAAGCCTGCTGCGAAAATAACATTGCTCGAAAAATTCTGCCGGAATTCAGTGACATTCCAGGCACCCTATATATTGAGAAAAGATTGGTTTCGGACGCGTGCCTCCGATGTGGCATTCGTAAACAAACGTCAAAGTCACGTAACCGGATTTTCACAGAAAATTCAGATTCACTACACTAAGCTTATGAAAAAGTAACATTTGCGATAGTCACACGATCAAAACGGATTCCAATAGCTCAAAACAACACCAATGATATCCCATTCGGTTTGAGTGCGTGCGATCAACTGCGTTGAAATGATAGCATCAAGAAGACGGGTCAGTTCATACGCACACTCGACTGAGAAAGGTCAAATTTCCACGGCACGAGGGGGAGAAGGGGGGCACGGTGCTGGAATATTCTGCGCATTTTTCTCCACCTTTTTTTGAACAGTATCCCATAATTCCCATGTCCTGATATGGAATGTTATTTGAGTGAGAAGCATTGCAAGAATTGTATCGATGAGGTTAATGTGATCGAGCCCGTCTTAGCACTTCTATGAGGTTGCAATCGCTCATATGATCTTGGATAAAGATTATTCGCACCAGAAAACCCATTCTACCTTCAAATGCCACCACAGACTTTATTGGAAGAATTTTCAATTGGTGAATTACGCGGGACGAGACGCCAGACTCGAGCAGAAGGAATTCGAGAGCTCGCGCTTGTCGCACAGGCTCATCAAACATAGACACAGCTTCACGTTGTAGATGTGTATGTTTGTGCTCACCGGTAAACATTGTATAGGATTTTAGAGGTCTGTGTACGGAAGGGGGGGAGCTCGTAGTTGTTCGCGCAACTAGTTGTTGCCTGATTCTAAGCTCTACTATCAATATCGGTTCCGGGCATTTAACGACAGTTCTGTGCAAATCGAGTATCAAAACCATTTTGAAAGGATTCTGAGTTAGATACATGAAAATAGCTTGCGTGGTGCTGGATCGTCGATCGTGATAGGATATTCGATATTATTGATTCATGGAGAATAGTGAGAACAATGCTCGAGTCAAGAGGGAAGAATCGAGACTTGAACGAGAGAAGCAATTGGAGAGAAAAAAAGTCGAATAAGAAAGGCTGAGAGATTCCAATCAATCTAAAAGGAGTGAGGCTGGACGGTAGGCGTATGACGCTCTGAATTCAAGGCTTTGAAGCGGAGGAAATTGTAGAACATTCCTTGCATATTGAAAAAGGGAATATTTCATCTATCCTTCTTTTTCGTCTGACCAGACAAAATATGGAGCTCTACCCGTGTTTATTCCTACTCTTGCTATCAGCACCACCCTTATATTGTCGATCGAAAAACACTCTGGGACCATAGTATTCAAATATATATTATCACGATCCCGATTCATAGAAAGGCGTGTTGAAATGATTCTCGTTCCCAGAGCTATTCTCCATGAATACTCCTCGTGGTGTAGGAACGAGCTGGTGACAGGTGGAGAATCTTTGATTCTCAGTCAGAATTACTCAAAAATCTGACCGATAACTACATCTATCAGTGCGTGATCCGATGGGTCTATATTCGACTGGGAGTATCTCAAAGTCCTTTGGACGTCTGAAAACGTTCTTGGTTGGTACAGAAATAACATTCTCCCAAATCAGTGGGCACACATATTCTCACTCATTTTTGAGGTTCAAGTCGCCATTATAATTGATTCCAGACGTGTGCCATGAAAAAAATTCCATTTTGCAGTAGCCCAAATGTTAAAAGTTCTGTAGAACCTCTCATATGTGATGTTCAGAAAAATGAAAAAATGGCTTCTTGAGAAATTAACCATTTAGTGAAGAACACATCTTTAGCTCCAGGAGGCCTTCAAAGCGTTGAAAGGAACTTTGCAATGATGTTTTTGATAGGTTTTCGGACGCCCTTTCAGATGCCGCAAACCGCAAGTTCGTACCTGTCGAAGAGCTAAGATATTAACATTTTAGTGAATAAAAAAGCATCGATTTTTACATGATGAATTTTCACTCTTTTCACGGATATGGTGCCGAAGAAAGAAGGGAGAGGAGACAAACGCTCGCAATCAAGCGCCAGAAACGCCACTCATGCCGAAGTGATGCTCACGCGGTTCCGGGCTGAGATGGTAGATGCAGGAGGATCTCCTTCTTGATTGCCCGATGCCCTTGTTATCAGACATTGAGAGGAGAGGAATTTTACACGGCCGGGCTCACCTCTTGGGCCCGACACAAACCCGTGTCCCGCCTGGTATGGCATGCGTGGACTATGCGCAGTCCGCGTAAGCTGAACCAGTCCGGTGTCAGATGATAGATCTGAAGGATCTTGATGCAGATTTTGACCTCTAACCACCTCAAGAAAAGAAGAAAGAGAGATTGATTGATAACAAGTTTATCATGCCCTGGTCTTGGTAGACCATTGACAACGATACCTATACAACATGATATAAAAATAAATATCAAAGTAGTACAAAGGTGCATCTTAGAATATAAGTCTCATAAATATGAAGTATACGAATATATAGATCTAGTGTAACATGAATCTCATGACTTTTACAATACACATGAATTCTTGCATCACAAGATACCAGATATTACAGCATAATAGCAAGAGACGTAGAATCGTCTATATTTGCTCTTTATGGTGCGGTTTTCCGATCGGAGAAATACAATAAAGACTCAAGTGAGCTTACTCAACCTCAATGGCCAAGGAGCTCCTCTTTATCACAGTAATAGTTAAACAAAGTTGACTTGAATAAATCTAATGGTTTGAGTTATCGCATGATGTTTGGCATCGTTTTCCATTCTTCCATGGCTTGCACTTAAGATGCTCTGTCATATGCTCTCGTACGGGTTGTGGGAACGTGCACGCGCATAGAATCTACTCTCTTTGAACGCCGCACACATTCGCCTAGTGATTTGAAAAGATCGTCCAGATACTCAGGTTTCGATCTAGTGAAGACTTTATAGGCTTGGACACTCAGAAAATATTTACGGCGCGTCATCAGGGATAACATATTCAGGCGTTGGAAAAAAGGTTTCGAGGCAGCATTACACCGAAGATGGAATCTGAATCTCACACACATGTTGCAAAGCCTCTGCAATTTAGTCCCAAGATATGCAGACATATCATTATATACTAGACAGGCATAATCAAAATGTGAGATGATCAGAGCATTAACAAGTGAGCGTTTTACATCGGCGGATAAGCCGTGTCAACGGTATCAGAGTACATGCAGAACTCCTCTCACTTTGGAGCAAATACTGGAAATATGAGAGTTCCATGAGAGATCTTTGGAAAAAATCGCACCCAGGTTTCTTACGCTATTCTCAAAAGGAATTATAGTGCCATCAACAGTTACTGGCGGCAAGCTAGACAGATCTAATCTCATATGATATTGAAGAGATGCAAATACTATCGCTTTCGTTTTTTGTATGTTCAGATGAAGCTCGGTCGATTTCGTCCACAGAACGATACGGCTTATATCAGAATTGAGTTTTTGTGTTGCTTCAGGAATGTCTGATATTCGGTATTGAATGTGAATTTGTAGATCATCGGCGAATAATAGAGCTTTGCGATATTCCAAAATTGACAAAATAGAATTCATGAATATTAAAAGTATAATTGGTCCAGGGTTCGAGCCTTGAGGGGAGCGAGATTTATTCGGTAAAAAATCGGTAGTATCATTCTCTAGATCAATGATAGCTTGGGATCGCTCGCTCAGATAAGAGTGAAACCATCTCAGGGCTTCTTCAGAAAAATTCAACTCCTTCATTCTCTGCAATAATACAAGGTGCATGATGCTATCGAAAGCAGATTTAAAATCAAATAAGACCTGTAATATGACCAGCTTATTTCCAATGCCGAAGCGAATGTCTTCTGATAATTTCAATAGTGTAGTTTGAGTACTTGTATCTGAGCAAGACCCTGACTGTAGGGGCGATATGAGATGATTGGTTTCAAGATGATCCACAAGCTGTCACAACATGATTGTATCAAACACTTTTGCGAAGTGAGGTAGTTTAGCAGTCGGCCGTGTATCTGAAGGAACTAATGGTGTAGGAATCTTACTCAAAGGTATTACGAGAGATTTTTTCCAAAGATCCGGGTACTGGCACATAGAAATGGATGTGTTGAATGAATTCACGAGATAAGACACAAGAGTTCTCAACACAGACTTGAAATATCTCGAGTCAAGACCATCACTACTCTGGCCGTTCGATTTCGGCAGACATAAAAGTAATGCCTCATATACGTTCTCCCCATTAATGGCTGATAACGAAAATTTGGGAATATCAGATGTGGCGGGGCTATTCATGATTTCCTCCAATTGTGGCAACGAACAATTCTCGTGCTGACTAGAAACACGTGAATAATGCTACATGAGCTGGATTGCAAAGAATTCATTCAGGGGCGATTGGAGGCCTCGGTTGGCAATGCCAATTTGGCGCAAAATTGACCAATACTTTGGTTTATCCGCGACTTCGCTGAAAGATTTCAGACAATTGTTATTCCGGGCTTGTGCTATTTTCCTCTTCAATACCGCGAACATGATTTCATGTTGCATTCTTAGTCGATCACTCCCGGTACGTCTAGCTTTCTCACCCAATCGATTTCGCTTCTCACATTCAATTCGTAATTCATCAGTTATCCACGGGGATTGCCTCTTGCGAACCGATCTGGTTCTTACTGAAGCATGCTCGTCAGGAAGACAAATCAACTTCCCTAAAGCTAGCCGAGGCAAGTAATGCCGAACCCAAAATGACTATGCGAACGATTATTACTTTCTTATTGCTCATTTATTACCACAAAACCCATCTTAATGCTCTTTTCGTTCTCGAAAAATCGAGTCCTGGGCTGACGGACGCTGAAGCTAGCCCAAACATTGACGGAGAAGCAGTGGGACGGGTCACCTCATGACTCATTTCTTGTTACTTTTTTATTGCTCTAAGAATCCAGAAACAAGATGGCGTTAAGTTCAAAAATGTCGGAGTTATAACGATCTTGGGCTGAAATCATATGGAGCTAGCCCAGGCATGATGTAAAAAGGGGACATGCAGGTATGAGATTCAACTGATATTTCATTACTTGTTAATTGCTCGAAGAATCCACGAACACAAGGCACCAAGTTCAAAAATGGCCAAGTAATGGCGGAGAGACTGGACGGAAATCAGCGAAACTCGTATATATACTTGAAATACTCAGTTTGGGTGACTAATAGTGGTGAAATCTTTCTTTCTGACTCATAAACAACATTGATAACATGACGGCAGATGTATGGATCGCCCTCTCTGAGATTCCTGAGACCCTCAGAATTTATTACCGCCCAGCAATTGGACGGAAAATGATACAATTCACGGGAGTCATCGGGATATCGACTTTGGAATGGATTTATGAGGAATTCTGCCAGACTCACACGTGCCAAACATCCGAGAGATGATAAACGATGAGGACCCTGCCACTTCCGAGATTCGAGAGACCCTCAGAATTCATCATCACCCAGCAATTGGACAGAAAATGGTAAAGCTCGCAGGAATCATCGAAATATGGACTTCGGAATGGATTTATGGGGTATTCTGCCAGATTTACACGTGCCAAACATCCGAGAGATGATGGATCACGACAAGATTGCGATCCCCGAGATTCCTGGGACCCTCAGAATTTATCACCGCACAGCAATTGGACGGGAAATGGTACAATCCACGGGAATCATTCGAAATATCGACTTTGGAATGGATTCATGAGAAATTCTGCCAGCCTCACACGTGCCAAATATCCGAAAGATGATGGACAATGAGGAGATTGCCACTCCCGAGATTCCTGAGACCCTCAGAATTTATTACCACCCGACAAGTGGACAGGGAATGGTGCAGCTCGCGGTCGACAGTGAGATGTCGAGTTCTGAGTGAATTCATGATGAATTCTGTCGTGCTGACCCGTCCCAAGCATCTGAAACATGACAACGGATAGAGTCATTACCTTCTCTGAGATATCTGAGCCCCTTAGAATTCATTACTGCCTGGGAAGTGGACAGATAATGGTACAGCTCGCGGAGATCATCGGAATATCGGCTTGGGAAAGGGTTTATGAGGAATTCTGCCGGGCTCACACGTGCCAAACATCCGAAAGATGATGAATGATGAGGGGATTGCCACGCCCGGAATTCTTGAGACCCTCAGAATCTATTACCACCCGAGAAGTGGACAGGAAACTGTGCAGCTCGTGGTCATCATCGGGATGTGGAGTTTTAAGTTGATTCATGACGAATTCTGTGGGTCTGACCCATGCAAAACATCGAGACCATGACAACAAATAGAGTTATTACCTTCTATAAGATTTCTGAAACCCTTAGGATCTATTACCGCCCAGCAGTTGGACAGAAAATGGTACAGTTCGCGGAGATCATCGAAATATCGGCTTGGGAATGGATTGATGACGAATTTTGCCAGAATCACAGGTGCCAAACATTTGAGAGCTGATGAACGATGAGGAGGTTGCCACCCCCAAAATTCCTGAGACCCTCAGAGTTGATAATCATCCGAGAAGTGGACAGGAAACCGTGCAGCTCGTGGTCATCATTGGGATATTGATTTTTGAGTGGATTCATGACGAATGCTGTGGGTCTGACCCGTGCCGAACATCTAAGCCATGACAACAGATAGAGTCATCACCTTCTCTGAGATATCCGAGACCCTCAGGATTTATTGCCGCCCAGCAATTGGACGGAGAATGGTACAGTTCACGGGAATCATTGGAATATTGACTTCAGCGTGGATTCATGAGGAATCCTGCCAAACCCTTACGTGCCAAACATCCGAGCGATGGTGAAAAATGAGAAGATTGCCACCCCCGAGATTCCCGAGACCCTCAGAACCCATTACCAGCGGAGGAATGGACAGGAAATAGTGCAGGTCACGCTCATTATCGGGATGTCGAGTTCTGAGTCGATTCATGACGAATCCTGTGGGTCTGACCCAAGCCAAACATCGAGAACATGACAACAGATGGAGTCATTACCAGGAAGACAGATCTCCGACATCGATCATCATCTTGTGCATGTTTGGCGAGGGTCAGGGTGACGGAACTCCTCGTGAATCCATTTCCGAGCCGATATTCCGATGATATCCGTGGATTGTACCATTTCCTGTCCAATTGCTGGGTGGTGATGAATTCTGAGGGGTTCAAAAAATCTCAGAAAATGTGATGACTCCATCCGCTATCATGTTCTTGATGTTTGGCACGGTCCAGACCCACAGAATTCGTCAAGAATCCACTCAGTACTCGACATCCCGATAATGACCACGAGCTGTACCATTTTCTGTCCAATCCCCGGGATGTAAGAAATTCTGAGGGTCT
Organism: Eretmocerus hayati; assembly: GCA_029851415.1. NCBI lineage: Eukaryota > Metazoa > Arthropoda > Insecta > Hymenoptera > Aphelinidae > Eretmocerus > Eretmocerus hayati. The sequence continues at coordinate 75,839,870 of CM056744.1, read as the reverse complement.
CAGGGATCTCAGAGAAGGTAATAACTCTATCCGTGGTCATGTTTCAGGAGTTCGGCACGTGTCAGGCCCACAGGATTCGTCATGAATCTACTCAGAATTCGGACTCCCGATAATGAGCGCGAGCTGCACCATTTCCTGTCCACTTCTCGGCTGGTAATGAATTCTGAGGGTCTCAGGAATCTCGGGGGTGGCAATCTCCTCATTTTTCATGATCTCTCGGATGTTTGGCACATTTGGGTTTGGCAGGATTCCTCATAAATCCGCTCTGAAGTCAATATTCAAATGATTCCCGTGAACTGTACCATTTTCCGTCCAATTGCTGGGCGGTAATAAATCTTGAGGGTCTCGGATATCTCAGAGAAGGTGATGACTCTATCCGTTGTCATGTCTTAGATGTTCGGCACGGGTCAGACCCACAGAATTTGTCATGAATCCACTCAGAACTCGATATCCCAATGATGACCACGAGCTGCACGGTTCCCTGTCCACTTCTCGGGTGGTTATCAACTCTGAGGGTTTCAGGAATTCTGGGGGTGGCAACCTCCGCATCGTTCATCAGCTCTCAGATGTTTGGCACGTGTGATTCTGGCAAAATTCGTCATGAATCCATTCCCAAGCCGATATTTCGATGATCTCCGCGAGCTGTACCATTTTCCGTCCAATTGCTGGGTGGTAATAAATCCTGAGGTCAGAAAAGGTGATGACTCTATCCGTTGTCATGTTTTTGATGTTTGACACGGGTCAGACCCACAGAATTTGTCATGAATCCACTCAGAACTCGATATCCCGATAATGACCGCGAGCTGTACCAGTTTCTGTCCACTTGTCGGGCGGTAATTAATTCTGAGGGTCTCAGGAATCTCGGGAGTGGCAATCTTCTCATAGACCACCATCTTTCGGTTGTTTGCCAGGTGTTAGTCTGGCAGAATTCCTCATGAATCTATTCCAAACTCGATATTTTGATAATTTTCGTGAATTGTACTATTTTCCGTCCAATTGCCGGGTGGAAATAAATTCTGAGGGTCTCGGGAATCTGAGAAAAGGTGATGACTCCATTCGTTGTCATGTTTTCGATGTTCGGCACGGGTCACACCCACATAATTCGTCATGAATTCACTCAGAACTCGACATCCCGATGATGACCGCAATCTGTACATGATCCTGTCCACTTGTCGGTTGGTAATAGATTCTGAAGGTCTCAGAAGCTCGGGGGTGGCAATCTCTTCATCTTCCATCATCTTTCGGATGTTTGGCACGTGTGAGTCTGGCAGAATTCCTCATAAATCCATTCCAAAGTCGATATTTCGAATGATTCCCGTGGATTGTACCATTTCTCGTACAATTGCTGTGCGGTGATAAATTCTGAGGTCGCAGGAATCTCAGAAAAGGTGATGATTCCATCTGTTGTCATATTCCCGATGTTTGGCACGGGTCAGACCCACAGAATTTGTCATGAATCCACTCAGAACTCGACATCCCGATAATGACCGCGAGCAGTATCAATTTCTGTCCACTTGTCGGGTGTTAATAAAATCTGAGGGTCTCAGAATCTCAGGTGTGGCAATCTCCTCATCGTCCATCATCTCTCGGATGTTTGGCACGTGTGAGTCTGGCAGAATTCCTCATGAATCCATTTCAAAGTCGATATTTCGGATGATCCTCGTGGATTGTACCATTTCCTGTCGAATTGCTGGGCGGTGATAAATTCTGAGAGTATCAGTAATCTCGGGGGTGTCAAGGTCCTTGTTGTCCATCATCTCTCGGATGTTTCGCACGTGAGAGACTGGCAGAATTCCTCTTGAATCCATTCCGAAGTCGATATTTCGATGATATTCGTCAACTGTACCATTTTCTGTCCACTTGCTGGGCGGTAATGAATCCTGAGGGGTTCCGGAAATCTCTGAGAATGTGATGACTCCATCCGCTATCATGTTCTTGATGTTTGGCACGGTTCAGACCCATAGAATTCGTCATGAATCCACTCAGTAGTCGTCATCCCAATGATAACCACGAGTTGTACCATTTTCTGTCCAATTCCCGGGCGGTAAAAGATTCTAAGGGTCTCAGGGATCTCAGAGAAGAAGATAACTCTATCCGTGTTCATGTTTCAGAAGTTTGGCACGGGTCAGACCCATAGAATTTGTCATGAATCCACTCAGAGCTCGACATCCCGATAATAACCACGAGCTGTACCATTTTCTGTCCAATTCCCGGGCAGTAAAAGATTCTGAGGGTCTCAGGGATCTCAGAGAAGAAGACAACTCTATCCGTTGTCATGTTTCAGAAAATTCCAGGGGTCATGCCCACCGGATCCGTCATGAATCTACTCAGAACTCGACACCCCGATAATGACCACGAGCTGCACGGTTTCCTGTCCACTTCTCGGGTGGTTATCAACTCTGAGGGTCTCAGGAATTCGGGGGGTGGCAACTTCCTCATCGTTCATCAGCTCTCAGATGTTTGGCACGTGTGATTCTGGCAAAATTCATCATAAATCCATCCCCAAGCCGATATTCCGATGATTTCCGCAAGCTGTACCATTTTCCGTCCCATTGCTGGGCGGTAATAATTTCTCAGGTTCTCAGGGATCTCAGCAAGGGTAATAACTCCATCCGTTGTCATGTTTTCGATGTTTGACATGGGTCAGGCCAACAGAATTTGTCATGAATCCACTCAGAACTCGACATCCCGATAATCACCGCGATCTGTACCAATTTCTGTCTACTCGTCGGGTGGTAATCAATTCTGAGTGTCTCAGGAATTTCGGGAGTGGCAATCTCCTCATAGTCCATCATCTTTCGGTCGTTTGCCACGTGTTAGTATGGCAGAATTCTCCATGAATCCATTCCAGAGTCGATATTTCGATAATTTTCATGAATTGTACCAATTTCCGTCCAATTGTTGGGCGGTAATAAATTCTGAGGGTCTCAGGAATCTGAGAAAAGGTGATCACTCCATCCGTTGTCATGTTTTCGTTGATTGGCACGGGTCACACTCACATAATTCGTCATGAATCCACTCAGAACTAGACATCCCGATAATGACCGCGATCTGTACCAATTCCTGTCCACTTGTCGGGTGGTAATAAATTCTGAGGGTCTCAGGAATCTCGTGGGTGGCAATTTCCTCATAGTCCAGCATCTTTCGGTTGTTTGCCACGTGTTAGTCTGGCAGAATTCTTCATAAATCCATTCCGAAGTCGATATTTCGATGATTTTCGTGAATTGTACCATTTTCCGTCCAACTGCCGGTCGGTAATAAATTCTGAGGGTCTCAGGAATCTCAGAAAAGGTGATGACTCAATACGTTGTCATGTCTCTGATGTTTGGCACGGGTCAGACCCACAGAATTTGGCATGAATCCACTCAGAACTCGACATCCCGATGATGACCGTGAGCTGTACCAATTTCTGTCCACTTGTCGCATGGTAATAAATTCTGAGGATCTCAGAATCTCAGGAGTGGCAATCTCCTCATCGTTTATCATCTTTCGGATGTTTGGCACGTGTGAGTCTGGCAGAATTCCTCATGAATCCATTCCAAAGTCGATATTTCGAATGATTTCCGAGGATTGTACCATTTCCCGTCCAATTGCTGGGCGCCGATGAATTCTGAGGGTCTCAGGAATCTCGGGGGTGGCAAGGTCCTCACTGTCCATCATCTCTCGGATATTTGGCACGTGAGATTCTGGCAAAATTCGTCATGAATCCATCCCCAAGCCGATATTTCGATGATCTCCGCGAGCTGTACCGTTTTCCGGCCCATTGCGTGGCGGTAATAATTTCTCAGGTTCTCAGGGATCTCAGAAAGGGTGATGACTCCATCCGTTGTCATGTTTTTGATGTTTGACATGGGTCAGACCCACAGAATTTGTCATGAATCCACTCAGAACTCGACATCCCGATAATGACCGCGATCTGTACCAATTTCTGTCTACTCGTCGGGTGGTAATCAATTATGAGTGTCTCAGGAATCTCGGGAGTGGCAATCTCCTCATAGTCCATCATCTTTCGGTCGTTTGCCACGTGTTAGTATGGCAGAATTCTTCATGAATCCATTCCAGAGTCGATATTTCGATAATTTTCATGAATTGTACCAATTTCCGTCCAATTGTTGGGCGGTAATAAATTCTGAGGGTCTCAGGAATCTGAGAAAAGGTGATCACTCCATCCGTTGTCATGTTTTCGTTGATTGGCACGGGTCACACTCACATAATTCGTCATGAATCCACTCAGAACTAGACATCCCGATAATGACCGCGATCTGTACCAATTCCTGTCCACTCGTCGGGTGGTAATAAATTCTGAGGGTCTCAGGAATCTCGTGGGTGGCAATTTCCTCATAGTCCAGCATCTTTCGGTTGTTTGCCACGTGTTAGTCTGGCAGAATTCTTCATAAATCCATTCCGAAGTCGATATTTCGATGATTTTCGTGAATTGTACCATTTTCCGTCCAACTGCCGGTCGGTAATAAATTCTGAGGGTCTCAGGAATCTCAGAAAAGGTGATGACTCAATACGTTGTCATGTCTCTGATGTTTGGCACGGGTCAGACCCACAGAATTTGGCATGAATCCACTCAGAACTCGACATCCCGATGATGACCGTGAGCTGTACCAATTTCTGTCCACTTGTCGCATGGTAATAAATTCTGAGGATCTCAGAATCTCAGGAGTGGCAATCTCCTCATCGTTTATCATCTTTCGGATGTTTGGCACGTGTGAGTCTGGCAGAATTCCTCATGAATCCATTCCAAAGTCGATATTTCGAATGATTTCCGAGGATTGTACCATTTCCCGTCCAATTGCTGGGCGCCGATGAATTCTGAGGGTCTCAGGAATCTCGGGGGTGGCAAGGTCCTCACTGTCCATCATCTCTCGGATATTTGGCACGTGAGATTCTGGCAAAATTCGTCATGAATCCATCCCCAAGCCGATATTTCGATGATCTCCGCGAGCTGTACCGTTTTCCGGCCCATTGCTGGGCGGTAATAATTTCTCAGGTTCTCAGGGATCTCAGAAAGGGTGATGACTCCATCCGTTGTCATGTTTTTGATGTTTGACATGGGTCAGACCCACAGAATTTGTCATGAATCCACTCAGAACTCGACATCCCGATAATGACCGCGATCTGTACCAATTCCTGTCTACTCGTCGGGTGGTAATCAATTATGAGTGTCTCAGGAATCTCGGGAGTGGCAATCTTCTCATAGTCCATCATCTTTCGGTCGTTTGCCACGTGTTAGTCTGGCAGAATTCCTCATGAATCCGTTCCAGAGTTGATATTTCGATGATTTTCGTGAATTGTACCATTTTTCGTCCAATCGCTGGTCGGTAATAAATTCTGAGGGTCTCAGGAATTTCAGAGAAGGTGATGACTCGATACGTTGTCATGTTTTTGATGTTTGGCACGGGTCAGACCCACAGAATTTGGCATGAATCCACTCAAAACTCGACATCCCGATGATGACCGTGAGCTGTACCAATTTCTGTCCACTTGTCGCATGGTAATAAATTCTGAGGATCTCAGAATCTCAGTAGTGGCAATCTCCTCATCGTTAATCATCTTTTGGATGTTTAGCACGTGAGAGACTGGCAGAATTCCTCTTAAATCCATTTCGAAACCGATATTTCGATGATTTTCGTCGATTGTACCGTTTCCCGTCCAATTGCTGGGCGGTTATGAATTTTGAGGGGTTTCGGAAATCTCAGAGAATGTGATGACTCCATCCGCTATCATGTTCTTGATGTTTGGCACGGTTCAAACCCACAGAATTCGTCATGAATCCACTCAGTACTCGACATCCTGATAATGACCACGAGCTGTACCATTTTCTGTCCAATTCCCGGGCGGTGAAAAATTCTGAGGGTCTCAGGGATCCCAAAGAAGGGGATAACTCTATCCCTGGTCATGTTTCAGAAGTTTGGCACGGGTCAGGCCCACAGGATTCGTCATGAATCTACTCAGAACTAGACACCCCAATGATGAGCGCGAGCTACACCATTCCCTGTCCACTTCTCGGCTGATAATGAGTTCTGAGGGTCTCAGGAATCCTGGGGGTGGCAACCTCCTCATCGTTCATCAGCTCTCAGATGTTTGGCCTGTGTGATTCTTGCGAAATTCGTCATGCATCCATCCCCAAGCCGATATTTCGATAATCTCCGCAAGCTGTACACTTTTCCGTCCCATTGCTGGGCGGTAATTAATTCTGAGGGTCTCAGGAATCTCAGAAAAGGTGATGACTCCATCCGTTGTCATGTTTTTGACGTTTGGCACGGGTCAGACCCACAGAATTTGGCATGAATCCACTCAGAACTCGACATCCCGATAATGACCGCGAGCTGTACCAATTTCTGTCCACTTGTCGGGTGGTAATAAATTCTGAGGATCTCAGAATCTCAGGAATGGCAATTTCCTCATCGTTCATCATCTTTCGGATGTTTGGCACGTGTGAGTCTGGCAGAATTCCTCATGAATCCACTCCAAAGTCGATATTTCGAATGATTCCCGTGGATTGTACCATTTCCTGTCCAATTGCTGGGCGGTGATAAATTCTGAGGGTCTTAGGAATCTCGGGGATGGCAAGGTCCTCATTGTCCATCATCTCTTGGATGTTTGGCACGTGAAAGACTCGCAGAATTCCTCTCAAATCCATTCCGAAGTCGATATTTCGATGATTTTCGTCAATTGTACCATTTTCCATCCAATTGCTGGGCGGTAATGAATTCTGAGGGGTTCCGGAAATCTCAGAGAATGTGATGACTCCATCCGCTATCATGTTCTTGATGTTTGGCACGGTTCAAACCCACAGAATTCGTCGTGAATCCACTCAGTACTCGACATCCTGATAATGACAAGGAGTTGTACCATTTTCTATACAAGTTGAACCTTTGGTCTCGTAGATCTTGAAGGACGGTGGGGAACTAAATAAATCCCCAAAATTTCATGATGGAAATTTTATTGCAACTTTTCAAAATCTCAGTCAAGTATATAACCCGTTGTGGGCAACGGCTGACAAAGCTCGTTGACCCCCCGCTCTCTTTCTCTCTCCCACATGCACTACTTTTCATATATATGTCACCTACTGTACACTGCGATCGCGCTAATATAAATATGAGTGAAAAATGAGACCGATGACTCACTCTGTTTACTTGTATTGACAGGAGCCAGACGTTATGTCTGTGCTCTATTACAAGATCGTCCAAAATATCATGACGATCTAAAGAATAACGTAAGTTGCGCATCTTTAATATTTATACATCCATCATTTGTAAAAAAATTTTCATATTTCCTATCATTATACATATGTCGAAACAGAAACCTGAAGCCTGATGAGGTCCACAAAACCTAGTGGACGAAACGTTGCAATAAAATTTCCATCATGAAATTTTGGGAATTTATTTAGTTCCCCACCGTCCTTCAAGATCGACGAGACCAAAGGTTCAACTTTGACGTGCGCAACGCACTCCTATTTTTACAATAATTTACGCCTTGATTCATGCCTTATCGAATGAATGAGAAAGTCGTTATTTTAAAACGGGAAATACTTCAAAACAAGTAAACAAGCTCATAAATCTTGATCCTGAAAATCTCGGACGCGCAAACTGTCCCGTGCCCTCTGTGTGCGGGACATTGCTCCTGTCCCGGTTTTCAGGGATCTTTAGCCCGGAAAAACAAGCCCATTACGCGGAACCATAAAGTCATTAAGCCGAGTCCAGGAAATCCTGGACTTTCCGAGATTATAACCGTCAATACAATAGAGCCGCAATAAAGCCATTAACACTCGTCCCGGAAATCGTGGACAACCCCGACGTCCCCGCCGCTGAATAGACGGGACTTGGACGATATCCACGCTCTCCCGGATTCCTCGCGTACCGGACATCTCAAACACTTCAACCATCCGCGACACCGCGGATTCAAGGGACGCAGCCTCCCTATATAAACCCGAGCCCCTCTGGCTCAGCATTCTCAGTCGAGTTCAGTCTCTCTGCACGTTACAACCCACCGAGTCTTCCTCAGTTCGTCACCAGGCCCGTCGGCTCCCCGACGCGGCAGTCACCGGCCCGCACGCTCCAAGTTCATCGACCCGCTGCCTCCACGCCTACGTCACCAACCAGGTTGTACCTTGCCTGTAGATTGTCGTACCCGGTCGTGCTACGGTCACCGCGATGAACGCGTTCGAGTTCTTTCACGAAAAATCAGTGTAATAATTATGGACGAGTATGTGTGTGTAGCATTAGTGTTTCGCACCTCGGCAGACGCGGCACAATTTAATCTCAAGTCTGTTCGTCTCATTCGCATCCCCATTCAAACCCCACCGTCCGAATCCAAGTCTAAATGCAATTCTCTTTAAAATCAGTAACACCAGTGTTAGAAGCATTTTATCGCGACTAGAATGGAACGTAAGAACCCTTCAGGTTCGAAACCTCGAGCCCGCACAGTGAACACCCAGGGCAAGTGCCGTGATAGCCCATGCGGTATTTGTGAAGCGAGGAAGCTCGCCCGTCTTGGAGCCATGATGGCCGCGATTCAGGCCCCTCAGGCCCCGTCTCCAGATTTCCAAACCGCAACTCCGCGCAACGAATGAAATCATTCCTCGTCGCTTCACGACCACAGCACGCACCGATCGCATCTCTCGCAAAGGCGTTCGCCATTGACGTAAAACTCTACCGGAGCGACTCAAGCTGCTCACGCATCCTCCCGGTAGTGGTTTGCCCCGGCTATCTCTCATTCCGGGATACGTCAATTTGGCGCCCAACGTGGGGCGCGAGAGCATAATCTTGCTCTTCGACAGCATCGGAAGGTGCGAGGACCAACGACCCGATGAGTCAAGTGCCAAGAACTCCACCAGCGTCGCGCCGCACCAGGCCGACGCCCGCAAGTACTTCTGGGAGTACTGAAAGACCTAGTGGCGCCCAACCAACTACAAGGCGCGCAGCAGCGCAAGCACCAGCTTCACCCCGACGACTACGCAGCAGCTCGACTGGACAACCCCTCGTCGCCCCAGCACCGGAGGACCTCATCGAACTTCAAGGCGCCGCCTCCCTTGAAGCCCAACGACTCCGTGCTGACGCCGGCCGACAGGAAGCTCCACTCAACGAACCGGCTGCACCTGCTCCAGAGGAAGTTATCGAAGAAGCCCACGTCGACGTCATCGACCCGCCGCTGCCGCCTCAACCGGACGCCGTTCCACTGCTTGCCGAACGCGTCCACATCATCATCAACGAGCCTCCACGTGACGGACCCGTCCAGGAGGAGCAACCAATCTATCCGGAGCCGATCCAGCCAGCAGCCCCTGCAGCCGCGCCGATCGACGCCATGCAAGCAGGTATGGAAGGCATCCGCAACGTATTCCGCCAGATTGCGGGTACCCCTCTGACTCCTCCGGAGTACTCTGGAGCGGAATACGAGGACCCCAATCGCTTCATCCGGAAATGCGAGGAGCATTTCGTCCGGCTTGGGACCGACGACGCTTTCAAGGTCCAGGTAGCCGAACAAGCACTCAAGGGCGACGCGTCCAAATGGTGGGCGTGTTACAAAAGCCTCGCGGTGGATTAGCCCAAGTTCACCGAGCTGCTGCTGACTCGCTTCGACTCCCCGCAGCTCCGACTGCGCCTCAAGGCCAAGCTGTACGGCCAGGCCCAGGGAGAGCGCGAGGACGTCGGAGTATTCATCGAGAAGCGTCACCTGCTGGCACGACGACTGCTGCCACATGCCGAAGAAGGCGAGCTGGTAGTCCTGCTGATGGAAGCTATGCGTGGGTCTATACGCAAGCACCTGCGTGGCAACCCGCCTACATCCGTAGGCGAGCTTCTGACTCGTGTCACCGAGTTGGAAATGGACGAGACGCCCGAGCCCACTGCAGCCAAGCGGAATCAGCCTAACAACTTCGCTACGGGAAAGAGCAGCAACTTACCACCGGAACGACGCCCACAGCGGGAATTCAGGCAAGTTAATGGACAAAACTTACCCAAATGTGATTTCTGCCCAGGGTTTCACTGGCACCGCGATTGTGCAAGCCGCCCTGTACATACACCGCGCCCGGAAAACGGACGTGGAGCGGCCAGCAACGCGGGCACCCCCGCTCCGGATCCAGCAGCCCGCCAGTAAGCCTTGCCGTTGCGGACGCCGCGGGCCTCAAGGTTGCTTCGATCAGGATCTGGATTGAAGGCCGGCAAGTCGAGGCGCTTGTCGACTCTGCCGCCTCCGACAACTTCGTCACCCCGGACCTGGTACCCGAGCACCAATGCCACGCCTTGCCGACGCAACGCAACGCAAAATTGGCCATGGACGGCGTCGAGATGATCGTTCTCGGCAGCTGCCGACTGCAAACCAGAGTTGCGGACCTTGACTGCGCTACGGAGTTTCTCGTCGCCGATCACCTGCGAGCGAGAGCCATCTTGGGACGCCCCTGGCTCAAGGAACACCGTGTCCTCCACGACCACGAAATCGACTGCCTGTATTTTGGCAACGACCGCCGGAGACGAGTCTTCCTCGGGCGCATCCCCCGCGGACCGTCCAGCCAACTGCAGCAGAGGGTCTGGAGCCAAATCAACCACGGGTTCCCACCGGAGTACGTCGGAGGCCTCAAGGAGATCGTCGTCCGTCATGTCAAGGTATTCGACGATTCTGGGCCGCTGCCCCGAACGCCGTACATCCATCATGAGATCCGAGTCATAAATTCGAAACCCATAAGAATCCCTCCGTACCGGTACTCGGCCGAGAAAAAGAGGGAGATAAGCAAACAGGTCAAGGAGATGCTGGCGGACGGAGTCGTCAGCGCGGAATCGTCGCCTTATAGCTCTCCTATCGTCCTGGTCAACAAGAGCGACGGCACTTACCGATTCTGCGTGGATTTTCGAGGTATCAACAGCATCACCGAGGACGCTGCTCAACCCAACCCGGTGATACATGAGGTACTCAAGGAGATCGGCGCAGCCAAGTACTACTCCACCATCGACCTGAGGAAATGCTATTGGCAAATCCCGCTCACGGAGGCATCCAGGAAGTACACGGCTTTCTGCACCCCCGACGGAGGCCAGTATGTCTTCAATGTCGCCGCCTTCGGCCTGAAGAACTCCGGACGGACATGCAACCAACTCATCAGAGAAGTTCTCGTCGGCCTCGTGGGTAAGATCTGCTTAAATTTCCAGGATGACATAGTCGTGTTCTCCAACTCCTGGGAAGAACATCTGGTACACATTGCCAAAGTGCTCGAGAGGCTCGAGATATACGGTCTCGCCTGCTCGATTGACAAATGCCACTTCGGGAAAACCTCGCTCGAGTTTCTCGGACATGTGGTATCGACGAACCACAACGAGGCCAAGGTGGAGGATATTCGAGCTGTCCTCGAATCCCCGCCCCCTCGGAACAAGAAGGACCTTCAACGCTTCCTCGGAGTCTGCGGATGGCTGCGCGAATACATCCCGAACTTCGCCACCATTGCTGCCCCGATGACCGAGCTGCTCAAGAGTACCAAGGGATGGAAGTGGACCCCCGCTGCTCAACAGGCCATGGACCGGCTGAAGGAGGAGTTCAAAAAACCCCTGAAGCTGCATCGTCCCCGGGCGGGAGAGCCCTTGTTCCTGCAGACCGACGCGTGCGACGTGGGCATGGGAGCAGTCCTCTTCCACGTCACACCGGACGGAGAGCGGCAAGTCATCTCTTATGCTTCCGCCAAGTTCACTCCCACCGAAAGCGCCTACCACTCCAACGAGAAGGAGTGCCTCGCCGTGATTTGGGCCCTGCGGAAATATAAACATCTCCTGGAGGACCAATGTTTTACGTTGCGAACGGACAATAAGGCACTGACGTGGCTCGACAAGGTCAAGGACGAGCGAGGTAAGCTCACACGATGGGCCATGTTTCTCCGACGCTTTAGCTTCAGGATCGAACACGTTCCCGGCAAGGAGAACGAACTACCCGACGCCCTATCTCGCTGCCCGGGCGAGAAAACCTTCGTCGAGGCGGAGCATGACTACGATGCGCTCACGCCCCCTGTGAGTCAGGATCCCGATGACGACATCATCCTGGCCCACGTTGAAAACGGTACGCTGGAAGACGCCATCCGGCAAGCCCAAGAAGACGTCGCCACACTGCCCAGCGGACCCGACTGGGTAGTAGAAGATGGCCTTCTCAGGTACACCCGGCTCCACGAGACGCCGAGGCCGTACGTCCCTGAAACTGCACGTGACGAGGTGATGCGTTTCTACCACGCGGACCCTCTAGCGTGTCACCCTGGCGTCAAGGAGACCTTGCACCAAATACGTGACCGGTATTATTGGCCCGGACTTCGGAACGACGTCCGTCAGTTCGTTCGAGCCTGCCCAGACTGCACGGTTGCCAAGGCTTCCAAACCGACGACGCCCGGAACAGAGGTACCTCGCCAGCCGAAACGATCCTGGGATAAGGTATCAGTCGATCTGATGGGACCCTATCCACGGACCCCCCGCGGCAAGAAATTCATCCTGGTGGCCACCGATGTTTTCTCCCGCTGGACCGAAGCCTTCCCGGTGTCATCGTCATCGACCGAGGTAATCTCTCATATCCTAGAAACTGAAATATTTCGGAGATTCGGATACCCGCAGAGGATCCTAGCAGACAACGGACCCCAATTTAGAAGCGGCAAATGGGCCGATTGGTGCAAGAAGTGCGGAATCCAGCCCTGGACGACTCCGGCCTACTTGCCTCGAGCCAACCCCACTGAACGCCGCAACCAGGAGATCAAGAAGGGTCTTCGCCTGGCCCTCTGCTCTCAGCGAGGTCAGACTAATTGGGATCTCCACCTGCCCCGAATCCTTTTCGCGATGAGAAGGAAGCGAAACGCTGCTACGGGCCTATCCCCGAGCGAATTGCTGTTCGGAAGAAACCTCACTCGTCCGGATGAAAGTCCTTCCGAGGATCTCGGAACCCACGATGCCCTCGCCGAAACCGCACGCCGGAACCAGGCGCGCTACACCGGACCCCGCAACGCCGAGACCCCCGTATTCCAGGTGGGCGACCGGGTCTTCATCAAGACTCACCCCCTGTCGAATGCCGCTGAACAATTCAACGCCAGTCTCGCACCCAAGTGGGAAGGGCCGTACGAGATCGTGCACGACCACTCCAGCCAGGTGTTCACCGTGGAGCGACCAGGTAATGCTCATCTCAAAGTCCACGTTTCGCAGATGAAACGCGATCACTCGGCGCCGAGTCCCGATCGCCTCATCGATGCGCAACCGGAGCTGACCGTGCTCCAGCCTGACGCTCCGGAACCCTCCAGCGTTCCCGACGTCGTCAACGAACCGCCCACGGTTCCTATCGTCGCTACAGAGCCGCACGCCGCTCTCGACTCACTGATCGATCCGCTCACGGATCTCGACGTCACCAAGGAGCCACCCAGCGTTCCTGACGCCACCACCTGCAATGAGGACGCTCATTTCACGCAGGACACTACCGACTGTCGTGTCGGTACTCGGCCCAATCCAACGCCCCCGCCGTCGGAGCCGACCACTCATCAACATCGGACGAGGACTGGAAGTTCCGTCCCACCTGCCGCGGATACGGAGGTACCACCCCGCGCTGTACGCCAGCAATGGAAATATCCACGCGGACGACCCACCTTGATGGAGGCAGCAAGGAGACAAGTTGAGCGCAAGCTCGCTTATCCGCCGCCATCGCACCGATACCATCTCCGGAGGAGATTGTGAAGTTGGCCAACGGAAAGTTTAGAAGACGTCACGTATAGGGACCCTATAATTATATATATTCAAATCTTTACAATCATTATATCAACTTCTTAATCATTCTTCATATCATTATCAGTTACCAATCATTATTTATTCAACCCTTTGTTTTGTATGTGTCAACTATTGGAATACCTAGATGTTTAAGCATATGTATTATTCATGATTTTACGATACTGTATTAAAGCTAAGATGCGCATGCCGAGGGTGCAAGTATGAGTGAGAAAATGAGGAATGAATCAAGTCGCTTTTCCCCGGGCGATTGACGTGCGCAACGCACTCCTATTTTTACAATAATTTACGCCTTGATTCATGCCTTATCGAATGAATGAGAAAGTCGTTATTTTAAAACGGGAAATACTTCAAAACAAGTGAACAAGCTCATAAATCTTGATCCTGAAAATCTCGGACGCGCAAACTGTCCCGTGCCCTCTGTGTGCGGGACATTGCTCCTGTCCCGGTTTTCAGGGATCTTTAGCCCGGAAAAACAAGCCCATTACGCGGAACCATAAAGTCATTAAGCCGAGTCCAGGGAATCCTGGACTTTCCGAGATTATAACCGTCAATACAATAGAGCCGCAATAAAGCCATTAACACTCGTCCCGGAAATCGTGGACAACCCCGACGTCCCCGCCGCTGAATAGACGGGACTTGGACGATATCCACGCTCTCCTGGATTCCTCGCGTACCGGACATCTCAAACACTTCAACCATCCGCGACACCGCGGATTCAAGGGACGCAGCCTCCCTATATAAACCCGAGCCCCTCTGGCTCAGCATTCTCAGTCGAGTTCAGTCTCTCTGCACGTTACAACCCACCGAGTCTTCCTCAGTTCGTCACCAGGCCCGTCGGCTCCCCGACGCGGCAGTCACCGGCCCGCACGCTCCAAGTTCATCGACCCGCTGCCTCCACGCCTACGTCACCAACCAGGTTGTACCTTGCCTGTAGATTGTCGTACCCGGTCGTGCTACGGTCACCGCGATGAACGCGTTCGAGTTCTTTCACGAAAAATCAGTGTAATAATTATGGACGAGTATGTGTGTGTAGCATTAGTGTTTCGCACCTCGGCAGACGCGGCACAATTTAATCTCAAGTCTGTTCGTCTCATTCGCATCCCCATTCAAACCCCACCGTCCGAATCCAAGTCTAAATGCAATTCTCTTCAAAATCAGTAACACCAGTGTTAGAAGCATTTTATCGCGACTAGAATGGAACGTAAGAACCCTTCAGGTTCGAAACCTCGAGCCCGCACAGTGAACACCCAGGGCCAGTGCCGTGATAGCCCATGCGGTATTTGTGAAGCGAGGAAGCTCGCCCGTCTTGGAGCCATGATGGCCGCGATTCAGGCCCCTCAGGCCCCGTCTCCAGATTTCCAAACCGCAACTCCGCGCAACGAATGAAATCATTCCTCGTCGCTTCACGACCACAGCACGCACCGATCGCATCTCTCGCAAAGGCGTTCGCCATTGACGTAAAACCCTACCGGAGCGACTCAAGCTGCTCACGCATCCTCCCGGTAGTGGTTTGCCCCGGCTATCTCTCATTCCGGGATACGTCAACTTGTATATCAACCATCAAGGACGAAAAAATCTACCAAAATCACTCATGATATCTGTACCATTTTCTGTGCAATTCCCGGGCGGTAAAAGATTCTGAGGGTCCCAGGAATCTCGGGGATGGCAACCTCGTCGTGATTCATCATCTCTCGGATGTTTGGCACGTGTGAGTCTGGCAGAATTCCCCATGAATCCACTTCGAAGTCCATATTTCGATGATTTCTGCGAGCTCTACCATTTCCTGTCTAATTGCTGGGTGGTGATAAATTCTGAGGGTCTCTCGAATCTCGGGAGTGGCAGGGTCCTCATCGTTCATCATTTCTCGGATGTTTGGCACGTGTGGATCTGGCAGAATTCCTCATAAATCAATCCCAAAGTCAATATTTCGATGATTTTCGTGAATTGTGCCATTTTCTGTCCAATTGCTGGGCGGTAATAAATTCTGAGGGTCTCAGGATTTCCAGGGCTGGCAATTCCTTTATCATTCATTATCTTCCGGATGTTTGGCACGTATGAGCCTGGCAGAATTCGTCATGAATCCACTCAGCACTCGACATCCCGATAATGACCGCAAGCTGTACCATTTTCTGTCCATTCCCCGGGCGGTGATAAATTCTGAGGGTTTCAGGGATCTCAGAGAAGGTAATAGCTCCATCCGTAGTCATGTCTTAGACGTTTGGCACGGGTCAGACCCACTGAATTTGTCATGAATCCACTCAGAACTCGACATCCCGATGATGACCGCGAGCTGCACCATTTCCTGTCCACTTGTCGGGTGGTAATAAATTCTGAGGGTCTCAGGAATCTCGGGGCCGGCAATCTTCTCATTGTCCATCATCTTTCGGATGTTCGGCACGTGTGAGTCTGGCAGAATTCCTCATAAATCCTTTCCAAAGTCAATATCCCAATGATTTCCGTGAATTGTACCATTTTTCGTCCAATTGCTGGGCGGTAACAAATTTTGAGGGTCTCAGAAATCTCAGAGAGGACGATCCCCACATTTGTCATCATGTAGTGAATGTTGTTTATGGGTCAGAAAGGGAGATTTCCGTCCAGTCTATTCACCATTACTCGGCCATTCTTGAACTTGGCGCCATTTTGTTCATGGATTCTTCGAGCAATAAAAAAGTAATAAAATATCAGTTGAGTCTCATACGTGCAGGTCCCCTTTTTCCATTATGCCTGGGCTAGCTTCATATGATTTCAGCCCAAAATCGTTATAACTCAGCCACTTTTGGACTTGACGCCATTTCGTTTCTGGATCCCTCTCGTCCCACTGCTCTTCCGTCAATGTTTGGGCTAGCTCCAGCTACCGTCAGCCCAGGACTCGATTTTCCGAGAACGGAAAGAGCAATAAAATCGGCTTTGTGGTAATAATTAGCAATGAAAGAGTAATAATTGTTCGCATAGTCATTTTTGGTTCGGCATGACTTGCCTGGGCTAGCTTCAGGGACGTGACAAATCATCAAATCTTCAAATTTCTCGACCAAACTATTTACATCGGTAAGATCCATTATGCGAAAAGTACTGATGGCATTTTGAATCTCGGAAGCAAATAGTGGAACATTAAAATTATTGGAACCACGCGAGACGATCTTGATCTGGTCCTCCACAGTAAGCTTGATCTTGTAATCCACAATAAGAAAATCATGCCCATTGATGTACGGAGTGACTGATTTAGTGAAAGAAAGAACTTTTTCTGACGAGTCCGTCACAATAATATCAATCAAGGTAGAAGAAGAGTCTGTATGATGCGTAGGGCCAAATGGCATTATACAATGAGATATTATACAATGAATTCCCATTCATGAGATCTTGCAAATGAGAGCTATAATGAGAGTCGGGAAGCAAATCAGAATGAAGATCGCCAGCGAGTATAAAATTGCGATATCGAGGGATAATTTTCTGGAGATCAATGAAAAAATTGAATCATACATTTCCAGTGGGTCGGCAGAAGACTGATCCGAACAAAATGTTCTGGTTATCCTGTGTTTCGATTTCGTGAAGTATATATTCTGTTTCATTCATATTGCTTATTGTGGAAAAATCAACTATATTGTAGAAGAGACCACTCCTAATGTAACAAGCCACACCACCACCTTAAGGTAGTACCCGCGTGCAGGCCCGTATCAATGAGAGGGCGCCGGAGCTCGAGTAGCGTTGCCGCATGAGCGCAGCAGACGACGCATACCGCAAAGCATGGCGTTGGACCCGAAAATGCCTCTCCGGCCGACTTCGGAATCAATTTGCTAAAGATTTTGATCGGCTAGCTACACCTCTGCTGCTAGCAAGAGAATTATCAAGATCGCATTTATCCTTTTTTCTTGGTGGATATGGAAAACTCAGAGTTTCAGCTTCAATTCTAGCTAACTCTTGCGACCCGAAACATATTTATTTGAAAGTGCGGGTACTACCTTAAATAAATTCGTTCCCCAGTCTGGGATCGGAGCTTGCGGTCATTACGAATGAAGGAGGAGTTTGGTATAGTGACCATAGAGTCAGGACAGTCCGGTGTTAACCAAGTCTCACTTACGGCCAGTACATCTAACACATAATACTCAAGAAATATAAGAGAGCGAGAGTGAGAGAGAGAGATTGATTGATTAATTGATATTGATTTCATTGAGGACGGGGGGTCAAGGCCCTATTTGTCCAAATAACGAGTATACATAAAGCATGTTACATATGGGATATACTCAAACTGAATAGATATCTAAAAAGAAGCTAGGTAGCATAAGCAAAAATATTTCAATATTGTTTCAAATACAGTGAAGATTTCGGGGACTTGTCTAATTTTGACATCTGTTGGAATTCATAGCGAGGAGAGCTCTCAATACGGAAGATCAATTGTGACCATTGCAATGGAGGGGAAAGAGTATCGCGTAGGCATGGTGGGATAGCTAGTAGTCCTTCGCGAGAAGCGCGCTTAAACCAACTGTCGCAATCACGATCCCGTAGAAAATTTAGGAGCATCTCTTTCAGGTTGTTTAGGCTCATTGCAGAGTTTAGGCAAGGGAGATTATTCAATAGATACGAGGCACGGATGGTGAAAGATTGATTGAGGGCTTCTGTTCGGGGGGAGCGATACGTGAGTGAGGCTTTGTTCTTCGTTTCAGACTGGCGCAGAGCAGGGTTCTCAATCGCGAGAGAAAATTTGAATCTTAAGTACATTGGCTGATTGTGCTTTATGATCGCAATTGGGAGTGATCCAAGAAGGTATTCTCTTCGACTCTTAGCGGAGAGCCAGCCGAGACTTAGACGATAGGGTGTGACATTTGCTTCCGCGGGATATCCTCGTAGATGAATCTAATGCAAGCATTATACAGACGATGGAGAGAGAGAGAGAGAGAGAGAGAGAGAGAGAGAGAGAGAGAGAGAGAGAGAGAGAGAGAGAGAGAGAGAGAGAGAGAGAGAGAAATCCGGAAGGGACGGAGCACTGTGCACGCGATCGAGGCGGTCCAAGAACGGGTTCAAGCGTCGGTAGGGAACCCATACCAAGGAAGAGGAGGATTCTGTGCCATCATTGCGTTGGACATGCAGAACGCATTCAACTGCGCGAGCTGGGAGCGAGTCTATCAATCCCAAGCAGGTAAAGTGTCCCCCTATCTACTAGCCGTCACGAGTGACTACCTCCGGAACAGGACCCTCGTGTACGACACCGACGAGGGACAAGAGATTCGGGTACTGTCCGCCGGAATCGGACAGGGATCGGTCTCCGGGCCGTTCAACTGGAACGCCCAGTATGACAGCTTACTGTCTATCGAACTGCCAGAAGGAGTGATAATAGTGGCTTTCGCGGACGACGCGGGACTCATAGTATGGGCTGACAACGAGGAACTCTTGGGTAGACGCGCGAACGAAGCGCTGGCCCGAGTCTACGAGTGGATGATTAGCAGGCTTCTGGAGCTCGCTGTCAAGAAGTGCGAAGCAATCGTGGTCATAAGGCGTAGGAAGTTTGACTTACCCCGGTTTTATATCAACGGGCAAGAGATTCCACGGAAGACAGAGCTGAAATACCTCGGTGTATGGCTCGACGACAAGTGGTCGTTCAAGAAGCACATCCAGGAAGCTGCCCAGAAGGCGAGCAAGGTCGGTGTGGCGCTCCAGCGGCTTATGCCGAATATCGGAGGACCCAAGGAAAAGAGGCGCGCACTTCTCAACACCGTCACTACCTCCATCATGCTGTACGGTGCACCCGTGTGGGGGAAGAGAGTAGAGAAGACCATCATCGAGAAGAGAATGGGGCCTGTCCACCGAAGAGCGGCCCTGAGCAGTATCCGTGCCTACCGCACTGTGTCAGGAGATGCGGCTTACGTATTGGCGAGTACTCCGCCCATCCACTTGCTCGTCGCGGAGCGAGTGAGGATCTGGGACCGCCAGAAAGTGATCGGAGCCGAACGAGTACTCACTCCGACGTTGAAGGAGATCATCCGCGACAACGAGAAGGAAACCACCCTTGAGCATTGGCAAACTAAGTGGGATTCGCCATTTGCGAACGACAGATGGACGCACCGGCTGATCCGTGACGTAGCCAAGTGGGCGGAACGCACCCACGGAGAGATGGACTACTGGACGACGCAGGCACTGAGCGATCATGGTTGCTTCGGTTCCTATCTAACCAGGTTCAAGAAGAGGACGACCCCAGCATGTCAGCCATGCGGGGACGAATGGGATGACGCCGAGCATGCCCTGTTCAAGTGCAGCGACACCCGGAGAGAGCGCGCCGAGCTGGATGAATGGCTGGGTGCTCAACTAACACCTGAGAATCTCGTCCCGCACTTGCTCCGCAACCAGGAGACATGGGATAGACTCACCGGATACATCAAGCTGGTGATGACCCGCAAAGAGGAGAAAGAGAGGGAAGTAAGGCGCCTCAAAGCAGGCGAATTACAGTGACTCTGCCGATTGAAACAGAAGAGGCCCAAATGACTCCAGGAGGAATCTGATGCACTCAAGAGGGAAGAAAGAAGAAAGAAGAAAGAGAGGGAACAATGAAGAATGAAGATAGAAGATGCCGACAAGTGGCCGAAGAGAGGAGATGGAGAAAAGGAACGCTCGCAATCGAGCGCGAGACATGCCGCTCATCCTGAAGTAATGCTCACGCTGTTCCGGGATGAGATGGTAGATGCAGGTGGATCTCCTTCTTGAATGCCCGATGACCTAGGTATCGGACATCGAGGGGAGAGGGATATTACACGGCCGGGCCCACCTCTCGGTGGGCCCCACCCAAACCCGTGTCCCGCCTGGTATGGCCTGCGTGGGCTATGCGTAGTCCGCGTAAGCTGAACCAGTCCGGTGTCTGGGGACGGATCCGAGGGATCCTGAGGCAGATTTTGCCCTCTAACCACCTTAAAAAAAAAAGAGAGAGAGAGAGAGAGAGAGAGAGAGAGAGAGAGAGAGAGAGAGAGAGAGATGGACCCCGTAGGGGGCTTTGGGTGTGACCCTAGGGTTGCACTTGGAGCTTGAGGGAGTGACGCCCCTCCGGACCCGAGTCCTACACTTACACTAACACACACACTACACTCTACACGCACCATACTTACGCTTGCTCAAGCATTACACAGACATACCAACATTATACAGAACACGCATCACACAACACACCACACCTGTGCTGGCCTGGTCCGGGGTCGGCCAGCATGCGATTCCAGGCCCTGGAAAAAAGAAGAAAGAAGAAGATGTCCAGCATTGACGGCAAGAATTCCCCAAGTAAAGCGGGGCCCCATTCGGATCTTGGGGGGGCCCCCCAACGATGCAAAGCGCGCTACCAGTGGCACACTTGGCTGGTGGACTCACGCGTAAAGCTACAAGCGATGGAAATACGCCTCTGGCGAAGATAGTCGGAGGAAAGGACCAACACCAGAAAGGAGTAGACCTCACCCCGAACAGCAGGAAGAGGAAGGGTCCGGGTGAGGAAGTAGATAAGCGAACGCTGAAGCAATCGAAGCTCACATTCTTGAGCCAAAAAGAGAAGAACGCGAAGGTTGCTGCAGAAGCGCAAGCGGCGGCAGACAAGCTGATGAAGATCAACCCCGCGATCAAGATCCAGCTTACGCAAGACAAGAACAAGGGAGACGATACCGCCGATTCCAGCTCGGATTCAGGGGACTCTAACACCACCACGGAGTCCCAGAAGTCAGAAGACACCCTGACATCCAAGGACTGCGACCGCGGACTCGAAAGAGGTCAAAAAACACCGGAGGATATGGACATCGATCGGTTCCCCACACCTGAGAAGGCCAGTCGACAAAGAAATGGGGACAAGGCCCCCGATCTAATGGAAGGATGGAGGGACTTGAAAATGTGCCGAGAACAGATGGAGGAGAAGACTCATCTTCTCCTCGACCACCTGAACTTGGTCATAGGGATAGCCGAGTCTGCCTCCAACATCCCAGAAGGAACTCGGGGCGACATGGAAGAGCTCAAGAAGATTGGCCACGCTCTCGAAGGCCTACTTGCGGCAGACAAAGGGAAGAGAGTGGCTTTCGAGACGACACTTCTCGAAGCGGAGAAGACCCTAAAAATGAAGAGGAGTGCGCAGCCCTCTGGGCCAGCCGCGTCGGGAAGCGGCACACAGGGAAGGGGGGCGAATAAACCGGAATCGCGACAAGAAAAACAGCACAATACGAAGAGAACGCGACGCGGACATCCATCGGGAGCCCTCGAAACACCGCGCTCGACATCGACTCCTAATAGGCCCAAGCAGGACGGGCCTTGGCAGGGAGTGGTCTCTAAGAGAAATACAAAGAGGGCGAAGAAAAGCGGTCGATCAAGTGACACCGCTGGAAAGAAGGCAAAGATGAAGCCAAGAAGAGCGAAATCCGACGCCGTTCTCGTCACGGCAAACCAAGGTGGGTTAAGCTACGCAGATATGCTGCGCAAGATAAAGACGGATGACCTTAATGAAGAAGTGGGCTCTAAAGTCACGGGCATCCGCAAGACACAGGAAGGACAAATCCTCATTGAACTGAGGAAGGGCACCGACGCTGCAGCCATCAAAGCGGCTCTGACACCAGTCGTCGGGCAAGAAGGGGCCGTCCACTGCCTCGCAAATAGCATGACCCTCGAGGTTCTCGGAGTCGACTACGATGTCGACAAAACTAAAGTGCAGAAGGACCTCGCGAAGGCCCTACCAGAAAACGAGGATGGAGCCATAATAGTCAAGAGCCTGCGAAACGGCTCCCGAGGCACCCAAACAGCGGTTGTGTCCATCCCAGCGAGGCTCGCTCACCGCCTCCTGGACTGGAGAGAACCCAAGGTGGGATGGAGCAGAGTGAGAATCCGCGAGAAGGGAGGCATCCCACGCTGCTATAACTGCCTAGAGTATGGCCACAAGGCCTCAGGCTGCAAAAAAGAGAAGGCAGAGGAACGTCAACCGAAACTCTGCTTCCAGTGCGGTGAACCAGGACACCTCGCCGCTACCTGTAAAGAGAAACCAAAATGCCTCAGCTGCGTGGCTATCGGAACCAGATCTGACCACAGGTCAGGCTCCAGCAACTGCACAGCCTACCAAAACGCGAGGGCGACATATAGACGCAGGGGGGGAAGAAATGGCTAACTTCATCCAAGCCAACCTCAGGAGAAGCGGGGACGCTTGTGACCTCCTACACACTGCCGCCAAGGAAGGGGGTATCGATGTTCTGATCATCTCCGAACCGCCTCGGAAGCGCGAACTTTTCCGTTCCACGTTCGATCACTGGGGGACCGCTGTAATTCAGATCACGAATCCCGCGATCCGCGAGACTGAACCAGCTGTTAGTGGCCGTGGTTATGCTCGAAAGACCATAGGGGGCACAGCTGTATACAGCTGCTACTACTCGCCGTCGCTCAAGACGCACGAATTTGAAGACGAGCTCCACGACCTAGAAGAGGATGTGAGGCAATGGGGGGGCCCAGCTATAATCGCGGGAGATTTCAACTCCAAGGAACCGACTTGGAGCGGGGGGCCGCGCGATAGACGGGGGGTAATACTCGCTGATGCCATGGAGGCATTGGGATTAGTGCTCGCGAACGAGACGGGGGTTATCACCTATTACCGGCACGACACTCGGTCCCGGGAGGGAGGTTCATCATCGGTCCTCGACCTGACGTTCATGAGCCCGTCGCTCATGGGACGTATGACATCGTGGGAAGTTCTGGACACGGAAACACTGAGTGACCATCGACATATTCGGTTTCGACTTAGGACTGACGGACAGAGACAGACGACACGCAGACCGCGACCAACGGGGTGGCAGGTACGGAAGCTGGACGAGGGAAAATTCCGGGAATCGATAGAAACAGTCGAAGATCTCCCGATGAACTCCGCCTCGGACGAGGCTGTGGCGATGGTAACATCCGCCATCACGAGAGCTTGCGACGCGTCGATGCCTCGCAGGACAACACCATGTTTCTGGAGGAAACCAGAGTACTGGATCACCGATGAGATCAAGGCTCTCCGAAGAACGAGCAACAAGAAAAGGAGGACCGCATGGCGATCAAGGAAGCTGCAACGACCATCGCTGGCGGAAGATGACAGAGCGTACAAAGAAGCAAAGACGGCTCTCGTTCTAGCCATCCGGAGGAGCAAAGAGAAGTGCTGGGGTGAACTGTGCGACATGGTTAACGGAGACCCCTGGGGCACGCCATATCGCGTGGTCATGTCAAAGGTCCGACCCCGGAAGGGCAACCCAGCACCGACCGATGCAGCAACATTGCGCACCATCGTGGAAGACCTCTTCCCAGCAGGAGAACCCAGAGTTACATTCCCTATGGAGAGCGAAGACCCCATCCCGCTCTTCACTATGCAAGAGCTACTCATAGCGGCGAAGAGAATGCCGAACGGCAAGGCCCCTGGCCTGGATCGCATCCCAAACGAGGCTCTGAAACAGGTCTTCAAATACAAGCCAGATCTACTCCTCGACCTCTTCAACATCTGTCTGAGCGCGGGAACTTTCCCGGACAAGTGGAAACGCCAGAAGCTGGTCCTGATACCTAAGGGTCAAGGAGGTCAACGCCCTCTCAGCATGCTCGACAATATCGGGAAAATGTACGAGAGGATGGTGCTCAACAGGGTGGAAAAAGCCTACGAAGAAGGCGGTGGGCTATCACCAATGCAGTTCGGGTTCCGGAAGGGACGGAGCACTGTGCACGCGATCGAGGCGGTCCAAGAACGGGTTCAAGCGTCGGTAGGGAACCCATACCAAGGAAGAGGAGGATTCTGTGCCATCATTGCGTTGGACATAAAGAACGCATTCAACTGCGCGAGCTGGGAGCGAGTCTATCAATCCCAAGCAGGTAAAGTGCCCCCCTATCTACTAGCCGTCACGAGTGACTACCTGCGGAACAGGACCCTCGTGTACGACACCGACGAGGGACAAGAGATTCGGGTACTGTCCGCCGGAATCGGACAGGGATCGGTCTCCGGGCCGTTCAACTGGAACACCCAGTATGACAGCTTACTGTCTATCGAACTGCCAGAAGGAGTGATAATAGTGGCTTTCGCGGATGACGCGGGGCTCATAGTATGGGCTGACAACGAGGAACTCTTGGGTAGACGCGCGAACGAAGCGCTAGCCCGAGTCTACGAGTGGATGATTAGCAGGCTTCTGGAGCTCGCTGTCAAGAAGTGCGAAGCAATGGTGGTCACAAGGCGTAGGAAGTTTGACTTACCCCGGTTTTATATCAACGGGCAAGAGATCCCACGGGAGACAGAGCTGAAATACCTCGGTGTATGGCTCGACGACAAGTGGTCGTTCAAGAAGCACATCCAGGAAGCCGCCCAGAAGGCGAGCAAGGTCGGTGCGGCGCTCCAGCGGCTTATGCCGAATATCGGAGGACCCAAGGAAAAGAGGCGCGCACTTCTCAACACCGTCACTACCTCCATCATGCTGTACGGTGCACCCGTGTGGGGGAAGAGGGTAGAGAAGACCATCATCGAGAAGAGAATGGGGCCTGTCCACCGAAGAGCGGCCCTGAGGAGTATCCGTGCCTACCGCACTGTGTCAGGAGATGCGGCTTACGTATTGGCGAGTACTCCGCCCATCCACTTGCTCGTCGCGGAGCGAGTGAGGATCTGGGACCGCCAGAAAGTGATCGGAGCCGAACGAGTACTCACTCCGACGATGAAGGAGATCATCCGCGACAACGAGAAGGAAACCACCCTTGAGCATTGGCAAACTGAGTGGGATTCGCCATTTGCGAACGGCAGATGGACGCACCGGCTGATCCGTGACGTAGCCAAGTGGGCGGAACGCACCCACGGAGAGATGGACTACTGGACGACGCAGGCACTGAGCGATCATGGTTGCTTCGGTTCCTATCTAACCAGGTTCAAGAAGAGGACGACCCCAGCATGTCAGTCATGCGGGGACGAATGGGATGACGCCGAACATGCCCTGTTCAAGTGCAGCGACACCCGGAGAGAGCGCGCCGAGCTGGATGAATGGCTGGGTGCTCAACTAACACCTGAGAATCTCGTCCCGTACTTACTCCGCAACCAGGAGACATGGGATAGACTCACCGGATACATCAAGCTGGTGATGACCCACAAAGAGGAGAAAGAGAGGGAAGTAAGGCGCCTCGAAGCAGGCGAATTACAGTGACTCTGCCGATTGAAACAGAAGAGGCCCAAATGATTCCAGGAGGAATCTGATGCACTGAAGAGGGAAGAAAGAAGAAAGAAGAGAGAAGAAAGAAGAAAGAGAGGGAACAATGAAGAGTGAAGATAGAAGATGCCGACAAGTGGCCGAAGAGAGAAGATGGAGAAGAGGAACGCTCGCAATCGAGCGCGAGACATGCCGCTCATCCTGAAGTAATGCTCACGCGGTTCCGGGATGAGATGGTAGATGCAGGTGGATCTCCTTCTTGATTGCCCGATGCCCTAGGTATCGGACATCGAGGGGAGAGGGATATTACACGGCCGGGCCCACCTCTCGGTGGGCCCCACCCAAACCCGTGCCCCGCCTGGTATGGCCTGCGTGGGCTATGCGTAGTCCGCGTAAGCTGAACCAGTCCGGTGTCTGGGGACGGATCTGAGGGATCCTGAGGCAGATTTTGCCCTCTAACCACCTTAAAAAAAAAAAAAAAAAGAGAGAGAGAGATGGATAGTCCTGAAGTAATGCTCAGTCCTGAAGTAATGCTCACGCGGTGCCGGGTCCGGATTGGTAAGTTGGTGGATCTCTCCCTTGTCCGATGGCCACCGCCAAAGGGGAAGGGAGAGAGGGTTTATCTGGTATGGATGGCCGCATCGATGCGGAATCCAGCCCGGAAGCCTTGAGAAGTATCGGCCAGGGGTAATTGTCCGTCCGGAACCTCTCTGTGGCTACGTCGCAGCGTATTCACCCTACAACCACCTAAAAGAAAAAAAAAGGAAAAGAGATAGATGGATAGATAGATAGATAACCTTTATTTGCCCGAGGGCAAAATTGGAAAATACAGTGGTATATGTCACATATGTTACACCTACATAATAAATATATAAAAAGTATAAATATTTGTCTTCTTGGTCAAGGAATATTAGAATTATCACAGGAAGTGACTAGTCATTTTAAGGCATCGGAAGATGCATAAAAGTCAGGAAGAGAATGATAAGATACATTTTCATATACATATATCAATCTTTACAAGAAAGATCGAGGAGAAGAAAACAATCTCAAGTAGAGAGGCACATCAAGGCTTGGGCCAGCAGAAATATCACAGGGATTACAATTCAGTGACGAAGTAGCCACGTATAACACTTTTAAGGAGGGAACGCCCATTGAAAAGAGCCCAAACCTATCACAGTTTAGAGATTAGAATGATGCCTCCTCTCCACATCAATCCTCTGGGAAGACTGGGTCAGAAGAAAATCTTTCCAGGCCTCTTTGAATACTGATATTCTCCTCAGCTGCCGGAAGCCCGGAGGGAGAAAGTTCCACAGATGGGCACATTAAACCTGGAATGATCTTCTTCCGTACTCAAGTCTCATATTGGGAACCTTGATTACCCGCTCTTCTGCATCACCACGTGCGAGGCGTTCAGATTGGTACCTGGTAAACATCGCAGCTAGGTAGCCAGGTTCTCCAAGGTGCATGATCTTATGCATTAAAAGTGCTGCGAAGTACATTCTCCGCGAATCAGTACGTAACCAATCCAAACGCTCTCGAAACGGGGTGATGTGCTCGTCTCTCCTAAGATCAAAAATGTACCTTACACATGAATTGCTCAGTCGTTGAATCCGTTGCCGCTGTTCGTCCGTGGCGTCGAGGTATACGACTGTGCAATAATCTATATGTGGTTGAACTAATGACTCGACTAGGCGAATTCGGAGAGGTCTGGTGATACACGCCCTAAAAAACCGCAATCCGTATAGGGTTCCATTCACTTTCTTAGTTACTTGGTCAATGTGCGTTTTCCACGTCAGTTCACTATCAAGTGTAACACCAAGACTCACGACCGTGTCGCTGAACGGAATGAACTTTCCTTCCTGTATCTCAACCCCTGGCGAGTCCATTCTCTTCAGATCTTTGATAGTCCTCTCAGAGCTGAAGAAGGTTGCCTTGGTCTTGCCAGCGTTGAGATGCAGGCCGGAACTTCTGGCCCACTCAGCAACAATTCGTCCTATTTCTCCCAGCTGAGCAATGCCCTCTTTGATCTTAGATTTCTCGACTTCGAGATAAATTCGTAGGTCATCCGCATGAAGAAGATGATGTACTGACTTCTCGTCAAGCAAACCAAGTGAATCATTAACATATAAGCTGAAGAGTAAAATCCCGAGAACGGATCCCTGTGGAACACCCAGATTGGTTTCGAGCCAATCAGAACTACCGGATTTTGGAGTGACTATTTGGGTGCGGCCTTGTGAGTATGATTTCATCCACAGGAGTGCCGATCTTCAGAATCCGAGGTTTCGGAGCTTCCTCAACAGCTTCGATGGTGTTGATGTGTCGAGAGCTTTGCTGAAGTCGAATAGTAGGAGTAAGGTGATCTTCTTCCTATCCATGCCTACTCTGATGTCATCCGTCAACTCGAGTAAAGCTGTCTGGGTGCTGTGGTATTGCCTGAAACCAGTCTGGGAGCGATCAAGAGGTTTCTCTTCTTTTGAATGCTCCGTGATTTGGTCATGTGCAATTTTTTCTAGAAGCTTGGAAAAGAAGCACAGCAGCGCTATGGGACGGAAGTCCGAGACCGTTGATGGAGCTGCAGTCTTCTTCAATGCAATCAGCTGCGCTTGCTCCCAAGCCTCAGGAAGAACGCTATGAGTGAAAGAGGAATTGAAAATATGTACAATAAGATCACCAGTTGCCGGAAGAGCCTTCGTGATCACGTTTTAGGGTATCCCATCCACCCCGCGGGCCTGCGGGGAGACATGCTTAATAGCAAGGACTACATTGTTGAAATTTGTGGGCTCAAATTTACACCCCTCCTCCGGTGCAGAGTTGATATCGTCCATTGCTTCGTTGATATTTTCGTGAGGCAAAACGGAAACCTCCGCGAAGTGAGCGTTCAACTCATCCGGTGTCAAACCGTGAAGTTCTTCCTCTTTGCTCTCGGGCAAGAGGCCGAGATTGCGCATCTCCTCCCAGATGTTCTTGTTCTGATCACGAGCGTCTGGAGGATGGTTTTTAGGGAAGGAATGACGCTCTTGCTCGATGCGCAGGTCGACCTCTCCGCTAACCCGAAAGTACCCGGTTTGAAGTTCAGGACACTTAAGCTGGTTGCGTTGCATGCGCTCCCAGCGCATGCGCGTCACGTATCGCTTATTCATGAGCACACTCAACTCAGGGCCGATCCAAGGAGCATCATTTTTACGGGGTTTCATAGTTTTTTCCGGTGCTAGTTCATCTAAAACAATCTTCGAATTCTCATTCAAGCAGTGAATTGCGTCTTCCAAACTGGTTTCGGCATTTTCAAGAGCTGTCCAGTCACAGCGAAGCAGACGGTCATTCAATATCTCCGGAGTGATGTTACGAAAATCCTTATACTTGAAGGAATTTTTTGGCGGAGTAGGGGTGAAGACGTTGATGGTGACGTCAATTACCGAGTGCCCCCCGAAACTGGGCAGGTGTCTCTTCTGAAAGTCAGTAATGGTGTCGTTGTCATCTACGTGAATCTGATCGATCCATGTATGAGATACATTGGAGCTGTGTTGATGAGTCGGGCCATGCTGAAGTATCTGCAAGGCAAGTTCTTCTGTCAGTGCAGTCAGTGTCTCGGTGTCGGTATGAGCAGTATCCAACGAGTCAGCGTTAAGATCACCCATAATGATTTTGTGACTGTAACCTCCACACAGCCAGCGTAACGGGCCAAACAACCCATCATCCTTCTGCATGGCGATTCTTGGAGGTCCATAGATTACCGCGACTAGTTTCGGGGGTGAGCTGGCTTGCTGTCCGCTACAGAGAAGAAATCCAGGCACGCCAGGTTTCCCCGGCCCAAAAGTATTCGACGAAACTAACTCCTCGACTTTGGAGTCATTGCGCACATACAGGGCAACTCCTCGACCTTCTCTGTTGCGATCTAGTCGCAACAACAGAAAGCCTGGAATCTACCATCACAAGAGCCTGTGACGCATCCATGCATCGCAAGACAACACCATGCTTCTGGAGGGAACCAGAGTACTGGATCACAGATGAGATGAAGGCTCTTCGAAGAACGAGCGACAAGAAAAGCAGGACCGCGTGGCGATCAAGGAAGCAACGACCATCGCTGACGGAAGATGTCAGAGCGTACACAGAAGCAAACAAGGCTCTTGTTCTAGCCATCCGGAGAAGCAAAGAAAAATGCTGGGGTGAATTGTGCGACATGGTTAACGAAGACCCCTGGGGCACGCTATACCGCGTGGTCATGTCAAAGGTCCGAACCCGGAGGGGCAACCCAGCACTGACCGATGCAGCAACCTTGCGCAGCATTGTGGGAGACCTCTCTCCAGCAGGAGAACCTAGAGTGACATTCCCTCCGGAGAGCGAAGATCCCATCCCGCTCTTTACTATGCAAGAGCACTCATAGCGGCGAAGAGGCTGCCAAACGGCAAGGCCCCTGGCTTGGACGGCATTCCGAACGAGGCTCTGAAACTGGTCTTCAAATACAAGCCAGATTTACTCCTCGACCTCTTCAACATCTATCTGAGCGCGGGAACTTTCCCGGACGAGTGGAAACGCCAGAAGCTGGTCCTGATACTTGAGGGTCGAGGAGGTCAACGCCTCCTCAGCATGCTCGACAATATCGGTGAGATGTACGAGAGGATGGTGCTCAACAGGATGGTGGAAGCCTGCGAAGAGAGCGGTGGGTTGTTGCCAATGCAGTTCGGGTTCCAGAAGGGACGGCGCACTGTGCACGCGATCGAGAAGGTCGAAGAACGGGTTCAAGCGTCGGTAGGGAACCCATACCGAGGAAGAGGAGGATTCTGCGCCATCATTGCGTTGGACATGAAGGACGCGTTCAACTGCGCGAGCTGGAAGCGAGTCTATTAATCCCAAGCAGGTAAAGTGCCCCCCTATCTACTAGCCGTCACGAGTGACTACCTGCGGAACAGGACCCTCGTGTACAACACCAACGAGGGACAAGAGATCCGGGTACTGTCCGCCGGAATCGGACAGGGGTCGGTTTCCGGGCCGTTCAACTGGAACACCCAGTACGACAGCTCACTGTCTATTGAACTGCCAGAAGGAGTGATGATAGTGGCTTTCGCGGACGACGCAGGGCTCATAGTATGGGCAGACAACAAGGAACTCTTGGGTAGACGTTCGAACGAAGCGCTGGCCCGAGTCTACGAGTGGATGATCAGCAGGCTTCTGGAGCTCGCTGTCAAGAAGTGCGAAGCCATCGTGGTCACAAGGCGTAGGGTGTTTGACTTACCCCGGGATTATATCAACGGGCAAGAGATCCCACGGGAGACAGAGCTGAAATACCTCGTTGTATGGCTCGACGACAAGTGATCGTTCAAGAAGCACATCCAGGAAGCCGCCCAGAAGGCGAGCAGTGCTCCACCGGCTTATGCCGAATATCGAAGGACCCAAGGGAAAGAGGCGCGCACTTCTCAACACCGTCACCACCTTCATCATGATGTACGGTGCACCCGTGTGGGGAAAGAGAATAGAGAAGACCATTATCGAGGAGATAATGGAGCCTGTCCACCGGAGAGCGGCCCTGAGGAGTATCCGTGCCTACCGTGCCGTGTCAGGAGATGCGGCCTACGTATTGGCGAGTACTTCGCCCATCCACTTGCTCGTCGCGGAGCGAGCGAGGATCTGGGACCGCCAGAAAGTGATCGGAGCCGAACGAGTGCTGACTCCGACAATGGAGGAGATCATCTGTGACAATGAGAAGGAAACCACTCTAGAGCAGTGGCAAACTGAGTGGGATTCGCCATTTGCAAATGGCAGATGGACGCACCGGCTGATCCGTGAGGTAGTCAAGTAGGCGGAACGCACCCACAGAGAGATGGACTACTGGACGACGCAGGCACTGAGTGATCACGGTTGCTCCGGTGCCTACCTGACCCGGATCAAGAAGAGGACATCCTCAGCATGTCAGTCATGCGGAGACAACTCGAATGACGCTGAACACGCCATGTTCACGTGCAACGACAACCGAAAGGAGCGCGCCGAGTTGGATGAATGGCTGGGTGCTCAACTAACACCTGAGAACCTCGTCCCGTACTTGCTCCGCAACCAGGAGACATGGGATAGAGTCACCGGATACATTAAGCTGGCGATGACCCGTAAGGAGGAGAAAGGAAGGGAAGTGAGGCGCCTTGAAGCAGGCGAATCACAGTGAGTCTACGGATTGAAACAGAAGAGGTCCAAATTATTCCAGGAGGAATATGATGAACTGAAGAGGGGAGGAAGAAGGCAGAAGAAAGAAGGAAGAAGAGAGGAGATCGGAGAAAGAAGAGTAGGAGAAGATCGAAGAAGGAGCAACAACACCTGCGAGTCTCGAGGAAGGAAAGTCGCTTGATCCTGAGCGCGATACGCCTCCCTCCCTGAAGTAATGCTAACGCGGTTCCGGGGTGGGTTGGTAAGATAGTAGTTAGCTGCTTCCAGTTCTGCAGTGATGGCTCGCCAACACTGTAGGGCTGAAAGCAGAAGGTTTCAGCCCCCAGGGCACACGGGCGCTGGATTCATGCTCATCCGGTTCACCGGGTGGGCAAAATGAAAGCGCTCATGGTCTACCCGTAGGGCATCCAGTAGGGATGTCCTGTCATCAGATTTTTCCTTATATTCCACTTAGAAAAGAAAAAAGAGGAGAGAGATTCATTGATTGATTGATAACCTTTATTCGCCCGAGGGCAAAATTATAAAATACAATAGCATAATTCACATATGTTACACCTACATAATAAATAAATGAAGATATGTAAATATTTGTCTTTTCGGTCAAGGGATATAAGAATTATCCCAGAAAGTGACTAGCCATTTTAAGGCATCGAAAGATGCATAGAAGTGAAGTGAGAGAATGATAAGATACATTCTCATATACACATATCAGTCTTTGCAAGAACGATCGAGGAGGAGAGAACATTTCCATGTAGAAAGGCATATAAAAGGCTTGGGCTAGCAGAAATATCACAGAAATCACAGTTCAATGACAAAGTAGCCACGTATAACTCTTTTAAAATAGGAAAAACTGATTGAAAAGAGCCCAAACCTATCACAGTTTAGAGATTAAAATAATGCCTCCTCTCCACATCAATCCTCTGGGGAGACTGGGTCAGAAGGAAATCTTTTGAGGCTTCCCCTTGTCGGGAAAAATACCTGCATTACAGTGAAATTCTACTACTTTGGCGGAACAGGGGGTCAAATGTACGTGTTTGAACAGTCTGGAACTTGCAGAAGAAATTCGCTGCCGTACGAGGTTCATGAAATGCTCCCTCCTAGCGAAACATCCAGATATGTTGAATCTGAGAGACAGGATTCTCGAGATAACTCGCCAGATTCCCCGTGGAACGTTTGACCAGGTATGGAAAATCGAATTAGTGGAGGAAGTCTGTCAATTCCTCCTAGAATCGATTCTTTGTTAAAAAATCTTCTATCAGGAAGATTTAGTTCTCACCATTCTATCTTTCTCAGCAAAATCCCTCAGTTGTGAGAAGCACTCCCATCGGGTGGCTAATTAGTGGTCAGGATAAATAGTTTGTGAAGGCAGTTCATGTTTTCGTGTATGTGTTTACTTTTCCGTTTACGCTCCCTGCTCAACCCTCCGGTTGATCTTTCCAAGATTCATATTTTTTGTGGATAACCACCCGGAGTAATGTTGGAAAGATCTCCAATACACTGTTCCAAACTACTCCCGATCGATTCGTCTCGCGACATGAAAAATGTCGATTTTTCCGAAAATTCTGCTGGATGAGACTCTCTGGAGGGATTGAGAGTGAGCTGATAACATCCTCATTCTGCCATGACCGATCGATTGGTTGAAGTAAATTTGGTTAAATAGCTCGTTTGCTATATTCCCGATTCTATACTGAATGAAAATCAATTCAGATGAACATTTTTGAGGAATGGATCACATGTCCAATTCTACGCTGAATCTGAATCTGAATCGACGCGGAACGAATAATGTTCCTGAGGAGAGTGGTGGTGGGTTGAAGTTCAAAGAACCATGTTCTTCGCAATCATTTTAAGAACCACGAGTCGGACTTGAAGGGAATCCTATTCAAAATCAATGATCTCCTCAAATCAAAAATTTTGTACTAATTCGAATCTGTAAGAGAGGCTAGCACTGTCGCTCTAAGTGCCATGAACGTTCCAAAATGAATACACCCAACGTGAAATTGTATAACAACTTCTAAATCATTGTTAGTTCTACTGTAGAAAACTCTCGAATTTGGCTAATTGATATTTTCAAAGGGAAAATGTTATTGCCTTCACGAAGAATCCGTACTAACCGATGATTTTGAGAGCCGTAAGCATCCCAAAGTGACCATCGCTTTCGTGAAATTGCACGTTGAATTATATCTCGTCGTCAGCTTTACCCCAAAAAAATTGGCAGATCAGTTGATCGAGGTTTCCAAGTGAGGAAACAGAATCTTTCATACCATATTGCTCGAACATCACCCAAATATCTTTCGGTCCATGCGCAACTTGAAAAGATGAAAGACCACGTCATATTCAATGTGCGAATCAGACTTATCCCTTGTATCATATCACAAGAGTAGCTCTTGTTGTTTCCCGTGAATAGACACGTGAAAATATCGAGTTAGGGATGATCTTGCTTGAGGAGTTCCATCACAACGTTATGCGTGGAAGTTCCACCAACCCCACTATCCAATCTTAATTTCATCAACTTCATGCGTTCGAAATTTCATTCGATCACAGTTCATCATGAACTCGGGATCACTGCGGTCAAGGTATTAGGCAGAAGTGCGACTTTTCCACAAACAATTCTAGTCCGAGAAAATGGTGAACCCGGTACAGCAGCACGATTTTGAGCTCAGATGATGGATGGTACATCCAATGATCAATAATGATAAGAATCGTTTTCTGGAAAGTGGGTTGCAGTATCAATGAACATTGAGAAGATGTAATTTTTGCCTCCTCCGATTCTCCGATTGGAAGTCGGAGAACATTGATTCTTCAGGAAACCTCGTGCAGAGGTATTTGGCGATCTCTAAAAGATTTACGAAAATGATGTAGGATATTTCCTCCGAAAATGTATCCCTCTGAGGTATTCCTCGATCAAAGTCATATTTGGACATGATTGAATCAATCATCCGAAACCGCCCATAGCGGGCTCAAGCTATTATCTTGAAACGATTGAGTCAATTCTGAACATGATTGTTCTCTTTGTATTTTTCCCTCATGGTTTTCAAGTTGTGAAAATAGCCAATCCTACAATGACTCTCCACTGTGAATGCAGTCATGGAAACACCACATTCAAGGTCGGAATTGCGAAATTAGCTCTTCTCACAACTCTGGAACGATCTAACTTGGGAAGAAAACCCAGAGGACCTTTTATGTTCAGAATTGAATCATCTTGGAGAAATACCATGTTTTGCCTATTATAAGCCATGGCTTGTAACTTTTGCGAATTTGAAGCATGGCTTATATTCGGAGGGTGGCTAATATCCCTAGACGAATATCTTATCGTGGAAGGTCTAGATTAATTTGAATCAAGTATAAAAACGAAGTGTCATTCTAATATGATGAAATGTTATTGAAGATGGCTTCCACACATCACTACATACATCGGATTTCACGTATTACTGAAAGAATTCACAGCACTTTGTGTACAATCAAAAAATAATCCATCACTGGAATTCATCGATCATGTGAATTATAGTCACTGGTAACTTTCTGACATATTATAGTGATGACTAGCCAGATCGACAATCTATCTGTAACATAAAACTGTCTCACCTACTGTTAAAGGGAGAAGCAAGCATTTTTCATCGTTGAACGTACATATTCCTCTCAAGATCTAGCTTTTATTCGGGTGGCTTATGTTTGGGGTCGGTTTATGTCGTGAAAACGAATCCATGAAAGATGGACGGGAATTTAACTAATGTACATATCGATGACTGGCCAAGCCTGATTTCAGGTCCCGTCATATCCAGGTTATATCTGATTTTTAATTTGGCTTCGGTTATGCTGCATATCTTCAGGAGAGGGGAGATATCAAGTGACAATAAACAAGTGTACGTTTGAGGACCGAAGCTTTCATGAAAATCTAGGCGAAGAGAGATTCAAACATATTGACGGGACGGGGATTTTATGATAAGGCGTATGCGGTTAAGAAAAGCGTTTGAGGAACGAGATCCACGGAAAGAAAGTGCATGTCTCCCCGCCGTCAGGAAAGTTAAATTTATTGAACTTGTAAAATTTAACTTCAGCCAGATTTTGTAGATAGATCAAGAGAATAAAATTGGCACGGTAGTCGTTTCGATGGTGTGTGTGATGCGAGCGCCAGGTTGCTCAACACCAAGGTTCTGCTGGTTATTTGTTACAATCTTCAAATAATGTATTGGTACACTGTTCGGTTAAGTTTGAAAAGCCGAGGGGCGTATATTCAGGAAGCAGAGGGGCTCACACATAATACTTAAGTAGTTTTTCAAACATTGTAGATGCTTAAGGATTATTCGCCACGGTCAGGCGAAGATTCGAATGAGTACCAAGAAGGACAACGACGGCCATGGCTGGGCCGTCGCAGCGCGGTGTTGCCAGAGGGGCTCACAAAAGTACTGATCGCGGATTACTGTGCACAAGAGAGAGTGTCGTTTTGCCTTCTGCGGGCAGCTTATATACCCTTATACCACGAATTCCGGGACGTCCGTCCTCAGAAGTTTATTACTTTAGTGCACGAGCTCAGGCGAAAGGCCATAAAAATGCTCCAGCCTTTCGTGGACGGGCTCGAAAGGCGGGAGAAACAACGGTCCGGAAGGGACGCCGTTCCTTGAAGTCTCAGTCGCCGAGAGGCCAATAATCGTAAAATCATTAAAGCGCATTAGAAACTAGTCCAGGCTGTTGTGGACTCTCGTGATAATCTTAACACTTGAATTTATGACCTGTCACTTTATGCGGCGTCCACGAAAGTATGGACGTCGGATCTCCTCACAACTAATTTATGGCCCATGACTAATTTTGCAAACAGACAGACTGGATTATAAACAGCCTCCCTTGTTTCAAAATTTTGCCACGGCCGCGGCGATAGCCCTGGCGCGTGGCCTCGTGAAATATTTGCATCCGCGTGAAATTAAACTAACGACGAAGTGATGATGATTCGAATGAAAGAAACGTGTGCGCACGTCAATATTAACAAGAGATATGCACTCATGGTCAATAGACTGATACAGTAAGCGCGAAAGCTCAAGCACGAGGTCGGGATGAGCAAGACATTCTACTGGCAGAGTCGTGGCTTGATGAGTATGTGGACAACAGTCTTGTTCAGATCTCTGGTTTTTCATTATTGCGGCAAGATCGCGATAGAGAAGGTGGTGGAGTTGCTCTGTATGTTCGCAATGATTTTAAAGTAGAAAGACTGATCTCTTCGAATACTTTCGGCCCAGGGAAATCTGGTCTGCCTGAATTTCTTTTTTGTAGCGTACAGCAGGGCAGCTCTACTCCGATGTTAGTAGCAGTAATCTACAGGCCACTTAGGGTTGCCATGCAGAAGGATAATGGCCTTTTTGGCTCATTACGTCGGCTGGGTGGCGATTTTAGCCATAACATTATAATGGGGGATCTGAAATGGGCCAAATGAAGAACGTTAACCATTGTAATCATAAGATTAGAATAAGAATTATGATGATTAGATTATGGTTGGGTTCCTGAAATGAAGAAATATGATTCTAAAAAGAGTAGATGTCATTCCTCGAGTTTTTAGAGGGGGAACTCAATATTATGTCATACAACTATTCGCCCATACTATTCGTTTGATCATTTCGATCATTGATTACTGGAGAGCGCTCAATGCGCTGCACTGTTCATAGCACTTAGGCCCACGGGGAATATTACTTTCAGCCATCACTATTCCATTTTGTCTCTTGATTTGACCATTTGGCACTATTTGAGCATATTTTGCATACCACATGCAAATTACACTCATGGACGATTGTCCCATAGCCCATACTCTAGCATACCAAAAGCTCAGTCATCGTCCTAGGTAGTAACGTATATCTTCGCGAGATAGACTTCAATCCACTCCCTCGTATCCGATTACTCGGTGGAGAAATTCTCTTTTCCACGAATATCAAGAGTCCAAGAATGCTGATCACATTCCCTCTCGATTGGAGCATGCAAATTGCTCAAACCTCCCGGAGGGTTCATGGTGCACTGTACTCTTTGAGAACGACTGCACGATCCCTACCGTACCCACTCAGACGAGAGCTCGTCACTAGCTTAGTCCTCCCATTCTTTGACTACGGTGCAGCAGTAGCCTTTGGCCTTGAGAAAACCCAAGTGCTGAAACTACACCGACTGCACAACGCCTGAGTGAGATTTGTTAGTGGGAAAATCCCCAAGCCATCTGAGGGCTCTCCTCATAGGATCAGCCTCAACTGGCTTTCTGCTCAAAGCAGAAGGGACTATCTCCTCGGGTGACTTGCGTTGTCCATCATCAAATTTAGAATCCTTACCTTCTTACGATCAAAATTCTTCCTCACCTCCCAAATCCCCGGCCTACGTCAATCTAAGAGGGGAGACAAAAAACAGCTTACGTATCGTACCTCGCGTACTGAGGCCATCAATCGATCCTTTACGGTCCACGCCTCGTGCCTGCTCAATGATCTCCCCTCGCTCGACTTCGTTGCAAGTTTGGACAGTTCGAAGAGAGCATTTTCTGAATTCCTCCTGTTGCGTGACTGCAGAGATTGGTTTGAACGTGCTCTCTGCGAAGGGTTCACAGCAATACCCCTACCCTTGCTCACTCCTTTGCAAAATCTCCCTCGTAGACTGATTATGTCACAGTTTACTTGAGAGTTCTTCGCGTTTTTCGTCACCATTGTACTATTATGTACTCCTATATGTGCTTCAGATATTCTGTTAGATTGAACAACTTCGAAAATTTCATCATACCATCTGCTCCGAAGAGTTCCAAACAGTCGAATGCACTATCCTCAAGTACCATGCAATGT
Organism: Eretmocerus hayati; assembly: GCA_029851415.1. Lineage (NCBI taxonomy): Eukaryota > Metazoa > Arthropoda > Insecta > Hymenoptera > Aphelinidae > Eretmocerus > Eretmocerus hayati. The sequence continues at coordinate 75,801,062 of CM056744.1, read as the reverse complement.
CTAATATATTCATCGATTGAATCATCTTTCTGTATAATACAATGTACGATTCCCTAGGGGGGAATGTGGTTTATCCTTTCGCCCACAATAAAACATCAATTGATCATTCAATCAATCAATCAATCAATCTCTCTCTCTCTCTCCTTCGGCATCACCCACATCAACGCCGTTACCTTCCCCGGAGCCAAAATGGGTCTTCATAGCGCACAGTACTCTGGACCTATTTTACGACCAAAATGCCTTGCTCCAGAACCAGCTTGACGGAATAAAATCCCTCGTGAGTCGACGCAACGTTGCCGTCCCCCCTCCATCTCTCACGCCAGCGGTGAAAGAGGTGGATGATTGTCTGTCAGCACGTGTATCTTCTCCCGAGAGACTTATAGAGAAGCAGAACTCCCAGCTGGGGGAGTTCTGCTTGGATCACCAGCTTCTTTTGGAGCAGAATTCCAATATGAAGGGCCAGATTTCCACCCTCGGTAAGCTGCTCGAAGGCTTCCAGAGTACACTGCAAAATCATAAATTGAGAGATGATGAGAGTTGCAATACCGAATCGACACATCAATCCTCGATTCTTATTAATCCACCTAGGATGAACGAGTCCCCCCACTCACATGCTGGGGAGCAAGAACGGGGCCACGACAGTGGTGGTCTTGAGCGCTGTAAATTGATCATGAATGGTGTTTTGAAAGAAAATTCTATGACCTCACCGGCACGAATATCTGATATTTCCTACGCAGTGCTCAAGTCCATTCTTCCCTCGGTGGAGAGGGCAGAGATTGTTGATGTTCATGTCCTGCATCCAAGGCATGCGTCTGAGGAGAGGCCTCCAGCAAGTAATCGTGATTCGGATCCATCTTCACGAGCTTCAGCTGCCGTCTCACGCACTCTACCATCATGCGTAGTCCAACTCTCCAGTAGCCATTTAGTCGGGGAAATGATTCGGGCTAAACGTTCAATCGCCAATAATTATACGGCAAATAACATAAAGCCTGATCGACTTAACTTAGATGTAGAAACTCACGTGCCAAACCGTGAAATCTTTATGAATGGAATGCTCCCTCGTGAGAAGTACAAAGAATACACACGTTTGAGATCGGTTGCACGCGGTTTGGGTCTCAGATACGTCTGGCACAGCGGTGGACGTTTCTGGGTCAGGCGGAAAAATGGTGAGCGATCGCATACGTTCGAATCCCTCGCTGATCTACAGGTCATTCAAACGGCCTGTCGAAGTATTTCAAAACGTACTTGTGCGTCCTCTAACAACACCCAGAGCTGCACAGTCGTTCCGGGGCAGAGCCGAGATCCGGCAGCAGAATCAGCGGAGACTCCTTGACTAAATACGGCTGCTGAGGAGCGACGAGGGACTGGAGATTTCTTAAAAGCGGGATGATAGCTCTTACGCCCGTGTATCTAACTATACTTTTCGATAAACTGGGAGTAAAAATCGACAAGCTGTGCACTCAGTGCACTTTTACTCACAGTATATCAGAGTGATCAAAGAATCCTAACGACGAAGAATGGGTCTCAACATCACTCTTTGTTTCGGATGATAAGTCAGATCCACATTCATAGATTTCGATGTTCTAAACCTATGGATCAATAAGTTGGAGATCCAGTTGAGTCATTTCTTGGAAATTCGAGGGGGAACTCTATGGATTCTGCATGTGGAATCGCTGTTCAAAAACAATGAATTTGAGAAAGAATATTTTCCAGAGAAAGATCGAGCACAGCTCTTCACGACCGCATTTCAAGCATCTCTCACTCACATGTTTTGAAAGTCCAAATAGATCTAAGCGAATTTTTGTAACAGAATCGATGTCTAATGGATCTCAAGGTCACTCCTGGGCTCACAAGGAGAGCACTACTCCCCCGATGAGTATGTTTAGACTCTCGTAGATTCTTCTATGCCAAATTCTGAATCTTTTCGCAACAAAGCATATCTCAAAAGTAATTTGTTTTTCCTCCTGCTAACTCAAAAATAAGTAGGGACATGATCTAGATGTATCTCGATATTTTGAATCGATTGTTCGATCCGAAATTCTCGTAGAGAGTTAATAGATAGAAAAAGGAGGTTACATATTATCGCAGATGAAGAAACCGGAATAACATGGCCCCATATGTAACGCAGAAATTTTATCTCGCTTCGATAGATTACTCTGAAAGTTTGCAGATGCATTCTGAAGACATTTATCATAAGTCGAGTGGATTATGAGCATCCTTCGATGAGTATGTTTTGACTCAAAGCAGGAGAAAAAATTAGAAATACAGTAAGACCCGCTTGATGTGATCGCGCTCGATGTTATCAACCGCTTAATGTTATCAAAGTTGCTCGTCCCGGTTCCCTTGTATATCAATCCATGCAAATTCCCTCGGCTAACGTGATCAGGATATCGGATGATGTTATCATGCGATCGAAATGTCGAGACATACAGATGCGTGTTTATGTCGATCAAGTAGCCATACGAAATAGATATTTGACGTCCTCATCCATGAAATGAATATCGATCACCAGTTGCGTGTGAGACTCATACCACTTGTTTACTCAAAATGATCAAACGGCACGACTCGAGTTTGGCTGAAAAATCAAAATTGTTATCGAACTATGATCTTTTACCGGATGGTACAAAACAACGGAAAGCTGCAGCCGAGCTCGGTATTTCTCAGCCTCTACTGTGCAAATTGTTGAAAAATAGAACTCAGTTAGGAAGTGATTATTTGAGTAATGTAAATAAGAATCAAAAGCGTGAAAGACAAAGAAAATATGAAGAAGTCGAAGAGGCTTTCGGAGAGTGCTTCATGAAAGTTCGGAGAGTGAATACTCCAGTAAACGGACCCGTTCTGATGCAAAAAGCAGGAAGTAGATGATTTTTTCCACAAGAATGATTGTGTGTGAATAATATTCTATCTATTCATCTGAATCCTATGTCAATGCAGATTATTTATATGAAATCTGACTCCCGAAATCGCATGAATGAATGAATTATGACAAGAATAAGTCAAACATTTGATTTTCGGTGAATGTTATCACCCGCTCATTGTTATCAGAAGTTCTCGGCCCGACGCGATCACATTAAGCGGGTCTTACTGTAGTTTTCGAAGAATGAAATGACGGATTTTGAGAAAAATTTCACAAACCACCGAATAATGATCGAGGGTTGCTAAACGCGGAGCGTCCCCATCTACAGATGCCACCGAATATGAGTGCTGAGTTTCCAGGAGATTCGTGAAAACAGTGAGGAGTTTTGCTGAGCCATAGGAAACAAAATACATACACACATACACAGACACGGTCAGAGGGCTTGGAAAATGAGGTGGTAGTAATTTTTCAAGGTGTGATAAAGAAAAATGTTACCTAGAATCGATAGATCTGGAGGTAACGGAAAGAACAGTATAATTTCCATGGATCCAAGAGCTTCAATAGAGGAGGTAAGAATTTTTCGAGTAAAATCTCGAGGAAGAATCCACCTCCATCAAATGAAAGCTTTCTTCTTTGAGAGAGCAATTGTGTCCAGCTAACGGTTTGTGAAAGTGCAAGGAAGATGACCGCTTTTTCGTGATGAAATACGGGAGGGATCTGCGATTATCGAATCTCGTGTCATCTTGCGAGCAATGTATGTAGAACTGATTATAACCGACGCTAGATCACAATTTGGTCTTCTCCATTGGAGAGGTTGGAACCCAACTCCAAGAACAATCTTAGGTCGAGTTTCTAGTCGATGAGTCCGAAAGTGTCCCACATACATATTTAATGAGCTCTTGTCAAGTCCTCGCAAGTAAACACATGAGCAGAGAGGGGAATGTCAGTCGATAGCTATCAGTAGATTTTTTGCCATACTCTATAGAAAAGAAAACAGCTCCGATACTGCATTAATGGGATTTTGTCACCGTCAAGTATAGAACAAAAATCCTCGTTGTCAGTCTTCAGCTTTTGGGACTCATTCTGCCACTAGGAGGGTCCCCGCTGAATATTGAATCTTCCTGACGACCTTGTAAAAAATCTTGAGAGAATAGTATATTACGCACCGATGTCGAAAAGTTGGGTTTACGCACGAGTGAAAATCTTTACACACGAAAGAGTCCTTACGCACAGAGGAACTTCTACACGCACAAGCCGCGTAGCGGTCAACAGTGCGTAAAGATTCACATCTCGTGTGTAAAGATTTTCTGAGTGCGGAAACCTTTCGACAGAGTTGCGTACGATATTTTTCGAAATTTTGTGCGGAAAGCTAGTATTCTGTCGGTCACTTCATACGCTAGTGACCCAATCGCGATCGGGGCAGCTGGGAGAAGAGGGCGCAAAGCAGAGGCCAGGGGCGGTAGCCCCTGGTGGGGGTGTAGGGGACGAAGCCCCCGGCAGGTGGCCGGGGGGGTAGACCCCCACCACTGACAAAAAATTCTGAAAATGTATCAGAAAAAGATCTCTTGTCCGGTAAATCATATGTTACCGCATAGATTGGGAATATCGGTCTCATTACTCAGAAGTTTTAGTAGTGGACAAGATCCGAGATATGTAAGTTCATAAGATAGTATGAATTTGAATTTTGAGGGAAATTATTACAGGGTTATATGAATGTCACCAAGGACGGGTGAAAATAAATGAACAGATTGGTGACATAATGTGCTATTCCCCTGGTTGAATAGGAAGAACTTGGAAAATTATAATGATGATAGTAATGTTCTGAATACACGGGATAGGGAGCGCCTCCAACAGAGGAAACCTTCTTCTCATGATGAATACGTGAATCCACGTGCGACACTCCTTCTTTATTGAGGCAAAGTGTCCGAAAAGTAAATCGACGTTACTTTTAGACCTACAGCCTAAGGTAGATTCCAAAACCACGGTAAAAGTACTTGAAGAACGTGAGTAAATCATATTTAATCAAATTAAACTCATACTAGCAATATCGTCGTTCGCTAACGCTCGGTCCGTTCTGTGTTGTGTGAATACGCGGCAATCAAATGCCCTAAGATCCCATAGGGAATAGTCATTCTCGTATTTTGAGAACGAGGAATATTGAGGTTCAATAATAACGTATGTAAATTTTGGTAGAGGAATAAGAAAGAGGACACACTCCGCCTCAAGGTGCGATAGGTGTCAAAAAATGTCTGCAAAATCCAACCACTGAGTGCTTTCCAGGAGCTCTTACATATTAAGAATCCGTTCCCACCTGAATTGTATCGGTTTATATCTTTAAATGGCGGGGAAATTATAACTCTTGAGAAAAGGAGCCAGTAATTATTTCAGGTCGAGTTAGTCAATTGAAGAACAATATCTTGTGCTCATTCGGACAAAGTTAGTCTATCTTTGAGAGAATCCAACACGCTAGAGCTTTTTCAAATAAGGTTAGTCCATCTAGGGGGGGATCGAGTGTTACTTCAGGTAAAATTAGTCAATCTAGGGGAAAATCTAGTGATTCGAGACGATGAATGGTCAAAGAGATTCAAATTGAGGAATTTGTACATCTGTACATGAAACAATTACATTGATACGCTCAAGGATACGATACAATATATGAAAATTTTTTTTGACATTTTGATTCGATAAAATTTTCACACGGAATTCTCCTAATCGGGGCTATACATTGGAAGATCAAAAATATGTTGTAAACATGGTACACATTCGGTTTGAAAAACACAATAGCTATTACACTCATAACTCATAACCCAATCGGTCATTCATCACATCCACCACGGATCACATAACACCTTCCACCATCGAGCACATCTCATCAATTCACATTCTCATCATCTCTTGATTTTTGATTTTCAACATTCCATACCAGTTATTCACCGCATTCACCAATACGCAAACAACCATCACACAATCTCATCTCATCTCTCTACATTTTCATCATCTCATCACTCACCACACATCATTCATTCATTGCATCAGCGAACGCACATTCAAATACAAGACAATCTCATCCCATCACTCTACATTGGTATCATTCAACCACTAACATTCATTCATCGCATTCGCCAACCTCACATTCATCAACACATCACTTCATAAGCCAATGATCGCCTACTCGAAGACGAGTTTTCTGCGCAGAGTCGGCGTACAAATTTGTCTCCAAGTAGGAGGGTGAGGCGATCATTCCTCTAATTTTATCTACCCTCGTAATCCCATCGTTCATTCATCGCATCCACCGCGCATCACACCAGTGTGAGTGGCCACTCTTTTAACAATCAAACATATCTCACCAATTACGTTAACATCTACTCATAACTCTTTACTTTGGTGATTCCGTCACTCTTCATTCATAAATCACATTCCCGACACACATACAACCATCAGACAATTTCATCCCATCTACCTACATTTTCATCATCTCTCCACTCATCATTCTTCATCATAATCACCATAACACATTGAAATACGAAACGATATTATCCCATCACACTAAGTTTCGATCATCTCTCTACTTACATCTATTTATTACATCCACCAAACTCACATCCATCAACCCATTACATCATAAGTCAATGATCGCCTGGCTGAAGACGAGTTTTTCGCGCGGGGTCTGTATACGAGTTCCTCTCCGAGTAGAAGCGCGAAGCAATTATTCCTTTCATTTAATCTTTCCTCGTAATTTCATCGTTCATTCATCACATCGACCATGCATCACACCACACTTTCAACAATCAAGCACATATCAATTTACGCCTTGAGATTCTCATAATTCTCCATTTTTATCATCCCAACACTCATCATTTATTCATCGTATTTATCAATACGCATACAACCATCAGACAATCTTATCTCATCTTCCTACATTCTTCATCACTCATCATTCATTCATCGCATTAGCGAACACACATATAAACACCAGACAATCTCATCCCATCACTTTACATTCTTATAATCCCAAGTTTATACATTCGTTCATCGCATTCACCAACCTCACAGCCATCAATACATCACTTCATAAGCCAATGATCGCCTACTTAAAGACAAGTTTTTCGCGCAGAGTCTGCGTACAGATTCATCTCCAAGTAGGAGGGCGAATCAGTCATGTCTCTCACACCCTAAACCATCAAGCCCATTATGTCTTTTAGTTAACCCTCTAGCGCCCAGTGGGTCCTGTGGGTCCCACTACCAAAACCCAGACATGAGAAGCACCATGGCAATATTTCGGAAATTGTGCATGGTAATGGCTTTCTTCTAGGCCAAAACTAAAAGTCTGTCATGATACGAGGCCCTGATAAAGCGTACATAGTTCTTGGGATCACGCGAAACTCAGCGCTCGCGCGTCGCTCGACGAGGACGTGAGTTCATGGTCTAAATCGATTCATGTAGAGATGCGAATGACTCCTAAGCATCCAATACCTATTGAAACATCTTCTTTGAGCCCCTCTTGAAGGTATCCATGCGTTGGAATGGTTCAAACGGGAAAATTGTCTAGGGGCTGGTCAATTTAGAAAGTGGGTCCCACAGGACCCATTAGGCTTCTGCGACATGGTATCCATGCATAAATATCTTTCACGTAAAGAAATATTTGGGCATGTAATTGTGCGTGAAGTGGGTTCTACAGGACCCATTGGGCATTCGCGTTCACAGAAGTCACGTAGTCGTTCGAATCGATCTCTTTCAAGCTTAGCTCAGAATCCCAGCCGTCGAATCTCTAAGGAAATTGTTGTGGATATGAGGTATGACTCGCAAGAGCACTTTGTCAAGTTTGCGGATTGCAAACAAAGATGTAAGCTCTGCGTAAAGAGCAAAGTATACTCTTTTTGTGAGAAGTGTCAAGTAACTCTTTGCTATAACGTATCCAAAAATTGTCTCTATGACTTCCATCATAAGAATTCAGATCAACTGAGAAATTTTATAATGTTCACATTGATGCATGTTTGTAAGCTTCTTCGTCACGAATTTACTCTGAAAGTTTGAAAATACAAGCCCTTTGTTCTAAACAAGAAGATTATCTGTGTGGATTCAATATTATAACCTGAACGCCCAATGGGTCCTGCAGGAGCCACTCGAAAAATGCTGTTTCCGTTTATTTTGAGGAAATTGCGATTTGTCACGCTCATCAAGGAGCCAAATGAAAACATTTGAAGTAAAAACGGAAAAAATTCCGTGTCCTTGATACCTTGGGCGCTAGAGGGTTAACTGTGATGTCGAAGTCATCTCTCTCATCCAAATTTTTTTCTCTCAATACACACTTTCACATTTTTCAAGCATCATTCCATCTTTTTCCAATTCTCAAATCTCTCAACCTACGGCTCAAGATCATGATCCGCTCGCTTGTGGAACCTCTTCCTCTATATCCCTACTCCTATGAATAGTTCCACATAATGATCGTTCTGTTTACCTTGATGACGACAAGAGTGGCTTTGAAGATAAGGACATGCGTGCCGCATATAAAAACGAATATGATCGTGACCGAGCGTGTTTCAGTACATAAGATATATCTAATCCCGGAAAAATATGTGACCTCAAGTGTAGAATAGGAACCAATTTTAAAAACGCCAGATAGCTCCATATCCAAATATCAGAGTTCCCCTCCATGTCATGATCATCACTTGAGCTATGGGAATTCTGTACGTTTTTCCGAGCAGCAGTCTGCTAGACGGCATTATGCCACTCAGTTATGCTCGCCCTCGGTGGCTAGTTCCTATTTTTGTATCTCTCGAGAATCTAATTCAACTCAAATTTTAAGTATTCATTTCTTCTATCTTCTATCTAGTTGAGTTGATTTTCGGTAATTTGTTCAAGTTTGATCTCATCTATCCACAACGGAATAATAATTTATTCGTTCTTGTTCGCTTCTCGATGAAGGAATCGAATTTGATCGGAAATATTCATTCATCTCATTCAGTTTGGAACCCTGACTCGAAACACCTCTGTATTTCCCGTATATCAAACATATCTGTCGCACTTAAGATTATCATATACATGATGTTCAGATTACCACTGATATTTTTGTCTTCGTTCATGATGACGTGGAGATGTTTCAACTTCACATCATTTTAGTCCCATAACGCGTAACTCGAGATTTCGAAGCGATGGATTCGCTTTGAATCAAACGCAATGTAGCCTCAGCGGACTAATGGCGACCGAGTTTGAGATGCAACGAATGACGAAACTGCCACCTCTCATAGACCGACGAGCAGTGTATTCATAATCGAATAAGTTCACTCGGGCCTGCAGAAGCATGGTGTATAGGGAACAGTATGACATCATCCACTCATCAGCACCTCCATGATCTAATAAGGGTTAATTCAATGGGAATTCCTCGCTCTCCCGTCAAGGAATCAGCCGAGGTGCCTTGAAAAGTCTGATGAGGTCAAAAAGGTCAGAATTTGTGACTTGAAATCTCTTGTAGATATCGCGTGCCTTTCTTCAAAATCTGTCAATTGTATCTGTATTCGCACTCCATATGTAACACTAGTGAGGTCAATTTTAATCCATGCTCCGTTAATTTGATTCCCAGGATCTAACAGGATGTGGAGAGAAATCAAATCACTCCAACTCGAAATTCGACATTTCTCGACTGACATTAATCGGTCTCCAATGAATGGGAAACTTCATGAATATTTTCAATATGCAGATGAGTTTGGAATATGTTCATCCGAGCCATTTTGGATTTGTCAAGACTTCTCCTTCCTTTATGGATTACGTACAACCCATATTGATGCACCAGACTTGCTTGAAAGAATCGCCATAATGTTTTTTAATGTGAGACTGAGAAAAAACGGGTTTTGATTGCATTTGAATACAAACAGCTCACAATTATGTCTGAATCTATACAGTTCCTAATGTGCAGAAATTATAATGACAACTTCACATGGTATGAATTCAGTTGGATGTCCATTCTTGGATCATGGCTCGGCTGAACTAACATCTACTCGAAATTCTCTGCACCTCCTAAGTTTTTGTGGACTTTGTTCGAGGGCGTTTACAGGGTTATTATCCCTATGAGAATCGAATCATCTCTATGGGGAATATTTGAGGGATCTCATTCTCCTCATTCTTAGAGGAGTTCGAGTGATTTCTAGCGCTAGAATATTTAAACAGGCGTTCCTCGCCTGAAACCACCCTCTGACTATCTCAATCTTCGATTATCTTTCACGAAAGATATAACATCCGAAAGATATGGTCTCCATGGCAGCGACCTCAAATTCATATAGCCAATCTTTCTCCGAGAGGAATAACCTTTTTCCGTTCTTCCAATGTTTGGGTGGCCACAGAATTGCGAAAAATAGTATTCGAATCTTGTTCATGAGGTTACCCGTCTCCGAGCAATCATCTCGACTTTTACATGCAGCTCAGGCTGAAAACCGATCGCTCAGAAACGAGCTACTAACTTATTAACTAAGTGCGGAATGTACTGATATCCAGTGTGATTATCGCATTAGAATACTCCTTGGGATCGTCTCATTACAATAGAGTACTCACAATCATTATCAACTCTGTGCACAGAGACCAAATTGACGAGATATCTGAATTCAATTATCACTCGATCGGTGTGAATATCGTGACCTCCTTGCTCGCGAGAACTTCAAATGATGGCACTTTTGTAAGTTAGAGCCGGAAGAGCCGGATCTGTCAAGGAAAGGCGGAACGCACCAACATCAAGCGTAGGATCAAACTTTTTCGGATATTCTCGCTCCAAATCATTTCTTGACATGGGAAATCCTCCAAGTTGCAACCTCGCATTAGAAATGCCTTAGAAGTACACTTGGTGACAAAAGATTCTTTCTGAGACTGAGAATATGTCCGCATCCCGATCGTTCGTTTGCGGGTCAAACCTGCCCCGCCGAAGTCCAAACTCCCGACGATTCTCCAAGCGTAAATGGAAGCAATCTCACCTCTTTCGAGTTCATTCAGCCTTTGTTCACGTGCATCAAGCGAGGAGGGTAAGGTAGATATTCAATTTGTTGGCACTTGAGATTACTTTGGTTAACTTTCCTTTTTAAGTAATTCGGAGAGCGGAATTTGCAAATACTGGTGAAAGGTATTGCAGTATTCAATTCATTTGCAAATGCAAAAACTTGCAATAAATTTAAATTGGAAACTGCAGAAATTTGTGATATTTATCCCTGTGTGAATTTGTTGTGAAAGATAAAAGTGAGTGACCGGAATGGATTTCTGAAAATGAGCCGAGTAAAGTCGCAGCAGGCAATAGGTGAAGTCACAGGTAAGTATAAGTGAAGCGAACACAAGTAGCTGTAACTTCACTGTAGAAAAAAATTCGGCGATTCCACCAGTCACCCTAACTTTTTGCTAGCTTTTGTTTGAATAAAATACCAATTATTAGAAAATTCACCAATTATTAGCGAAATGTTTGCTCTGAACATAGGTGCCCAGGTAACCCAGTTGGTACGTAGTGAAATCGCTAGAATTGAGATGCGTAAGATCGCTAATCTTTGGTAAAAGTACAGCGACTCGTGTGACGAATTTACTGAAGCCTATATCACGGCGTAGCGGTGGCCGCCTATTAGGCCAAGAGAATTAGAATTTTTTGGCGGTGGAGGGTGAGTGCGAGTTTTATTCCTTTTCAGGTGCAGGATAACCCCTGGAATCATGTCTATCACTTTCGAACAAATTTCGCTCGCCGCGAAAATTATTAATGATGAATCACCGTAAAAAATGACACTTTTTGCACATCTACATCCGTAGCTCTGTGGGTACAACTTTCTGCGGGTCCGCTCTGGTTTCATCTTGTAGCGAGTGAAAAAACCCATCAAATGAAGAAAATTGTAATGCTCTAGCACATATTTTGTCGGAGTTACATACGGTTAAACAAAGAAAGATTTGTTATAAACAAATGGTTGTTAACCTTCCAATAGTTGGATGATGAGGCTGAAAACCCACACGATTGATAGTTCTCAATGAGGTCAATAAGCATACCAAATTTGGTGACGATTTTTTGAACGGTTTTTAGACAACCCTATTTGTTTATGAAGAATTGTTGTTCAGGAGAAGTGGTGTAACTTTTTTATAAACAAAGATGATGTTTTGGGAAGGATCAGGGTGACACCTAGAGGTCTGTTCTCCAATATCCCGTTGGAATCATCATCATATCTTGTATAGGCGATTTTGAGAGTTGGTGGTTTATAATTTCTGCACACGCCTCTCGTTATGTATTGAAATCTTAAAATATATCTATTGGATGAGAAGGAATCCCAAAATGGAACCAGCCAATCGCGAACTTTCCTCAAGCTACCCCAGATTAAAAAAAAGAATGGAGCAAATTGGTCATGTAAAACCAGAAATATTGCAAAAAAATACTCGGCGCTCGATTTTGGACTTCACCGTTTCTCACGCGCCACGAGCCAACCACAGCTAATCTTTGGTGCGATTCAAAATTGAACACCAAGTATTTTTTCGAATATTTCTGGTTCTACGTGACCAATTTGCTCCATTTTTTTTGTTCTGGGGTCGCTTGGAGGGAAAACGCGATTGGCTGGTTCCATTTTCGGGTTCCTCCTCATCCAATAGATATGTATATTTTGAGATTTTAATACATAATGAGAGACGTGTGCAGAAATTATGAACAATTAGCTCTCAAAAATCGCCTATACAAGAAATGATGATAATTATAACGGGATATTAGAGAATAGCCCTCTAGGTATCACCCTGATTTATCCCCAAACATCATCTTCGTTTATAAAGAAAATTACGCCACTTCTCCAGAACAACAATTTTTTATGAAGAGATAGAGTTGTTCAAAAACGGTTCAACAGATCGTCACCAAATTTGGTATGCTTATTAACCTCAATGGGGACTATCGATTGAGTGGGTTTTAAGCCTCATCATTCAAATATTGGAAGATTGACAACCATTTGTTTATAACAAATTTTTTTTGATCAACCGCATATAACTCCGACAAAAAATGTGCCAGGACAATACAATTTTTTATACAATTTTCTGATGTTTGGGTGCTTACAAAATTGCATAAAATAGCATTCGCGCCTCGATCATGAGGTTCCTCGCTTCCGAGCGATTGATTCGACCCTCGCCTGCGGCTCGGGCCGAAAACCAATTGCTCAGAAGCGAGCTACAACCTCATAATCTCGGTGCGAAATCTACGATTTACATTTGATAGGTTTTCTCACTAGCTACAGGATGAAATCAAAGCGCACCCGCTAAAAGTTGTACTCACAGAGCTATGGGTATTGATGTAGAAAAAGTGTCATTTTTCACGGTGAATTATTATTAATAATTTTTGCGGCGATCGAAATTTGTTCGAAAGTGTTAGACATGATTCCAGAGGGTATCCCAGCACCTAAAAGGAATAAAACTCGCACTTATTTTCCACCACCAAAATGTGATTCTTTTCGAGCTGGCCTATATAGACATGAGGTTGTGTTATGAAGCCTTGTTGCTGTTTGTAAATAACAAGTTCACCAGACGCATTGTGTTTGGGGGGTGGAAGAGATCCGAGATGGCAAGGACCGATTCCGGTGGACGCGTGCGTGGTCTTGAATCATCTTTCTTCGATATTAAACTCAACGAGAACTAGAAACGTGTGAGGTAGGTATTCACGCGAGGAGGATTATCCTGTTTAGTGTGAGGTGATGTATTCAGCTTCTCCTCGGTATCAGGAATTACGCCGGCCGTGAAGATTGGCAATCGGTATTGATATTTGGCGACTTTTCGATGAGATGTTGAACCGGGAACTATAGTTCGGGCAAAATTACGAGAGTGATACGAATATTTGTTCATGTCCTGTAGTCGCGGATCTTTCCGAATGCCGGGGTGAAGCTGAGACTTTAGTCGGTTATTTGAGGTTACTAAAGTGTGTGCATCATGTCGCTCATAATGTGATGACCCTGTGCAGTCTTTTTTCTCGTGAGTCGGATTGGAAGCAATATTAGCTGATGCAAAACGGGCTCCCGTTGACTCTCGTTCATAAGCTTTGATTCTTGTCCCCATGGACTGTAGGGAGATATTTCATGAGTTTTCGCCCCTCAATTACATTTGTTTGCAAGAAGGATCTGGAATATCATCAACAAATAGTTCATATCAATCCTCAAGGGTGATGATTACATTCTCACAATTTCCCCTAATTTTTTTTTGGATTTTTACAATTCCATCAATTCTTTAATTCAATCATGACAAAATCGCTATAAATTGCTAGAATTTGGTTGCATCAAACGAGAATTCATGAACAATTAGCTCTCAAAAATCGCCTATACAAGAAATGATGATAATTATAACGGGATATCCGAGAATAGCCCTCTAGGCATCACCCTGATTTTTCCCCAAACATCATCTTCGTTTATAAAAAAAGTTACGCCACTTCTCCAGAACAACAAATTTTTAGAAAGAGATAGAGTTGTTCAAAAACGGTTCAACAGATCGTCACCAAATTTGGTATGCTTATTGACCTCAATGAGGACTATCGATTGAGTCGGTTTTCAGCCTCATCATTCAACTATTGGAAGATTAACAACCATTTGTTTATGACAAATTTGTTTTGATTAACCCCATATAACTCCAACAAAAAATGTGCTAGGACAATAAAGTTTTTTATACAATTTTCCGATGTTTGGGTGCTTACAAAATTGCATAAAATAGCATTCGCGCCTCGATCATGAGGTTCCTCGCTTCCGAGCGATTGATTCGACCCTCGCCTGCGGCTCGGGCCGAAAACCAATTGCTCAGAAGCGAGCTACAACCTCATAATCTCGGTGCGGAATCCAAAATTTTCATTTGATAGGTTTTCTCACTAGCTACAGGATGAAACCAAAGCGCATCCGCTAAAAGTTGTACTCACAGAGCTATGGGTATTGATGTACAAGAAGTGTCATTTCTCACGGTGAATCATCATTAATAATTTTTGCGGCGATCGAAATTTGTTCGAAAGTGTTAGACATGATTCCAGAGGGTATCCCAGCACCTAAAAGGAATAAAACTCGCACTTACTTTCCACCACCAAAATGTGGTTCTTTTTGAGCTAATCCTCCTGGCCCCTATGGACATTAGGTTGTGTTATGAAGCCTTGTTGCTGTTTTTAAATAACAAGTTCACCAGACGCATTGTGTTTGGGGGGTGGAAGAGATCCAAGATGGCAAGGACCGATTACGGTGGACGCGTGCGTGGTCTTGAATCATCTTTCTTCAATATCAAACTCAACGAGAACTAGAAACGTGTGAGATAGGTATTCACGCGAGGAGGATCATCCTGTTTAGTGTGACGTGATGTATTCAGCTCCTCCTCGGTATCAGGAATTACGCCGGCCGTGAAGATTGGCAATCGGTATTGATTTTTGGCAACTTTTTGATGAGATGTTGAACCGGGAACTATAGTTCGGGCAAAATTACGAGAGTGATACGAATATTTGTTCATGTCCTGTAGTCACGGAGCTTTCCGAATGCCGGGGTGAAGCTGAGACTTTAGTCGATTATTTGAGGTTACTAAAGTGTGTGCATCATGTCGCTGATAAAGTGATGACCCTGTGCAGTCTTTTTTCTCGTGAGTCGGATTGGAAGCAATATTAGCTGATGCAAAACGGGCCCCCGTTGACACTCGTTCATTAGCTTTGATCCTTGTCCCCATGGACTGTAGGGAGCTATTTCATGAGTTCTCGCCCCTCAATTACATTTGTTTGCAAGAAGGATCTGGAATATCATCAACAAATAGTTCATATCAATCCTCAAGGGTGATGATTACATTCTCACAATTTCCCCTAATTTTTTCTGAATTTTCACAATTCCATAAATTCTTTAATTCAATCATGACAAAATCGCTCAAAATTGGTAGAATCTGGTTGCATCAAACGAGCTCCCTTTGCGGGTGAATTCGCGAAATTCTTCCCAGCAAAATCGCTAATTCTTAATAGAATTACTGCCTTCAACGTAGGTGCCCTGGTAGCCCACGTGGTAATTAGTAATTCTACAAGTTCTTTTTTCTACAATGTTGAATAAGTTGCATGACAGTGAAGTTCAACGAGAATGACCAATCCTATCATGGCAAAGCTAAGATTTTTCCAAATCTCACGAGAGCTCAAAACATGATATTCGTCGAGATTTGAAATAGATTTAGGAATTATGACAAGAGTTATTCTTCCACCAGAGCTGAAACAGTGATTCCATGAGGAGAGAATGGTTTATTTTTTCGTTTTGAGTGAACAGTTATGTTCGCAATATTGAACAGTACCGTACAATTGGGTAATTCAGAATCATTTTCGACCTTCTAATCGACGTAACTCTGACTATAGTTCTTGTGGCACTACACGGAAAAACTGCAAGTCGTACAGGACGACTAGAGCGCGAGTCGTCTTCTCCGACTAGCAGGTAGTAGGCAGAGAGGACATCGATAATCCGCAAAGGGCACGAGTCAGGTATGCTCTCGCGACTCTTCGCTAGTGGAACAGGCCGACTAGCGAAGACGGTTAGAGCGACCATGTGATTGGTAAGGGCGTGATAATTTGCAATCGCTCATACTTTCTACATCTCATCTTGCGATGAATAATGGACCCTTTCCAATATAATCTATCAGACAGCTATAGGTTCTGTAGCAAGATCGAGGTAGGCACGAAATTTTTTTTGCAATCGATTCGTCTTGATTTGCTGATAGGAATATCTAGTTTTTAGTCCGTAAATCTGGGGAGATTTTTTTATCAATAAAATACTGCGAAATTCATGGTCAAATGCGCATAAGTCGAAAAGTTTTGGTCAGAGAAGAAAATTTTTCGAACGAAAAATGTTGCATTTCATGTTACGTTTGTGAAACATGCAATCGATTGTTGGAACTTACATTTGCCATCGCGAAAAACGAGTTTGTTCATAAGAATTTGGTATAAATTTGGATTATAAACTGAATTCCCCAAAATAGGTATGCCACTGGGTTCATTATTTTATTTCAAGCAAAAAAATATTCTGAACATTTTTCTCTAAATTCACTATTTCTTGAGCAATTTGTTGTAAGAAAACCAGCGCGTGGCATCAATCGAAGCGTTTAAACTTCAAAACGCTCCGACTGATGCCACGCACTGGTTTTCTCCTTTCTATCTACTATTGTTCAAGAAATAATGAATTTAGAGAAAAATGTTCGGAATATTTTTTTGTTTGGGATGAAATAATGAACCGAGTGGCATATTCACTTTTGAGTATTTACTCCATCATTCAAAGTTATACCAAATCATTATATACAAACTCGTTTCCTGCAATGGAAAATGTAAGTTCCAACAACCCATTACATATTTCACAAACGCAACATGAAATGCAACATTTTTTGTCCGAAATATTTTCTTCTCCGACCAAAACTTCTCAACTTATGCCCGTTTAACCATAAATTTTGCAGTATTCCATTAATAAAAAAAATCTCCCCAAATTTCCGGACCAAAAATTAGATATTCGTAATCAGCAAATCAAGACGAATCGATTGCAAAATAATTTCGTGCCGATCTCGATCTTGCTACAGAACCTATAGCTGGCTGATAGATTAATAGCATGGTAGCTCTAACCGCTTCGCTAGTCGGCCTGTTCGACTAGCGAAGAGTCGCGGGAGCGTACCTGACTCGTGCCCTTTGCGGATTAACGATGTCCTCTCTGCACACTACCTGCTTGTCGGAGAAGACGACGAGCTCTAGGCTTCCTGTTCGACTTACAGTTTTTCCGTGTATGCTATAGCATAGGGCTACAAGTACGTTCAGAAGCTCGAAATGTGGGTCTTGGCTTCAGGTATCCAATGTTTTGCGCAGGATTGAGATAGGATTTGATGAACTTGGGAGATTTGGGTGGGCTATATTCACCGCATCTTCGGGGTTATTCAGCCCACCCTTCAGGAGCCTCAAATCTCGGGCGAAATTAGCTCGTTCATAGTCATGCTGCTGCTATGTAAAGTTTTCTTCCCCTCAAAATGGTTTCCTGAGTATCATTGGAAGAAGTTTATTGTCCAGAAAAGTTGCTTAAGAGTGAAATTTTCACGAAATGAATCATCTTTACTCAAAATTTCGATCAAAATCTCGTGTGATTTCAAGATATTGATCATGATGTGATTCATATCACCCAAATCACAGAGTTATCATCTCGTTATCAGTCGTACAGTTGAATCCATGGATTAAGTCTCTAGATAATAACTTGCTGCAGATATTTCTCCAAATCAGATTGCGGATAATTTTCATTGATGTGAAATCTTTCTTTGCTTGATTGCGTCCCTATCTCTCTTGAATGGTGATTTCATTCTTTAGCTGAAAGAACACGTTCAGAAAGTTACGAAGAGTGCACGAAATGGGAAGTCAGAACGATTTTAGATCTCGGAACTTGAATATTGCTAAGAATTTCGGAGCAATATCTGCTCTTATGGAATGCACTCCTCATTTAGAGATTAGACGTATGAGTACACTGTTAGAAATTTTCACTTGAAATTTCTTGAAAAGTACTGGAAGTTTTTCCAAAACGTACTTGAATTTCCCAAGCACCGATGACTGAAATTTCAATCACCCCTACTTGTGCATTGTGACTACTGGTCACTGGTTAACTTCCAGGACTTTGGAAATTCAAGCATTTTTTTTTGATTTGAATAATTGAATGAATTTGCTGCCAACTGGAATATCTCCATCAAACATTTATGAATCAGAGACACCCACTCATACAAATGCAACTATTCTGTGCAAACACAATCACGAATTCTCACGACACCTGCGGATTTTCTTATGCGTCACCTAGGTTATGATGGTCGACTCCTGCAGATGAATGAACGTCGTGAACTGCGCATGGTTCTATCTCACGAGGGTTATAATTATCGGCTGGTGAATTTCAGCCCACTATGGTCCAGGCAAAGCACGAAAACACAGCAAACTGCGTCCTAAGCTCTTCTTTGCTCCAAAGTTGTATACTGACCAGCGCTAACTTGGGCTTGCTCGCGCTTGCTGGTCCTCTTCAGTTCTGGCGTTACAGTACGGCTCCGATCGGTAGTATTGGTACAGTATACTCATGCCGCGCTTCATATGAACGTAAAATTGGGACGTGGTCCCAAAAGTTATTTGGGCGCAAATTTCAACAACACACACGGAGCCACGACCAAGTATCAATCTCTAAGCGTGCACGCCATTTTAATACTGGCCACGCTAATGCTGGCCGGTTCACTTGCTGCACCGCCAGCCTGCGCGCCTAATCTAGCCTAACCCGAACTGACTTTATTTCAGGCACGTGCTTGATATTTCAAGAACCTTGCTTGAATCACACCTCATTCAAGCATGAGTTACTGAAAGTTCTTACGAAATACCACAATTAGTGGATTCAAGTACGAGTACTTGAAATTTCAATCAAAAATCTGCTTGAAAAGTGCTTGAAATTCCAAGCAATTTCTAACAGTGTAGTGATCATTGCGAGTTGAGCCGGTGCAAGTGAAGCGATTGAACGTATGTCTCGATAGCAATATCAATTTCTTCGGAGATCTTGTTTGGTTTCATATATCTAAGGACGGAATAATAGATTAATAATATCCTCGGGGTGTAGCTTCTTCGTGTGGGCCGAATCATCCCACCGAAGCCTCTTGCTCACACTGTTTCGATCTCGCATCTCTTGTCGATTATGTAACAATCTTTTGGACTACCGTCTCAATTGGATTTTGATGTTGGCATCACAAACAACAACGAAGAAAAGGATCTAAATTCAAGGGACTTTTTCACGTGGAGAGCTAGATGAAAGTTTCAGAGGGTCAAATCTTAGGTAAAATTTTTCTACTGCCTTGATCTCCAAAAAAACTAGGATCAGGATTCACTTAATCAGGATTCACATTTGCCTGATAGGAATTTCCATTGGGAGATAGAGATACACCTTGTCAGAGCTGCAGAATGATAAAATTGTTCATAACATTGATGCATGTTCATGTAGCTTCTCTGAAATGAAGAGCACGGCGCAGTGTTGGCGAAATCAAAATAATATCTTTTTTATAAGAGGATGAAAGAGGCAACGCGCTGGAAACAACCATGGCCCAATTGGACCTGGTTTGCCTCAACGAGGTAGGAAAGGCGACATGGCACAGAGGGGCATCATCCTCAGTGCTCGACTTAACGTTTGTTAGCGCGCCTCTCATGAGACGAGTCACGAAGTGGCAGGTCCTTGACTCGGAAACGCTCAGCGACCACTGCCATATCTTCTTCAAGATAGACCATGGCCGAGATGCAGGCATAGCACGGCAGATCGAGGGATGGCAAGTCCGCAAACTGGACGAGGAAAGCTTCAGAGAAGCAATCCTGAGAGCAGAGGACCCCGGAGAAGAGCTTTCGCCGGGGGAGACGGTATCGAGCGTCATCCGGTCCATCACCCGAGCTTGCGACGCCTCCATGCCGAGGAGGAAGCAACCCCGGTTCCAGAAGAGGCAAGTATACTGGTGGAACGATGAGATCAGGGATCTTCGCCGCAGCGCAAACGCTCAGAGGAGGCGAGCGAAGCGAGCGCGCAAACGTGGACGTCCATCAGCGGCAGCAGACGAAGCGGCCTACAAAGAGGCGAAGAAGCTTCTTCGGGATGCCATCCGTCGCAGCAAACAAAAAAGCTGGTCGGAGCTATGCAACATGGTCGATCAAGATCCGTGGGGCACACCGTACCGGGTGGTCATGAGCAGACTGCGATTGAGAGACGGACCAACAGCGCCAACTGACAAAGAGTCAGTTCTACGGATTGCCAGGGCACACTACCCGAGAGGGGAGCCCAGACTCACATTCCCTGGGTTCATCTCCGACCCAATCCCCCTCTTCACCGAAGAAGAGCTAAGACGAGCCGCTACAAGACTGGCGAATGGTAAGGCCCCGGGGTTGGATGGTATCCCTAATGAAGCCCTGAAAATAGTGGCTCGAGAACAGCCTACCCTGCTATTGAAGCTGTTCAATAAGTGTCTCCTTCCGGGAGTGTTCCCGAAAGTGTAGAAACGGCAGAAGCTAGTCCTCATCCCCAAGGGGAAGGGTGGAGAACCAGCGGAGCCATCATCGAATCGGCCACTCAATATGCTGGACAACATCGGGAAGATGTATGACCGCGTGATCCTAAACCGGGCGGAGGAAGAGTATGAGTGTAGCGGAGGGATGTCCCCGATGCAGTTTGGCTTCCGCAAGGGGCGCAGTACAATGCACGCAATAGAAAGCGTTCAAGACAGAGTTCACAGAGCGCATACAATGGCTCCCCAACCAGGAGGAGGGTTTTGTGACATAATATGCTTGGATGTGAAGAACGCCTTCAACACAGCAAGCTGGGAACGGATCTATAGGTCCCTAGATGGAAGAGTCCCCCCTTATCTGCTCGCAGTCATCAGCGATGGACTGCGTGACAGAGTCCTCGTATATGACACCGATGAGGGAAGGGTTGAGCTGGAATTATCTGCAGGGATAGCTCAAGGATCCGTGTCAGGACCGTTCGAATGGAACACGCAATACGACGAGTTCCTGAACATGAGTCTTCCAGATGGGGCAGAACTCATTGGCTTCGCGGACGATGCGGCATTAGTCGTGGTCGCCGAAACCGCGTGGCAAGTGGAGTGTGTGGCCAATGAAGCTCTCTACCGCATTGGTCAATGGTTTCCTGAGAACGGGCTGGAGCTTGCCGAGCACAAGTGCGAAGCGAAGCTAGTTACCAAGAGGAGGATTTTCGAAACTCCCGTGTTCTCCATCAACGGGTACGAGATTCCACTCAAGAGGGAACTTAAGTACCTTGGGGTTTGGTTTGATGACCGATGGAGCTACAAGGCACAAGCCAGAGAAGCAGCGCTGAAGGCAGACAGGGTCGGTGGCGCCCTCCAGCGGCTCATGCCAGACATTGGTGGCCCCAAGCCAAACAGAAGAGCCTTACTCAGCACCGTGAGCTATTCCATCATTCTGTACGGTGCACCAATTTGGGGGCAGGTAGCTAGAGGGTCCGTAATCGATGCAAAGCTAGGTCCAGTCCAGCGGCGTTTCGCGCTTCGGACGATCAGTGCTTATTGCACGGTGTCTGACCACGCAGCCTGTGTGCTTGCGGGTACACCACCCATTCGACTGCTTGTAGCCGAGAGAGTGCGGGTATGGAAACGCCAAGAAACCCTCAAGAGCGATGGAGTCGTGCTCAACCCCACTCGCAAAGCCCTCATACGAGACGTCGAGAGGGGGGAGACCGTCGAAGAGTGGCAAAAAGAGTGGGAGAGCTCAACGAAAGGGAAGTGGACGCGAAGGCTGATCCCCAACATAGCCAGGTGGATCGATCGAGCTCACGAAGAGCTAGATTACTGGCTGACGCAAGCGTTTAGTGGGCATGGCTGCTTCGGAGAGTACCTGGAGCGGTTCCAGAAGAGGGAGACCCCGGTCTGTCAGATGTGTGCGGCAGACTGGGACGATGTGGAGCATGCACTCTTCCATTGCTTGAACACAGCTACGGAGAGAGCGGAGTTCGTGAACTGGCTTGGAAATCAGATCACCCCTGAGAATCTATTGCCGTTCATGCTCCGCAACAAAGAGACGTGGGATAAGATCGCCGCCTATATCAAGACGGCGATCACCCGAAAAGAAGAGCGAGAACGGGCATTGCAGCGTCAAGCAAGGGGTGCTGCATAGCGAACAACGACGACCTGAAGAGTGATCATTGATGACGAAGAGAGAAGACATAAGAGCGGACACACCGTAGAGGGACGCCTCATGGCGCGCGATACGCCTCCCACCCTAAAGTTATGCTAACGCGGTTACGGGGTGGGTTGGTTAGATAGTGGTTAGCTGCCCCCAGTTCTGCAATGATGGCTTGCCAACATCGTAGGGCTGAGAGCAGAAGGTCTTAGCCCCCAGGGCACACGGGCGTTGGATTCATGCTCATCCGGTTTACCGGGTGAGCAAAATGGAAGCGCTCATGGTCTGCCGGTGGGAGATCCATTAGGGATAGCCTGTCATCAGATTTTTCCTTATATTCCACTTAAAAAAAAAAAAAAAAAAAAAAAAAAGAGTAGAGTAGAGTAGAGTAGAGTAGAGTAGAGTAGATTGTAGATTGTAGATTGGTTTTATTTATGGTACCTTGGGGTATAACCCTATCTGGTACAAATAGCATGGTACATGAATCAATAATAAAAATAATAATTCTTCGTAAAATTACTTTAAAGTATGTTGAAAATCAAATATAAGTAGAAGAAGGAGAATTATAACTATAATATATTCACATAGTTTCATAATTATATATAGAGAAAGGATATTGCTATTCTTGAGTTGAAAGATTGGGTTGAAAAGTTGGAAATTGATATTGAATGTATAACAACTCATAAACTAGTCTTGATCTAGATTTGTGATGTAGTGATCTCATTGAGGTGGTAGTAGTAAATTTGATGATACATTGATAAGATAATCTCGAGAACCTATTAATTGTGGTGATCTGATTATTGTTAATAGATAGAGTACTGATTTGAAGTGAGAAATTAATTCAGATATTTAAGTTCTCATGGATAATTCTATCCTGCCAATCCTTCTTGTCTCTTTCAAATAAAATGTTGAATAAGTCGACTTTAAAGGAATCAAGTGCATCAGGTAAGTATGAGAAAGGAGGTAGAGAATTGAGGAGAGAAGAAGCTTGATGCAGGAATGAGTTTTGATAACAAGTCGTGCGTGGAGTTGGTACAAGAAGGTGGTCCGTCGCGTTCCTTGCGGATCGTCTGATGTTTGGATTGTCATTGAGGAGAGTAAAGTCACGGGCAAGATTTAAAGGCTTGCGAGTAGCAATGATCTTGAAGGCCAGAGAACCGATGAAAAATTCTCTGCGACGTTTGACGGTGAGCCAACCAAGTGATAGTCGATATGGTGTGACATGTCCACGGGGCGGGATATTTTGAAAAACAAATCTAACGCAGGCATTCAAAGTTCTTTGAAATCTTGTGTCTCGAGTAGGGTCGATGTCGTGATACAATACACAAGCATAATCCAGAGTTGGAAGAATGAGCGATTCAACGAGGCTTTTGCGAAGCTCCAAAGATAATGAGTGGCGATGGAATTTGAGCGAGTGGAGTGATCTATGAATTTTCGCGGTAAGCATATCCAAATGAGAACCCCAAGTGAGAGTAGACGAGATGATGAGTCCAAGATTGCGGGCTTCATTCACATAAGGAATCTCTACACCGTCAATTAGTAGAGTAGTAGAGTAGAGTGGAGTGGAGTGGAGTGGAGTGGAGTGGAGTGGAGTGGAGTGGAGTGGAGTGGAGTGGAGTAGAATAGAATAGAATAGAATAGAGTAGACTAGACTAGAATAGAGTAGACTAGAATAGAATAGAATAGAGTAAAATAGAATGGAGTAGACCAGACTAGAATAGTATACGAGTTGGATATTTGGTCTCGTCGATCTTGAAGGACGGTGGGGAACTAAATAAATTCCCAAAATTTCATGATGGAAATTTTATTGCAACGTTTTGTCCACTAGGTTTTGTGGACCTCACCAGGCTTCAGGTTTCTGTTTTTGACATATGTATAAAGATAGAAAATATGAAATTTTTCACAAATAATGGATGTATAGATATTCAAGATGCGCAACTTACGTTATTCTTTAGATCATCAGGATAGTTTTGAACGATCTTATAATAGATCACAGACATAACGTCTGGTTCCTGTCGATACAGGTAAATAGAATGAGTCATTGGTCTCAATTTACACTCATATTCATATTAGCGCGATCGCAGTATACAGTAGGTGACATATATATGAAAAGTAGTGCATGTGGGAGAGAGAAAGAGAGCGGGGGGTCAACGAGCTTTGTCAGCCATTGCCCACAACGGGTTATATATTCGACTGAGATTTTGAATATCGTCTTCTCTATTGATGCAATTTTCATCGAATTTTATATGGATCATCTCAGAAATCAACCGTTTTTTCCAATTTTTTTTCTGTGTCTAAAATTTTGGTTTGATCCCAATACAAATTGTGTTTATCTTTCAGTCTGTGAACAGAAACTACGGACTTTTTATCTTTGTTTGTAACATGATCATTAATGCGTGTACCTAGTTGTCTTTTTGTCTCTCCCACGTACGTAAAAAAAAATCTACCAAAATCACTTATCAGAATCAAATGTCTTGTAATTTTGTAAATATTTATTGCAAAACGTATTTGTGAGTGAAATAGCCTTCTTCCACATGGAAGCATCGATGATTAGAATGGCACAATATGAAAAGAACTCACATTTTCGGTTGGTTTTCTATTAATTCTCAAGTTAGATGAAAAGCCACGTGCTTCTAGAGAATTCTAGGAATTTATCTTTCCGTTTCTCTCAATGAATGGAAAATAAGTCGAACTGAAGAGATGAAGAATCGGATTTTGTATACAGATTTTACAAAAATGTTTGATTGATGTCATTCTTTACACGAAATAGCCGTTCTTCGAATGTTCCATAATCTATTCATTTATCTACCCACAATATAGATATACTGTACGGCTAGAGTACCAAGTATGAATAAAGGCTCCTCGGGCCATTTAGGCCGGCTTATGCTTAGTTGAATTTCGGAGCTGTATCGAGCTTGGTCCTCTAGCTTCTTAGAATTTCGTCTAAATACTTTGAATAAATGGCTCATGATAGATAGTTCCTGCATTTTAATTGCTGAATAATGATCTCGATGCAGCTCGAAGACGAGATTTTGGTGGAGGAACGGGCCTAAGTACCCACCCTTCTGATGAATCCATCGTCTGGGTCAACATCAGGACGATACCATCGATAGATGGGTCGGTGGCCTAGGGTCCTTAGAAGGGGTTCGAAACAAATGGTCCGCCATACTTTGCCCAGCCCGTGTTATTTACTATACCTATATTTTGATTCCGCCGATATAGGTATAGAAAATAACACGGGACTTGGGCAAAACATGGCGGACTGAAAACACCGTGTCTCGACCCCCTTCTAGGGACCCTACGGTGGCCTCAAGTACCCACCACCCTCATGACGATATCTGAAACACCTAAGATTCCTGACTCTTGAAGGATGATATGCGAGTGGTCCTAAGTACCCATTCCATTCACCTTCTCAAGTCATTGAATTTCTCTAATCAATTTTCATATTGTCCGAGAATCTAAGTACCCGAGGATGGGTGAAAATTGATTGAGAAAATATTCACCCCACCAATCCCAATATGGGTCATTCTCGATAGGCGCGTCAATTTCGTGTAATGGCTCGCGATTTTGCAGAGGAATATACTAGCCTACTGGGAAGTTTTTCATGATTTAAAACAACATATTTCCCGTCAAGCACATGTATATGCGGACCACGATTTCTCTGGAAAAGGTATGGTACGACTGGTTTCATCGTCGAAATGTGAACTCCGTGGCTGTAATTTGAAAAATCGATGATTTGGTCTCAAGTACTCACTGCTCTGTCGAGTAAATGACCTATCCTGCGTAAGGTAGGTGATTTGTTAGGCTTCAAAGTTGTCTACAAATCGTGGGTTATACTCAGTCAATGCGGCGGTGTTTAGTGGGACTCGAAATGGTGATGTAATCGAATTCTCACAAAATTTCGTTGTTTTCGATAAATTGCGAAGTTCAGTCGCTATTTCCACATCTTTGCGCCCCTGGCACCGTGTTAGTTGATGATAATACACACAGTTAGCGGTAAGTAGAGTTCAGGAACCGAAATATTTGCAGGATTGCTCGTTATTGAGCGTTGATCGACAAATTTTTGAGCGTACTCTTTTGCTTCGTAAACTCCGTGGTTCGATTATCTACTCCCTCCTGTAGTTTGAACGCCCCCTAACTGTTGGGATATATCGGACACAACCACACTATATACCAAATAAGTGGGTTCAGCTTCACAGTGAGTAGAAGCGTCAAGAGAGCACGGAAAGCAGAAATGTAAACTCCGTGTCCCGTACTTGCTACTACTCCAAATGGTCTTTTTGCACTGCACGAAGGCCCTAGTTTCACCCATTCGGCCACCTAGTGACACTTTTTCTGCATTTTGTTGATGGAGTAGGCTTGTATGTGTTCGCTAATGCACGAGTGACCGTGAGATTTGATGCATGTGTGCAAGTGCCGGGGTAATCGTCAGACTATCCGAATCAATTGAGTACTGCAAGGCAGGCATGTGTGTATGCTGTTGGGTCCGTATCCGAGGATCTCATTGCATGTATGCGTATTCTTGAGGAAATATTATACTACTCGAATTCAATATAAGTGTCCAGAAGTAAGGTATGGTCCTAAGTGAATTATCCTTCGCATGTGATTTGTGTGATCTAGGGAAATTGAATAGGATGTATGAGGGATGAAACGATTCCAGCAAATGATCAAACGGTTTTTGTCTATACTGTCTGTTGTATCCAATGATGAGTGTGGTTCTGTGGTGGCACGATATTTCAATACGAGACACCCATAGCTTGTAAAACGTTTCTGGTTTGAGAAAGTAGCTAAACTCGCATAATCCTGGGCTAGAATGATGAGTGACACATTCAATAATCAATGTTAATGAGAATTATTGTTTGAAAATTGGGTCACGGCGAGAATAAACAATAAAACGTGGATCCTTCAAAGCCTTCTTCGGTTTTTCCATTATAAGTCTTGAAATGTGGAGTTTTTTGGAGAACTTGTGGGAACAACATTCGTGGATCTTGAAAAAATCTACAAAGAGTTACTCCACACATATTCTCGAAAAATCAATATTTCCCGACTTGTACCCAAAAAACCGCGAAAAGGCGAAAAGTCCACGTATTTGCTGTTTCTTCATATCGCACTGCAATTCTTAAACAATGATTGTCATCAATATTGATCATTGAATGTGCCAACTATCTTTTGAGCCCAAAATCATGCTGTTGTGCCGAGTTTAGCCACTCAGTGTTCGAATTTTGAGAGTCGCGCACTGAACTATATCTGCGGCTCAAACTGAACGAGATGCGCGCTCCCATGATAGATACTACTTGACCCTTGAGTTTAAATAATCGTATTCAGACACCAACACTTCAAATAAGGTAGTATATCTGTCCCCTCACTCCATAAGAAGCGTCTTCACGTTATTCGTGTAAACTCCGTGTCAGTACTGTAAACTCCGTGGCTCGCCAATTCACAGAAATTCACTTTACGTTGCTGTGCGTTCAGATTTGCTTAGCCAAAACATCATACGTTCATCTATAGCGAAAATGAAAGATATCCTACCCACCAGGCCAGTTTTGAGTACCATTTTTTCTTCAGAATATATATGTCCAAAATGACGCGCTTATGGAGAATGACTCATATTGATCCATGAATGCACGCACACCTCTATCGAGGTGTCTCTTTACAATTTTGATGATCCGGCTCTCTCCCTAGATCCAGAGCCCGTATTCGTACCCTTACAAGCTCGTACACTTTTTAGCGTGTTCTATAGAGACTCCCCGAAAAAGTCA
Organism: Eretmocerus hayati; assembly: GCA_029851415.1. NCBI lineage: Eukaryota > Metazoa > Arthropoda > Insecta > Hymenoptera > Aphelinidae > Eretmocerus > Eretmocerus hayati. The sequence goes on along the minus strand of CM056744.1, from coordinate 75,772,816 downwards.
TTGTCTTACTCGTGCAAAAACGAAAAAATCGACTTATTGCAGGTCCATGGTTTATCAACGGGGAAATCAAAGAATTGCGTTTAACCGGAATGAAATGAGTGTTACTCATAGTATATTTATGCCGCTCTCAGCGGTGTACAGTTGCTGTAGAAAACTAGTGCACTCCAAAATACCGAGAAATAGTACATAATAGTACCAGAGAGCCATTTTCACTCCACTACGCTCAGACTCTAGCGCTTTTGAGAGTACCATCTGTTTGAATGGGGGGAATTGAAAATTTCAAATGGACGAAGTCGTCATGAAACGTTCCATAAAATCTTTCAGAAAGTTCGAAGACACTCCGGATTTGAATAAGGATGACAAAGATCGTATCTCATATTTGCATCTTGTATGCCAGTGGATGATGGGATCTGGTAGGACCGAGACTTTTCAATATTCGGTGTGTTTTTGCCACCTTTCGATAAGTCGCAAGCCACCATCATTACTATTGTGCGATCCAAATCATGAAGTCTGAAAGTTGAGAATCTTTGACACCCGTTCAAGTATTCTATAAGAGATCTCCGGCCAGACAACCCTCGACGCTCACCCAATCAATGAAGATTTCGGACCGAATTTTTAAAGAATTCCCAAAATATGGGACGAGACTTTGTCCTGTGAGTCGTTGAGCGAATCCTTTCAGATGATCCACATGAGAGGTTTTGTTTTTGGAACCCTCAAAGAAGTTGTATGAAAAATTTCAGAGATGTACACAGCGTTTTTCAGTATTTTCTTTTTTAGGGGCCAAAAGTCAAAAGTTTCTGGGATTACCTCATATATGTTTCGTACCAAACCCGAAGCCGTGAACTTCGCGAACGGTACAGCCGATTCTGTACCATTCGCGAATGGTACACCACCATTTTCACCGAGCCCAATATTCTGGGTTTGGGATAGCAGAGTCTTGTGCTAGTCGTTAACTGTACAGCCAGCTTATACCGAGCTTGATTCCAAGTTGCGCGCCATATGGCTCGGATCGTGTTCACTAATAAGAATTGCCTGAAAATCATGATTAGCGTTCAAAACAAATGTATCAATTGTGACTGTTATACACAATTAGGAAACTCGTCACTAATATACGAATTCACATGCGTTTATCACGGACAGTGATTCTTCAAGCTCATAATATTGTCACGGGAATAACATGGAAGAATAAGAAAATTATATAGAGAATTGCAGAAACGATTACAATGTAAAAATCTCTACTCATTCGTGCAATCTAGTGAATTATGGCAACGAGATTTTTCGCGCGATGTACTTGGATGTACAACAAAGAGTGGGAACAATAAGTGTTTTTCAGGAAGGAAGGCTCCTTGTGTGATTCTCGGTTCCATAATTCACTAGATCGCACTTATTAATAGAGATGTTCTACATTGTAATCGTTTCAGTGATAAGGAACTTGCATGTTTTTCAATTTCAATTTTAACAGACAGACGAGGTACGATTTATAAAGTAATTATTTTCCCGAAATTTTATATGCCCGGACTGCGATTGATAAATTATTGGAAATCGCTCAATATTTGCAACGATTCAAACTTCCCAAAAAGAGCCGAGCGACATGGCCGAGCATGCCCGAGCGCCCACGTGCATGTGTTGTATCTGTGTCATGTTTGAAATGACGTTCGAAACGAATAGCATCATCAACACACCAAATCTACTGATAAATAACACTCTCCGAGTTGACAAAAATAACAGAGATCACGAGGTAATGGTTATTGCTGACTTGCAAGACTTGTCGTCATCGCGCGGATCCCGAAATCCAGTTAAACCTCAAACGTCGTGCAGACGAAGCAAATTAACATGAGATAAGAGCCTGCAAGATTCCTATTGGTCCAGTATTCTGGCAAACGTGATGTCACGATTGTCCGACCAATGAAAATCGTTTGAGCGCGAATCTAATAATTACGAATTTTCAACTATTTTAATCGCAAATTCTTAAATGTCGACGGCACATTTTCAGCCGAAACTTTTGTAGATAGTCTACACTCATCCTAATAATCAGATTCAGATAAAAAACAAGCCGAATTTTCTCCTATGTAAGTTCCTTATTTTCCATATCATTTACTTATTTCCCTATGTTATTTCCGTGACGATATCATGAGCGTGAGAAATTGCTGTACATGCTACACGCATGTAATTTTGTATAGTAGTGACGAGTTTCCTGATTGTGTATAGAAGTGACATTGAACGCTAATCATCATTTAAAGACAAATCTTCTTTGTAAATGCGATTCGAGCCATATGGCGCAATTCGGAATAGAGCTCAGTACAAGGCGTCTGTACAGTTTGCGAGTAGTAGAAGACTCTGCTGTACCATACCCAAAATATCGGTCTCAATACAAATGGTGGTGTATCATTCGCGAATGGTACAGAATCGGCTGTACCGTTCGCGAAGTGTATGACTTCAAGTTCGGTACGTAACATATATGAGGGTTACCACGAAACTTTTGACTTTTGTATTACTGCAATGTTTCTGGAGTACTCTGAACTATGAGGAGTGCCCAAGAGTGGCATTATATAGTATTTGGCATCATTCAATATGGCCTTCATTCTTTTTTGTTGAAACGTATCCTGATTTGCCAACAGAAGACTGCAAAAGATGATTTTTGGGTAGTTCACAAACGAACTCATAAAGTTATCGCGCCACTGACTCTGGAAATGGGCATTTTATGATGGCATACTCAGGAGACGTGAAGCACAGGATTGGAATGTTATGCTCTTTTTTCTTCATCGAAGAAAGGAGATAACCGCACTGTTCTGACTTGCTCGACCGGTATTCCTTTGAGAAGCTAAGGAGGAATAATGATACGTATCGGATGAAGTGTGCTGTTGAGGCGATCGAGCACTCATAGTTTCCACCTTCAAAAAATGATAGATGTGAGCAAATGGAGTGAACTAGAAAAATGATGAAAAAAGAAAAAAAAATATTTTGTTTTGTTTCGTTTAGTTTTGTTTAAGGGAAAAACAAAACAAGATAATGCAATTTCATTCACGTTGACGATAAACAAAACTAAACGAAACGATATGAATGAGAGAACTGCATCAACAAAACTAAACGAAATTATGCGAGTTTTGTTTCGTGTTATATTACGTTGAGCCCTTCTGATTACGTTTAGTTTAGTTTCACTCCAACATAATCTTGTTTGAGTATCGTTTCCCAAAAACAAAATTCAACCTATTCAAAATGCCAGAATTTCGTTTAGTTTTGTTTATTGATATTAAATATTACTAATGTTTTGTTCAGTTCCGTTCATCATCAACGTAAACGGAATTATTTCGTTTCGTTTATTTGCTAAACAAAACGAAACAAAACGAATATTCCGTTAAAAACCCTGGTCTGGACCGTAAAAAATCACCCAGAGTCGCTACACTCCAATTCTGGCGGAATAAACTGCAATTTCGGAGAAAAAGCGCGCTTCTCATGATCTCACCACCCTCAATAGTCAGCTAGGCTCCTTCGAGGTCACTTTTTCCATGAGAATATTCATGCCGAGTGACAGTCTGCAATCATTTTGACCATCAAGAGTCACTCAAAGTGTTGGACTCGATTGATTTTGAATGAAAATCATTTTCGCGAAGAGAAATTCATGGTTTTTGGAACCTACGAGATCCAAGTCATCCCTAGAAACATTCTGGAGCCAAACCACTCAAAGTCATATTTTGCAGTCAGTTAATCCCTACGGTTCATCCATTCGTCTCTTAGATGGATTCTGTAAGATAATCTTCTTGATAATCTGTCACATTGATTGTGAGCCACTCATGGATCCAGAAATCGAATATACGCCTGCTTAGAGGTTGCTCATTCGAAAAAATCTCTTTCGGCTCCCTCGAAGCAGTGATTGACGTAAAATCTCCAAATCTTGTACGATGTTAACATAATCAAATTCTTGCGGGGGGTATTTTCGGACAACGAGAAAAAGGAAAATCCAAACTGCTCCACACGTCGACACGCAATGTAACTCGAATACAATTCTCATGGTCTCTCCTTGCGTTGGCAGTGTTATAGAGGGCTCAGGCCGTGGCCTTACCGGATGTAAAGTCTGGAGATATCTGGAATTACTGCGGTCCAACTCGCAGTCCACTTGATTTTGCGCCTGCCCCAGCTAATTATCGTGCTTGTTGTGATGCGCACAAATCAGAAGACGTGGCGACTCACCCGGCTCCTTGGAGCCTGTGAAGGCAACGCGGACAGTGTTTCGACCCGTCATGGCTGGTCATAACGAGTCATCAGATTTTGCTGACACTGGCTCAACCATGTGTTTGCTTAGATCATACATGCGAGTGATACGACGCATCATAGGTATAGACGTAACTGCGTCTTCCGTGGTTTCTAGAAGAGGTTGGTTCTCCTCAGGAATAGCCCTCAGAAAGGAACTAGCCTTCACTGGTCTTTACGTCGGCCGTCCCGTCTAGTTCTTCTTCTCGATCATGCATGGATATCCGTGTCGTCTTCGTTCCGATCCAGGCTCGCGTAGGGCACGATCATATAGACAGGTCTGGCCACTCCATAGGACGCACGCGTTGCTCGGGTGACCCCACCGTCGTCGGCTCTGGCCAATATGGCCACCTCGGGGGAGCCGATCTGCTCCGTTGGGCTATCCCGCTGACAGCCTAATCAGCGAGATAGTCTGAACAATCAGCTCAGCTTCGCCGAGGCAGCCATATTGGCAAGGGCCGACGAAGGTGGGATCATCCTAGCAACGCATGCGTCCTGTGGAGTGGCCAGGACCTGTCTGTATGATCGTGGTGCAGGGTCTGTTGCAGTTACAGATGGATTCAGTTCCGTGCCCTCACAGCGTATTCTGAAATCATGGGTCCCAGCCTTGGACTCGTATCACAGATCAACAGCATATCTTCAGACCAACGGGAATGAACACGCGACGGAACCCTGCATTGTCAATGTCTCGATCGTCGAACTTTGCATTGCGTCCGGAATGTTGCATGCGCAGTTTCTGCCCTCTATGCTACGATATCTGTATCCGGTATCGCAAAATTGCGAGTTGATCCGATTGCGTCCGGAACTGAAGTTTTTCTCGATCGATGTTGGCTGGAAAAGCTGAGAAAACCCAAGACTTCTAACGTTCTGTTCAACAGTCTAATTGGATACATTGACAATATGCATTGATAGTTTTGAATACAGTTTTCATTTCCTCGAGAAAGATCATTGAAAAGTAACCACTTTCGAAGCACTGTTACGCGCTCCAATGGCAACCAGCTGGTTGTATATAATCACAGGAATTCTCTACACCGCAAACTGAACGAGATATGCCCTTCGGTGACACCCTATAAACCCTTGACCTATAAACAATGCCCAATTGTTGTCATTCCCCAAGATCCCAGATCACCAAATGTACGCGTGGCGCAACACTGAGCGCTTAGAAAGTGGTTTTTATTCAACTCTAACCCATGCCTATTGTTATTGACTCCGAAGAGATGGCAGTACTGTTATCTCCTTGGCGTTCGGTAACAAGAGGGATGGATTAGTGTTCAATACGAAACCACTGTTCAAACGATCTTCCATTATAGTTCATAGTACTCATTCAATTGAATACATTCGGAAAATAGCCAAGACGATTTGAATACATTTTTCATTTTTCCGAAAAATCAAAATAAAATATCCCAGCTTGCACGGATCCGCCGCGAGATTTTATACCTCACCAGCTGCCTGTACTCAATGATCATATTTTTCTACACCCCTCTACCGGATAGACTGACCTCCAGTTACTCACTCAATTAGGTGTTGTTAATTATAATTTTATCATTTTATTGTCTTGAGATAGCCCAGATCACAACCTGGTAGTCTGCAGTAGCGATCCTCTGCAGACTACCAGTTTGTGATCTGGGCTATCTCAAAACAATAAAATGATAAAATTATAATCAACAACACGCAATTAAGTGAATAACTAGAGGTCAGTCTATCCGGTAGAGGGGTGTAGAGGAATATGATCATTGAGTACAGGCAGCTGGTGAGGTATTAATCTCGTGGCGGATCCGTGCAAGCTGGGATATTTTATTTTGATTTTTTGGAAAAATGAAGAATGTATTTAATTCGTCTTGGCTATTTTTCGAATGTATTTAATTGGATGAGTACTATGGACTAGAGATGTTACGAGTTTTTCTATCTTTTCCAGCCAGATGCGACGAAGCGGAGGCTGAGTCGGCTCTAGCTGCTTCAGCCTACACAACTAGTGAGCTCATCCGTATAAGAAACTTCACTCAGTAAATTTTAGACACTGTTATTTGTTGACCGTCTCCCTTAGATATATTTTTTATTCTCACGTCCCATATGAGTCCTTGAATCATCACCTGTACACTAATAGTGTACAGCAATTAATACATCATCAATGGAATAACGTCTAATACACGCAAAGAAGGACGCGCCGCTGCAGTCGGGGCGCCGCGTCGGAAGAGCGAGATTGTCAACAAACTTAAATTCTCGGGCGCTCGCCCGAGATGAGCCGGCACGTTTGCCCCTGAAAAATCGACGCAACGCTCGCGTTCGAGCCATGAGAGAAGAAAAATGCAAGCCGTGCCTCGCCACTATGGTCGGCACTGTGACATGACTCGATGGAATGATCTGAAATTTTACACACACATAGTTGAAGAACATTCCTTCGATGTAGTGGAAGATTTGGGATGAGAAACAATTCCAAAAAAATTAGAAAAATCATACAATTTTCCGACTTTTTTGCGGGTTTCGATGCCGAGATGAGCGCCGCCAGCATGATTTTCGAGATGCGAGAAAGTTTTTCAGTTTTGACCCACTATTAAACTCAAAGCAAGAAAGTTGTTTGGAAGGGTCTGAAGTATGTTAAATTTCAAGATTCAGATCAAATGATGCAATAGGGAAAAAGTCCTAAGAATTTCATTGAGATTATTGTTTAGCACCGCGTCGTTTACTTGCCGGCCGCAAGTAGATTTATATACAAAAGGTACTCTAACTTTTCTCTTATTGCATCATTTGATCTGAATCTTGAAGATTAACATACTTTAGACCCTTTCGAACTACTTTCTTGCTTTGAGTTTCATAGTGGGTCAAAACTGAAGAACTTTCTTGCATTTCGAAAATCATGCTGGCGGCGCTCATCTCGGCATCGAAACCCACAAAAACGTCGGAAACTTGTATGATTTTTCTAATTATTTTGGAATCGTTTTCCATCCCAAATCTCCCACTACATCGAAGGAATGTTCTTCAACTATGTGTGTGTAAAATTTCAGATCATCCCATCGAGTCATGTCACAGTGCCGACCATAGTGGCGAGGCACGGCTTGCCTTTTTCTTCTCTCATGGCTCGAACGCGGGCGTTGCGTCGATTTTTCAGGGGCAAACGCGCCGGCTCATCTCGGGCGAGCGCCCGAGAATTCAAGTTTGTTGACAATTTCGCTCTTCCGACGCGGTGCGCCGACTGCAGCGGCGCGTTCTTCTTTGCGTGTACGTGAGTGAAACAGTGAAAGGAGAACTTGGTCATAGTTTGCGACTATGATTATTGTGATGTGAAGTTTGGATGAGTGTTATACGATTTGTTCTGGAAATTCACAACTTTTCTATGACAGTATAGCCTCTTGATCTAAGTTCATCTCTATTAGCTGCAATGGTGAGTGAATTACTTTTCCAAATAGGTTTCATCGCAACATCGAATAGAATTTGTGTGATCCAAAACTGAGAATTGACACAAACATTTCCATTGAGAATGTTACACAAGATTCAGCAGACACTGTTGCGACACTCTATCATCAGAGTTATGTTTCAAGAATGAAAAGCTCTAATTACTTTCCGTTGAACAACGATGGAGAAATATCACATAATGAGTAGCGACAAAAGAAGTCATAGAGATCCTTCACCACCATAGCATTTAGAAAAATATACTTAATCTCAGAATCAAAATGGCATCTCAGCAGCTAAATGATGATTTATATCTACTTGGAAGCATCTCTACACAATTTCAAGGGAATAAAATCATGTAATGCGCATGACATAAAATCATGATGTCACGTTTTCTAGAAAACGTGAGTAACGAACTCGTCAATTCGTGACATGACTCGGGAAGAGTATTATGACATCATGAACCCTTGTCATGAACATTTGTCATGAAGTTTAGTCATGAATTTTTGTCATCATTTTCCGGATTTTCCGCGGCCTGGGTCATGTCATGAACAGTTGTCATGGGACATTGTCATGAACTTTTGTCATGAATCCACACATTTTTTACATGCTTTGAGCCATGTCATGGGACCTTGTCACAAACTTTTGTCATGGATTCACCAGTTTTTTTACATACTTTGAGGCATGTCATGTGACCTTGTCATGATCCTTTGTCATAAATTTACAAATTTTTCAAAATCCGTGTCTAGATCGCAACTAAAAAAGCCAGTTGTATGGAAAAAAGTTCATTAATGAGGGTCGACCAAAAAAGAAAACAAGAGAAATCATTCCTGACAATTATAATTACTTTGGGAAATTTCGGCCGAGACCGGGGCGCGAACCCTCGCACCGCCAAGCGCCTCAGATTCAAAGTCCAACACCTTACCTTGGGGCCAGCAAGGAAGATTGGGAGTGGAACAGTTAAAGGCATACTTAGAGCGCGGGTCACTATAGCTATACTTAGAGAGTGGCGGGTCGCTATAACAACTATATTATACATATAGTAAGCGCCGTTCGGAGCGGCAATCATAATCGCTATCATATATGATGAATGTGTGAGTGTATGTATGAGCAACGAAGTGCTCACTGTATATAATATATAGTTATAGCGACCCGCACTCCAAGTATGCCTTTAACTGCCCCTCTCTCAATCTTCCTTGCTGGCCCCGAGGTAAGGTGGCGGACTCTGAATCTGAGGCGCTTGGCGGTGCGAGGGTTCGCGCCCTGGTCACGGCCGACATCTCTCAAAGTAATTATAATTGTCAGGAATGTTTTTTTATTGTTTTTCTTTGGTCGACCCTTAATAATAAACTTTTTTTCCATACAACTGGCTTTTTTAGTTGCGATATAGACACAGATTCTGAAAAATTTGTAAATTCATGACAAAGGATCATGACAAGGTCACATGACATGCCTCAAAGTATGTAAAAAACTGGTGGATTCATAACAAAAGTTTGTGACAAGGTCCCATGACATGGCTCAAAGCATATAAAAAATTTGTGGATTCATGACAAAAGTTCATGACAAAGTCCCATGACAACTGTTCATGACATGACCCAGGCCACGGAAAATCCGGAAAATCATGACGAAAATTCATGACAAAACTTCATGACAGATGTTCATGACAAGGGTTCATGATGTCATAATACTCCTCTCGAGTCATGTCACGAATTGACAAGTTCGTTACTCACGTTCTCTAGAAAACGTGACATCATGATCTTATGTCATGCGCATTACATGATTTTTTTCAACAGGGACCACCATCAAACTCCCAGGTTCTGAAAGTATTGTACTTTTATACAAGTCAGTTGAACATGACAATCCAAGAAGCTGCAAAATTAGCAATCAAGGAAGTTGAGATATTTTGGGAGAAGAGTGGTATCCCACACCAAGATACTCACAACTCTATTTGTAGACTCAAGAAACTACACTCTGATCATAGGGTCTTGAAGAAAAATAATGGTAAACATTACAACCAAAAGCGAGAGGAGGATTTCTCCAAGGGGCTCCAGATGTTATTTGATATCGCCAAAGCAAATATTCTTCAAGAGTTGGACCATAACAGATAAGCTTCCCTAATTGATCAACGCTCTGAAGATCCCAAGCTATACATTGGCAATATACCATCAGATGATGTGGATTGCAGAGGAGGTAGTCTGAGATTATCCAAATTCGACAATTCATTTGACACACTTATTGATTGAATTATGTCTATGATGGAATACAGCCCGACTGCACAGTGACGGAGAAGCTGCAAATTTCCAAACCAGTAGTCAGTCAGGTCATCCGTCTAATGCATCTCAAGTTATTCCATGTTCGTCTCAAGTTCCCAATTCTCAGCACTCTACGCAGAGTATAGCTGACGACAAAGCAACAGATGAAGTCACAAGTAAATGAAAGTCTTTTGACTAGGAGAGTGTCTCACATACGACTCACGGATTTTCCTGAAATTTGGTATGTACCTTCTATCTTATGACAAAATGAACTTACCAGGGCCATTAACCCTATCACTCGAGTATATTTCAACAGGAATAATTATTAGATCCTCAAATAAGAGCTTTCTTACACCATTTTCTCCATGGCTGTTGAAGATGCTCTGTTCCAGGTAAGCTAGGGCTCTCTAAATCCTTGCTCTAGTCCTTTTGTCACATAAATTCCATATCGAATTCAGTATAAATATTCACCCAAATTGAGTAGAGAAATCACAGAATGCTCGTGACTTGGAGAATGAAATTACATTTGAATGATAGACCTGATTAATTGAATGATTTGAGCTCTCTCAACGACTTGCATGTCAGGGCTATCACAATATAAGGTAGATGTCTGGTGGTATGGCACACTGTACGTATTTATGGGACACATGATGAAAATCGATTTTCCCAGAATAACTATTACATCTCGACACTGAGTAATGATTTTGAGATCAACCTTTGATATTTGCGAACTAATTCGAAAAAGATTCACAATTCCATAACGAGTATTCAATTAAAAAACTGTCTGTAAAGCTGATCCGCGCCCCCGTCTGCAATCTACTGCTCGGTTCAACCGTTCACCGGGCATGAAAGTGCCTGATGAACTATCCTCAGTAAATGAACTAATCAATTGTTAGCCGTGCAGAAATGTTTTGGAATGGTTAATAAGACGTTATTTTTCCTATATCTGATTGTTTTGAGCTTTGCTTCAGTGAGATTTTTCGAATATAACAGTGATTCATTTTACGTACCGCGGTGGCTCAGATGTCCGTAGCTATGGAACAGTCAGATCGGTGTATCATTTTCCAGGTGCATTTGTACCCAGCAAATGGGACACTTTGTACGAGGGTTCTTGCGACGTTTGGGTGATATTTAAGGACAAAGAAGTTTTTAAACAAACTTTGAACCAATCATGAGGCCATCGTTAACTCAAATAGCTCAGTATAATAAGTTAAACTGAATATTATCTATGTCTGCCTTCATAACCTCAAAGTCACCTAGTTCTGCATGGAAGGGTTGTGTTGTTTACACTTTTTTTCGAAGTTATGGATGCAGCCACATTACTCCAAATCGGTGTCAATAAATGCATTTCCTGATAAGCAAGAAATATAAGGATTAAAGATTGTGAGAGTGCAAACATTAGATTGGCTCTTTTGCCCTTCGACGAAGGATGTGTATCTGATACTCCACTGCCACATATGCTTCACTTCTGTCCAAGACATTTCAGTGCAAATAAAGTGAATAAGTTACGTACTAAGGATCGTATGATCTCTCTCATTGTGAGGCTCCATCACCCTCTGATATTCCTAAGTCAAGCAATGAAAGCGCTTGGATTCAGGTGAGAGCATGAAAAAGTATTACCAGTCTCTACCTGAAAATCATCACTTGTTCCTATGAAATCTTTGAATGCAATAATATTTCCAATCTATGTGTATTTTGTCTTCATAATGGAAGTAGTTGTCGCAAGAGACTCATTCCAAACATGAAGTTTCATGTATATTCTACGCCATAGAGCAAAGCCTCTGGGATGACAAGTACTACTCATGCATTCTGAGATTTACTGAGTTTTTCAATCAATTAGTCCTTTAAAATTCACTCATATGCAGAAAGAGGAATAATTTTTTACACCAATGACCTTCTAGTATTTTTTGAGTTTGACCATTTCAGGTTGTCGAGGTAGTTGAGTCAGGATATTTAACCTTCTTCCTACGCAAAACACCCAATTTGGCTTCACGCTCTCGCTACTTTTGCTGAACCCTTTATGATGCATCAATCGGAGAGACCTTGGTAATTTAAACAGGGTCAGCAAAACAAATTACATCTGAAGAGTGTTCTTCCCAAATCACATTTTTCAAAATCTCCATTTCAAGTTTGTCAGAGTGATTCATCATTGGAATTTAAAGCATTGATTTTTAAAGCAAAAATCTGAAACATATCAATATACGGATCTGGGACGGCTGCTAGTTCAATGCCTAGGAATTAGCCGCACATACTGGGCAAGGTGCAATGCCCAGCAGATTTGATAGAATTGAACATATGCTGCAACTCTGCATACTGCTGGATCTACTGCTGCTGCTTTGTGCGCGAGAGAGATGGGGAATCGAGCGCCAAAATGATCGCACAAGAGTTAAACGGGAGCCAGATGGGCATATTCATTTAACTCTAAAAAGAACATGGTGCATAGAGTGCACTTAATCGCACGAACACGGAGAGAGCAATTGAGGGTGAAGCCCAAAGAGAGAGAGAATAACTATCGGCTCGCACTCACAGGTGTAGATTTGGCGGCAATCGCACGCTCGCTGATCGGCCGCTCCGAATAACGTGGTCGTCCGGATGATCTGGACTCAATGTCGTCCGCAGGACACGTCGAGGACAACGGCCAGGAAGTCGCACGGAAGCACGCAAAAGAGCTCGTCCAGGTGTCGGGAAGCTGGTGACACACGCACGATGAGGGTTCAAAAACCTACACACTTCGGGTGCAAATTGACACGCGGGACGTCTGCTCTCAAGCGCGGGCGAGAGAAGTCTGGACTTATGGCGCGCGCAATGCCGGCTGATTGATGATGATGGGTGCGCGAGGGAAACGGTGCGGTGAAGCTACCAATGACTCGCGCTATCTCTCTCTCTCTCTCTCTCTCTCTCTAATGCAAAACTACTTACAGCTCTCTCCTCGGATGTTCTGCTACAGCTGAAAAGATCTTATAATTCTGAATGATAGATGATGATCAGACCGGAGAGAGAAATGATGGTTGAGAATATCCTCTCAACCATCACAGATCATACAACATACCAATAATCAAATTTGGGTTGAAACTCCAGTCTGAAATGGAATCATGCTCACAAGAATCAGACTATTATGAATGAAAAATATCATTTACAGGGATAGATTCCTGAGCATGTTTTTATTCTGCTATGAGGAAAATGTATACTGTTTAAGTGTATATGCTTCACATAATAACTTGAAATATCCATAAATTTCTTCTAAAAATGGTTTGTATAAAGAGTTGGTTGGGGCTTGAGTTAGTTCACCACTTTCATTTGGTTCAGCTTTCCAGGGAAAGTTCTCCGGGAAACCCAACCGGAAACCAGAAAATCAGCGGAAACTGTTTCCATACGTTCATAATGGACTTCTGCGCTAGGTTGACTAATTTGTCTCTTTACTGGTTTCCGCTTGGGTTTTCCGGGAAACTAGTAGGGACCTTTATTATAGAAAATGATGCGCTCTACAACTTTGATTTCCTCAGTATTCTCACGAAAATGCTTATTCTTCAAAATATTTGCAAAAAAACGTTATTTCGCACATGAAATCGTTCATAACAATTAAACGCCGGGCTTTAGACATGAACGACCATGCTCAATCGATTCAGTGACTCAAATTACATCGGAAATGTCTATAAAACCTTTGAAAATGTGTCAAAAAGACTCAAATGACTGGTATTTTTGGTGTCCCATAATACGGAGATCGGGCGTGGGACAGCACGTACAGGGGTTTAAATTTTTGTGTCATAATTGAGACATGGGCTCAGCCAACATTTTTAGTGAATATAAAAGAATTTCCAACTTTTTTCTGCATGACTCTATATCTATTTGAATCTCTGAAACGCATCTCACGGGAAAGAAAAGAAAAAGTGGCCAATTTCATAGCCTGAGCGCGGAATTTCATCGGGAAAACTCATACCCTGAGGTTGGAGTGTGCCATATAGCAGACATCTTCCTTACCTCGACCCATCTTCTGGAATGTAAGAACATCATTTATAGAGCAAACAGGGTACCAAAACAATATCATGAATTGATATTCTGGGGAATCTCATTGGGATCGAGAAAATCTTACTGCTGCCCAGGTTTAAATCCTAACAAATAGTAGGGCCGCTCCCTTCATCCTTCCTCCCAGCCCTACATATATGTCATTCTATACATCACAGCTACTCATCCATCTTCACAGACACTTCCTGATTGCAGAACGACCTACAAGCACATACAGAGTATCACTTTCACAGCTGAGAGTGATCTTGAGATGTGGCATCATTGGTACTCATCTGACGAATGCAGCTCTGCAGAATAATTTGGTTGATCTCATAAATGTTTGGACCTTAAAACCAAATCCTCGTCCGTCTGTTGGGGTTATTGCAGGGATGTGAAGCATCGACTGCTGTCAAAGTAAGGCCCCTATGTCAGAGAAGCCTGTTAGAAACAGTGCTACATATGAAGTACATAGAGTAGATATGTTCTTGTTCTGCTCCAGCAGTCGACGAGCAACGCGGTCATCAAAGGGCATCGGAAGGGTCCTCAGTTTTTGCCAGGAGTAATGTCTGAAGATAGCTCTTCAGTCTGAGAATAGTTGGATCGAACATTCAAGGAATGCAGATTCAGACTGAGTGTGTCCAACCAGATCATTCTTCAGAGCTGCGCGTGTTAGATGTATACCTTTGGCGCTTCATCTCAAGATCTCTCCAGATGTAAGAATGATACTTAATGTATTTCTTCGGGTGCTGTACAGATGAATCAAGAGCTATGAAGAATAGAAGTACGTTTGGAAGAGATGTGGAGGGAACAAATCCACCTATCCATTGTGATTTATATAGCAATACTCCAGTCAGATCTACTCTTCCCTCATGTGATCTTCCAAATTATCACCTAATCTTCTTGTTTTGGTACTCATTCTCCTCTAAGGATCATGTTTCTCCATTTTGGGAGAAAGATCAGGACACACTGTAACAGCCCTGACATACAAGTCGTTGGAAGAGCTCGAATTCTCAAATATATCACATACTCAACTGAATTGTATTTTCATTCTACAAGTTAAATTTATTCTGTGACAAAGTGAATGGATTAAGAAAGTTCTGGCCTGCCCAGATCAGAGCACGTTGAACGTTTGTATGAAGAGTAGTTGGAAAAAGGCTCTGATTTGGGGATCTATTAATTACTCCCGTTTGAGTATAACTCTGGGGGGTTCATTGGATTGAGGCTACGAACCAAACTTCAGGCGAATCCAAGACCAACATGGGGGACACGCTCCGAGCTCATGCCATCATGACCATTTCCGCAACCAATTTGTTGTAGAATTCCCGAAAAGAAATAATCACAAACTCTACGTAACTCAATGAACACTACCGAGAAAGTTAGTGATATTTTCATTCTTGGTTCGATTGAAAGTAGAATCCTCGTAGAATCTTTGCATTAATTATGGGAGAATATCATCATTCTCAGAATTGCAATGCATGTTCTTTGAAAGATTGGCAGTGCAGTATGTAGATCTCAGATTTTAAATGTCAATGATGGAACTCTGATGCATATTCTCCTCTTTTATTTGACGAGAATGATCAATCTTGTCTGCATCCACATTGATCAGTCTCCAACTGGTTCCAACTGTGGTAAAGTAGTTTGTCGGAGTACGGATCAGGAGTTTATGGACCAAAAAAATTTCTCGATGATACACTTATACATCTCATTTCCGCAGAATCATTGCACGGGATGACCCCGCCTAGCCAAGCTGACCCTCCATTGGCAACTGAACCGAAGAGAGGAGTGAGTGAGAGCCAGTTGAGTGGGTCTCTCTACTCTGGTGGAGGTCGGTATCGGGAAAGACGAAGTATGAGAGGCTTTATAAACATTATGACGGAAGAGTTGTTGGCGACATTGGACTATTGTCATATATCTCACAGGAATGCATCACGCCTTATCATTGCTGTGTGTCATGCATTGGTTGCCGTATGCAATATAAGATTTCCTGTGGAAAGTCTGAGCGTTTGCAAGACCTCTATGGATGAATTGCGATCCCAGATGCGAAAACAATTAGCAGAGAGAATCAAGTCATACTTTGGCGAAGGAAATTTGGACATCATCGTTGTTCATTGGCATGGGAAACTTATCCCTGATGACGCATCTTTTAAACACGTTGACAGATTACCAGTCTTGATAAGCAGTGGTGAAATTGTGAAAATCTTGGATGTGCCTGCCTTGGAGGACTCTCAAGGTGTGACCCAAGCTTATGCTATCCATAGAAGTTAGTTGCTTGGGGCATAGAAGCCAATGTTGAATGTTTATCATGTGATACTTGTCCTGGTAACATGGGAGAAAAGAATGGTCCAGCAGCGCTTCTCGAACGACTATTACAGAGGACTCTATTATATTTACCATGCAGACATCACATCTATGAACTCGCTCTCCGAGAGGCGTTTGAAACTAAATTCCCTGGAACCATTGGTCCAGAAGTACCCCTTTTCAAGAAACTTCGAGACAGTTGAAACACAGTTGATCAAAGAGCTTTTGTGATTCCTAGCCCGGATGAGTTCCACCCTGATCTGCGACAGAAAATCCCAGAGCTGGTAGCTTTCATCGAAAAATATATAAAAGAATGCGGCCCAAGAGATGACTATAAAGAGCTGTTAGAGTTGGGTCTCATCCGTTGTGGAGCAGTAGCGCCGGAAAACGTCAAGTTTCGGAGACCAAGGGCTTTTTCTCATGCACTTTTCATGGGAAAGGGTATTTACCTGCTCAAATTGGATCCGCTCCCTAATGCTATTCCTCTGAAAAATTCTGAGAAACAGGCGATACGAGACCTTTCTAAGTTCATCACTTTTGTGTATGTTCCAGCATGGTCCAAAGCACCTCTTGCTATTGAAGCTCCTGGGAATGATTAGTTCTTCATCAAAGAATTACACAGTTATGAGTCTGTGAACAAAGAAATAGCCATCAGGGTTCTAAGGAGAATCTCAAATCACCTTTGGTATCTTTCCCCAGGAAATTGTGCCATTTCTCTCTTCGATCAGGGCGTTTCTGTTGAAATCAAACGACGAATGGCTCAAGCTCTCAGGAATAATGGTGATCAACAATGTAGTCCTCCAAAACGAGTTTACGTGAAGAATGAACTCGGAATGATGAGCTTGCACAAAAATGAACTGTGGAATTTCATCAATGCCCAATCGCTCAATTTTTTCACTACGATTAGATACGAATTTCTTGCACAAAGATCCAACTTTGTGGGAAACTGACGAAGATTACTTAGGAAGCAGAGGGAGACTCAAGACCCTTCGAGTGGTCAATGATGCTTCTGAAAGGGCAGTCAAACTCACCCAGGACTATATCAACTCTCTCACGAAGGATGAGAAACAGAAACAGTTCTTGCTCCAAGTGATCGAAGTGTATAGAAAGCAAGTTCCGGATGCTAATAAACAGACCCTTCTGAAGGGCATGAGAATTTGATTGATTATATCGCACACGACGACCTTTCGAGGGGATGTTCTCTTTGTAATCGAATAGATCTACCTTATGTAACAATTCCCGGCCAATATCCCTTGGTCGATCATCTCAATTGGATTGGCGATCTTCGTCAGGGTGACGCATGATCCACATACATTCACTAGTGATGACCAGGTTAGGGGCATGACTACCCAAAATTTGAGGGTCACGAGTCTTCATCATTCCCCACAACGAATATACAAGGTCATTATGATGAATCGTGACATCATGAGTAGAGGGAGCGACTTTTGATCGTTTAGGCTAGGAGCTAAGCTCATTGTTGAGGGTCGTGAGATCATAGGAAGCGCGCTTTTTACTCCGAAATTGCGGTTTACCCCGCCACAATTTGAGTGTAGCGGCTCTGGGTGATTTTTTACGGTCCGAACAGCCTCGGGTTCTGATTCAACATGAAATTTTTCGCGGGAATAGTGACTTTGAAGGAGCCTAGCTGACTATTGAGGGTCGTGAGATCGAGAGAAGCGCGCTTCTTACTCCAAATTTTGCAGTTTATTCCGCCACAATTTGAGTGTAGCGGCTCTGGGTGATTTTTTACGGTCCGAACAGCAGCCTCGGATTCTGATTCAACATGAAATTTTACGCGGGAATAGTGACTTTGAAGGAGCCTAGCTAACTATTGAGGGTCGTGAGATCGAGGGAAGCGCGCTTCTTACTCCGAATTTTGCAGTTTATTCCGCCAGAATTAGAGTGTAGCGGCTCTGGGTGATTTTTACAGTCCGAACAACCTTGGATTCTGATTCAACGTGAAATTTTATGTGGGAATAGTGACTTTGAAGGAGCCTAGCTGCATATTGAGGGTCATGAGATCGAGAGAAGCGCGCTTTTTACTCCGAAATTGCAGTTTATTCCGCCAGAATTTGAGTGTAGTGGCTCTGGGTGATTTTTTACGGTCCAAACAACCTCGGACTCTGATTCGACGTGGAATTTCACGTGGGAAGAGTGACTTTGAAGGAGCCCAGCTGACTATTGAGGGTCGTGAGATCGAGGGAAGCGCGCTTTCCATTCCGAAATTGCAGTTTATTCCGCCAGAATTTGAGTGTAGCGGCTCTGGGTGATTATTCACGGCCCAAACAACCTCGCATTCTGATTCAGCGTGGAATTTCACGTAGGAATAGTGACTTTGGACTCCCTGATTGCTTTGATGATCCACTAGGACATCAGGTGAGCGCCGTCTCTGTTCATCACCTTGATACTCGAAAAATCGGGGAAAAGTCCAAGCTTCTCGTCGCTACAGGCATGGTTAGACATTTTTTTCCTCCACCGGGCGGAAGTATTTTCATCATTTCTAGTCATAAGGAAGGTCGCTAGTGGGTGAAGAAGTCTTTTAAAAAATATTGGTGAATAACGGACACCCTAATATATATATATATGAATATTAGGTGGAGGCGTCGTAGGGTATACTCGACATTCCCCCCTATTAGAGTAGAAAAACTATTAGGTTCTAAAATTTTTCATTACATGTCCGCGTCTGAAAATAAGAGTGGTGTAGAAATGGTTGGCTGGTCAACCTCGTTATTTGGACGACTATATGATGCCACTTATGAAGGAGCCTGAGGGGGATGAATGACGTTATTGTTTCTGTTGTAGCTAATCTGACAGCAACAAGTTCTGTTCCAGAGACTAATAGCAATGACTTCCAATGCGTCAAGTAAACCGAATTTGTAAAGACGATAGAGAATGAGCGCAGCCAAGGCTCCCTTACCGGTATAATCTAGATATTGATGAAACTTATCTGTCCAGGTCTTTGCTCTTTCTTGATATTTGAAATTGTTGATCAACTTTTGTATATCATTCAACTTAACTAAATTCTTATCTAAACCATCACCCGTTTTTTGCAGCTCTACTTTGTCTAGATAGGATGTTTCAATTTTCATAGCGTCCGGTACATTTAATTCAAGGAATTCTACTCCCGCATTGTATAATTCACTCTTGTAAGGCTTGAGCTGAAATTTTTCGCTGATGAAGGTGCAAGTAATGTCATTTGATTTGAGCAATGAATCTTCTTCAATAGTTAACAGAGTATGTTCGTTTTCACACCAGACATGAAAGGCCAATTTTACATCCGCCGAGATCACCCAATAGTTGAGCTTGTCTACTTCTGTCACGAAAGGTTCTTTGGATTGGTACCACTCCGATAAGCAGTGGCAGAGCTCCTTCTTGGCTAGAATCTCTGAATAACATGGGATCTCTCTCTCTCTCTCTCTCTCCCTCTCTGAGTTCATTAAGGGGTTCCTACTTTTGCGAATCTTTTGGCCGGGTTTGAAGGGTATGCAATCGTCCGTGTCAATGAAAGTGTAGAAGATGGTGTCGGAGCTTACCGCGAGGTTGTGATGGTCTGAACTGATCATTTTGGATGTCGTGCGACTTTGTCTGACCGGTACGGTAACGGGTGCAGTCGGACAAGGTTGTATCTTGCATCCTCGGGGATGGGTGTACAGATGCATTAAACAAGTTTGTCGTGCTGCAAATACGCCGTGAGAGTGGAAATTGGCATAAGGTCAAAGAAATGCTTTTCGTCAAATTCAAAAAGACTATGTATTGATTCGTTCCTTTAACTCCATTTGGAGCTTTTAAGTATGAGCCGGGCTTCACTATGGATGGAACCATGACTCCTGTTCCTGCTAAAGGAATAGCATGTTCAATGTTGTTCAGCTGCTCGTCGAAATCTTTCATAGCTATCTGCAGTTCCTGCAGAGATATGAGGAGTTTTTGGTTTGCTTCGACCATCAGCGCGGTTCTGAGCTCGCGTTCTGAGCTCTACTCCACGCGGAGAGTTTATCAAAGTTACTATTGAATATTTGCAGGTGGTCGGACATTATACCCACGGACCCTTTGACTACCATGGTCTGATTCTGAATAAGTCGTAACACTTTGGTATTCTGCTTATAAATTTCTGAAATCCCCCGGTCATACATCTCAGCATCGGCGCTGTCTAGTGTTCCAAAAAGAAATCCAGCTCCCAACCATCAAAGATTTTCTCTTCTCTAATTGTCATTCGGAAGGCATCATTCAGGGTCTTTGGCTGATTGCTATAACAAGAGGTTTGATGTTGACTCGAGCATACTCCCACATTAATATTATGTATCACCGCGAACATACAATTTCTTGCACACGAGCCATCGAATCACTCGCAAACGCAACCGACGCACCCAAATTGTACGCTACTCAAGCGTACGATTCAGCGCGTTTAAAGCCACAAATCAATCAGCTCATTTTCGTACGCCGCTCAGGCGTACGTTCAGATACACTTCAAACCATATATCAGATCAACTCATTTTCGGACGCCTCTCAAGCGTACGGTTCGGCGAAGCTCAATAATCATAAAATCTCTCAGGATACTCCGTACGCCTCTGGAGCGTACGATGAATACCACGTCCAGATTCTATACGTACGCTTCTCCAACGGACGTTCCGTATAGTCAAAGGCTCGTTCTACATAGGATATGCTCAGCGCGTGAGCGTACGCGCATACGCTTGCGCTCATAGCATTTGATGCAGGGAATTTCGTGAAGCAGCCTCACCAGTCATTTTCCACACAGAATTTCCAGAAGTGAAGAGTTGGCTGATGCTTGATGGACCCCGAGTGGCGTTATCGAGCCAACAAATGAAGTCTCTCCATGTTTTTCCATGAGCAAATAGAGAAAAACACCAGGGTTGGTCATGCGAGCCTTTTCGGGAAGAAATTCAGGTTTAGCACGGGTTTCGCGATTCAGTATCTGGATGGTGACCACTCGTCTCGCTCTTACCTAGTTTCTGATCCCAAACAAAGTTACAGTGTTCGCAAACTAAGACGGGTGGTCACCAATGCCGATACTGAGTTGCAAAAATGTTGCTCAACCTGGATTCTCCCCCGAAAAGGCTCGCGGTGTAGCCACTGCTGGTTTCTCCTTCTTGTTCATGAGAAGAAAAGATGAAAATTGTTTTTCTGACCCAAAAATGTGACTAGGAGACCGCCATCAATTGTTCTCGCGGGTCCCGTATTCCACCGATAATGAATGAGCGCGTAGCTCTTGGGGTGGTAAACGCTGATGTTTTTCTCTGATTGGTTGTAGAAAAATACGAAGAAACTTAATTTTTCGTCTCGATAATGTCACTCGGAGCCCACCAACCATAAACTATTTCTTCCTGTGAGGAAATTCTGGGTGAGAAACGACTGGTAAGGCTGCTTCATGGAATTTCTTGGATTGAATGCTCTGAGCGCGAGCGTATGCGCATACGCTCACGCACTGAGCGCATCTTATGTAGAACGAGTCAAACAGGCAATCAGAGTTCGTACGCCTCTCAGGCGTACGCTACGGTACTCATAAATCAGATAGATGCAAATATACGTACGCCTTTCAACCGTACGATTTTCGAGTCATTGAAATTCGTACGTCTCTGGGACGTACGAAATGATCTCTTTCTATACAAACGTACGCTTCAGCAGCGTACGCAGTATACGAGGCATAAGGTCGTACGCTTCCAGAGCGCACGAACATAGATAGAACACGGGTATATAAGACCGCGCTTCCGAACGTCAAACAGCTCAGTCTTCTCCAGCTCGCCGTCGCGACGCTGTCTCCACGACACTCGGCCCAGCCGTGGCCCCGACGCAACCGACTCAACGTGCCCTGCCGCGACCGTACCAAGTTGCCCCAGTGGCATGAGTGACCGAGTGTGCATAGTGTTTGTGTTTCGCACCTGGAGTACCGAGTCACAATTATGTCTTGAGACTGTGAGAATTTTTCGAGTGCCTAACCCCGTCCCTAATCCAAAGACGGCGTGAGGACGCCCACGCACCTAGACCGGACGGATGGACCGTCCCAGCCAACGACAGAGACGTTCATAAACCTACGTACCCCGCTTCGAAGAGGAGCACCGACGCAACCTCTACGGACTTAAACAGGCCAAACGCTTGGCGCTGCTCGGAGCGTTGAAAGCCGAGGCCTCAACTCAACAAAACAAGACTGCTTAACCCCCAACTATCTCATCTCCGGCTAGCGAGACAAGGGAGTGAATTTACTTTCATTCTCATTGACGAGGTTTCCCGCAAGCGGGATTCCGAGGCCCGTCAATTTGGCGCCCAACGTGGGGCCAACGAGGTACTTCATGGACTTCATCGGCATCAGGAGATGCTAGGACCTGCGACCCGGTGAGCAGTCTTCCCCGGACGCCACCTGCAACCCGGACGACCCGGCAGACAGTGGCAAGCACTTCTGGGAGTGTGGAAACACCCAGTGGCACCCAACTGGATCAACAACGTACCGTCTCGCTTGAGCGAACTGCCCGCGTGACGCGCCACCAACGACAGCGGGCACTTGGGTCAGAGCAGGAGCTCGAGTCCCTCCTGGACGGAACACAACTGCCTCTACGGCGGAGGACATCCCGCAAGGACCTTGCTCCAACCGGACCATCGCCCGCTGTGCCACACGACGAGCCTGCGGATCCACAAGCCGGAGCTCAGCAGCAGCCACCGGCGGATTCCACCCCCGCCAATCAGGTACCAACTCATCCGAATCTACTTGTTGCTCCAGAGGCTGCAGCGGACTTCTCGGCGGCCAATCCGGAGCCACCAGCGGCACCGGAGTTCACCATGGACGACCGCCGGCTGATGTTCCGTCAACTGGCTGGCACGCCCCTCAACCCTCCGGACTTCACTGGTGCGGAGCACGAGGACCCAGCGAAGTTCATCACGAAGTGCGCGAAGCATTTCCGGCGCCTCGGGACCGAGGACGCCTTTAAGGTGCAAGTGGCTGAACGCGCACTCAAGGGTCTACATTCCCGAGTCCGCACGTGACGTCGTCCTGCGACACTTCCACAACGACCCGCTCGCCGGTCATCCTGGTGATGTAGAGACACTCCGCCAGATACGCGGAGAATACTACTGGCCCGGACTTTGCAACGACGTCCGACAACATGAACGAGCATGCGGGCCATGCAACCTCACCAAGGCTGCATGACCAGCGGATGCCGGAGCCAACACCGCCAGGAAGCCGAAACGACCCTGGGAACAAGTGGCCTTGGACCTGATGGGCCCCTATCCCCGGACGCCCCGGGGGAAGCGGTTCATCCTGGTGGTCACGGATATGTTCTCTCGATGGACGGAAGCCTTCCCCATCTCGTCATCAACGACCGAGGTCATCGCCAAGGTCCTGGAGCCAGAGGTGTTTCATCGATGGGGATAGCCGGGAGCCGTACTTTTTGACAACGCGCCCGAGTTCAAGGGTGCAAAATGGCTGCGCCTCTGCGACAAGTGGCAAGTCGAAGTATGGACCACGCCTGCATACCATCCCCAGGCGAATCCTACGGAGCGTCGGAACCAAGAGATCAAGAAGGGGCTCCGCCTAGCCTTACTCTCGTACCAACACAAAACTAATCGGGACCTGGAGATCTCAAGGATCCTGTTTGCCATGCGCCGCCGATGCAACGCCGCCTCTGGATTCTCACCTAGTGATTTGCTCCTGGGACACAACATCACTGGCCCAGGGGAACGAGTCACTACTGAAAATTTTAACATACGATCGTGCGCACGATCGTACATACGAACGAGTGTGAGATCGTACATACGATCGTGCACACGATCGTGTGCACGATCGTGCTCTTCAGTTTCGGTGACGATCGTGCCACGATCGAGATAACGATCGTGCCACGATCGTGATAACGATCGAGCATGCTATCGCGTATACGATCGGGTACACGATCTTGACAGCGATCGTAAGTACGATCGTGTACACGATCGTGACACGACGTCTCGTGGTGACGAGGTCGGATCGACACTCGGCCTACCGCGCGAGATCGTGCGTACGATCGTGATAACGATCGAGTATGCTATCGGGTATACGATCGGGTCTACGATCGTGTACACGATCGTGACACGACGTTTTGTGGCGGCGAGGTCGGATCGACACTCGGCCTGCCGCGCGAGATCGTGCGGACGATCGTGCTTACCATCGTAACAACGATCGGGTACATGACCGTGATAGCGATCGTGACACGACGCACTATAGTCGTCACATTCCAACTCTGGCCAAAAATCGCTTCAAAATTTGTTTCAAGCTATCGAGATGAGCCAAACGGCATTCTCTTCGTAATCGACAGGGCTAGGAGATGTGCTAATCTGATTTGGTCTCAGACAAAGGGGGCAGGGGTGAGGGGGTGTTGAACGCGAAATGGGGTTGAAGATCGATATTTCGCCGGAATGAAACTCACGCGTGGCGAGTCAGTAGTTCTACTGCCGATCCGCAACCACTTGGAGTACCTTCTAGAGGTAGATGGCAGTATTTTAAACTCAACCCCAAGTCTGAGAATCACCGCAATCAGCTCTGAGGTCGATTCTGAGCTGAGAAGAGGTGATAAATGCTGCGAATTAGTCGATTATACTGGATTCTGAGTCGAAATTGATTCTACTGCCAATTCTCAACTCTTTTCAAAACATCCCTCCATTGATTCTCAGAATTTTGAGTCTGGGCACAGCTCTAAGAATTGCTGCGGGGAATTTTGAGATCGGTTCGGATTCATTTTGTGGCGGGATTGTCTCTTTAGATCTGAAGGGACATTCGAGATGGTCGATTTTAGCTCACAATGCGATATGCTGCCAGATGAAAGAGGCTTTGGGTGTATTCCTAGAGCATTAAACATAATTTTTAGCCTGGTCTCAGGTCTGGGAATTGCCGCAGAGGGATTTGAGATCAATATTCGTCCAGGAAAGGCTGTCTGACCGCGCAGAATATTAGATAAATAGTTATTTCTAGGTGGAAGAAGAGTGTACTGCCGATCTGTAATAACTTGGGGTACTTCTTGAGAGTGGGAAGCAAAATTTTAAGTTCATCCTCATGTACGGGATCCAACGCAATCAGCTCTGAGGTCGATTCTGAGCCGAGAAAAGTTGACGAGCCTTGATAATTAATCGGGAATAGTGAATTCTGGGTCGAATCTAATCCTACTGCCGACTCAGAACCCGTTTCAACACATCCTCCCATAAGTTTACAGAATTTTGAGCCGAAACACAGTTCTGAAAATTGCTGAGGGAGGATTTGAGACCGATTCTGATCTATTTTGCGGCTAAAATGTCTGTTGAGATATGGCAGTCATCCGAGAATGGTCGATTTTACCACAGAATCCGATATGCTGCCAGGTCAGGAACATCTCGAGTGGGATCATAGAACATTTAATAGAATTTTGAGCCCAATCTCAAGTCTAGAAATTGCCGTAGAAGAATTCCAGATCGATATTTGTCAAGAAAAAGCTGCAGAACAGTGCAGATTATTCAAGAAACGGTGAGTTCTAGGTGACGAATGAATATACTGCCGATCTACAATGACTCGGGGTACATTTTAGGGATGCGAAACAATATTTTGAGCCAAAGCTCCGGTCAGAGAGTCACCGCAATCGGTTCTGAGGCCGATTCCAGAGCGAGGAAAAGTGATGAGCGCTGCGTATTCGTCAAAAATAGTGGTTTCTAGATCGGAAACCTCTCTGCTGCTACCAGAAGAAGATTTCTCGTGCATTTTACCATCATTCACCAGGATTTTGAGCCCAAGCACGGCTCTGAAAATTTCCGTGGACGAGTTTGAAATCGAATTCGATCTCTTCCGAGTCGGGAAAGTCTCATTAGCACAGGTTTCGATCAAGAGTGACCGATTTCAGCTCGGATTCTGATATGCTGCCGAGTCGAACAAACTTTGATTGAATTCCTTAAGTGCTGATCAGAATTGAGAGGATAATCCGATGTCGAGAAATTACTGCCGAGAGATTTGAGAACGATATTTGTCCAGAAAAAGCTGTTCAGTAATGCAGATTATTTAAGGAATGGTGATTTTTCGGTGAAAAAAAATTGAACTGCCGATCGAAAAAAACTTGCAGTACATGCGGAAGATGTTAGGCAATATTTCAAGCCCAACCCCGTGTCTGAGAATCACTGCAATCAGCTCTGGGTTGAGTCTGAGCAACGAAAAAGCAATGAAAGGCGCGTATCAATTGCGAATAATGTTTCATAAGTCGGAGACAGTCCTGCTGCCACCCCAAGAACCTGTTTCATGCATTATACTTCAAATCCTCCGGATTTTGAGCCCAAACACGACTCTGAGAACAGCCGTGGTTGAGTTTGACTACGATTCTGATCCGATTTCACTGTCAGAAGCGTATCTCCAGTACCAACATGAATCAAATATAACCGATTTTAGTTCGGAAATCGATATGCTGCCGCTTCGAAAAAACTTGGAGTGAATCTGTCCAGTATTGAACTGAATTTTGACCTTAATCCATATGCCAGGAATTGCCGCAAGGAAATTTGGGAACAACATTCGTTCAGGAAAAGCTGTCGAGTAATGCAGATTATTCAAGGAATGATGATTCCTGGGTGGAGAAAAAATATACTGCCGATCTACAAATACTTGCACTACATGCAGGAGATAATAGGCAATATTTCAAGCCCAACCCCGTGTCTGAGAACCACTGCAATCAGCTCTGGATTGAGTCTGACTAAAGAAAAAGCAATGAAAGGCGCGTATCAGTCGCGAATAATGTTTTATAAGTCGGAAACAGTCCTGCTGCCACCCCCAAGAACCTGTTTCATGCATTATACTTCAAATCCTCCGGATTTTGAGCCCAAACGCGACTCTGAGAACAGCCTTGGTTGAGTTTGACTACGATTCTGATCCGATTTCCCTGTCAGAAGCGTATCTCCAGTACCAACATGAATCAAATATAACCGATTTTAGTTCGGAAATCGATATGCTGCCGCTTCGAAAAAACTTGAAGTGAATCTGTCCAGTATTGAACTGAATTTTGACCTTAATCCATATGCCAGGAATTGCCGCAAGGAAATTTGGGAACAACATTCGTCCAGGAAAAGCTGTCGACTAATGCAGATTATTCAAGGAACGGTGATTTCTAGGTGGAGAAAAAATATACTGCCGATCTACAAATACTTGCACTACATGCGGAAAAAGTTGGGCAATATTTCAAGCCTAACCACGTGTCTGAAAATCACTGCGATCAGCTCTGGATTGAGTCTGAGCAAAGGAAAAACGGTGGATGGTGCGTATCAATCTTGAATAATGGATTATAAGTCGGAGACAGTCCTACTGCCACCCCAAGAATCATTCGAATGGGCTCTGATATAATTTCCCAAAATATCGAGCTTGAACGCAACTCTGAGCATCACCGTAGAGAGTTGCAAGATCGACATTGGACGATGGAAAGATGTTGAGTGGTGCAAATCCGCTGAAGAACCATGAGTAGCAGTGTAAAATACTTCCCATGCCGTCCAAGATCATCTACGTTTCGATCCGGGACTGTCCAGCAGATGTCTAAGCTAGAAATACGGTGCGAAAATTGCCAGAGAAAGATTCAAGATAAATATTCAGCCTGAAAGAACTGGAGAACAATGTCAATCACGTGGGGGTTGCCGAAGTCTTGGTCGACAAAATATCAGTGTTCAAAACACACAAGTTTACGCAAGAAATCGAGACTTCGGCCATGTTCCATAATGGATTTTGGGCTTCGGAAAGGAATCATGTGATTAATAACATTATTTTACAGCTCATTGATACATTCCCATATATTTCAAGTCCCAATACATCAGTTAATTGCGGATTGAGGGACCGAGCCCGTACATAGGAGTGCAAGCTTATGGACATGAGCTGACTCAACTGTATGTGAGGCCTCAGCAGCTCTCAAAGTACGTATATACTGGAACATAAACGTATATCCACATAAAATGTCATAGGTAAACTCAACACCGTATGAAAATTTGGTTCGGACAGTTGGTTCCGTTGTATATGTCCCCGATTCTAAATATCAAATTTCCTTCAGTTCAAAGAGAACGTCGAATTGTTTCATCTCCATGTACTAGTGAGAGGAAATTGATAAGTATCGGGTGGATTTTCGTATAGTGCGACGATTTGGCTCAATTTCATAATATTGCAACATAACCTATACTGGGAATAAAATTACCTTTCGATCAATACGACTTGATTGTGACGTGGTATTGCCGTCAGACCTCACATGGATGACCTTTTATTGTATCAACCAATCCAATCATCAGTGTCATTTCGAGCAAAAAGTAAGTAGCTTTCGTGGGAAAATTCTCGTCATGCGATTGTGACTCTATCGAGTATTGAGGCAATTGGAACATCTCGGTTCAATCCATCCATCCTGTCAGTAATATCAGATCGTCAAAACGTTCCCCTGGATTGATGCGATAACAGAATTGGTATAGGTCTGCCGGAAAATTACCATTTCGGTCGTATGGCCAGACGCATGGCCATATGACCAAAATTTTTTACTCAGCGTAGTACTTGATAGTCATCTTACTTGATAAGAGATGTATTTAAATTCACATGCTCTACAAGGCGATTCACAAGAGGTAATTCCCCATTTCATCGATTTTGACATGAAAAATTAAACAGCCCAAGGAATATCCCCATGCTCATATAGTGGTATGTGCGAATGCCCACGAAATCGTGTGAGAAATACACCCTTCGACCCTGAGGGATCCCATAACAGCGTAGGCTGCACAGGCCAAGTTACAAGCGAGCCGCACGCGCACGCGCGCTCGTTTCCATCAGGAACTAGGAGTAATTGAGATTCAGAGTCATATGCATCAATGGAATAATGGAATCCAGAAGTCCCTGTCTCGGAACTCACAGCCTTGATGACGAAATGAGTCTAGACGTACAGTGGAAGAATGCATTTTTCGTCATCAATCATAATCTATGTATTCATCATCACTTTCTTCATCAAACTCTTCTTCACTAGTATCATCGCTATCTAAGTTCTCTTCCCAGTTGTCCACATCTTCGTCCGAGTTGGATTCAGTGTCATCATCGTTTTGAGTTTCTTCGCAAGAGCCTCCACGAACAAATGGAAATTCATGAGTTGGATTCTCGTCAACATATTCGATGTCATCTATATCTACGTCTGATCGTGATTGGATGAGTGACTTCATTTCGTCGGTTAGAGGACATTTTTTGTGTTCCTTGACATTTCTCTTCAGGCTCATACTAGGATCCGAATTCAAGAGTAAGCGATGAAACACATCCGCATTAGTTGAGACCCTAGGGATGATTCAAAAATACAGTAGAACTTGGTTATAACGAGAACTCGGCTATAACGAGCAAATTTTCAAGATTTGTTTGGTTTCGATATTAAGTAAATGGAATTACCCTCGGTTATAACGAGCTCGGTCATGGCGAGACATCGATTATAACGATCAAAAATTTGCCAAAATTCGGATTTGCACATCTGCTATAGAGAGCAGATACGATTCCAACACTACGCAATGGTGAATTTGAGAGCTTGGCACTAACTGTGAAGATGTGGGAATTTTGTTGAGTGCTCCCAGACCGTATTTCAAATTGTTTTGGAGTGGCAGGAGAACCACTTTGCCCTGGCCCATTCGAATGATTCTTGGGATGGCAGTGGGACTGTCTCCGACTTATAATCCATTATTCGAGATTGATACGCACCATCCACCGTTTTTCCTTTGCTCAGACTCAATCCAGAGCTGATTGCAGTGATTCTTAGACACGTGGTTAGGCTTGAAATATTGCCTAACTTTTTCCGCATGTAGTGCAAGTATTTGTAGATCGGCAGTATATTTTTTCTCCACCTAGAAATCACCATTCCTTGGATAATCTGCATTACTCGACAGCTTTTCCTGGACGAATGTTGTTCCCAAATTTTTTCGCGGCAATTTCTGGCCTACGGATTGAGATCAAATTTCAGCTGAATACTGGACAGATTCATGCCAGTGTTTGAGATACGCTCCTGACAGGGAAACCGGATCAGAATCGATGTCAAACTCAACCACGGCTGTTCTCAGAGTCGCGTTTGGGCTCAAAATCCGGGGTATTTGAAGTATAATGCATGAAACAAGTTCTTGGGGTGGCAGCAGGACTGTCTCCGACTTATAAAACATTATTCGCGACTGATACGCGCCTTTCAGTGCTTTTTCTTTGATCAGACTCAATCCAGAGCTGATTGCAGTGGTTCTCAGACACGAGGTTGGGCTTGAAATATTGCCTATTATCCCCTGCATGTAGTGCAAGTATTTGTAGATCGGCAGTATATTTTTTCTCCACCTAGAAATCATCATTCCTTGAATAATCTGCATTACTCGACAGCTTTTCCTGAACGAATGTTGTTCCCAAAATTTCCTTGCGGCAATTCCTGGCATATGGATTAAGATCAAAATTCAGTTTAATACTGGACAGATTAACTCCAAGTTTTTTCGAAGCGGCAGCATATCGATTTCGGAGCTGAAATCGGTTATATTTGATTCATGTTGGTACTGGAGATACGCTTCTGACAGGGAAATCGGATCAGAATCGATGTCAAACTCAACCACGGCTGTTTTCAGAGTCGTGTTTGGGCTCAAAATCCGGAGGATTTAAAGTATAATGCATGAAACAGGTTCTTGGGGTGGCAGCAGGACTGTCTCCGACTTATGAAACATTATTCGCGACTGATACGCGCCTTTCATTGCTTTTTCGTTGCTCAGACTCAACCCAGAGCTGATTGCAGTGATTCTCAGACACGGGGTTGGGCTTGAAATATTGCCTAACATCTTCCGCATGTACTGCAAGTTTTTTTCGATCGGCAGTTCAATTTTTTTTCACCGAAAAATCACCATTCCTTAAATAATCTGCATTACTGAACAGCTTTTTCTGGACAAATATCGTTCTCAAATCTCTCGGCAGTGATTTCTCGACATCGGATTAGGCTCTAAATTCTGATCAGCACTTGAGGAATTCAATCAAAGTTTGTTCGACTCGGCAGCATATCAAAATCCGAGCTGGAATCGGTCGCTCTTGATCGAAACCTGTGCTAATGAGACTTTCCCGACTCGGAAGAGATCGAATTCGATTTCAAACTCGTCCACGGAAATTTTCAGAGCCGTGCTTGGGCTCAAAATCCTGGTGAGTGATGGTAAAATGCACGAGAAATCTTCTTCTGGTAGCAGCAGAGAGGTTTCCGATCTAGAAACCACTATTTTCGACGAATACGCAGCGCTCATCACTTTTCCTCGCTCTGGAATCGGCCTCAGAACCGATTGCGGTGACTCTCTGACCGGAGCTTTGGCTCAAAATATTGTTTCGCATCCCTAAAATGTACCCCGAGTCATTGTAGATCGGCAGTATATCTATTCGTCACCTAGAACTCACCGTTTCTTGAATAATCTGCACTGTTCTGCAGCTTTTTCTCGACGAATATCGATCTGGAATTCTTCTACGGCAATTTCTAGACTTGAGATTGGGCTCAAAATTCTATTAAATGTTCTATGATCCCACTCGAGATGTTCCTGACCTGGCAGCATATCGAAATCTGTGGTAAAATCGACCATTCTCGGATGACTGCCATATCTCAAAAGACATTTTAGACGCAAAATAGATCAGAATCGATCTCAAATCCTCCCTCAGCAATTTTCAGAACTGTGTTTCGGCTCAAAATTCTGTACATTTATGGGAGAATGTGTTGAAACGGGTTCTGAGTCGGCAGTAGGATTAGATTCGACCCAGAATTCACTATTTCCGACTAATTATCAAGGCTCGTCAACTTTTCTCGGCTCAGAATCGACCTCGGAGCTGATTGCGTTGGATCCCGTACATGAAGATGAACTTGAAATACTGCTTCCCACTCTCGAAAAGTACCCCAAATTATTACAGATCGGCAGTACACTCTCTCTCCACCTAGAATTAACGATTTATCTAATATTCTGCGCGGCCAGACAGCCTTTCCTGGACGAATATTGATCTCAAATCCCTCTGCGGCAATTCCCAGACCTGAGACCAGGCTAAGAATTATGTTTAATGCTCTAGAAATACACCCAAAGCCTTTTTCATCTGGCAGCATATCGCATTCTGAGCTAAAATCGACCATCTCGAATGTCCCTTCAGATCTGAAGAGACAATCCCGCCACAAAATGAATCCGAACCGATCTCCAAATTCCTCGCAGCAATTCTTAGAGCTGTGCCTAGACTCAAAATTCTGAGAATCGATGGAGGAATGTTTTGAAAAGAGTTGAGAGTTGGCAGTAGAATCATTTTCGCCTCAGAATCTAGTATAATCGACTAATTCGCACCATTTATCACCTCTTCTCAGCTCAGAATCGACCTCAGAGCTGATTGCGGTGATTCTCAGACTTGGGGTTGAGTTTAAAATACTACCATCTACCTCTAGAAGGTACTCCAAGTGGTTGCGGATCGGCAGTAGAACTACTGACTCACCACGCGTGAGTTTCATTCCGGCGAAATATCGATCTTCAACCACATTTCGCGTCCAACACCCCCCCACCCCTGCCCCCTTTGTCTGAGACAAAATCAGATTAGCACATCTCCTAGCCCTGTCGATTACGAAGAGAACGCCGTTTGGCTCATCCCGATAGCTTGGAACAAATTTTGAAGCGATTTTTGGCCAGAGTTGGAATGTGACGACTATAGTGCGACGTCTCGTCGCGACGAGGTTGGATCGACACTCGGCTTGCCACGCGAGATCGTGCGTACGATCGTGATAACGATCGAGCATGCGATCGTGTACACGATCGGGTACATGACCGTGATAGCGATCGTGCGTACGGACGTGTACGCGCTCGTGACAAGACGTCTCGTGGCGACGAGGTCGGATCGACACTCGGCCTGCCGCGCGAGATCGTGCGTACGATCGTGCAAACGATTGGCAACACGATCGAGATCAAGATCGAGCATGCGATCGTGTATACGATTGGGTACACAATCGTGATATTGATCGTGCGTACGATCGTGACATAACGTCTCGCAGCAACGAGGTTGGATCGACACTCGGCCAGTCGCGTGACTTCGTGCGTACGAACATGCATAAGATCGTGCTTACGATCGTGCATACGATCAATTTCACGATCGCGGATACGATCGTGCGTAGAGTCGATACATAGTCCGCCACCGTGGCATGGCGTCACCTAGTGGCAAGGGGAGAACGACGTTGTACCTGTAATGCGATCGGGTACACAATCAGGGACGCGAACGGGCATACGATCAAGCTGTATTACTATATCAATATCACTATATTATCATAAGCTATGGTTGTTCAGCTTCATGTTAATACAGTTCAAAGAAAATGCTGAGCATAGATAAATGTGCATATCATAGCCACATGAATATGCCTCTTGATACTAACTCATGCATAAGAAAGGCAGGTCACATATGATGTACTATCTATTTTATCACGTATGGATCCTATTCCCTTGCTGATGCTTCGCTCATATATATATATATATATATATATATATGCGTGTGTGTGTGTGTGTGTGTGTGTGTGTGAATATTTAAGGATATAGAGAATCAGGATGGACATGGATTGAGGTTTGCCGTTGGTGCACAAAGTTTCCATCAAGAGTTGATGAGCATACATCACCTACAACTCTAATTCCCCAAGCTTGTATGTACAAGTGCTGATCAGCACTGGATGAAATCCTTGTGCACCAATAGGAAACCACAGTGAATGCGTCCAGGATTCGTATGCTCTTCATTATATGAATCAAAGCGTATTAGAAAGAGAATGAGATCCATGAATGACAAAGATAAATAGTACATCATGAGCGACCTGCCTCTTCTATGCATATATTAGTATCAAGAGGCATATACATGTGGCTATGACATGTACATCCATGTATGCTCAGCATGTTCTATGGACTGTTCTCATCTTAAGCTGATTTACCATAACTCATGATGATCAAGTCATTCAGCTCAAGATCAGAACAGTTTATAGGAAATGCTGAGCATACTTGAATGTGAATATTATATCCGCATGAATATGGCTCTTTATGTTACATATGCATAGAAAAGGCAGTTTACTGATGATGTACCATTTATTTCCATCATGTATGGATTCCATCTCCTTGCTAATGCTCTGTTTCCATATGTATATCCCAAGACATAGGGAATTTTGATGCAAGGACTGTCGTTTTCTATTGGTGCATGAAGTTCCCATCAAGTGTTGATGAGCATACATCACTGGCAACCCTAATTCTCCAACCTTGCATGTGCAAGTGCTAATCTGCACTTGATTGGAAGCTTTGTGCACCAATGAGTTAGTATCAAGAGGCATATTTATGTGGCTGTAATATGCACGTTGATGTACCCTCAGCATTTTCTATGGAGTGTCCTAATTCTGAGCTGAGACAGTTCATCGTCATATGCTATAGTAAGTCGGCTTAAGATGAGGATAAGTCATGGAAGATGCTGAGCATACATAAATGCGCCTGTCATAGCCACATGAATATGCCTCTTGATAATAACATATGCATGGAGAAGGCACGTCATCCATGATGTACTATTCATCTCCGTCATTCATGAATCTAATCCTCTTGCTAATGCGCTGTTCTGATCCATATAACCAAGACTAGGCATCTTGAACGCTTCCACTGTAGTTTGCTATTGGTGCACAAAGTTTCCATCGAGTGCTGATTAGCACTTGCACATGCAAGCTTGGAGAATTAGGGTTGCCAGTGATGTATGCTCATCACCACTTGATGGGAACTTCATGCACCAATAGAAAACGACAGTCC
This sequence comes from Eretmocerus hayati, assembly GCA_029851415.1. NCBI lineage: Eukaryota > Metazoa > Arthropoda > Insecta > Hymenoptera > Aphelinidae > Eretmocerus > Eretmocerus hayati. Next base: position 75,737,891 of record CM056744.1, on the reverse strand, counting down.
TTGCATCAAAATTCCCTATATCTTTGGATATTTATATGGAAGAAGATCGTTAGCAAGGAGATGATATCCATACAGGATGGAAAAAAGTACATAATGGGTGACCTGCCTTTCCTATGCATATGTTAACATAGAGAGGCATATTTATGTGGCTATAATATTCACATTCAAGTATGCTCAGCATTTCATATGGACTGTTCGGATCTTGAGCTGAATCACTCCATTATCATGAGTTTCAGTAATTCAGCTTGAGATTATAACAGTGGATAGAACATGCTGAGCATACATGGATGTGCATGTCACAGCCACATGGATATGCCTCTTGATACTAACATATGCATATAAGAGGCAGGTCGCTCATGATGTACTATTTATCTTTGTCATTTATGGATCTCATTCTCTTGCTAATGCGCTGCTCTGATTCATATAAACAATGTCATAGGAATCTTAAACGCATCCACTGTGGTTTGCTATTGGTGCAAGAAGCTTTCATCCAGTGCTGATCAGTAGTTGTACATACAAGCTTGGAGAATTCGCATTGTAGGTAATGAATGCTCATCAACACTTGATGGGGACTCTGTGCACCAATGGCAAACCTCAATCCATGTGTTCCAGCTCTGTATATCCTTGAATATATTTATGAGAGCGAAACATTAACAAGGAAATAGAATCCAGACGTGATAAAATAAATAGTACATCATCAGTTACCTGCCCTCTTCATGCATGAGTTAGTATCAAGAGGCATATTCATGTGGCTATGATATGCACATTTAAGTATGCTGAGCATTTTCTATGAACTGTGTTAATTTGAGGCTGAACAACCATAGCTTATGATGATGAAGTGATATTAATATAGAAATATAGTTCGATCGTGTGCCCGTTCGCATCCCCTATCGTGTACCCGATCGTATAGCACAGGTACAACTTCGGTCTCCCAACGTCACGAGGAGAGTGCTACCATGTGGCGGACCATATATCGACACTATGCACGATCGTATCCGCGATCGTGAGTTGGATCGTATGCACGATCGTATGCTCGATCGAGAGCACAATCGCATGCATGATCGTACGCACGATGTCACGCGACAGGCCGAGTGTCGATCTGACCTTGTCGCGACGAGACGTCATCTCACGATCGCACTCTCGATCCTCATCACGATCGTGTGCACGATCGTGTGGTCGATTGTATGCGTGATCGTACGCATGATCTCACGCGACAGGCCAAGTGTCTAGTCAACCTCATCGCTACGAGAAGTCATGTCACGATCGTACGAAAGATTGTACGCACGATCGCTCTCAATATCGTGTACCCGATCGTATATACGATCGCATGCTCGATCGTTATCACGATCGTATGCACGATCTCGTGTCCGATCGTATGCATGATCGTACGCTTGAACTCCCGCGACATGCCGAGTGTCATTCCGACCTTGTTGCCATGAGACGTCGTTTCACGATCGTTATCACGATCGCATGCCCGATCGTCACCACGATCGTGTGCGTAATCGTACGCACTATCTCGCGTGACAGGCCGAGTGTCACTCCGACCTCGTCGCCACGAGTCGTCGTGTCACGATCGCGTACACGATCGTGCGCACGATCGCTATCACGGTCGTGTACCCGATCGTATACACGATCGCATGCTCGATCGTTATCACGATCGTGTGGCCGATCGTATGCACGATCGTACGCACGATCTCCCGTGGCAGGCCGAGTGTCGATCTGACCTCGTCGCCACGAGACGTCGTGTCACGATCGTTGTTACGATGGTATGCTTGATCGTGGGGCCGATCGTGTGCGTGATCGTACGCACTATCTCGCGTGACAGGCCGAGTGTCACTCCGACCTCGCCGCCACGAGTCGTCGTGTCACGATCGCTATCACGGTCGTGTACCCGATCCTATACACGATCGCATGCTCGTTCGTTATCATGATCGTACGCACGATCTCCCGTGGCAGGCCGAGTGTCGATCCGACCTCGTTGCCACGAGACGTCGTGTCACGATCGTTGTTACGATGGTAAGCACGATCGTGTGGCCGATCGTGTGCGTAATCGTACGCACTATCTCGCGTGACAGGCCGAGTGTCACTCTGACCTCGTCGCCTCGAGTCGTCGTGTCACGATCGCGTACACGATCGTACGCACGATCGCTATCACGGTCGTGTACCCGATCGTTATCATGATCGTGTGGCCGATCGTGTGCACGATCGTACGCACGATCTCTCGCGGTAGGCCGAGTGTCGATCCGACCTCGTCGCCACGAGACGTCGTGTCACGATCGCGTACACGATCGTATACCCGATAGCATGCTCGATCGTTATCAGGATCGTGGCACGATCGTCACCCAAACTAAAGAGCAGGGTCGTGCACACGATCGTGTGTACGATCATATGTACGATCTCACACACGTTCGGCTGTACGATCGTGCACACGATCGTATGTTAAAATTTTCAGTAGGGGTCTCGCCACGGTCGGACGACCTCGAGACCCGCATCGCCACAGCCAACCAAGCACAGGATCACTTCACCAGCAGCTGGAGACCTTCGGATGAAGTCTCCACGGAGGGCGACTTGGTGTTCATCAAGACACAGCCCCTCTCCAAAGCTGCCGACAATTTCAACGCTGGCCTTGCCCCGGAATGGGAAGGCCCGTACGAGATCGTCCACTGTCATTGTTTATGTAGCACCGATCAAATAATGTCCGCGACAGCACACATACATTCACGCACACTTTAGCTCAGCCCTCAAGTGGCATTAGACGCTCAACCGACAGTAGAGACGCTCAACCGACAGTAGATACGCTCAACCGGCAGTAGAACTGCCGTCTGCCGTATATCTATAGACATTCAGCCGCTTGGCTATAGGCCTCCTGCTCTGCTCCGGTTCGGGCAGTCTCCATGTGGATCGCGAACAAGCCGCACACTCTCCACCACCTCGAGCATGTATTCAGTTTGCTCAATATATCTGTTCGCTAAAAATCATTAATTCGCATTCCTCCTCTTCATGAGTAACCTGGATCCCACGAATCAACATCGGCGAAATCATTTGGTCCTTCGAGCCGGATCCAGGTGCTTGTGAAGGGAGGTTGTATGATTCGGAGTGATGTGCGAACGCGTGGTGCAAATTTGATAGTGCGGAGCTCATTTGCGGTTGTGAAGCATTATATCACATACCGACTATGATACAGTGAGCTAAAGCGTGCAAGTTTATTGTGCAAGTTGAAAGTCTGCGATCCATGCATTTTGTGGGAAGTTAATGGCATAATCAAGCCATCGCCCATACTACATGCCAGCCATTTTGCCTGCCTCGCTCCAAACGGCGGATGACGCCAAGCGAGCCGCAAAACGAGCGCGTGGCGGCCATTTTGAGAGCCAGCGTCTCGTTCATCGTCGAAGCAGCTAGCAGAGTAGGAAGCGGCGCCACATCATCGGTCATCACGTTCCTGCGCAGTATCAACGGTCACGGAGCGTTCGCGACAGGGGCCAAGGTCATCTACCGGTGAGTGAGTTGTCTATCCTTCCTACATTCTTTGGAGGATTGTTTCACTGCCTATCCTTACCCCTCCCCTCAATCGGTACACTCATATTTAGGTACTGCATCATGCTACGTTTTTTGATGAATATTTTGAGCTTCTCTTCGTGGTCGGGAGGGTACAGCATATATCTAATCAATATATTCTAACGATCGTAATGCCATCCACATGCTATAAAATGCTAATAACGCTTGCTGTGTAATGCTATTCATCGATCCTGTAGAGTGCTCATTTTGCGCCTAAAATGTTTGTTTCAAGACCAGTACTAGGGTTTCTTGGAGTACTCATTTCGCGCTGGGAGTATCTCAAACGATTTTCTTGATTGCCATTCCAACATTTTCCGGAATGTCAAAACTATAATTTCTGTTGATTGCACACAGATTGCCATTCCAACATTTTTCTCAATCACAAACTATAATGTCTGTTGATTGCATACAGACTGCCATTCCAACATTCTCCGGAATGTCAAAACCATAATTTCTGTTGATTGTACACAGATTTCCATTCCAACATTTACCGGAATGTCAGTGCAATAGCGTCACCTGAGTATACACGTATAGACGCTCTGACATCGTTTGGATTTTCACTTCGTCTGAATTATTCTACCAGACCAGTAATTCGTTTTGAACGAATAATTAAACGATCATATCCATATCATCATATACAATGGATCTTCTTGAAAAACAAGTTAGATTGGAAATCCGCATATCTAGTACGCAGTCCAAAATTGAGAGGCAGCGTAGACTGGAAACCCGCCTTTCTAGTCTTTACATTAATTTCGAAAAATTAGACCAATGGATGAAAACCAAGGGTGCATGTATCTCTCGTATGAAAGGGTTGAAAGATTATTGGCAAAAATTCCAAGATACTCATGACGAGTTGATGAATCGCGATGATGTTGATCGTGCCAATGGTTATTTCAGAGACGATGTTTTCAATGCCGTAAAAGGAAGATATTTGAATGATCTACAGTTCTTCAATGAATTTCTTTTGTTTCTCGATCGGAATTCCACCATGGATTTGAGATTTCGGATAGAACTAGATCCGCCTGCTACATTCAAGTCTGAGTCTCCGCATATAAGAGCTCAGCAACCTGTTTTCAAGTCTGAGTCACGACATACAAGTGCTCAGCAACCATTTTTCAAGTCTGAGTCTCCGCATATAAGAGCTCAGGAAACTATTTTCAAATCTGAGTCACGACATACAAGTGCTCAGCAATCTATTTTCAAGTCTGAATCTCCGCATATAAGAGCTCAGCAACCTGTTTTCAAGTCTGAGTCACGACATACAAGTGCTCAGCAACCATTTTTCAAGTCTGAGTCTCCGCATATAAGAGCTCAGGAAACTATTTTCAAATCTGAGTCACGACATACAAGTGCTCAGCAATCTATTTTCAAGTCTGAGTCTCCGCATATAAGAGCTCAGCAACCTGTTTTCAAGTCTGAGTCACGACATACAAGTGCTCAGCAATCTATTTTCAAGTCTGAGTCTCCGCATATAAGAGCTCAGCAACCTGTTTTCAAGTCTGAGTCACGACATACAAGTGCTCAGCAATCTATTCTCAAGTCTGAGTCTCCGCATATAAGAGCTCAGCCAGCTTGTTTCAATTTTGAGTCAAAATATACAGGTGCTCAGCAGCCCATCGTAATATCTGAGTCACAATTCATGAGTGCTCAACAAGCGAACCTTCTGCTTGAGTATCTATATAAGAGTGCTCGACAATCTGTTTTCCAATCTGAGTTGCAACATAAAAGCACTCCACAAGATACTCCCCCGCCTGAGTCACAAAATATAGTTGCTCACAGGGATAATTTCGAGTTTGATTCACAATATCTAAGTGCTCAGCAATCTATTTCCCAATTTGAGTTAGAAAATATGGATACTCAAAAACCTACTGAGTTACAACCTACAAGCGCTCAGCAATGTATTCTCAAGTCTGAGTCAGAATTCAAAAATGCTCAGCGATTTTCGCTAAAATCTGGAACACAATATATATGTACTTACCAATCTATTCTTCAGTTTTCTTGCTCGATTGGTGAGGGTTGTCAGCTTCCGCTACCTTGCAATACCCTTCAGGCCAAACCAGTGCCCGATGAAGGAAACCTTAGCAATCCACTCGATAGATGCCTCACTGGTCTGTCATTTGAGCATCTCCTTTCTAAGTATACGAATGAAGGACTATGCAATATCTGCAGTTGCAGGCATTATCCTATTATTTATGACAACGGTGACTCAAACAGTTTAAATATACTTGAACATGCGCCAAAGTCTATTCATCTTTTTCAACCGTCTACCAAATCAGCATCAATGCTGCTATTGGAGTCGAACTATGTGAATATTATTAATCTAAATAGAGATACTGATTATGATGAAGCTTTGATTCCTGCCTGTCTGATCCTAGCTGAATCCATGCATGATTCTACACATGAGATTCGAGCAACCATAGATCAGCGTGCGCAGTACTCATCCATTTTCGAAGTTTCGCTCCATTCGACATTGGAACTGAATATCAAGTCAAATTCGAATCGGCTTACTATGAAAGGCCCATGTGTCTATGACACTAGTGAAGCTGATGAGATTTTCGCCAATTTTTCGTGCGAGCGCGGAGTCTCTTCTAGTGAACAAATCTCGTCGAGAAATAGGCATAAATGTGTTTGCCATTTCAAGATTTCTTCGAATCGCACAGGCATCGGTACACGTATAGTCCATCTTACTCAGAAGCCAGAAACGTCTGGATTTTGTATTTTCGAAGATTTATTTGATCCCAATTCTATCTCCCGATCCCTTAGTAGATTGGGTACGGACCTGTGTCCTTATTTACACGCCGTCCCTTATATTGGAGGATTTAGGGAACCAGGGGTTAGGACAGTGAAACATCGCCTAAAGAGGGTAGTGGGAGAAACAATACTCACCTTGGAGGAATTTACAACAGTCCTCGACCAAGCAGAGACATGGATCAACTCCAGGTCTCTCGTACCCCCCAGTGATGATCTCTCTGATTCAAATGCCCTAATACCAGCTCATATCAATATATCAGGCAAATCAACTGCCTTGCCCATCGAAAACATGAGTACTGGCGACAAGATATTAACTCTTCGCCGCTGGGAAATTATCGCTCAAATTGTCCCACATCCTTGGAACAGTGGGCCCCAGCAACGACGGTATGATCAAGTTCGAGTCAAGATTGCCCCTGGCTGGATATGTCGTTCATCATATGTTGTTCACATCAAATCCTACATTACTTCAAGAACGCAGTAACACTCAATCGTCAAGCTCATTGCACCCGACAGAAGAAGATGAGTAAAATGTGCTTCCGAGTGATTCAGAAGTGAAGTGTACTAAGACAACGATGAATGATTATTTACTATATTGATCAATTTTCAATTTTCTATTTTTGAAATCAAAGATTATTTTCTCTAGGTGAAATTGAATAATAACTATATATTTTTCACAACTAGTGAACCCTTATTTTTCCACACTTTTATGGAATCATATGTTTATTTCAATGAAATATATTTTTCTCTCGAGGTGGGAGGATGTTCATGTAGCACCGATCAAATAATGTCCGCGACAGCACACATACATTCACGCACACTTTAGCTCAGCCCTCAAGTGGCATTAGACGCTCAACCAACAGTAGAGACGCTCAACCGACAGTAGATACGCTCAACCGGCAGTAGAACCGCCGTCTGCCGTATATCTATAGACATTCAGCCGCTTGGCTATAGGCCTCCTGCTCTGCTCTGGTTCGGGCAGTCTCCATGTGGATCGCGAACAAGCCGCACACTCTCCACCACCTCGAGCATGTATTCAGTTTGCTCAATATATCTGTTCGCTAAAAATCATTAATTCGCATACCTCCTCTTCATGAGTAACCTGGATCCCAAACCCCAACATCGGCGAAAACAGTCATCCAGCGCGATGTTCACCGTCGACCTTCCCGGAAACATTGTCCTGAAGGTGCACATCTCGCAGGTCAAGCGAGACCACACAGCTCCAGCCCCCCCCTCCTGCGGCTGAACCTGGGTCACCATTCCCCGCAACCAGCGGCGCCAAGGATGCAGACGGACCCCGGACCGAGCGGCCACATCCGCCGACCACACCTGCCAGTGGGGACGCCCACTTGTCCGAGGACCAAGGTCGGAATGGATACGCAACCATCCCCATTGCCATGACCCCTGATCGTGCGCAGGACGACATCGCAAACCACGTCGAGGAGGATTCCCCGACAAATTTCGCCGAGGCGGACACCTTGGCTGAACCATACCCAGGGGTAGCGGATGCGCCCCGAGTCCTGAGCAACCAGCAATAAAAGCGACGCAGAGGGCGACCTACCTTAGCGGAAGCAGCACGGAGAGACGCCGAGCGCAAGCTCGCTTATCCCCCGCCTAGCCACCGCTACAACTTGAGGAGCAGGAGGGAAGCCCCGGATCATGAGAGCTTAACGAATCTTGAGAGTTGGGCCGAGTCACACGTCATTCTTTCGATTTACGGGTATTTCCTCGTACTTGAGCGGCTCTGGTATCTATCCCCATCCATCAATCCACTTCAAATTTAGTGTCCATTTTCGAACCATCCGAACACAGAAAATTCGACTGGTTACGTCTCATTACACGTCACATAGCCTAAATGATGGTGGAGTGACAGCAGAAGTCGAAAGTTTCTGGGATTCCCTCATATATATGTATGGGTCAGATCAGTATATTTCGGCGAATCCTCGCGCACGACCTCGACGGATCTTTCCGCCAATCCTTTAAATGGAAGTCGGCACCAGAGTAGTACTCTCCCAGAGTTTCAGGCCCTAATAAATTTTCAAACACCCGCTAGGAATTTTTGAAGTTTTGGAAACGGCCTTTTTCAGCGTTTTTAAAAAAATTACCAAATTGACTAGAAACATCGTAGCAAAACCTGCGGAGTCCCAGTTTCTTCGTTTTGATGTCAAATTTTACAAAAATAATATGTGAGTCTCTCAAAACCGAATGTATTTGGTCTACAAGACAATACTCAAAGTCACTTTTTTGATTTTAGCCCATTTTCAAATGGATGCTCTTCCGACGCATCTCAATCTTTCCCCATGCAATTCATTCAATCTTCTTCGTCTTGAAAGAACTCTACAATTTGCGATCTCGCACGTTCTAATCCGTTGATTTCGGTCCGAATTTCTCCGTTGAAAGATAGTGAGTTATTGAAAATCGCTAAATTCGTCCAGCTCGTCAAATCCATCGCTCTCCACAAATCGACTCAAACCTAACAACAGGTCTTTCTCCAAGTGTCTCGAACAAGTGAAAGAGATTTCGCGCAGTATTTTGTCCTTCCGTTGAACCTATGGATTTCACAAATACCCTCATTTTTGCGGATTTCCGCGTAATTTTTGGAGTGGTTGCCACTCTCTTCCCGCACATGCACACATCTGTATTGCTTCGGGAGTATCTTCAATCGATAGCTCTTGCCATTCCCTTCGAAATGACTCCTTGACAAAGTCACTTTGATGCAATTGAACCAGAGATCTAGCCATTTTGAGGCAGAAAGATATACGTCCCTGAAGCTAGCCCAGGCAAGTCAGGCGGAACGAAAAATACCTATGCCAACAATTATTACTTTTTCATTGCTAATTTATTATCACACAGCGGAATTTATTGCTCTTCCCTTTCTCCAGGGATCGAGTCCTGGGCTGACGGAAGCTGAAGCTAGTCCAAACATTGATGAAAGAGCCGTGTTGTGGGATTGAGTTATGACTCATCTTTTGTTACCTCTTTATTGCATTTAGAATCTACAAACAGATTGGCGTTAGGTTCGGAAATCGCGGAGTTATAAGGATTTTAGGCTGGAATCATATGGGACTAGCCCAGGCATGGAGGAAAAAGAGAACCTGTAAAAATGGGACTTGACTGATATTTTGTTCTTTTTTGATTGCTCGGAGAATACATGAACAGAATGGTGCCAAAGTCAAAATGGCTAAGTAATGGCGGATGGAGTGGACGGAAATCAGCGAAACTCGGAAATATGGTCGGAACACTCAGTTTGGGAGACGGGGAGTGGTGGATCCATGACCAATTCTGTCAGCCACACACGTGCCAAACATACACAAGATGACCATCGATGTGGAGATCGTCCTCTCTGGGATTCTTGGAACCCTCAGAATTTATTACCACCCGAGAAAGGGCCAAAAAACGGCGCAGAGCCCGGAAATCATCGAGTAATCGAGTTCAGGGTGGATTTATAGCAAATCCTGATGGACACATATGTGCCAGACATCTACAAGGTGCTCATTAATGTAGAAAATGCCTGCTCTGAGATTCCTGAGACCCTCAGAATTTATTACCCTCCGAAAAAGGTCCAGAAAACAGTGCAAAGCCCGGGAATCATCGAGTTACGGAGATCGGAGTGGATTCGTAACGAATTTTGACAGACAGACGCGTGCCAAACATCCACAAGATGACTATCAATGTGGAGATTGCTCCCTCTGAAATTTCTGTAACCCTCAGAATTAATTACCGCCCCAGAAATTGACAAAACCCAGTGGATCCCGCGGAAATCATCGAGATATCCAGTTCGGAGTGGATTCATAACGAATTCTGACAGATAGACGCATGCTAAATATCCACAAGATCACCATCGATGTAGAGATTGCTCCCTCTGAGATTCTTGGAACTCTCAAAATTTATTACCGCCCGGAAAAGGGACAGAAAACGGCGCAGCTCGCGGAAATCATCGAAAAACCTAGTCATGAGCGTGGATTATGCACGATTCCCCGTCCTGACTCGGGCCAAATATCAGCACCAGGTCTCAGAACAGTTCTCAGGATGACTTCTCCCCTCGCTCTCTCTCTCTCTTTTTTTTTTTTTTTTTTTTAAGGTGGTTAGAGGGCAAAATCTGCCTCAGGATCCCTCGGATCCGTCCCCAGACACCGGACTGGTTCAGCTTACGCGGACTACGCATAGCCCACGCAGGCCATACCAGGCGGGACACGGGTTCGGGTGGGGCCCACCGAGAGGTGGGCCCGGCCGTGTAATATCCCTCTCCCCTCGATGTCCGATACCTAGGGCATCGGGCAATCAAGAAGGAGATCCACCTGCATCTACCATCTCATCCCGGAACCGCGTGAGCATTACTTCAGGATGAGCGGCATGTCTCGCGCTCGATTGCGAGCGTTTCTCTTCTCCATCTTCTCTCTTCGGCCACTTGTCGGCATCTTCTATCTTTATTTTCCATTGTTCCCTCTCTTTCTTCTTTCTTCTCTCTTCTATCTTCTTTCTTCCCTCTTCAGTGCATCAGATTCCTCCTGGAATCATTTGGGCCTCTTCTGTTTCAATCGGCAGAGTCACTGTAATTCCCCTGCTTCGAGGCGCCTTACTTCCCTCTCTTCCTCCTCTTTGCGGGTCATCACCAGCTTGATGTATCCGGTGAATCTATCCCATGTCTCCTGGTTGCGGAGCAAGTACGGGACGAGATTCTCAGGTGTTAGTTGAGCACCCAGCCATTCATCCAGCTCGGCGCGCTCTCTTCGGGTGTCGCTGCACTTGAACAGGGCATGTTCGGCGTCATCCCATTCGTCCCCGCATGACTGACATGCTGGGGTCGTCCTCTCCTTGAACCTGGTTAGATAGGAACCGAAGCAACCATGATCGCTCAGTGCCTGCGTCGTCCAGTAGTCCATCTCTCCGTGGGTGCGTTCCGCCCACTTGGCTACGTCACGGATCAGCCGGTGTGTCCATCTGCCGTTTGCAAATGGCGAATCCCACTCAGTTTGCCAATGCTCAAGGGTGGTTTCCTTCTCGTTGTCGCGGATGATCTCCTTCATCGTCGGAGTGAGTACTCGTTCGGCTCCGATCACTTTCTGGCGGCCCCAGATCCTCACTCGCTCCGCGACGAGCAAGTGGATGGGCCGAGTACTCGCCAATACGTAAGCCGCATCTCCTGACACAGTGCGGTAGGCACGGATACTCCTCAGGGCCGCTCTTCGGTGGACAGGCCCCATTCTCTTCTCGATGATGGTCTTCTCTACTCTCTTCCCCCACACGGGTGCACCGTACAGCATGATGGAGGTAGTAATGGTGTTGAGAAGTGCGCGCCTCTTTTCCTTGGCTCCTCCGATATTCGGCATAAGCCGCTGGAGCGCCGCACCGACCCTGCTCGCCTTCTGGGCGGCTTCTTGGATGTGCTTCTTGAACGACCACTTGTCGTCGAGCCATACACCGAGGTATTTCAGCTCTGTCTTCCGTGGAATCTCTTGCCCGTTGATATAAAACCGGGGTAAGTCAAACTTCCTACGACTTGTGACCACGATTGCTTCGCACTTCTTGACAGCGAGCTCCAGAAGCCTGCTAATCATCCACTCGTAGACTCGGGCCAGCGCTTCGTTCGCGCGTCTACCCAAGAGTTCCTCGTTGTCAGCCCATACTATGAGTCCCGCGTCGTCCGCGAAAGCCACTATTATCACTCCTTCTGGCAGTTCGATAGACAGTTAGCTGTCATACTGGGTGTTCCAGTTGAAAGGCCCGGAGACCGATCCCTGTCCGATTCCGGCGGACAGTACCCGAATCTCTTGTCCCTCGTCGGTGTCGTACACGAGGGTCCTGTTCCGCAGGTAGTCACTCGTGACGGCTAGTAGATAGGGGGACACTTTACCAGCTTGGGATTGATAGACTCGCTCCCAGCTCGCGCAGTTGAATGCGTTTTTCATGTCCAACGCAATGATGGTACAGAATCCTCCTCTTCCTTGGTATGGGTTCCCTACCGACGCTTGAACCCGTTCTTGGACCGCCTCGATCGCGTGCACAGTGCTCCGTCCCTCCCGGAACCCGAACTGCATTGGTGATAGCCCACCGCCTTCTTCGTAGGCTTTTTCCACCCTGTTGAGCACCATCCTCTCGTACATTTTCCCGATATTGTCGAGCATGCTGAGAGGGCGTTGACCTCCTTGACACTTAGGTATCAGGACCAGCTTCTGGCGTTTCCACTTGTCCGGGAAAGTTCCCGCGCTCAGACAGATGTTGAAGAGGTCGAGGAGTAGATCTGGCTTGTATTTGAAGACCAGTTTCAGAGCCTCGTTTGGGATGCCATCCAGGCCAGGGGGCTTGCCGTTCGGCATTCTCTTCGCCGCTATGAGTAGCTCTTGCATAGTGAAGAGCGGGATGGGGTCTTCGCTCTCCGTAGGGAATGTAACTCTGGGTTCTCCTGCTGGGAAGAGGTCTTCCACGATGGTGCGCAATGTTGCTGCATCGGTCGGTGCTGGGTTGCCCCTCCGGGGTCGGACCTTTGACATGACCACGCGATATGGCGTGCCCCAGGGGTCTTCGTTAACCATGTCGCACACATCACCCCAGCACTTCTCTTTGCTCCTCCAGATGGCTAGAACGAGAGCCTTCTTTGCTTCTTTGTACGCTCTGTCATCTTCCGCCAGCGATGGTCGTTGCAGCTTCCTTGATCGCCATGCGGTCCTCCTTTTCTTGTTGCTCGTTCTTCGTAGAGCCTTGATCTCATCGGTGATCCAGTACTCTGGTTTCCTCCAGAAACATGGTGTTGTCCTGCAAGGCATCGACGCGTCGCAAGCTCTCGTGATGGCGGATGTTACCATCGCCACAGCCTCGTCCGAGGCGGAGTTCATCGGGAGATCTTCGACTGTTTCTATCGATTCCCGGAATTTTCCCTCGTCCAGCTTCCGTACCTGCCACCCCGTTGGTCGCGGTCTGCGTGTCGTCTGTCTCTGTCCGTCAGTCCCAAGTCGAAACCGAATATGTCGATGGTCACTCAGTGTTTCCGTGTCCAGAACTTCCCACGATGTCATACGTCCCATGAGCGACGGGCTCATGAACGTCAGGTCGAGGACCGATGATGAACCTCCCTCCCGGGACCGAGTGTCGTGCCGGTAATAGGTGATAACCCCCGTCTCGTTCGCGAGCACTAATCCCAATGCCTCCATGGCATCAGCGAGTATTACCCCCCATCTATCGCGTGGCCCCCCGCTCCAAGTCGGTTCCTTGGAGTTGAAATTTCCCGCGATTATAACTGGGCCCCCCCCTCTATTGCCTCACATCCTCTTCTAGGTCGTGGAGCTCGTCTTCAAATTCGTGCGTCTTGAGCGACGGCGAGTAGTAGCAGCTGTATACAGCTGTGCCCCCTATGGCCTTTCGAGCATAACCGCGGCCACTAACAGCTGGTTCAGTCTCGCGGATCGCGGGATTCGTGATCTGAATTACAGCGGTCCCCCAGTGATCGAATGTGGAACGGGAAAGTTCGCGCTTCCGAGGCGGTTCGGAGATGATCAGAACATCGATACCCCCTTCTTTGGCGGCAGTGTGTAGGAGGTCACAAGCGTCCCCGCTTCTCCTGAGGTTGGCTTGGATGAAGTTAGCCATTTCTTCCCCCCCTGCGTCTATATGTCGCCCTCGCGTTTTGGTAGGCTGTGCAGTTGCTGGAGCCCAACCTGTGGTCAGATCTGGTTCCGATAGCCACGCAGCTGAGGCATTTTGGTTTCTCTTTACAGGTAGCGGCGAGGTGTCCTGGTTCACCGCACTGGAAGCGGAGTTTCGGTTGACGTTCCTCTGCCTTCTCTTTTTTGCAGCCTGAGGCCTTGTGGCCATACTCTAGGCAGTTATAGCAGCGTGGGATGCCTCCCTTCTCGCGGATTCTCACTCTGCTCCATCCCACCTTGGGTTCTTCCTAGTCCAGGAGGCGGCGAGCGAGACTCGCTGGGATGGACACAACCGCTGTTTGGGTGCCTCGGGACCCGTTTCGCAGGCTCTTGACTATTATGGCTCCATCCTCGTTTTCTGGTAAGGCCTTCGCGAAGTCCTTCTGCACTTTAGTTTTGTCGACATCGTAGTCGACTCCGAGAACCTCGAGGGTCATGCTATTTGCGAGGCAGTGGACGGCCCCTTCTTGCCCGACGACTGGTGTCAGAGCCGCTTTGATGGCTGCAGCGTCGGTGCCCTTCCTCAGTTCAATGAGGATTTGTCCTTCCTGTGTCTTGCGGATGCCCGTGACTTTAGAGCCCATCTCTCTCTCTCCCTCTCTCTCTCTCTCTCTCTCTCTCTCTCTCTCTCTCTCTCTCTCTCCTGTGGATAAAATCATACTTACAAGGCCGCACCCAAATAGTCACTTCAAAATCCGGTAGTTCTGATTGGCTCGAAACCAATCTGGGTGTTCCACAGGGATCCGTTCTCGGGCCTTTACTCTTCAGCTTATATGTTAATGACTTACCTGGTTTGCTAGATGGAAAGTCGGTATATCATCTATTCTATGCGGATGATCTTCAAATTTATCTCCAAGTCGAGAAAACTAAGATCAAGGAAGGCATCACTCGGCTAGGGGAAGTAGGACGACTAATTGCTGAATGGGCCAGAAGTTCCGGCCTGCGTCTCAACGCTGGCAAGACCAAGACAATCTTCTTCAGCTCTGAGAGGAATATCAAAGACCTGAAGAGAATGGACTTGCCAGGAGTTGAGATAGAGGAAGGAAAGTTCATTCCGTTCAGCGACACGGTCGTGAGTCTTGGTGTTACACTTGACAGTGAACTGACGTGGAAACCGCACATCGACCAAGTAACTAAGAAAGTGAATAGAGCCCTATACGGATTGCGGTTTTTTAGGGCGTGTATCACCAGACCTCTCCGAATTCGCCTAGTCGAGTCATTAGTTCAACCGCATTTAGATTATTGCACAGTCGTGTACCTCGACGCCACGGACGAACAGCGGCAACGGATACAGCGACTGAGCAATTCATGTGTGAGGTACATTTTTGATCTTAGGAGAGACGAGCACATCACCCCGTTCAGGGAGCGTTTGGGTTGGTTACGTACTGATTCGCGGAGAATGTACTTCGCAGCACTTTTAATGCATAAGATCATGCATCTTGGAGAACCTGGCTACCTAGCTGCGATGTTTACCAGGTACCAATCTGAACGCCCCGCACGTGGTGACGCAGAAGAGCGGGTACTCAAGGTTCCCAATATGAGACTTGAGTACGGAAGAAGATCATTCCAGGCTCAATGTGCTCATCTGTGGAACTTTCTCCCTCCGGGCTTTCGGCAGCTGAGGAAAATATCAGTATTCAAAGAGGCCTTAAAAGATTTCCTTCTGACTCAGTCTTCTCAGAGGATTGATGTGGAGAGGAGGCATTATTTTAATCTCTAAACTGTGATAGGCTTGGGCTCTTTTCAACCGACGTTTCCTTTTTTTAAAAGAGTTATACGTGGCTACTTCGCCACTGAATTGTAATTCCTGTGATATTTCTGCTGGACCAAGCCTTTATATGCCTTTCTACGTGAGAATGTCCTCTCTCCTCGATCGTTCTTGTGAACACTGATATATATATATATATATATGGAAATGTATTTTATCATTCTCTTCCTGACTTTTATGCATCTCTCGATGCCTTAAAATGACTAGTCACTTTCTGTGATAATCCTAATATTCCTTGACCAAAAAGACAATTATTTATACTTTTTATATATTTATTATGTAGGTGTAACATGCCACTGTATTTTTCAATTTTGCCCTCGGGCGAATAAAGGTTATCTATCTATCTATCTATCTCTCTCTCTCTCTCTCTCTCTCTCTCTCTCTCTCCGCTGAAAGTCGCCGAGAGTACCTTCTCGGCTCACTTGCACTTGCCATTATTAAACGCAATCAGCCGGCGTTTCTCAGATCCGAGTTTTCTCTTGCCAGTGAAAACCCTACTTTGCGACAGTCAGAAAGGAAGAGCAGAGCCTCTTTCACCTACAGATCTCCACGCACTGAAGCTCTGAATCAGTCGTTTACCATCCGTGCTTCACATCTCTTGAATAAACTCCCCTACCTTGACTTTGAAGCTAGTCTGAAGAGCCTGAAAGATGTTCTGCTAAATTTTCTACGTGATCGTAATAGCAAAGATTGGTTCGAGCGTGCTTTGCACGAAGGGCTAGAACCGATCCCGTCACCTCTCATCGGTATTTTGCAACAACCTACGTAGACGGCACGTACTGTAGCCTGAATTGAGAGCTCCCCCGGCAAAAACGATGTCAATTCAATGGTCACATATCTAAATGTAAATACTTCTCAGTCTCCTCATTATTTATTTATATATGCATCATTCTCAATTTTATTATTAATCTATTAAGCTTGAGTCTTGGTATGTATACCTGTTATCTGGGCGAATGGGTTTTCAACCCCCGTCCTCAATAAAATTTATATCAATCAATCAATCAATCTCTCTGGCGGTAAGTAATTCCACACGCATTTAACATCGCTCCGTGTTCGAATATCATTTGAACCATCGAAACGTCGTCCCGAGTGGCACTTTTTTGCAGATTGGACTTCCTCCTGCAGGCTCATACCACTGGAGCACCACTGAATAGCTCCTGCTAGAGCCTGAGAGGAATAATTCAAATTCTGCACCTTCAACAACAACATCGTGTTGGTAGTGCTCGGTGCCGAATGCGAGATTCCTGCGCATGCTCGGAGGTCATCTGCTACGCTGGCCTGCCTCGCTATCTTGCTGTCTGCTGCACGATGAGCGACAACATCTGCTGTTTCTGCAACAACACCGAACGCGCAGGTGGCAGAATATGCGACATCTGCAAAAAATCAGCACATGTCAAGTGCTCGAGAACATGCAGAGGAACAGTGACATGCGAATGATGTCTGCAGATGAGCGAGATTCCAGACGCGAAATTAACATCAAGTGCGTCGAAGCAAAGAACTTCGACTTCTCGCCTCAGCACGCAAACAGCCAGAGAGAGAGAGAGAGAGAGAGAGAGAGAGAGAAGGAGAAAACAAGCTCACAAATACGTGTGAGTATTCAGCCGTTCTCACACATGCGGCTCAGCTCGCGTGTCGCGTCAGGAAAGTCTCCCCTCGCCCCGCAACATATCACCCTGGGCAGCAGCGCTGAGCTCCCCACCACCAGGTATTCCGCCAGCTACTGCTTCGCCTCCGTTAAGTGGCGCCACCATCCACGAGTCCAGCAGAATAGAGCCCGCGAATATTCAAAAGCAGCAAGCAGATGCGCGGTTTACTACTGCCTCTCCGTCGCTGCTCAGTACACCCCATGTGGATCACCCCGGCGGATCGGTGGAAAGTAATAGCCTCAACATCTCGGATCAACCTGCAGCAACAACTACGTCGACGTCGTCAAATGCTCCGGAACCAAAGTGGGTATATTTACGGAAGAGTACTCTGGATCTATTCTACAACCAAAATGCCTTGCTCCAGAACCAGCTTGACGAAATAAAATCCCTCGTGATCCGACAAAACGTCACCACTACCTCTCCATCTTGTACACCAGCAGTAAGTGAGGTGGATGATCGATTGTACGCACGTGTATTTTCTCTCGAGGGACTTATAGAGAAGCAAAGCTCACCGCTGGAGGAGCTTCGTCTGGATCGACAGATTCCTCTGGAGCAAAATTCTATCATGGCAGGCCAAATTTCTACTTTAACATTCTAAGGCCTCACCAGCACAGCTATCTGATATTTCTCATGCAGCGCTCAAGTCTATTCTCCTCTCACTGGAGAGGGCAGACATTGCTGATGTCCGTGTCCCCCAACCGAGGCGTGCGTCTGGGGAGAGAACTCCAACACGTAATCGTGACTCGGTTCTATCTTCCCGAGCCTCAGCTGGTATCACGCGCAATTTATCATCATGTGTAGTCCAACTCTCCAGTAGTCGACTAGTTGGGAAAGTGATTTGGGCTAAACGTTCAATCACTAATAATTATTTCATGACCAACAATATCCAGCCTGATCTACTCGACCCAGATACGGAAGCTCATGTGCCAGACCGTAAAATCTTCATAAATGAGATGCTCCACGGTGAAAAATACAAAGGATTCATAGGTTCAAGGTCGGTTGCACGCGGTTTGGGTTTTCAATACGTCTTGCACAGTGATGGACGTTTCTGGGTTAGACGGAAAAATGGTGAGCGAGCGCATACTTTCGAATCCCTTGCTGATCTGCAGGTCATTCAAACGACCTGTCGAAGTGATCCGGAACGCACCTGTGCACCCTCTAGTGATACCTAGAGCTGCACTATCGTTCCGGAGCAAAAAAAGGTTTCGGCAGCAGAACCAGCGAGGACTCCCTGACTGAATACGGCTGCTGAAGAGCGACGAAGGAGGGGTAATTCTTTAGAAGCGGGATTTATCAATCTTAACTCCCTGACAGATAAGATTGAGCATCTACGCTTGTTCGTCCCTAACGATCCCTCCTATCATCTATTTGGAGTGGCCGAGTCGAAGCTAGGTGAGTATGGGGATGACAGTCTCGTTCAGATTCCTGGTTTTTTGTTGTTGTGACAAGATCGCAACAGAGAGGGTGGAGAAATTGCCTTGTATGTGCGCAATGACTTCAAAGTTGAATAGTTGGTTTCGTCGAATACTTTTGGGCCGGGGAAACCTGGCATACCTGAATTTCTTTTCTGTAGCGTACAGCAAGGCAGCTCACCCTCAATATTGGTCGCGGTGATCTATACACCCCAAAAATCGCCATGCAGAAGGATGGTGGGCTGTTCCTTTGCTGACTTGTTGGATACTGCTCATCCCGACACCAAGACACTGACTGCACTGACAGAAGAACTAGCCTTGCAGATAGTGCAGCGTGGCCCGACTCATCAACACAACCCCAATGTATCTCATACATCCCATCCATCTCATGAATGGATTGATCACATCTACGTAGAAGATAACGACACCGTTACTGACTTTCACAACAGACACCTGCCCAGTTTCGGTGGGCACTCGGGCATTGGCGTCACCATCAACGTCTTTGCCCCTACTCCGGCAAAAAATTCCTTCAAGTATAGGGGTTTTCGTAACATCACTTCGGAGATATTGAATGACCGTCTGCTTCGCTGTGACTGGACAGCTCTTGTGACTGGACAGTTCTTGAAAATACCGAAACCAGTTTGGAAGACGCAATCCACTGCTTGAATGGAAATTCAAAGATCGTTTTAGATGAACTAGCATCGGGAAAAACTATAAACCCGCATAAAAACGATGCTCCTTGGATTGGTCCTGAAATGAGGGTTCTCATGAATAAGCGAGACGCGACGCGCAGGCACTGGGAGCGCATGCAACGCAACCAGTGCAAGTGTCCTGAGCTTCAAAATGAGTACGTTCGGCTTAGCGAAGAGGTCGATCTGCGCATTGAGCAAGAGCGTAATTCCTTCCTCCAAAACCATCTTCCAGACGCTCTTGATCAGAACAAGAACATCTGGAAGGAGATGCGCAATCTCGGCCTCTTGCCCAAGAGCAAAGAAGAAGAACTTGACGGTTCGACACCGGATGAGTTGAACGCTCACTTTGCGGGGGTTCCCGTTTCGCCTCACGAAAATATCGATGAAGCAATGGACGATATTAACTCTGCACCGGAGGAGGGGTTTAAATTCAAACCCACAAATTTCAATGATGTAGCCTTACTATTAAACATTCCTCCTCGCAGGCCCGCGGGGTGGATGGGATTCCCCAGAGTGTGATCGCGAAGGCTCTCCCGGCGATTGGTGAACCCATTGTACATATTTTTGATTCCTCTTTCGCTCATAGCGTTTTTCCCGAAGCTTGGAAGCAAGCGCAGCTGATTGCATTGAAGAAGATTGCAGCCCCATCAACGGTCTCGGACTTCCGACCCATAGCGCTGCTTCGCTTCCTTCCCAAGGTTCTGGAAAAAATTGCACATGACCAAATTACGGAATATTTGAAAGTAGAGAAACTTCTCGATCGCTTCCAGAATGGTTTCAAGCAATACCATAGCACCCAGACAGCTCTACTAAACTTGACGGATGACATCAGAGTAGGCATTGATAGGAAGAAGATCACCTCACTCCTACTATTCGACTTTAGCAAAGCTTTCGACACAATAATGTAGTGGATAGCAAATAGTTACACGTCAGAGTCAAGATGACGCGCAGTAAAAGGAATGCAAGAAAGATCTTCACAGAATATTAATAGCAAATACGCATCGAATCATATATGGTAGTTTGAAGTCTGGTGAAAGGAGTTTGTAACAAGCACGGACTGGTACAGCCAAGTACGAGCTGGTACAGCACAGAGTATGGAAGATGCACCCACTCTATAGCCAGTCAGACGGCACCCGACCGGCAAGCCATACATACGGCTCCGTGTCCCTTGTATACCAATACTTAATAAAGTAGTTAGACGCCGATCTCATCAGGTGCTTCACATCTTCTCCACAATACCACAGTGGCGACGAGGATGAAAGGAAGCAAATCCGAGGAGGATAAGCAGTACAGACATCCGACGAGGATACACACAGCATATCAAAAGCATCAATCTATCTGACGAAGATAGGGAGAAGCTCCGACGAGGATATACAGGGAAATTATAAGCCATCCGGCGAGGATAACACAACAGAGCACAGCTGGAGTGAGGAGAAAGGTCCCCCGCAGCATACAGCCACTGAATGTGGATACAGAGAGAAGCTGGAGAGGAGAAAGGTCCCCGCAGCATATACATACAGGTCCCAAATCAACGCATAAGGTCAGCGCCTACAAGCAGCTTAGTCCCCATAAATTCACATCAAAACATCGAATCAAAGCGAGAGCGGTAAGAGAGCCAGCCATAAAGTTGGTCGTAATTTAGCATTTATGACTACTGTGGAAATACCACCAGTTGATCATCCAGACTTTACAGACTTAACGATTTAAACATTGACTAAACAAGAATTAATCGAATCATTGGCAAAATCCCCGGTGAAACCCCATCTCAATTTGGTCTCATTAGAAATTATAAGGTCAATAGCAAGAAAAGTACGCAACGTACAGTTCTCAGCAAAAACTGAAGAAGTCAATATTTCCAAAGAAGGATTACGGGTTGTGGTACCAGAAGGAACAGAATCGAGTGGACAAACTGAACAAGCTTCAACACCACAGGCTGAGGCACCCCCACAAAACAACATATCTGCAGGAACTCAAACGGTACAGGAACAAGCTTCCAGCCCAAATACAGATATGATGGAATCAATGGAATTCCATAAAAACAAGCAATCTTGGGATGACTACATTGAACGTATGGAACTCTATTCTACGGCAAACGATATTACATCAGATGATGAACAGGTAGCAAGTTTGTTAACAAACTGCGGATCAGAAACATACAAGCTGATCAAAGATTTAGCAGCACCAAATCTCCCAAAAACCAAGAAATTCAAGGAGATAAAGCTCCTAATGTGAACTCATTTGTGCCCGAAGAAAGGAAACGCATGGAACGGAGCAAATTTCGTCAAGCTCATCAAAATGCAGGCGAATCTATAGCAGAGTATATCGCACGGCTGAAAGAATTGGCCATAAACTGCGATATTACGGACTTGAACGACGCGCTGTGTGACCAACTGGTCACAGGTCTCACAGATCGAGGTACCAGATTCGCACTTTTCAGCGATGAAGATCTCACTTACTCAAAAGCAGTAGAAATTGCTACCACTCGTGAAGCAGCAGCGAGAGATGCAGCAACCACTGAATGACATCGAAGCAACACTTCAATTCAACACGTCGCAGCACATCGATACAACAAGCCAACGAGTGAAGTTACTCAGACAGGTGAAAGCGAATTTAATAATAGATCGCGCACAAAAATTTGTTATTGTTGCGGAATAAGCAATAGCCACTACACAAAAGACTGTCGATACAGAGACAGGGAATGCACTCTTTGTCATAATCAAGGGCATCTCGAAAAAGGATGTATCAAAGAACATGGAAAGAACGAAATTTTTGGTATGTTCAGTAAAAATTGTTTTGAGAATAGAGACAATCGGGATGAACGTAATAAGTAAGTAAGAGTTCTACAAACTGAATCGGATGATGAAGATACGGTTTCAAACACAGATTTTTTCCAAATATCAGAATGTTCTTGACAAAATATCAGAGCAGAACCATTATATTTTGATTTAACAATAGATAATATTCAAGCCGAAATGGAATTAGATACGGGCACATATGTTTCAGTTGTATCCGAAATCGATAAGAATAAAATCTCTCCAAAATTACCACTGAGAGAATGTGATCCTAAACTCAAGAGTTACGGTGGAAAACCGCTTCATCCTGTTGGAAAACTAGAGTCATTAAAAGTAGTATCCAATGAAATGAGTGAAATTTTGGACATCTACGTTATTAAAGGCAAAGGACCAATTCTGTTAGGTAGACAATGGCTAGCAGTTTTTGAACTTTGGCCGGTAAAATTATGGAAAGATACAAATTCCTCAGATATTCTACAGATACAGAGTGAGGACATCAGGAAGCAAATGCTTGAAAAATTTCCAATCCTTTTTTCGAACACGCAAGGGTGTTACGAAGGTAGGAAGATACATTTGGTCTTCAAAGAAGACGCAAAACCGATACAAATGAAGCCATATCACGCGCCATTTGCTTCAACACAGGGAATCTCCAAAGAGTTAGACAGACAAGTGGAACTAGGCAATCTAGAACCGGTTTCCTGTAGTAAATGGGCAACACCCATTATCCCAGTTCTGAAAAAGAATGGTGAGGTACGCATCTGTGGAAATTTCAAAATGACGGTTAATCCACAACTAATAATCAAAAGACATCCCATTCCTTTGAAAGAAAAAAATTTTCATACGCTACAAATAGGGAATAGATGGTCTCAGATCGACCTGACACACGCATTTATGCAATTTCAACTCGATGACGAATCGAGAGACGCCCTGACAATTATTTCACACGAAGGGTTACACAGATACACACGCTTAGGAGAAGATATAGCCTCAAATCCCGCAGAAGTACAGGATATTTCAGAAGACGTCCTGAAAGGTATAGATCATACAGAGATCTATATAGATAATATATATTGCACAGGAAAAACAGATTCTGAGCATTCACATATACTGACACAAATCCTTGAACGATTGCAAGACGCAGACTTACGCGTAAACCTCGGAAAATGCGATTTTTTCAAAGATGAAATTGAAATATTAGGCTTTGTTATAGACAAAGAAGGGCTAAAGCCAAGTCGATCGAAGGTAGATGCAATTACGGAAGCGCCAACACCAAAAAATTCAACGGAACTAGAAGCTTTTTTGGGTCCCGTAAACTTTTATGAAAGATTCTTAACAGATAGGGTGGAACACATTTATCCTCTCTATAATCAAATCAAAAACAAAAATTGGACTTGGACTAACGAATGTCAAGAAGCATTTGATTGGATTGAGAAAGGAATGTCTTCAAATAAAGTCTTAGCAATCTACGATCCAAACGTGAAACTCGTCATGGCATGTGATGCTAGTGACGTCGGGGTTTCAGCAATTCTGTCGCACAGGTACGAAAACGGTCCTGAGAGACCTATAGCATTCCCATCCAAGATAATTCCAAAATCCGAGAAACATAGAGCAATAATCAATAAGGAAGCAGAAGCAATTATTTTTGGTTTCAAAAAATTTCATCAATACGTTTACGGAAATCACATTATTCTGAAAACTGACAATGAAGCTTTAAAATATATTTTTGGCAATAAAGATATGTCAAAAATGCTGAACAGCAAACTATTACGCTGGGCATATTTTTTATCAGGCTACAGATATACCATCGAAAAGTAAAATCAAAAGCTAACGGAAACTGCGACGCGCTTTCTAGGTTACCGATCGCAGACAAAACGCCGGTATTCGAAACAGAATACACAAACATCAATTTTATTTAGAATTAATGTACAATTATTGATTTCCCAAAAGTTGTAAAAGCAACTCCACACGACAAGATATTGAGAAAGGTCATATCATTCATACAGACGTCATGGCCTAAAATTGAAACATTGAATGACATAGAGAGAAGCATTCATCATAGAAGACACGAACTGAGCTTTGAACAAGGATGTTTGTCTTGGGGTTACAGAATAATAATTCCAGAAACTTTACAGGGAAAAATACTCGATGAACTTCATTTTTCACATCTTGGCATAGTAAAGATGGAGCAAATAGCACGCAATTATTTCTGGTGGCCACATATCGATAAAGATATTGAACGAATTGCGAATTCGTGTAGAATCTGCCTATCAACAAAAGCAGAACCACGAAAAGTATCACTTACACCGTGTCAATGGCCTAGTCAACCTTGGTCACGTATTCACATTGACTTTATGGGTCCATTTCCCAATTTTATGTTTTTGATCATCGTGGACGCGCATTCCAAATGGCCAGAAGTGATTAACATGAAAACGGACACAACTTCGTACAATCTGATACGAAAGCTAGACAAAATTCCTTCGCGTTATGGTCTCCCTCACCACATAGGAGAGTGATAACGGTCCACAACTAACGAGCCACGAATTCGGAAAATATTTGAAGCAGTTAAATGTCCCTTACCTTGGTAAAAAAGAAGAAAATTCAAAATTTTCTCACTCTAATAGAGACCTTTGCAGGTTTAATGCAAATGAAGATATGTCAATTCTGAAACAAGTCACGGTGGGTCGGGACGGTGAAAAAGTGTTAGGTGCATGATCATGAAAAATCCAATACGATATGATCCGGGCCAGTCTTTAGATCATTTTTCAGAAAGAATCAAAATCATCGGTCGGGGATTTTCGAAATAATCGTCATTTTTGTGTTATTTGGATCCACGCGTTTTGATATACTTACAACGATCCGTTCTCAATCACTCGAACTATGATCTTTCAACTCAAAATAACTCTCTGAACTGAATGAATCCCAATATGCCTACATATATTTCTTAGTATCATTCGTTGGTCTAGCCTGGACCCGCGTGAAATGATACTGTGGGGATATAAATTGAGATACTGCTAGTAGGAGTACGATACGTAGATCAGAAAGCGTTCAAAACGGACATTTAGTCAGGATTCAGAGCCATTCCAAAATGGTCCATATTTGTAACACCACCTGCAGTCGTTGTATACATTTGACCGGATATGTGATGTCAGAATCCTCGGAGAGCGACGCATATCACAGGAATGGGCAAACGTTCGTTTGATCGGGAAAAGGGATCTCAAGGGGTGAATTCACAACTGATCTCTACTTTTCGGACGAATCATATATTTTTCTTGAATTCACTAAGGTATTAATCATATCCCACAGTCATGTTTCAACATCAATAAAATCCTCTGATCGACAACTGGAATATCGAAGCTTTTCGTGCGCCGCCTCTTTCCGTTGTGAGCGCTCTCACGACCTTCTCCAGTTACCCCCTCCCCCTTCCTCGGTGGCAACTCCGAAACTCTCTCGGGCTGAAAATTCCACTCATGCTCGAGTGACCTCTTTTTTTCCAAGCTGCCGGGAGGGGGGCTAACTTGGAAAGATTAAGAGAGCGAATAGAGCTGAGATCACAACCTTATTGAACCAAAATTCTATCACTCTCCCTTTTTCGATCGTTACACATTCTTTAAGATGAAATCTGAATTCAAAATTACACAAACAACATCTCTTAAACTTTGAAACAAGAAAGATCTGGAAAACAACAAGTAATAGATAATCAGTCCTGAATGTGATCCATTGAACTCACATACAACTCGTAGTATGCAAATTGGGCATTCGGGATTATCGTAATAAACCTTATCCTTCGAAGTTTGGAAAACAATGTAAGGTATGGATTCAAAAGTCTGTTCGCTACAACAAATTTTGACGCTTTTTAAAATTGAAATCCGATCTCCCAGAGTATTCGACACTGGTCGGAAACTCTCAAGATCACTCTCAACCTTAGAGATTGCAGATCAACTCTGATGATTTGTGGATATGTAACGGTTGAGAGAATAGTCCCACCGTTGTCTCTCCTCTGGTCCATAATCATAATGTACTAATCATAATTTCTATTGTAGCACGAGCATCCGAGGAGAAGAGTACGTAAGTTATATGTGAGAGAGAGAGAGATAGATAGATTCACGTCTGTAGCAGACGATTGACCGCGAGTCGCGAGTTGATACCCCTTACCGCGCCTCTTGCGGACCCATCAAATTCATACCTTTTTGACGCACCTTGCGCGCCAATTCAGACTTTCTTCGCCCGTCTTCGTGAGCAGATCAAGTGCGTTTTCGGAGCAATTAGCGCGCGCGAGTTTCCATCTTCCGCGTCGCATGTGCACCAGCTCCAGTGCCAATTCCAACAGCGTGCTCGACGAAGACGACGTTATACGTCCCATTTCCTGCCGCCGTCGACGAGCCCTTTGTGCGGCCGATCCCGAGGCTTTCCCGATCGTCGACGTCCGAGCGACCGATTATTCATTATCACGAGCGACCGAATATATTCTTGTAAGTACCGTTCGATAATTCTTCTCTCTCTCCTGGGCTGCGCCCGATTTGCTCTCTCCGTGCTCGCGCCCGTAAGTGCATCAATGCACCATGTTTTATTGTTGAATAAATATGCCCATCTGGCTCCCGTTTTATTCGAAGTTTCATCATTTAGGCACTCGTTCCCCAATCTCTCTCGTGCGTAAAGCAAAAGAAGCAGCATGCAGAGTTCCAGCAGTATTCATTCCTTAACAATCTGTTGGGCATTGTACCTCGCCCAACATGTGCAGCTAAATCAACTAGGCATATAAACCGAGCTGTCACATTGGCGCCCAGACCAAAGGTCCTGATTAAAATTAAAATCATTGAACTTATTATTTTCTGCTGCGAATTTAAAACTCTTGCTGTGGCTGAGTAAAATTGGGAATCAAAGTCGTTCGCTAGTGCAAGTATATAGTGTGTGTGCATGCATGAATCGCGCGATCATCGGCCGGATAATTAGAGACAGTGCGAGAGTAGAGATGTAAACAAAGTCGCGGTCAGCAGTTAGCTCGCGAGTTGAACCATTTTATGTTCAAAATTCTTCACCATGAGAGCGAGAGAGATGGACAATAGAATCGTCCGATTGCCTCTCGCACACAAGTTGTACACATCGCGATGATGATGCTATGCGGTGAATTGTAATAAATCTCGAATCATGAGTAGTTCGATCGTAATATTAATATAAGTTTTGTGAAAAATAAATTCTAGTAAAGTATGCATCGAATGTGTGCGGCGTGTAGTGCAGATCAGCGCAGATCTTGCACGATATGAAAATTCCCCTCGATGCGTAATAATCAGTGCGGAAAAGTCTCCGGACGAAATATGCACGATTGGACACATTTTATTGTAATTTTTCCAATCATTGCTCATCACTTCTCTTGCAAATTAAATTTTATCAAGTCCATTTCGAAGTGGAAATTTCTTGAAATTATTTACAATCAAAATTCCCAATTTCTAATCAAACGCTCATCAAGTGTAAATATTAGT
The DNA here is from genome assembly GCA_029851415.1 of Eretmocerus hayati. NCBI lineage: Eukaryota > Metazoa > Arthropoda > Insecta > Hymenoptera > Aphelinidae > Eretmocerus > Eretmocerus hayati. The sequence goes on along the minus strand of CM056744.1, from coordinate 75,710,161 downwards.
TTTCGATAATTTTTTTTATCAGTATGAAGCCAAAGATAGGACTTTCGTGGATATTATCGTCCGAAATTCGTGGTTTCCCGCACATATGTGGGAATCGTATACTGGTATGTGTATGGAATGGCGTTCGAGTTAATACTCAGTATACGCGCCGTTCAAATTCATCGACCGTTCTAGAGTTTAGGGCATACAATCAAATCGCAAAAATCTAAAATATCGAAGGCGAGAATCAATATTTCGTCAAATGAAAATGGACAATCTGCCATCGTCCAATCAAATCCAAATCATCCGTTTCGAAAAAATCTTAAAATTCTTAAATTACTGAAATCAAATCATAAAAGTATGGGTCATATTTCAGATCATTTTATAAAATTTTTCTGATGGATTAAATTAGTTTTTTCTCACAGTTGAGAATCTTTCTAAAAAGACAAGCCGATTATCTAGTGTAGTCTGATTGGTTATGCTTAGTTCGCAGATTGAAGACTCAGTCATCAATCTCTGTGTTCGAGTTACAGTCGACTCAAGTTGAATATTTCAGGTCAATGTTTCGACAGTTAGGTGATCGATTGAGGAATTTCAAATAATTTTTCAAATTTTCTAGGTAATTTTTTCTTCTCTTTTCAACCACCATGAATTTAGATTTCATAAATCCAGAAGATTTACCCTCAATATTAAAATTCATTACTAGTCTTTCGGACGATGAAAATGAAAGTATGCTCGCGAAGCTTGAGCTTAAAAATTTAACAATGCCGCGTTTTATACGACGGAATACAGGCAAATATGATATCAATGATTTTGTAGAAAATACAAGTTTCAATAGCGACGCTGCGCTTAGAGATCACCGTGATGCGATGCTCAGAGAATGGGTTATGGACATCAAGAGTCGATTATCGCGTAATGGAGAAAGTGAGACATCCGCGCGCGCGCAAATCGCCATCACCACCAATCAACAGAAGGATGACCATGGATTACATCAATCTGACGATTTTAGTCAGAGTTCCCTTACAACTTCCAATTCAACTTCGAATCAAGTTCCTGTAGATAACTTCGACAAATTAAGATCACATCCAAATTGTGCGGATAATTGTACGTGCTCATTGTTTATGCACGAATCTGCAACAAGTACGCAATTCAATTTGACCCCCATTGCAGATCCTGATCGACTCTGAGGGAGGGGTGATCCGTATTGTCCAAATTTTTCTTCGGACGAGAGTCGAAATATTCAAATGTCTCATTATAATTTTTCATCATGTTATGATTCATTAGAGCGAAGACCTTACTTGTCTGTATTGACGGAAATTCACACTGCTCGATCAAACGCAATTTTGTATTCATTGCCAGTCGTTGGACTTGACTATGTCGACCAATTTGGGCATGGATGGCGTGAGCCATGGTGGATACGCTCGAATCATCATTTTGATTTCTCAAAATCCCAATCACAGTGCCAAATTACACCTAATCGTGCACAATATTCAGTCAAAAATTCCATCTTTTGCCGGAAGAATCACGCAGTTGCAGTACTTCCGAATAATTTCTTGGACAATATTATTGTCCGAATCCCGTTTGCTACGTATAGCAAATATAAAAACAGAAAATCAACATCTTTCAATGGACCAATTGATCCACAATACTGTCATGGATTAGACTTCTATTTAGCAAACCGTCGAAGCCGATTAGACCCCTTGACATCTAGCCAATCAGCACAATCTCTCGTGCAGGCTGGATTGCAATGGACAATTGTCAATTTGTGCAATAAATTCTCAATTAGTGTCGAGAACGTTCCTTGCGACCGATTTTTGATAGCAAATTTTGCACATTCTCCTGGAAAAATTCCTGAGTCTTGCAAATTCACACTGACAACGAGCGAGATGGGCCCTTCAAGCTCTTCATCTGTCAAATCAGCTGCTCAGAATTCATCCATCAAGGAGGGAATTTTTACATCTCATGACATGGCTGATAATGCTAGATCAGAGAGTCAACATTCTAATGACTTGGATCTATCTGTAGTCCACATTTTTGAGATCAATCTCACAAAAGCAAATGAGCACATGATCGGACTTGATTTTTCTCGTTCGTTTGATGAACACAACTATCTCGCTTCTAAAATAATCGAGAAGTACAGTAACGCTCATTATTGCCTAGTGCAGAGAGGTCATTTTCACCAAATCATAAATTCAAGTATGACCTTAGCGCAAGCAGTATATCAATCTCTGAGACAATTATGCTCACAATTTCCATCAGCGCATCAACATCTGTTATCGACATCAAAATCGATATTGCAATTTACAAAGACGTGCAACAATTTCGCGTATCATCCGCATGAAATGCACACAGAATTAGGTCACAGTCATTCGACCGTATCACTTTCAGATGTTTGTCATCACAATGTCTCACTGCACCGGACTATGTTTTCCACGCAGAGTAAGTCGTCCGACAAACATAATTCTGAAAATTTTCTTCAGATGGACAAAATTTGTTCATTCGACTCAAAGTCAGAGAGGATTCATTCTGATCGTAGAACTGAGCAATTTCGAATGATTCCAAAAGGACATTCAAAGTCATTTCGACCGAGGTATGTCAATTTGACCAATTTAGAACGAGAATCTGGTCCAGAAGGAGGATAATCATATCAAAACCAGACGCGGAAGCAACCAGTACGAGAGGATGACGTCCGTGTATCACGAATCAAAGCTGAGATCGACATGGTTCCTGTGGAAGATCCATCGATGGACGGCGACGGATGTGTGCGCGCGAGTCTCACTCGGTGTCAGTGTTGTGTCCGTTCGATTTCGCGTCATTCAGCAATGCGGCTGACAAAACTTCAGTGAAGTGTTAGATTTAAAAGATAGTGCTTCCAGTAAGAAGGAGTCAAGTGAAAAAAATAGATTTAGGATCGTTAATTAGGTCAATCGATCGACTATTATGTTCTTCAATTCTCATTTTTCTTGTGGATTCAATTTTCTAATTATTTAGGTGTTTTCCCATCAATTTGTTCCAAACTAGACCGTTGAAATCAGTGAGGAATATTTCCGGCCGATCCGTGAAAGAGTGGATGGATGAAATCAGATTATAAGTATTTGCATTTTTGTTGCAAAAGGTCATGTTTTCGACCGATCAGTGATTTTATTGTTCAATTTTTTCTCTATCAATTCCCAATAATGAGTACAAAGACGTACAATTTGAGTATTATTTTGATTCTCAATATCAAAATCAAAATTTTCATACTATTCTCTTCCTTCACCATTTCAATTAGTCATATTATTGAAAAAAAAAAAAAAAAAAAAAAAAAAAAAAAAAAAAAAAAAAAATTAGTCATATTATAGTGCAATTCTTTTGGAGCACGAATTTTATCATATACTTGGGAAATTATATCGTTTCTTCATTTTTTCTATAATCCGATTTGGATGATTATTCATTTTGTACTTATCATCATTGTTAATCAATTAATTCTTTTGTTTTAAAAAATCAATCAAAAACTTGGAAAATTTATTCGTACGATTCAAGTACAATCATTTATAATTTATATGAGAGTGGATGGATGTTAGACATAAGCCGTTAACCGTCCAGAGAGCAATAGAGCGCTTCAATCTCAATCCTCTTATTTTGAATGCAATCCTATTGATTACTTTAATTTTTTACCGAATCATCCTCTCTTTCCATTACTCAAATTATGCCTAATTCATACATGTTCACGTTGATTTCGGACAATTCCAATTTTTCTTCAAGGCCCAGGAAGAGAGAGAATAGTTCTCGAGCTGGTACGCCATTCGGCTACACAGCGTCTGGGGGAGGGGTGTAACGGTTGAGAGAATAGTCCCACCGTTGTCTCTTCTCTGGTCCATAATCATAATGTATTAATCATAATTTCTATTGTAGCACGAGCATCCGAGGAGAAGAGTACGTAAGTTATATGTGAGAGAGAGAGAGAGATAGATAGATTCACGTCTGTAGCAGACGATTGACCGCGAGTCGCGAGTTGATACCCCTTACCGCGCCTCTTGCGGACCCATCAAATTCATACCTTTTTGACGCACCTTGCGCGCCAATTCAGACTTTCTTCGCCCGTCTTCGTGAGCAGATCAAGTGCGTTTTCGGAGCAATTAGCGCGCGCGAGTTTCCATCTTCCGCGTCGCATGTGCACCAGCTCCAGTGCCAATTCCAACAGCGTGCTCGACGAAGACGACGTTATACGTCCCATTTCCTGCCGCCGTCGACGAGCCCTTTGTGCGGCCGATCCCGAGGCTTTCCCGATCGTCGACGTCCGAGCGGCCGATTATTCATTATTACGAGCGACCGAATATATTCTTGTAAGTACCGTTCGATAATTCTTCTCTCTCTCCTGGGCTGCGCCCGATTTGCTCTCTCCGTGCTCGCGCCCGTAAGTGCATCAATGCACCATGTTTTATTGTTGAATAAATATGCCCATCTGGCTCCCGTTTTATTCGAAGTTTCATCATTTAGGCACTCGTTCCCCAATCTCTCTCGTGCGTAAAGCAGAAGAAGCAGCATGCAGAGTTCTAGCAGTATTCATTCCTTAACAATCTGTTGGGCATTGTACCTCGCCCAACATGTGCAGCTAAATCAACTAGGCATATAAACCGAGCTGTCACAGATATGATAAAACCTAGTCATTCAAGAAAGATGAAATACAGAGGTCTAACTTTCTCATATCTAGCGTGAATCTTCATGAGTATTCCAAATATTTCGCATACCAGTTAGTTTGCCTGCATATCGTCTAACATGCATGTGAGTCATTTCGGAGCATTTCAGCCAGGGGCGGCACCAGGGGGGTCTGGGAAGAATCCCAAAAAATTCTTTTTCCATCAATACCATGTTTAAAAGGTACAAAAAAATTTTTTTGGGATTTTTCCGAAGCCCTCCACGGGCCCTAGGGCCCACAGAAGGTCTATTTTAGGCCCTTTTATGGCCTATTCCTGGAAAATCATAGCTCCGGCTAGACTCATCTTTTTTTCACGTACTTGGGCGCATTTCCTTTGTTAAGACTAGCACTTTTGGAAAAAAATAGTCCGGAATCAATCATGCAGCCTAGTAACTTCTAGGACCTATTTGCTGAGAGCAGATTTGAGCGATTTTTGGGCCTACTTCAAAGCGATCTAGCTCCTACTAGACATGTGATAATCGACTCCTGCAGGTGATCATTTTGAAGGTCTTGAATAAACCTACAATTTGACCACCTGCAGAAGTCGATTATCGTACTTTTTACAGGAGCTATAGCCGATACAAGTTGAGTAGTTTCGTAAAAACGCCGGAGTTTGAGCTCAATTTACAAAAATCATTTTTTTTTATTCGACCCCAAACCTGTGCGAATATGTTCTTTAAGACAAGCACTAACAATATCAAGAAGAATCTCGGTGGAGGAATCATCTCCTGATTTCTGGCGTACGTTCAAAAATACAGTTTTTTGACTTTTGCTTGAAATGCCGACATGGGCATGGCTCGCATATACTTCCATGTGAATCGTTGGGCACCAATCTGGGTGGAATTACTCCACAAAGTACCCCCAAATATGTGTGAGAACTTCCGGAGGCGAGCCTCAAGCCAGAAGCGAGCTGGAGGCTCAAACCATCAGGTCCGAGATGGGCATTATTTCGTCTATTTTGGGACAGGCGATCGAGGTCTCGATGCCTCGTGTTCTTGCCCACAAACGAGACGAGTGGCTAGAGCAGGGATACGAACATGTTCTTCCGACTCAAAATGACCATCTAAATATGATCCTGGGGTCAATTTAGCCCTCAATCATCTTCATTTTGCAGTAGAAGCGCGAAACCTGTTGTGACGGAGTTTAACGCCGTTTGAGGATTGGATGATATCCATGAAGCTGAAACTGGCAGGTGGACTTAGCAGGTAGAACCCAGGGACGGATACGATTTTTCGGGGGCCCTAGGACATGCGGTTCTCGTGGCATAATTCAAGTATTCCATAACTCCAGAGGGCCGGAAGTTCTATTTTTCGAGGGAATTGGATCTTGTAATGAAGGCGGGCACTCTAAGGGTGGATAAAAAGCACGTGGCTACAGGGGCCCCAGTGTCCACTCAAGGAGAATTCTACGAATAACAACTATAGGTATGAGCGGATTAACGTACTTCAGGATGATCGGAAGAACAAACTAGGAGCGACTCAAGGCCGAAGAATTATTCTAAGTCGGTCAGTTAACCTCGAAAGTGACGGTCACGGCAGTACAGTGAGCTTATTACCATTTTCGAAGTCATGGTGGTAGTCTCAGAATAATTCTGCGGACATGGGACCAATTGGGATTCATCCAGAATGAATCAAAAGAAAGCTAGGAGCGAGGAGTCAAGGCCGCAGAATTATTCCAAGACGGTCAGTTAACTCCGAAAGTGACGGACACGGCAGTACAGTGAGCTTATTGCCATTTTCGAAGTCATGGTGGTGGTCTCAGAATGATTCTGCAGACATGGGAAGGATCGGTATTCATTCAGAATCATCCAAAGGACGAACTAGTAGCGAGTCAAGGCCGCAAAATCATTCTAATTCGGTCAGTCAACCTCGAAAGTGACGGTCACGGCAGTATCGGGGCTTGTTGCCATGTTCAGACTCATGGTGCTGGTCTCAGAATAATTCTGCGAGCATGGGAACAATCAGGACTCATTCAAGATGATCCAAAGAACAGAAGAGGAGTGTGTGGGAGCCGCAGAATCATTCTAAGACGGTCAGTTGACTCCGAAAGTGACGGACACGGCAGTACAGTGAGCTTATTGCCATTTTCGAAGTCATGGTAGTAGTCCAAGAATAATTCTGCAGACATGGAAAGGATCGGTATTCATTCAGAATCATCCAAAGAACGAACTAGTAGCGAGTCAAGGCCGCAAAATCATTCTAATTCGGTCAGTCAACCTCGAAAGTGACGGTCACGGCAGTACCGGGGCTTGTTGCCATGTTCAGACTCATGGTGCTGGTCTCAGAATAATTCTGCGAGCATGGGAACAATCACGATTCATTCAAGATGATCCAAAGAACAGACGAGAAGTGTGTGGAAGCCGCAGAATTATTCTAAGAAGGTCAGTCAACCTCGAAAATGACGGTCACGGCAGTACAGTGAGCTTGTTCCCATTCCCGAAGTCGTGATGCCGTTCTCAGAATAATTCTGCGAGCATGAGACCGATTAGGATTCATCCAGGATGATCCAGAGAACGCAGTAGGAGGGTGTGGAAGCCACAGAATCATTCTAAGACGGTCAATCAACCTCGAAAGTGACGGTCATTCCGGTATAGTGAGCTGCTTCCCATTTTCGAAGTCATGGTGGTAGTCTCAGAATAAATCTGCGGACATGGGACCAATTTGATTCATTCAGAATGATTCAAAAAACAAACTAGGAGTGAGTCGAGGCCGCCGAATCATTCTAAGTCGGTCAGTTAACCTCGAAAGTGACGGTCAGGACAGTACAGTGAGCTTATTACGATTTTCGAAGTCATGATGGTAGTCTCAGAGTAATTCCGCGGACATAGGACCAATTGGGGTTCATTCAGAATGATCCAAAGAACGAATTAGAAGCGAGTCAAGGCCGCAAAATTATTCTAAGACGGTAAATCAACCTCGAAAGTGACGATCATTCCGGTATAGTGAGCTTGTTCCCATTTTCAAAGTTATGGTGGTAGTCTCAGAATGATTCTGCGGACATGAGACCAATCGGGATTCATTCAGAATGATTCCAAGAACAGACTAGGAGCGAGTCAAGGCCGCAGAATTATTCTCAGACGGTCAGTCAACCTCGAAACTGACGGTCACGGCAGTACAGTGAGCTTGTTTCCATGCTCAGACTCATGGTGCTGGTCTCAGAATGATTCGGCGAGCATGGAAACAATCAGGATTTATTCACGATGATCCAAAAAACGGATGAGGAGTGTGTGAGAGCCGCAAGATTATTCTAAGACGGTCAATTAACCTCGAAACTGACGGTATTGTCAGTGCATTCAGGTTATTGCCATGTTCGAAGTCATGGTGGTTGTTTCAGGATAATTCAGCGAGCATGGGACCAATGAGGATTCATCCGGCATGATCCAAGGAACGGACGAGGTGAGTGTCAAGGCTGCAGAATTATTCTTAGTCGGTCAGTTAACCTCGAAAGTGACGGCCACGGCAAGACAGTAAGCTTGTTCTCATTTTCAAAGTTGTGATGCTGTTCTCAGAATAATGCTGCGAGCATGAGACCAATTAGGATTCATTCAGGATGATCCGAAGAACGAACGAAATGAGTGTAGGAGCCACGGAATCATTCTAAGACGGTCAGTTAACCTCGGAAGTGACGGTCACGGCAGTACAGTGAGCTTAGTACCATCCTCGAAGTCATGGTGGTAGTCTCAGAATAATTCTGCGGACATGGGACCAATAGGGATTCATCCGGAAATCATCCGGAAAATGGACGAGGTGAGTGTCAAGGCTGCAGAATCATTCTAATTCGGTCAGATAACCTCGAAAGTGACGGCTACGGCAGTACAGTGAGCTTGTTCCCATTCCCGGAGTCGTGATGCCGTTCTCAGAATAATTCTGCGAGCATGAGACCGATTAGGATTCATCCAGGATGATCCAGAGGACGCAGTAGGAGGGTGTGGAAGCCACAGAATCATTCTAAGACGGTCAATCAACCTCGAAAGTGACGGTCATTCCGGTATAGTGAGCTGCTTCCCATTTTCGAAGTCATGGTGGTAGTCTCAGAATAAATCTGCGGACATGGGACCAATTTGATTCATTCAGAATGATTCAAAAAACAAACTAGGAGTGAGTCGAGGCCGCCGAATCATTCTAAGTCGGTCAGTTAACCTCGAAAGTGACGGTCAGGACAGTACAGTGAGCTTATTACGATTTTCGAAGTCATGATGGTAGTCTCAGAGTAATTCCGCGGACATAGGACCAATTGGGGTTCATTCAGAATGATCCAAAGAACGAATTAGAAGCGAGTCAAGGCCGCAAAATTATTCTAAGACGGTCAATCAACCTCGAAAGTGACGATCATTCCGGTATAGTGAGCTTGTTCCCATTTTCAAAGTTATGGTGGTAGTCTCAGAATGATTCTGCGGACATGAGACCAATCGGGATTCATTCAGAACGATTTCAAGAACAGACTAGGAGCGAGTCAAGGCCGCAGAATTATTCTCAGACGGTCAGTCAACCTCGAAAATGACGGTCACGGCAGTACAGTGAGCTTGTTTCCATGCTCAGACTCATGGTGCTGGTCTCAGAATGATTCGGCGAGCATGGAAACAATCAGGATTTATTCACGATGATCCAAAAAACGGATCAGGAGTGTGTGAGAGCCGCAAGATTATTCTAAGACGGTCAATTAACCTCGAAACTGACGGTATTGTCAGTGCATTCAGGTTATTGCCATGTTCGAAGTCATGGTGGTTGTTTCAGAATAATTCAGCGAGCATGGGACCAATGAGGATTCATCCGGCATGATCCAAGGAACGGACGAGGTGAGTGTCAAGGCTGCAGAATTATTTTTAGTCGGTCAGTTAACCCCGAAAGTGACGGCTACGGCAGTACAGTGAGCTTGTTCCCATTCCCGGAGTCGTGATGCCGTTCACAGAAAAACTCTGCGAGCATGAGACTGATCAGGATTCATCCAGGATGATCCAAAGAACAAAGAAGGAGGGTGTGGAGGCCACAGAATCATTCTAAGACGGTCAGGTAACCTCTTAAATGACGGTCAGGGCAGTACAGTGAGCCTATTGCCGTTCTTGAAGTCATGGTGGTAGTCTCAGAATAATTCTGCAGACATTGGGAGGATTGGGATTCATTCAGAATGATCCAAAGAACGAACTAGGAGCGAGTCAAGGCCGTAAAATTATTCTTAGACGGTCAATCAACCTCGAAAGTGACGGTCATTCCGGTATAGTGAGCTTGTTCCCATTCTCGAAGTCATGGTGGTAGTCTCAGAATAATTCTGCGGACATGGGAACAATTGGAATTCATTCAGAATGATTCAAAGAACAAACGCGAGTCAAGGCCGCAGAATTATTCTAAGTCGGTCAGTTAACATCGGAAGTGACGGTCACGGCAGGACAGTGAGATTATTGTCATTTTCGAAGTCAAGTTGGTAGTCTCAGAATAATTCCGCGGACATAGGACCAATTGGGGTACATTCAGAATGATCCAAAGAACAAACTAAGAGCGAGTCAAGGCCGCAAGATTATTCTAAGACGGTCGATCAACCTCGAAAGTGACGAACATTCCGGTATAGTGAGCTTGTTCCCATTTTCATAGTCATGGTGGTAGTCTCAGAATAGTTCTGCGGACATGGGACCATTCGGGATTCATTCAGAATGATTCAGAGAACAAACTAGGAGCGAGTCAAGGCCGCAAAGTTATTCTAAGACGGTCAGTCAACCTCGAGAGTGACGGTCACGGCAGTACAGTGAGCTTGTTGCCATGCTCAGACTCATTTTGCTGGTCTCAGAATGATTCTGCGAGCATGAGAACAATCAGGATTCATTCAGGATGATCCAAATAACGAATCAGGAGTGTGTGGGAGCCGCAGGATTATTCTAAGACGGTCAATCAACCTCAAAAGTGACGGTCATTCCGGTATAGTAAGCTTGTTCCCATTTTCAAAGTCATGGTGGTAGTCTTAGTCTCAGAACAGTTCTGCGGACATAGGACCAATTGGGATTCATTCAGAATGATTCAAAGAACAAACTAGGAGCGAGTCAAGGCCGCAGATTTATTCGAAGATGGTCAGTCAACCTCGAAAGTGACGGTCACGGCAGTACAGTGAGCTTGTTGCCATGCTCAGACTCATGGTGCTGGTCTTAAAATGATTCTGTGAGCATAGAAACAATCAGGATTCATTCACAATGATCCAAAGAACGAATCAGGAGTGTGTGGGAGCCGCAGAATTATTCTAAGACGGTCAGTCAACCTCGAAAGTGACGGTCCCGCCAGTGCAGTGGGCTCATTGCCTTTTTCGAAGTCATGGTGGTAGTCTTAGAATAATCCTGCGGACATGGGACCAATTGGGATTCATTCAGAATGATCCAAAGAACCAACGACGAGTGTGTCAAGGCCGCAGAATTATTCCATGACCATCCGTTGACCGCGGCAATGACCGTCTTGCTGATATAGTTGGGTTCTTCCATGTTTAAGATCGTAAGAATTTTTCTCTGGCGTAGACTCCAGCATCATTCAGACAACTCAAAGTGTTATTTCCTGCTCCCCACAACATCCCCATATCCTGATGATAACGCCGAGGATCATATATCAGTGATAATGCAGAGGGTACCTTCACAGAGGTCGACGGTAACGTGGACTGGTTCTCAATAGCTATAAATTTGAAGGAGAAGCTGATTTCATCGTGATTCATTTGGATTTCGCTAATTGAGGGTCTCGATCGAACAACCCAATGAGCTTTAGCTCCAAAGCACTCGTCGAGTCGTTCGATTCAGGTGCTGCTCAATTTCATTTTTTGCTCCTAAAAGCAAGGGTTATTGAATTGTAACTGGGCACGGCATAAAACTGGACAATGAAATTTCGCTCTAGAAATAAAGCGTTGAGGAGACAATACTTTTTCTATGGGGTATATTTCAGCCAAGGAACCGGTCCCGACACCCAATCTTTGCGACGTTGTCACGTTGCTCGAAACTATCACCGCCATTCAGAATATTCAATCTTGATATTCCACCGAATTTTTCATAAAACTCCTCTTAGACGCATCATTGAGCATTCTCAATCTCCCGAACTATTCTCAAAATCGTCGACAGTTATGAATCAATCATCATGACTTTTGCATTGAATATGCAATGATCAAGCATTTTTGAAGTCCAGTGTGCAAACGAACATCATACCGTGCGCAATAGCCTCATTTGTGTGTGAATGACCATTTTTGCGGTTAGAATAACAAAAATTGTATGAGTGTATATGTCAGCACGAAGAAAATGAGCCCTCGTGATCTCGAAAAGGATGTTTCTGGTCGATTTTGTGAGATTTTTGTAATATACTGCGAAATCAGGTATATTCTGATGATACCATTCGACTTGCTTGAAATGCATCGCAATCCTCCTCCTCAATAACTACTGCCACCACTATCAGCAGGCTAGAATGCGTAGTAAACTATAGGTCTCATACTCACCTGGCCCACCACAAAAATTCTCTAACAGAGCATTGAGCTGCCAAAATTAGCAGAATCGTTAAAATTCCTGTCTTATAAAGATTAGTATTATGCAGTGGAATAAGAATCCCGCCACGCTGACGCAGAAACGGGGTACGATTATTTGGTTTCTACGTCGAAAAAAATTGCTCACGAACATTTTTGTCTAGTCCATGCCCTATCTGGCACCCTGAATTCTGTCTCCAGCAAATATTCCCATTCGACTCAGATGAGTATCATAGGAGGAGTTAGCACCGACTAACATCACTGCTTCCAGCCCTGGTTTGGACAAATTTTTCATGAGAGGATATCATTCGTCTCTGCTGGTGCAATAAATCATGTATCCGCGCAGGGATGACTACAATATCCTCAGTGAGTATCATTTATGGAATTTCAGTACGCAATGACTAGCGATACGTCGTCATACAGAGCACCGTTTGTTTGGTCAATTTACATGCTGAAAGCAGCCTCGGGAAAGTTGATATCATCTCATGTCTCAGAGCTTTCGAAGGTATAATTCCCTATAAAACAGATCTCTACCAATGCATTTGTCTCTCATGCCATTGTTATAAGGTCATTCCTGATTGATGTACTTGATAGCATACGAATTCTTCGAAAAGCCTCCGGATGAAACAATCTGGATGATTCACGACCATTTGCAGAAAAACCATCTGCATCAGCCTCCCAGGGAGCTTTGCGGATCATGAATGAGTACAACTACTTCTTCCTACGCCTAAGTCGCCTTTCTTCATCCAAAAGGAATTGAAAGGCGTCAAAGAACTCGAGAATTCCTTTACAATCAAAAGGAGTGACAGACGTTTGCATCAAATTATAATCCTCTTTGACTGGCAGATGATCTTCGATACGAAATTGGGCAGTCATCCTTTTAGGGCGATTTTTTTTGACACGTTTTCGTCGCTGCTGCATCATCTTTTTCGTCGTCATTGATAAGAATTATGAGGCCATCATAATTCCGTGCCTCTGCGGTTGGATCGAATTGTCCGTAGGCGAGTATATTTGCCATTCAGACCACTTGATTGGCTCGTCAGGCGACAATGAGTCCACAAAAGTGCACAAACCGTCCACAACACTTTGTTGTAACTCCCAGTGTAATGAATCCAGGTGAACTATGATTTTCAAGTTGTGAATAACTATCAGGAGTATCCAATGTTTATCTTTCTCGTAGTTTACGGGAATCAACCACACATTTTTCAATGTTACCTGGAACAGTGCGGCCCAATTCCGGAAACACGCACGGATGACGCCATCTTCGCTGTTGATTGCTTGAAAGAAGAGAGTACTGAAACTCACAAGTGAGATGCCTTGCCTCGATGCAACATCAGGTAGGAGCAAAAAGGAAGCATTGATAATATCATCATCAAGATATTGATGCTTGTCTACAAATATCCTCAGTCTAGCAAAAGTCTCAGTGGTGAGATGATAGTTATTCAAAATTTTATCTAGTTGAGGAAAATTTGATGGATAACCTTGATCCCGGAACATCACATCGGCAGTTTGGAGCTCAATATACAGGATTGTATCTAAGGGTTCTGCATCCGGTTCGTCGTTCCAAGGTTTGGTAGATTTCGGTGCCAAAGTTCTCATTTTGACAGGAATAGGTCGTTTGCTAGGATTGAGTCCTTTCTCTTCCTTCAAGTATCGGTTACCGAGTAGCTGTTTGTTTGGTTTTTTCTCCATCCAGAGCTCTTGTTCTTCTTTTCCCACATTTTCATCCCTTTTATTTTCCATAATCATGCCAAAATCATCCGGTGCTGCTCCAGTTCCCTTGTCCTCATTCATCATTCCACCGATCTTATGCCTCACCTGTTCTATTTTCTGATTTTTTTTATGGCTTTACTCTTCTTATTCATTTTACTGGCATCTTGGGATTCTTGAAGGGGTAGTTGGTCAATTCTACTCTCCGCTGCCAAACTATTCCCTTCGATCTTTATTTGAAGTGATTCTCCGGATTCGCAGTCGTTTTCGAGGGCTTCTATCGCTTTTTTACGTCGACCGTCTCTTTGCCTCTTTGTGCGATAGCCATGCATCATTCTTTCCTTGATTTTGCCCCTTATTGCACACTCTTGTCACATAATTGATCGAGGAATCTTCCACTTTTTTCATCCTCTAATATGAAATGTTTCCCAATTTCAAAGCCATTTTCGGCAGTAGCATTACTGTCTCTGCAAATACCAAAACGCGCTATACCAACAGCCTTCCAGAAAGGGAAGTAGATCATCTTATACTCGATGAGGTATTTTACGAGACTCGCAGAGTAGAACTTATTCGTTTTTTCTTTCATGTTCTATTCTCTTTCCAAATTCTCCTTTAAATGTATAAATTTGCGGTAGTACTTGGTTAATTTAAGGGCGCTACTCACAGAAAGAATTTCCTCACTTCCATACGACAGCTCCTGTTTCTCAGTGTCTGCTGAGCTCTCGACTTCAGGAATTGAAGACCCTCCATCATCAGTAGATGAATTGACACTTTTTGCATACCGCACCAGATCCGCCAATTGGACGTCTTCACGAGGTAACGCATAAATCCTCAGGAAAGTTTCGAAAGGACGAGTAGCCTCCTCAAAATTTTCACTGTGGATGAGCTTCGAAATCAACCGATTCGCCACCAAGCGCTGCTCACTTTGAGTAGACTTGTTTGGGAAAAAAATTTCTTGATTTTCGTCCCAGCGCTTTTTATGGGGTGAGATAAACAAACATGGATGATTGTCAGTGGTTCATCTACGACCATTTCATTCTCAATCTCTCCAAACAGATCATCCATGTATCGTTTGGGGGTCATCTTGTTCAATACGAGACACAAAGAATAAATAAAGACCGTTGAACCATCTATCTCAAACTTCTCGATGTGCCTCGTGCTAATCAATCTAAAGCAGCGCAGGAAAATACTGAGGGAAAATTGAACAAATTCAACGAAATGTTGAGACATTATCGCCTCAGCTACCTCGAGAGGTGCAATGTCTTTTCCACCCGGCGAGAATATAGAGTAATGATAGATCGTCATCTTCTCATCACAGACAGCAGGATCACCCTCTATCGAGCCTGTGGCATCAAAATTGGACCGAAGCTTGTCTCCTTGCGCTACGTAACGGATTTGAAGCTCTGACGTGAGAATTATCAACAGAGGGTTTGCACAGTGATGTTGGATGAAACCAGGAATTTTCAGTGTGGTGTCAGGATACATTTTTTGATACTCATACACAAATCTCTTTCGCAGTTGTTCCATGAACAAATAGTAATCTTCGTCCAGGTCCTCTTTGGCTCGCGAGTCACTCTTGATTCGATGGAGGATGACAGAGCTAGGGGTATGGTTTAGATTACCATTTTCCAAAACATCATCTGGCGTATCTTTAGCTGCAATGTATTTCACAAAAGCAGTTGGTTGTTTCTCTGGAAAATTTTAGAATCACAATGTACAGCTGAATGTTTCAGAATTTGTTGAATGTGATGAAGAAACATAAATTCGAATTGTCGAGACCCTGATCGGGTCTTTCGAATTTGTTTCTGACAGTTCTGATATTTTCGCAACTATCACGAATCTATATCGAGATACGGCACTGGTTGAAATTATTTTTTTTTTATTTTATTCTTTTATTTCATCATACATACGGGCTAGTTAGCCCTTAACAAGAAAATGAATAAGTATCAATCGCACATGTGGCATGAGAGATAACGATGGTATAAAATTTGATATCTAACCTTATAAAATTTGAATGAAGTGTAACCGAATCATAATTTCAGTAACACCTCTCTGCGCATCTGCGCTTTAAACAGACTTAAACATAGTGATCTAGATTCTAAAGGTAGAGTATTCCGTAGTCTTTTCAATCTGACTGAGCAAGAGTGATAATGACGCTGATAAGTTGAGAGCATTTCAACGTATGGACGTGGATTTCGGAGAGGGTAGTTAATTGATCTGAGATCAAAATTGATATGACTGCTGACGCCTTTCAGTAAGTTCAAAACTATTTTATACGCTAGCAAGTAATCGTGATAATGAATTAAACTTCTCATGGATGCCAAATCGACTCTAATTAAAACCGGATCATAGTTGTGACCTGTAAAATGCATTGGCTCTCTCAACTTATGAGCTAGGAATCGAAGCATCTTATGGTATATTTCTTCTAGTTTGTTCAGTTGGCTAGTTTCATATGGGGCCCATATTTGTGAACAATATAAGAAGTTCGGCATAACGATAGTTCTATATAATTGGACAATGCAGCAAACACTAGAGAAGTCACGGGACAGCCTTTTGATCGAACCTATGGATTTACAGCATTTGCTCAGTATATAATCAACATGATAGTGAAAATTTAATTTGGTGTCGAAATACACTCCAAGGTCTCTTACTACGTCCATTCTTTCTAACGAGTCATTAGATATTTTATAATCGAACAGTCTTGGTTTTCCACTTCTTTGGAATGAGATGATTTTACATTTAGAAGCGTTCAGTTTCAATCCATTATTTTGGCACCATAGACTTAAAGCATCAAGATCTGACTGAATATTGATATTCATAACTAAGTCATTTATGTATGCACAGAAAAGCAGAGGTCCTAAGTGTGATCCTTGTGGGACTCCTGACGTGTTGAGAATGGGATACGAGATTGAGCTATTTATTAGGACTCTTTGGTATCTATTCGTGAGATAAGATTCGATCCATTTATAGATATTACCTTGAATCTCGAGATTCCATAGTTTGTCTAAGAGACGCTTATGATTGACTGTATCAAAGGCCTTGGGAAAATCGGTATAAAGTCCATCTACTTGAAGATTTTCATTAAGTGCCTTGTATAAAAAACTTTCGAAAATTATGAGGTTTGTTACGGGCGCAAGCTACACAGGCGCCCGCACTTCGAGTGTATCACATATAAGGACCGCCGCTTGGTGCGGCCGGACTAGCTCAGTCAACAGCGTGTCAGACTCTTGATCAAGAGGTCGCCGGATCGTTTCCCGGCGGCCGCACTTTTTATTCGGTGCATGACGGAGAATATAAAATCATAACAACTGGTGTCAGAAAGCGGAACGAACCCCGCCCACAAGTGGACTGCGTACTCGGAGGATAATCAAAGATGATAATTAGGTGGCGCTGCCCACGCGTAGACCTGCTGTACCGACAAGATGGACTCGGGATCTACATAGACGACAATTAGAAGTCAATGACATTAAGTTCAGACGATGAGGACATCGTCGACTCTGCCCAGAGGGTGTGTTACGGGCGCAAGCTACACAGGCGCCCGCACTTCAAGTGTATCACATATAAGGACCGCCGCTTGGTGCGGCCGGACTAGCTCAGTCAACAGCGTGTCAGACTCTTGATCAAGAGGTCGCCGGATCGTTTCCCGGCGGCCGCACTTTTTATTCGGTGCATGACGGAGAATATAAAATCATAACAGGTTTGAGAGCGTTGATCTATTTTTTCTGAAGCCATGTTGCTGATCGATAAGTGAGGTTGCTAGAAAGTCGGTCAACTGTGATGTTACGAGCGCATCAAATAGTTTTGGCACGCAGTGAATCTTCGTAACTGGTCTGTAATTTTGAACATTTGATTTATCTCCATTTTTAAATATGGGATTAATAGTTGACTCCTTCCATTGATCTGGAAATACTTCTAGTGATAGGGATTTGTTGAAAAGATCTAGTAATGGTAGTTCTAACTCTAAGGCGCACTCTTTCAGAAATTGATTCGGAAACAGATCATAACTAGGATTAGAGCTATTATTGATTCTATGGATTTCTTGGTGGAAGGCGTCTGGTGAAATTATGAAATCGCGCAGTCCACTTTGGGAATCAGAACGATCGATAGTAGGAAGAGTGTCCTTGGTGTGCACTGAACCAAAATGGTCCGCAAATAAGTTTGCAGCTTCTTCATTATTTGATGACGGTTTCCCTCATAAAAAACATTTTCTGGTAATTGGTCCGAACTATTCATATTTTTGAAGTGGCGCGAGAACCTTTTAGGATTATTAGAAAGATCTCGCTCAAGCTCATCAATATGTAACTTATACTTAACTCTGGATAGCCGAATGCACTCTGCACTCAATTTCTTAAAATAAATGTAGTCACATTGAGAGTCAGGGAATTTCCACTGCGCATGGGCTTTCTTTTTAGTAAAAATCTTGTCTTTCAATTCATCATCATACCACACTGGAAAAGTAGATTCCACAACCTTGGTAACTGGTACATATTTCACAATAATGCTATTCACAGCGTCGTTGAATGCGGCTACTCGAGCGTTGATATCCAAATCCGCAAATGTAGTAGTCCAATTGATATTTTTTAGAGCTGTTTTTATTGCCGGGTAATCAGCTTTTCTAAAATTCCTTTGATGTATGAGTTCTTCACTCAAAGGTGCAGTATTAGCATTGATAGACCAAGTAGACACAACATGGTGGGCATCAGGTTGAAATATACACTCATCTAGCTCAGATTCACTAATTAGCGCCGGGTCAGAGAATAGTAGATCAAGAGTATAATTTTTCTCAGGATGTGCGTCCATGAGCTGAGCAAGGTCTAGCTGAGCTATAGATAATCCTAATATACTGGAGCAAGCTTCAGTTAGCTCAGTGCTGTTAACGTTGTGGATTGCTTGAAGAGTGTGACTTGCCCATGAGGTGTGTGGTAGGTTGAAATCACCAAGAATAATAAATTTGTAAGATGGAAATTTGTTTGCAGCAGTATCGAGGTCCAGGGAAAATTCATCGAAGTGTTCAACTGGAGATATGGGCTTGAAATATGCAAGGGCTATAATAAGGTCTAGACCTCCTTGCAACAGGACAAACAAGTATTCACCAAATTTATTTTCACTAATTAAAAGTTTGGACTTCAGCTTCTTACTAGCCAATAATAGGCATCCTCCTCCTCGCGTTGGTCTATCTGCTCTATGAGTGTTGTATCCTGCTAGATTGAACTTCTTATCTTCAGTGAGCCATGATTCAGTAATGCATACTAAATCTGGTATCATGGAAAATTGATATAGAGTACATTCAGATTCACTGGGTTTGCATGATATGGAATGAGCATTCTGATAATACAATGTGATGTTAGGTTGTTTTGAAGATTGTGAGTAAGAGTGGACTGGATTCTTCCTTACTTCAGAAAAGCTCTTGTATTTACAGGGTTTCTTCTCCTTTCATTAGCATCAGGTAGGTGAGGGACGTCATGAAAGTACTTAATAAAGATAGGATCCTGAGGAAGAGATGTATTATGGTTGTCTCTGGCTGTACGTAGCTGTTTGTACAACTCTTGTTGACCAGGAGTTTTATCGGTACTGACACTGATGCCTTCAGGAAACTTCTTGGCATTAGCTATAACTTCAAAGACATCCTCTTTTGATACCGTAGTTATGCATATAGGACGTACCTTATTTAGCTGGTAGTTTCCAATTCTCTTGAGAGTAACGTTTGATAGGTTTAAACCTGGGATTTTAGACAAATAGCCCATACATATGTTGAATTCATAGGTGTAATCCTGCTTAGGCTGTTGAACAGTATTTTCAGAGACTCCATGCATTAGGAGGTTGTTACGTCTTACTTCCATATTCCTAATTTCATACATGACCGTAGAGGCCAACTCAGATGTACTTGATGGGGTATGATTATCTAGACGCTTATAGAGGAGCTCAATATTTTCTTCACAAGTAGATACTCTAGTATTCGATGCATTAATATCTTCAGAGATTTTTTGTATAGCTTGGTTTGTATTAGCGTTGACATTCTGGGTTAGTATAGCTAGCTTGTCATCAAATAGTCTACTAAGAGTTACCATGGAAAACACTTGAGGCTGGATTAGTTCAACATCCATATGATGATCAACAGTGGATATATTATCTGCTATAGCTGAGGCATTGTGTGAAGAGTTCAATTCCATCATTTTCATGCCACAATTGTAACATGTGACTGATACACATTCCTCATCATCATTATAATTTAGTGCACATCTTGAGGATTTAGCACACTTCTTATGGTATAGGATAGCACAAACCATGCAGGGTAATAACTGGGTTGGCGGATTACTCACTTTACACTCTTCTTTGGCACAATTTGCCATTTTGAGGTTATACAGTACTCGGTGATAAAATACCACTCTTCAGTACTGAAGCTGATGATATTTGATATTCTCACAATCTTGCGATAAATTCAGCTACTGATATCAATTACCGTTGATCAGCAAGACTTATCATTAATAACTATACAGAATCGGTGTATTTGACGGATAAACTATCACACGTCTGCTACTTAGCGCCACCACACGAGCGTCAAATTATTTGATCATGGATAGTGTCACTGAATCAATGATCACTCAAAAATGTTTCATCGTGAAGAAATCACGTGGAGAGTATTATAAACATCGCGGGAGAAAGCTATCAATTTATTGGTTCCAACAATTCTTTTCAAGAGAGTTAATCCGGACCAATGAATAAAGTAGAAAATTAGGCAATAACTCGGAGCTAGATAAATGCAAAGCTCATCAAAAATATTGAGACTAGTTTTTTCATGATCGAGATAATATTGACTCTGCGTGGTTCACAATTGCGTGCAAAACAATGTCTCTGTATCACGTTATCTTGATTCTTTGACGAACATTTTGCTTCTTGAGTTATTCAGAGTCGTGGAGTGACTAATATGCTGAACCAGGCGACCCGTTTCTTCGTCTTGAAACATCGTTCATTATAAAATTCGAGCTAGTCCAGCCCTGGTTTGTTCAGGTTAGATGAATCTCAGTTCATTTTTCAGGCTCTAGAAGACTCCAAAATGAGCTAAGCAGCCAGATCTTTATGCATTGAGATAGGCGATAGTCCAAGATGACGACACTAATTTTATGGTTCTGGCCCGAGACCTTGTCCAATATCACGGTCGGAATTTAGCCTACAAGTGAAGTTGTCAAACCCATGCATGGTCGTCCAAGTAAGCTCAGATATTTGTTAATGGACCAAGTACCCAACTGCTATGATAAAAATCGTTGGAAGAAGGGAAACATAACTCATTGTGTTTTTTTCCCGAAAATGAGTTCAGTATAGGATTTTCAATATCGGTCAGAACTCTTGTATAAAATGTCAGAAACGGAATTCAATATTCTTCACCCAAGTGCTGCGAATTCGAATCAAAATTCCCAAAGCGCTACCGTGTGCAATCATGGATGAGGCTTTACGTACCTAATTGGTCCATCCAGTGCTTCCTTACGGGCTCTTTGTAGAATCGTCTATGGGCTTCTCCTTCAACATGAAATATTTGTTTAGTCTGGACTGTTTGCAGCTGAATATCCTGATAAGGATAGCGTATCGGTGTAGTCGAGATGAACTTGAATGATGTGCACTGACTGTGCTTGCAGTCAGCCTTTACCACGACATAATCATTATTTCTCTTCTTCTCGTGACAAACAATGTATTCAGTTACTGTAATAACGCAATGAGGGTATCCCTATTAAAATGCTCCTGGAAATTGTCACTCAATCCGTCTTTGAATCTGCACTCATCCTTTTCGACAGGTGCATAATTTTTGAAAAATTCTTGAGGGACAGTCACGGATTCGCCCTCCACTAAATATTGCAACTTTGCGCCTTGTTGTGTCTTCCTCGCACCGTCTACTGCGGACGGACGAATAGCAATAGGACTAGATAATGCAACTTTGTCTTTTTTCAATTTAGTAGGAAGTTGGCTCTGTAATGATAATGAATCCTTCGGCTCATGTTGGATGTCAGTCTTCCCAAGCGTATTTTTCGCAACTGATACAAAACTCTTCGGAGGTCCGGCAGATCTAGAGGTGGCATTAGACTCTTCATCCTCGGATAGGTATGAGTGTGCCAGGAGCATAGAATCTATATTACCGCTAATTGGCCCGTCCAATACAAGGAGATCATCATTGGTGGAACAATCTTGTTGATCGATGAATTTTGTCCCATTGGGGTCGTCCTTTAATATTTGCTCTGCACCACGATCAGATGGAAGTTGATTTACACTTATGCTTGTCTTACATTTTTCCTCATGGTGGATGATTGTTGACTGGTGGACAGACTCAACATCCTCAGAAATTTTGTAAGCACCTGATTAAAAAATAATCGTGAAGAAAATAGTTGTCTAAGTATTTCTAACCGCGAGAGCGAATTGAATGCACCAAACCTGTTGTCAGTTAGCTATTATGATCATCAGTTCATTTTATAAGACATTCGAATGAATCGCAGAACGTTTTTCAGCTCATATTAAAGTACATCTCATAACTTTGAGATCAGATGGACTAGAACATTCCTAACCAAAAAGTCCCAATGGTGCCTCGTCTTAATTTGCGAAAGACTTGCCCTAGCAGATTCATGCATGAAGTATTGATGACTTTGATTAGTGAAAGAATCTGCCTGAAGTATAATCCAGTGGCTGTTCGGGAAGGTTTCAGCGGTCTCTTGGAATTGAGTCGAAGGAAACGAAGGAATTCGAAGACTCATTCACATTGCCACAGCAAGAGCAATCATCGAATTTGACATTAGTCCAATCAGATGATGTTTAGTGAGTTAAATGACATCGGTTAATCGATGATGGAAGTACTTGATAGCCGTGCGGAACAAGTTTGATGCACTCAATAAAACTCTGTCAGTATCTATTTGCATGGGCAGATATTGAACTCTACGAAGAGGCAAACGTGCTAATCAAAATGAACCAAGTCAAGTTAATTACATATTTACAACACATACGGGCACGCTGAAGAATGTGAGGAATCATATTTTGGATTATCTGTGAAAAATGGGTTTTCAACTCAAGTTTGGGATGAATAATCCACACGATCCTCAGGAGATTGGCCCATATTTAATATCTCAGATGAGATACTTCAGTTGACAGCTGATACAAGCAAAATGCATAATCATCTTTTCAAAAATGCAACAATGCGCTAATTTTATACGACTTGGACGTGAGCACCGGGAGTCGATGACACGTCGGTGTTTGGGAAGGGGGAAGCTGGGGATCCATGATTCATAAAACGTAATATTTTGTTGTTGGAAAAAATACGTGCAGATTTGACCTCGTACAATTGATCGCGGACCGTTCACACACTCTCCCTCCGTAAAAACTTAGATGAGTCTAGGCGACGTCCGCCCATGATGAAACAATACTTCATCCATGGATAGGTCGCGAGAAAACCACGGATATGCCCGGTTCTAACGATTTCCGCACAGTGTCCCTCAAAACAGAACGCTCGTGTTTTTTTATACCTAAAATCTTCCCGGGCGTCATGCGTGGGCGCATGACGCTCACAAAAATTCACAAGGATTCGCATCACTCCGCGTTACATTTGATAACCAAAATAACGCGTTGCCGCGTTATGTCACGTGGAAAGTCACGCGGGCTGGCGTGATTTCTCAGTCTTTCATGAATCCCATAAATTAAATTCTAAAGTAGTAACGTTGAGCACCGTTACTTTTACTTGCGTTAACTCTGGGCACGGCATGATCGCTGGAAAGTCATGCGGACCTGACTTGGATGTATCTATAGATATACCGTATCGTTAGTAATGTGGCGGTGCGTGATTTTCTAAATACCTTATATTGGGCGCCGCCATTCACACCTTGTGAAAAATTCGGGCCTCGGTGAAAAGATAGTTTCTAATCAATTTGCACAAATTAATTAAAACTAGCGTAATGCCTCGCGTTGCTCGGCTTGTAAATGTTTCCGATAGGCGTATTAGTTTTCCAAAATGCTCTTCCAAATTAAATGAGAGTACGTTTTTCAAAAATTTCATATATTTAGTTAAGCGGCGGTTTCTCACATGGGTCTGAACTCATAAAGACCATAAAAGTTATCATTATATAACTCGATATGTGAAAATGGTACAGAACATATTTTCATTTGATTTAAAAGAGCATTTTGGTGAACTGATACGCTTCTCGGGGACTTTTACAGGCCAAGCAACGCGAAACATAACGCTAGTGTTTAATTATGAAAATACGGAAGTTTCCTATCGGAAATTCAGAAATATGATGTTGTAAAATATCGTTATGCTCAAATAAAGTGATTTCTAGTAGGCCAAAGAGGTGTACATCGATTTGACGTGAATTAATTACTCAGTTGGTTACAGGGATAAATATACAAGTGACACTCAAAATTTTCATTCTGGGCCTTACTTCGTACTAAGATCAATATCACCAATGTCACCTGCTTGAGCCCATCAATAATTTGATTACTCGTTTTTCTGAAATCGATAGAATTGTGGAAACAGGAAAGTCGAAGGTGTTCGAGTGATTCGAATAGAATAGGAACATAATGAATAGAAAATCAGAATTTTCTCCGAGCCTTCAGAAAAAAAGAAAATGTAAGAGATGAAATTTTTCCGGGCTTCGACAAAACAAATATATAAAAATGAAAATTGAAAAATTTCTCGGGATTTTGAAAAAACAAAGATATAAAAAATTATTTCATTTTTCAAAATATTTTTCCGGAAATTATCGAAATTTTCCACCGTGGAGCACATCCTGAACTTGCCTTCATTCTTCTTAGTCTCACTTAGAGGAACGCTCAAACATACGCGCTCTCTACCAGAGCCACAGTCGTCTCCTCGCTGCCTCCAAAAACACATACGCGCGCGAGAAGCATCAAACAACGTGACACCAGAAAAGGAAAGGGGAATCTTAGTGATGCGCGCTCTCTCAACAGCCCGCAGTCATCTTCTCAAGCCCGTCGCGAACACACGTGCTCATAGAAGTTGAGCGAGTATAAAAACAGTTGACACATAATGAGGTGAGCTTGCAGAATATTATCGTTGACATCGACATCTAGGAAAAACATCGTACGGGTAAGTAATTCCATGAATAATTTGATTAATCGTTGTTTCTGAAATCAATATAGAACGAAAATATATTGGATAGAAATTCGGAATTTTTTCCGGACCCTCAATAAAAAGAAAATGTGGAGAATGAAAATTCAAAAATTTTTTGAAATTGAATGAAAATTTTTTCCGGGGCTTCGACAAAACAGTTATATGAAAAATGAAAATTCGAAAATTTTTCGGGACTTTGAAAAAACGAAAATATAAAAAATTTTTCTTTTTTCAAAAAATATTTCCAAAAATTTTCGAAATTTCCCACTCTGAGGCACATGCTGAACTTGCTTTAATTCTTATCAGTTCCAGTTAGAGAAACGCTCAGGCGTTGGCGCTCTCTACTGAAGCCGCATTCTCCCCCTCCCCGCCTTCACAGACACAGACACGCGTCGAGAAGCATCACGACACCAGAAGAGGAGAGGGGATACTTAGTATCGCGCGCTCTCTCAACAGTTCGCAGTCTTCTTCTTGTGCCCAGCGCAAACACGCGTATTCTATGGGGTCGAGCAGGTATGACAAAAGTCGACGCGGAACAGAGTCAGCTTACAAGATGGCATCGAAGAGATCAACATACATAGAGGACATCATGAAGGTAAGTGATTTCAACCTAAATCTCGAAATTCATTCTTTCCGAAATCATTAAAACTAAGAAAACGATAACGTCGCGAATTCCGAAAGTTCAAATTATCTGAATGTATGTAACATGGAATTTGAAGATTTTTTCCGGGGCTTCGACAAAACAAATATATAAAAAATAAAAATTCGAAAATTTTTCGGGACTTTGAGAAAACAAAAATATAAAAAAGTCTTTTTTTTTTCAAAAAATTTTCCCAAAAATTTCCAAAATTTCCCACTCTGAGGCACATTCTGAACTTGCCTCGATTCTTATCAGTTTCAGTTAGAAGAACGCCCAGGCATTCGCGCTCTCTACTAAAGCCGCATTCTCCCCCTCCCCGCCTTCACAGACACAGACGCGCGCCGATCATGTCATGATACCAGAAGGGGAGAGGGGATACTGAATGATGCGCGCTCTCTCAACGGCCCGCAGTCATCCTCTGGAACCCGTCGCGAACACACGTACTCTATGCGGTTAGGCAATCATAAGAAGAGTCAACGGAAAATGAGGTGAACTTGCAAAATATCATCGTGGACACACAACATTTATAGAATGGCTGGAGGGTGAGTAATTCGATCATTTATTCAATAACTTGTTTTTCCTTGAATCGTTAGAGTTACGAGAACATAAACGTCGAGAGTTTTGATGATCTAAATAGATGAAAGATACAATGAAAAAATTTCAAGATTTCGTCCGGGGCTTTGAACACAAAGATATTGAATATAAAAATTAGAAATATAAAAAATTGATTTTTTTTTGAAAATTTTCCCCAAAAATTTCCGAAATTCCCCACCATGAGACAATTCCTGAACTTGCTTTCATTCTCATCAGTTTCAGTGAAAAGACGCTCAGATATACGCGCTCCTTATCGGAGCCGCAATTTTCCCCTCGCTGCCCTCGCAGACACACACGCATCGAGAAGCGACAACGTCACACCGAAAAAGAGTGGGGATACTTAATGATGCGCGCTGTCTCAACGGCCCTCAGTCATCATCTAGAGCCCGTCGCGATCACACGTACTCTATCAAGGGGGGCAATCATAAGTAGAGTCGAATAAAATGGAATACACTTGCAGAATACCATCGTGGACATCAACATTCATAGAACGTCTAGAAGGTGAGTAATTGCATCATCAATTCAATTACACGTTCTTCCTCAAATCGTTAAAGTTGTAATATCGTAAACGTCGAGAATTTTGATGATCTGAATAGATTAAAGATTTAATGGAAACATTCCAAGATTTCGTCCGGGGCTTCGATAACAAAGAGATAAGAAATAAAAAATTGGTAATTTTTACGGGATTTTGAAAAAAATAAAAATATAAAAAATCGATTTTTTTTCGAAAAATTTTCGGAATTTTCCACTCTGAGACACATCATGAGCTTGAGTTCATTCCCATTAGTTTCAGCGGAAGAGACGCTCGAACATAGGCGCTCTCGACCGAAGCCGCAGTTTTCCCCTAAATAGCCTCACAGACACACGCATCGAGAAACGACAACGTCACACCGGAAAAGAGCGGGGATACTTAATGATGCGCGCTCTCTCAACGGCCCTCAGTCATCCTCTGGAGCCCGTCGCGATCACACGTACTCTATGAAGGTGGGCAATCATAAGAAGAGTCGAATAAAGTGGAATGAGCTTGCAGAATATCATCGTGGACATCAACATCTATAGAACGTCTGAAGGGTGAGTAATTCTATCATTTATTCAATTACTCGTTTTTCCTTGAATCATTAGAGTTATGACAACATAAACGTCAAGAATTCTTAGTGATTCAAATAGATTGAAGATATACTGAAAAAATTTTAAGATTTTGTCCGAAGCTTCGAAAACAAAGATATAAAAAATAAAAATTCGAAATTTTTACGGGATTTTGAAAAAACAAAATTAAAAAAAATTATTTTTTTTTTCAAAAAATTTTCCCAAAAATTTCCAAAATTTCCCACTCTGAGGCATATGCTGAACTTGCCTTAATTCTCATCAGTTTCAGTTAGAGAAACGCTCAGGCATGCGCGCTCTCTACTGAAGCCGCATTCTCCCCCTCCCCGCCTTCACAGACACAGACGCGCGCTGATCATGTCATGACACCAAAAGAGGGGAGGGGATACTGAGTGATGCGCGCTCTCTCAACGGCCCGCAGTCATCCTCTGGAGCCCGTCGCGAACACACGTACTCTATGCGGTTGGGCAATCATAAGAAGAGTCAACGAAAAATGAGGTGAGCTTGCAGAATATCATCGTCGACACACAAAATTTATAGAATGGCTGAAGGGTGAGTAATTCGATCATTAATTCAATTACTCGTTTTTCCTCGAATAGTTAGGGCTTCGAAAACGAAAATAAAAGAAATAGAAATTCGAAATTTTTACGGGATCTTGAAAAAACGAAAATATAAAAAATTGTTTTTTTTTCGGAAAATGTTCCCAAAAATTTGCGAAATTTTCCACTCTGAGAAAATTCCTGAATTTGCCTTTATTCTAATCAGTTCCAGTGGAAAAGACGCATAAGCATACGTGCTCTCTCCCGGAGCCGCAGTTCTCCCCTCGCTGCCTGCACAGACACACATAGGCGACGAGTAAGATCAAACAACATGTCAACAGAAAAATGGAAGACAATTGGTGATACGCCCTCTCTCAGCAGTCCACAGTATAGCCCTTTACACGGTCACGAACATTCATACGCCAAAGAGGAAATCAAGTCCAAGAAAATCCTATGTAGATATATAAGAAGAACTTATAAAATATCATCATGAACATTGACCTCTACTACTCAATAATGGAAAGGTGAGTAATATCTATCAAAACATTATTTCCCATGTTCTCTAAAATTGATAATAGAACCAAACATCAAAATACAAACCATTTCCGAAATTTTATGAAATCATGTACATGATAAATAAAAATTCAATTTTTTTCCGAAATAAAATCGAGAAGTGAATTAGATTTCCATAGTCCCAATCGAAACTGATGAGTTACCTCCAAAGACAGAATTTCCGGGCTCTACGATTCCAATTATTAAGTTTTTCCACAATAGAGATATCTTGCAATATCACAAAATTCAGTCGAATTGACAACTCATCCATTAAATTGACCCCAATGGGGAGTTCAGTTTCATACCAAGGTCTATCATCCCACAGGCATCCAGATATCAAATGTGATAATCACCCAGTAGAGGATTTACAAAAAGTTCTCAACTCAACGTGTTACAACCGTTCCAGAAAGATTAACAAAATCAAAACTACAGTAAGATGACATGGATCCAAGCACAAGAGAATGACAAAAATCACATAAAACAAGGGAATCCATAACACCTCTGGAATCGAATCAACTTCCGAAGACATCAAATGTGAGTTTCATGTATCAATCCGTGTCACTCCTTATTCTAAAATATGTATAGAATTTTAATTAGATATAGCTCTATGGAAATTTTTCGAATATCATGATTCTATGAAATCGTCGTCAGAACATTAGATTGATTAGTTTTTCAGAGAACGTAAGCACATAATAGCCTTTACTTCTTTACCAAATTGGTATGCATGGTATCTCACAAATGTATCCTTGATCTTACAATTTAAGGAGGCTCGAGCGCGTAGGACCGTATCCTTTACGGGGCACCGTAAGACACGAGGCACCCTAAAATTGTTACACGCTCCTGGTTGAGAGAAGTGGCAACGCCGCGCCGCGACATATACATGTATACGAGTCACACGCATGAGTTCCCCACATTAGCTCAAATAGTCACGTCCGCGCTACAATACAAGTGAGATGCCCGAAGTTAAACTACCAGCATAATATTCTAATTGTTTTTTATTCGCGACGATGTCCTACAATGTGCATGGTGAAGTGGGTAAGAAGAAAGGAAAATTCATCAAAGTCAAACATAAAATCAAGATAGAAAAGTTTCTGGCTCGGGTGAAAGGCAAAGGAGGGCGACGCGCCAAGATCCAGGATGAGGTTAGTGTGCCTGTGCCTATAACGCTCTGCTACTGATATTTCTGATTTTTGCCAAATACCATGTACACTCTTGTGTCTCAATCAAGTTCTTAGGGTAAATTCTCATGACAAATATGTATCAATTCCAGACTACAAAAGAATGTGATGTTTTGCCTGAAAAATATGAGGGGCGAAGGCTTATTGATCTGCGCCAAGTTGCTAAAGATTTGTGGTGTCAAGAGTGTAACCAAACTCTCTCATTACGTAATTTGGAGAATGAGACATTCACAGGCATTGTCAGTAAATGGCACATCAGATGCCAATCATGTAATCATGTCATCGTTGTTGACTCTTCGAAGAAGTCCAACAAGCCTTATTATGATACTAATCTAAAACTTGCCACTGGTACGTATACAAAGCTTATCATATTTAATGCTCATAACATCAGTCGTTATAATTTATATGCATTTCAGCTGTACTGGATGCTGGTCTCGGGGGGACAAAAATGAACACTGTCTTCTCTTCTGTCAATGCGCCAACAATACATCACACCACTCTGAAACGACTTGAGAGGGTAGTTGGACCAGCGGTTGAAGAAGTAGCTCAAGAGTCATGTGCCAAGGCAATTGAGAAAGAAAAAGCGTTAACAATTGCATTTAAGAGTCAAATGTAAGTTTGCAAATCAATTCTTAAAAAACTGTATCCACTCTCTGTCATGTATGAGATACTTGGATACATAACTTCAACGGCTCTCTGTTTATGCATGAACCTTGTGTAATTGAACTGTGTAAAGGTTCATGATTCTGTATTCGAATCTGAAATAGTCAAGTGAGCTCCATTATTCGTTGATGTTCATCGATTGGTGTGACGTAACTTAGACTTTCTGCTCCCAGTGAATTAGAAATAGATATATTTACTACTGTTACAGGGTTGCGATAGCAGTTTGTCAGAAGAATATGGGGTACACGTTTATTGTAACAGTCAATCAGAAGTTAGGCCTGTCTCCTGGAAAACTGACAGAAACGTTTCGAAAAAGAAAGCAGGACATCTTCGAGGTCCAGAGTCAAAAAAAAAGTAGTATTCCTGGAAAGAGGAGAAGACTCGAGCTGAAGAAATGTCGTTCATCAAAACAAAGCTCACACGTGGCTCGTGAGGGAATTTCTTATCAATCTGGTTCAGGTTACCTTGATACATCTGAGCTAATCAATGAGGTCGTGATTGCAGGTAATTTTGTCAGTGTTGAAGACAGATCTCAAATTTACAAATATGACTTATTCGCCATTTTATCAATTCCAGAGAACGTTGATTTCAACCAGTGCGAGATAGTAGTGTACGATACGGAAACGACGGGTTTGGACCCGAACAAAGATCATATTGTACAGGTTTGTTACATAGTGTAACGTGACTTGAAACCGTCAATCTCATAAAGATAGCTAGCGATTTCAATGCTCAACTGTTTCTCCTGTACAGATTGCTGCTGCGACAGATACATCATCTACATTCAGTGTGTATATAATGCCACCTAAAGCACAGATGACTGCTGGAGCAGCCGAAGTAACTGGGATTCAGATTTTCGACCAAAGAATGTTTGTTCATGATCAAGAAGTTTCTACGGTTTCTCCTCGAGAGGGATTCATGCAGTTTTTATTCTATTTGAAGTCTCTGAAGAAACCAGTCATTCTACTTGCTCACAACAATTTCAAGTTTGATGCCAACAGAATTATATCATTAGCCAAAAGTCTAGATCTAGAGTCAGAGCTCAAATTATTTGTGAAAGGCTTCTGCGACTCTATTCCATTATTTGAATCAATACTTCCTGAGAGGAAAAAAGCAAAAGTTTCATTCAAGTTGGAGATACTAGCCAAAGATTTCCTCCCACGAGAGGATATTTTACAGGCGCATAATGCTTTAAATGATGTATTAATTCTGCAACAACTGATCGCTGTATTATGTAAAGAAAAATCTCGACTCTTTGAAATGTCTCAGAGTTTCCATTATTATGAAAATCATAAAGAAATAACTTTGAAAATTAAGGAGTCTTTGGAAAGCTTGGACATTTCAAAGGGAATGAAAGATAAACTTGCCAAAGCTGGAATAGATAAGTCAATATTATCTAAGGCTTGTGAATCGGGAGGGTTGAAGGGCTTGACGATTCTTCTTGCTGGAAGTGTTGGTAACAAGTCTCGAGTGACCAGCACCAAGAGAATCATTCAAAAAATCTTTGACCAGTTGTCAGTCAACAAATGTTGAAGTTACACGTGCAGTATTTTATTCCTTTGTATTAGAGTAACTTAGAGTTCTACGTGTAGTTTATGGATGTATATGTATATCTATGTTGGGTTCCTTTAGAATCAGCTATTTATGGACCATACTTGAAAGTTTATCGTTGGATCATGAAAAATGTTTATCTCCATTCAATATTCAACGCAGAGATTTATTTTAGATGAA
The DNA here is from genome assembly GCA_029851415.1 of Eretmocerus hayati. Classification (NCBI taxonomy): domain Eukaryota; kingdom Metazoa; phylum Arthropoda; class Insecta; order Hymenoptera; family Aphelinidae; genus Eretmocerus; species Eretmocerus hayati. The sequence continues at coordinate 75,678,228 of CM056744.1, read as the reverse complement.
ATTCTATTATTATTATCATATATTATTTTAGATGAAATCATTTTAGATAAAATATATTTATCAATTTATATTCCAATCTTCATTTTCTTGACAATCTTTATTTGACGAACCATAATTGAATGTAGATCTCTGAATGATCAAGAATGTTTATCTAGATGTAATAGTTCAGCGTATAGCTCTTCTACTCTTGATGTATATTTTATCGAATGAGAAAACAGAGACTGTTTGAAGTTTGTTCCTACTTATGTGATACAGCCAAAATTCACAGTAATAAAAGAAAATACTTCTTTAATTTTCAAATTTTTGCCTTCAATTGATTCTGTCTCCACGATCCATCTGAGTATACCACCCGAAAAGTATGCATGCATCTCATTCTTTTTAAAATTCTCTTCTCGGGACAAGACTTTACTACATTTATACATTTTTATTTAATCAGTCCTCATGATAAGCATAACTCTGACTGAGAGCTTAGCAAGTGCTATCGACGCGTGCCAACACGCCAATAATGGCGTGCAATTTGAATTTACCGCGCGGCGCTCATCGCGGCGTTGCCACATTTGGTAGCAGACGACATGACTGGTGCTAGAGGGACGCGACCGCTGCCGAAATTAGCGTTTTTTCGACTTTGAGATCAATTTGCATCGAAATTTGATGGTTGACCCATGGTTTTCTTGGTGTCAACAGATGAAGAATCAAAATAAAAACCGTCTCGTGTCATCAGCGCAGAAATCAAATGTACGCTTAGCGCGCCAGCGCGTTTTTACGTGTTTGGCCCATAAGGTTACGTGTTATAAGAAAAAATTTTCAAATTCATTTTTCTCACAATTTTGATGGTTGACCCTATATTTTCTCGACGGTTTTGGAGTGTTGATAAATTAAGCTTTAATCTAAGCCCACTCACGCCGAAAACAAATGTTTAATTAAAAAGTGCTCGAGCCTCCTTAATTTGAGGCTAATTTTAATTACGAAAAAAATCGAATCATCTTCGTCACACATCTCAACAAATGATTCCCAACAATACACATCTCTTACATATCCAAGTGCAATCGAATACATTTACAAGTTGTAACAGGACTGTATGATGCCATGGCTCACATAGAGATCGAGACTATCATCTCTGAGATCGACATACTACAATCTCCTGTTGCCAAGCTTCTGTAAATGTAGGGTATTCTTCCAAAAAAACAACACAACACACTTACACCACTCTTCGGAAACATGTTGTTGGATTTCCTCTGATCTGGGCGCCGCTTTGGTCCCGACACTGGTAAACCAAATCGACGGGTCAGTCTCATCTGATCATGTCTCCTTCAACCTCTGTGATGGAGAGTTACATTTACACTGAAACGATATACACGGACCGATTCACACTCAATTCCACTCCATATCACACAACGAAGATGATAGATCGATATTTCTGGTCATTTCAATAAAATCTTCCGCAAATATCACCAGTGGCTATAAAAATATAGATCAAGGTATTGTTAAAATTAGTGCGTTTCTAGAATCGTATATCAAATATCCATAATTTCATTAATATATTCGTTTGTTATCGAATATGATTGAGGATTATCATTGATCAATGTAGTGACTCATATATACGTTTCTCAATATTCAATCTTTTGTTATGACAATTCTCATTCAATTTGTACGATGACTCAATTTTATCAACAAAACGGCAACATACGCCTCCCATACGATTGTATATCATTACTCCCTCTATTATAAGTAATCAGGATGTAAGCCTATAATTGTAATAATGTATGATGAAACTTTTGTTTAGTTAATCACGTTCCATACTCTATATGTAAATATGTTCAATATCGATTGTATCAATATCTGAATCTCCTGAAACTCGATAAATAAAATCAAATGGTTGGGGAAATTGACCCAACCATCCACGTGTCGATTTATTTACTATAGAATAAGCATTCGAGAGAAGTACAACTCATTAAGCGATATTTTCGTACAATCTTCAATTGTACATTCTTTCAATCTCGAGTTAAAACATATGCCCTTCATTATGAAATTCATACGAATTTTCAGAAAGAGCATAACTGATTTTTTTAATATATTGAAGAATTTTGAGTACTGATTCCAGCTCATCTTGAATCAATTTCAAATCATTGAGAGAAACATATATGAATCCACTATCACTTAACAAGATGAAATCATCGTCCCAATTTCATCAAAGAGTAAATGCATTCGAGTAAACTTCATTAACAGAATCCAATTCAAAAATTTGCTGATTACATATCGATTCAACTCATCCTCGTCATACTTACTCGAAACTACCACACCACACTTTTACGAGTTGCAACAGCACATAATGTCTCGGCTCATATGGGAGTTGGGTTTCTCATTCCCGAGTGCGACAGAGTGTGACTCCCTGTTGCCCAGCTATTGTAAAACAACAACACAATAGTAACGCGACTCTTCGGAAGCATGTTGCTGGATTTCCTCTGATCTGAGCGCCGCTTTGGTCCCGACACTGGTAAACCAAATCGACGGGTCAGTCTCATCGGATCATGTCTCCTTCAACCTCTGTGATGAAGAGTTACAATTTCACTCTGAACATAAAACACTCCCCAGTTTCAACTCAATTCCACATCATAAACACAAATCGAGGATGATGGATATCGAAGTCATTCCATCGAATCGAAGACTCCTCAAAAATTCGAATCTTGCGACGTAAATGCTCAATATGAAAACAAAGAACTTTCCTGATGAATGAATTCCCAATAATTAATCTCAATGACCGCGTAGCAAAAACCATCACAATGCATCAATTCAATTCTTCCCTCACGATTGCATCAAGCGAGTGATATTGGATTCATTTATAAAAGTCATTTTTAATACTCTATACGATACCGTTCCTCAATGTCAATTATCTATCCCTAAATCTCATGGAAATTACTTAAATCATAAACTGGTCCAGAGAATTCTCTCAACCACTCCCCAATAAAAATGACGCCCTCTAATGTAAACATACAATCTTTAATTGAACATTCTTCCAATCTCAAGTCAGAGGATATTCTAATCATCATTAGATTTCTACAAATTTCCAGAAAGGGCATAACTGAATTTTTGAATAGATTGGGAAATTTTAAAAACCGATTCCAGCTCAAATTGAATCAAATTACGAATCATTTGGAAAAATAAATATGAATCCACTATCACTTGACAAGATGAAATCATCGTCCCAATTTCATCAAAGAGTAAATGCATTCAAGTAACCTTCATTAACAGAATCCAATCCAAAACTTTGCTGATTACATATCGATTCAACTCATCCTCGTCATACTCACTCGAAAATACCACACCACACTTTTACGAGTTGCAACAGCACATGATGCCTTGGCTCATATGGGAGTTGGGTTTCTCATTCCCGAGTGCGACAGAGTGTGACTCCCTGTTGCCCAGCTATTATGAAACAACAACACAATACTAACGCCACTCTTCGGAAGCATGTTGCTGGATTTCCTCTGATCTGAGCGCCGCTTTGGTCCCGACACTGGTAAACCAAATCGACGGGTCAGTCTCATCGGATCATGTCTCCTTCAACCTCTGTGATGAAGAGTTACATTTTCACTCTGAACATAAAACACTCCCCAGTTTCAACTCAATTTCACATCATAAACACAAAACGAGGATGATGAATATCGAGGTCATTCCATCCAATCAGAGACTTCTCAAAAATCCAAATCTTGCGACATAAATGCTCAATATGAAAACAAAGAACTTCTTCCCTGTTGAATGAATTCCCAATAATTAATCTTGATGATCGCGTAGCAAAAACCATAACAATGCATCAATTCAATTCTCCCCTCACGATCGCATCAAGCGAGTGATATTGGATTCATTCACAAAAGTCATTTCTAATACTCTATACGATACCGTTCCTCAATGTCAATAATCTATCCCTAAATCTTATGAAAATCACTTGAATCATAAACTGATCAAAAGAATTCTCTCAAGCACTCCCCCATATGGAATGACGTCCTCTAATGTCAGCATGCGAGATAGACGTGAACCGCTTCTCTTTTCATATTTTCATAAGTTCGAATTTCAAAAGAACGTTCAATTTCTCCTCCAAATAGAAATAAATTTAAAAACTCCAAAGTATTACGTAGGTTCACACTCGGTATGAGTAGAAATACGAAAATCATCATCTTCAAAGTCAAATAAAAAATTCCTTGAATTCATTCAAAAAAGTTTCAAAAATCCGAAATCCATTCGTATGTATCATATATTCAAAATCAACGAAATAACAACCTCTCGATCTTTAACATTCCATCACTTTGTCAGTACGATTCGACTTCATCGTCACTCTATCACTTATTTCATTCGAAATCAACCAATACTCATGCGGATCGATCTATCTCTAACAAAAAATTAAAATGAAAACCATTAAATAAAGCTAACTCGAACACCAAAATTAATTCACATCTGAAAGTGAGGCGGCCTTGTCAACCGTAAAAAGTTACTCGGCTACCTTCGATGTTGAAAATGGCGGTGTCTCGAATTTTCTAATACGCTTCACTAAAATACGCCATAAAATGACTCCCAGCATGCACTTAATACGAAAATAGATAAACGAAACACATAAAAATCGATTGCTCCTAACCTTCGCCAACGGATTCGGAAGCTTGGGCAGTGTTCAAAAGGGCTCCGTGAGACCGATCAGCGACCGTCTTCACGGCAAGAATTAGCAGCAAATCGAATATATAATATCAACGTATAAATACATATAAACTAAATCGGAAATACATATAAAAAACTCAAAAATACGTCAAAAATACGTAAACGACACTCAAACACGTGTTCTATACATCGCGGAAAAATCTAGGGACATTTGACCTGGTCTAGGGACTTTTCGTGCCGTCAAGTTGGCAACACTGATTCGATTTTATGTTGGCAACCCTGATATAGGGATTCCGTGGGGGAATAGGCACCTTGTGTCTCTTAATATAATAATGATGAATGGAACGATTATAGATTTTTGATTCTTACAGGTTGAGAAGGATTTATATTCAGTGACACATCAATCGGCCCCGAATTTGTGGAATTGGAAAGGAACGATTACCATAATGGTCATTCATACACGCGTGAGGTTCAAAGAGCTGCTAAAATTTCATTCTGCGTCAAAGATGCAACGGTATGCAAGGTGGACATTTGTATAAAATAGAGAAATCTGGACGCTTATCTAATTCACGTACATAACTCGTAGGTCGTGGATTCATTGTGCGGCCATCGCTTCTTCGACCGGGTGATCGGCGAGGACGTTGATGCCAGGCAGGTTGGAGGTCTTCTTCTTAAACCTCAAGACGATTGTTGCGCTGCATTGTCCTGGAGCCCATTCACGATCTGGACGGCGAATTCACCCACGTTCTTGAGTTCTGCGAGGACCGGCTCCTCGTCGTTAGATTCCGAGGGCTCTGCGTCACAGCTCGGCTCCAGTTGGAGTATTGCTAAATTTGCTGTCACAGCCTGGTCAAGTTCCATCACCTCCAGGCTCGGCATGTCCAGCACGTCGTCCTGGATTTCTTTGGCCGAGTCGATTTCCAAGTTCATCGGGGATTGTCGTACCTGGTGAAGTTCGATTGTTCGTGGTGCCGTTGCTAGCAGTTGGAGCAGGCCACATGGCTCCGGGCAGGTTGCTGTTGAGGGGAATTGCAAAAACTCTGCGGTCTTAGGCGACGGTGCAGAGTCCTGTGGACCTACGACGATTTGTTGATTTGGGTACCCGGTCATGGTCGATGGGACCTCTTGCTGCTCCGAACTTCTCGCTAGAGCACACGTTACCGGGCACAACACTGCACTTTGGATCATATCGTAATCCATACTGTTTTCGTTCACATCACCCACGTCGTCATACTCGGCAAGCTGTATCAGATTACTTGAATCACTAATCGTTGGTGTCGATGGCCCAGGTAGCGCCAGGGCGTCGGAGACGGCTCTGTCGAGATCTTGAAGCATTTCCTGTTCTTGCTCCAGACGGGCTTGCTCTTCTTGCTGTTGCATGACCTTCTTTTTATTCCGGCACTTAGCGGCTCGAGTGGCTCCGTCCTTCAATCTCATCATCATTTGAGCGTGTTTTATCAACAGCTGTCCTTCCACGCTGGTCCATCCCGCGCTGAAGCGGGCGACGTGGAGGTTGAACTCGTCGATGTGCTTTTGCTTCATCTCGCCGTCTTCGTCTTCCGTGCTCTCGTCGTCTGAAGCCACAAGATCCACGACTTCGTTCGGAGCCGATCGTACTGACACGAGCCTGGTCCAGCGGGCGTCACGGGCAACTCACTCCGCTCTCGTCCGGCGGCGGCGATTGGAGCCGGCGGGCGTTTCTAGGACTTATCTACCGCATCGTTAGTAACGTTGTGGTGCTTGATTTTCGGAATACCTTATATTGCGCGCCGCCATTCACACCTTGTGAAAAATTCGGGCCTCGGGGAAAAGATAGTTTCTAATCAATTTGCACAAATTAATTTGCACAGGTTTGGGTCGAAGAAGAGGAAAACCATTTTTTTAAATTTAGCTCAAAGTTTAGCATTTTCACGAATTTGTTCAGCTTGTAATGACCGTCACTCCTAGAGAAAGTACAGTAATCCACTTTTGACAGTGGTCAAATTGTAGGTTTTTTTCAAGAGCTTCAGAATGACCACCTGTAAAAGTCGATTATCACGTGTCTAGTGGAGGCTACATCACTTTGAAGCAAGCCCAAAAATCGCTAAAATGGGCTCTCAGCCAATAGCTTTTAGAAGTTGCTAGGCTCAAGTATCGACCATGGACAATTTGTATCTCAGAAGTACTAGTCTTGAAGGAAGAAGACGCGCCGAAGGACGTCCAAAAATGTCGATTCTAATCGAAGTTATGATTTTCGAGAAATAGGCTAAAAAAGGGCCTAAAAAGGACCTTTCATAGGCCTCAGGGCCCACGAGGGCCCTAGAAAAAATCCAAAAAAAAATTTTTTGTATTATATTAATATATTAATAAGGGAAAAAATTTTTTATGGATTCTTTCCAAACCCCCTGGTGCAGGCATTCGTCGAAATGCTCCGAAATGGCCCATATATAAATATATTTTGACATTTATCGCAAAATTCAGATATGTCCTCTTCCGGACTATATGGAAATGAGCAAATGATATAGGTTTTTTTTGAATTTGAGATCGAACAAATGTACAATTAAAGTTTGTACGAGAACATCTCATGTGATGAGCTATGATCTCTTGGTTATGCTCATTCCACGAGAAATGAATCGATAAGAGTATGGTTCGGGTTGTTTCCCCAACCGGATGATTTTTTTAGTCAATTCTAAGAGTTGCAGGTATTGATACATTTGATTTGATATTTCAATTCAAATTTTCGATTTATTCAGCCACGTTGTCATACAACAAGAACCATTACGTTCTCTGCAGATGTAAGACATTTGTGTGCAGACTGGTACAGAAGTATAATAAATCAATAAAATAATTTGGGAAATAATATATATATTCAAAAGCTTATATGCTGAGTAAAAATCATGATTGTTTTCCAGAATATGGAGAAAAGCCCTGCTTCGTTCATTATCAGTTATATTGATATCACTGACAAAATTCGTGGGAATCTTCTTCCTCATCTTCAGACCAAGAGTTTTAGCCTCTGTGATGGAAGCTTATCAAAATATACGCCGACGACATAGTTATGACTTTTCTTGCCTACATTTCTCAGAACTTTTGGGATTTTCACTTCTTCTCTACGCGTGAAGGAATCACTGAAATAGTATTTCCTACTCAGATTATCATAGTTATACGCCAAGCACTCTGAAATAAAGTTATATTCTGGAGCAAGTGGCTGTGTGGAGTTCTTATACTTTCTTCTGGGTACCTGAAGCTAGCGAACACTAACTCACAAATCGGGCCCGAACCAATTCCACTTTTTATAACTATTTTATTACTAATTTATTACCAAAGAAAAAAATTTATTACCGGTCATGGGCCCGGAATACGAGAGTTTTCGCTAGCGGAAGCTTACGCTAGCGAACACGTGGCCGGGGAAAGATCGTACGGGAATGTGCAATAGCTCATTTTTTATTACTTTTTCATGACTCTCAGAATATGTTCTCAAAATATGCGTGTGATATGATTCAGCTGAAATATGGTCGTTTTCGGTAGCGTAAGCTTACGCTAGCGAACACCATATACATGCGTAGCTTCGAGGACACTCAGAACTACACAGGATTTTATTACTTCTTTATTACTCTCGAAAGTTATAGTCAGAATAGTCCCGAGACCAAGAGGAAACCGATATTTGGGCCTGAGGCTGGACAAAAGCTGGAGCGGGGCGAGATGAGAAATATATGATAGACTGAGCTACCTCTGTACAATATGGTGCGAATGAAAAAGTTCCATCGCATACGGGAACCTGTCTGACGATGAGCGAGGTACACTGAGTCTTCAGAGATAATAGGGAATCGATAACGAATCAGCAAACTCGATCATAGGGCCCAAAACAAGGAAGACCCTGCTTAAAGTTATTATAGTCGCAGTCGAGGAGTCACGGGGGGATGCAGAGAGTCCCAATGGACCCGAAACTCTACAAAACCCTAGATCAGATAGTCACGTACTATCTCTGATGCCCAGAAAATTTATTACCAGTCAGCACCTCGGCTATGAGGCCCGAAACAGGGAAGAATCGAGCTTCGAGCAAGTATCTGCGCAGTTATGACGCTAGTGTGGGTTGTAGGATATTCCAATGGACCCAAAACTCAACAGAACCTTGGACTGAGTGGTTATGTACCATTAATGATGGACAGAGAATTTATTACCAGTCAGCACCCCCGGTTATGGGGCCCAAAACAGGGCGAAAACGAGCTTCAAGCAGTTATCTGATAAGTTATGACGCCACTGTGGGTTGTAAGATGATCCAATGGACCCGGAACTCTACAAAACCCTAGATCGAGTAGCCGGGTACTATCACTGATGCCCAGAGGATTCATTACCAGTCAGCACCCTCGGCTATGAGGCCCGAAACAGGGAAAAATCGAGCTTTGAGCAGTTATCTGCCCAGTTATGACGCCAGTGTGGGTTGTAGGGTATTTTAATGGACCCCAAACTCAACAGAACCTTAGATTGAGTGGTTATGTAACATTAATGATGCACAGAGAATTTATTACCAGTCAGCACCCCCGGTTATGGGGCCCAAAATAAGGGCAAGATCGAGCTTTGGGCAGTTATCCGCGAAGTTATGACGCCACTGTGGGTTGTAAGATGATCCAATGGACCCGAAACTCCACAGAATCCTAGACCGGATAGTCACGTACTATCTCTGATGCTCAGAGAATTCATTACCCGTCAGCACCCTCAGCTATGAGGCCCGAAACGGGGAAAAATCGAGCTTCGAGCAGTTATCTGCCCAGTTATGACGCCACTGTGGGTTGTAGGGTATTTTAATGGACCCGAAACTCGACAGAACCTTAGATTATGTGGTGATGTACCATTAATGATGCCCAGAGAATTTATTACCAGTCAGCACCCTCGGCTATGGGGCCCAAAACAGGGCGAAAACGAGCTTTGAGCACTTATCTGCCCAGTTATGACGCCAGTATGGGTTGGAGGATGATCCAATGGACCCGAATCTCGACAGAACCTCAGATCAAGGGGTTATGTACCATTGATGATGCCCAGAGAATTCATTACCAGTCAGCATCCTCGACTATGGGGCCCAGAAGAGGGCGAAATCGAGCTTTGGGCAGTTATCCGCGCGGTTATGACGCCACTGTGGGTTGTAAGATGATCCAATGGACCCGAAAATCTACCGAATCCTAGACCAAGTGATCATGTACTATCTCTGATGCCCAGAGAATTTATTACCAGTCAGCACCCTCGGCTATGGGGCCCAAAACAGGGCGAAATCGAGCTTTGAGCAGTTATCTGCCCAGTTATGACGTCAATGTGGGTTGCAAGATGATCCAATGGACCCGAAACTCTACCGAATCCTAGATCAAGTAGTCAAGTAATATCTCTGATGCCCAGAGAATTTATTACTAGTCAGCACCCTCGGCTATGAGGCCCGAAACAGGAAAAAATCGAGCTTTGAGCAGTTATCTGCCCAGTTATGATGCCACTGTGGGTTGTAGGATGTTCGAATGGACCTGAAACTCGACAGAACCTCAGATTAAGTGGTTATGTACTATGGAAGATGCCCAGAGAATTTATTACCAGTCAGCACCCTCGGCTATGGGTCCCAAAACAGGGTGAAAACGAGCTTTGAGCAGTTATCTGCCCAGTTATGACGCGAGTATGGGTTGGAGGATGATCCAATGGACCCGAATCTCTACAGAACCTTGGATCGAGTGGTTATTGTGACGGCTGCTAGATAAATGCCTAGGAATTAGCCGCACATGCTGGGCAAGGTGCAATGCCCAGCAGATTTGATTATAATAGATTATATGCTGCAACTCTGCATACGGCTGGATCTGCTGCTGCTGCTTTGCGCGCGAGAGAGATGGGGAATCGAGCGCCAAAATGATAACACAAGAGTTAAACGGGAGCCAGATGGGCATATTTATTTAACTCTAAAAAACATGGTGCATCAAGTGCACGTAATCGCACGAACACGGAGAGAGCAATTGAGGGTGAAGCCCAAAGAGAGAGAGAATAATTATCGGCTAGCACTTACAGGTGTTGAATTGGCGGCAATCGCACGCTCGCTAATCGGCCGCTCCGAATAACGTGGTCGTCCGGATGATTTGGAACTCGATGTCGTCCGCAGGACACGTCGAGGACAACGGCCAGGAAGTCGCACGAAAGCACGCAAAAGAGCTCGTCCAGGTGTCGGGAAGCTGGTGACACACGCACGACGAGGGCGCAAAAAACTATACACTTCGGGTGTAAATTAACACGCGGGACGTCTGCTCTCAAGCGCGGGCGAGAGAAGTCTGGATTTATGGCGCGCGCAATGCCGGCTGATTGATGATGATGGGTGCGCGAGGGGAACGGTGCGGTGAAGCTACCAATGACTCGCGCTATCTCTCTCTCTCTAACGCAAAACTACTTACAACTCTCTCCTCGGATGTTCTGCTACAGCTGAAAATGGCTAAGATATATTTATTACATGATGATCAGACAGGAGAGAGAAATGATGGTTGAGAATATCCTCTCAACCGTCACACCCCTCCCCCAGACGCTGGTTAGCACGCCAGTGTACCAGCTCGAGAACTATCTCTCTCTGTCTGGGCTCAGATGGAGAAAAGTGTCTGACATGCATGACAAAAAGAAAATTGAGGAAAATACATTGAAAAGTATTGTAATAGTACTTTACCTTTTGAATAGTTGAAGGTGAGGTAGATTTCTTGAATAATTGAGTATAGCTAATTGAAAATAAACCACTCTATTGCTCTCTTGTACAAAAAGACTTATTTTTGGCATCCATCCATTCTGTACAAAAATAAACGATTTCGTACGTATTTTCGTACGTGATTAGACTCCTTTGGTCTCTGACAACAAAAATTATCAAAACAAAATAAAGAATATTTGTACGTTTATCGTACGACTAGACTGTTTAGTCTCTTTTGATTGAAATGAACTAAAAATAACTATAATGAAAAATGATCCAAAACGGACGTAAAGGTTAACAAAAATATCCTGATCAGAGGATTTCTGAAAGAACAAAGTATGTATCAAATTGTATTGGTCTCAAAATTGACAAAAGGAAATAAAAATTACTTATCGTACGTATTTTGTACTTATGATTTTTAGTCGTAGCGGCCGGAGACCTTTTTGATGAATAAAAGAACAATAATGGAAAAAATCCTTGATCGGCCGTAGACCTAATGTAATTGAAAAAAAACATACTCGGCCGTAAGCCTCATTTTACTCGAGTAAACTCGAAATTACTTACTTACTAGGTTCATTCATCCATCCTTGTACCAAACACTTCGATTTAGAAGCTATTGTACACATTTGAATGTCAATAGAAAAGTAGAAAAGTTTACAAGAATATTCAAAACTTACAAATATAAAAGAAAATATGAAAATTTTTCTTTACGAACGGGACCCACGTCGGACGTGCATGTCCAGATTGTAACATTCCCTGGGGTCTCGAACGTCCACTGCACCACACACTGGGCAGTGTGGATGGTCATCATAACGGAGGGCACTCTGCTGACGACGTCGGAATCTGTCTAAGCGACTTTGCGCGAATGAAGCGTTGGTCCTGGCTATGGCAAGTTCTTCGGCCGTAGCCTTCTTCAAACGCTCCTCAGTTCGACGACGGCGAGCTATCTCCCTCTCTAATTCAGCAATTCTGTCTCGCTCCAATTGCTGGAGCCGCTGACGCTCGATTTCTAATCTTCGTCTTTCCTCTCTCTGACGAATCACTTCCATCACTGCCTTTCTCTCTTCCCTTGCATTTTTTACATAGGTTAGGTCTTTTCCAAACACAGCTGGATCAGCTAACCCGTAAATTTGATCATAACGATCACACAAGTGGAACATATCTTTTTCCAATTTAACCAGGTGTTCGGTTGTTTCTCGATGATCGTTAATGAGGCTTTTGATGAATCTGACGAAAGCGTCATGTTCTTCGTCCCATTCGTCATAGTTAGAAGGTCGGACGAGATTTTGTCCATTTTCGGACGATCCGCCTGCGGCTGAGTCCGCATCGGACGGAAGTCCACATCGTCCTGGTTTTTCGGACGTTAAATTTCCATTGTCCACCTGATCGGACGAATTTGGTTTGTCCACGGGATCGGACGGTAAAGCAGCGTTATTGTCCACCACGGACGCAGGTGTTGATTGTTGTGCAGCGATGGGATTTACAGTTGCCGATGTTGAGGCTGGTGTTGAGTCGGCTAAGGTGACGCTCATTAGGGTAGCGCTAAGACCATCGACAGAGGGCACGTAGATGACCTGTGCAGCTGGACCGGTTGGCCGACCGATTTCCAGCTCCCTCTGGAGTTGATCTTCCCTAATCACGCCAGCCGAAGCCTCTTGAATGGGCTCCTGCTGCTGCTCCTCCTCTTTTATATTTTCCGCTGCATCAGCCATGATCCTACGACAAACAAAACAAAGCGTGCGTCGTCTTTTTTGTTCTCAATCCTCATGCAAAAGAGGTAAAAAAAAACAAAAAAATTGTCAGCGAAAATAACGAAAGCACACATGTTATTTCGCCTGACGACGACTCGCTCGTGTCCTAATCGGTGATAATTCCGCGACCGGTTGATCAACTTTCTTCTTCACCGAGCCTTTCGGCCGACCACGTTTCCTCTTAGGAACTTCTTCTGGTGGTGGTTCTTCACTCGGTTCAGTAACAGATGTCGATTTGTTGATTGATGGCGCGAATTTTACATTTTTCTTACGGACGAGTAATTGCGTTTTTCGTGGTCGCCCTACTTTACGCTTTTTAGAATTTATCTCTACGGTTGACGCAACTAACCTATTCGCGGATCGGAGCTCACGCCCTCTTCCCTCGTCGTCCATCGATGTATCTTCCGCTGGAATGGCAGTCGATTCGTTGGGCGCGGGTTCCTCCTGTGGTTCCTCTCCGTCGATGTAAGGTTTCAAGTCCTTGACGTGTACTTTGCCGGCCGGGTTGCCTGACTCATCGGCTACTTCATATACGTTTGAGCCTAGTCGAGCGGTGATTACAAATTTACCGTCGAATCTTGGTACAAGCTTTCCCGAAATGCCTTGGGCTTGTGCTGATTGTACACGGTTGCGTTTTCAAACCGCATCTCCAATGTTGAATTGTACATCGCGTCGCTTTGCATTGAAATATTGAGCTTGTTTTTCGGTCGCTCGGCCGGAGTTGTCGGCTGCGACTAAGTGCACTTCTGGCAATCGAAGCATTCGTTTCTGCCATTCTTGCAACGACCGTGTAAGCTCTTGCTGTGCGGACGCTTGTTCAATTAAACGTTTCATGTTCTTGGGGGGTGTCGGATTTCTTCCGTAATTTAGGAAGGCTGGACTCATTTTCGTGGATTCCTGGACAGCCGAATTATACGCGAAGGTGAGCTCGTGAATGTGCTCATCCCAGCGACTATGTTTCTCTTCTAGAAACGCTATTATCGCTGTTTTCAACGTGCGATTAATTCTTTCGACCGGATTTCCTTGCGGCGAATAAGGTGCCAGGGTCATATGTTCTATTCCCCTTTCTTCCAAGAACTTGTCAATAATTTTATTGAAATATTCAGATCCATTGTCGGACAAGAATGTTTCTGGCGCTCCATAGCGCAAAATTATGTATCTCTCTAATGCTTTTCTTACCGATTGTGCATTGGCTTTTCGGACGGGTACGCATTCTATCCATCGCGTGAACAGGTCCATGAATACAAGAAGATATTCGTTACCATGAACGCTGCGAGGAAATACGCACGTGTCAGCCGCTACAAATTGCCATGGTCGTGATATTGACCGTTTGCCCATAAGGCCTGCTGGAGCAAGTTGTTCTACTTTGCACTGTTGGCAGACTGTACATTTTCTTACAAATGACGCAACATCTTGATAAAGTGTTGGCCAGAAATAATAGAGAGACACACGCTTGTGTGTTTTGAATCGTCCGAAGTGTCCTGCCGTTACTTCTTGATGGCATTCTTGAAGGACCTTCAAACGTTTTTCTTTGGGGAGCACAAGCTTCCACCCATCGTCGTCTAAATCGAAGTCATCGAGCAACTCGTTCGGCTTGTAATGATACAGCTGATCGCCGACAATTTTCCAGTTCGGAAACTCTTTCGGTCGCTGGTGAACTTCTTCAAACTTATCTTTGTACCATTTGTCGTCGGTCGATTCGACCAAATTTACAGCAGCAAGTGTAGCTGTGTTTTCTTCTTCCGCTCCTTCGAACATTCGAGACAGGCAGTCAGGTACGACATTCTTTGCGCCTGCTCGATGTTCCACGGTGAAATCTTGGTCTTGTAATTCGAGAGCCCAGCGTGCTAAACGTCCGGAAGGATTTTTTAGGTTACGAATCCACTGTAAACTGCTGTGATCCGTGATAACCTTGAATTTGTATCCTTCGATGTACGGACGGAATTTGCGTATCGCCCACAGAACTCCAAGGCATTCACGTTCTGTAACGCTATATTTTCGTTCTTGTGGCGTAAGTACGCGACTAGCGAACTCTAGGGGGCGCTCTTCTCCATCAACGACTTGTACAAGTACGGCTCCCAACCCGGTATTGCTTGCGTCCGTCTGGACTTGAAATTCGAGTTGGTGGTTAGGTCTTGACAACACTGGAGTTGTTGCTAACATGATTTTGATGCGGTCAAAAGCTGCTTGTTGCTCCTCACCCCACGTAAAAGGTGCACTCTTTTTTGTGAGGCGAGTGAGCGGTTCTGCGACCGTGGCGAAATCATCGAGGAATTTTCGATACCAAGATGCCATGCCAAGGAAGCTTTGTAATTGCTTGACCGTTTTTGGTGGTGGATATTCCACAATGGGTTTAATTTTTTCTGGATCCGGACGAAATCCGTCACGATTAACCAAGACACCTAAGTATTTCACTTCATCCTTGCAGAAATGACTTTTTTCTCGGTTGATCGTTAATCCAGCTGCTGCGATACGTTTTAAAATAATTTCAAGGATTTCCATATGTTTTTCAAACGTATCTGTCACAATGATGATATCGTCAAGATAAGAGAACGCGTAAGGCTCTAAGTCTGGACCGATTATATCATCTATTAGTGTTTGAAAGGTAGCTGGACCATTACAGACCCCATACGGTAATCTTGTAAATTCAAATAATCCCATTCCTGGAACAACAAATGCTGTAAAATGGCGGCTGTCCTTTTTAAGGGGAATTTGAAAATATGCGGAGCTCAAGTCCAGGGTACTGATGTATTTTGCATTCTGGAGCTTCCTCAAAATAGCGTCCATATACGGCAAAGGATAAGCATTTTTCTTGGTGACGCTATTTAATTTGCGATAATTTACACAAAAGCGAAATTCACCATTTGCCTTCCGTACCATCACGACTGGGCTTGACCACGCACTGGTTGATTTGACTATAATTCCGGCTGCCAGCATTTTCCGAACCTGATCGTGCATTTCGTCCTCGATCTTTTTAGAAACGGGGTAATATTTTTGCTTGATCGGTCGACAAGATTCGACCTCGATCTCATGCTCGATTCGGTCGGTTAAACCTATTGCTGGACCGTTTACAATTAAGTTCCTTTCTAGAACTCCTCCTAAAATTTCACGCTGCTTGTTGGTTATATCTGCAATACCAATCGATGATAGAGATGCGGTGCTAAAGTCACCCTGGGTAGCAAACTCGACTGAGAAGGGGTCTGACGGGCCCTTGTCACCCTTGACTGTCATCGTACTACTTTCAGGTACTAAAATTGCATTGAATTGGAGTGCAAAATCTGCGCCTAAGATTAAATCACAGGCTAATTTCTCATAAATAAATGTTGAGATTTCTTTGCGAACTCCTGCTACCTCTATCGGTAATTTGGCGTACGCTACCGGTCGCGCTAATTCGCCTGTTGCTAATTTGCAGTATGGACCACGATATGGTACCACACGTGCACCAACTTCAGCTGCTAATTGCAGACCAATTGGTCCAACAGCTGATCGAGAAGCTCCCGTGTCATAGAGGGCACGAGTGCGAGCTTCCCCAATGCCTGCCTTAAGCCACCAACGAGGATGATCGCCAAGGGGCTCTTCGCTATCGAACGCGTCTGCGGGTTCCACCTCTGCGGAATATAGACCTGGTTTCGGGCCATCTGATGACTTGTCGGCCGATGAACCAGAGGCCATACTCGGTGGAGCAGGAGTGGTAGTGACCTCGTCTACGCACTCCCGCTGTCTTTTACTGAACATTCAGGACAGTCTTTCTTGGTATATCCAGGCCATGAACAATTCCAGCAAATACGATGAGCTGGGCCTGGTCCTTTTTCTTTTCCTTTGTTATGATCACTCTTGATGACAGGTGTAATCTTCGGCCGGGCGGCCCGTGATCTCGTCGATGTTGTCTTCGCCTCTTCTCCGGCTGATGTTGATGTTTGTTTGGCCGCTGGTGCAGCCTGAGCAGCTGATTGGGCAGGTGGTTTCCAATTTTTAAATTTGCTATCCACGATTTGTCCAACTGCTTCTTTAATTTGTGCTAACGTCAGAGAAGATTCGGACGATTTTTGCACTGGGGCAGTTGCCGCTGATAAAATTGGCTTCAGACTTTCTGTCAGAGCTGTTTGAATTGATTTGACCAGATCGGTCGGTTCCAAAGACATCGCTGCAGCCGCTGGCTGTGATGGCGTAGTCTTGGGTTTTTCTTCTTTCTTCGGCGGTTTATATGCCAAATCTGGTAATAAAGATTTTTCTGGTTCCGGTGGAGGTCTGTAGAACCGTTGATTGTCTCGGATGTGCTCCGCTTCTCTTGCTAGAGAAAAAAGCGAGTCAATGTCAATCACTTTATCTCTTGGGATCCACTGTTGTAATTCTGGAAGTAAATTTCTGTGGAGCAATCCAATCTTCTGGTCCAAACTCCACGGAGTTTCAAATTTATTCATAATTGCCATCAGTCGAGTGATGTAATCTCGAGCTCTTTCTTCTTTGCCTTGTGTCCTTGACTCAGCTTCTCGCACGAGCATGTGCTGAAAATGCTTGTCTGGACCATAGCACTTCATTGCGTCACTCTTGAATTGTGACCATGTCGACCATCTTTCCCTTGACTGTCGATACCACTCAAGCGCGACACCGGATAGCAGTTCAGTCAGCGCATTCATTAAATCGGTATCTGACATATTTGCCAGGGCTTTACACTCGTCGACTCTCTTCAGAAATTCTTCGACATTTCCATCTTCGCCTGAAAAGGTCAATTTCCACTGTCGGACGGTTTTTCCGACGTCAAACGTCTGATTCCATGTTGACGTACCCCTCCCCCAGCCACTCGTTCTATCTGGTTGTGTTGATGTGGGGGGTACTTGTTGATTGTCGGTCGAAAGATTTCCATTTCGACCGCTGTTCATTTGAGTCTCATTGCATGATTCATTTTGGTGTGAATCACCCAACGTACTACGTTCTGTATAATAATAATTGGTGAACGTATCTTGTAAGTTCACTCGTCTTCCTTGCTGTTGATTTGGGTTCGATTGTTGAGGTACAAAAACTGGCTCAGACGTCACAAGTCCAGGTGTCAACCTCGTGCTGCTTGCAAAATTATTCGCTTTGTCAAGCTGCTGTAATTTCTTCTCAAGCTCCTTGCTGAGAAGGTCTGCCCTCCTCCGGGATTCTTGGAGTAAGCTGATTTCTGTTGCTATTGCACGCGGGAGTTGCTGGATTGATCCATCTGGCATTGTACAAGTGATCGTTTCTAGATGTCTATTTGTTGTTGATGTGCTCGAGATTGGAGCCGTAAATACGGACGTGGTCCTCGTATTGTCGACGTAAGTCGCGTCGTGCGCACGTGTGCGCGTCCCGTTACTCATGTTGACCGGTTGGCTTGCTGATGTTAAAGTTGTTCTTGAAGTGGTGTCGCTTGGTGATGACTCTGGATGCTCGATGATTGAAGAACTTGGAATATTGCTCGTTGTATTGCTGAAATCTTCTTCGAGTGTTTGAGCTCGGATCGTACGCCACGCTTCATTCACTACCTCATCTCGCAAAGCTAACCTATGAGATTTGAGAACCTCCTCATCTTCGAACGCTGGATTCGGTGCAAAATCTGATGCAGAATATTCGCCTAAAAGACAACGCAAAAATCTGTTCGTACAGACCGGCGCTCTATCGTCTGGGGCTAGTTCTAACCTAGTATACGTCGCGTAGTATTCTTCATCTGTAAGAGTTCCTATCCAAGAAGTTAAATCTATTGTATCTTTGATGCTAATCATTGTCTCATTTGAAGCCATGATTTTAATTTATAACTGTTACAGAAAAAGAGCAGTAGAAAAAAAAAATAAAGTTTTTTGAGTAAAAAATTTTCCAAGAAATTGAGATAAAAAATTGAAAAATGATGAATGTACTGTTGCGTGTACACTAATTGCACTTAATTTCACGAAAAGAATCCAATTTTTATTTCAATTAGACACATAAAAACGAAAAAATATCGATTTTCGTCAAAAATCGAAAAAATTTTGAGGTTATGTTGTGATTATATCCAAATCTATCTGATTCGGACGTATCTAAAGTCAAAACTCGAATTTTGTAAAAATTTGTTTAAACAATTGCAATAACTTTTTAATTGTTTATCGAATCGCGAATTTGTTTATGGGGATATTTCCTACGGATCGTCCCATATATAAACCCAGGTCAAACGCAATTTGTTTCTGATGACCCTGTAGGACACCTAATTTCCGAACATTGGAATCACCCTGTATATAATCGCTGAATATACTATATATATGTTCATACACATACTTCCATACGTTTTCACACACATACGGGAACTTTACGATTTTTCGGACGATAATATTTACGAAAGTCCATGATTTGACCACATTGTTTATGCAAAATTAACAACAATTTGATTTTACACTCGATTTTTTGCATAAAAAACAAACAACATTGGGCGAAATTTATTGTTACTAATTTTAAAACAATTTTTCTAGTCCAAATCGGACGAAAATAAGTAAATTTGCACTAACACAACGCGTCATTATTGAAAAATTTATGATGAAATTCTAGACAATCGTATATATATATCACCCGGAGACTTTCTCGCACTTAATTCGCGAATTTGGGGAATTTTACACACACCTGATATCCGCCGATATCGATATATATATCTACTCTCATAAAATGCACACTGAACTATAACTATATATACGCACATATGCTATTCACTGTATTAACACGACCGCATGATCACTATATCTATATACGCACTATTCACCGTGTTGCACTTTTGCAACATTCGAGAGTGATGTGATTTTAACGATCGGACGATTTGATTGTCCGTCTCTCTCACTCTCGTGGTGAAAATTTCGAGACATAAAACTTGCTCGAAACGCAACTGATCGATGATCACGGCTTTGTTTACATTCCGCCCCTACCGCACTGGGCTATTCTAAATCGCGCGATCACACTCATACTTATTCAAATATAACGGCGACGAAATTCCATCTCGCTCGGCGCAGCAGAATAAAAAGATTATTAAAAAAATTTCAGAGTCACTTTGTCTGGGCGCCAATGTGACGGCTGCTAGATAAATGCCTAGGAATTAGCCGCACATGCTGGGCAAGGTGCAATGCCCAGCAGATTTGATTATAATAGATTATATGCTGCAACTCTGCATACGGCTGGATCTGCTGCTGCTGCTTTGCGCGCGAGAGAGATGGGGAATCGAGCGCCAAAATGATAACACAAGAGTTAAACGGGAGCCAGATGGGCATATTTATTTAACTCTAAAAAACATGGTGCATCAAGTGCACGTAATCGCACGAACACGGAGAGAGCAATTGAGGGTGAAGCCCAAAGAGAGAGAGAATAATTATCGGCTAGCACTTACAGGTGTTGAATTGGCGGCAATCGCACGCTCGCTAATCGGCCGCTCCGAATAACGTGGTCGTCCGGATGATTTGGAACTCGATGTCGTCCGCAGGACACGTCGAGGACAACGGCCAGGAAGTCGCACGAAAGCACGCAAAAGAGCTCGTCCAGGTGTCGGGAAGCTGGTGACACACGCACGACGAGGGCGCAAAAAACTATACACTTCGGGTGTAAATTAACACGCCGGACGTCTGCTCTCAAGCGCGGGCGAGAGAAGTCTGGATTTATGGCGCGCGCAATGCCGGCTGATTGATGATGATGGGTGCGCGAGGGGAACGGTGCGGTGAAGCTACCAATGACTCGCGCTATCTCTCTCTCTCTAACGCAAAACTACTTACAACTCTCTCCTCGGATGTTCTGCTACAGCTGAAAATGGCTAAGATATATTTATTACATGATGATCAGACAGGAGAGAGAAATGATGGTTGAGAATATCCTCTCAACCGTCACATTATGTCCCATTGAAGATGCCCAGAGAATTCATTACCAGTCAGCACCCTCGGCTATGGGGCCCAAAACAGGGTGAAAACGAGCTTTGGGCAGTTATCAGCGCAGTGATGACGCGACTGTGGGTTGTAAGATGATCCAATGGACCCGAAACTCTACAGAACCCTAGATCAAGTAGCCACGTACTACCTCTGATGCCCAGAGAATTCATTACCATTCAGCACCCTCGGCTATGGGGCCGAAAACAGGGCGAAATCGAGCTTTGAGCTGTTATCTGCCCAGTTATGACGCCACTATGAGTTGTAGGATGTTCCAATGGACCCGAAACTCTACAGAACCTTAGATCAAGCAGTAACGTACTCTCTCTGACGCCCAGAGAATTTATCAGCAGTCAGCACCCTCGGCTATGGGGCCGAAAACAGAGCGAAATCGAGCTTTGAGCAGTTATCTGCCCAGTTATGACGCCAGTATGGGTTGGAGGATGATCCAATGGACCCGAAACTCTACAGAATCCTGGATCAAGTAGTCAAGTACTATCTCTGATGCCCAGAGAATTCATCACTAGTCAGCACCCTCGGCTATGAGGACCGAAACAGGAAGAAATCGAGCTTTGAGCAGTTATCTGCCCAGTTATGATGCCACTGTGGGTTGTAGAATGTTCGAATGGACCTGAAACTTGACAGAACCTTAGATTAAGTGGCGATGTACTATTGAAGATGCCCAGAGAATTTATTACCAGTCAGCACCCTCGGCTATGGGTCCCAAAACAGGGTGAAAACGAGCTTTGAGCAGTTATCTGCCCAGTTATGACGCGAGTATGGGTTGGAGGATGATCCAATGGACCCGAATCTCTACAGAACCTTAGATCGGGTAGTTATGTACTATTAAAGATGCCCAGAGGATTTATTACCAGTCAGCATCCTCGGCTATGGGGCCCAAAACAGGACGAAAACGAGTTTTGAGCAGTTATCTGCCCAGTTATGACGCCAGTATGGGTTGGAGGATGATCCAATGGACCCGAAACTCTACAGAGCCTTAGATCAAGTGATTATGTACCACTGATGATGCCCAGAGAATTTATTACCAGTTAGCACCCTCGGCTGTGGGTCCCAAAACAGGGTGAAAACGAGCTTTGAGCAGTTATCTGCCCAGTTATGACGCGAGTATGGGTTGGAGGATGATCCAATGGACCCGAATCTCTACAGAACCTTAGATCGAGAGGTTATGTACTATTAAAGATGCCCAGAGGATTTATTACCAGTCAGCACCCTCGGCTATGGGGCCCAAAACAGGGTGAAAACGAGCTTTGAGCGGTTATCTGCCCAGTTATGACGCCAGTATTCGTTGGAGGATGATCCAATGGACCCGAAACTCTACAGAGCCTCAGATCAAGTGGTTATGTACCATTGATGATGCCAAGAGAATTTATTACTAGTCAGCACCCTCGGCTATGGGGCCCAAAAGAGGGCGAAATCGAGCTTTGGGCAGTTATCCGCGCAGTTACGACGCCACTGTGGGTTGCAAGATGATCCAATGGACCCAATGTTCTACAGAATCCTATACCAAGTAGTCACGTACTATCTTTGATGCCCAGAGGATTTATTATCAGTCAGCACCCTCGGCTATGAGGCCCGAAACAGGGAAAAATCGAGCTTTGAGCAGTTATCTGCTCAGTTATGACGCCACTGTGGGCTGTAGCATGTTCCAATGGACCCGAATCTCTACAGAACCTCTGATCGAGTGATCATGTACCATTGATGATGCCCAGAGAATTCATTACCAGTCAGCACCCTCGGCTATGGGGCCCAAAATAAGGGCAAAATCGAGCTTCGGGCAATTATCCGCGCAGTTATGACGCCACTGTGGGTTGTAAGATGATCCAATGGACCCGAAACTCCACAGAATCCTAGACCAAATAGTCACGTACTATCTTTGATGCTCAGAGAATTCATTACCAGTCAGCACCCTCGGCTATGAGGCCCGGAACAGGAAAAAATCGAGCTTTTAGCAATTATCTGCCCAGTTATGACAACACTGTGGGATGTAGGATGTTCCAATGGACCCGAAACTCTACAGAGCCTTAGATCAAGTTTATGTACGATTGATGATGCCCAGAGGATTTAATACCAGTCAGCACCCTCGGCTATGGGTCCCAAAACAGGGTGAAAACGAGCTTTGAGCAGTTATCTGCCCAGTTATGACGCGAGTATGGGTTGGAGGATGATCCAATGGACCCGAATCTCTACAGAACCTTGGATCGAGTGGTTATTTACTATTGAAGATTCCCAGAGAATTCATTACCAGTCAGCACCCTCGGCTATGGGGCCCAAAACAGGGCGAAAACGAGCTTCGAGCAGTTATCTGCCCAGTTATGACGCCAATGTGGGTTGTAAGATGTTCCAATGGACCCGAAACTCGACAGAGTCTTAGATCATGTGGTGATGTACCATTGATGATGCCCAGAGAATTTATTACCAGTCAGCACCCTCGGCTATGAGGCCCGAATCAGGGAAAAATCGAGCTTTTAGCAATTATCTGCCCAGTTATGACGCCACTGTGGGATGTAGGATGTTCCAATGGACCCGAAACTCTACAGAGCCTTAGATCAAGTGGTTATGTACCATTGATGATGCCCAGAGAACTATTACCAGTCAGCACCCTCGGCTATGGGTCCCAAGACAGGGTGAAAACGAGCTTTGAGCAGTTATCTGCCCAGTTATGACGCGAGTATGGGTTGGAGGATGATCCAATGGACCCGAATCTCTACAGAACCTCAGATCAAGGGGTTATGTACCATTGATGATGCCCAGAGAATTCATTACCAGTCAGCATCCTCGACTATGGGGGCCAGAAGAGGGCGAAATCGAGCTTTGGGCAGTTATCCGCGCGGTTATGACGCCACTGTGGGTTGTAAGATGATCCAATGGACCCGAAACTCTACCGAATCCTAGACCAAGTGATCATGTACTATCTCTGATGCCCAGAGAATTCATTACTAGTCAGCACCCCCGGCTATGGGGCCCGAAACAGGGCGAAATCGAGCTTTGAGCAGTTATCTGCCCAGTTATGACGTCAATGTGGGTTGCAAGATGATCCAATGGACCCGAAACTCTACCGAATCCTAGATCAAGTAGTCAAGTAATATCTCTGATGCCCAGAGAATTTATTACTAGTCAGCACCCTCGGCTATGAGGCCCGAAACAGGAAAAAATCGAGCTTTGAGCAGTTATCTGCCCAGTTATGATGCCACTGTGGGTTGTAGGATGTTCGAATGGACCTGAAACTCTACAGAACCTTAGATCAAGCAGTCACGTACTCTCTCTGACGCCCAGAGAATTTATCAGCAGTCAGCACCCTCGGCTATGAGGCCCGAAACAGGGAAAATCGAGCTTTGAGCAGTTATCTGCCCAGTTATGACGCCAGTATGGGTTGGAGGATGATCCAATGGACCCGAAACTCTACAGAATCCTGGACCAAGTAGTCAAGTACTATCTCTGATGCCCAAAGAATTCATCACTAGTCAGCACCCTCGGCTATGAGGACCGAAACAGGAAAAAATCGAGCTTTGAGCAGTTATCTGCCCAGTTATGATGCCACTGTGGGTTGTAGAATGTTCGAATGGACCTGAAACTTGACAGAACCTTAGATTAAGTGGTGATGTACTATTGAAGATGCCCAGAGAATTTATTACCAGTCAGCACCCTCGGCTATGGGTCCCAAAACAGGGTGAAAACGAGCTTTGAGCAGTTATCTGCCCAGTTATGACGCGAGTATGGGTTGGAGGATGATCCAATGGACCCGAATCTCTACGGGACCTTGGATCGAGTGGTTATGTCCCATTGAAGATGCCCAGAGAATTCATTACCAGTCAGCACCCTCGGCTATGGGGCCCAAAACAGGGTGAAAACGAGCTTTGGGCAGTTATCAGCGCAGTGATGACGCGACTGTGGGTTGTAAGATGATCCAATGGACCCGAAACTCTACAGAACCCTAGATCAAGTAGCCACGTACTATCTCTGATGCCCAAAGAATTCATTACCATTCAGCACCCTCGGCTATGGGGCCGAAAACAGATCGAAATCGAGCTTTGAGCCGTTATCTGCCCAGTTATGACGCCACTATGAGTTGTAGGATGTTCCAATGGACCCGAAACTCTACAGAACCTTAGATCAAGCAGTTACGTACTCTCTCTGACGCCCAGAGAATTTATCAGCAGTCAGCACCCTCGGCTATGAGGCCCGAAACAGGGAAAATCGAGCTTTGAGCAGTTATCTGCCCAGTTATGACGCCAGTATGGGTTGGAGGATGATCCAATGGACCCGAAACTCTACAGAATCCTGGACCAAGTAGTCAAGTACTATCTCTGATGCCCAGAGAATTCATCACTAGTCAGCACCCTCGGCTATGAGGACCGAAACAGGAGAAAATCGAGCTTTGAGCAGTTATCTGCCCAGTTATGATGCCACTGTTGGTTGTAGAATTTTCGAATGGACCTGAAACTTGACAGAACCTTAGATTAAGTGGTGATGTACTATTGAAGATGCCCAGAGAATTTATTACCAGTCAGCACCCTCGGCTATGGGTCCCAAAACAGGTTGAAAACGAGCTTTGAGCAGTTATCTGCCCAGTTATGACGCGAGTATGGGTTGGAGGATGATCCAATGGACCCGAATCTCTACAGAACCTTAGATCGAGTAGTTTTGTACTATTAAAGATGCCCAGAGGATTTATTACCAGTCAGCACCCTCGGCTATGGGGCCCAAAACAGGACGAAAACGAGCTTTGAGCAGTTATCTGCCCAGTTATGACGCCAGTATGGGTTGGAGGATGATCCAATGGACCCAAAACTCTACAGAGCCTTAGATCAAGTGGTTATGTACCACTGATGATGCCCAGAGAATTTATTACCAGTTAGCACCCTCGGCTATGGGTCCCAAAACAGGGTGAAAACGAGCTTTGAGCAGTTATCTGCCCAGTTATGACGCGAGTATGGGTTGGAGGATGATCCAATGGACCCGAATCTCTACAGAACCTCAGATCGAGAGGTTATGTACTATTAAAGATGCCCAGAGGATTTATTACCAGTCAGCACCCTCGGCTATGGGGCCCAAAACAGGTTGAAAACGAGCTTTGAGCAGTTATCTGCCCAGTTATGACGCCAGTATGGGTTGGAGGATGATCCAATGGACCCGGAACTCTACAGAGCCTCAGATCAAGTGGTTATGTACCATTGATGATGCCAAGAGAATTTATTACTAGTCAGCACCCTCGGCTATGGGGCCCAAAAGAGGGCGAATTCGAGCTTTGGGCAGTTATCCGCGCAGTTACGACGCCACTGTGGGTTGCAAGATGATCCAATGGACCAAAAGTTCTACAGAATCCTATACCAAGTAGTCACGTACTATCTTCGATGCCCAGAGGATTTATTATCAGTCAGCACCCTCGGCTATGAGGCCCGGAACAGGGAAAAATCGAGCTTTGAGCAGTTATCTGCTCAGTTATGACGCCACTGTGGGCTGTAGCATGTTCCAATGGACCCGAATCTCTACAGAACCTTTGATCGAGTGATCATGTACCATTGATGATGCCCAGAGAATTCATTACCAGTCAGCACCCTCGGCTATGGGGCCCAAAATAAGGGCAAAATCGAGCTTCGGGCAGTTATCCGCGCAGTTATGACGCCAGTATGGGTTGGAGGATGATCCAATGGACCCGAATCTCTACAGAATCTTAGATCATGTGGTGATGTACCATTGATGATGCCCAGAGAATATGTTACCAGTCAGCACCCTCGGCTATGGGTCCCAAAACAGGGTGAAAACGAGCTTTGAGCAGTTATCTGCCCAGTTATGACGCCACTGTGGGTTGTAGGATGTTCCAATGGACCCGAAACTCGACAGAATCTTAGATCATGTGGTGATGTACCATTGATGATGCCCAGAGAATATGTTACCAGTCAGCACCCTCGGCTATGAGGTCCCAAAACAGGGTGAAAACGAGCTTTGAGCAGTTATCTGCCCAGTTATGACGCGAGTATGGGTTGGAGGATGATCCAATGGACCCGAATCTCCACAGAACCTTGGATCGAGTGGTTATTTACTATTGAAGATGCCCAGAGAATTCATTACCAGTCAGCACCCTCGGCTATGGGGCCCAAAACAGGGCGAAAACGAGCTTCGAGCAGTTATCTGCCCAGTTATGACGCCAGTATGGGTTGGAGGATGATCCAATGGACCCGAATCTCTACAGAACCTTAGAACAAGGGGTTATCTACCATTGATGATGCCCAGAGAATCCATTACCAGCCAGCACCCTCGGCTATGGGGCCCAAAACAGGGCGTAATCTTTCTTTGAGCAGTTATCTGCCCAGTTATGACGCCAATGTGGGTTGTAAGATGATCCAATGGACCCGAAACTCTACAGAACCTTAGATCAAGTGGTTATGTAACATTGATGATTCCCAGAGAATCTATAACCAGTCAGCATCCTCGGCTATGGGGCCCAAAACAGAGCGAAATCGAGCTCTGAGCAGTTATCTGCCCAGTTATGACGCCACTGTGGGTTGTAGGATGTTTCAATGGACCTGAAACTCTACGGAACCTCAGATGAATTAGTCACATATCATCTGCAATGCCCAAAGAATCTCTTACCGGTCAGTACTTGGGTCCTCGGCTATGGTTCCGAGTCATCAGTTCGAACTAGCATTTATTTATGGCTCACAGAGTCTTGAGCGTACCTCGGCTGGAGTCGTCTCAGACTGGCACACAGCTTCATGGTACCTCACTCTAGATATTCGTCAACCGTCAATCATGTTTATCAGAACTGGTACCAGTCAGCAGCCACGGTGATGGGGCCCCAGAATGAGCAAACTCATGCACATGTACCGAATCACGCAGTTGGAACGACCCCTAGAGCTGTATGCCACTGTCACGGATTCATAACTCCATGAAATCTTAGTCCGGGTACTGGTCCATTATCAGGAATGCCTATATAATTAAACACTGGTCTGAACCTTTGGTCATCGGGCCCGAGAATCAGTGGAATTTCCGAGAGAGTTGTGAGTCGCGCAGCTCAGACGGGCCACCCGCTTAGATGACGCCGAGAGTTGTAATTGGAAGGAATGGGCTCAAATATCCATGAGACAGTCAAGACATCTGTCAATCATCTGGGAGGCCCAAGGTCAACCATCTGGGAGGCCTAAGGAATCCATGAACAGTGGACCGCTGGACGATGAAGTTCGAAGATCCTGAAGAAACAACTCCACTCGAGCTCAAATTTACCTGGCGCGTACGACGGCGTAAAAAAATAATTTTCTCCTTGATGGTAGCATGGGAATCTGTCCCTGTTGCTATTCGTTTAGAAGTTACGTTCCTTGACATCAAATGCTATTTATTTTCATTCCTATGATGAAAAATCTGTTGAACAATAGATTTCATTGGGCGAGACACTATCTGAGGTAATCTATTTCCCAAGCATTCATAAGCGATACGAATAATATTTCACTCATTCTTCGTTCTCGTGAGTGGGATTCACTAATCTAATTACAGCAATGGCGACTTTCAGGCTTCCTCTTCCCCTCTCTACCTTTGCCACTGATCTAAGGTTCTGTTGAGTTTCGGGTCCATTGGAAAATCCTACAACCCACAGTGGCGTCATAACTGCGCGGATAACTGCTCGTAGATCGATTTCGCCCTGTTTTGGGCCCCATAGCCGAGGGTGCTGACTGGTAATAATTTCTCTGGGCATCATTAATGGCACATAACCACTCGATCTAAGGTTCTGTGGAGTTTCGGGTCCATTGGATCATCTTACAACTCACAGTGGCGTCATAACTGCGCGGATAACTGCCCAAAGCTCGACTTCGCCCTCTTTTGCGCCCCATAGCCGAGGGTGCTGACTGGTAATGAATCCTCTGGGTATCATCAATGATACATCACCACTCGATCTACGGTTCTGTTGAGTTTCGGGTCCATTGGAACATCCTGGAACCCACAGTGGCGTCATAACTGCGCAGATAACTGGTCAAAGATAGATTTCGCCCTGTTTTGGGCCCCATAGCCGAGGGTGCTCTCTGGTAATAGATTCTCTGGGCATCATTAACAGTACATAACCACTTGATCTGAGGTTCTGTGGAGTTTCGGGTCCATTGGTACATCCTACAACCCACAGTGGCGTCATAACTGCGCAGATAACTGCTCAAAACTCGATTTCGCCCTATTTTGGGCCCCATAGCCGAGGGTGCTGACTGGTAATAGATTCTCTGGGCATCAGAGATATCACGAGACTACTTGATCTAGGGTTCTGTGGAGTTTCGGGTCCATTGGAACATCCTTCTACCCACAGTGGCGTCATAACTGCGCAGATAAGTGCTCAAAGCTCGATTTGGCCCTGTTTTGGGCCCCATAGCCGAGGGTGCTCTCTGGTAATAGATTCTCTGGGCATCATTAACAGTACATAACCACTTGATCTAAGGTTCTGTGGAGTTTCGGGTCCATTGGTACATCCTACAACCCACAGTGGCGTCATAACTGGTCAGATAACTGCTCAAAGCTCGATTTTCCCCTGTTTCGGGCCTCATAGCCGAGGGTGCTGACTGGTAATGAATTCTCTGAGCACCAAAGATAGTACGTGACTACCTGGTCTAAGATTCTCTAGAGTTTCGGGTCCATTGGATCATCTTACAACCCACAGTGGCGTCATAACTGGGCAGATAACTGGTCAAAGCTCGTTTTCGCCCTGTTTTGGGCCTCATAGCCGAGGGTGCTGACTGGTAATAAATTCTCTGGGCATCATCAATGGTACATAACCACTCAATCCAAGGTTCTGTCGAGTTTCGAGTCCATTGGAACATCCTACATCCCACAGTGGCGTCATAACTGGGCAGATAATTGCTAAAAGCTCGATTTTTCCCTGTTTCGGGCCTCATAGCCGAGGCTGCTGACTGGGAATAAATTTTTTGGGCATCAGAGATAGTACGTGACTACTTGGTCTAGGATCCTGTAGAGTTCCGGGTCCATTGGATCATCTTACAACCCACAGTGGCGTCATAACTGGGCAGATAACTGGTCAAAGCTCGTTTTCGCCCTGTTTTGGGCCTCATAGCCGAGGGTGCTGACTGGTAATAAATTCTCTGGGCATCATCAATGGTACATAACCACTCAATCCAAGGTTCTGTCGAGTTTCGAGTCCATTGGAACATCCTACATCCCACAGTGGCGTCATAACTGGGCAGATAATTGCTAAAAGCTCGATTTTTCCCTGTTTCGGGCCTCATAGCCGAGGCTGCTGACTGGGAATAAATTTTTTGGGCATCAGAGATAGTACGTGACTACTTGGTCTAGGATCCTGTAGAGTTCCGGGTCCATTGGATGATCTTACAACCCACAGTGGCGTCATAACTGCGCGGATAACTGCCCAAAGCTCGATTTTGCCCTCTTTTCTGCTCCATAGCCGAGGGTGCTGACTGGTAATAAATTCTCTGGGCATCATCAATGGTACATAACCACTTGATCCAAGGTTCTGTAGAGATTCGGGTCCATTGGAACATGCTACAACCCACAGTGGCGTCATAACTGAGCAGATAATTGCTCAAATCTCGATTTTTCCCTGTTTCGGGCCTCATAGCCGAGGGTGCTGACTGGTAATAAATTGTCTGGGCATCAGAGATAGTACGTGACTACTTGATCTAGGGTTCTGTAGAGTTTCGGGTCCATTGGGACTCTCTGCATCCCCCCGTGACGTCTCGACTGCGACTATAATAACTTTAAGCACGGTCTCCCCTGTTTTGGGCCCTATGATCGAGTTTGCTGATTCGTTATTGATTCCCTATTATCTCTGAGGACTCAGTATACCCTGCTCATCGTCAGACAGGTTCCTGTATGCGATGGAATTTTTTCATTCGCACCTTATTGTACAGAGGTAGCTCAGTCTATCATATATTTCTCATCCCGCCCCGCTCCAGCTCTCGTCCAGCCTCAGGCCCGAATATCGGTTTCCTCTTGGTCTCGGGACTATCTCGACTATACCTTTCGAGAGTAATAAAAAAGTGATAAAATCCTGTGTAGTTCTGAGTGTCCTTGAAGCTACGTCTGTATATGGTGTTCGCTAGCGTACGCTTACGCTAGCGAAAACCATCATATTTCAGCTGAATCATATCACACGCATATTTTGAGGACATATTCTGAGAGTAATAAAGAAGTAATAAAAAATGAGCTATTGCACATTCCCGTACGATCTTCCTCCGGCCACGTGTTCGCTAGCGTAAGCTTCCGCTAGCGATAACTCTCGTATTCCGGGCCCATGACCGGTAATAAATTTTTTCTTTGGTAATAAATTAGTAATAAAATAGTAATAAAAAGTGGAATTGGTTTGGGCCCGATTTGTGAGTTAGTGTTCGCTAGCTTCAGGTACCCCTTTCTTCTCATGATTTTCTTGATTCTATTGTGTAAACTATCAAGCAGTTTGATATTTGAGCTACAAATAGATCCCCAGGCTATGATTCCATAATGATGATGGGGTAATGGAGGCCATACATAATGGCTGCCAGGTTGCTTATCGATAATAGTGCGCTCAACCTATTGCATATACAAGATACTTTATTCTATTAATTTTGCACAGTATTTCATAATCCCCTTACAGGTGACAATCAATGAAGACTCCAAGATACTTTCAGCCTCGACAGAACCTCTTCCCAACTTGCTTTAGAACAAATTATTATAGTACCATCAGCATATGAGATGATAGAACAGTCTTCAGATTCATAATCAAAGATATCGTTTAGGTACAAAATCAATAACAGTGGGCCGAGGATTGTGCCTTGTGGGACACCCATATCTATTTCTAGGGCGTTGCTTTTGGACTCTTCAATCTTCACTAGTTGTAATCTGTCAGTAAGGTAACTTTGGATAAGCTTATTAGCAATACCACGGATACCTATGTTCTCTAGCTCCTTCAATAGTGTCTTGCGTTTAACCGTATCAAATGCTTTTGCGAGATCCGAGAAAGTGGCAGCTATTGGTCCACTCCTATCTAGTTTTTTGTGAATAATATCACTCACTTTGTTAGAGAATATAGCCACTACATTTTTATCAATGAGGTCGTGGAAGAAGGGTTTTGATGATCGATTCTGATGGTTAACAATTCACAATCATGTGCTACAATCATTTTCAGTACTTTGGGCTAGAAGAGCTCATTGTTCATAGCTTCATCATGAATTTTGGAATGAAAAGATTGAAATATTGGTAGCGTTTTTGTATGGTCAAAACTACGTTATTGTGATGATTACTTTGGATGCTCAGCATAAACATATAACTCTGATTTGAAATATTGGTATATCATCCTCATTGAAGTATCTCAAGCCTGTGAATATTCGAGGGGAATTCAGCAGTTGGAGCACGGTGCGATGACCCGCGATTTCCCCTCGATGTCACGCGAGTGACATCATTCAAATTTCATTGGCCGAATTGGCACCTGATGATCCTGTCATCCGCCCTGCTCTTCTCTGCGAGTCTCTCTCGCGGCTCGAAATTCGTCAGTTAGCCACAGATCGGCAAGCAGCGATCAGCTGTGCTGCTTGCGTGCATAATTATACCCGCGCCGGTGCCCGTCCTCGCGACCGCGTACTCCCGATCCCTTTAATTCTCGCGCCACGCCCACACCGCGTCTTCTTTTTCTCACAAGTGTCGCACACCTTATAAGATAATATATTCTCACTTTTGTGTTCAGTATAACCAAACAGTGACTCGTCATTTAGTGAACCCTTCCTGCACATCCCGATTCTAAAATCAGGGCTCCAAGGTACCATGAGAACACTTTGACCCTTTTCAATCCTCGTCGTGTGTTTTAAGTATGTCGATTATGAATTGGATGGTGTATTTGGTTTTGAGCCTAGATGTAACTCATCATAACAAGAGTTGAAGGAATCATGATCGGATGAAACTGACACGTCTTTCTGGTTTACCAGTGTCGGGCCAGAGCGATGCTCAGATCAGAGGAAATCCAGCAACCTGCTCCTGAAGAGTGGCGTCAGTGTATGCAAGATTATCATTTTTTCAACAAGTTGATAGAAATGACCTTACTTTTCCAAGAAATCATACAAGTTTTGGTGATTTAGATTTGATACTGCATGGAATTTACTCGAATTCTTATGTTAGAGGGAGTGAAAAGACATCAAAGGGTGTAGCTAGGGACATTTCCTCGAATTACATGATTTCTTTATCTAATTTTTAGGGACTCATTTATTCATACAGTGTGACAGGAAATCAAATTGATATACCCACAGAGGATACGGTATGGCTATCTTAATTATAGATTAATCATTCATCTCAATCATCAGAGTTGATACTGTGTTGTCTAATAGAATCCAACGTTTTAAATGATCATTGTTCCTTATATAACAACGGACAAAATCTCGGTGCTTCAGAAAATTCCAAACTCCTGAAACGTCTCCGAGTATGTTGTCAATCTACCCCCTCCCACTTCACCTTTTCCAAAAGTCTAACTTGGCGAGTATCGCCATCCTTTCCTCTAAAATTTTATCTGGGATCAAAATATGGATTTCAATTCTTGAGAGTCGTAAGATCAAGGAAAGTATGTCGAGTAATTGTTTTGTGGAATCTTAACGTGAAAGGCATGGATGAGGAGTGATAGAATTACAATTTGATTCTTTCGGTAATTTCAGCTCAACTCGAGTTACTCACCATCTCTACTGATATATTGAGAATCATCATCTATTCAGACCCATGGGAATAAAACGGAAACCAGGAGATTCAATCCAGCACTGATCGCTTTAGTTCAGTTTTCTTCCCATCGGTCTGAATAGATGATAATTCTCAATGTATCAGTAGAGATGGTGAGTAACTCAAGTGGAGTCAAAATTACCGAAAGAATCAAATTGTAATTGTATCAATCCTCGTCCATGCGTTTCACGTCAAGATTCTGCAAAACAATCACTCGACATACTTCTCTTGATCTCACGACTCTCAAGGGTTGAAATGAGTATTTTTTATTCTATTCTCATCCGCTTCACAATCAGATTTTGCTGAATAGTCACTCAACATGTTTTTCCTGATCTCATGATCCTCAAGAATTGAAATTCATATTTTGATCTCAGATAAAATTTCAGAGGGAAAGGATGGCCATTCTCGCCAAGTTAGACTTTTGGAAAAAGTGAAGTGGGAGGGAAGAAGATTTCAACACTTGGCTATGGTGATGACTGAATATTCTCAGATTGAAAATTATGCTGTAAATAGTAGCACTTAAAAAAACCCCAGAAAAATTCTATGGATCTCATCCATGGAAATCATTCTCCTAATGAACACTAGTGTGCTCAATTCCAAGATGAATATTTTTCGATCACGAGCAAAGAAAAATCTGGAGGAGTACAACTCTGTATTTTTGATAGCAACGCTTGGAATTAGTTCATGAGATTGACTTGAGTTGATACGAAGACTCTTAACCCAAGAGAAAATTTTTCGATCACGAGGAACTTTTAGATTGTGGAAATCCCCCACATGAGTTGGTAACCATGGAGGTAAATAATCAATGACTGTGAATAAATGATGCATAGAATGGTGACAAAATCGTGACATTGCATTTGGTGCACAATATTTCTCAAGAACGAAAAACTGAAACACATCCCATCTAGGGCATTGGTAATTCATAACACATCGAGAAGTCGGAGCAATCCGTGCAAACTCATTCTGAGGGGAATGAAGGTTAAGTAGCATTATGTGATGTCTGTTTAGATCATAGACATAGAAGACATAGACAGCGGGACCTGTATACGGGCCGTGGTCATCGAGGCCTCCAATGAGAGCGAGAGAGACACACCATAGGCTTCGTGTGTTAAAAGGCCTGTGTCTTAGAGCATGCTGTCTCTCTCGCTCTCACGCAAAGTCCTTTCCCTCGATGACCACAGCTGATGTACGGGACCCGCAGTCTACTCTTTTATGTCTATGGTTTAGATGTGCGATAAAATGATCCTCAAGATACATCCGGATAGATGTATGGATCCAGTTCGTTTAGTGATTGACTCTTCAACCAATAATTTTTTCAATTTGAACTCACCAATGCCCACCAAGAGCGTCGATGTGCCTCTCCTCCTCTATAATACTTTCGATAGAACATATGAATCCTGTACAATTTTCTATTCCTAATCAGAAATCAACCTGTGCCATCATGCTCTCAAAGTATTCGCTCCGCTCAAGTTGTCTTAGAGCGCCTCTTATGGCCGAGCCGCGCATTGAACAACGGGGGCTCGCGCGCACGGCTGCACATACATGCACACACACACACAAGCACGTTGAGCCTAAAAACATCACAGCATATGCAATTGATCCAGCCAACATCTAATTCATGACAGACTCAGTATACTGTACAGTCTCATTACACTTTTATCGCCAAAAGATACACTACAGGTCGAGTCCACTCGATCACGCAATACACCTGCGTGAAACACGTCACAACACGATCCCGTGACGACGAAGTGGAGCCGGGCCGATGGCTGCATCAGCACAAGTCAAGCGTGCTTTCGTTGTGTTGGGTGAATATGAGAGAGACTCACTGCTCGCACTGCAACGAGTCAATTCCATAGAGATATAGTTTGGTATTATATCTCTATGGTAAATCCTCACCACCAACAGTGTATATTCGGAACTCTAGTATAGTGATTGACCTATATTGACGGAGTCATGATGTTGATCTAATGAGAAGTATTCAGATAGCATCAGCAGACGCCAGTCGACGCGGGAGCTCTATACCTATATATACGACTCGCCACGGCTGCCCCCGTCGCTGGCTCCCGTGTTTTCGTGTGACATTTGGCCACTATGAGCGCTACAGTCAGGATTTTTGCCGCCAAATAATGGTGATCTGAGCGAATATGGCAAGAATATGAGTGGCACGCCAAGAAAGTAAGATCCGTATACCACATGAGTGAGAGTCTAGCTGAGACTTTTGGATTTAAGGTATTACGCAATGGAGAGATGTTATTCAGAAGTAACCAGAGTAGCAACAGAGATCAGTGCTTATATATCACAACAACTGTTCTTGGACAGTCGTCAACTAGACTGACCTGTCTCACAACATCTAAATGTGAGAGACAATCTCTCTTGATGTATTGGACATTAACAGGTTTTGATTGAGACACGAAAAGCAACACGAAGGATATTTTATTGGTCGCATTCTTCTTCAACTAGAGTGGTTTTATGATGAACTTCTCTTTTAGTCGCACAATTCATAGCTTCAGTTTTGGGTCTGTCTGAAGTATTGAGGGAACTGAAATTCAATACACTGCTGAAATATGAATTGATACTGGGACTCATTTTTTTCACAATCAGGTCCTCAATTCCCCAGATATTTTTGAAAATCAATTCTTGACACTGCACAACAGCGAGTATGACACACATCTCGGCCTTCAGCCTATTATTCTTATATCACTCCGGACAAAAAAATATACAACAATAGGTGGCTCTTATTCCTTCAACAAGCACGGTTGGCATCAACTGGCATTCTATCTCTGCTGTTATCTCTATACATAATATTTATAATCAAAATAGCGGGAAGAGTATTGTTGAAACGGAATGCTACGCCATGGGCTACACACGCGGCCGCATCAAAATATCCCTCGGTCTCGCAGTCGACCATCTCGCGGGGTCGACATCAACAATCGATTGTGTTCGACTTCGAGTTTCTTGACACGGCTGAAATCTTGACGCGAAAAAATTGGGAAGGGTCGGAATTAGTGAGCGAGATATTTTGGCACTAAACGCTGTCAGCGGCCGGATGACTTGCCAATATCCTTGTTGAGGACCGAAATAACGGGTTCAGAAGGATTGAGACCCCCTTGAACCCAGAAAAGCATGGAATAAGTGAGTTCGAAAAAATGCGTGAGGTTAAAACGGCCCAACTCAGCGTATATAAGGCACGGCGGCCTTCCGCGCGCTCTCTCTCTCTCTCTCTTTCTCACATGTTCTTTTCTTTCATACTCTCCAGCCAGGCGCTGCCTTGCCTTTTGATATATCATTTCCTCGGTGACTTTTTAATCATGACATTGAAATCATTCAAATTGGAATCATCAGTAATTGTTCCATTATTTCCGTCAAGTATATTCGTGTGATGTGAAATAGTGTATTCAGTTTTGAGGGTAGATGAAACTCATCATAACAAGAATTAAGGGAGACATGATAAGATGAAACTGATACGTCTACCTGGTTTACCAGTGTCGGGCCAGAGCAATGTTCAGATCAGAGGAAATCCAGCAACCTGCTTCTGAAGAGTGGCTTTAGTGTATTGTGTTGTTTTCGTCCTTATCGAGCAAAAACCTCTTACATTGACAATAGCTCGGCAACAAGCAATCTTACTCTGTCAATGCCAGAAATGAAAGTCTCGATCTCTGTATGAGCCATGGCATTATACGTTGTTTTTGCAACTCGCAAAAGTATTTGGTCGCACTCGGAAATGTGAAATGAGTGGTGATGTCGTAGGGTATATTTGAGTGTGTATGTTCGGAATAACTTTTCAATCTTCTTAAGTGAAGAGCTTTTGGTGGTTTCTACTGATTATGGAATCATTTTTGGAAATTTCATCTTTTGGATGATTAAAAGAATTGATATTGTTTTCTGTGGTAAAATACGAGAAGATTGAGTATCATCTGAATACGTTGTCCATGAAACTGTGGTTTAATTCATGAAATACATTTTCCTTGATCTCGGAATCTAAAGTTGCATGAGAAGATAGTACAGCTAAGCACTCACATATGATTCCTTGGGAAATTTCTTGAATCTTACTTTGACGGGTTCTTCTTGTTGTTCTTCAAACATGCCATCCTCCCCGCTGCTGTCTTACGAGAAATTATATTGTAGTTCTTCAGTGTTATTTCTTCGGAACGACTGTGAATGATTCGTAATTGACTATGTCTTTAATTTCTCCTTTGCATACTCCCAGGTCGGTTCTAGTCTATAGTGGAATTGAGAGTTCATTATAAAATTTTCAACATTTCAATAGCGGCTTATTTGACAAATCAGCAGGTGTATGTATTGCTTTCTATAGCATTGTGTCGTGCACATACGGAGGGTCAAATGTCATGTGACGTGAGGGAATGACTGTCTGAAAACGATTAATTATTCCCCCTCATGTATGACAGAGATCATGTTTGCAATACATAAATCCCTCAGTTGTCGACATCAAATGAATTGAGTTTATAAGGTGAGGTACGATATGATCATGCAACGTGTAACATGAAGTAGTTCCTCGCGAGAATTGACAGTTCATGGATATATGAACAGTAGCTGATAGTTGAAGATGTGATTGAAATTGATTCAGAGGTGAGCACGAGATCGCCTCATTGATTTCGTAGAACATGAAAGATTTGACAAAACAAAAAATAATAACACGCGAATTTGTGTTGTGTTGAATAGTCCTTTTATGATGGGCATACTCATGGAGATCGCGAGAGTATTTGAATATTCCTTATCAAACGCGGTGTATGATTCCGATAACAACCAATTTGCATGAGCTTTATCGTGAAGTCGACTCACCTTAAATTGCAATTTCCCGCTTCTTAGATCTTATTCTGCGTTACTGGTGGTGAGGGAATGGACTGGTATGCCTTAGTCGTTCTCATTTTTTCTCTCATTGTTGGTCGATAAATTCTGCTCTTGTTGATTTCCTTCACGGTATTTGAATGGGGTGGGACATCGTCTTGGGAGTCTGTGGAATAGAAATTGAGTTGCGAATGTTGATCATGTTCGAAGGGCAAGAAATAACACCGGCCCACAATGGGAAAAAAAAATCGTTTACCAAAAACGCGACCCACATAGATCGACGTAAAATCGAGCGCTGAATCCGAAAATGATGCCGGTTGAGCCACGCTACGTCACAATTTCGAGATAATCGTGAAAAAAATTTTTTTAACGGTGGTATCGGAATTTTGACCTCGGATTCTGGAAGTACAGATGATTTTACGTCCAAATATTGATTGAAAAAAAAATCGATTTTTTCACTCGGAAAACTGATAACCGTCATCCCAATTCCAATTTCATATTTCGGATCGAGTATTCGGAGGGAAATTCATGACAGAGTGCCCAAGGTGGTACTCGTGACGAAGTACTCCCAGTGGAATCCGTGACGAAGTACTCAGAGTGGTACTCGTGACGAAGTACTCGGAGTGGTACTCGTGACGGAGTACTCAGAGTGGTACTCGTGACGAAGTACTCGGAGTGGTACTCGTGACGGAGTACTCCGAGTGGTACTCGTGACGTAGTACTCGGAGTGGTACTCGTGACGGAGTACTCAGAGTGGTACTCGTGACGTAGTACTCAGAGTGGTACTCGTGACGAAGTACTCGGAGTGGTACTCGTGACGGAGTACTCAGAGTGGTACTCGTGACGAAGTACTCGGAGTGGTACTCGTGACGGAGTACTCCGAGTGGTACTCGTGACGTAGTACTCGGAGTGGTACTCGTGACGGAGTACTCAGAGTGGTACTCGTGACGTAGTATTCGGAGTGGTATTCGTGACAGAGTACCCAGAGTGGTACTCTCCACGAAATACTCAGAGTGGTTCTCGTGACGAAGTTGTCCGAGTGGAACCCGTGACGGAGTACCCGGATTGGTACTCGTAACGGAGTAATCAGAGTGGTCCTTGTGACGAAGTACCCAAAGTGGTACACAAGACGAAGCTTTCGGAGTCGTACTCACGATAGTATTGCCATGTCGTTTCTGCTCCGGTGTGACCGTTGTTCAGAGATTTGGTGTGCTTCTTAGTCTAACAAGCCCCCTCACCCGACCATCCGTTATGCCAAACGATATGATCTGCGTCAAGGTCATGCACACCGCAGAGGGGGTTCAACAAATGACACATGAATCAAGATAAATTAGAAAGAACGAGATAAACTTACATGGAAAAATGTTGGACAAATGCATAAATGAGACGATCAACTAATTCTGAACAATGAACTTATCCCTCGGCGCGGAGCGTAAACTTCCATACCGCAACAACTACTCTTGATTTACAAAGTTTATAAGATCCTAACCTAAATTCCCGAGGATCGCTCAACTCTTGCCACCAGGATTGCAAGAATCTAGATCCTACTCGGCTTTGTTCCGCTTATACCGCGTCCTTTTCTCCTCAAACGATCTATGCAAAGGATTCCTAGGTCTCTTCACACCTTTTCTTGTGCTCCCCCTCTTCAACATCCAGCAATAGTCCGCCATCATGTTGACGCCCCAAGAGCCTTGATATCGTTTCTCCATTTCCTTAATGTCCTGATGAAAGCGCTCACCTTTCTCTTCACTGTAGTCACCTAAATTTTCAGGGAAATAGTCTAGGTGGGAGTCGAGGAAGTGTACCTTGTGACTCATCAAACAGCCCAGTTCCTTGTAACTTTCGAGAAGTTCCGTCACTATATCTCTGAATTGATCACTCTTGTGGTTACCTAAGAAGTTTTCCGAGACTTTCTTGAAATTCATCCATGCTCTCCTCTCCTTCTCATTCATTGTCCCCAGAAAATCTCGATCCTCGAAGAGTTTCCGAATTTGTGGTCCGTCGAAAATTCCTGCTTTCACTTTTCCCTCACTCAGTTTCGGGAATTTACTCAACAAATACAGGAAACAGTTACCCCCTTTGTCGAGAGCCTTCACGAACTGTTTCATCAAACCAAGTTTGATGTGCAGTGGAGGGAGTAGAATTCTTGATGGAGCAATGAGTGGTTCCCGTAGAACATTATGTTCTCCTGGATTCAACGTCTCCCTTCTAGGCCAAATCTTACGGGAGTAATGGCTTTTACGATCTCTGCTGTCCCAGAGACACAGAAAACAAGGGTATTTTGTGTAACCTGATTGTTGACCGAGCAGAAGCGAAATGACTTTCAAGTCACCACAAATTCTCCATCCATGTTCCACGTATTTTATCCTCTCAAGGATGAGTTGCATAGTTTCATATGATTCTTCGAGCTTCGTTGAATGTGCAATCGGAACTGATGCATACTTGTTCCCGTTATGCAGTAGTACAACTTTCAGACTTCTTTTGGAAGAATCGATGAAGCACCTCCATTCTTCGGGTTTGTAGACATTTTCCTTGAGCTCATTCATCAAACCAGGGATATCAGTGCAGTATACCAATTGGACATCATCATCCGAGTGGAAAAATTTCCGGAATTCAATATCCCTTTGCCTGTATACTGAGGATTTAGTGCCTGGCTGGACCAGTTTCCGTCTCACCAACTCGGCCGCCATAAACTCAGCAACATCTTTTGATAAACCTGCATCTCGGACGAGATCATTCAACTGTCTCTGGTTGAACAGTTCTGGGCCTGATTTTCCACCAGCAGGAATGTATTCTTCGCCATCTTCATCCGCAGACGTCTCATTGGAACTGGTTTCATCACTTGTGTCGTCTTGAACTTCAGCTTCCTGTTCACCGCGATCCTCCTCAATTCCATGCCTCGCTCTTTCAGCCTCATCGGTCTCAATCCCTATTCCATCTTCACTCTGCCTTACGTTCTCACTACCAAATTCAACGTCGGAAACAATTGAAATCGGAGCTCTCTGACAAAGAATAGGAGATAATTCCGGCTTCGTCATCGTAGGGACGATCGCATACTTGATCCTATGTTTAGTTTTAGCACTGAAGCCTTGGACGTCTGTCATGCAGAAGTAACAATCTTCACGACTTGATGTCTCCTCCACGAAGCTGGTGAAGCAATCCTCAACGAGTCCTTTTCCTTGAATTTACGAGACTGTTGCAGCATCACACGACACCTCGAACAGAGAGAAGTAGGTGACCATGCCATTACAGACATCGCGAAGCCGTAGCATTCTTTGTAGGCGATCTTATTGGCTTCGGTGATACTCCTCCGGTTGGTGCATAACTCAAATTCACCACAAATATGACAGAAAACATCTCGATCACTCTCACATGTGTGCTGAGGAGTATGTTCACTCGTATCTGCAACCGACTGACCCATCTGCGAGGAGCTGCAGCCATATGATAACGATGACGAGGGACCTGCTTGCTCACCCAGGCTCGCCACCGGAACGGAGGATCCGAGTCCTTTCTCTTTGCGGTACTTTCTCGACGTATTTGCCATGTTGGCGATACATTCTTCACCCAGGAACAAAAAGGTTTCCAATTTTCAAAAAAAAGTTCGACGAGTCGTATAGTGAAAAAATTCATTCAACAAATCAAGTTGGTGACTTACAAGCTACAAACTCAGATTGAAATTGATGGGTACTGGGCCAATCTCACGCTCGGCTCAGAATGGACGCCAGAGGAAGTGGCTGCTTCCGCTTCTTGGTCACCCTCCAGCTTCTCGAAAGAGTCTCAGATACGGTGCTCTCCTCGATAGGGTGGCGCACCTCTACCCTTGGATGGCACGACGCGCCTTTCCCCGCACCGAGTTGTCCGTCACCGCACTAAGTCACTATCACTGATAAACTATCTCACTGTCTTGCTAGCTTTTGCCAACTGGAGCACAAGTTCTAGCTGCAATCACTGCTCTGCTGCTCTGGTTGCTGCTGCTACCGCTGCTGCACTGATTGCGGCTGCTACTGCTGCTGCACTGGCCGCGGCTGATACTGCTGCTGCGCTGGTTGCGGCTGCTACTGCTGCTGCACTGGTCGGCTCCCGAAGTCCGACTGATTCCGCTGCGACGCGCTCCCAGCACGAGCGCCGCACCAGCGCCGCGTCACGCGAGAGAGGGTGAAGCCCACCTCGCGTGGCAAAGGGGTCGCACAGTGATCCAGAAAAGGTGAATTTGGGCAAAATTCGGCGCCGCGCGAAATCTTGACCGATTGATATAATTCAAACGGCATCCACTTCATTTTTTCTGGGCCTACCCGATGGCTCTGCGACGATTTTGATTTGGGCAATACCAAGGGTTCAAAATTGAGATAGGAGTCCGAAAGAATTTATGTAAGGGAAGCACGAAGTGACCTATGTGAGAGCTTTCACCCTGATTGAGTTGTGCAATCACGATAATACTTGGAATACCTCGCTTCTTCAATAACCAGTTATTTGATGTAGCAACGTATTTCAAGTATATCATCGTGGTGGCACAATTCAATCAGGATGAAAGCTCTCAAATGGGTCACTTCGTGTTTTCCTAACATAAATTCCTTCGGATTTGTATCTTAATTTTGACCCCTTGGTATTGCCTAAATCAAAAGTGTCGCAGTGTCATCGAGTAGGCCCAGAGAAAACGAAGAGAATGTCGTTTTAATCATATCAATCGGTCACGATTCTGCGCGGCGCCAAATTTCGCCCAAATTCGCCTTTACTGGACCGTTGTGGGTACGTTCATCCAACACTCCCCCATGTCAATACATTTCGTTCTCTCTATTTTATCGTGATTCATCTGTCATTCGGTGAACCTCTCCTGCGATATGCATGACCTCGACGAAGATCAGATCGTTTGGCATAACGGATGGTCGGGTGAGGGGGGTTTTTAGACTAAGAAGCACGCCGATTCTCTGGACAACGATCCGACCGGAGGAAAAACAACACGGCAATACGATCACGAATACGACTCCGAGTACTCCGTCACGAGTTCCGGTTCGAGCACTCATTCACGAGAGTCGCTCTCGACATTTCGTCATGAGTACTACTCTGGGTACATATTCTTGAGTACCACTCCGAGTGATCCCTCATGAGTGCCGTTCCGAGTACTCTGTCACGAGTACGACTCCGAATACTTCGTCCCGCTCGGAGTAACTCGTTACGAGTTCCACTCTGGGTACTTCGTTACAAGGACCACTCTGATTACTCCGTTACGAGTACCACTCCGGGTACTCCGTCGCGGGTTCCACTCGGACAACTTCGTCACGAGAACCACTCTGGGTACTTCGTCACGAGTACCACTCTGAGTATTTCGTGGAGAGTACCACCCTGGGGACCGTCACGAATTCCACTCGGAGTACCTCGTCACGAGTTCCACTCTGGGTACTTCGTCACGAGTCCCACTTTGATTACTTCGTTACGAGTACCAATCCGGGTATTTCGTCGCGAGTTCCACTCGGAGTACTTCGTCACGAGTATCACTCTGGGTACTTCGTCACGAGTACCACTCTGAGTATTTCGTCACGAGTACCACTCTGGGTACTCCGTCACGAATTCCACTCGGAGTACTTCGTTACGAGTACCATCCCGGGTACTCCGTTACGAGTTCCACGCAGAGTACTTCGTCACGAGTACCACTCTGAATACTTCGTCACGAGTACCACTCTGAGTACTTCGTCACGAGTACCACTCTGAGTACTTCGTCACGAGTACCACTCCGAGTACTTCGTCACGAGTACCACTCCGAGTACTTCATCACGAATACCACTTTGATTACTTCGTTACGAGTACCAATCCGGGTATTTCGTCGCGAGTTCCACTCGGAGTACTTCGTCACGAGTATCACTCTGGGTACTTCGTCACGAGTACCACTCTGAGTATTTCGTCACGAGTACCACTCTGGGTACTCCGTCACGAATTCCACTCGGAGTACTTCGTTACGAGTACCATCCCGGGTACTCCGTTACGAGTTCCACGCAGAGTACTTCGTCACGAGTACCACTCTGAATACTTCGTCACGAGTACCACTCTGAGTACTTCGTCACGAGTACCACTCCGAGTACTTCGTCACGAGTACCACTCCGAGTGCTTCATCACGAATACCACTTTGATTACTTCGTTACGAGTACCAATCCGGGTATTTCGTCGCGAGTTCCACTCGGAGTATTTCGTCACGAGTACCACTCTGGGTACTCCGTCACGAATTCCACTCGGAGTACTTCGTTACGAGTACCATCCCGGGTACTCCGTTACGAGTTCCACGCAGAGTACTTCGTCACGAGTACCACTCTGAATACTTCGTCACGAGTACCACTCTGAGTATTTCGTCACGAGTACCACTCTGGGTACTCCGTCACGAATTCCACTCGGAGTACTTCGTTACGAGTACCATCCCGGGTACTCCGTTACGAGTTCCACGCAGAGTACTTCGTCACGAGTACCACTCTGAATACTTCGTCACGAGTACCACTTTGAGTACTCCGTCACGAGTACCACTCCGAGTACTTCGTCACGAGTA
This sequence comes from Eretmocerus hayati, assembly GCA_029851415.1. NCBI lineage: Eukaryota > Metazoa > Arthropoda > Insecta > Hymenoptera > Aphelinidae > Eretmocerus > Eretmocerus hayati. Next base: position 75,633,246 of record CM056744.1, on the reverse strand, counting down.
CCACTCTGAGTACTTCGTCACGGATTCCACTGGGAGTACTTCGTCACGAGTACCACCTTGGGCACTCTGTCATGAATTTCTCTCCGAATACTCGATCCGAAATATGAAATTGGAATTGGGATGACGGTTATCAGTTTTCCGAGTGAAAAAATCGATTTTTTTTTTCAATCAATATTTGGACGTAAAATCATCTGTACTTTCAGAATCCGAGGTCAAAATTCCGATACCACCGTTAAAAAAAATTTTTTCACGATTATCTCGAAATTGTGACGTAGCGTGGCTCAACCGGCATCATTTTCGGATTCAGCGCTCGATTTTACGTCGATCTATGTGGGTCGCGTTTTTGGTAAACGATTTTTTTTTCGGATTGTGGGCCGGTGTAATAGAATGAGGTATGAAGTTCATTCATACATTATCAGTAATATTTATTGCTAAGCGCCCATAATCGGTTATTCTGAGTGTCCTCTCACACTTTCCAATTACCGCATCGTATGATGTTCTTTGGTGTACGCGAGTGAACTCAGCCAAAACACAACGGAGATTGCATGATAACGCGAGAGCACGTATTATCAAGTGGCCTTGTTCTTTACCAGTTAATACATTGAATGACTTTCTTTACCGTGCGTGTTCGGTCACGGGGGGAGCAGAACTACGACATTGGAATGGCGCGAGATCACGTTCAACTATGCGATCATAAGAAGTGTATCGAATATGCTTCAAAATGGGGAATTTTGGAAAAATTCCGGAGAAAGTCAAGACGGAAAGAATAATTTTTTCAAATCTCGTCCTCCCGAAATTGCGCAAAATTTTTTCGAAATTTCTCGAATTTTTGTATTTCTAAAATCATGAAATATTGTCAAAAATTTTGATCTCGATCTTCTTAGCCTCTCGAAGTTGCGTAGTTTCTGGATCTATAGTATTATTCCTGATATCAATTCCTAATATGTTCAAATATCGTGTGAAATCGAAAAGATATTCGAAACCTTGCCATTGCGGATCCTGATAACGATCGTTTCTAGGCTAATTCTGGTAAATTCTATGGTTATCAGATATAGCACTCTTTTTGATCCCAATGTAGACTCCTCGATGATCGAATTGATGAATGGATCATTGCAGTCTATTACTGCATGTTCTGATGACTGGTTTGAGCAGGCACGTGCTTTCGCGGCGGGATTAACAAGATGACTGCTAGCTGCATCTCTCACTGGAAATGGGTGGCCGCCCGAGCGGGCGCCGAGGCGGGCGCCCAGGCGGCCGCCGCGAAATATTTTTTTTCCTGAAAATTCAATTCTCATATTCTTGTTTTCCCGAAAACCCGGAATTATTTTATTCAATTTTTTTTCCTCCAATTTATGAAGAGTTACGCCCTTCGACTATATTGATAGAAAAATATATGACAGACGATTATTCATTGATCTTGTGTTTTTCTTTCATTCCAACACCCATTTTTCCTCCGTTGATGAATCGAGCAATCGCAACAATCATCTCATTATATAACTCACCGTGGATGAGTGTCTCATCATTATATTTTAGTTATCTTCGGATCAAGTAATATATCTAATTTGAATGAACAAATGTAGGTTTAAGAGAGTACCAGCGGTACTGATAAGTCCGAGTGCAGATCAGACTCGCGCTTGACCCGTGCCCGCCCGTCTATATTCGCTGTGTCCAAGTTGCTTGAGAGTGCCATTTAGCGACTCTGCCGCGCATTAGAGAACGGGGGCACAAGAACACGACCGACAGATCTCACACACACACATACACTCACTTACACACAAGTGTCGCGTCACCTTGTCGACCGATTGTCGACGACTCCGCATGCTCTTCTTCTCTGCAGCCCTCAATTTTCCGCAAAATTGAAGTGATGTAAACCCGTTGAAGACTTTGCAATGAGTTTGTAAGCTCTTAGTCAAGCTTGACTATAACAAAAGTCGTAAGTACCATTGAATGCCCATAGGTTATGAATCTCTGCTTCTCAAGCAGTAGTTTGATCTACTTAAAAAAACTACGTCCACGTTGTTTCAAAAGACAAGTTGCTCATGTAACTGGGTGAAAAAGGCGTGGAATATATAGATTCAAACAAACAGCCATCGGAAGGCAAGAACACATCAGCTGTTGTCAGCTGTCGCGGCTCGGCGGCTCGCGATCCTGCGTGATCTCCCCGCCCGTCGCTGGCCCCCGTTTTTTCGTGTCGTATTTGGCCACCGCGAGCGCTCCAGTCAAAATTTTTCCTGCTAAATATAGGTGGACACAGCGAATAGGTATAGTAATGTACACAGCAGACGATTACCTTACCCCAAAAATGCCGAGGGTAGTGACATATTGGCTCAGATCTTCTTTGGTAGGCTCCTGATCGTCGATCTGTTCGTTGCTATGTATTTTCCATGCACTCTTACACCTGTGTGATCACTCACGTGGAAATATGATAGTTAGTGATGAGTGTATCGACCGTTTCCCGTGAGATGCCGTGCTAAATGGCTTTCACGATATTACCCAGAACTTCTCTCCATGACTCCTAAAGCTTTCAAAATTCTGACCTTCTATTTGATACACTAATCTACCATTGTGCCGAATTTCGTAATTTTCTGATAGTTAATTCGACTACCGCTAGAACTACCTCATTAACCATGTCCTGTACTCTCCATATGGAAAATGGTGATGAGGATACTAGAGACAGTTAGTCAGATCATTTTTTTGCTTCAAATATAGAGAACATATGAGTGAAGAACTGACTTATGAAACTTCGATTTGGAGAATTGGTGTTTTAGACTCGCACAAAGTGGAGATTCGTCATTGAAATCTTCTTCTGAGTATTTTTGTTCACACAACTTGCATTGATCCTTGATATTCTTCAAGTTCTTCAAAAATTTCCCATCAGTTGTAAGAAGGAGGAAGTAAGTGGAATGTATCTGAAATTTTTCCAAAAAATCGTTTCGGGTTCTCGGGAAAACAAAAGTATGAAAATTGAATGTTTGGGAAAGAAACATTTTCCGCATGGGCTACCCGGGCGGGCGACTTTATCGTCGATTTCGTGCTACCGTACGGGCGCCCGCCCCGGTGCCCCCCAGGGCAGCCATCCATTTTCAGTGGGGTCAAAACCACGTAACACTAGAGGCCCCCCACTTCTTTCAACTGTTGGAATGTATTATCTTCCACGGCGTGCACAAGTAGTCGCGGCACAAGTCGAACTTCGATTGGGGGCTGTCGCGAAAACATGCATCTTCCACCAGTTCACTAATTGTCACGTTGTATGATTTTCTCCAACGCACACGTCTGCTTGCACGGAGTGTCTAGCGGAGACTGTGGAATGGCGCCGAATGCCCACTACTAACAAGGGGGGACCACGAGATCCGGGTCGCCAATCTCCCCCAAGATTTTTTACAGTTTTTTACTACCAAAGAGATGAAGAATCCGAAGTAACTCCGTCAAATGGGTTTCCTGTCCAAAGATACAGCCTATGACATCAGCATTGCCCATATAGGCCCATGTTAAGAAGTGATATAAATAGATACACTGGTAATGCTAACGTTGTTGCTTGTAGCTCTGAACAGGAGGCTTATTGGACGGAGTTATTCTGGATTCTTCATATTCTAGGTGGTAGCCAACTGTGAAAGAATTTTGGGGATAATTGGCGACTCGCACCCAGTGGTCCCCCCTTGGAAGCGCCATCTCATATTTCTCCAGTTACTGCGTCGTATGATATCCTTCGGCATGCAGTTGTGATCGCAGCGATAAGCCAAGTGAGACTGCGAGGTGATGGAAGAGTGCGTCCGATTAAAGTGGCTCGAGCGGATAAACAATGATGTTATTAAGCCAGCTGAAGAGAATCTCAATTATACTTTGGGAGTCAACAAATACATAGCCGGTGAGAAAATGTAGGGTTGCCGTCTATCTTTCGAAGGGAAATAATGTTGAAATTTTCTTCCACATGCACGTGGTCTCATTGAAGTACGACTCAGAGAATTCAGTACTCTCTAACGAAGATGTCAAGGAATCCCAAAACTTGATAGACTTGCACAAAACCTCGAAGAGCCTATTGACGTTGGAGAATGTATGTGAAGCCGACCAAAATGAATAATCATCAATGTTACAAACAATGCATCTCCGATCAACTACCAGCAAAGCAGACGTTCGGTCACGGTGCGCGTGCGCGAGGGCGCGCTTTGGATGTCGGTGAGCTCGAAACATGCATGTGTTGCGGTCAGTGCGTATCAAGAAGTTGAGAAGCCTGAACCTTTATCACGGGGCCCTCGTCTTGATACGTCAACATGCGCTCGAGCCACTTTAAGCTACTACTACTCACTTTTTTCCGATGTAGACTCCTCGTTGATGAACTTGGTGGAAGAACTATCGCATCCGATTCGCGCGTCTTATGATGACTGGTTTCAGCAGGCGTGTGTTGTACCACGGGAACAACTGGATGACTGTAAGCTGCATCGAAACCACGTATAACCAACGGTACCCCACAACTGTAGGAATGTATTATCTTCCACGGCGGGCACGTGTAGTCGCGGCAGCAGTCGAACTTCGACTGGAGGCTGGCGCGAGAACGTGCATTACCTAACAGCACCCTCTCTCCAATAACTACTGCGTCGTATAATTTTTCTTGACATACATGTCACTTCGCACGGGGCTCCACTGAAGACTGCGAAGTGGCGCAAAAGTCTCACTACTTAGCGTTTTCCTTCATTCTTTTAACCTAATTACCGCATTGTATGATATTCTTCGGTGTACGCGAGTTAACTCAGCCAAAGCACAACGAAGATTCCAAGGTAAATAGGGAGTTTTGTACTTGCTCCATAAGTCTCGGGGACAGACTTCATCAAGCCACCACTCGGGCTTCATTCTCTTTTGGAGCTATAGTGAGTCTTCCTTTCTTCGGATAACCTGTGTAAGCCATACCGTTTCCTTTTTCTTGGTGTTGTATCTCGCTTCAGCGTCTAGCAGAAATCGGCCATCATATTTCCATCCCATCTTCCTTGATAGCGAGTTTTCATCACTCTAATTTCTTGATGGAAACATTCGCCTTGCTCTTCACTCAAGTCTCCGAGATTGTCCGGGACTTGATCCAGATGGTCATCCAAAAAATGTAGCTTGAGGCCTATATTATATCCTAAAGCTTTGACATCATTTATCATTCTTCTGAAGATTCTTTTTTCAGAAGAATGATGGATTTTTGGGCTTTTCCTATTTCCCAAAGAGTTAGTTGATACCTCTTTGGAACTTCTCCAAGCTGTTTCTTCGAAAAGAGTCATCATATTGATAGAATTGGGATCCCTGAACATTGTGCGGCTTTGCTGTCTATTGGGAACTCCTTGTTTTATTCTTGCTTCCGATAGCTTTGGGAATTCCCTTCCGAGATATTTGGAGCATTCACCATCTTTATCCAGAGTTTCTACGAATTGCTTCATCAAGTCAAGCTCAATTTGCAATGGTGAAATAAGAATCTTGGATGCATCTACGCGAGGTTCCTCAGTCACGTCAGCAGAACCTGGATTCTCCTTGTCTCTGCTATTCCATGAACATTCGAAGCATGGAAATTTTGTATATCCTGACTGTTGGCCTAGGAGCATGGATATGATCTTCAAACCACCATAAATTCGACATGAATGATCTTCATACTTTATTATTCCCAAGAGCACTTTCATGTTGCTATAGTGTTCCTTCATTACTATTGAATGAGCGATAGGCACTGGAGCATAAACATTCGTGTGAGGGAATGACACCGACTTAATACCTTGCGTGGACGAGTGTATGAAGAGTCGCGAATCAGATGTCTCGTAACAATCCGTCTTCAGTTCATCAATCAGGCCTTTGACATAAATGCAGTATACTAATGCTGGATCCTCATCTCTCTCAAAAAATTCGCGGAATTCTTTGTCTCGATCCCTATACAAAGTCACTTTCGTTTTAGATTGCAAGAGATGCCCTTCTTTCAGGAATAAGCCCCCAAAAACTCAGCCACATCTCTCGCTAAACCTAAACCTCTGACTAGATAACACAGTATGGTCGATTCAGCAGCTTTTGATAACTCCCAAGAAATGGTCATTATTTGAGGTTATGTCAGAACCTACACGTTCTGGGACAAAACTGACTACGGAATCGGATTGAACGACCACGAATATACGGAGCAAGTGCAGAACAAAGCATGACTCAATCAACAGCTCCGAGCTATGTTGAGGTTAAGTCAACCTCGACGTGCCGGGACGTAATCGACTACGAGATTGGATTCAGCGACCCCTAAAACATGGAGTAACTGCAAAACTACGCATGGTTTCATCATCAACTCCAAACCTTCTCGAAAAGTGAGTTCTTGAGCTTATGTCAGAACCTCGACGTGCTGGGAACGAATTCATCTCGGATTCGGATTCAGCGATCCTGACAACATAGAGTAAGTAGCAGCCCCAAGCATTTGAGAAGTCATGATTTTTTGAAGTTATGTCTGAACCTTGACGTGCTGGGACCAGATCGACCTCGGATTTGGATTCACTGACCCCATAAATTTATAGTTATTTGCCCAGAGTAAATTCGATACGGTTCAATTGTGATCCCCGAGCGAATTTTTGGAAACATGGTTTTTTAAGTTATGTCAAAATGTCGATGTGCCGGCAGCAAACCGACCCCAGATTTGGATCTAGTGACCCCAAAAACATGGAGGTAGTGTACTTTGGAAGTTAGGTCAGAAATTTTTTTTTTTGTGGGGCTGTGTTCTGAATGGGATACTCTAAATCGCTTTGCTACGCACATCAGAGAGAGATAACATGAAAATTTTTTGGTCATCCGACTCGCTTTCAATCTCAGAATTCACATTCTTAAGGAGTAGATAAAACGAACAATTTTTCTCGCCCGGATAGCATTTCAGTCCATAATTTACATCCCATTTCGAGTATGAATTTTTGATCAACTAAAAGTCGTGAGAATATGTTCCTTGAGAACATGAAGATTAATTCTCGTGGTAATTATGGATGGGTTCATCAGATTCTCAACTCAAAGCCACATCCTGTTCCGAGTATGAGTTCCTCTATAAACTGGGAATTATATGGATATGTTGCCTAAGAACATTAGAATCGATTCTTGTAGTCGTTGTGAGTGGAATCATCAAATTCGATTAGCGACGCACATCGGAAGGAGATAAAACGGAATTTTTCCCATCGTCTGACTCGTTTTCTAACCCAAAATTTGCATCGTGTTCTGCGTATGAGTTTTCATACGAGATGAAAGTCATGAGCAAAGCTTCTCCAAGAATATGGGGATCGATTAATGCATTCACTCGAAATCGAATAATCTAATTCAGTTCGTGATGCGCATCGGGAGAGGAAGGGATAGAATCTTTCCCATCGTCCGACTTGCTTCCCAACTCTCATTTCACAGCCTAATACAGTTACAAGTTTTTTTCAGACCGAGAGTCATGGGAATATATCCTCTATAGATATGGGAAACAGTTCGTCTATTCATACCCAATGTACTCATCAAATTCAATTGGCGACGCATATGAGAAGAAGATATAACGAACCATTCTTTGCCTAACTAGCATGTCAGCCCAGAATTTGAATCCTATTTCGAGTAAGGGTTTCTGATTTGACTGAAAATCGTGAGACTATAATCCCTAAGAACATGACATTTGATTCTTACAGTATTCATGAATGGAATACTACAGCCTATGATTTGCTTTCCCTTTCGAGTACGAGTTTTCTTGAGAACCGGAAGTCATAGAAATATGTTTCTCGATAACACGAGAATCGATTCTTACAGTATTTATGAATGGAATCATCAAATTTGGTTCGTGATGCGTATCAGAAGAAGGTGAAAGGAAATTTCTGTCATCGCCTGACTCGCTTTCCAACCCAAAATTTGCATCGTATCGTGTATGAGTTTTTCTATAAACTAAAAGTCATGAGAATGTGTTCCTCAAGGACATGAGGATCGATTCTCGCAGTAATTGTGAACTGAAGAATAAAATTTGATTTGGGACGCACACTAGGATGAGAAAGAACGAATAATTCTTTCTTCACCCGTCTAGCTTCTCAACCTAAAATTCACTTGCTGTTCCTAGGATGAATTTCTCGATCAGATATCACCCATCAGAATTTTTTCTTTAAGAACATGAGAATTGATTAATGCATCGGGTCCGAATGGATTTATCCGATTCAATTCATGATGCGCATCAGGAGGACATGTAACGAAATCCTTTACGCCTGCCTGACCCACTAGCTTTTAGCTGGAGTACCCTGTATGTATAAATGCATGAGTCCTGTCTCAATCTGAACGGAGCCATTTTCCAATATCGGAATGTAATAACACTCATTTGTTGTCAATTCCGATGAGATGCTGTCATCGAATGATTCCATGCTCCCATCCATCATGAGGAGGATTATCTGGAGATAAACCTCTTCGTCGCACCACTCGTATGTATACGCCAGCGACACCACGTTTCAGCATTCGCTCACTAATTGAATACCCCCCTTGATAACATGCAGCAGATCACGGTGGGATACATCGCACAATCCTCGTCAATATCATTTATGATTGTACACCACTTGATCACAAGAATTAGAGAGAGGGAATCAGCAGGAAATCGCGCTCGTCAATGTATCTCCGAGCAACTTTTGTCGGGAAACCGGATGAATAAAGAACCAGATGAAGCTGCACGTGCCAGCCAAGCTCCTTGAGTCTCCACTGTTGTGTCGCACAATGTTCATAAAGTCGATGCGGACGATGAAGCATGTGTATGAGGAGGGCATGCGCGCTCTCGCAACAGCTTATGATCTGAGCGGCTGCATCGGGTGCACTGACTATCTCAACTCGATCCATCGCACGGCCCAGCACAGCATGTGTAGCGAGTGATACATACGACGCTTGGACCTTTTTTCAGTACAGAATGAGTTGATTTCGATCTCGCTCGACGAGATTCGTAAATTCCTTGGGGAAATTTGAGAAACGGGAAATTCTGGATAAGTTCTCTACATAGAATGAAGATCTCTTCCGCTCAAAGTGTTCCATCAACACTGGCAGTGGGGTTGCAGCATCTAGTGATCAAGACGATCGCATGGCAGTTGATACTATTCACGTCAGCTTGGTAATGTCCCAACAGGAAAAGAGCATTCAGGAATGGAGGGATGAAATCAACTCCTATCTTAACCTTGCTCGGGTGGCAAGAGGTATTTGGTGCATAACAGATACGTAGTTGCATTGTCGAAGGGTTTTCCCGAGGCTCATTTGCTCATCACTAAATGAAGACGTTCTCTGGAAGATAGAGCTATTCAAACTCTCATTCGTATGGATCGATGGATGCATTCAGCCTTAGGAGAGTTAATCTGCGAAGTTCACGTGTGAAATTTATCAACTCGTTTATATTCATTCGCCTACTTACATTGAATGTAGTGATGGTGTTCGTTTAGAATGAGTATCGTTGAAATTTTGTTATTCAATGTAATCAGTTCAATAAGAAATTCCCAAGTCCGAGTCTCGAGAACTGGGATGAATATTCCATAATCCACGAAACTAGAGACATTTCATGAAATGTCTCTAGTTTCGTGGATTATGAAATATTTATTTGATTGAAGATCAGAATCTATATTTTGTAATCATATCCATACAGAGGAGCTTCCATCAGAGCCATATCCATTTCCATAGAATTCCTCCGACATCTTCTTCCAATTGGTTCCAGGTCGATGTAACATTTTGGAAAAACATGATTGATAGCTTTAATCGCAACTTCTTCTGAGATCTGCTTCATCGCCAAAATGGATGTAAGGGCTTTCTTCTTGACACAGTCCTGGAATGAGAAAAAGCATGAGATGGATATAACTGTATGAAGAGTTGAACCAACACGGCGTGCAGATTGTATTCAACAGCTAGAGTATATATTCCTAGTACACGTAAAACAAGAACACGCACTTCTATCCATCCACACTAGAGTGGTCCTTATTTCCCAAACTCTCTTTCTCGACTCCTCACATGGTTTTCTTGCATCCTTATGACTAGAAAATAGTGTTCTAACCACGATGGAGCCGAAAAAATCTCTAACCGACCCGCCAGAGCGATTTTTAAATCAAATTTCTTACCCAGTTATTGGCCTTTCCTGCGCATGCGCGTGGATGTATGCATGTGGAAGTATCTTCAAACGATAGCTGATGGAATTTCCTCCGAAATGATCCCTTGATAGAGTCGATTTGATGCATTTTAACCAGAGTTATGACTGTTTTTGGGAAGTGAACTCCAAGCTGTCAAAGACGGCCGTTGTTCAACTCACAGATTTGACACATTGGATTCTTCCACTTTCGGAAAAAATTCACAACTCTGGTCGAGATACATCAAATCGACTTTATTATAGGGTCATTCTAGATGGAATTTTACCAGCTATCGTTTGAAGATACTTTCACGAGCATACAATCACGCGAATGCGCAGGAGAAGCCAATGAATGTGTAAGGAATTTGATTTGAATTCGCTCTGTCGGGTCGATTGGAGATTTTTTTCGGCTCCCTCGCAGTTAGAACACTATTTTCTAGTCATGAAAATGCAAAAAAACCCTGGGAGAAGTCAAAAAAGAGAGTTTTGGGAATAAAGACCACTCTAGTTCACACGTGATGATGTAGAAGAGCAGCAAAATTGATTCTCGGGAAGATTGGTCATCACTAAGGTTTGCCTCCAGCTTGCACGAACTCTCATCCTTAAAGGCCTGATCCTCAAGATTAATCATTGGATGATTCCTGTGGATGCAATATCACCGAAGATGTATGGGATTCTTCCCTGAGCGAAGGACCTGTTGCAAATGAGTCCAAGTCTGCTCCAGAGATTAGGGGGCTCAGGTTGCACTGAGATGCGTGTTTTGGGTGTCTGAATATGCCTAATATTTCCCCTTAAAACTCAAGCGTACCCCAGTGATAGGCAAATGAATGCCTCGTTTGAAATACACGTGGAATGTGCTGTCTTTCATTCTACTCGGACTCTCAAACATGCACCACTCTGAATCTTGTTGGATCGTGTTCTTGGATCGAAGATACAACTTTCATGGGTGTTTCGGTTGATGAAAAATGGGGGCCAGGTATCAGAAAAATCGCTTCCTCTGTCGGATTTACGTGAATTTTGAACTCCAGAAGGCGACTCGTCGAGATGAGGAATGAAAATGTTACTTTTTTCTCATTCTTTCATATGGTATGAATTACATTTGCATTCCGTTGACGAAATCCCTCAGAAAGTCTCAGAAATAGTAAAAAAACGACATTTTTTTCATTTTCTGGCTCGCCAAAGCCTGCCATGGAGAAATAAATCAATAGCAACGATGGAATTTGATGTAATCAACATTCTCCATTTCTCCCATTTTTGCTCGGAAGAGTTTCAAATTTGAAGTAAAAGCCGAGGAAGACGGGGAATTGGGACTCTGCCACTTTGAACCGCGAAATACTTGAAGAATTCAAATAGAAAGCATACTCTATCTCAGCATAGAAGGATAGTATTTTCTCTGTACTTCCAGAAAAGGAACACCCGGTTCCATTGTTTCTACACCGAGGAATCTGCATTGTCATCCCTCAATAACATTTTTTACCGTCCAAATCGACAGCTACATTGGGTAATCTCAATTCTTATGGACATAAAGCTGTCCACACATTGATGGTATCCACTTTGACACCAAATCATTATTTTCGAGCGATATATACTAGACAGGACCAATGAACACGTAATAATCTGGGCACAGACATGTCCAGAGATATAATATGGAACAGGAGGGATCAAAACACTGAATCATCATTTTGATAGCTCACGAGCTTGAGATTGTGGTCGTAACATCTAGTGGACTTCAGCGTAGAAGGTAGAAATCTTGTGTGGGAGGGAGATAGAGCTCTCGTGTGGGTTCAAATGGGAAGCATACTTCATCTTGTTCCATTGATGAGACGGGAGATCCCCTCAGCACACATGGAATGGATTCGTAGCTACTCATCAATATCTGTCATATGAGTTTGGAATCATTCTTCCCGCAGGGGGCTTGAAGTGATCTGGAATAGATGTATATTAATCCTGGTTGATGATAGATGCCAAGCGTCGAGTTGTATAGATCTCTCACTGATAGACATCGGCCTTGTCTTCTTATGTTATGTTGAGGAAGCTAGCGTCTTTGCGGCTCTCCGCAAACTCTAGCGTGAGAGGAAGAAAGGAGAAGGGAGCTTGGGAGGAGGGAGAGGGAGAGAGAGATTTGGAGAGATTGTAGATTGTGGATTGGTTCTTTATTTGGTGCCTTGGGGTGTAACCCCATCTGGCACAAATTGATATACATGATTTCATAATCAAAAATATGAATCGTAGTAGATAATCCGAATTTCATCAAATTAAGTGTGTTATACCCTGCTGAAAACTGTATACAATTACACGTCCATCTAAATGTGTAATTACACGTCTATTCTGACCATATTCAGCTCGTGAAAAGTGATATGAATATAACAGTGGGAAAGTGAATAGGTAAAGACGTGGAATTGTATTTGGAAAAAGGGTCCAGAGAATGGCCCATTTTCGTCTCATCGTATTTCATGCAATTTCGGACGTGTAAATATACATCCATCTTGACGTCCAAAACAATGTGGATGTATATGTGCCAAACTCAAAATATTAAAAACCTATTCATAGAATGTAATTGAAAGTGATTTCAGCGGTATGATTGTAAGAAAGGATCGATCACGCCCTACTGGAAATAAGCGACCTCGTAAGCGACCGCGAGAGCGAATATCGAATTCTTTGGAAGAAATCGGAAAAAATGGATTACTCACACTTCTCAGAGATTTCCGTAATCTAGCTGACCCTCACCAAGATGAACATATGAGCGATGAATCCCTAAGATTCTTCAAAAAATTCCATAATCCTCCGGCACTTTGCTAAAATAACGATGTGAAATCAATATCCCCGCAACTGCGGGATCATTCGAAATTTTCTGGGACTTTGCCAGAATGAATATGTAGATAATGAATTCTCAAATCTCTCCGAAACTTCTTGAAAATAGTTGTCACTCCGCAAGAAAAGGAATATGGTAAATACAATGTCTAGAACATTGCGGGAATTCCTCGAATTTTCTGGATCATAACCAGGATAATGATAGACAGTATGAATTCTCAAAATTTTCCATGAATTTCGAGGAATGATTCTCCTTCAAAGAAGTGCATTCCAACGGAATCAAAATATCATTCACGTCTTGCCAATCACTCCATGATCGAGGAGTTGTATTTGTTCCGCTCCATCAATCCTCTACGGCGGCCATATTGCGTGCGTGTGGTGGCCGTCGGAGCGGCCATTGATGGGACCAATCTTTTCTGAAGAATTTCATGGCCGCTCTGGCCGTCACCTGTTTTCAGTAGGGCATGATCCTCCCTCCTCGAGAACCTCTAATCAAAGTGAGGTATAACTAAAGCATCCACAAGGAGTCATTTGACTTCAGATGATATGAGATGACCTTTGATTCTGATTTTGTGCACGATTCCGTGTACCTCAGAACGAATAGACGATATGTGCGCATTCCACAATAGGCTTTTAGTGGATATGACTCCTAAATTCTTGACTGATTGTGAGTCTTGCAATGGGACTGGAACTTCATCCACTATGATTGCAGGCAGCATTTCCAGATTCAATCTCATATGATATTGAATTCATGCATAGAGGATCGCTTTGGTTTTCAATGAATTCAACTTCAGGCCATGGGATTTCACCCAGGCAACTATCCGTGAAATGTCTTCGTTGAGCTTTTGAATATATAGGAGAAGATGACTTTCCTCACACTGTACGTAGATCTGTAGATCGTCTGCAAATAGTACTTCTTGCAGTATTTCAAAACCGAGACAATCTTATCGATGAAAATGAGAGATATTATGGGTTCCGGCTTGCAGCCTTGTGGCATGCCTGAAGTGTTTGGTAGAATGTCAGACTTTTTATTGTCTTCATCTACGGCTGCTTGTCAACGTTCGGACAAGTGAGAGTGGAACCATCTAAGTGTTTCTTCCGAGAAGTTCATTTCTTTCATTTTCCAGGGAAATAGTTCATGTTTAATACAATCAAAAGCTGTTTCAAAGTCAAATAGCACTATCAACGTCACGAACCTTTTTTCTATCCCCACGCGTATGTCTTCAGCGATTTTCAACAGCGATGTTTCAGTATTATGAGAGACACGGAAACCGGCTTGCCATGGTGATAAAAAATTATATTTTTCCAGATGGGGAATGAGATTTTATGTAATGAAGTCATCGAATACTTTTGCAAAATGAGGAAGATTGGCAATGGGCCGTGTTTCAGATAGTGATGTTGGTGATGGCACTTTGTTGAGCGGAATCCCCAGTGACTTCTCACGAATCTCAGGGTATTGGCTCATAGATATTGACAAATCGACCAGGATAGTGGACAACGGAACAAATGTACTGAGTAAAGATCTGAAATATGATATGCATACTCCGTCACTACTTCTTCCTTTCGTTTTTGGCAGACACAAACGCATAGTTTCATACACTTGTTCCCTATCAACAGGACTCAACATGAATGGAGGAGTTTCGGTCACCATTGGTGCAGAGATGATTCTATGAAGCTCGGAGGTTGAACAGTTCTGATGAGATTCCCGAGTAATGTTTAATAAGGTCTTATGCCAGAAACTTGTTTGAGGGTGACTGGTGATGACTTTCTGTCAACCCAAGTTTTTAAAGGACTTCTTAATAGGTTGATGCATCAGTGGCCACGTTCAAACTTTGCAAGAAGTAGTTATTTCTGGTCTCATCAGTTTTTCTTTTGAGTTCAGCGCGCCTCGTTTCATACTGACTCTTGAGATCTTCATCGTAAGTGTGCTTTGCTTTGGCATACATGCTATCACGTTGTTTGCATTCTTTACGGAGTTCGTGTGTCATCCACAGAGATCTATGTATTCTAACTGTACGATGTTTAAATGGAGCAAACACATCAAGAAATTTCAATGCAATGTCACGGAATTCCCCTAAAGATTCATTCACGTCACCAAGGTGTGATACACCCCCGTGTAAAAATGGTAGGGACGCGAACGCGCGCGATCGCGTCCCTCCAGGGAGGTGAGTTCGTGGGTCGGGGTGGCATATTGACAAATTTTAGTCACAATAACAATTGTTTCGATACTGTTCAATCTAACAGTTCAAAAAAATCTTCTCAGACACTCAAGTGTGGTCTTGATAGATTCCAATGATTTTTCTGGTCAAAAACATGTCAGAAATTTTGCGAACTGATCAATTGCCAAGTCTTTGAGAACCAGGATAGACTAAATGATGGCTTCACATTATTCACAATGGAAACAAAAAAATTTCACTCAAATTGTCTTGAGAACAACTCTTAATTGCTCATCAGGCTTGGAACTAACAAGCCCATGCTCATTACAGGAAGCTACCTTGCCCATGGTCTCCTCAACAAGCATTTCCAAACGATTAATTCCCATGGTGCATCACATTCACGAGTCATTCTTTCTGATATTGCCAGCTTTTGGGTCGAAGGTCATATATTCCTCTGCAACTTATGGGATATGTTGCATATGTTGGAGCATCAGAATCGCAGTTTCTAGGCCCCAAAAATGTGGCGCGCTATCTATTATATTGGCGAGCTATAATATTTCAAATTTCTGATTGATTTCTCACCAGTATAGGACCCCATCATAAAGATACCCCAAACATCTATTTCGACGTGAAAAAAGCTGAATTCCACATAATAATATTTTCAACATCGGGAAAGGGCCACATAGCCCCCACACAACGATTTCTCAGGAATTTTGATTTTTCGGTCAGGGAGTCCTGTATTATTACAAAATCTGAGATTCTCATCAGATTTCTTATCACATTGTACGTCGAATATCGTTTTGAACAAATTGGGCGTATGGTGAGTTTGACTACCATGAAAATTAGAAGTAGGGTCATCAAAATAGCGCTGAATTGCGTGTTTTGGGAGGGTGATTCATTATCATATCGGACAACATTTTGGGTCAGAAATAGTGCGTGCACCGTGAGATGACTTCATTTTGTGCGTTCCTCGACGTAGAGACTGCATACGACCCCAGTATTGCTCCTAGACATCAGGATTTTCTTCATATCGCAAAATACTGAATTCATAAATAACGGCGTTTCCAGTGTTCTTTGCTAATGTTGTGAACACATGGTTTTGACGGTGCATCCTTGTGGTTTGCTCAAAGCGTATCCGAGTTATATCTCACGAATTTTGACATGCTAATGACGATACCAGGATCTTAAAAATGCTGGGATGCCTTCGAGATTAGTGACAATCTGATCTTTCGAGTTGCTATCGGCGAACTTTGACCAATTTTGGAACGAATCTGAAAGGGCTCAAGAAATCGACAAAACACATCCTCTTTGATCTGATACCGAGTCCACATTGCCTTCGTCTTGATACATTAGTATGTCAAGACAAAATTATTTGCAGTAGCTCAAAAAACGAAGGATCAGATAAACAGGTGTTATTCCAAAAAGAAGCCTTCGATAGTTTGTTGAGGTAAGGCCAAGCCTCCCTGTAGTGTGTCAAATATGCAGTTTCCTAGTGCTACGTGCTTCTAAATTTATATAGATAGTCCTCCCCAAAAACTCGAGTTGATATATCTCGCGGTTTATCTAGTGCTAAATGTCTTAATTCAATTGCCTCCATGTTAATAACATGGTAAATCTACATGAGCTTAGAGTGAGAAACAATGAGGTATCTGAATTCCCTCCAGAATTCGATCACTAACAAGGAGAGGTCCAGCCTTGCGGGTCCTGGGTTCGTCCCCAAACTCTGGAAATCATCTTATTCTGGTGAAAAATCAAGGTATGTCAGAGGATTTGATCCCATGAGCCACTCATCCCGAGATATAGCAATGGAGAGCGTGGGCATATAATATGTCCAATACTAATCTTCAATATGGCCAATACTAATCTTCATAGCTGTATCTCAGGATAGATGGCCTATGGGATTAAATGCTTCGGGATACCCTATTTTTCACCAAAACAAGATGTATCCCAAAGTTTGGGACGAATCCAGGACTCACAAGGTAGGGCCTATCCTTGTAAGTGGCTGAACTCGGTGAAACAGGACGATTTCTGGCTGAAACGTTGGATGGCACATCCTACAATTGATACTATCAAGAATTATTGTATGAAAATTAGGGCGTGACATCAATCAACGACGGAAAGATGCACTCTCTTACACCTTCTTCGATTTTTCCGTTATTAGTCGGAAAGGATTGATTTTTCCATAAAATATGTACAGGAATGATTCGTAGATCTTCCAAGGATCCACAAAGTTGGTCTGATTACTTTTCCTCGCAAATTGCATTCCTTCGGACTGATTCGCATCAAAGTCAAAATCGAATACATTAAAAAGTTCGCCGAAATTATTCATAATGGTCTCAAAATCATTTTCTCTAGATAATTGAGTTATCCAGGAGCAGAAAGGATCTCCTCGTATTTTTGCTCAAGTTGATCGTTTCCGAGTGGTGAAAATATCAAATTTCGCGACTTCCAAACTCAAATGCGATGCTTTCATGACTGCATTTAGGGCTGAGAGCTGAGAATTTTGCTATTTACATTACTCGGAAACGATCGATCGAACTCAAGAAAGATAACCAAAAGACCTTTGCTGATCCAAATTGGCTCAATTATCTTAGAAGAGTAGTTTGGGCCCATTATGAACAATTTTAGTCAACTTTTTTGATCAACTTCATTTTGACCCCGATGAAGAATAACTCCAGTGGGATGCAATTTGCGAGGAGAAAAGTACAGCTCAATTCCGTAAATCTTTGAACACCTTCACTGCGATGGACCCCACCGGTGGGGCCCATGCGTCAAACTCTGTGTGCGGCGGTATTCGAAATCCCATTCAATGGCCCCCACCGGTGGGGCCCATCGCACATAGGACCCGATCGCGATTTTCGCCGTCGCAGTGAACGTGTTGAGAATCTACAAATTATCTCCGTACCAATTCTATTGAAAAATCGATATTGACTATTATGACGGAAATATCGAAAGAGACGTGAAAAAACGCACGCCTTCTTTGTTTATTTATGCCACGCCCCAATTTTTGAAAGATAATCCCCTATATTATCAATTATTAGATGTACCATCTATTGTTTGGGCCCGAAAATGATCCCATTGTACCGAGTTCAGCCACTTTCTGTCACCAGATTCGTCTTTTGGTATGCGATTCAACTCCCTCGATGTGAACATGATTGTTCATATCTTGATGGTAGGTATATCGAAGGTTCTTCGACATGATCGAAGTATAGGTCCAGGACATCTGATATCGTATCATGGTATCGAAAAAAGTCCGTTTCAGTAGTTTTAGTGTCCCGCAGGTACCAATTCTCGAGGTTTGACTTATTACGAGGAGCTAGAGCATCATCTCGGAAAATGATAGAACACCTCTTTCGGAATAATGCATGTATATTCGACCCATTCAATTCGAGGCTACAGCAACAGGGTGTCCACCGATGATCGAAAATAAAATTCCCTGACAATTCCCGGTTTTCCAGGGTGTAAAAAATCAAATTTCCAGGACATTTTTTGGGCCAAGAAAAAAAATTAATCTGTTCAGAGGAACCTTTATTCATCACAATATAATCATGTTTGCCACCAACCAGGACTAAACACTTAAGGAATAGCACAGTGGCACCGTACATTAATTCACTAAGATCTTTTGAGATCTTGAATCTTTTCTTGCAAAAGATGCGCTTTTTTTAGAAAACACTGTCTTTCGTCTTCCAACAACTGTGCTTCAATCGCCTTTCTCTTTCTCGCTTTGTTCTCCGTTTCTGTTTTTTCCTTCTTTTCTCTCTCTTGTTCTAGAGTTTTTTTGTAAAGAGATGAAGACAATTTGACTTCTTGGATCATCTTTTTACTTATAACAAATTTAGATAAAGGCACTTGCATTGCATGTATAGCATCACATATAACTTTTTGAGCGATCAAAGATTCTTCCTTTTGGTTTTCAACTAGGCATTCTCTATTGATTGAAAAACTTCGTTCTAATGAAGCGTTACCGTGCGATAAGATCATGACAGTTTTCACAAATTTGAGAAAATTTGGATATTTTTCAATTCCTAAATCTGTCAGAACTTTTATCCAGAAATGATCAAGTCTGATATCATTTCTTTGAAACTTTCCACATTTTTCACGTACGAAATCAAGTTTAATTATGATTCGGAACTCTTTATCAATTTTCTCAGCATCTACTGACCGAATTATACCATTTGTCACAAATTTTTCAAGTACAATGCCCATATAATCTTCAGCTAAATCTGTTCTGACAGTGACGCTAGGATCAAGGCAAGAAAGTCCTTTTACAAGTGGTTTGGTCAAGGGCGATTTTTCGGCAATTTTCAAAAGGAACACTTTCATAATAGTGCGGCATTCAGCTTTGAAATTGGTTTTATCTTCGGCTGTTACTTGCTTCAAGTTTTTCAGAGCTATTCTTGTTGCAATAGGTAATTTGAGGTCTTTCGGATCTATCAAGTTTGAGTCTTTTTTTAGATCGATCTTCAATACGTTATTTTCATTTTCTTTCAACTTCTCGGGTAGAACTATCAATCTCAGAATGTCTACATATAAATCTGCTAAGCTTCCATTCAGAAAACAAACTTTTGGATCATTGGACTGAAACTCAGTCAAGAATGGACGGATCTCATGCGCAAGTGACTGAAAAAAAGTGAGCTTGACACCCAAGAACTTGTCAGAAATTGATTTCTTTACTGTCACGTAACTTTGACATTTGGGCTCATATTCTTTTTTCAACATGGGATCCACGGATTTGGGGTTTTTTGCCCGAGTAATTGTCAGCTTAGTCATCGTTTCTACATAAGTTTTAATGTGAGGCAAAGTCAAGATCCCTCTTTCGGCAGCAGGTTCATTATCTAACCAGCGAATACCGCCGAAACTTTTGGGAAACAGAGAAGAATTCGTGATTTTTTTATAGATATCTCTACGTGGGGGTGAGAATTCGAATAAATTAAATGTTCCTTTCAAGTAATCCACAATGCCCCATCCTACATCCTGAAAACCCGCTTTGAAGGCATTATTCATGACATGGAGCCCGCAAGTACCAATATCAACTAGAGTTATATTCGAATTGTATTTTGGAAGTATCGCTTGGAACTCTTCTTTGAATTTCAAATTGACGTTAGGTCCATCCATCGACATGTGGATAATTTTTTCTAGTAACTCTGGTGGAATGACATCTTCAAAACACTTCAATAAATCCAAAGCTGTGCACTTTCCCAAAAAAGCTGAAGTGAAGTAACGGGTCGATACCTCATTTTTATCTGGAGACCAAAACCTGAAAAGAATATCCATCTGTTGCATCTTATTGATTGGATTTCTGCTTTCGTCAAAACCTATAACCAGATGGTCACACTTCTCAAAAAAACTCGAGAGTTCCTTCTGAAAGTAATTCTTTAAACCAAAAACAATTTGATAGGAGGCTTTCGTTTTTCCTAGCTGTACTTTTTGCGCAATGGCACTATCATGATACATTTCTGCCATAACAGGGACACTAGTTTCAATATCGCGCAGAGAGTGATGTCGCGAAACATTATGCATCAACCACCGAATTTCAGCTTTTGCAACGTCTTCATTGTTTAGATACGTGGTTAAAGCATTTGATTCACGAGAATAAGAAGTTGGAATCGGATTCGTCGCATTTGTAAGTTGTGTCCTATTATTTTCAACTTGAGCAGCATTGGTGTTTGATGATTTTGAAGAATCTCGCAATGCAAGTGTGATGGGGTTAACAGTCGAAACAATTGTTTTGGCTTGATTATGTTTCTTCCCTGTTGCATGGCTCACCAGCGCCTGTCTACCCATATTGCTCAAGCTAAATATGGTATTGCACAGCTTACATTTGACACTCATAGGGTCATTTGGAACTGACTCGGACCAAAGGAAGTCTTTTGCAAACTCTGCTTTGTAGTGACAAACTCCTCTATTTTTTCGACCCATTTC
The DNA here is from genome assembly GCA_029851415.1 of Eretmocerus hayati. Classification (NCBI taxonomy): domain Eukaryota; kingdom Metazoa; phylum Arthropoda; class Insecta; order Hymenoptera; family Aphelinidae; genus Eretmocerus; species Eretmocerus hayati. The sequence goes on along the minus strand of CM056744.1, from coordinate 75,612,288 downwards.
TGCCTGAAAAAATGAATCGACTCTGAGTGGCGAACGTGAGGCATTGAGTTGTTGGTTCGGTTTAAGGTTCTGTCACTGTATGCAAAAAAACTTCCGATTCGAAACACGAGGAGGCAGTTAAAAAAAATAGTTACAAATCCATCCCATTTCAATCTCATTTCATCAAAGTAAATCCATCTCATTTCTCAATTAAATCAGATTCAATTGAATTTTCACGGGATTTATTCCTAGTACCGGGCACTACTGTTATCACGAAAGTCTTCAAAGTGAAGAAAGCCCCGCAATAAGAATTGTATCGGCTTATTTTTGCATGTAGTAACGGAATTCGATATGAGCAAAAGAGTCGTGAAAATTTTACATTTCGCCATATGATGTTCGTACTCACCAATACATGCGATGAAGTAGTACGTTCAGAAAAATTCTAAGTCGTAGAGTTCAATTAACTAGCGGAAAAATTGGAACTTTGTAGCTGTACTACTATGCACTGATCGACAAACTGTCGTGTGGATTTACTGACGAGAGGCCGCTTTGAACTCAGCTCGGATATGTTGTTTGGATCTTGAATGGCTAACGAGCGCTAGCCTGCCCATATTACCGATACTGAAGGTTTGGTTGCATTGTTGACATTTAAATTTAGTTGCATCTTCCAGAACTTCTTCTATCCACAAAAATTCACGAGAGTACTCTTCTCTAAATATCAAGGCCTGTCGCACTCTTGCATTCATAATGATCTGCAAAATGATTAACCGTGAAATGTAGCACGGTTTACAACGACGAGAACTTATCCAAGAGTTACAGAAAAAAAAAAACTCAATTGGTACCTACGCAACATGTGGTGGGCTGAAAAAAAGACTCGAGTCAGTATGTCCCAATGATAGGCGAGCTCACAATTCCACTAGATAGCCATCAGTGCAATACACTACCACTATAGATCTCGCAGATATTTGATGGCAAGAGTTTTCGCTATTGTCGCCAAGTAATGCGTCTTGTATACTATAAAACCACCTGCTCTAGATGAGGTTTTTTTTCTCGTTGCGCACTTTTTCACTGTTCACTCCGAGCAAAATTCTGATGCGCACTCGTGTATTGTACAGATGTCAACTTGAATCTTTAACAGAGAGACTTGCTCTTAGAGAGCTCTAAGAGCCAACTGACCAGCACCGGATTTGGTTCCTACGCGCGCAGGCCGTCGATAAGTTCTCTCGAGAATTTAGCGCTCAAAGAACAAAGACACACACATATGTAAAGTCAAGACAAGATTGGACAAGCTCGATTTGAAGGCAAAATTTGTTTATAGTAAAGAGCCAACGACTCCGCGGCAACCCATGTTATTGGATCTGCATCGCCTTATCTCCTTCTTACGAGCATGAACCTCTACGTGAATCATCGTCGCTTGCTCTGCTTACGCGTGCGGAGCCATTCAATCTTGAATATGACTAAAGCTTTGCTGGTATTACTCGCGATATTTAATATTTCGAACATAATGAAAAAGTTCCAGGCTTCTGAGGTAAATTCCCTGATATTTCCCGGTTATCCAGGACCCAAAAAAAAATCCCTGACAATTCCCGGTTTTCCAGGTTTTCCAGGATCGGTGGACACCCTGAGCAAATAATTTTCACTCAACAAATGTATGAAAGCGGAGAAAATATGGACTCGGTAGCTTAAATAAAAATGTATTCCGTCGATTTTCTGAGTCCTTTCAGATTCATTGCGAAGTTGGTCAAATGCCGATTCAACTCGAAAGATCAGCTTGTCACCCGTCTCGTGGGCATCCTAGCAATTTTAAGATACTGCCATCGTGTTGAGCAGGTCAAAGTTCGTGAGATTTCATACCTCGGCTACGCTCTGAGCATACCACAAGGTTGCACCATCAAAACCATGTGTTTACAAAATTAGCAAAGAACGATAGAATAACGCCGTTATTCATAAATTCAGCATTTTGCGATATTAAGAAAATCCCGATGTCTCGGAGCAGAACTGGGGTCGTATGCGATTTTTTCGTCAAAAAATGCCCAAAAAAAGCATTTCACGGTGAATGCACTATTTCCGACCCAAAATGTTGTTGTCCGGTATGATGAACCACCCTCCCAAAACACGCGATTTAGCGCTATTTTGACGACCATACTTCTAATATGCTGAGGGTGGACAAAGCCACCCTGAGCTCAATCTGTCTAAAACGGTATCCAACGGAAAATTAGACGATGAATCCGATAAAAATCTCAGATTTGAGATGAAATAGAGCTTATTGCCCGAGAAATCGATTGTCCTGAAAAAATTGTCGTTTTCGGGCTACATTGACATTTCCTGATTCCAAAAGTGTTATTTCCGTGGAATTCAGCTTTTTTACGTTGAAATAGATGTTTTTGATATCTTTTTTATAGGGTCCTACACTGGTGAGGAATCAATCTAGAACTTGAAAGATGGACAAGTTCTCAATTTTCAAGAACAAAAATAGTGCACAAAATTCGCAATGATATGACTTTTGAGGCTTAGAATAGTATATTATGTACCTGATTACGACACATTTTTTCACCCGGAATGTGCTAGATCATAGCTGAGCGAGTGAAAACTGTGCTTTCCACCTTGTTCATCATATGAAAAATATCCCTAAAGTTACAGGAAAATACATGACCCCGACCCAACAGTTGGTGATACTAAAAAGGATTACTCATTTATGAGTAGTTCCACGCGAAAGCGATCTACGAAAAAGGGTCATGTCTCAGATCTTTTTCTTGGCATTTCCATTCGATGCTATGGTACAAAATATGAATTCTACATTACCTGTCGAGCCCCGAAAAAATTGTTTGGTACCATGGTGAGAATTTTCGGAAATAGAGTAGAATATATTTCTTACAAATTCAAGCAACTTTTCAGCTCTAAAATACAAGTAACTTGAATGCTTGCAGGAAAGGACACACAACTGACGGCGTTCGAAAGGTCTTGAAAAACCGATTGAAATTGTCATTGGAAGAGTGATATTGAGGTCATAACGTCCTGTAGGAGCAAAAGTGTGAAAATTATTTAAAAAATGAATGCCTCAAGAGCCTACTCTCTCATCTCCTGAAAATCACATATTTGTTGTACAATTTTGTGTTCTTTCAGAAGAAACGGCCTCAATGCACTTTTTCGTGTTCTTTTTCTTATTTCTCGCGAATCCATTATACAGGCAATTCAAGATCATCGGTTGACTGCACATGCGCAGAAATTTGGATCGCTGAAACCAATAACATCGGATTTGACCAAGTCAATTTCATCAACTCAGCCCGAAGCTACAGCGTACGAAAGATGAAGCGTCAGCTCGAGTACGTCAATAGTCCAAACGAACCCAAATCGCGCCCAGATTTCCCTAATATTGTCGTGGTGGCTCCGACTCACCTGGTACTTGTCGGGACCCAGTGGTCTTTCAAACGTTGTAGCTCCGAGCCAAATTTAAGAAATTGACCTTGTCAAGAAGTCATTTTGCAGGAGATTCCCTTCGGCTCCCCAATGCAATCGATTCCAGCTTTCCAGAGCCCTGAGCATGAGCAGTTAACAGTAGACGATGTCAAATCGCCACGAAAATAAGTTCGCAAAAAATAAAAGGAACAGGCCTAAAAACGCAAAATACTTCATAGGGACTATGTTTCCAAAAAGAACACAAACTTTCATATCAAATTGGTGATTTTCAGAAGATGAAAGAAATGAGCTCTTGAAAAACCACTTTATTGTAATTTTTTTGTATTTTTGCTCTGACACGTCGTCCATGACCTCACTATCATCTGTCCAATAGCGATCTCGACGAGTTTGATATGTATGATAAGATTTCTTATAGATTGCTGTCCACCGCGTGTTTCTATCTGTGAGCAAACTCGAGTGGAAAAAACTGCTCAAATTTGTAAAAACTCGTCATTTTCGAGAATTCTCGCTATGGGATCGAACTGAGAACTCCATATTTTCTACCATAGAATCGAATTGTATCTGAGACATGACCTTTTGTCGTAGGTTGCTTTCATGCCGAACTACTCATATGTGATCCACCATGAGAATTAATCGTTTGGAAATGCTTGTTGAGAAGACCATGGCAAGGTAGCTTCCTGTAGTGAGCAAGGTCTTGTTAGTTCCAAGCCTGATAAGCAATTAAGAGTTGTTTTCGAGACGATTCGAGTGAAATTTCTTTTGTTTTCATTGTGAATAATGTGGAGTCATCATTTAGTCTATCCTGGTTCTCAAAGACTTGGCAATTGATCAGTTCGCAAAATTTCTGACATGATTCTGACCAAAAATATCATTGGAATCTATCAAGACCACACTTGAGTGTCTGAGAAGATTCTTTTGAATTGTTAGATTGAACAGTATCCAAACAATTGTTATTGTGACTAAAATATGTCAAAATGCTACCCCGACTCACGAAATCACCTCCCTGGAGGGACGCGATCGCGCGTGATCACGTCCCTCAAGGGGGACGCGACCGCGTCCCTACCATTTTTACACGGGCCATTTTCATCGATAGCATTTTCAAGTTTCACAGAGAACAGAACTGGGTCAAAATTATCAAAACTATCCTCGAAGTAATCTTACGTTGCTCTTCCACCCTGTATTGCAATTTGTGATCAATAATACAAGAATCATGCCCATGAATTTAAGGCGCACTTGACTGCGAATAGCTCACGAGTTTATCAGATGAATCAACTAGGATAATATCAATCCACGAGTCAGAGTCATCAAGGTGGTGAGTGGCTCCGAATAGAACATTGTAAAGTGAATACTCTTCGATCAATTCACGCAAATTAGAGCCATAGTAACAAGATGACAGTGAGTCCGAGTTCAAATCTCACGTGATAACCAAATTTCTATATGAATGAGTGATCCCTCAAATTTCAGAAAAGGATTTAGTGTGTACATGGCCATTTGGACGACGGTAGACGGAGTCTATTGAGATCTTTTCAGATTCCTGTGCCTTAACATCCAGTAGAATGTATTCTGTTCCATCAATATGTTGAATATCAGGTGTGAAAATAACTTCAAATAGAAGGTCATTTCGTACATAGCAGGCAACGTCACTACCTTGCATATACTTCCGTTTTCCAGTACTAGACTCAAGTCCCCGATCATTGCGGACCAGCGTGAAATTTGGTACAGCGACTATTGCGTCTTGGCAATTCGGAGTGAGCCATATTTTACAAACACACAGAACATTAACTTCATAGTCTTCAATGAACAAAGTTATATCACAGAAATTTTTCTTCAACGACGTTACATTTAGATGAGGTATTCGAATTGATATCCGCAACGATTTATCCTCCCTAGACACATTCACATCTTGAGGTAGTCATGCGATCTTATCGAGATAAGATTCGGTGACAATTGCAACGCGCTTATCTCCATCGTTGTAACGAACGTGAACTTCACCCTCACGAACCCATACATATTGATAATCATGATATTTAGCGCGCTCTTTTGCTGCTAAGCGTAGATTGTGTATGAATTGCGGTAGCATTTCTTGGGAATACACCTTCGACTGGCTCTGAGGATTTGGAGCTATGGATGGAAACTTTATGTCACCGATATCACGCTTCACTCTCATAATGCAGTCACGCACGCTGTCAAACTTGAACTTGAATACGAATGAATATGTCTCTTCATGTGGTTGATCATTGTGTGTGACTTGGGGTCTTGGATTTTTTGGCTTGAACTCACGAGTTTCCAGGATATCATTACAAAAGTGCTCAATCTTCAGAGTTCTCAGAATGCCTCTATAGTCCGAGAGCCAGTGAACTCTTTCGTGTTGCTATTCATCAACGATGAAAGTTATGAACTACCATCTTACGAGGTCCAACGAAAACAAAAACCGATTGCTGCAAGTCAGAGGTTGGGAGCCTGCTCGGTAATCGCGTTCGGGACTTGTCGTGGAATATGACTTCCCGACAGGAATTTATCAACGCTAGAACTCATTTTTCCTCGTTATTTGAGCAAGGTTGGGATGAAAAAAAAACATTGCTGTAGCCCCGTAGCCGGGGTTAACCTCTACTGCCAGCAGTACACACATGTAAAAAATGAAGCTGACTGCTGTTATTTATCATAGCTGAAATTTTGTGTAGAGCTAGATCGTATCTCAAAGATCTCAAAAATGGTTTGCTGCAAGCTGTTTGGTGGGGGAAAACGGATGCTGCGACTCCTAAATCTGGTACCTACCCAGTGTAGCTGTAGGTTTGTTTACTGCATTTCGCAGCTGAATTCTTCTTTAATCGGATGTAGTAATGAATATCTCGAAGTAAATCTCGACGCATTCAATGGTATGTCACAGTCACGCAAAATTCCATTGACTTTCAAATCAGGGCAAGAGACTCCATTTACATACAATTCCTTCAGTTGATTCAACTCATCACGGAGGATCGAATTTTCATTCCCCAACGCGTTGATACGTTCACACTGTTGGTTTAATTTTTCATTCACACCGTCAATTCCCTGATTAGGATTTTGGAATTCTTCTAAAATATGAGTGGAATCGTTATTGATTTTAGTGAATATAGCCGTGAGTTGCTGCGAGGTAGAGAAATTCTCACATCCTTCAGGTGAAGCAGCGATTTTGAAAGTTATTTTGCAGGAGTCGGAATTGATAATCGGTGGTGATAAAACTGCTGAATTTTCCTGACCGATATCAGATTCAGCACAATTCAAGTCTCTCAATTTGTAAAGAGCAATGTCACTTGAAGATCGACATAACGATACTGAACTAGATTTTGAAGTACTCTTAGATTTACCTCTGCGGGGGGATCAATAAATGTCCCCACACAGCAGTGAACTGCGGGCTTGTTCTCAATGTATCCAAATACACATCCTGGGCGGTAACTCCTTTTACAGATCGGACGAGTACTTGATTTGTTGAAAATATTATGCCTACTCTTCTCACATTTGAAAATTTGAAGAATGAAATTTTCTGTATCTGCCGAATATCTGAAGGGAGAGAGTTCCAAAAATGAGCACACAGAACTTGAAAAGATCTTCTTCCGTACTCCAGTCTCACTTTAGGCACTTTGAGTTCCTGCTCGTTTGCATCTCCCCGCACTGGGCGCTCGAATTGGTACCTGGTAAATATTGTAGACAGGTAACCAGGTTCCCTCATGTGCATGATTTTATACATAATAATGCCTGCAAAGCACATTCGCCGCGAATCAGTACGCAAACAGTCCAAGCTCTCCCTGAACGGAGTGATGTGCTCATCCTTCCTGATATCATATATGTATCTAACAAATGAATTGCTCAGTCTTTGTATCCGTTGCCGCTGTTTGTCCGTGGCTTCAAGATATACGACCGTACAGTACTCCAGACGGGGTTGTACTAACGCCTCGACTAGTCAAATTCACAGAGTCCTGGTGATGCAAGCACTGAAAAACCGTAAACCGCATAGGGCTCTGTTGACTTCCTTCGACAGTTGCTTTATTTGCGATTTCCACGACAATTCACTGTCTAATACAACACCAAGACTCACAAATGTATCACTGAGAGGGACGAAAACTCCTTCCTGTATCTCAACACCTGGCAAATCCATCTTTTCCAGATCCTTGATGTTCCTCTTAGAGGAGAAAAAGATTGACTTGGTTTTACCAGCGTTGAGACGCAAGCCAAAGCCCGCAGCCCAATCGGCAACTAGCTGCCCTACTTCTCCTAGTCAAGCGATTCCCTCCCTGATCTGATTTTTCTCCACTTGGAGATAGTTGATAGATAGATTTGAAGGTCATCAACGTAGAAGAGATGATCTACCGACTTTCCGTCCAGTAACCCGGGCGAGTCATTGACGTACAAACTGAAGAGTAGTGGTCGGAGAACGGAACCCTGTGGAAGACCCAGATTGGTTGTGAGCCAATCAGATTCACTGTTCTTGGGAGTGACTAGCTGGGTGCGACCTTCTGAATATGATTTGATCCACAGGAGTGCCTATCGCGAGAAACCAAGTTGTCGCAATTCATTCAGCAGTTTCATTGGTGATTCCGTGTCAAAGGCTTTGCTAAAGCCAAAGAGTAGTAATAGGGTGATCTTTTTCCTATCTAGACCTAATCTGATGTCATCAGTCAATTCCAGCAAAGCTGTCTGGGTACTGAGGTGTCGCCTGAAACCAGCCTGGGAGCACTCTAGAAAATTTCTCATTCTCCAAGGACTCCGTGATTTGGTCGTGTGCAATTTTCTCGAGAACTTGGGAAAAGAAGCACAGGAGCGCGATGGGGCGGAAGTCCAAGACTGATGATGAAGCTATAGTCTTTCTTAGCGCAATCAATTGCGCTCGCTCCCAAGCCTCGGAAAAGATGCTGTGAGCGAAAGAGGAGTTGAAAATGTGTACAATGAGATCACCTATGGCCGGAAGAGCTTTCGCGATCACGATTTGAGAAATTCCATCCACCCTACGGACCTGTGAAGGAACTTGTTCAATGGCAAGGACTACTTCATTCAAGTTCGTGGGCTTGAATTTGAAGCCCTCCTCTGATGCCAAATCAATATCGTCCGTTGCCTCATTGATATTCACATGTGGTGAAACTGAAACTCCCGTAAAGTGAGCGATCAGCTCATCCGGTGTGGAACCATGAAGTTCCTCCTCTTTGGTCTTAGGTAAGAGGCCAAGGTTGCGCATCTCCATCCAGATGTTCTTGTTCTGATCGAGAGCGTCTGAGAGATGGTTCTGAAGGAAGGAGTCACGCTCTTGTTCAACGCGCAAATCGACCTCTTCGCTGAGCCGAAAGTACTCATTTTGAAGCTCGGAATACTTACGCTGGTTACGTTGATTTCGCTCCCAACGCTTGCGCGTCGCATCTCGCTTATTCATGAGTGCTCTCAACTCAGGACCAATCCAAGGAGTATCCTTTTCTCGCGGATCGATACTTTTTTACGGTGCTAGTTCATCTAAAGCAATCTCCAAATTTTCATTCAAGCAGTAAATTGCGTCTTCCGAACTGGTTTCGGCATTCCCAAAAGCTGTCTAGTCACATCGAAGCAGACGGTCATTCGAAATGTCCCGAGTGATGTTGCGAAAATTCCTGTATGTGAAGGGATTTTCAGGTGGAGCAGGAGTGAAGACGTTGATCGTCACGTCGATTAGCATGTCTTGCCGAAACTGGTCAGTAGTATGTTTTGTGAGTCGGTCATTATGTCAATTTCATCTACATACATGTGGTCGATCCATTTTGTGAGATACGTTCGAGTTGTGTTGATGAGGCGCGCCATGCTGCACAATCTGTAGGGACAGTTCTTCTGTCAGTGCAGTTAATGTCTTTGTGTCAGGATGAGCTGTGTCCAGCAAGTCTGCATTCAGATCCCCCATGATAACTTTGTGGCTATAGTCACCACACAGCCGGCGTAATGAGCCAAAGAGCCCATCATCCTTCTGCATGGCGACGGTCTATAGATTACACCTACTAATATTGATGGCGAGTTACTCTGCTGTACGTTACAAAATAGATACTCAGGGATGTCGGGACACCGTGAACCAGGAATATTAGACGAGACAAGCCTCTCCACTCTGGAATCATCACGTACATACAGAGGAACCCCACCACCATTTCTGTTATGGTCCTGGCGTAACAGCGCATAACCTGGGATCTGAACAAGACTGTCGTCCACAAACTCGTCCAGCCACGACTCAGCTACCCCAAGAAGATGGTAGGAGGAGTCGGCAGCGACGAGCAGGCGCAGATGCTCAATCTTATCCGTTAAGGAATTAAGATTGATAAACCCCGTCTTTAAGGAACTACCACTCCCTTTTGACTCTCCGGCAGCCGTATCTGGTCAGAAAGTCCTGATAGACGCTGCTGTCAAAGCTGCACTCCACTCTGGGACAGTAGCATTGTTCTGGGTGCTATCCAAGGGCTCACGGATGAGTCTTGGGACAGTTTGACACGCCCTTTGAATGACATGCAGTTCAGTGAGAGACTCGAACGCATTCGCTCTCTCGCTATTTCTACGCCTAGCCTAGAAGCGTCCACCACTGTGCCAAACATATTTGAAGCCCAGACCCCGTGCAAGTGGCCTCAAGTAAATATATTCCTCGTATTTGTCACGGGGCAACATCTCATTGATGTATATCTTTCGATTCGACACGTGGGCTTTCGCCATAGGGTCAAGCAATGCGGGCTCGATATTATGAGTTGTGAAATGTATATTGGCAGTCGAGTGATTGGCTCTCATCACCTCCCTGACCAGACGGCTGCACGAGAGTTGGACTATGCAGGATGGAACAGAATGCGAGCGGTTGACCGGGACTCGGGGCGATTGATGGGACGATCTGTTGTTGCACGTTGAAAACGTCTCCCCAGATACACGCCCGGGCTTCAGAACACGAACATCAGCGATGTTTTCCCTCTCCAGCGAGGGAAGAATGGTCTTGAGTGCTGCGAAATTGCTGAAGACGGATACGAGGTAACAAATCCCCCAACAACTCGTTCACCCACTCCAGTACCTACACAAGACAATGATGTTAGAGATTGGATGATGAATGACTCGCCTAGCGAGTTCGTAAGATGAAGAAGAAGTCGAGGAGTGAAAGAGTAGGTACTTTCTCCTGTTCTCTCCCCTTTCACCCAATGAATCAAATCCTCAAGTAAAAGTCTGATTTCAGTGAGGAGATTGACGAAGAAGAGCGGTGCATGAGCCTTCGACAGTTGCAAGCTCCAACTACAGGCATAGATAGGTGAAAAACGTGCATTCAGAATGGTTCTGAAAAACAAGGATACTTGTTTGAGAATGACGGACTAGGATTGGAATGAAATCTACAGATTATAGCAACGAATGCGGATATCTATAAGACGAGGAGCTGAATCTGGTAAGAAACTTCTCCAAAGTTCTGATTGCAAGCTGAGACGAATAATGGAATATTATGTAGTTTTGATCATATTGATTCCTGAAAATGGAGATCTTATGATCTTCGATCAGAGAGAATTTGAAAACAATTATGTTACGAAAATATTCGATTCGTAAAGAACATACTGAGTATTTGAGGAACATTAGAAGTACATCGAGAATCATCAAAATGTTCATCAATATCATATACGATGCTAGAGAGAAAAGGTGATTACCGTAATAGATAGTTTATTCGAGAGAATGAACGTTGCAAATTACCTCGGAAGAAGAGGTTTTTTGAATAAAATATATGAAACCGATATTGTCATGAATAATTCGGATTACATGATGTGTCAAGTGGGCAAGTGATAACACCGAGGAAAAACACTTGATAATGATAAAACTAGTGATAATGTATGGATTCCCCCCGTTAGGGGTGTATAGTCATAATGTACTGGAGCACAAATACAATGTTAAGAGATCAAAAAGAAAATAAAAAATGTTCTCATAATTTGACTACTCATACCCCAGGAAGGATGATTGGACGAATCGAATGACTTGAATGTATAAGTACTCACCACATCACCGCATGAGAAATTCGTCACATGGTGTATCCATAATAAAACCTCGGGATGGTTACATGTAGTATGGAAAAGATTGATCGGGTGAGACATCAATTCAACAATGGTTGGATGGTGATTGACGAATGATATATCGGTAAATGCATGTTGTACACTTGATATTATCCACTGCGTATGCACATGAATACATTTCACGAGTTATTCAGAAATGAGTTGAATCAAACATGAGGACATAACGGTCTACTATCGAGCTGCTAAGCACTGAACTTTGGGTTTGTAACTGTAAGAGAAGTGAAAGTTTAGGAGTAGAAACCTGATTTAAATTCTGCAGCAGAACGTTCACAAGTGAGAGAGTAGAAAGAGAAGAGGGAGTAGAGAGAATGAATGAATGAATGAATGAATGATAACCTTCATTCGCCCAAGGGCAAAAATACAAAAACACAGTAGCATATGAAACAAATGTCACTCATACATGATAAATATATTAAATTTGTGAAAATTAGTCGTTTTGGTTAAAGCTATTCGAATTATCACAGAAAGTGACTAGTCATCACGAGGCATCGTAAGATACTAAGAGTCATGAAAAGAAAAAGAAGAAAAAGTCACGTTTTCATATATATATATATATATATACACATATATCAGTCTTGACAAAAAAGGTTGAGGAAAAGAAAACATTTTCCCGTTTGGGAAGACATATAAAGAAGACATGGGCCCACAGTCATATCACAGGAATCTCAGTTCGGTAGCGAAAAAGCCACGCATAACTCATCTGAAGAAGAACACATCAATTGAAACGGGCTCATGTCTATCACAGTTTACAAATTAAAATAGTGTTTTTTCTCCACATCAATCCTCTGGGAGGATAGTGTTAGCAGGGAGTCTTTTAAAGACTCTTTAAAATAAGATATCTCCCCAAGCTGCCGAAAGCCCGGAGGGAGGAAGTTCCACAAATGAGCACAATGGACCTGGAGAGATCTTCTTCCATATTCAAGTCTCATGTTGGGAACTTCGAGTACCCGCTCTTCTAGATCACCCCGTGCGGGGCGTTCGGATTGGTACCTGGTGAACATCGCAGCTAGATAGCCAGGTTCTCCTTAGTGTATGATCTTATGCATCAAGAGAGCTGCGAAGTACATTCTCCGCGAATCAGCGAGCGAGTGCCTGCCGAAACTGAGCGGGAGTCTGTTTTGGAAATTAGTAATGATGTCATTGTCATCTACATAAATATGATCAATCCATGTATGAGATGTATTGGGGGTGTGTTGGTGAGTCGGGCCATGCTGCACTATCTGCGAGGCAAGTTCTCCTGTCAGTGCAGTCAAAGTCTTGGTGTCGGGATAAGCAGTGTCTGAAAACGAGCCAAACAGCCCGTCGTCCTTCTGCATGGCGAGTTTTGGGGGTCTGTAGGTTACTACGACTAATATCGGCGAGGAGTCACCTTGTTGTATGCTACAGAAGAGAAATTCAGGCACGCCAGGTTTCCCTGTCCCAAAAATATTTGATGAAATCAACTTCTCAACTTTGAAGTCATTGCGCACATACAAGGCAACCCCACCACCCTCTCTGTTACGATCCTGTCGCAACAATGAAAAACCTGGAATCTGAACGAGACTGTCATCCACAAACTCATCTAGCTTCGACTCAGTCACTCCGAATAGATGGTAGAAGGGATCGTTAGCAACGAGCAAGCGTAGATGCTCAATCTTATCTGTCGGGGAGTCAAGGTTGATAAATCCCTCTTTCAAGGAACTGCCCATCCCTCGTCGCTCTTCAGCAGCAGTATCTAGTCAAGGTGTCGTCGCTCATCCTGCTGCCAAAACTGTACTTTGCTCCGGAACGCTAGTGCAGCTCTAGGTGTTATTAGAAGACGCATAGGCACGTTCTGGAGCACTTCGATAGGTTCATGTTTCAACGAGATCACAGGTAATCTCCCATCAAAATTGAGGATGATCATCTTAAGCTATTCAACTTCCCTCGATTCCGGCCAAAATCAATTCCTGTTGATCCTGTTCATTAATTGTGTTTCTGTACCAAGATTTTCAGGTACATTATAGCTTACTTGACCCCCTGAACAAGCCTCATCTCCACGAAGGCCGTTACACACGGAAAATTGCATCTATACCGATCAAAAGTTGCTAATTTTACGAAATGCCCATTGAATGAAGAAAATTCGATAACTTTGATTCAGAGCATGATAGGGCGGAACGCAAAAATACGTGTCTTGTTATTTTTCCCTTAAGAACATATATTTCATCCCGGAAGAGATTTGAGACTCGAGCAATTTTCGACTGTCTGATCTTACGTGGAATTGGTCTCCACTTTTCGACTCGATCTCAATAGCAGTAGGTACAAAATCACAATACTCCAGTTCACCGAATCCGCGTTCGATTTCCATTACATGATCGCGGACAGCCGCAGACTTGGATTTGATGACATATGCATAAGTATCATCACGAATATTGGATGCCTGAGGTGGAATCTTTGATGCATTATCATTCTCAGCCTTCCATCCGCGAAACTTGAGGACATCATTATGAAATGACTCAATGTTTCAAGTTTTGAATATGACACGAGTGAGCGCATTGAGGAGAAGCGAGCACGATCTAGGGATACCGACTATTTTCATCTCCGTACTAGGTGAAGCACTAGTATGCAATTCCTTAAGCTGTTCAACCTCATCGCAAAGACACTGCTTCTCATGCTCGGGTGCGCTTATTCTACTGTCTTGATGCTCCAATGTTTGAGTGAAATCATCTGCTTCATCTCACAGTGAATCGAGGTGTTGTTTAGCCTGGTCAGATTTGGTATCCACAGTATTCACAGCATCAGAAATATCAGTTAATTGCTGAGAGGTGGTAAGGTTCTCCGAATTTGCAGGCACACTCGCCATCTTCTGTGAATTTTCAGTGATTTCTAGGTTTTGATCGCTCAAACCAGAAGTATTAGTATCGTCCAAATTCCACGATCGATTGAACGCTATATCGCGTGAGATTGAGTCAATACGGGACGAACTGTTTTTCTTTAACATGAATTCAACACAATCATTTAATCGTCATGACCGACACACGTAAACATTCTATCCCAAAATGAATGTTCATGAACAGTGTTCATAGCAACATTTTCAAATATCGCGGAGTCACTTCCACATCAAATTGAAGCGGATTTGATAACCGGACTTATTTCCAAATTTTTCAAATTTCATTTGCTTTCAGATGTGACATCAAGGTACAGATGGATTCCATTAAAAAACGACACATGAAAAATAGTGGTGTCTCGGATCGGTTTCTCGTGGTTTTGATTCGATTCTGTAGTCCAAAATATGAAGATTCCACCCACTGGGAGGTCCCAAAAAAATTTTGGAGTCGCCTGCGGAGCTATTCCTGTTTCGCTTTTCGATTCCACTAAAGCATCAAAATCATGATCTTTTTTTACGAAATTGAATATATTCCGAGTTTGGCTCAAGATAATGTAACGCGGTTTGCGCCAATGGAAAGATCTTGAAAAAACCTATCAAAATGACCTTGAAAATCTTTGTTCAGCCTCTTCAGGCCCTGATCAGGCAAAATCCGGAAAAATCAGGCTAACCTGATTATCTCAAAGAGCAATTTTTTTTAATTTTTCAAAAATATGATTTCTCATGCAAAATTGCACGATCTTTGCGATGGAACTAGTCTGAAGTTGTTTTTTCACGATTTCATGCGTTTTCTGGTAAATTTTCTGATTTTTCTTCCTCCGACCAATCAGAAAACAGAGATTCCTGCGCATGCGCGTGGTTTACCGAGTTCCAGAGTAGTTTCAATCGAAGGCTGAGGAAATTTCCTCTAAAATGACCCGTTGCAAAAGTCAATTACATGTCCCCAGTCAGTATCCACAGCACTTTCATTGGAAAAGAAGGATGACCAGAGCGAGATGACATGACCTTATCTATCGTGAACCAGAGCCTTGAGACCTTCTCTTGCATCCATGCTGTCAGTGGTGTTAATAATCTTGATGTCTAAAGAATCGTGTAGCTTCAGTCGATCAAATGAAGTTCTGCAACAGGTCACTTTGAAGGAAATTCCCACAGCTTTCGATTTGAAATCCGGTAAACCACGCGCATGCGCAGGAATCTCGGTTTCCTGTCTGGTCGGAGAATGAAAAATTGGGAAATTGACCCAAAAACGCATGAAACTGTGAAAAAACAACTTCGGACCAGTTCTATCGCAAAGATCGTGCAATTTCACATGAGGAATCATATTTTAGAAAAATTAAAAAAAATTGCTTTTTGAGATAATCAGGTTAGCCTGATTCTTCCGGATTTTGCATGATCAGGGCCTGAAAAGGCTGAACAGGAATCCTCAAGGTCACTTTTGATAGGTTTTTCAAAGATTTTCCGAAAAACGCGAACCGCGTTGCATTATCTTGAGCCAAACTCGAGATATATCCAATTTAGTGGAAAAAGATCATGATTTTGATGCTCTAGTGGAATCGAAAAGCGAAACAGAAATAGCTCCGCAGGTGACTCCGGAATTTTTCTGGGACCTCTCAGTTGGTGGAAACTTCATATACTGGACTGCAGAATCGAATCAGAACCACGAAAAACTGATTCGAGACATCACTATTTCTCATGTGTCGTTTTTAAATGGAATCCATCTAGATTCAAACTAATCCAAGGGGACTCCAATACGGATGCTAGATGGTAGTTTCTCCCATGCAAACTTTGCTTGAGCAGAAAACGAGCCATTATAAGCAGCAGTTTGCGCGGTGGAAATCATCGTGCGAGATGACTGATTTCTGTCTGATCGACGGATACCGTTGTCGATGGGAAACAATGTGACCGACACGATACCTCGGATGATTAGGGCGGAGGTATAGGGCCTCGATAAGAAGTTTCCGTGCCTGGCCGCAGTCCGCGGTGGCCGCGAGAAAATACATGGGAAGTAATGGGAAGAGTGGGGGTAGGTCTGCCCGCGGCTTGCTCCAATGTCCGCGCATGCGCGCTCCACTCCCATTGCTTCCCATGTATTTTTTCGCGGCCACCGCGGACTGCGGACAGGCGCGAAAACTTCTTGTTGGGGCGCATACGTAGTCTACTCGGCTCTGGATCTAGGTGGGGATCTGGATATCGGAATTCATGACTTGATCGAGAGTACTCAAATGCAACAAAGGATAGGATAAGATTTCACAGGCTGTCAGATCGACCATCGATTCTCAAACAAATCGGGTAAATCAGGGCACCTCCTTGGGAATCAATAGTGGAATCTCTGTAATTGTATAGTTTTTCCTCGGACTAATAAATGGATCAGGGCACCCATTGATTTCAAGAATATGATACGTGAGTTATTACGGTAAAGCACAGCCATTCAGTGGATCAGGGCACCCTCTTGACCTACCTCACACGTAAATCTCATCTCATTGGATCTTACTGATAACAATTTCAGGGGATCAAGGCCCTGCAATATATCACCAGTAAAATCCTGTCATTTGATTGTGCCAACTATATAGTCACACTGTGAGTTCTATCATGCACTTGGTGCATTTAGGATTACCCACAGCAATGAGCACACAGAGAGAATATATATATATATATATATATATATATATATATAGTCGCTTTTATCCAAGATTCCATTACAATCGAATGATTATATGGGCAAATCTCACGAAGTATGCGGTTTGGCCGAACAGGCCTATTTTCACGTTGTCAGAACAACAGTCGCGTTATTTCCGCCGCTCGCATTAGATCATTTTGAAGATCTACTCATATTTAATAGTTCTGCATCATTCAGAAGTCTAAAAATTGCTATAGAAAGGTACTGGGAGACGCTTCTTCGTGACAAAATCACAATTTTCGACCGAACAGGGCCATAGTTCTCTCACGCCTTAGCTCGCCACAGGCGGGGCGGTTCACCGATCGGTCTGAAAATTGGATATGTGATGGATTATAATACATAGAAACATATAATTTTCGCCCGAGGCTGTGCCTATCAATGCGTCGGAGTGCCGATGATTCGTTGGAGCGAACTCCGATTCTACATTTTCTCCTGTATCGCTCTTTAGTCCGGGAGCTGGATAGGCTCCCGTATGCACTGAGAGCGCCGATCATGAACCAAACGTTTTCTAACGTGATTTTTCTCGTAGAATCCGAATCCGTCGGTATTTTTACGATAGGAGGTGGAGATCACCTTTAAAAACGCAATTTTTAAACTAAAAACTGCTTTTTCACGTGTGCAAGGGGGCCAATCTTCCAAAATACTTGGATAACCTTCGGATTATGGAAGTGTAAGTAAAAACACGCCCTAACATCATATTCAGATATTTCGCATCGCATATACAGGGTGTCGAAGCCCCTTCGAGGTTGTTTGGTGCAATCGATATTCCGGAAACGGATGAATCGCTGAATAATTCAGCAATTGGGTGTTTTTATAATCAAGTCATTGATGCAACTCACTTTTCCTAATTCTGGGCCCTACGGACCCAATATACAGGGTGTCGAAGAGTTGTAATACCCATCTTCATCGTATTTGAATTACTCCAACTCACGTAATAGAGTATTGGGCAGTGAAATTGATAAATCTCGATTTAATTTGATCCTCTGACTAGACATTCAAAGATCCGTCCTCGATTTGGAGCATGGAAATTCCGTAGAAGTCATTATTTTCCATACCAAATTGTATAGATTTACAATGCGACCACGTCAAGAAACTGAAATGTACCATCTGCATGTGGTATGCCATCTCTGTAGATTTACAAAATGATTATGCGATGCGCGGTCTCTGATTTATCACTATCCAGAATTCGGAATAACGTTTAGTGCTTGTATTAAAATTATCTATAATGACCGTTGAAAAATAATCCGTTCGAGACTCTCAAATTTCGAAACAAAGACAAAACTTCCAAACCAAGATCTGTAGATCGAAGCATTCATTCAGTTTTCAGAATGACTCAGAACTAATAACCCTGCAATTTACCTTGGGCATAGCCTGTTACCCAAAAAATTGTCGGCTATCAGGGTCCAAATTTCTCCTCACACATGTGTTTATATGTTTTGAGACGGTGTGAGTTCTAACGACCCAACGGTCACCATTAGATGATATGAGGAGCTCCAGGTTTGAAGGCACATCATTAATGTTCATAAACTATACAGTTTTCAGAGTTACCAGAGTACAGACGCAATGCATTACTCTGGATACCTGATGATTAATTAACCACATTCAGATTGTACATTTCAATTTTTCGACGTGATCGCATTGTAAATCTATACATTTTGATATGGAAAATAGTGACTTCTACGGAATTTCCATGCTCCAAATCGAGGATCTTTGAATGTCTAGTCAGAGGATCAAATTAAATCAAGATTTATCAATTTCACTGCCCAATACTCTATTACGTGAGTTGGAGTACTTCAAATACGATGGAGATGGGCATTACAACTCTTCGACACCCTGTATATTGGGTCCGTAGGGCCCAGAAGTGGGAAAAGTGAGTTGCATCAATGACTTGATTTTAAAAACATCCAATTGCTGAATTATTCAGCGATTCATCCGTTTCCGGAATATCGATTGCACCAAACAACCCCGAAGGGGCTTCGACACCCTGTATATGCGATGCGAAATATCTGAATATGATGTTAGGGCGTGTTTTTACTTACACTTCCATAATCCGAAGGTTATCCAAGTATTTTGGAAGATTGGCCCCCTTGCACACGTGAAAAAGCAGTTTTTAGTTTAAAAACTGCGTTTTTAAAGGTGATCTCCACCTCCTATCGTAAAAATACCGACGGATTCGGATTCTACGAGAAAAATCACGTTAGAAAACGTTTGGTTCATGATCGGCGCTCTCAGTGCATACGGGAGCCTATCCAGCTCCCGGACTACTTCTAATGGATGCAGCACTCGGGGCGGTGAATATTTCGTATCTGTAGAAACGACATATTATTCTACATCCAAAAACCTACAAATCTAGCCCAAGAACGATAGTGTGCTCGATTCCGCACGACGATGCGGCTTGAAATGAGAAAAGTTATTTTCGCGTAAATGGGGTCAAAAAAATCGTTTTTCGTGTAGCACACGAAAATTTCGATTCCGTTGGGATGGAAACCACGTGTAAACTGATATTTGTACCTCAAGAAATGCCTATGAGAATCGCCCCTACTACAGCCTCATATCGGTCGCGATGCGAGGCTTGTGAGGATCGACAAATGACGAAAATGAGCGTTTCGACGGTTGAGGCACATCTACATTTTGTACCACAGACCTTCAGAAAACACTGTAAACCATTGAACTCATCTCTCTTCTTCTATTCCAACACCAAGGATGCCATGTATTCACATACACACGAGCCAATTAGAATTACGAAAATATGAGGGTCCCACGCAAATACATGGGAAAAACTTCTACACCCTCACAAATCCACGGCGGGGCTCCAAAATGATTTACGCAAGTATTTCATCATTGTTTGAGCATTACTTGGACCAAACAAAAGTTTATCGGAGATGTGCTGCCATTCTGGAAATTCTCGAAATTTCAAAGTCGAAACCGCATAGTTCCTGAGATTTGCCCATATACATGAAACCCTGAGGACTTTGATTTATTCGCTTTGTCAGCTGATTTTCGACTGAAAGGCAGAATCCTCGAGCATCCGGCTGCGGCTCTACTTATACTTCGTCCTCAGAGTTCCAGAACATTCTGAAGATGATTTATTCATATGTTCCGTTATTTCTTATTGAAATGGGGAACTCCTGTGAATCACACTACATATACTAAGTGACAAAGACAAGTTGGCGGATTTTTTTTGCTTTACGGAATGGTTGGGAATGATTTGAAACTCGAGCCGCAATCATATTTCTAACGTAAAAATTCCTCAGGAATCGATTGGCGAAGTCAGGAATGCGATGTCTATCTTAAGTTCTGATTTATGGATGAATTTTCGTAAGCATGTCATTTCTATTCCAGCAGATATCGATCGGAGCGAAATTTCAACATGGTCATTGGAAAGATCGTGGCATTTTGAGTCGAAAGGCTTCTTTCCGGGTCCCATTGGTTGCATTATTTCCTCTAAAATCATCGAAAAGAGAATTTTATGTGCAAATCGTAACGTTTTTCGCAACGCCTGTAACGCTATTGTTGTTATTTTTGCATCGGCGGGCGTCTGCTGCTAGTCTGCTGCTGGCAATCAAGAAACTTCTTGTTTGCTGTGAGCGTTCAACTTTGAGCGACCATTTGACGAAAAGAAGCAATTACATCCATGACTAATCAGTGTAATTGCCTGCCGTCTATGTGATGAGAGTAAATCATGAGAGTTTGTGCCGCTACAGCCACGTGGAGTGCAAGGATGCAATTTTCCTTGCTTAGATTTTATTTTTCTAAAACTGTTATACTTTATTCAAAATTCAACTGTAAGTTAACTTGACATGACTTACCTTGCCATGATCTCGGAATTCCTTCGAATTCTGTGAATTTATGCCAAGAATTTCATATTCATTTCAAACAATCAAAAGATTTTTATTTGATTCATTAATTTATTACAGATTCGATTATAAGAAATTTTTACGGTGAATAGACGCTAACAGCGAATTTGAATCGAGCCATGCAAAAAGGGACCTTCGTGCAAATAACAAATTGTTGGGAAAACGAAAAAGACTGTCTTGCATCTCTACCATTTACAATTTTCCAACGCCAATGAACATACACATACTTCTTATCAGTATGTACCATAATCTTCTTCATTTTTTGACCGAGGGCGTTCTGCAGAGTTGTTTTTTAATGAAAACTGGAGTGGACTTGGGTCCCTTTTAGCATGGAATCTTCTAAAAAGCTATTATTTCGTAGCAAGGCACTACGAAACTTGGAATTATCAGATTCAAACCATATCTTGATGATTATCATGACTTTATAGCGGGGTTTGGGTACCTTTTTGCTCGGATTGACTGAAAATTTTTCGAATGGAATTAATGAGTTTATTACAACGAACAAAACCATCTTAACTATCTAAATAATGTAACAATAACATTCATAAATTTGTAAATATTATGGATTCTAGACATGTCTTAAGCGTTCTAATCACGTAACATCAAGGATTTGATTTTTCTCATTCTTACAAAGAATGAACATCTACAAATAGAAAGTAATTCTGTCATTGGAATCACTTGCGGATCTCTTATAATCTGGAGAAGAGCCGAAATGTTGCCTCTGCGACTCGGATTTAGGCACTTTCATCAATTTCATCCCCCAAGTCAGGTTTGGTTGGCCAATTGATCAAAATATTGTAGAAAGGAAGATGCTGTTCGGGTATGTAACTTGCTAATTTTTTGATGTCGTTGATTTTTGATTCCTTGATTTGCACATAGCCTTCTGCATAAGCCAATTCTTTGGGCAGCTCTAGACTTGTATTTTTTCTTATGTGAAACGTGTGTACAGAAGTCCCGCCGATAGAAACACTTGCGACTACAGTCCCGACCATCTCTGAACTGTAAACGAAATGAAAATATTCAGAGATTGAAAAATGGACTTTGTCTTTCTTCTGGACTCCTCTTCCTCTCGTTTCGACTGAAATGACATTCTTCTTGTAATGTTGAGACCACCATTCTTTATGATTGATGATATCATGGCTAGTCACCAACTTGACTTGAAACTTAGAACTATGGCTACTCTGGATGATAGCCTGCATAATTCGTCTGACAGAGTAAATTCTATCAATCTTCTTCAACTTTCTCTTCACCATACTGAAGTCTCGGTCGCATGGTAGAAAAGAGTGACCCCTGATCGGAAAATATTGTTCTATTCTCTTAAACTTCTTTCGTTCAACCCAAGCGGCCAAAAGCTTCGATAAACTATGATTTTTATTTTGAGCAGAGCAGTTGTCGGCGTGTAGAAGGAGTGTTTCGATATCATCTGACAACTCATTTTCGACATAATCTGTCAAGAAAGAACAAACTTCATCAGGACTTTTTTTTGCCTGTCCTTCATGATAAACATAAAATTTGGCTGTATTGTCTTTCATATTATGAATGCAGAAAATACTGACATTGACTTGACGTAAATAGTACGACTCTTGGACTGGGATTATTGGAACACTCGAATTCTGCATGTAGTCGTAGCATAGAGCAGCCACCGTAGGGTCTTCATTTTGCGCATCAGATTTCAATTTCCTGTAGAATTTTGCAGCCTCCTCTTGATGTTGTTTCAATTCTAGCTCAGTTCTTTTTCTTGCTGCATCACTGATATGAGAATTTTTTAACTTTGTTCGTAGCGTTTCACAAATACAACAGCAATCTACTTTAGGCTGGCCGAACTTCAAGTCAAAATTATCCGCAAAGTATCGGAAAAAGAATGAGCGCCCTACTTTACTATCGGGATGTTTTTCACAATACATTCCCCACAGTGCCCTGACATTCAATCTTTCATCCAAATATCTCATAACTTTGCCAGAATAATGACTCTCTTCAGTTGGGAAACTTTTGACGAAATTGTCTATCTTTAACAAAATTTGAGGCGAGATAGTATTTGATTTTTTGCTCTTCCCTCTCTTGTCTTTTGGAGATTCATCTAACTTAGCAAGCTTGTTCAATCTTTTCAAACGTTTGATGGAGATACCATAAGTGGACATGAACGCTTGTCGACATACCTCTTTTGTGATACCGCCGATGATTATATGATACTTGTTCGTTGACCTTGTACTTGGCTTGCTCGATTTCGATCTGCGTCGATTTGGCAGACTACGTTTGATCAAATTTTGC
The DNA here is from genome assembly GCA_029851415.1 of Eretmocerus hayati. Lineage (NCBI taxonomy): Eukaryota > Metazoa > Arthropoda > Insecta > Hymenoptera > Aphelinidae > Eretmocerus > Eretmocerus hayati. The sequence continues at coordinate 75,589,185 of CM056744.1, read as the reverse complement.
AGAAATATGTCTTGTTCATTTTTTGTTCTGAGTGACAACAGCCTTTGGAGCGCTTCTTGTGACTGTTCTAATGGCGTATGCTCAAAACATTCCTTCCGGCAACTGGAAACATTAGAAATTATAGTGACTGAACGCTTTTGAAGAAAATTCACTTGTTGTAGACATCGGGCAAATACTCACTCGCATTCCTGCGCTACACATTTCCCTGGAATGTATTCCTTTTGGCTATTCAAGAAAGGCTCGCCACACGTTTTTGATCTTTTTCTCTCATTCCGTGCCCAAGATAACGGATTGCCACGATTTTTCCGTTTTTTGCCATCGTTATTACTATCACAATCCATTTACACACTATAAATCAAGACAAAACAAACACCTGCAGAGCTATCGGTTGACACACTAGATACGACAGCGCTTTTCGATCATTTCAAGATTGAGTCGAGTTTAAAGCGGAGAGTATATATCTATACCTATACATCATTCGAAGTGTCGCGAAATATAAACATTCAGCTCGTCGACCAACTGGCGCCAAGAATCATATCGATCAGTTGTGTGAGTGATGGATGTGATGATATAGTGCGTGGGTATTAGTTTTTGCAGGTTCGTATCAATCCATGCAAAAGGGGCCCCATATCCTGTACTTGGGTCCCTTTTTGCATGGATGGGATCTCAGGAATTAGTCATATCGGAAAGATTTCATATGCAGGTGATAAAGGAATGTTCAAAGAGTGATAATATCACCTTATCTCAATTTTGCAAATAATGGCGCTTAGGTCCCTTTTTGCATGGCTCGATTCATTTGCAAGAGAGAAAATTGTGAAATAAAAATATTTAGTGAATTCAAAAATAAAGTCAGCAAAGGACTCTCACTTTTTAAGAGAAAATTTATTATTATGTGATGATATGATATTATGGGTGGTTTTTTGACTCTCATTGGGGATAGGCATTTGGGTGGGTCAAGAAATAATTACAAGCATAAATGCAAATTGCATTTAATCACTGTTTATTTAGAAATTCATCACTCAAATTAGCGTATTTCTAGACATGTAGACGGGCATTTATTTTGACCGTAAATCAATTCACTTGATAATATATGAAAAGAGAAACACTGATTTCACAATACTCAAATTATTATATTACGAAAAATCACTACTAGAATTTTTACTGATACATCGGCACTTGTGACAGAACGGAGAAAAATAACGACCATTAACTCAAAGAAATTAACTCTTATCTGAATACGAATGTCACGTCAAAAGAATATAATACGCCCGAAATTGTCAAATAATTATTAGCGATCACTGCTTCAAAATAGCGAGAAAAAGTCGCACGGTCGACCTTCAAACCGAAAGGGTTGACGCGACGCGGTCGAGAATTCATCTGCCTGCAAGAAAATTGTATATCATATATATCACAAAACTCCCCCACTGGCGCAGCGATTCCGATTCCACGAAAACTACTCACGGGGCATGTATTAAAGAGAGAGGCCCGCGCGCCGCACACAGAGAATTCACTTGCGCGCGCGGGGGTGCATTCGCACTCGATTCACTAAGAAAATCAAACTTGGAATAATCCTTAAGTGATGCGGCAGCAAGGCTCTACGTACGTGATATTACGATGAAATCGCCATCAGTACCCGAATCAAGCGTCTCCTCCGAAGATCTAGTCGGGGATATTTTCACCGCTAACCCAAAAGGATGAGAAGATCAATCACAGGCATTTCTAATCACATTACCACACGGGCCATGACTCGAAAACGATTGCCTTTCTCGTCGATCAAAGATCTCGGAGAAACGTGATGGTTTGATCAAGGCAGGAAATAAGGATGAGGTGTTGGGCACCCGAATGCTACGATCTACCGGCGCGCCTAGCTCCAGGCATCGGCGTGCTTTCTTTCGTTGCGGCCTCTTCTGATCACTAAAAGTGACAGGGATAGGGTAACCCAGGGAAGGCAAGGCATTTTATTGTATCCTAATGCTGAATAAATCAGTACTCACGTCGGCTCCTAGTGGCAAGAATTGTTGCGTAGGGCGCCAGGGTTGCAGCTCAGGGAAGGCGTGAAGCTTGTAAGATGTTGGATGAGTAGCCGACGGCGATGTGCAGCTTCAAAACTGGCAAAGTGGTTGAAGCCAACTTCTTCGACTTGAGAGTCGGACCCTGGAGAGCTTCCAGGTGTTGATCCTTGGATGGGTATCGACAAGAATGCCGCTCCGCTGCAGCTTTCCCAAGCACATAAGCTCGGTTTCCGCGAATTAAGCTTCTCTCCCCTCACTCCTGGTACGCTCGACCAATCAGCGTCGAGGTCAAAGAAGAGCTTCGATTTTTCAAATTTCCAATTGTCGAGTGGTAGGGTAAAATTACTAAAAATAGTGATTTCCCCTCATATCGTAGTTGGAATACGGGATAAAAAATTTACATATTTACAAGTTATTATAATTAATTACACTAATTATTGAAATAAAACATGATACACGTACTGTAGCATGTAATTTTCAAAGCGGCGCGCATCTGCGCACGTTGATATAGCAGCCAAGCATGCTATCCGCGCTGTAAAGGGTCGCCATGTTGGCCGCCATATGCGGGATTTTTAAACTGTGGCGCGGCGTACTTGAGCGGTATATTCCAGCGAATTATCAGATTATCATGAAATTAAGGACGTATTACATATTTTTCTCTCATCTTGGAACGATGAAAATGAATGTCGTTGGTGGAAAATCGAAAAAATGAACATTATTCAACGGAGAGCATTTACTTTGCAGAACAATCTGAATGAGCACAATCCTCCCTCAAGAAATTGAAGAACTCCCTGTTGCTCAATACAAAGCATATTGAGATTTGTCCTGCAAATTTGTTGCTCTCCATTAATTTATGTTCATTTTTTCGAATTCCCACCAACGACATTTATTCTCACCGTTCCAAGATGAGAGAAAAATATGTAATACGTCCTTAATTTCATGATAATCTGGTAATACGCTGAAATATACCGCTCAAGTATGACGCGCCACAGTTTAAAAATCCTGCATATGGCGGCCAACATGGCGACCCTTTACAGCGCGGATATACCGGCACTTAAAATTAGCTCAAAATGGCCGCCGCCAGCCCCTTGCAACAGGTTGTTTACACGGCTTCGTGGTGCTCGCGCTACGTCGTGGAGTGGTGTTCGAGTGTTCCGGGTGTGTAATTGTGTGCTGTGGACCATTAGGAACCTGCAGCATCGTCGCCGAGGCGTGACACGGAACAGGGCGTGAGCTATCAGCAAGACAACCAGCGTCTGCTCGAGCCAGCAAACCCGAGGTGTTAACATCGTGAGTAATTTTTCAATTGATAATTTTAATCATCAATTATTAGTCGTAGCACCTGCGCTAGGCCTTCTCCTTCAACATAAGTACCCTGGGAAAACTGGGAAAGTCATACTCACAATGTATTCTGTGTTGCAACAGGGCACTGTTTTACCATGTATTAGCATGGGCTGCATGTAAACAAAGATTAATTTTTTGGTCAGTCCCATTAATTTGGGACTGGGTGTGTAACTTTTTGTACTTAAATGACTATAAAAAATCCAATCTTTTTAATGAACTAACCCACATGTAGCTAGCATAATAATATCTAATATTTTCCTTGTTGCAGGTACTGCGGAAACTAAGAAACGGAGGCTGGGCTATACCACGAACTTAGTCTGCTGGTGTTCAAAGGTGGGGTAATGAACCCCACTATTTTTACCTGTCTCCAGCAATGATGTAAGGCCTCTTTTATACCCATTTAGTGATTTTTTATTTTGAATTGCCCATATTCACTATGGGGAACCTCTACTTGGAGTGGTCTGGGTTTCGGTTTTATAAGAAAGTCGCTTTCGGATTTGATCAACATGAATGAAATAATATACCAAAATGATTCTAATCAACTTTGTGCTTTTTCTAGGTCTACCTGGATACTCAAGGAACACCAATGGGGCAAGTCCAGATGTGGAGACCACCTCCAGGGGTGTACCAAGAGGATCCGTCGTGGGGCAACCAACTTCAGAATTCAAGGTAAGACTTTTTCTTGAACTAATATTACTTGGACTTAGTGGTTAATGATAATAATGAGAATGATTTCCCTTTTTAGGAAAATATAACCTAATTCACCCTTTTTTACGGATTATGGTCTTTGCCAATTTTGTGGCAAAGACTGAAATGAAAATAAGAGACCTAATTCTTTTGATTTTTACAGGACTTGGATAACAAAACTAGGAAATGTTGGCCAATGGACCTGTTGATCGACCAATAAAGAATTGACTGGCCGTCGTCGAGGGATCAAATCAATCCAAAATCTGTGTGAGTTTATTATATCTCGCACAACCAAGGTATTTTGCTAATTAAATATTCTTAATTAACTTCCATGATTGAACTCAACTATTTGTTATCTCTTTCTTGAACTAATAGATTCCTTTTCCTTTTTTCAGGACTTCGACCCTCATGGCCCAATTTGAAGAATTGATTGTTCAATTTTATAGAAAAAATTAATAAAAGCCAATCAAACAGAACAACTGATTATTGTTTTATTATTTCATAATGACTCAACTTTCAACAAAAGAAGACTTCATTTCGGTAGAAACATAATTGAATCTAACAAATTAGACTTCATAAGAATAATCTGAATTTTCAGAATTTTGTAAAGATTTTGAATCGTTGCAGGAGTTCGCCTAAACCTCACAGCGGCGTACACGTGTCTGGAGCCTATATTCTCAATTCTGATCGAATTAATCTTTGGAATACCTCATTTTGCTGCGCAATAAGATATCAAACGTCAATGAGGCAAATCAATTCGATTGAATTTACGTCAAAAATTGTAAGCTCATGTCCACGGAACCTCCATCTTTTTTGAGGATGAGTTGAGGTCGCATGCATCAAAAGGCTCTCAAAATTCTTAGACTATTTTTTTTTTTTTTTTTTTTTTTTCATGTGTTCAACGGTCGTCTTCAGCCAATGGACTATTACAACCGGGGTGGATCTCGTGGGTTTATCGTCTCGTGTTATATCGTGGCGTATTTGAGATCCAGCCACTCACCCTAACCCGATTCTCTCCGCATTTGCCCGAGAATCATGCCCGTGGAGCGAGGGAAAACTCCTGAAGGGAGAAAACCTGCTCCGGAGAGTTCGGCACATTTATCATGTTACCCTTACGGTGCGCATACCATATTTCGTATGCATGAACATCGCAATTGTAACATTTCGTGCCTCCCGCTCACGTTGCTGAGGTGTAAGTGTCAACTAATCGATCAGAAAAGTCAGCAAGTCGAGGTTGATTAGACCGAGATGGGCGATCACCCATCCAAGTACTAACCGCGCCCAACGATGCTTAACTTCGATGATCGGCCGAGCTGACACTCAGCGACCCCACCAACTGTGTCGGTTTCTTAGACTATTTTTTAATCCTCTTTATTATCAAAATACCTCGTTCCGACGCCTATGATATGAAACTCCCATGGGCGAATCGGCTGAATTGGAAATTTTTTACTAATTTCTATCCGATGGCCTCGAAACTCGTATTTCTCGTTATAATGAGCTGAGTTCAATAGCGCCAAACAACTCAAAATCCTTAAACGGTTTTTTCATCCTTTTGATTGTCGGAATACCTTATTTTGGAGCCTATGATATTGGACTTTGATAAGTCAAATCGATTCAGCTGAAAAGTAATGAAAACTTGTGAAAGAATGGCCTCGGAACTCATATTTTTCATCAAAAAGGAACGAGACGCATCGCATAACTTGGCTTTCGAAATTCATCGAGAGTTTTTTTTCATTATTTTGATCATCAAAATACCTTCCCATGATGTTCGAGAACAGGTAGATCGATCGCTGGTATGACTTTAAGGAAATTGTGCCAAGACGCTCTAAAAAGGGGTCTATCAATCCTGTGAGCTAAATAATGGGATCGTATACATTCTTTTTTGAAGAAAAATACTACTTTCGAGGCCATTGTCATGGAATGTTTGAAAGAATTTCAATCCAATCGATTTGCCGCGAGGAAGTTCAATCTCATATGTACCAAAATGAGATATTCCAACGGTAAGAAGGATGAAGAAACCGTCCATCATTTTTGAGAGCCATTTGATGCGATCGAGTCCTACTCACTCACAAAAGGAGTAGATTTGATGAATTTCTTGACTCGTTCTCCGGTCTTAACGGTCGTCACGGAATTATTCTTGTAATCGATCCTGGAGGGGGTCTTGAGGATCGATTACAAGAATAATTCCATTATGGAAGAAGTAGAAGTTTTGAATCCATCGATTCGAAATTTTTGAAGTATTTTCAATCTAATCCATTTGCCCATTGAAGTTTCTACATCATAGGCATTGGAATAAGGTAATTCGATGATCAAAAGAATTCAGAGGCTCTTCCAAGGATTTTGAGAGCCAAATATCGCGATCATGCTCATTCTTTTTTGAAGAGAAATACGACTTTCAAGGCTATCTGTACACATCTTTTGAAAAATTTTCTTCACAATCGATGTGCCTTTTAATGTTTTTGGTATTATAGGCTTCAGATCAGGGTCTTTTGATGATCAAAAGGATGAAGAGAAATGTCTACGAATATTGAGAGCCGACTGAGCTCAACTCATTCTTGAAGGAATACGAGTTCCGAAGCCATCGGTATGAAATTTTTGAAGAATTTTCAATTTGATGTGCCAGATAGAGCCTGTGTGCCTATGTGCCTAGATTCTTCCATTTGAGGCGATGCGATCACCGTGCAAGCTGGTTTTTGTTCACAAAAATCCCGAAATCTTTTCCAATTGGGGCTGAACGGCGAATTATTCAGGTCTTGTAATAATCTAACTTGGCCTGGATAACTCTTCGTTTAGCGAAAATTGGAAAAGATTTTGAGATTTTTGTCGTCGAAAATATGCCAATTAGTAAGTCAGGAAGTACCCGCGGGCAAGTTATTCTCGTTCATCACCGATAGTCTCGGGATTAGCGAAAAGTGGCGAGTTATCCACGGCAATTCAGATGATGATACGCAATGAACAACTTGTCTCAAACATCATATCATCAAAATTTTGAGTAACATCTGAATGAAATATAACTTCCGGGTCGCACGGCGATCATAGTCATCAGAATAAGGCATTCCAATCATCAGAAGGATAACAAAAACCGTCTATGAATCTTGTGAGCCATTCGATGCGATCGAGTGCATGTTCTCTCAAGGAAAATTCCAGTTTCGAGGCCTTCTGTGTACAATTTTTTGAAGCTCTTTCGATTGAATAGAGTTCTCGATCCGCCTATCATTACTCACGTATCGGGAGAAGGAACTACAGTCATTGAAACTATTTTGACTTGAATAAAATTTCGGGAATACTACTTGGGTCGTGCACAAGCCCGCCTTCATGCAGAATTTTTGGAAAAAAACGTCCCAAAGGGTGAAATGTAACGGTCTTCGGCCCGGGTTCTTGTTGTTCTCGGAGACGACCAAGAGATGTTCAGGTAAAGATGGCTTTTAAGAGGGAAAATTTGGAACTTTCTGTCGGGACATGCAGCATATGGCCTCAGGACTGTCGCGCAGGTTAGCAGGTCACGGAGGTGGTACCAGCGCATTACAGCTCACTAAACCGCGTCTGCTTGCGCAAATCGACTGAAATTTGGATTTTTCCCGCAGGCGCAAGAATGCCATTTCTCGGCGGGTGTCGATGTAATCCTCTATCGGTCCCCGGCGAGTGTCAATCTGGTCCCATACCGTTTCTCAGCGAGTGATGATCTGGTCCCGTACAGGTCCTCTCTGAGGGTCCCATACCGGTCCTCGGCGAGTGTCAATGGGGTCCTGTACCGGTCATCGGAGAGTGTCGATCCGGTCTCGTACCGGTCCTCGGCGAGTCTCGAAGTGGTCCTGCACCGGTCCTCGTCGAGTCTTGATGTGGTCCTGCACCAGTCCTCGGCGAGTGTCGATCTGGTCTCGTACCGGTCCTCGGCGAATGTCAATCTGGTCTTGTACCAGTTCTCGGCGAGTGTCGATGGGGTCCCATACCGTTCCTCGGCGAGTGTCCATGGGGTTCTGTACCGGTTATCAGGAAGTGTTGATGTGGTCCTTCGACGGTCCTCGTCGAGTATCGATGTGGTCCCATTCCGGATCATCGGCGAGTGTCGACCTAGTTCCCTACCGGTCCTCAGCGAGTGTCGATATGGTCCTGTACCGGTCCTCGGCGGGTGTCGATCTGGTCTCGTATCGGTCCTCGGCGAGTGTCGATCTAGTCTCGTGACGGTCATCAGCGAGTGTCGATGTGATTCGGTACCGGTTCTCGGCGAGTATCGATGGGGTTCCATACAGGTCCTTGGCGAGTGGCGATAGGGTCCTCCAATGGCCCTCGTCGAATATCGCTGTGGTGCCATTCTGCACCCTCGGCGAGTGTCGATCGGGTCTCGTACCGGTCTTCACCGGGTGTCGATTTGGTCTTGTGCCGGTCATGGGCGAGTAACAATCTCGTTCTGTACCGGTACTCAAAGAGTGTAATTTTGATTCTGCACCGATACTTGCCGAGGACCGGTACGAGACTAGATCGACACTCGCCGATGATCCGGAATGGGACCACATCGGTACTGGACGAGGACCGTTAACGGACCACATCGACACTCTCTGATAACCGGTCCAGGACCATAGAGATATAATACCAGAGAGGAGGCATAGCATAGGAGCCACTGTAAGTGGCCGCGGACTTGAGAGAGGAATAGTCAATCCTGTTGCTCTCTCTCTCACTCGAATGGGAAACGGTCGGTGTAGGGTTAGTAGTGGTGAGCGAAGAGAAGGAAGGGGAAGCATTTCTTGGCCGCAGAAAAGAAGCGCATGCCTGCTCTTTGGTATTATATCTCTATGCCCAGGACCCCATCAACACTCGCCGAGAACCAGTACGAAACCAGATCGACATCCGCCGAGGACCGGTATGCGAACCCATCGACCCTCAGAGAGGAACTGTACGGGACCAGCCCGTCACTCGCTGAGGAACGGTACGGGCCCGGATCGAAACTCGCCAAAGATCGATAGAGGACCACATCGACACCCGCCGAGAATTGGCATTCTTACGCCTGCGCGAGAAATCCAAATTTCAGTCAACCTGCGCAAGCAGACTCGGTTCAGTGAGCTGTAATGCGGTGGTACCACCTCCGCGACCCGCTCACCTGCGCAACAGCGCTATAGGCCATATGCTGCATGTCCCGACAGAAAGTTCCAAATTTTAATCTCAAAAGCCATCTTTAGCCGAACATCTCTCGGTCATCCCCGAAAACAACAAGAACCCAGGCAGAAGACCGTGACATCTCACTCTTTGGGATGTTTTTTTCCAAAAATGCTGCATAAAAGCGGGCTTGTGCACGACCCAAGAAGTATTCCCAGAATTCTATTTCCAAGTCAAAATTAGACTAAACCACAAGATAAACTGAAAAATATAAGATTTTTGAAAGATGTCTCCCTAATCACGTATTTCAGATTCAGTTCACGACTTAGCCTCATCTTCACTCTCTCTTTTACTCTCTTCCTTTCTTCCGTTGATGGATTTTGAGAGCCATTTTATTGGACCGAACTCGACTCACCCTCAAGAAATATGAGTTTCGACCTTTCAAAATTTTCATACAGTTCGCAATCTAATTGATTTGCTCATCGGAGATCCATATCACGAGCATCGGAATGAGGTATTTTGGTTCTCCAATTAATAAAAACAATCGTCTATGAATTTTGAGGCCCATTTCATGCGATCGAGCCCATCTCATTCACGGGAAAAAGGAAAATTTCGAGGCAATCAGTTCAAGATTTTCAACGGATTTTCAGTGAGGACGATTTGCTCGATTGACAACTGCTATCAGAGACTCCTGACGGAGGTCATTCGATGGTCGAATGGATAAAACAAGATATTAATGAATTTTTGAGAGCCAAATCATGCTATAAATCATATCCGTTATTGATAAAAAATACGAATATCGAGGCCAATATTCCATTATTTTCGAACAATCTTCGATTCGATCGATTCGCCTTATAGGATTTCCATATCATATATATCATGATTGGGTAAACCAATGACCAAGAGAATGAAGAAACGTGAATTTTGAGAGCTAAATGATGTGATGGAGTTCATTCTTCTAAAAAAGTATACCAGTTTCGAGCCCATCTCCTTGCAGTTTCTGAAGAAATTTCAGTCTGATTGATTTGCCTGTTGAAATTCAATATCGTACACATTCATTACTATGGGCATCAAAATGAAGTATTTTGATGATCAAAAGAATGAAAAACCCCATCCATAGATTTTGAGAGCCATTGGTTGTGGTCGAGGTCAACTCATTCTTCAAGGAAATCCGAGATTGAGGCCATTGATTGGGAATTTCCAAAGGAATTTTAATCAGATTTTCGGATTGACAATTGAAATCATAGCCATCAGGATAAGGTGTTTTGATTATCAAAATGATGGAGAAAAAGTGTCAATGAATTTTGAAAGCTAAATTCTGCGAAGCATCTCGTTTCGTTTTCATGGAAAATATGAGTTCCGAGGCCAACTTTTCACAAGTTTCGATTACTTTTCAGCTCAATCGATTTGAATCATCAGAAATATCATGAACTCCAAGATGAGGTATTTCGACAATCAAGAGGACAAAAAGAAAGTCTATGAATTTTGAGAGTCGTATGACGCTATCGAACTCAGCTCGTCATCAAGAGGAATACGAGTTTCGAGGCCATCGGATAGAAATTATCAAAAAATTTCCAATCTGGTCGATTTGCCCATTGGAGTTAAATATCATAGGCGTCAAAACGAGGTATTTCGATGGTGAAAAGGATTAAAAAATCGTCTAAGAATTTTGAGAGATTTTTGATGGTATTACGCAGCAAAATAAGGTATTCCAAAGATTAATTCAATCAGAACTGAGAGTATAGGCTCCAGACACATGTACGCCGCTGTGAGGTTGAGGCGAACTCCACGTGACTGTAGCGACACAAACTTTCATTACTCACTCACATCACATAGACGGTAGGAAATTGCACTGATTGATCATGGATGTAATTGCTCCTTTTCGTCAACGGTCGCTCAAAAATGAACGCTCACAGCAAACAAGAAGTTTCTTGGTTGCCAGCAGCAGACTGGGAGCAGACGCCCGCCGATGCAAAAATAACAACAATAGCGTTACAGGCGATACAAAAAACGTTACGATTTGCACATGCAATTCTCATTTCGATGATTTTAGAGGAGATAATGCAATGATCTTTCCAATGGCCATGTTGTGATTTCACTCCGATCGATATTTGCTAAAATAGACATGACATGCTTACGAAAATTCATGCATAAATCAGAACTGAAGAGAGATATCGCAATTCTGACATGGCCAATCGATTCTTGAGGAATTTTCACGTTAGAAATATGCTTGCCGCACAAGTTTCAAATCATTTTTAACTATTCCGTAATGCAAAAAAAATCTGCCAACTTATCTTTGTCACTTAGTATATATTTTCAATCCATCGAAACTGCATCGATTCCAACAAATACTATTCCAAATAAAGATCTCAGTTGAGTGTAATGAATGAAAAATGATTTTTAGATAATTATATAGAACTTCCTAGAAACTGATCGAAGACAAGTGTTTTATTGATGCCTTGGCAAATTCATTGCGGAAAGCCACCGATCTTTGGAATTTTCGTGATATTCGTCAATGGTGACATATAAGGTCGATATATCATCTTGGATTGACGAGATATCATGTTTTTCTCACAGGATTTACAAGTAACAATTCCACGAATGTCTTTATTGAGTTTCTGGATAATAAAAAGCAAATCGGATGGTTTGCACTGAATGTAGATCTGTCAATCATCTGCGAATAGTAACCCTCCACAACACTCAAGATCCGACAAAATATGATCGATAAAGATCAGGAAAATTATAGGCCCTGGTCTGGAGCCTTGCGGGACGCCTGATGTGTTTGGTAGACATTCGAATTCCTCGGTAAATGGGCCAAGGACTGCTTGGGTCCTTCCACTCAAAGACGAGTGAAACCATTTCGAAACCTCGTCAGGAAAGTTTAGGTTTTACATTGTTACAAGAAGAGTTTCACAGTCGATGCTATCGAAGGCAGTTTTGAAATCAAATAACACTGTTTCGGTCAAGGACACTCAGTATCACAATTTGAGACTAGTCAGGGTAAAATTACTCACTATTCTAAGTACAAAATTCCGTAATAAAGGAGGGATAAGGGCTCACAGTCATATCACAGATTATGTTTCATCAGTCGGGTGACAGGAGGTCACATATAGGAAAAAGAAAGGATATTAATACAAAATAGAGCCCAGCCCATCACAGATCAAAATGGTGCTTCATCTCCACATCAATCCTCCGAGGAGACTGTGTCATTGATAAATCTTTCAAAGCCTCTTCAAGTAGCGATACTTTCCTCGGCTGCCGAAAGCCCGGAGGGAGAAAGTTCCACAGATGAGCACATTGAGCTTGGAATGATCTTCTTCCATACTCAAGTCTCATATTGGGGACTTTGAGTACTCGCTCTTCTAGATCACCACGTGCAGGGCGTTCGGATTAGTACCTGGTAAACATCGCAGCTAGGTAGCCAGGTTCTCCAAGATGCATGATCTTATGCATTAAGAGTGCTGCGAAGTACATTCTCCGCGAATCAGTTCGTAACCAACCCAGACGCTCCCTAAACGGGGTGATGTGCTCGTCTCTCCTAAGATCAAAAATGTATCTCACACATGAATTGCTCAGTCGTTGTATCCGTTGCCAGCTGTTCGTCCGTGGCGTCGAGGTACACGACCGTGCAGTAATCTGAATGCGGATGAACCAAAGACTCGACCAGGCGAACTCGGAGTGGTCTGGTGATACACGCCCTAAAAAACCGCAAACCGTAGAGGGCTCTGTTGACTTTCTTAGTTAATTTATCAATGTGCGGTTTCCACGTCAGTTCGCTGTCGAGTGTAACACCTAGACTCACGACAGAGTCACTGAATGGGACGAACACTCCGTCCTGTATCTCAACCCCTGGCAAGTTCATGCGTCGTAAGTCGTTAACGTTCCTCTCGGAACTGGAAAAGATTGCCTTGGTCTTCCCAGCGTTGAGGCACAGGTCGGAATTTCTAGCCCAGTCAGCAACGAGTCGCCCTTTTATCCCCTAGTCGAGCGATTCCCTGGTCGATGTTCTTTTTGTCGACTCGTAGATAAATGTGAAGGTCATCCGCGTATTTGAGTGGTTAACCGACTTTCCATTCAGTAGCCCGGTCGAGTCATTCACATACAGACTAAAGAGGAGAGGACCGAGAACGGACCCCTGTGGAACACCCAGATTGGTTTCTAGCCAATCAGATTTACCTGCTTTCGAAGTGATTTGTTGGGTGCGACGCTGTGAATACGATTTCATCCACAGGAGTGCCGATCTCGAGGAATCGAGATGTCGTAGCTTCCTCAGTAGCTTGAATGGTGGAATTGTGTCGAATGCTTTACTAAAGTCAAACAGTAGGAGCAGAGTGATCTCCTTTCTGTCAATTCCTACTCACATGTCGTCTGTCAACTTCAGTAGTGCCGTCTGGATACTGTGATAATGCTTGAAACCAGTCTGAAACGGATCAAGTAATTTCTCAATTTTTAAATACTTCGTGATTTGGTCATGTGCGATCTTTTCCAGAACCTTGGAGAGGAAGCACAGCAGCGCTATGGGATGGAAGTCCGAGACTGCTGATGGAGCTGCAGTCTTCTTCAATGCAATCAGCTGCGCTTGCTTCCAAGCCTCGGGAAAAACGCTATGAGCGATAGAGGTATTGAAAATATGTACAATAAGATCACCAATACTCGGGAGAGCTTTCGCGATCACGCTTTGGGGTATTCCATCCGCCCCACGGGCCTGGGAGGAGAAATGTTCAATGGCAAGGACTACATCATTGTAATTCGTGGGCTTAAATTTAAACCCCTCCTCCGGTGCCGAACTAAAACCGTCCATTGCTCCATTAATATTTTCGTGAGGTGAGACAGAAACCCCCGCAAAGTGAGCGTTCGACTCATCCGGTGTGAAACCGTGAAGTTCTTCCTCTTTGCTCTTGGGCAAGAGCCCAAGATTGCGTATCTCCTTCCAGATGTTCTTCTTCTGATCAAGAGCGTCCGTGAGATGGGTTTCAGGGAAGGAGTTACGCTCTTGTTCAATGCGCAAGTCGACCTCTTCGCTAAGCCGAAAGTACTCACTTTGAAGCTCAGGAAACTTGCGTTGGTTACCTTGCATCCGCTCCCAGCGCCTGCGCGTTGCGTCTCGCTCATTCATGAGCACTTTCAACTCCGGACCCATGCAAGGAGCATCATTTTTCTTCGGATTTATAGTTTTCTCCGGTGCTAATTCGTCCAAAACGGTCTTTAAATCTCCATTCAAGCAGTTAATTGCATCTTCCAAACTGGTTTCAGCATTTTCAAGAGCTGTCCAGTTGCAGCGAAGCAAGCGGTCTTTCAATATCTCCGGAGTGATCTTACGAAAATCCCTATAGGTGAAGGAATTTCTCGGCGGACAGGGAGTGAAGACGCTGATGGTGACGTCAATGACCGAGTGCCTGCCGAAACTGGGCAGGAGTCTGTTTTGAAAGTCGGTAATAATGTCGTTATCATCCACGTGAATATGATCAATCCATGTATAAGATACATTGGGGTTATGTTGGTGAGTCGGGCCATGCTGTACTATCTGCAAGGCAAGTTCTTCTGTCAGAGCAGTCAGTGTTTTGGTGTCAGGGTGAGTAGCGTCAAGTAAATCCGCGTTCAGATCTCCCATTATAATTTTGTGACTGTAATCGCCACACAGTCGACGTAATGAGCCAAACAGCCCATCATCCTTCTGCATGGCGATTTTCGGGGGTCTGTAAATTACTACGACTCATGTCGGAGGAGAGTTGCCCGGCTGTACGCTACAGAAAAGAAATTCAGGTACTCCAGATTTCCCTGGTCCAGAAGTTTTCGACGAAATCAATTTCTCAACCTTGGAGTCATTGCGTACATACAATGCAACCCCACCTCCCTCTCTGTTGCATCCTGTCTGAACAGTGAAAACCCCGGAATCTGAACGAGAATGTCATCCACATACTCATCAAGCTTCGACTCAGCCACCCCAAGTAGATGGTAGGAGGGATCGTTAGCGACGAGCAAGCGTAGATGCTCAATCTTATCTGTCAGGGAGTTAAGGTTGATAAATTCCGCTTTTAAGAAACCTCCACCCCCTCGTCGCTCCTCAGCAGCCGTATTCAGTCAAGGAGTCTCCGCTGATACTGCTGCCGGATCTCGGCTCTGCTCCGGGACGGTTGTGCAGCTCTGGGTGTTGTTAGAGGACGCACAAGTACGTTTTGGAACACTTCGACAGGCCATTTCAATGACCTGCAGATCAGCGAGGGATTCGAACGTATGCGCGCGCTCGCCATTTTTCCGCCTGACCCAGAAACGTCCACCGCTGTGCCAGACGTACCTTGAACCCAAACCGCGTGCAACCGTTCTCAAACGTGTGTATTCCTCGTACTCCTCACGGGGGAGCATTTCATTTATAAAGATATTACTGTTTGGCACATGAGCTTCCGCATCTGAGTCAAGTAGATCGAGCTGGATGTTATTAGCCGTGGAATAATTATTGGCGATTGAACGTTTAGCTCGAATCATTTTCCCGACTAAAGGGCTACTGGAGAGTTGGACTACGCATAATGGTCGAGTGCGTGAGACGGCAGCTGAGGCTCGTGAAGATGGATCCGAATCACGATTACTTGCTGAAGGCCTCTCCTCAGACGCATGCCTTGGATGCAGGACATGAACATCAACAATGTCTGCCCTCTCCAGCGAGGGAAGAATGGACTTGAGCGCTGCGTAGGGAATATCAGATATCTGTACCGGTGAGGCCATGAAATCTTCTTTCAAAACACCATTAATAAACAATTTGCAGCGCTCAAAACCATCACTGCCGTGTCCCCGTCCTTGCTTCTTAGCATGTGAGTGGGGGGACTCGTTCATCCTAGGTGAATTAATAAGAATTGAGGATTGATGTGTCGATTCGGCATCACGATTCTCATCATTCCTTAATTTATGATTTCGCAGAGTACTCTGGAAGCCTCCAAGCAGCTCAGTAAGAGTGGAAATCTGGCCCTTCATATTGGAATTCTGCTCCAAAAGAAGCTGGCGATCTAAACAGAGCTCCTCCAGCTGGGAGTTCTGTTTCTCTGTAAGTCTCTCGAGAGAAGACGCCCGTGCTAACAGACAATCATCCACCTCTTTCACCGCTGGCGTGAGGAATGGGGGGAGAATGGCAACGTTGCGTCGACTCACGAGGGATTTTATTTCGTCAAGCTGGTTTTGGAGCAAGGTATTTTGGTCGTAAGATAGGTCCAGAGTACTCTGCGCTATGAGTACCCATTTTGGCTCCGGAGAAGGTAACGGCGTCGATGTGGGTGATGCTGAAGGATGTTCCAAGTTGTTGGAGCTGTTGCTCTTCTCCATCTCAGCAGGGCCGTCCTCGGGTGGTGTAGGATGCAGCAACTGGGAGGCACTAGTGAGCCGCTCATGTGTATGCTGCTTTTGAATATTCGCGGGCTCTACTCTGCTGGAGTCGTGGATTGTGGCGCCACGTGATGGAGTTGAAACAGCGGTTCGCGGAATACCCCCCCCCCCCGCTAGCGCGAGCTGTGGACTCCCGGTGGATTGAGAGGTCCTGGTGGTGAGGAGCTTCGCACTGAGCCGCGCGCTGGTATATTGCGGAGCGGGGGGAGACAATCCAGATGCAGCACATAGACTGAGCCGCGTGTGTAAGTGTGGCTGATTACTCACACATCTCTGCGAGTTCGTATTCTCCTTCTCTCTCACTCTGGCCGTCTGCGTGCTGTGTGAGACGAGCGGCAGGAGTCGTCTGCTCCACTGCTTTTGATGGTCATTTTGCGGTTGGAATTTTGCTCACCTGCAGACAGCTCGTGCATGTCACTGCTCCTCGGGATCACTTCGAGCACTCGACATGTGCAGATCTTTTGCATATGCTGCATTCTCCGCTGCCCGTGTAGGCCAGTAATTCTAGACTTCGAACTGTGCATGAGTGCCAAAGGACGGTTCTATTTTTTTTTCGATGCGGGATACCCTATAGAACACCCCCCCCCCCCCATAAAATGGAACAACCCCAGGGGTGCGCAAAAAATTACAACAACAAAATAGTGCGAAATTTTGTACTTTTTTGCGTTATTTCGCATCCCGGGGAGCCGTTATAATATTTGGATCATTTTTTATGGTACTATGTTGTAGGCGATGAAATTCTCTAAATTTTAAAGGAAAAAACCATGGTAAAATTCTTTCCGTAACTCGAGATAATTAGCAACAAAGCTGGAAAATGCCAAAAATTTCCTTCATTTTTCATTTTGAGGGAAGCCAATGGATCGATGTGTACTTGCTGGAAAATGTAGCCCTCATAGAGTACTATATGTAAAAAAAAAATCAGAGCGATCCGTCAATAAACATTGACGCTATTCTAATTGTTTATCCCAAATTGTTGTTTTTTGCAATAGCCGTAAAAATTTTCCACGTGCACTAAAGTTGTCGCAAAAAATCAGAGAGCTTCCTGGAACCCTCAACTATAAGATGCGATCATAAAACCGGTCACTTTGTTACAAAAAATCGTCTCTGGAGCCAATTGTTTATAAAAATCGGAAATTGCCGATTTTATTTTGCACACAATTCCGCGAGTAATGGATATATGGAAAAATTCGTTTTTGGACGTTGTAGTACTAATTCTGCTCTAAATTTTTAAAAAAAAACATCACTCCACGACCTTTTGGACCGGAGATACCGATTTTTTTTTAAAAATCGATATTTTATAAACAATTGAATATTAAGAGCCGAAATTTGCGGGAAATGGTAGAAAAATGTTCAAAGTTTCATATACAGAATGTTTGGTTCACATACCTTGACTTGCGTCCTTGTCCCAGCAGGTGAAAGTTAATGTTTCCTTTATCTCGCTTGAAAAAAGCTGCAGGGGTGAGGAGTGGGGGTACTCCCGCGGCAGCGTGGCGGGCCGATTAGAAACTGAGCCGCGCTCTTCAAATCCGAGCGCTCGGAATTTTTGACGATATCTCGGGTCCTACTGGACCGTTTTTGATCATTTTTTTTTAATTTCGGGTAGCTTTCAGAAAAAAAAACAATGGCGTATTAATTATAAGGATTTGAACGGCCATTTTGGGTGTATAAGGGGTACCGTGAAAATAAGAGGTTTTGGTCCAATTTTTCCCTTGTATCAACTAATGTTTCTCACAGAAACATTCTGAATCTGTTGAACGTGGATAATCGATAAGGGAAAGCTCCTCGGAAAATTTGAAAATTATGAAAACTTTTCCGAAAATAAAAAATTCTATTGAAAAGCGCATAATCACCAAAAAAATAAGCATAGGGAACACCATATCAGTTTTCATTCTGGAAAATCCGGAATTCGGGAAATATTTCCAAGTTTCACCACAACAATTCATAAGATGCCAATTCTTCCAAGAGAGATTTTTATTCGTACTACACTATGATGAGCTGTGATAAAGAAAAACAGAAAGGACACCGCAGAAAAAGCGGAGATTTCTGCCCTCGGTGGATTCTCACAAGAAATCAGAAACAGATAGATGAAAACGCGCTAATCACGACGACACCGCGGAAAAGTCGGACTAAATTCGCATTTCGTAGCACGATTCGTTAGAAAATCAGTTTTTACTTGGTTAGGTTGACTATCTGTGTTTACACTGGCGAGTCGTAGAACGCAAAAAATCGATAATAGCAAATCAAGCCATCCGGTCCGCACTCTTGGTTTTGCAGAGAATAGGAATCATTTATAAGGTAAGTACCCAACTTGCCCCCATTAAGCCATTTTCTTAATAACTTTGGCCCATCTCCATATTTTCCAACGTACTTTAGCTCATTTTAAAGTTTGTCTCAAGACCTTTAAAATGAGCTAAGATACGTCCAATTCGAATGAAGTGGAGCCGAGCTGTTTGAATTCTCCCAAAAGGTGATTTTTGAGAGTTCACAAAAGTGTGTACCCAACTTGCCCCCATCATTTAAAACAATGTAAATCGGCGATGAAGTGAATGGAATCGCTTTGATCCGTTTTGATCACCGTGCAGCGACATTTATAGCTTTTAGCTGGCCCAAGACATCGTTTCCGACCTATTTTGACGTGATAAACACGTTCTGAGTGGTGAAAAAAGCCGTACTGCACGCCTTTCTGAGATAACCATATGGGGGCATGTTGGGTACACTCCGATGTCGGCCTTCTTGATTCTCAAACCATCTTCGTGTTTTGTTCATAAAATCGCTCCAAATCAGAGTTCTGCAACCCTGAAGAGCGAATTTTGAAGGTCTTGAGACAAGGAATCGAATGCGCTAAGATACGTCAAGATTAGTCGAATAAAAATAAGTTGGCACCGGTTTTAGTGAACGCGATTTCCTCGGTGATTTTTTAGCCGTGCAAACACGAAAAACGGAAAACTCACTTTATATTTTCTGGAGAACGCAGAAATGATCCGGGGTCGATGAAAACTACGTATTTTCTCATATTTCAACATAACAAACGTAAAAAAAAATTGCGGGAAGGTCAACGAGCGCCCATTCCTGAGATCGGCATATGGGGGCAAGTTGGGTGCAGAGGCAAGTTGGGTACACTTACCTTAGTCTCATTTGAGTGTTGCAGAGTATTCGTATTGAGGGCTGGGTAGTTACGCTACAGTACGAGTCTGAAACCAGACATCAAGCGGAGAATTAGGCTCAGCCCCCAGCAATTGGCAGTTGTATTTTGAATCATGACAAGTATGAATTTTTTACGCGAGATGATTGTTATGCTGCGTACCGTGTCGATTTATTCGTGGTATTTTCATTGTTAGCCGAAGGTGCTCATTACACGTATGCTGCACGATACGCAGTTTTTTCTAGAGTGACACTTTTACGAATTTAGTCATAACATTGATGATGCAGTCCGAATTCATCAATTCGTTCGAACAATAAAATGAGCTAGTTTTAACTGATCTAGAGGTGATAAAAATATCAAGATTTTCTTAAAACTGCACAACCCCCAATACAAATCCTCTGCGATTCGAGAGCACGGATCGGATATCTTGATGTGCTGTTATCGATTTTCGTGTTCCACAACTCTCTCGCCAGTGTAAATAGATAGTCAACCTAACCAAGAGAATACTGATTTTCTAATGAATCGTGCTACAAATCGCGAATTTAGTCCGACTTTTCCAGGGTGTCATCGAAGTCAGCGTGTTTTCATCTATCTGTCTCTGATTTCTCATGAAAATCCACCGAGGGCAGAAATCCTCGCTTTTTCTCGTCCTTTGTAATGAAGAATCAAAGTCCATAGCATATACCCCGATTTCCGGATTTCCAGAATGAAAACTGATATGGTGTTCCCTATGCTTATTTTTTTTGGTGATTATGCGCTTTTCAATAGAATTTTTTTTTCGGAAAAGTTTTCATAATTTTCACATTTTCCGAGGAGCTTTCCCTTATCGATTATCCACGTTCAACAGATTCAGAATGTTTCTGTGAGAAACATTAGTTGATACAAGGGAAAAATTGGACCAAAACCTCTCATTTTCACGGTACCCCTTATACACCCAAAATGGCCGTTCAAATCCTTATAATTAATACGCCATTGTGTTTTTTTCTGAAAGCTACCCCAAATTAAAAAAAAAATGATCAAAAACGGTCCAGTAGGACCCGAGATATCGTCAAAAATTCCGAGCGCTCGGATTTTAAGAGCGCGGCTCAGTTTCTGGTCGGCCCGCCACGCTGCCGCGGGAGTACCCCCACTCCTCACCCCTGCAGCTTTTTTCAAGCGAGATAAAGGAAACATTAACTCTCACCTGCTGGGACAAGGACGCAAGTCAAGGTATGTGAACCAAACATTCTGTATATGAAACTTTGAACATTTTGCTACCATTTCCCGCAAATTTCGGCCCTTAATATTCAATTGTTTATAAAATATCGATTTTTAAGAAAAAATCGGTATCTCCGGTCCAAAAGGTCGTGGAGTGATGTTTTTTTTTTTTTAAATTTAGAGCAGAATTAGTACTACAACGTCCAAAAACGAATTTTTCCATATATCCATTACTCGCGGAATTGTGTGCAAAATAAAATCGGCAATTTCCGATTTTTATAAACAATTGGCTCCAGAGACGATTTTTTGTAACAAAGTGACCGGTTTTATGATCGCATCTTATAGTTGAGGGTTCCAGGAAGCTCTCTGATTTTTTGCGACAACTTTAGTGCACGTGGAAAATTTTTACGGCTATTGCAAAAAACAACAATTTGGGATAAACAATTAGAATAGCGTCAATGTTTATTGACGGATCGCTCTGATTTTTTTTTTACATATAGTACTCTATGAGGGCTACATTTTCCAGCAAGTACACATCGATCCATTGGCTTCCCTCAAAATGAAAAATGAAGGAAATTTTTGGCATTTTCCAGCTTTGTTGCTAATTATCTCGAGTTACGGAAAGAATTTTAGTATGGTTTTTTTCTTTAAAATTTAGAGAATTTCATCGCCTACAACATAATACCATGAAAAATGATCCAAATATTATAACGGCTCCCCGGGATGCGAAATAACGCAAAAAGTACAAAATTTCGCACTATTTTGTTGTTGTAATTTTTTGCGCACCCCTGGGGTTGTTCCATTTTATGGGGGGGTGTTCTATAGGGTATCCCGCATCGAAAAAAAAATAGAACCGTCCTTTGGCACTCATGTCGAAAACTCACGAATTCAGAGCTAGAATTACTGGCCTAGTGCGTAAGGTGCCGTTGCAGGCACAGCAGGTGTTGTCGTTCATCGGGCAGCGGACAGCGAGACGGGCCAGCGAAGCAGACGACCTCCGAGCATGCGCCGAGAGCTCACTTTCGGCGCCAAGCACTGCCAACTCAATGTTATTGTTGGAGTTGCAGAATTGGAATTATTCCTCCCAGGCTCGATCAGAGGCCATGCAGTAATGCTCCAATGGTATGAGCCTGCAGGAGGAAGCCCAATCTGCAGAAAAGTGCCACTCGGAACGACGTTTTGATGGTTAAAGAGATGTTCAAGCACGGAGCGATGTTAGATGCGTGTGGAAACACTTACCGCCAGAGAGAGAAGGAGAGAGAGAGAGAGAGAGAGAGAGAGAGAGAGAGAGAGAGAGAGAGAGAGAGAGAGAGAGATTGATTGATTGATATCCTTTATTTGCTCAGAGGCAAAAATTAAAAATTCTGTTACATATGGCACATATGTCACTCATAATAAATATATATCACATTCATGAAATTTGTCGTTTTGGTCAAGGACATTGTATTATCACATCAAGTGACTAGTCATTTTGAAGCACTGCAAGGTGCGTAGAAAGTCAAATTACACTATTTCTTATACAGGTAAAGATAGCAAAAAAGGAGCAAGAAAATATAAAACATTTTTGTACATATAAAAGGACAGTGGGCTCGGAAAATTATCACAGATGTTTCAGTCAATGGCGGGAAGGCCACGCATAACTAAGTTATAATTAAAAGCCTAGTCGGAAAGAGCCCAAGCCTATCAGAGGTTAAAGTATTGTTTGTTATCCACATCAATCCTCTGGGATGGTTGTGATAAGAGAAACTCTTTCAAAGCTTCTTTGAAAAATGAGATCTTCTGAATTTGCCGAATGCCTGGAGGGAGAAAGTTCCAGAAGTGAGCGCATTGAACTTGGAAAGATCTTCTTCCATATTCAAGTCTCACTTTGGGGACTTTGAGTTCCTGCTCTTGTGCATCCCCCCGCACGGGGCGCTCGGATTGGTGCCTGGTAAACATTGCAGACAGGTAACCAGGTTCCCTCATGTGCATGATCTTATACATGATAATGCCTGCAAAGTACATTCGCCGCGAATCAGTACGCAGCCAATCCAAGTTTTCCCTGAACGGAGTGATGTGCTCGTCTTTCCTAAGATCAAAAATGTATCTCACAAATGAGTTGTTTAGTCTTTGTAGCCGTTGCCGCTGTTCGTCTGTGGCGTCAAGATACACGACCGTACAATAGTCTAGATGGGGTTGTACTAACGCCTCGACCAGTCGAACTCGGAGAGTCCCGGTGATGCATGCCCTGAAAAACCGCAAACCGTACAGGGCCCTGTTGACTTTCTTCGTCACTTGATTTATTTGCGGTTTCCACGATAATTCGCTGTCTAATACAACACCAAGACTCACGACTGTGTCGCTGAAAGGAACGAAAACTCCATCCTGTATCTCAACACCTGGCAAATCCATCCTTTTCAGATCCTTGATATTCCTCTCGGAAGAGAAAAAGATTGCCTTGGTTTTACCAGCGTTGAGACGCAGGCCGGAGCCCATAGCCCAATCAGCAACCAGACGTCCGATTTCTCCCAGTCGAGCGATGCCCTCCCTGATCTTATTTTTCTCGATTTGGAGATAAATTTGGAGGTCATCAGCGTAAAAGAGATGATCTACCGACTTTCCGTTCAGTAGCCCAGGCAAGTCATTGACGTACAAACTAAAGAGTAAGGGCCCGAGAACAGAACCCTGCGGAACACCCAGATTGGTTGCGAGCCAATCAGATTTACCATTCTTGGAGGTGACTAGCTGGGTGCGACCTTGTAAATATGATTTGATCCACAGGAGTGCCGAACGCGAGAAACCAAGTTGTCGCAGTTTACTCAGAAGTTTTGTTGGTGATATCGTGTCAAAGGCTTTGCTGAAGTCGAAGAGTAGTAAAAGGGTGACCTTCTTCCTATCTATACCTAGTCTGATGTCATCAGTCAATTTCAGCAAAGCTGTCTGGGTACTGTGGTGTTGTCTGAAACCAGCCTGGAAGCCATCTAATAATTTTTCTTTCTTCAAGTACTCCGTGATTTGGTCGTGTGCAATCTTTTCGAGAACCTTGGAGAGGAAGCACAAGAGCGCAATAGGACGGAAGTCCGAGACTGATGATGGAGCTACAGTCTTTTTTAGCGCAATCAGCTGTGCTTGCTTCCAAGTCTCAGGAAAGATGCTGTGAGTGAAAGAGGAGTTAAAAATATGTACAATAAGATCACCAATCGCCGGGAGAGCTTTCGCGATCACGCTTTGAGGGATTCCATCTACCCCGCGAGCCTGTGAGGAGAAATGTTTTATGGCAAGGACTACTTCATTCAAATTGGTTGGCTTGAATTCGAAACCCTCCTCTGGAGCCACCATTGCATCGTCCATTGCTTCTTCTATATTCTCGCGAGGTGAGACAGAGACTCCCGCAAAGTGAGCGTTCAACTCGTCCGGGGTGAAGCCATGAAGCTCCTCCTCTTTGCTCTTGGGCAAGAGGCCGAGGTTACTCATTTTCTTCCAAATGTTTTTATGTTGATCAAGAGCGTCGGAAAGGTGACTTTGAATGAAGGAATTTCGCTCTTTCTCAATACGTACGTCGACCTCTTCACTGAGCCGGAAGAACTCATTCTGAAGATCAGAACACTTGCGCTGGTTGCATTGGTTTCGCTCCCAGCGCCTACGTGTTGCATCTCGCTTCTTAATGAGTCCTTTCAGCTCGGGACCAATCCAAGGAGCGTCGCCTTTACGAGGGCAAATCGTTTTTTCAGGCGCTAGTTCATCTAATACAACTTTCAAATTTTCATTGAGGCAATTAATCGCATCTTCCAAACTAGTTTCAGCATTGTTGAGCGCTGTCCAGTCACAGCGAAGCAGGCGATCATTCAACTGCTCCGGAGTGATGTTACGGAAATCCCTGTATGTGAAGGAATTTTTAGGCGGAGCAGGAGTGAAGACGTTGATGGTGACGTCGATGACCGCGTGCTTGCCGAAACTGGGCAGTAGTCTGTTTTGTAAGTCGGTGACGGTATCATTTTCATCTACGTACATATGGTCGATCCATTTATGAGACACATTGGGGTTGTGTTGATGAGTCGCACCGTGCTGCACAATCTGAAGGGACAGTTCTTCGGTCAGTGCGGTCAATGTCTTTGTGTCAGAATGAGCCGTGTCCAACAAGTCTGCGTTCAGATCCCCCATAATAACTTTGTGGCTAAAATCTCCACACAGTCGGCGTAATGAGCCGAAAAGCCCATCATCCTTCTGCATGGCAACCTTTGGAGGTCTATAAATCACACCTACTAGAATCGACGGCGAGTTACCCTGCTGTACGCTGCAAAACAAATACTCGGGGATGCCAGGACACCCCGGACCAGAAGTATTAGACGAGGCAAGCCTCTCCACTTTGAAATCATTACGCACATACAGAGCAACCCCGCCACCGTTTCTGTTACGATCTTGCCGTAACAGCGAATAACCCGGGACCTGAACAAGACTGTCATCCACAAACTCATCGAGCCACGACTCAGCTACCCCGAAAAGATGGTAGGAGGGGTCGGCAGCGACGAGCAGGCGCAGGTGCTCAATCTTATCTGTTAAGGAGTTAAGGTTGATAAACCCCGCCTTTAAGGAACTACCACTCCCTTTTGACTCTCCGGCAGCCGTATTTAGTCAGGGAGTCCCCGCTGATGCTGCTGTAGAATCTGTAACGTGGTCTGGAACGGTTGGAATGTTCGGGCTACTGTCCGGTGACTCATGATTTGGTCTTGGGGCTGTTCGACACGCCGTTTGGATGACATGCAGTTCAGTGAGGGACTCGAACGCTTGCGCTCTCTCGCCATTTCTACGCCTGACCCAAAAGCGTCCACCGCTATGCCAAACATATTTGAAGCCTAGACCTCGTGCAAGTGGCCTCAGCTGAATATATTCCTTGTATTTGTCACGAGGTAGCATTTCATTGATGTAAACCTTTCGGTCCGGCACATGAGCTTTCGCTTCGGGGTCAAGCAATGTGGGCTCGATGTTATGAGTCGTGAAATAATTGTTGGCAATCGAGCGCTTGGCTCTAATCACCTCCCTGACTAGACGACTGCACGAGAGTTGGACTACGCAGGATGGAACAGAACGTGAGCGGATGACCGAGGCTGGGGGCGATGAATCGGGTGATCCGTAGTTACGTTTCGGACTCGTCCTTCCGGTCACGTGCCCGGGCTGCAGAACACGAACATCAGAAATGTTCTCCCTCTCCAGCGAGGGAAGAATGGACTTGAGTACTGCGAAGGAAATATTACGTACCTCATCCTCCGAGGCAGTAGAGTCTTTTTTCAAAGCACCAGTGATAATTAGTTGGCTGCACTCAAGACCTTCACCCCTGAGTTCAGTGCTCCGCCGCCCAGCACGTGAATGGTTAGAAAAATACGTTCGAACTTGAGGATCTGGCCCGGAGGATTGATGTGGAAGCTCAGAAACGGAAGACTTAATTTCATTACTAACATTAGATTTTCGCAGAGAGCCCTGGTCGTCTTTCAAAAGATCAGTCAGATGTGAGATCTGGCTTTTCATCAAAGTATTTTCCTCAAGAAGCAGCTCACGATCTAGGCGAAACTCCTCCAGCTTGGAGTTTTGCTTCTCTATGAGTTCCTCCAGAGACGACATGCGCGCTAACAGTTGAGCACTCTCCGCACTCACTGCTGGTGTGGGTGGCGGAGAGGAGATGGCAGCCTCACGTCGGCTTAGGAGGGACATTATTTCGTCGAGCCGGTTCTGAGTTAAGTCATTTTGTTGAAAAAAGAGATCCAGAGTACTCTGCGAAATCAAAACCCACTTATCTCTAGGAATTCCCGGTGCTGGCGTTGTTGCTGGAGTGGTTGGCTGGACTGGTGTTCTGTCGTTCCCGTCTTGGGATATCCCACGACCATCCTCAGAAGATGTTGATAAGAGTGTTGGCTG
Organism: Eretmocerus hayati; assembly: GCA_029851415.1. Lineage (NCBI taxonomy): Eukaryota > Metazoa > Arthropoda > Insecta > Hymenoptera > Aphelinidae > Eretmocerus > Eretmocerus hayati. The sequence goes on along the minus strand of CM056744.1, from coordinate 75,562,452 downwards.
GGCTGCGCCGATGGCTTCTGTTTGAATATGCGCGCCACAAGCGGTAAGCGCTGAGGTGCTGCCACCGCTGCCAGTTGGTGGTGCAGCAGACGACATCCGCTGTTCATCGGTCCTCCCGACGGGAGTAGAGCCACTGGTGGTAGGGGGCTTCTCGCCGCGGCCGGTGGTAGTGGTGCGCGGGGCAGGGGGAGATGTCCCCACCTTGCTGCGAGAGCTGAGCCGAGTCTGTGTAGTGGTAGACAAGCCACTCACACTAGTGCGCACGCCGGTATTCTCCATCTCTCTCTCTCTGACGTGCTTCGTAGTGCTGCGCCGAGCAGACGAAGCCGTCTGCTTAATGGTGCCCGGCGACGCTATTTTGTATGATTTTCTGCTCACCTGGTGACACGCTATGCAAAACCACTTGTTGTTCGATGTTTTTGAACATTTTGTGTGGACGAACCGTTTGCAGGTGCTGCATTGCTTGCTGCCATGACGCAGGTTGGTGTTGCATATGTGGCAGGTGGTGTCGCCCATCGCGTGACAGCAGACAGCAGCAGTACAGGTGTATAGTTAGCGTGGAGCAGACGACGATCGCCGGGCATGCGCAGGATGGTTGGTTTCGGCGCCAAGAACTGCCGACTGGATGTTATTGTCGAATTGCAGAATTTGGAATAATTCCTCTCAGGCTCTGATTGGAGCCATGCAGTGTTGCTCCAAAGGTATGAGCCTGCGAGAGGAAGTCCAATCTGCAAAAATATGACCCTCGGGACGATGTTTTGTCGGTGAGAAAAGACATTCAAGACGGAGCGATGTAGAGAGCGTGTGGTTGTACTCACCGGCAGAGAGAGAGACCAAGAGAGAGAGAGAGAGAGAGAGAGATTGATTGATAAACAATTCATTTTACCGTGGTCACAATGGACCGTATGGCAATAGAGAATGCACAGTATAATATCAACATATTTTACATGACATAGAATTCAGTGACAGGTAAATTTAGTTCTTCTTTGCAAGCAACTACTAATATGAAAAAATACAAACATATTAAGACTAACATACTAATACACAATGGACATCTGCGAATCTGAAGCATCACTTAACCTTAATCATACCCATACTCAATCCTCACACTCAACCGCTTTCATACAGTTTCCAGACAATAAATATATAACTGAATAGCCTTCTTGAATTCCTGGAATGGTACTTTTAGAGCAACTGGGACTAGAGAGAGAGAGAGAGAGAGAGAGAGAGAGAGAGAGAGAGAGAGAGAGAGAGAGAGAGAGAGAGAGAGAGAGAGAGAGAGAGAGAGAGAGAGAGAGAGAGAGAGAGATTCAAGAAGAGGACGACCCCAGCATGTCAGTCATGCGGGGACGAATGGGATGACGCCGAACATGCCTTGTTCAAGTGCAGCGACACCCGGAGAGAGCGCGCCGAGCTGGATGAATGGCTGGGTGCTCAACTAACACCCGAGAATCTCGTCCCGTACTTACTCCGCAACCAGGAGACATGGGATAGACTCACCGGATACATCAAGCTGGTGATGACCCACGAAGAGGAGAAAGAGAGGGAAGTAAGGCGCCTCGAAGCAGGCGAATTACAGTGACTCTGCCGATTGAAACAGAAGAGGCCCAAATGATTCCAGGAGGAATCTGATGCACTGAAGAGGGAAGAAAGAAGAAAGAAGAGAGAAGAAAGAAGAAAGAGAGGGAACAATGAAGAGTGAAGATAGAAGATGCCGACAAGTGGCCGAAGAGAGAAGATGGAGAAGAGGAACGCTCGCAATCGAGCGCGAGACATGCCGCTCATCCTGAAGTAATGCTCACGCGGTTCCGGGATGAGATGGTAGATGCAGGTGGATCTCCTTCTTGATTGCCCGATGCCCTAGGTATCGGACATCGAGGGGAGAGGGATATTACACGGCCGGGCCCACCCCTCGGTGGGCCCCACCCAAACCCGTGTCCCGCCTGGTATGGCCTGCGTGGGCTATGCGTAGTCCGCGTAAGCTGAACCAGTCCGGTGTCTGGGGACGGATCCGAGGGATCCTGAGGCAGATTTTGCCCTCTAACCACCTTAAAAGAAAAAAAAAAAAGAGAGAGAGAGAGAGAGAGAGACCTCGTAGGGGGCTTTGGGTGTGACCTCGTTTTGATGGTTAAAACGATATTCTAACACAGAGCGATGTTGTATGCGTTTGGAAGCACTCACCGCGCCAGAGAGAGATAGAGAGAGATAGAGAGAGAGTGAGAGACACCAATCAGGGAGGGCTCGCCTACGCAGACATGCTGCGGAGAATCAAGACGAATGCCACCGATGAGGAAGTAGGCACAAAAGTCACGGGCTTCCGCAAGACAAAGGAGGGCCAAGTCCTCATCGAATTGAGGAAATGTACTGACGCCACAGCCGTGAAGACAGCATTGGCACCAGTGGTTGGCGAAGAAGGAGCTGTCCATTGCCTCCTGAATAAATCTACTCTTGAGGTGCTCGGAGTCGACTACGACGTTGACAAGGGCCAAGTACTCAAGGACCTCGCTAAGGCACTCCCGGAGAGCGAGAGAGGAAATATCGCAGTGAAGTCTCTCCGAATCGGTTACCGGGGCACCAAAACGGCGGTCGTCTCGGTCCCATTAAGACTGGACCACCACCTCCTGGACTGGAAGGAACCCGAGGTTGGATGGGGCAGTCAGGATCCGCGAAAAAGGTGGCATTCCACGGTGTTACAACTGTCTTGAGTGCGGCCACAAGGCCTCGGGCTGCAAGAAGGAGAAGACGGAGGACCAGAGACCAAAACTCTGCTTCCAGTGCGGCGAACCAGGACACCTCGCCGCAACCTGCAAAGGCAAGCCGAAGTGCTTGAGCTGTGCGGCGATCGGGTCCAAATCTGATCACAGATCTGGAGCGAGCAACTGCACTGCCTACCAGAAGGCGAAGAGCACGTATAAACGGAGGAGAGGTCAAAATGGCTGATTTCATCCAAGCTAACCTCAGGGAGAAAGGCGACGCAAACGATCTCCTACGCGCTGTTGCCAAAGAAGACGGATCGATGTTCTGATTATCTCCGAACCGCCTCGAAAGCGCAAATTCTCCCGATCCACATTCGATCACTGGGGGACCGCTCTTATCCAGATCATGAATCCTGGGATCTGTGAGACTGGACCAGCTGTAAATGGCCGCGGTTTCGCTTGGAAGACCATAGGGGGCACGGGAGTCTATAGCTGCTACTATTCGCCGTCGCTCAAGAGGTACAAATTTGAAGACGAGCTTCACGACCTAGAAGAGGATGTCAGGCAATGGGGGGCCCAGTTATAATCGCGGGGGATTTCAACTCCAAGGAACCGACTTGGAGCGGGGGGCCGCGCGATAGACGGGGGAGGGGGGTAATACTCGCTGATACCATGGAGGCATTAGGATTAGTGCTCGCGAACGAGACGGAGGTTATCACCTACTACCGGCACGACACTCGGTCCCGGGAGGGAGGTTCGTCATCGGTCCTGGACCTGACGTTCATGAGCCCGTCGCTCATGGGACGTATGACATCGTGGGAGGTTCTGGACACGGAAACACTGAGTGACCATCGACTCATTTGGTTTCTGTTCAGAACTGACGGACAAAGACAGACGACACGCAGACCGTGACCGACGGGGTGGCAGGTACGCGAGCTGGACGGGGGAAAATTCCAGGAATCGATAGGAACAGCCGAAGATCTACCGACGAACTCCACCGCGGACGAGGCTGTGGATATGGAGACGACCACCATCACAAGAGCTTGTGACGCATCGATGCCTCGCAAGACAACGCCATGCTTCTGGAGAAAACCCGAGAACTGGATCACCGAAGAGATAAAGACTCTACGAAGAACGAGCAATAAAAGAAGGAGAACCGCGTGGCGATCAAGGAAGCTGAAACGACCATCACTGGCGGAATATGACAGGGAGTAAAGAGAAGCAAAGAAGTGCTCTCGGTCTAGCTATCCGGAGGAGGCAAGAGAAGTGCTGGGGTGAATTATGTGACATGGTTAACGGAGACCCCTGGGGCACGCCATACCGCGTGGTCATGTCAAAGGTCCGAACCCGGAGAGGCAACCCAGCACCGACCGATGCAGCAACCTTACGCAGCATCGTGGAAGACCTGTTTCCAGCAGGAGAACCCAGAGTGCCATTTCCTCCGGAGAGCGAAGACCCCATTCCGCTCTTCACTATGCAAGAGCTACTCACAACGGCAAAGAGGCTGCCCAACGACAAGGCCCCTGGCCTGGACGCCATTCCAAACGAGGCTCTGGAACTGGTCTTCAAATACAAGCCAGATTTACTCCTCGACCTCTTCAACACCTGTCTGAGCGCGGGAACTTTCCCGGACAAGTGGAAACGCCAGAAACTGGCCCTGATACCTAAGGGTCGAGGAGGTCAACGCCCTCTCAGCATGCTCGACAATATCGGGAAAATGTACGAAAAGATGGTGCTCAACAGGGTGGAGAAAATCTACGAAGAAGGCGGTGGGCTATCACCAATGCAGTTCGGGTTCCGGAAGGGACGGAGCACTGTGCACGCGATCGAGGAGGTCCAAGAACGGGTTCAAGCGTCGGTAGGGGACACTTACCAAGGAAGAGGAGGATTCTGTGCCATCATTGCGTTGGGCATAAAGAACGCGTTCAACTGCGCTAGCTGGGAGCGAGTCTATCAATTCCAAGCAGGTAAAGTGCCCCCCCCCCCATCTACTAGCCGTGACGAGTGACTACCTGCGGGACAGGACCCTCGTGTACGACACCGACGAGGGACAAGAGATTCGGGTACTGTCCACCGGAATCGGACAGGGATCGGTTTCCGGGCCATTCAACTGGAACACCCAGTACGACAGCTTACTGTCTATCGAACTGCCAGAAGGAGTGATAATAGTGAGTTTCGCGGACGACGCGGGACTCATAGTATGGGCCAACAACGAGGAACTCTTGGGTAGACGCGCGAACGAAACGCTGGCCCGAGTCTACGAGAGGATGATCAGGCTTCTGGAGCTCGCTGTCGAGAAATGCGAAGCAATCGTGGCCACAAGGCATAGGAACGTTTCATATCAACGGGCAAGAGATCCCACGGAAGACAGAGCTGAAATACCTCGGTGTATGGCTCGACGACAAGTGGTCGTTCAAGAAGCACATCCAGGAAGCCGCCCAGAAGGCGAGCAGGGTCGGTGCAGCGCTCCAGCGGCTTATGCCGAATATCGGAGGACCCAAGGAAAAGAGGGGCGCACTTCTCGACACCGTAACCACCTTCATCATGCTGTACGGTGCACCCGTGTGGGCAAAGAGAGTAGAGAAGACAAATCATCGAGAAGAGAATGGGGCCTGTCCACCGGAGAGCGGCCCTGAGGAGTATCCGTGTCTACCGCGCCGTGTCAGGTGATGCGGCTTACGTATTGGCGAGTACTCCGCCCATCCACTTGCTCGTCGCGGAGCGAGTGAGGATCTGGGACCGCCAGAAAGTGATCGGAGCCGAACGAGTACCCACTCCAACGATGAAGGAGATCATCCGCGGCAACGAGAAGGAAACCACCCTTGAGCATTGGCAAACTGAGTGGGTTTCGTCATTTGCAAATGGCAGATGGACTCACCGGCTGATCCGTGACGTAGTCAAATGGACGGATCGCACCCACGGAGAGATAGATTACTGGACGACGCAAGCACTGTGTGACCACGGTTGCTTCGGTGCCTATCTGACCCGGTTCAAGAAGAGGACATCCCCAGTATGTCAGTCATGCGGGGACAACTGGGATGACGCTGAACACGCCCTGTTCACGTGCAACGACACACAAAGAGAGCGCGCCGAGTTGGATGGATGGCTGGGTGCTCAACTGACACCTGAGAACCTCGTCCCGTACTTACTTCGCAACCAGGAGACATGGGATAGAGTTACCGGATACATCAAGCTGGTGATGACCCGTAAAGAGGAGGAAGAGAGGGAGGTGAGGCACCTCGATGCCGGTAAATTACAGTAAACCTGCCGATTCAAACAGAAGAGGTCCAAATGGTTCCAGGAGGAATATGATGGACTGAAGAGGGAAGGAAGAAGAAAGAAGAATGAAGAATAAAGAGATGGAAGGAGATCGAAGAAAGGGAAACAACACCTGCGAGTCGTGAGAAGAGAGACGCTCGATCCTGAGCGCGCAACGCTGCCGCCCTGGAGTAATGCTCACGCGGTGCCGGGGCCGGATTGGTAAGTTGGTCGATCTCTCCCTTGTCCAATGGCCGGCGCCAACGGAGGAGGAAGAGAGGGTTTACCCGGTTCGAATGGCCGTATCGATGCGGATTCCAGCCCGGGACTGTTGGGGAGGTGCTGGCCAGCCGTGTTTGGCTGACCGGTGCCTCTCCTTCGTACGTCGCAGCGTATTCGCCCTACAACTACCTTAAAAAAAAGAAAAAAAAGAGAAAGAGAGACAGAGGAGGGGGAAAGTGAGTCACCTCGAAGCAGGCGGAATACAGTGAGTCTGCCAACTGAAATAGAAGAGGTCCCAATTGTTCAAGGAGGAACATGATGCTTTCAAGAGGGGAGAAAGGAGAAAGAAGAGAGAAGAGAGGAGATCGAAGGAAGAAGAATGAAGAGCAGGGAGAAGACCAAGGAAGGAGGAGCAAGACCCGCGAGTCCTGAAGAGAGAGCCGCTCGATCTAGAGCGCGAGACCCCGCCGGTCCTGAAGTAATGCTCACGCGGTCCCGAGGCCGGATTTGTAAGTCCGATGGATCTCTTCCTTGTCCAATGTCCGATACCAACGGAGAAGGAAGAGGAGGTTTTAATCGGAAGGGAGGCCGTATCAATGCGGATTCCAGCCCGGTACTGTTGGGAGGGGAGGGGGAGGGCACGGACATACCGTATTGCCCGAGACCTCATCAACTCGGAGAAGCAGAAGGTTCGCTGTCCGGCAGAACGTCGCAGCGTTGTTCGCCCTACAACCACCTGAGAAAAAAGAGAGAGAGAGGAAGAGAGAGGGAAAGAGGGAGTCATGCGGAGACAACTGGGTTGGCGCTGAACACGTCCTGCTCACGTGCAACGACACCCAAAAGGAGCGCGCTGAGTTAAATGAATGGTTGGGTGCTCTACTCGCACCTGAGAACCTCGTCCCGTACTTGCTCCGTGACCAGGAGACATGGGATAGAGTCACCGGATACATCAATCTGGTGATGACTCGGAAAGAGGAGAAGGGGAGAGAAGTGAGGCACCTCAAAACAGGCGAATCACAGTGAGTCAGTCGATTTAAACGGAAGAGGCCCAAATGATTTCAGGAGGAACACGATGGACTGAAGAGGGAGGAGAAGAAAGAAGAGAGGAGAGAGGAGAAAGAGGGAAGAAGAGTGGTGAGATCGAAGAAGGAACAGCAACACCTGCGAGTCGTGACAAGAGAGTCATTCGAGCCCGAGCGCGAGATACCACCGCGCTTTGGTCCTGAAGCGATGCTCACGTGGTCCCGGGACCAGACTTGTGAGTTTGGTGAAGCTCTCCCTCGAAAGGAGAGGGAAAGAGGGTCCATTAGGTTCGGATGGCCGTATCGATGCGAATTCCAGCCCGGAACAGTGGGGAGGTACTGGCCAGCGGTGCCCGTCTGTCCAGTACGTCTCCATTGCACGTCTCAGCATATTTGCCGTACAACCACCTTGAGAAAGAGAAAAAATGAGGGAAACGTTCCAAAATTTCCTGAGATCATACATCCGCAAGAGCTTTGGGGTCAGAAGATCATACATTACCACACTTCATGTGGTGGAATAGGACACTGAAAGTACCTCACTCGTCTCACAGTCCTGATTGTGAGACAGAGTGAGAGAGCTTCAGGGAATGGGATCTGATCTATGTGTGTGACGTGGTATTTCAACCAGCACAACTCATTCATATCCAACGGGACTCTTCACCTAAGATGCAGGAATTACGCGCGCGAATGGCAATACGACTCCAAAATTCAGCTACTCCGCAGTCACGTCCGCAGCGCAGCATCACTTACCGTGCCAACACCTGAAGATCTAAAAAGGGGGGGGGAACACAAAATGATCGGCTACTTTCTTTTACGTTTCTTCTGCGCGGCGATACATGAGTTTACACATACAGTACCGTGCAAAAATTCCTGGACGGGGGTATGAAATCCTCTCTTGCAAAAACGTCGATTGCTCGAGCCCAGATCAACGTAGAGGAATTTTGAAAAAAGCATCTTGGAGATGAGAAAAAATGCTAACTTATTATAGTCTTCGATTTTTCTTTCAGCCCTTTCTGGTACCTCAAATAGCTGATGTAATTTCAAGGATTTCGAGAAAAAAAGCGTTTTTACTCTATCGGCTGTAATTTGGACGCGGATAAAGATAGAACAATTTTGCATAAAGCATCTTGAAGATCGGAAAAAATGCCATTTGCAATGATTTTTCGATTATTTTTTACGTCGTATGAATACGAGTGTGAGAGCTCTCAAAGTAGCCGGATTCTCGGATTTTCAATGAAATACGTGTGAAAACAGCAAAAAAACTACGGTTTTGGCTACTTCGAGAGCTCTCACACTCGTATTCATACGACGTAAAAAATAATCGAAAAATCATTGCAAATGGCATTTTTTCCGATCTTCAAGATGCTTTGTGCCAAATTGTTTTATCTTTATCCGCGTCCAAATTACAGCCGATAGAGTAAAAACGCTTTTTTTCTCGAAATCCTTGAAATTACATCAGCTATTTGAGGTGTTACGACCCGAGCGGAGGGCTCGGGGTAACAAATAAATTATTTGAGTTCGTGCGAACAGCTTACGGGCGGACTGCCCAGTTGCACTTACCTATTCTCTGTTATCGCGTTGATGTTTATATATATATATATATATATATATATATATATATATATATATATATACATATATATTGCTGGTCTCTGGTTGCGTATATATATGAATATTTCAAATTTGGGAAGTATTGGTTCATCAAAGTTGTAATTTTAAAAGAAAGATTGAAGTGCGTTTGGATTTGGAATGTCTTATAATACTGGATACTCGAAAGAATAAAATAATTTATCTGATTTCAAATAGATATGAAAATCCAGTTATCTTATGGCTTCTAGAAAAGAATGAGATAGAATTACAGAAGCGATAGATTCTATTTTATTCAAATCAAGTTATAAAATCTTGGTCAGAAATAAAGACTTATTATCTAAATATAATTTGAATAGCTTAACCTAGGCGCACTTACAAATCTACTTGAAGGAATGATGATTCTTCAAGGCAGGAACGTATAAGCAGGGCGAATTCGTAGCTGGCCCTTATGCAGCTGAGGCGGGTATCGTCGGCCTACTTTTCGACGAAGAGCAAATTCGGAGCTGGCCCTTGAACAGCTGAGACGGGTAACGTCGGCCTACTTTTCGACGGGATCAGATCAAGCTTACGTGTCCGCACTTTTAACTTGACTTTTTCGTGCGTTCTCTACGCGCACTTAGGTGAGTGTTTAAGTGAATTTTGGGACGTACGTAGCCCACTACCGGGCAGAGCTTTGTCACAGACTAAATCGAAGAATGAATGTTGTTGTTCCAATTTATACGTGCGGACACAAGTTAATTTTGATGATTCGACTGAAAAAAATGATTTTGAAAGTGTTCTACTTAAGATTGTAACACATGTGTTACAATGCTGGCAGAGCTCTTACGTTGAATTTCTCATGGTCTGTTACACATGTTACATGTAACATGTGTAACATCCAGTTACTGGCTAATGCTCTGATTCAGCTGATTTACTGACCTGCTTATACATTCTCTGCTGATCAAGTCGGAATAATATTTCTCCACGTTGAGAAATATTATTTCAACTGTTGCGTCGTCTGGGACGCCACACCTCCCCTTTCAGTCCATTCTCGTCCCGAGAATGTCACCGGGGCGGCGGAAAAAAAAAAGAAACAAATTTCCAATGATGTTAACTTATAACTATTACATAATAATACTTTATTTGTGTGTGTGTGTGTGGCGTGTGTGTGTGTGTGGCGTGTGTGTGTGTGTGTGTGTCGTGTGTGTGTGTGTGTGTGTGTTTATGAGTTTGTTGGATTCTTTGTACATCTTATGCATGCGAATCGCCTGATTCCCTATTTTTTCAAACAATCATATTCGGCTCTGAACTTACCGCAGCCACCCACACACGCTAACCACCTGCTTGGATGCTCGTCGTGGTGGTGTTTGCATAAGTAGCACCAGTTATCAGTAATCTCCCCGGCTCTCTTCCTTTTTCTACAGAGTTGAGTCCTCCGCCTCTGATTTTCTCTTCTCCTGTGAATCTGTTCTTGTTTGCGATTATCACCTGATAGTTGGTGTTCTATGTTTCCCGGTTCGCTGATGTCACTGTACCGAGTCGCAATATCTTCATCGTGGTGTCTGATAGGCTGTGGGTTATCATCAATCATAGGTTTTGAGTGTTGGGGAAGTAAGATGTCTGGGATCGACGAGGTTCCAGGTTTTGAACCCAGGCTATCCCCAATAGTGACGACCTCGTATTGTGGTACGCCTACGTCACTTGGGCTTGATCTACAGATGAGGTATGGGGTGTCTAAAGGTACATCACTCAAGATTCGTAATTCGCCTGTATGTTGCGTCAAAGGCTGGGCCTTAGGAGCTCCCGTATCTAGATGATCTTCTTCGTCTCCCGCTGTCATGAATGTGAGCCGAGGCGGGGCGGCGTCGCTGTAACTCGTGGGCAGCTCTGTGCTGCCCGCTGCTGTTACACTCAATGCGTTTGACGGTGAGGCATGCGGGGCGGGGGCAGATATGGGAAGCATTGCGAGTAACATACATGTTGCGTCGTCTGCTATACTGGTTGCGCGCGTCGCGTGTAACATGCCACTTGGGTCTGTTGGAATATCATCCGGCTCGTGGTGTGGTGCGGAGGGCGGGTCCGCTGTAACTTGTCCCCCGCCTGTTGCGCGTTGTAACATCATGTTACACACACTCGGGGTAGGGGAAAATTGTTCACGAGGGCAATTTGTATGGAGAGTTCTTATGCCGCGTGTATAGGGTTCCCCGACTATGCAATCTATCATATTTTGTACAGAAACACCTGCATCTCTCACCACATGAGTCGTTTGGGTCGTTGCCTGTCGAGTGTCGGTGGGCACATCGTTGTAGGTTTGGGTGGCTGATGATGAGAAAGGCAATAATAGGTCCACTCTCTCGTCGTTGTCGTCGATGCCATACAGGTTTAGGAAGGCCCTGTACAAACCCACCGATTTTTCCATTCTGTCGATTTTCATGATAAGGTCCTGTCGTGCGGCAAAAAATGATGCTTTTGCTATCCTCACAGCCTCCTGGTTGCTTTCTAAGAGGTTTTTGAAGTTAACATTCAAGATATCAAGGTGGCTCTCCATTTTACTGTAGCTTACGCGCACGAGGTTTGTATACTGATAGGATCATTAGCGCTATGTTCATTATAAATTCCCTCTAAATGTGTCGGTAAGTGCTCTGCAAAAATTCTTCCCAAAAGGCCATGGTGGCGCCATCTCTTGGTTGCTCGTTGAACTGCGGTAATTGAATGTGGCGCGAAAAATTTGAACCGGCTATCCTAGTGTAAGATGTGTCAGTGATGTATTCTGTGTGTGCAGTGAATAAATTATGTTCGATTTGTGTACATTTGTTACACGAAATAATATATATGTATATATTAACGTCCCTAATACATATAGTTTTCGCAAATATATACTAGAGTTTCTAATAGATATGGTATTACCAATATATAGTGTTATTCATATATGTACATATACACATACACACACACACACACACACACACACACACACATATATATATATATATATATATATATATATATAAACTCATCTATACAGTACTTATGACGACCGACAGTATAGATACCGTTGTTACACTTATCAATATGTTATGACGACCGGGGGTTAAAACAGTGATTTTACGTTCAAAAACTAAACCATCCCTCGTGGGAGATAACCGCCGAGGAGATAACAGTTGTTCTGCTTAGACAGTGGTTTCGCGTTCAAACACTAAACCATCCCTCGTGGGAGATGACCGCCGAGGAGATGACAGACGTGTGCTCAGACTCCGTTTTGCGTTCAAACACTAAACCATCCCTCGTGGGAGATGACCGCCGAGGAGATGACAGACGTGTGCTGAGACTCCGTTTTGCGTTCAAAACACTAACCATCCCTCGTGGGAGATGACCGCCGAGGAGATAACAGAAGTTTTCTGAGACAGCCGTTTCCGGTCGTCATAAGTCATGTATACGTAAAGAAAATTTTGGTCGTCATAAGTAGGTATATTTGTAAATGTTATGACGACCGGTCGTCATAACCGAAAATGTCGTCATAAGTGGGTATATTTGTAAAATTGGTCGTCATAAATGTCTATAACTAAAAATATACATATACACACACATATATACACACTAACGTTCCTAATAGGTATGGTTTTACAAATATATAGAGTGTTATTCGTGTATATATAGATATACATATATATACTAACGTTCCTAATAGGTAATAATATTTTTCAAATGCGGTGTTTACATTGCTAGAATGGTTTCTATTTTAAGAGATATCTCGAAATTGTGTAGAGTGTTATTCGTGTATATATATATATATATATATTAACGTTCTTAATAGGTACGGTTTTACAAATATATAGAGTGTTATTCATATATGTATACATATGCCATTTTGTGTAGCTATACAGTACCTATATGTTACAGCTATTTGATCCATAGATGGAAGATAATTATTTCGAATTTGATGGTTGTAATGGTTGACAATTTTAGTTAATTAAATAAATAAAATTCATATATAAGAAAACATGTGTATATATATATATATATATATATATAAGAATTTTTTTTTTTTTTTTTTTTTTCATGTACTTAGGACCATGTTTCAAGAATCGGAGTCATAATTATGAGGAAACTATCTTAAGCTTTTGCAATCCAGGTATCGAGATGTCCATTCGTTTTTTTTTCAGAAAACGAAATTGCACTGTCGAAAGCCGAAACTGCATTGCTGTTAAAATATTGCAACGGTCGAAAATTTAGGTGTCAGCGAATTCCATCCAAATAACTGCAGTAATGTGTTAGGTGTCAGTAATTAACTGTCCGTCTAATCTTCAGTCGCAGTTTTAGTGCAGGTTGCGAAGGTGAGCCTTGTCGTGTCGGTCTCGAAGAAAAGGGAAAAAAAAAATTACAACTATGGAAGCTGAAAATACATACCGATTCCCACTTTTGGCCCGCGCCCATTGGGTGAATGTGAGTGTGATTACTTCGAAATCAGAATATAACGTGTTATCAGTGATTTGAAATTGTGATTTTCTCTTTTCAGTTTGAGGATTGGGCGGCTATAAGGAGGCACAGAACAATGAACAGGAATCGCGTGGCTCAAGGGAGAAATCCCTTGCCTTATGTTCGGCGATTGCCACGCCGTTCTTACCGGCGCATTTGTGTAAGTGCTAGATGATGGATAAAAACGAAAGAAAACGGTGAAGTCGTCGTTGTAATGATGATTTTTCCTTTTTCTTGGAATTACAGTTCGATAACACCGGCCCACAATGGGAAAAAAAAATCGTTTACCAAAAACGCGACCCACATAGATCGACGTAAAATCGAGCGCTGAATCCGAAAATGATGCCGGTTGAGCCACGCTACGTCACAATTTCGAGATAATCGTGAAAAAAATTTTTTTAACGGTGGTATCGGAATTTTGACCTCGGATTCTGGAAGTACAGATGATTTTACGTCCAAATATGGATTGAAAAAAAAATCGATTTTTTCACTCGGAAAACTGATAACCGTCATCCCAATTCCAATTTCATATTTCGGATCGAGTATTCGGAGGGAAATTCATGACAGAGTGCCCAAGGTGGTACTCGTGACGAAGTACTCCCAGTGGAATCCGTGACGAAGTACTCAGAGTGGTACTCGTGACGAAGTACTCGGAGTGGTACTCGTGACGGAGTACTCAGAGTGGTACTCGTGACGAAGTACTCGGAGTGGTACTCGTGACGGAGTACTCCGAGTGGTACTCGTGACGTAGTACTCGGAGTGGTACTCGTGACGGAGTACTCAGAGTGGTACTCGTGACGTAGTACTCAGAGTGGTACTCGTGACGAAGTACTCGGAGTGGTACTCGTGACGGAGTACTCAGAGTGGTACTCGTGACGAAGTACTCGGAGTGGTACTCGTGACGGAGTACTCCGAGTGGTACTCGTGACGTAGTACTCGGAGTGGTACTCGTGACGGAGTACTCAGAGTGGTACTCGTGACGTAGTATTCGGAGTGGTATTCGTGACAGAGTACCCAGAGTGGTACTCTCCACGAAATACTCAGAGTGGTTCTCGTGACGAAGTTGTCCGAGTGGAACCCGTGACGGAGTACCCGGATTGGTACTCGTAACGGAGTAATCAGAGTGGTCCTTGTGACGAAGTACCCAAAGTGGTACACAAGACGAAGCTTTCGGAGTCGTACTCACGATAGTATTGCCATGTCGTTTCTGCTCCGGTGTGACCGTTGTTCAGAGATTTGGTGTGCTTCTTAGTCTAACAAGCCCCCTCACCCGACCATCCGTTATGCCAAACGATATGATCTGCGTCAAGGTCATGCACACCGCAGAGGGGGTTCAACAAATGACACATGAATCAAGATAAATTAGAAAGAACGAGATAAACTTACATGGAAAAATGTTGGACAAATGCATAAATGAGACGATCAACTAATTCTGAACAATGAACTTATCCCTCGGCGCGGAGCGTAAACTTCCATACCGCAACAACTACTCTTGATTTACAAAGTTTATAAGATCCTAACCTAAATTCCCGAGGATCGCTCAACTCTTGCCACCAGGATTGCAAGAATCTAGATCCTACTCGGCTTTGTTCCGCTTATACCGCGTCCTTTTCTCCTCAAACGATCTATGCAAAGGATTCCTAGGTCTCTTCACACCTTTTCTTGTGCTCCCCCTCTTCAACATCCAGCAATAGTCCGCCATCATGTTGACGCCCCAAGAGCCTTGATATCGTTTCTCCATTTCCTTAATGTCCTGATGAAAGCGCTCACCTTTCTCTTCACTGTAGTCACCTAAATTTTCAGGGAAATAGTCTAGGTGGGAGTCGAGGAAGTGTACCTTGTGACTCATCAAACAGCCCAGTTCCTTGTAACTTTCGAGAAGTTCCGTCACTATATCTCTGAATTGATCACTCTTGTGGTTACCTAAGAAGTTTTCCGAGACTTTCTTGAAATTCATCCATGCTCTCCTCTCCTTCTCATTCATTGTCCCCAGAAAATCTCGATCCTCGAAGAGTTTCCGAATTTGTGGTCCGTCGAAAATTCCTGCTTTCACTTTTCCCTCACTCAGTTTCGGGAATTTACTCAACAAATACAGGAAACAGTTACCCCCTTTGTCGAGAGCCTTCACGAACTGTTTCATCAAACCAAGTTTGATGTGCAGTGGAGGGAGTAGAATTCTTGATGGAGCAATGAGTGGTTCCCGTAGAACATTATGTTCTCCTGGATTCAACGTCTCCCTTCTAGGCCAAATCTTACGGGAGTAATGGCTTTTACGATCTCTGCTGTCCCAGAGACACAGAAAACAAGGGTATTTTGTGTAACCTGATTGTTGACCGAGCAGAAGCGAAATGACTTTCAAGTCACCACAAATTCTCCATCCATGTTCCACGTATTTTATCCTCTCAAGGATGAGTTGCATAGTTTCATATGATTCTTCGAGCTTCGTTGAATGTGCAATCGGAACTGATGCATACTTGTTCCCGTTATGCAGTAGTACAACTTTCAGACTTCTTTTGGAAGAATCGATGAAGCACCTCCATTCTTCGGGTTTGTAGACATTTTCCTTGAGCTCATTCATCAAACCAGGGATATCAGTGCAGTATACCAATTGGACATCATCATCCGAGTGGAAAAATTTCCGGAATTCAATATCCCTTTGCCTGTATACTGAGGATTTAGTGCCTGGCTGGACCAGTTTCCGTCTCACCAACTCGGCCGCCATAAACTCAGCAACATCTTTTGATAAACCTGCATCTCGGACGAGATCATTCAACTGTCTCTGGTTGAACAGTTCTGGGCCTGATTTTCCACCAGCAGGAATGTATTCTTCGCCATCTTCATCCGCAGACGTCTCATTGGAACTGGTTTCATCACTTGTGTCGTCTTGAACTTCAGCTTCCTGTTCACCGCGATCCTCCTCAATTCCATGCCTCGCTCTTTCAGCCTCATCGGTCTCAATCCCTATTCCATCTTCACTCTGCCTTACGTTCTCACTACCAAATTCAACGTCGGAAACAATTGAAATCGGAGCTCTCTGACAAAGAATAGGAGATAATTCCGGCTTCGTCATCGTAGGGACGATCGCATACTTGATCCTATGTTTAGTTTTAGCACTGAAGCCTTGGACGTCTGTCATGCAGAAGTAACAATCTTCACGACTTGATGTCTCCTCCACGAAGCTGGTGAAGCAATCCTCAACGAGTCCTTTTCCTTGAATTTACGAGACTGTTGCAGCATCACACGACACCTCGAACAGAGAGAAGTAGGTGACCATGCCATTACAGACATCGCGAAGCCGTAGCATTCTTTGTAGGCGATCTTATTGGCTTCGGTGATACTCCTCCGGTTGGTGCATAACTCAAATTCACCACAAATATGACAGAAAACATCTCGATCACTCTCACATGTGTGCTGAGGAGTATGTTCACTCGTATCTGCAACCGACTGACCCATCTGCGAGGAGCTGCAGCCATATGATAACGATGACGAGGGACCTGCTTGCTCACCCAGGCTCGCCACCGGAACGGAGGATCCGAGTCCTTTCTCTTTGCGGTACTTTCTCGACGTATTTGCCATGTTGGCGATACATTCTTCACCCAGGAACAAAAAGGTTTCCAATTTTCAAAAAAAAGTTCGACGAGTCGTATAGTGAAAAAATTCATTCAACAAATCAAGTTGGTGACTTACAAGCTACAAACTCAGATTGAAATTGATGGGTACTGGGCCAATCTCACGCTCGGCTCAGAATGGACGCCAGAGGAAGTGGCTGCTTCCGCTTCTTGGTCACCCTCCAGCTTCTCGAAAGAGTCTCAGATACGGTGCTCTCCTCGATAGGGTGGCGCACCTCTACCCTTGGATGGCACGACGCGCCTTTCCCCGCACCGAGTTGTCCGTCACCGCACTAAGTCACTATCACTGATAAACTATCTCACTGTCTTGCTAGCTTTTGCCAACTGGAGCACAAGTTCTAGCTGCAATCACTGCTCTGCTGCTCTGGTTGCTGCTGCTACCGCTGCTGCACTGATTGCGGCTGCTACTGCTGCTGCACTGGCCGCGGCTGATACTGCTGCTGCGCTGGTTGCGGCTGCTACTGCTGCTGCACTGGTCGGCTCCCGAAGTCCGACTGATTCCGCTGCGACGCGCTCCCAGCACGAGCGCCGCACCAGCGCCGCGTCACGCGAGAGAGGGTGAAGCCCACCTCGCGTGGCAAAGGGGTCGCACAGTGATCCAGAAAAGGTGAATTTGGGCAAAATTCGGCGCCGCGCGAAATCTTGACCGATTGATATAATTCAAACGGCATCCACTTCATTTTTTCTGGGCCTACCCGATGGCTCTGCGACGATTTTGATTTGGGCAATACCAAGGGTTCAAAATTGAGATAGGAGTCCGAAAGAATTTATGTAAGGGAAGCACGAAGTGACCTATGTGAGAGCTTTCACCCTGATTGAGTTGTGCAATCACGATAATACTTGGAATACCTCGCTTCTTCAATAACCAGTTATTTGATGTAGCAACGTATTTCAAGTATATCATCGTGGTGGCACAATTCAATCAGGATGAAAGCTCTCAAATGGGTCACTTCGTGTTTTCCTAACATAAATTCCTTCGGATTTGTATCTTAATTTTGACCCCTTGGTATTGCCTAAATCAAAAGTGTCGCAGTGTCATCGAGTAGGCCCAGAGAAAACGAAGAGAATGTCGTTTTAATCATATCAATCGGTCACGATTCTGCGCGGCGCCAAATTTCGCCCAAATTCGCCTTTACTGGACCGTTGTGGGTACGTTCATCCAACACTCCCCCATGTCAATACATTTCGTTCTCTCTATTTTATCGTGATTCATCTGTCATTCGGTGAACCTCTCCTGCGATATGCATGACCTCGACGAAGATCAGATCGTTTGGCATAACGGATGGTCGGGTGAGGGGGGTTTTTAGACTAAGAAGCACGCCGATTCTCTGGACAACGATCCGACCGGAGGAAAAACAACACGGCAATACGATCACGAATACGACTCCGAGTACTCCGTCACGAGTTCCGGTTCGAGCACTCATTCACGAGAGTCGCTCTCGACATTTCGTCATGAGTACTACTCTGGGTACATATTCTTGAGTACCACTCCGAGTGATCCCTCATGAGTGCCGTTCCGAGTACTCTGTCACGAGTACGACTCCGAATACTTCGTCCCGCTCGGAGTAACTCGTTACGAGTTCCACTCTGGGTACTTCGTTACAAGGACCACTCTGATTACTCCGTTACGAGTACCACTCCGGGTACTCCGTCGCGGGTTCCACTCGGACAACTTCGTCACGAGAACCACTCTGGGTACTTCGTCACGAGTACCAATCTGAGTATTTCGTGGAGAGTACCACCCTGGGGACCGTCACGAATTCCACTCGGAGTACCTCGTCACGAGTTCCACTCTGGGTACTTCGTCACGAGTCCCACTTTGATTACTTCGTTACGAGTACCAATCCGGGTATTTCGTCGCGAGTTCCACTCGGAGTACTTCGTCACGAGTATCACTCTGGGTACTTCGTCACAAGTACCACTCTGAGTATTTCGTCACGAGTACCACTCTGGGTACTCCGTCACGAATTCCACTCGGAGTACTTCGTTACGAGTACCATCCCGGGTACTCCGTTACGAGTTCCACGCAGAGTACTTCGTCACGAGTACCACTCTGAATACTTCGTCACGAGTACCACTCTGAGTACTTCGTCACGAGTACCACTCTGAGTACTTCGTCACGAGTACCACTCCGAGTACTTCGTCACGAGTACCACTCCGAGTACTTCATCACGAATACCACTTTGATTACTTCGTTACGAGTACCAATCCGGGTATTTCGTCGCGAGTTCCACTCGGAGTACTTCGTCACGAGTATCACTCTGGGTACTTCGTCACGAGTACCACTCTGAGTATTTCGTCACGAGTACCACTCTGGGTACTCCGTCACGAATTCCACTCGGAGTACTTCGTTACGAGTACCATCCCGGGTACTCCGTTACGAGTTCCACGCAGAGTACTTCGTCACGAGTACCACTCTGAATACTTCGTCACGAGTACCACTCTGAGTACTTCGTCACGAGTACCACTCCGAGTACTTCGTCACGAGTACCACTCCGAGTGCTTCATCACGAATACCACTTTGATTACTTCGTTACGAGTACCAATCCGGGTATTTCGTCGCGAGTTCCACTCGGAGTATTTCGTCACGAGTACCACTCTGGGTACTCCGTCACGAATTCCACTCGGAGTACTTCGTTACGAGTACCATCCCGGGTACTCCGTTACGAGTTCCACGCAGAGTACTTCGTCACGAGTACCACTCTGAATACTTCGTCACGAGTACCACTCTGAGTATTTCGTCACGAGTACCACTCTGGGTACTCCGTCACGAATTCCACTCGGAGTACTTCGTTACGAGTACCATCCCGGGTACTCCGTTACGAGTTCCACGCAGAGTACTTCGTCACGAGTACCACTCTGAATACTTCGTCACGAGTACCACTCTGAGTACTCCGTCACGAGTACCACTCCGAGTACTTCGTCACGAGTACCACTCTGAGTACTTCGTCACGGATTCCACTGGGAGTACTTCGTCACGAGTACCACCTTGGGCACTCTGTCATGAATTTCTCTCCGAATACTCGATCCGAAATATGAAATTGGAATTGGGATGACGGTTATCAGTTTTCCGAGTGAAAAAATCGATTTTTTTTTCAATCAATATTTGGACGTAAAATCATCTGTACTTTCAGAATCCGAGGTCAAAATTCCGATACCACCGTTAAAAAAAATTTTTTCACGATTATCTCGAAATTGTGACGTAGCGTGGCTCAACCGGCATCATTTTCGGATTCAGCGCTCGATTTTACGTCGATCTATGTGGGTCGCGTTTTTGGTAAACGATTTTTTTTTCGGATTGTGGGCCGGTGTAATTAGAGGGTCGTGAGGGCCTTACGTCGAGCCGACCGTCGGAGGAATGAGCTGTTTGCTATGGGGCGGCACGAGGTTTTGGTAGCGGCTACTTGGGGCCGAGATTTTTCCGACTTGAATGCCCAGGATCCTGATTTTTATGGGCTCAGGCGACTATTCTTCCACGAACTGATTGAATTCCCCGGGAGGGATGGTTGTCTACATCCGGCGGAGGTTTGGAGTGACGTGGCGCGTGGTGAGAGTGGACTTCTTATACCGTTTTCACTCGCTCTTACGGCCAAAGACTTCGATATGAATAATATGTTATACGTAGATTCTCTGTTGTGGTTAGGAGTTTTATTTGATCGTTGGCTATTTTGAAAATATGACCGGATGTTTTACTGAACGACAATAAATTGGCTCTCACTAAGGTTAGTACCGTTTGATAAAAAATTGTGATTTTAAGGCTGTTACCGTATGTTACCGATGTAACATTAAGTTACCGCCACAGATCCCCACCCCGCACATCTTACTGTGCAGGTAACACCATGTTACCTGTTACAGTTTGCTGCGCAGGTAACACCATGTTACCTGTTACAGTTTGAGAAAATGAATGTCTCTTCCCCTTGTGTGTCTTAATATGTTTCCCAGGATAATTTCTTAGTTACGGGTAATCTATTCCTTGAGTGGGGATATCAATATCCGTTGAACGGGTCGTCGGGGTGTAAATAAATGAGATACCTCGAGTGTTTGTTTGCGGGTTCGCGACTGTTATCAATGACCGGCAGTTCCTAGCACTTGGTGGCTCAGGTGGTGGCTGTTGCGGCCTAGTTATAGGTGTAATATTTTCCCATGATTTGAGTTCCAAATTATGTGTTTTTGTAGAGTCGTCAAAATTGTCTTCAATCTTTTTCAATTTCAGGCAAATTTCAAGTTTTCTTAGGGCGATACAGAATAGTATCGCAATAATAATCGTTAGAAAAAATGAGACGTTTAGATGATTGTGAAAATTTTCTGATATTCTTTTACGTTGGCTTATTTCCCGATATTGCTTTTCTATCTCATTTAAAGCGATTGAGTTGCCACCAGATAGCCAATCTTCGACGTTTTCTGATATTTCATGGTTTTTGTCTTCCATTGCATCTATTATTGATTTCGAAAGTAAATGAGTCATATTAAGATGAAATTCGGATTCGTAAGAAAATGTGAAGTCTAGCGTTACCTCATTGATTCCATAAAGTGTGAAATTAACGGCGTGAGCTGTGCATTGACCATTAAGTGATAATATCCCTGTACCATTGAGTGAGAATTCATCTGTGGTTCCTTCTATGCAGATTAATTTCATTCTGATAATGTTTGTTGTAGAAAATAGCCATTCTTTAGTAGAACGAAGTTGAGTAAAATATGGTTTTTCACCTGAGCTTAAGATATAGTCACAGTCATTTGGTTTATTTGGTACAATTTTTTGTAGAAATTGAAATTCGCATGGATTGTCTATATGACTTGAGAATATAGGTTCTACGGCTTCGCATAGGTTCGTGTTATTTCTATTGATGCAATTTTGTATTTCTTTCTCATGGAAGAGTATAAAAGATCGGAAATTCTTTGATACAAAAATGTCTGAGAATCTTGGACGGATTGATATGAAGGTGTTATGGTTCTTAAGATCTTTCGCGAAAATGGGGAGACTGTGGATACGATAATGTGAAAATTCTGTTACGTCTGCTAGAGGAAAGGTTAAGGTGACTATGAATTTCTGATTATGTATGTATACAAAAGATTTCGAGATGGAAAATAAGTATTCTGGGGTGATCAATTCTTTGTCCCATGGGAGCGCATGGCTAAATTTGTAATTATTTACGTCATGTAATATATTTTGAAGTTGGTCGTGACTGAGCAAGAGAGGGTGTAAATGTCCTCTTGCTGTCGTTTCAATGGCGTTAATTAGGGTTTTATATGACGAGATAGAATGGAGCAACGCCATTTCGAATTCTGTGGCCCATATTTCTATATTTTCTCGCAATGTCACAGTGTCAATTGCGTTCGAGGAGGAAGCCAAATTTTTGGACAACATTATGTATAATTTTTCAACTTGATGATTTTGGAAATTCATGAATTTATGTATGTTATCAAGTTCTGATCTGAGAATATGGGTCCGTTCAGAAGCTAACAAGGATATATTCTGATTTCGGTCGTAAAGATCGTTCACTTGCTTTGTTAAAAGCTCTCGGTCATCAGCATCCATAGTTCCAAATAACTTTCTATTAATCCAACCAACTAATTCTAATGGAGCTCCCCTTCTTTTTACATTATGACCTTTCAAGGTATTAGGAGGGGACACGGATGGTAAAGAGAAAAAATCTGTCAGGTCTTTCTGTAACATTTCAAATGAGTGCATCATAGCGTCCAGTTTAGATCTTGGAATTAATTGGTCGCAGTCGGGAAATTTGTTCGAGCACCTCTGTCTCATGGAAAGTAATTGTCTCTCTTTCCAATCATTTTTCTCTATCATATTACTACAGTCTATGGTTATTGAAATTTTCCATTCGGACCTTATTATTTTACCTCCACCGACGTACTCATAATAAATACCAGGGTTTGTAACGATAGGCCTAATCATATGCGTCGTGTTTATGACACCCAAAATATACACAGGGTAAGTGGTGATCCATGAAAGAATCCAGAATAACGTGTTGCAGGATGTCATAGTTGCACCTGTAACAACCAAGATACATATATTCTCGTTAGCAAAATGCTCGCTTTACTTTATCTACGTGTTTCAAAAACCTTTTCCCTGTAGCTGATTCTAGCAATACGTTGTTGTTTCGATGAACTTCTACGACTTTGAATTTCCCATTGAAAAATTTGTCTAATTTGCCTTTCCTAGGTTCTAATAAAACATAAACTTCCATTCCTACTCGCAAGTCTTTTGATTTCGTCTTTTTATCGTATTGAATCTTGGTTTTCTCTTTCGAATCTTTCAAATTGTCTCGAGCAACTCTCTTTATTTCGGCAAGGGTTTTCATGAGATTACATAAATAAGAGTTGTATGTTTCTAGTTCAAATTCGTCGGGGTATTTGTCTATGGTACGAGCCTTACGCCCATAGATAATTTCGAAGGGGCTGAAACCGGTGGAACTGTGAACCGAGGTGTTATATTCAAACATCGCGAACGGCACGACAGTATCCCAATCTAATTTCTTAGTTGCTTTTGTACGTATGTAGCTACCAAGCATGGCGTGACTGCGTTCCAGTGAGGCGTTACCTTGAGGGTGATAACTAGTGGTTGTTATGAGTTTAATGCCAAAAATCTTTGCAAGTTCTTCAAGTAACCGATTTTTGAAGCTGGTACCTCTATCACTTAAGATTACTCGGGGGACTCCAAAATTAGCTATGAGATGACGGGCTATAGCATCAGCGATGGTGATAGCTCGAATGTCAGGCAAAGGGACTGCTAGGCAAAATTTAGAAAGTTGACATTGCATAGTCAAAATGTGTTTGTTATTTGAAGGAGTAAGGGGTAACGGCCCCACCGTGTCAATGGCTACCTTCGAGAAGACTTCTAAAGGCGTGTCAGATATGATCATGGGGACTTTGGTCCGGATTCCTATCAGTTTTTGTTCCTGGCAAACAGAGCACTTGCTGATGAACTCTTCAACGTCCCGCTTCATTCCTTTCCAAAAATATCTTTCTCGAATCCTCCGGTAGGATTTTCCAGACCCGCGATGTCCACCAAATAAACTCGAGTGGAAGTCTTCTATTATAGAATTTATTTTTTCAATTGGGGGAATAATGCAGCTCCCATAACAGAAGGTTATGGTCAGTGGAAATTCTCTAAACTCTTTTTCAAAGGCATCTTTTACTACTGATTTTGGCAGTTTGTCAGTTAACTCTCCTACCCTTCCGACTCGAAAAGAGTGGATATCCGATTTTTGTACCAACTTAGAAAGATTTTGTAAACACGTTTTCAAACTAGACGGAGTTATCGAGCTACTACTGCTTTCTGAGATGACCAAACTATAAATCAATCGGTTGCGACTGTTATTAACAATTACATCCCCTACTTCTAAATTTTGCGATTTCAATTTTTCTGGATCGATTGCTCCAATGTCTCGGAGCAATTTGTTATTTGAGGAGGTTATTTCACAATCAGCTGATATAAAATGTACAATGTTGTCTTTAATGTAAGTGATGCATTCTCTGGTCGACAATGTGTTCAATGTCACGGGCTCTTTGTAGTCTAAGTCAGGTTGTATGGTGGATCCCATTTCATAATGGTTTTCCTTACTTTTATTAGGTATGGTTGAGGGTACAGGAGTATTGCTGTCTTTCACGGGTGATTGAGGTGTGGGGACAGGGCTAATAGGTTGATTCTGGGTAGGTCTAGGAGAAAAATCTTTTGCAGTTAGTTCCCTATCTTTTGAAATCGGTGAGTGACGTTTTGTTAGTGAGGGGCACGAATCAGTCTCAGGGTCACTGTTTTCCTGGGGTATGGTGCTCAAGGTTTTCCAGAAACTCGGTAATCTGTTTCTTTTACTTCCGGAAAGTGGAAGGGGGGTGGATTTGGCAAAAGATTTTCTGGAAGGTGACATTTTCGTCCTCATAGCTTCAGGTATTGGAGTAGTTTCTGGAGGAATAAACGACTCTGCTACCCACTGTTCTACTATATCATTAGGTACAGGTTCATTCCCTAGATGAGCTGGTAACGACGAGGTGGAGCCCGTAGGTGAAAGATCTAGCTGTAGGTCGGAAAAAGTCAGGTGAGTAGGATCTTTGTCTTCTCTTTCGTCATCCCACCAGAACGTATTTGGTTCGGACGAAGTCCGTTGTAAGTCCTTGGACCATCTTTTAGTCGATTGAGCGTCGGGTTTGAATTCATCGTCAGAGGATGAAGGAGAGGAGTCAGGGTCATTTATTATATGATGTGCAGAAGTTTTATCATCAAGGATTTTGGAAACAGATGGCTGGGGAATTTTAGGTTCTGAGGATTTCGAGGTCGCGGAGGCTGGAACTGCATCTGTTGCAGTGGTCTCAGGATCATCATTGGTGGAAATAGTATCAGTGGAAGATGAGGATAGGAGATCTTTGTCTTGGCTTATCAGCTCGGGCAGGAAGGACCTGTTTTTGGAAGGAATAGGAGGTTCTTCATGTTCGGTCTCGGATTCTGTCGCGTCACTACTGGAGGTTTCTGAAGGGCTTTTATCGATAGTGGAAGGAGTGATTGCGGGAGAAATAGCAGACGGGGCTTGCGAGTCCACGCGTAGTTTCCTTTGTTTCAACCGTTTGGCGATAGTGCTGCCATCGAGATCCCCCTGGCCTGCAGACATGTTTTCTGGCCGTTCAGGGGGCTCTATTCGAGATCCCTTTTTCCTGCCGCGGTTGATACGCTGGGCTTGAGAAGATGTGGATGATGAATCGGAGTTGGATCTGTTTCGAGCATTGGCTGCCCTTTGTAGGGATGTTTTCGTTGGCTTGGGGATGATTGGTAGGAGTCTTGCCGAGGTTGTAGACGAGTCTGAATCACTTTCACTGTGACCTTCAGAAGAGGTGCAAGAACAGTGATAGGTGGGAGCAGGAGGCGAAGGCTTTTCAGAAACTGTAATATCTACGGGGTTTCTGGAAAGGGAGTCGGCATTGGTATTCAGGCGGCCGGGTTTGTATTTGAAAACATAGTTATAACCTCTTAGCTTTGCTCTCCAGCGGTTCAGTCTACTCATGGGGTCCTTAAGGGATTCTATCCAGGTCAAAGGCTCATGATCGCCGTAGATGACAAAGGGTTTACCGTAGAGAAAGTGGCGGAAGTGTTGAACCGCGCTTACAACCGCGAGACATTCTCTTTCTGTCGCCGAGTAATTCTTCTCGGCTTTGTTCAAGGATTTCGACATATATGCTACGGGTTTCTCTTGGGGGGGCTCACCTTGTGAAAGTACAGCTCCGATAGCTATATTTGATGCATCTACAGTTAAGGTAAAGGGCTGATTGAAATCAATGGGAGCCAGCACAGGTGCTTGGCATAAAGCTGCTTTTAAGGTCTCAAAACTCTGTTGTTGTTCGCATTTCCATTCGAATTTCCTTCCTTTCGAAAGGAGATCATTCATTGGCTTGGCTTTCTTGGAAAAATCTTTAATGAACCTTCGATAGTAATTGGCTAGCCCTAAGAAAGATTTTATATCTCGAGGAGTTTTGGGTGTAGGGAAATTTCTCACGGCATCTAATTTTGCAGGGTCTGGGTGTACTCCGTGTCTGTTAATCACGTGGCCGAGATATTTTACCTCCGGGGTTAAAAACTCGCACTTCTCCGGGTGAAGTTTCATGCCGGCCTCCGACAGCCGTTTGAACACTTCTGTAATTTTGTCCATATGAGATTTCATTGTTTCTGAGAAAATCAAGATGTCATCCATATAAATGAAAATTTCAATACCTTGCAACCCAGACATTATACTATCGATAGCCCTTTGAAAGGAAGCTGGAGCGTTACAAAGGCCAAAGGGCATAACTACCCATTCAAATAATCCGTACAGCGTTCTGAAGGCTGTCTTAGGGCGATCTTCAGGGTCAACCAAAATTTGATGAAATCCATTAACGAGGTCGCAGACCGTGAAATATTTTGCTTTCCCAATTAATTCTAAAATTTCTTGGATGTTTGGCAACGGGTACGCGTCAGGAATGGTTTTTTTCGTTCAGTTTTCGATAGTCAATTACTAGTCGGTAGCGTTTCTTTCCATCGGGACCCGGTTTTTTCGGAACAATCCAAAGAGGGCTTACCCACGGACTATTTGATGGTTGAATGGATTTGTCCTGAAGTAATTTTGTGACTTGTTCCCGGACCTCCTGGTGAAGGGCTGGTGGATACCTATACTGCTTGGAAGCAGTTGGTCTATTATCAGTAGTGGGAATTTGATGACGGAATCGGGTCCGGGGTGGTGAGTCGCCGGGTAACATAAACAAGTAAGGGAATCTCCGGACAATTCTTTTCAAATTTTTTCTTCCGTGGACACAATGGTGAGAACGTAATAACATTTTTGTTATGATTTTAACACGTTCCTTCTTTGATAAACTTTTCGTTGGTATTGTTGTTTCGGGTTCGGAATTAAAATAATCTTCAGGATCTTCTAAATCATAGGTATCTAATTCTTGGGGTGGCACTTCGATTGTAATATCTCGATCTAATGTGTTAATAGCCAGGGCATAAGCGACACCGTTCTGGACTTTCACCGCCGCTTCACCTAAATATATACCCTTCTTTGTGTTGACTCTGGGTAAATAATGATCACCATCCGGCGTTGGTTTTGTGGGTACTATTCTTACTGGTGCTTTTGAATTAGCGGGAATGATGAATTTATAAATATCTTGCGTGAAAATTGGGTCCGTCTCGATGCTTATTCCGTAATAAGGCATTTCTGTCCAGGAGTCAGAAAAAGATTCTGTTGTTACAGGTGTTACAGGAGTTACCGGTGTTACGGGTGTTACCGGTGTTACAGGTGTTACCGGTGTTGCAGGTGTTACCGTTGTTTCTTGGATTAGTGGATGAAACGCACAGTCAGACGGACTATAGTGCACAGAAGGGTTGGTGAGTCCTGGTGAAGGTTCAGTGGGGAAATCCAGTGAAGGTTTTCCAGGTAAAATGATGGCGTCCGTCATGGGATAAATGAAAATTTCCTCATCATTATCGGTTTCGTTCTCATCGTCAGTGGAGTCAAGGTTGGGTTTAGGGGGCAGGAAAGGAATAGGGCTGTCTCGATTCCCTTCCAGGGAAACAAAATTTTTGTCAAACAATATCCAAGCTCCATAATTTCGAAAATAGTTGGACCCCAAAATTATATCGTATTTCACGACACATTCGGGAGGAAGGACGTGTAACCGGATTCCTCTACCAAATATGCAAGTTTTAACGACTCCTAATGTAAAAATTGGATCGGCGGAAACTCCGGTTACCCTAATGATGTGGGATACGTCCATTTTCACTTCGCGTTTCAAAGATGTTAATCTGATTGTGCAAATGTCGGCTCCTGTGTCAAGGTACACAAGCCCTGTTTGGGATTTCAAGATATCATGATCAATCTGGACCATAGGGCCTATTCCTGGACTCTTGGCTGTGTGTAATCTCCTACATTCATGATTTTTATTTGGGATTGCACAGGCTTGCCCGCGGTCGTCTCTTGACTGCGGGCAGGCTGGGAGTTTAAATGCTGGGTTTCAGTAGGTTTTGGACGAGGAGGCTGATTTGGAGCGTTATACCCAGGCCAATTCCTGTTTCGTGTGTCCGAGTCCATTTGATATGGGAAAGGCGGGAAATAACTGGGATACATTGGTGGTTGATAAGGATGTGGATAGAATGGATAATATCCTTGTGGAGGATAAGGAGGGTATTGGACAGGTGGGTAACTTTGGTACGGAGATCGGGGCCGATAAGGGGAGGTAGAGCGATTATACGGCGAGGTGTGGCGATTATACGGCGAAGTAGGACGTTGATAAGGAGAGTTGGGTCGAGGAGAAGGAGAATTTGGTCCATCATTTGTATCAGATCTTCTTTCTGGCGATTTAGCGGAATACCTCAGGTTGGGATGTGCTATTATTCTCCCGTCCTGATCATATCTTAAAGGGGGAGGGCTAGCAACGTCGTTTTTGTCGTAATGGTGCGTTACACTGTTCCGATCATACATTCTCGGATCATTCCGGTCTAAAAATGTAACCTGTTTTGGTCTACTTCTGTTATTGTCGAGGTTTTGAGGTCGGCTTACTTCGTCTGGGTTCTGGCTAGTTGTGTATTGTAAGTCCGCGTTACTGATATTGAGGCTTATTGCAAAACTTTCTGCTTTTTCCGCGGATTCAAGAGCTTGAGCCATAGTCTTAGGAGATGAAAAAATAATGCCGCTTCTCATGCTATCTGGTATACCTCGAATGAATGCGTTCAACCCTAATACTTCTAGCTGGGGTCTGTAGTCTACGTCATCACCGATTCCGTCCACGGTACTTTTCAAGGCCGCTATTGCTCCCCTTATGAACCCTTTTATTCGATTATGAAATTGTCGCGCGCTTTCATTTTTCTTCATTCTGATATTCATAATTTCATTTACATAATAGTCGTACGGTCTCCTAGGGGAGAAATTTAGTTTCAGGATTTCTTCTAGTCGGTCAAAAGTTTGAATGTCTTCGTCTCTTAGGCATTTCCGAGCATCTCCCCGAATTTTAGTCAGTAGTCCTCGTGAAAAGTCTTTTTTCTTGGAAACTGGTATAGTGTCTTGAAAGTTTTTGACGTCTTGTATGAAATCCCCTAAAGGTGTAGTCCCGTCATAATCTCTTATATTTTCAAGAGCAGCGCGTACAATACCGGATTGCGAGGTGTCTAATATGGAATCACATGTGAGTTTTAAATGTTCTTGATTGTCTATACCTCTTAATGTAATAAAATTCCTTAAAGCTTCTTCTCGAGCCTTGGGGTCGTTTATGAGATTGAGTTGGCGAATAGATTCATTTAGGTCGTCCATGATAAGATACTGAAGTTGAGTTGGTGTGGCCTTTGAAATATGGATGGAATAGTGGTGTCTAAAGAGTAACGGTCAGACTGGCGCGAAAAA
The DNA here is from genome assembly GCA_029851415.1 of Eretmocerus hayati. Taxonomy (NCBI): domain Eukaryota; kingdom Metazoa; phylum Arthropoda; class Insecta; order Hymenoptera; family Aphelinidae; genus Eretmocerus; species Eretmocerus hayati. Next base: position 75,532,711 of record CM056744.1, on the reverse strand, counting down.
ATGCGATCTCGACACCTAGATTGCCCGAAAGAAAGTGGTCAAGCTGATGAACAGGAATAACCAAGTGCAACTATAACTGTTCCCCACAAGGGATGCCAAAATGTTACGACCCGAGCGGAGGGCTCGGGGTAACAAATAAATTATTTGAGTTCGTGCGAACAGCTTACGGGCGGACTGCCCAGTTGCACTTACCTATTCTCTGTTATCGCGTTGATGTTTATATATATATATATATATATATATATATACATATATATTGCTGGTCTCTGGTTGCGTATATATATGAATATTTCAAATTTGGGAAGTATTGGTTCATCAAAGTTGTAATTTTAAAAGAAAGATTGAAGTGCGTTTGGATTTGGAATGTCTTATAATACTGGATACTCGAAAGAATAAAATAATTTATCTGATTTCAAATAGATATGAAAATCCAGTTATCTTATGGCTTCTAGAAAAGAATGAGATAGAATTACAGAAGCGATAGATTCTATTTTATTCAAATCAAGTTATAAAATCTTGGTCAGAAATGAAGACTTATTATCTAAATATAATTTGAATAGCTTAACCTAGGCGCACTTACAAATCTACTTGAAGGAATGATGATTCTTCAAGGCAGGAACGTATAAGCAGGGCGAATTCGTAGCTGGCCCTTATGCAGCTGAGGCGGGTATCGTCGGCCTACTTTTCGACGAAGAGCAAATTCGGAGCTGGCCCTTGAACAGCTGAGACGGGTAACGTCGGCCTACTTTTCGACGGGATCAGATCAAGCTTACGTGTCCGCACTTTTAACTTGACTTTTTCGTGCGTTCTCTACGCGCACTTAGGTGAGTGTTTAAGTGAATTTTGGGACGTACGTAGCCCACTACCGGGCAGAGCTTTGTCACAGACTAAATCGAAGAATGAATGTTGTTGTTCCAATTTATACGTGCGGACACAAGTTAATTTTGATGATTCGACTGAAAAAAATGATTTTGAAAGTGTTCTACTTAAGATTGTAACACATGTGTTACAATGCTGGCAGAGCTCTAACGTTGAATTTCTCATGGTCTGTTACACATGTTACATGTAACATGTGTAACATCCAGTTACTGGCTAATGCTCTGATTCAGCTGATTTACTGACCTGCTTATACATTCTCTGCTGATCAAGTCGAAATAATATTTCTCCACGTTGAGAAATATTATTTCAACTGTTGCGTCGTCTGGGACGCCACAGAGGTACCAAAAAGGTCTGAGAGAAAAATCGCAAACCATAAAAAGTTAGTATTTTTTCTCATCTTTAAGATGCTTTTTTCAAAATTCCTCTACCTTAATCTGGGCTCGAGTAATCGACGTTTTTGCAAGAGAGGATTTCAAACCCCCGTTCAGGAATTTTTGCACGGTTTTGTATATCAAGTCCAATCAAGGTCCGCGTACTTCTACTATTCAACAAAAATCAACTTATCAATCATCAAAAATTGTCTCTGAATTTTCCTGAGAATAATACACTTCACACAGGCCATGATCTATCCAAACCATTCACGAAATCTACCTGTGCTTCGTAGAGCACAGCTTGTCCGGTCCCTACTCCGATAGTTGTCTTAAGACAGATTGCTCCAAAATTCTCTTGTCCGAAATGGCCGTCCAACAGCCCTCGCTACACGCACGCAACGACAAACGTCCAAGATGGCTTGTCCCACGCGCTCGAACAACAGGTGCACGATCACACACCTGGCTCGTAGTCCACTCTGTGATTGTCTAACTGTCAACGCACGGACGCCTGGCCCAAGGCATCTTGTCCACGACCACGCTCAAGAAATTCACAAGTCTGCTGCTCCCAATAATCCACGCGACGCGGTTGCTGCCCGGGTCCTCAGGTGCTCTAATTCCACTCGCGTACATCTATCATAGACGTCTTGTCCACGTCCGCACACTGCACTAGCTGATGAGGTCTCCCGAGAGTCCGGTATGTCCGCGGTCACGACGATTGCCCTCCGCTACGCGCGAGACTCTTCGAGGATTCGCGACGAGAGATTCACATGAAACGAAGCAAGACCAATCAACGTTTTCTCTGTCCATCTCGTCCACTGTGGGCCAGCAGTTGCAGCTTCCAATTCTGATCCTCGAGTCCGTCTTAGTCCTCATGCTGTTTGATAGACTCCCTGGGGCTCTGCTCCGCAGGGCAGAGATGCTCCGGGCACGCGGCCGCTGCTCCGATTTGCGGCAGCTCGAAGCACTCGCTCTCTGCTCAGCGACTACTTTTCAACTGACAAAATGCCCGACATTCCTCGGCCAGTGGCTTTTCGTTTTCACTCAAGGAAGGAAGCCGCGATTGGTCAACCAAATAACCACTAGCGCTAACTGGTCACCACTTCACGCCTCCTGCGCAACAGGTCCAAATAGGTAGTTGAATTACCCTCGAAATTCGATCACTAAGAGGCTAAACTCAGTTCAACACGACAATTATGGGTTCAAACGATAGGTGATACAGTCAATGATCGATAATAACAAGAATTATTGTTTCAAAATTCGGGCGCGGTATAAATAAACAATAAAAACATGCGCTTTTTGACCTTTTCCTCGGTTCTTGCACAATAAGTCGGAAAATATCAATTTTTTGAAAAACTTTGTAGAATTATCCTTTGTAGATCTTTGAAGGATCTACAAAATTTATCTCGACTTTTTTCCTCGCAAACTGCAACCCCTTGGAGTTACTTCTCATCAAAGTCGAAGTCGAATTTGTTTTAACAAATTCAGTTTTCACTTTTATGAGGAATGACTCCAAAGGGTTGCAATTTGCGAGCAAAGTGTCCAGATGTATTCTGTAGATATTTCGAAGACCTACAAATTATCTCTCCACTCATTCTCCCGAATATTCGATATTTTCCGACTTACTTTGGAAAAACCCAGAAAAAGGTAAAAGAATGCATGTTTTTATTGTTTATTCATACCGCGACCCAGTTTTCAAACAATAATCCTCGTTAACATCGATTATTGAGTGTATTATCTATCGTTTGAACCCACAAACGCCGTGTTGCACCGATTTTAGCCACTTCCTCGCGCCAGGAGCGAGGAAGTGGCGGAACTAAAATACACGTCCGAATATACCTATATCTAGTCCGTGACATAGCAGTATATCTATAGCTACTCGCTGCTGTCCGTAACATACCTATATCAAGCCCCAGTGGCAGGAGTATATCTATATATACGCTGTACTTCGTCCCAGTGCAGCATACTTATGTATACACATACATGCATAATTGTGTGCATCGTCCGTAGGTCACATTTTGAACCAGCAGCCGATGTCGAGATACTCGTCCGTCAGATTCCCATAGCCTCGGCAGCCCGGGCCTGGCCCGGGTTTGCGCACCCGCAGCTCTACAACATCAGTCCGCCAGTCCGTCGTTTGCACATCACCGCGTGCACCAGCTCTCCATCGTCGTCGCCTACTGCCCGGTCACCCGGGCCCATCCGCGTACGTGTATTGGTCACCAGTATCGTGGGGGACCTCTCTAGTGCCAGGTTGTTAGTGTGCGGATGTATGGTGCACTCAATGAACGTTTTGCATGTGCAACAGGTGTTGCACATGGGCATAACCTCAGTTGGCGCTGGCCTGTCTACATACCCAGGCTGCAGCCGATGAGGCACTCGCCCATATGGCTAGCAGCCCGCGGAAAATCGTCCCCAGATGTGCATGCGTCAATCGTCCTGCTGTTGTGCCCTTGTCACCCACGTCATTGTTGTGATGCGGGACTCAGTATATATATATGTGTGTGTGTGTGTAGCCGGGTGCAGAATGCGGATGCAGCACTGGGTCCGCGGGCCCGGGCTGATGCTGCATACATCGCACCTGGGTACCACACACATGTTTTGTCCGTAGGTATCGCGAAGTACGCCTTAGGATGCACGCTCCGGCTATGGGAGCTTGGTCGCGTGCATCCGGTGCATCACGATACCAAAAGTGCATTAAAGATCTTGTCGATAGCTCCTACGAAGAGTAACACATACGCTAAACGTCGGCGAAGAGTAACACTTGCGCGATATCCTCCGGCGAAAAGTATCACTTGGGCTTGTCGCCGACGAAAAGTATCACATAGCGCGTACCACCGACGAAAAGTTACACATAGCGCGTACCACCGACGAAAAGTAAGATATAGCGCGTACCACCGGCGAAAAGTATCACTTGGCGCTTGTCGTCGACGAAAAGTAACACATAGAGCTTACCAAGCCACGTCGGCCAGATGAGTTTTCAAAGAGCTATGTGATACTTTTCGTCGCTGACAAGCTCTATATGATACTCTTCGTCGGCGTCGAATGCTAAGTGATACTCTTCGTCGGTGGTACGCGCTATGTGACACTTTTCGTCGGCGACAAGCGCCAAGTGATACTTTTCGCCGGTGGTACGCGCTTGTGTTACTCTTCGCGAATGACAAGCGTACGTGGCTAAGGAAGTGTTTTTCTTCGTAGGAGCCATCGTTGTAATCTCGCTCACTCGCGGGGGAGAGTCTATTCCGTCATCTAAGAGCCGTCCCACCTGTCCCATAGCACCCTGGGGCATGTGAGTGATGATCGCGCATGAGAGTGCTGGGAAGGGTAAGGACTTGGGCTTCCGAGGGCCTAAATTGCCCTGGGGAGCCATCCTACCCAACAAGCTGTCATTCTTCTACATCGTCGGCTGCTGGTTCTTAGGGTCTCCTTTGAGACGGCTATAGCGGCTATCTGCGGTGTAGGCGGTGTTGCCTACGCGCAGGCATGCTCACCTATGCAGCATTACGTTGTACGGCACAGCCCTTCCGTCGCTCGCCGTTGTCGTCCTCTCGAGCCAGTACCTCGACAAGAAAGGGAGTATTGGGGTAAGTATTTGTCTTTTAGGTTCACTGGCTCGAGACGGCGACGAGAAATTTTCCAAATTCCGGCTGTGATGGTTTGACCGTCACATACGTATGGGTGACGTGAGAGATCCCGGTTCTAGTGCGGGGTGCCGACGCGTCATCATAACGCTTTGTGCAGTGGCGACCCGCATTCCTGGTTGCCTCATTGCAGTGTGCCTCCCATATGCGTACGTGTGTGTGAGAGTGTGTGTATGTATATGTGTGTACGTGAAGCATCTATATGACAAATGTTATGGGTTGTTTCCGGACAAGTGAATTCCCCATAGATCGTGGCTATAGGTGTTGTGAGCAGGGCACTGATTGTAAGTGATGAATCGAGCTGCTGTATGCCTTTCGAGGATGAGTGTCAATTTCTATAGTTGTATTGACTGTGCGCTCGATGAGCGCGGGTTCATGCGCTGGATCACGACGTTGACCGTGATTTTTGACACATTCTCGCACGCGTGAGCATCATGAGCTTGGTGAACTGATGATAGTTCTGTCTAATATGCTCCGGATCTTCAGATTGAACTCTGTGTCGACGTCTCGTTGATGGTGTACATCTCGAGGAACCCCTGGATATGAAGATCTGGCGGAGACCTCAGAGAGCATTTTAGGGGACCCTTATTACGTACGTCGTCTACAGAACGTTGATAGAAGGTGTATATTGATAATTTTGAGAAAGTTGAACATAGGTATGATCACTTTTTACGAGTTTTCGTGCTCGCAGCTCTCTTTTGCCGCGCCTGATTCGGCTCTCACCTTGCTCCGCGTTACGGTTGAGAGAAGAATTGGCGATGCAAAACCTTATTCCTACTCCTTCAGAGGACTGGATGTGCTATTGACTCGCATTTTGGAATTTCACTGGCATTTCATCCCTGGATTTCCACACGAGTCCTCTAATCATTCTCTATTCATCAGTAGATTTCTTCATTGCAAATGAGAAGATTGATCATAGCAGGCGATGGTTGCTCTTCGTGTAGATGTTACTTCGTTATGTAGAGATATTATCCATCCGTCAATGGTCATCCGATGGTTGCATGGATCGACGTATCTATTGATAAACATCCGTGTTACGGTCCAGTATTCTGACTGGAGACTACATGAGGGGACGTTGCAGTTCTCGGCAGATCGATTGAGTTGAATCTCAGTCTACTTTGTAGCATACACCGGGAGAAATAAGCTCTCCGCCTATCTAATGTGGCATTGTGACTAGGAGAGAAAATGGACTGTGAAGTCTTTGAGGATCGTATTTCTCCAGAATATCTCATATTGGGACCCCCATCATCCCATTCTCCCCAATCCACCATGTAGCAGAAACTATGGACCTTGAACGTAACTTACTTTGTGAGTTGCTTTGAAGTTGAGAGGAGTAGCATTGCCGTAAATCCAAGCGCTTAGAAAACTACAATGGGCAAGATTGGCCGCTCGAATTTCTGAGCAAGCAAGATGTAGCACATTGTCGAAGTCTATCTCATTCTGACAAAAATCTATCATATGTATCATCTCATGCGTCAAAACACCTTGTACCGTACTCCTCTTTCGGGCCACATTCTGGCAGATGATCACCTACAATCCAAATTGATCTCGGATAAGATATAGGATGATATTGTAGTACGAGAGGGCGGTGGAGTAGCAGTCATAAGGTAACACCAAAGACGGAATCGATGAGGATGGGGGGGGGGGGGGGGAGGGATTTCTTCCTCCTACCCATCAAGATTCCTCTGAATTATTGAGAAGATAAATAACTTTTGAATATATATATAGTCTATTGCGTCTTTGTGATCATCCTGAGTGAATTATCTCGGTAAACCTTTTTCATGCTATTAGGATCAGAATCTCAGTTTAAAGTTGTCCTCAAACGCACCATGTTGTTCCTGTAGCAAAGTTTCCTACGCAACCGACATTCTTCGGGATCTTCTCCAACCAAGTTCCCACAAGCCGGAAAAATTATGAGGACTGCCTGACTACGGAAGAAACGCGGTTAACGAATCTACCCGGTATGGCGTTGGAGAACTTGGGGCAACTAACGATGGATAGAATGATTGATTAATTGATTGATTGATTAGAGGAGATTGATGGATAGAGGTATGTATGGACCGAGGGGACATCTGAAACAGGAAGCGAGCCAATCATTAGAGTTCAGATTAAGGTTTAGGTTCAACGAGCGAATGTTTTTTGATTTCTCGATTCAAATACTGATTCGAGACAGACTCGACTGAAGATATTCGACCTAATTTGCCCGCCTCTGGATTTCATTCCCATACGGAGTCGCATCAAAGAATCTTTCCTGAGTAATCAAGATTGAGAGATGACAGACTTATGGGAGAATGATTCCAATCGTAAATAGCGTTCCGTCTCCCGATAGTTGTCAGACTCGTTAAGCGCAGAGTGCATAGCTCACTATCGAGCCCACGACGCTGATGCCAGTAGCATCGGCGCACTTTTGAATACGAATCGAGAATATACGTGGAGACACACGAGACTTATCGGAGATCCATCACCTATACATGATTATCATTCGTGTCGAGTCTGATTCTATTTGTTCGAGCTTGGAGCCTCCTTTCCACTCATACTCTCAAAATTATCTTCTCTTTGAAAATGAATGCCCTTTGATAATGTTTCCTATAGAAATGAGTTTAAATTTCCTTCATTTTGTCAATCACTTATGTATGAGCTCAAACTCATGAGATCCCGAGACCCTGAGGCGGAAAAGTGGACAATCGATCAGAACTTCAGACTCTGAATCCTTTCTCCTCGTGTGAACATCACCAGATTCCATCATGACTGGGAAGAACTGCTCAAATTTTGGATGCTCAAAGCTCTTGAAGGTGCTTCAAAGTTGCTCTTAAGACTTAGATAGTAGCGCCCGAATGAACCAGTGAGCTGACTTTTTGGTTAGACACCAAGTAGAATGGGTTTCCGGGTGACTTCGTGACAACAACTTGCTTTTCGGTGGGAATATAGTCGAATCACATGTACTTTTTCAAATTGCCTTCACCGTCCGCAATGAACGTCTCGAGGTACTCTCTACATATATCAAAATGAACATCGAAGGAGGGACCTAATCAACCACTGCTTAATCAAATGAGATTTGATCAGGCTGCCCACACCTACGTCAATCTGGCCCGGCATCAAAATATGACAACTGCTTGTAGTGGAACTCTTCTTGTTACAATTGCTCCCGAAAATTCAGAATTTGCGTAATTTGCGTTTTTCAGGGAATTGACTTTTCAGACGTCAATATAGCTCCGTCTTCCAAGAGCCGTAGCTCATCGTCTATTGCATCGAGACCAACGCGTTTGGGCTCAATCGAAGCTCTGAGATTGCGGAAATTGTTTTCTGCATCAAATCGCCGAACTAATGAGTGGAAGAAAATCAATCCCGTAGTCGAGAGCTGTGCGCGTACCGAGTATACCGATATACATCCGACGAAGTGGCGCGCGCGCGGCTACTGCTTTCGAGCATACGGGAATGCTGGGCTGTCGACCTGGGCAACGTTGGCGGGGTATAACTCGGCAAGTTTCTGCATCACATGGGAGAAATTATACGTGGATCGTGTCGTGACTTCGTGTTTCCACGCTGTCACCATCCCTCCACCGCGTCGCCTTATATATAAGCGTACTAGTCCACGTGCAACTTCTCTCCCAGAATCTTCTTCTCTCTCCAATTATTTGGCTGTTTCGGAACAAGAATCAATCTCCACAAACTCTGAGCTTCAGTTTGAGGCTAAGCACGTTGGTCTAGATGCAATACACGATGAGCTATAGTTTGTGGAAGACGGAGTCGTATTGACGACTAAGAAGTCGATTTTCTTAAAAACGCAAATCACGCCAATTCTGAAATTTTTGGAGGAATGATGACACAAAGAGTTCGACCAGAAACTATTGTTACATTTTGGTCCCGGGCCAGGTTGAAGTCGGTGCTGCCCACTCGTAGATTGCAGAAAACGTCCAAGGACCGCTATTAAAGACCGCTCCGGCTCCGAACTGATTTATGTGCCGTTGTAACTGGATAGTTCTTTGCTGTCGACGGTGTCTCACAGTACGCGCAGCAGACGGAGAACGCTGATCAGCCAAACCGGCAAAAGTCTGGGTTGGCCCGGCAGATCTCGCTCGGACAGCGAGCAACTTTTGCTTACTAGCCAAGCAAGAGCTGATGAGTCCCGCTCGGTATAACCTACCTGACAGCGCGAAGAGTTGCTGCTTGCGCCGTCGGCACTGATTACTCACCGCTATCTAGTCTCAGTAAGCGTGCTCAACCCGGGGGGTGTCAGTCTAAATTTCTCATTCACCTCAACGGCGGCGATTTGGGGGCAGCGGGCTGCGCTGCACAGCTGACTCAGTCGAGTAATCACATAGTTAGCGAGGGTCCAGCCAGTCGTCCGCTGGGCACAGCTCGATATTCAGCTAGCTTCCTGTGATTCGTCATCCCGGTCTGTGCGTGGCATCGGGATCAGACGAGTATTCATTCCCCCAGAGGTCGAGTGATTTTTCTTCTCTTCAAAATCCGAAGGAAATGATTCTTTGTTGTATGTTTTGGTTTCCATTCTTTTGCAACAATGGAGCTGTATCTTTGAGAATTTCATTTGGTTCACATCTGTGTGTGTGTTCTCGCTGGGTCCAGGTATACCCCCCATATTTAACATCAGGTATTGTGCGAACTTTCTCATTTTTTCAGCGTCAAATCTGAAGATACTGCTCAAAAATTCTAATTTATATGGTTTGCTAATTGGGTCCTGTATCGATCATTACTGGGAGTCGATGTGGTTCTCCACCGGTTTTCGACGAGTATCGATCTAGTCCCGTACCGGTCCTCCGCGAGTGTCGATCTGATCTTCTACCGGTCCCCAGCGAGTATCGATTTGGTCCCGTACCAGTTTTCTGCCATTGTCGATCTAATTTTCTACCAGTCCTCGGCAAGTATTGATCTGGTCGCGTACCGGTCCTCGGCGAGTGTCGATCTAGACCAGATTCACAATCGTCGATGACCGGTATAGGACCACATCGACTCCCAACGATGATCGGTACAGGACCAGATTGGCAAACTATATGAATTAGGATGTGTTAGCAAAATCTTCAGATTTTACACTGGAAGAATAAGCAAATTTCCACAATACCTAATAGTAAATATGGACAGTGTACTGGACCCAGCGAGAAGATACAGACACACAGATGGAAACCAAATGAAATTCCCAGAGATACAGCTTGACTGTTGCAGAGGAATGGGAATCAGAACATACAACGAAGAATCACTTCCTTGGGATTTCGAAGAGGAAAAAAAATCACTCGACCTCTGGGAAAATGAATACTCATCTGATGTTGATGCCACGCACAGACTGAAATGACGAGTGACGAAGAGCTAGCTGGATCTCGAGCTGTGCCCAGCGGACAACTAGCTGGACCCTCGCTGACTATGTGATTACTCGACCGAGTCAGCTGTGCAGCGCAACCCGCTGTCCCCAAATTGCTTCGGTTGAGGTGAATCAGGAATTCAGACTGACACCTACCGGATCAAGCATGCTCACTAAGACCAGGAAGTGGTAAGGATTCAGTGCCAACGGCGCAAGCAGCAACTCTCCGCGCTGTAAGGTAGGTTATACCGAGCGCCGCTCACCAGCTCTTGCTTGGCTAACAAGCGAAAATTGCTCGCTGTCCAAGCGAGATCTGCCGGGCCGATCCGGACTTCTGCGGGTTTGGCTGAATCCGGCATTCTCCTTCGGGTGCGCATACTGTGAGACAACATCGACGGCAAAGAACCCGCGCGGTTCCGTTTACTTACATAGCTTGATCTGTTGTGTGTTGTTGAATGATGGAAACCTTACTCGGCGGCGTGCAATAGAGAGAGTTTACAACACGTGTGATTTGTGAAAACAGTGCGAGCTGAATGATATGGCTCTTGTGTTATTTAGACACAGAAACTTTCTGCACACGGTTGCCACAGTCGGGTTATGACATTACACAGCATTGGATGAAAATGATGACATGTAACTGTATGTGCAGTATACACATGGTGTTTTTCTATTACAGGTTTGAATGCTTAGCTGAATTTTACTCTTCGTCACAAAATACTGCCAGCAGGCAGATAAAGTGGAATCATCAAAAATAAACTTCAACCTGACTGCAGCAGGCAAATGAAGAGATTTCTATAACAAAATAATACAAGGGCCATATCCAAGGTGGTCCTGAACCAAGTCTATCCTCCGCTGACGACAGCAAATGGGATTCTTGTTGGAAATGGTTCGGGAATCGGGACATCTGTGGAATCACAACCTGCTGACAATCAAAATCGCCTCTTGGGCCGTTTTTTAGGGACGCATTTTATCGAAAGATATGTAGAGCAACTTCTTTCAGAACTTGGAACGACGAACAAGAAAGGTCTGAACACATTTTTCCGTATAAGACCTCCTGTTCCTGTTATAAACGTATTCTCGTTCGAAACTCTTATTTTATTTTTCCTCGGTTCTGACCCCATAACTCGAAGAAAACGCATTTTATCGGAGAGAGTGTAGAGTAATTCTCTGTAGATCTTCAAGGAATGAACAGAAAAGGTCTGAACACATTTTTCGATACAAGGTCTTCCGTTCCCGCAATACACGTATTTCGTGTAGGACTCGTATTTTATCTATCATTTTTCACGGTTTCGACCCCATAACTCAAAGGAAACAAATTTCATCGAAATATTTGTAGATCTTCATGGAATGAATGTAAGGCCATGTAAGGCCTCCTGTTTCTAATACGAGTCTCAGAAGGAAATTCGTTCATTACGGAAACGGACGACCTTGTATCGAAGAATGTGTTGAGAGCTTTTTGATTCACTTCTCGAAGATCCACAATGAATTACGGTGAACATTTTCCGATAAAAATGCGTTCTCTTTGAGTTATGGGGTCAGAACCGTGGAGAATGACAGATAAAATACGAGTTTCAGACGAAAATACGTTTATCACAGGCACAGGTCTTATACGAAAAAATTAGTGGAGACCTCTCTTGTTGATCGTTTCAAGTTCTACAAAAAGATTGCTGTACATATTTTTCAATGAAATGCGTCTCTTTCAAGTTTTTGAGGATGGAAAAGGGGAAAACTTCGAAAAAACACGTTTTTTCGACTTTTTCAAAAAACGGCCCAAGTGGCGATTTTGATTCTTAGTAGGTTGTGATCCCACAGATGTCCCGAACCATATCCAATAAGAATCCCACTTGCTGTCGTCAGCGGAGGATAGACTTGGTTCAGGACTACCGTGTATCATTTAGTTCGCACAATTTTCACAAATCACACTCATTTGAGACTTTCTCCATTGCATGCCACCGAGTCAGGTTCCCATCATTCAACAACACACAACAGGACAAGCTGTGTAAGTAAACTAAACAGCGAGCTGTGCTGTGGACGTCGTCTCACAGTATGCGCAGCAGACGGGGAATGCCGGTCTCAGCCAACCAGACAAAATTCCGAGTCGGCTCGGCAAGTCTCGCTCGGCCAGCAAGTAACTTTCGCTTGCTAGCCAAGCAAAAGCTGCCGAGCCCCGCTCAGTATAACATGCCAGCGCGGGAAGTTGCTGTTTGCGCCATCGGCACTGATTACTGCTTCCTGGGTCTCAGGGATGTGCAACAGCAATGCTGCCTGGTGCAGCAAGCGAGGCGACTTGGTGCACGATGAATGAGAGCGGTGGCCAAAATTAAAAATCGATCCCACCACGCTCGGTACTATTACACCAAGGCAATCACCCATGCGGCTACACGACAAACACAACCAGCAGGGGCGAATGCAACCCTGGGGTCCAGGAATACGACAAAGAGCACGGCAGTTTCACAATTCACCATCTACACCGCCACTAAATCTGACATCCACCTTCTCGGACTGCGAGTACTGAGACTGACGCACCGACACATAACCTCGGAACCAGACCACGTGCGTGGCAGCAAGACAAATTGATCCCTCTGCTGATCCCATGTGATCCTCGCGCGAATGATCTCTCTGATCTCTTTTCTGATCAATCTAATCACAACGATCTGATAATTCCCAACATCCACGCAAATCTCCCAATTGACTCGAATAATTTCGAGAAAGTTTTGCAGAACTCGCGACAGTTCGGACTCTCGGAATTTCCTGGCTGGTCGAGTTTTTCACAATTATGTTGTATAATAGTGGTACTGAACGTATTTTCATTGGTTTTGAAAGAGCATCTTGAGAAACTAATACGCCTCTCGGGAACTTCACAGGCCGGGCGATGCAAGGCATTACGCTAGTATCATTTCACTAAAGAAACTAAATATATGTGATCAGCTTTCTCCCCAACCTCCAAGATATCTCTCCACCTTAAAAAACTGATTCGCTGATGGAGAATAATTTTCGAACTTCTTACTTAAATTTGGGATGCATGATCGCACTTCAAAAGAAATTTCCGAAAAGCTTCATTCAAGTGGTTGGATGAGAATTCAACCATTTGCTTGAAAATTTTACTAGTTTGGTCGAAAATTCAACCAGTTTCTTCAACCAATTGGTTGAATTTTTCATTCAACCAGCTGATTGAATTTGATAATTCAATTATTGGGTTGAAGTTTTTCGGAGAAATTTTTCACAATGCGGTGCATAAGGAGGTTTGGAGAGCGTGTACTAAATTTAACTCCAAATTTTCACGTTCTTCCGACATAGACATTCGCATGTACAGTCACACACACACACACACACACACACACACACACACACACACACTCATACACTAATGTCTACATTCGAACACTCGTGAATCATTCATCAATACAACACCATCAATACATGACATGAAGGACATCTTAAATATATTATGGAATCTATCTTGTTATAACTACACATTTATTTCAGATCACACATTTATTTTGGAATCTATCAAGTTTTTTTTCATCGCACTCACACACATATACACACATGCTCAAACACACACACATACACATTCATACACACGCTCCCTAACCCCCTCTACACATGCCCACTCAACCGCTGACCCCACAGCACATATTTGTATATACTTACACACATGCATGAACACACACATGCGGAAAGAATATAATACGCGTTCAGTCACCCGTGGCATCATATAACCGACACATACAATCATTGACACGAACGAGGCGCCAGTTTATGGTACAATATCATGATATACATATAAGAGAGTGGGGGGAATGCCCAATGTCACGCGCTCTTCGCTGGCTCTATAGTTCACCTTTCTCACCCGCATCGACGCATACCGATGGAATATATGTTGTAGCGGTTGAGATAAGGGGAGGAATAGCATATATTCTGCCACGCTCACTAACTGATGAGCTCAGACTCCTACTTGCTTTCCTCTCGAACACACGGGTGCGTTGAAAATTTGGAGAAGATTAACGAATGCAGTAATATATAAGGTGAGTAACATACAGGATATTTACTTATATTTGAATGGAGAATGAGATTGGAATCATGATACTCTATGAATTTAATTTTTAATTAGATATCGAGCATGATGACACTACAATAAAGAGCTCAGATGGAGAAGAGCCACCATATAGATCAGTAGAAACTAATGGACTGATATTTCACAGATCTAATGGGTAAGTTGGATTCCTAATATGGCACTCCATCAAATAGAATTTCCACAAATAGAACCATTACATTATAAGTATTTCAGTTTTCACTGCATAGATGGAATGAACATACAGATGTATTGAATATTATCATTCTCTATAATTTACAGGTAATCAAGAGGTTGACCAGCATGGAAACAAGGTCAGTGGAACGGAAGGAAGATGAGAGACAACATCCATTCATCCCGAGGAAGAAACTAGGAGACGATATATATCGGATATATCAGACGGATTGAGGGAGGGATTGAGTGATATTTCGATTATTCCAGATGCATGTACTTGAGATAACATTCCGCCCTTGGGATATCTTCACAAGGTTATGTAAACTCATAGAAATGTCGTATCAACGAACATGAATATACAATGCGAAAATGTTTCTCGAAAAACTTTTACAAATTGGTTAAATGAAAGATTCATCTGGCTGGTTTGATGAAGAATTCAATTATTCTCATTTTCATCATTCATTTCATCCAATATACGGGGTGAAAAGCCCTTAACAATGATAAGTATAAAGACCAGTCGCGTCAGTGACGCGAGTGAATAAGAATGTGGATTGATGATGGTAACAGCTTGTTCTTCAGTAAATGAATAATGATCAATCATCTGTCAACATTCAGTAGAATTTCTTTGCACATTTGCGCGTTAAACAAACTTAACCTCAAGCATATATTTTCAGATGATAGGCTATGCCATAATCCTTTCAATCTTGTGGCACACGAGTAGTAATGACGTTTGTAAGTAGATAGCATTCCGACAAACGGCGTGGCTGGCGAAGAGGGTGATTAATACTTTTGGGATCAAAATTTAGATTCGTGATCAGTCCAGATACAAGATTGAAGACGATTTTGTAAGCTACCTGGTGTTCATGATAAAGGAGTAAGTTCTGTTTAGAAGGGAGCTCTAACTCTGATAAGATATTTGAATAGTCGTGGTCCGTATAATGCATAGGTTGGTTTGATTTGTAGGAGAGAAAACGGAGCATTTTGTGATGCACTCTTTCGAGTTTAGTTATTTGGCCAGTTTCGTACGGAGCCCAAATTTGCGAGCAATATAGAAAACTTGGCATGACTATCGTTCGATATCGATGCGTCATGCAGTGAACATCGGAGAAATCATAAGAGATCCTTTTGATCATACCTATAGCTCTAGAGCACTTACTGATTACGGAGTTTACTTGATGATGGAAATTAAGTCTGGTATCGAAGAATACTCCCAGATCTTCGGCAACTTCAATTCTCTCTAATGCTTCATCAGATATCTCGTAAGTGTAACGTTTTGTGTTTCCTGCTCTATGGAAATAGTATATTACGCAACAAGTGCAAGAAGGTCAATTTCCGCACAAGTTGCCAAACGAGTGCGGAAACTTCTCGCACGTGTTGCGTATACTTTTTTTTGCAACTGTGCGCGAAGTTGTAATTAAATGCACCACTGTCCGAGCAAGATTATCTTGAAAACGAAGTTTTCAAGAAAGGCCAAATTCAGAGGGATGACGTGACATCATATTTTGGAACTGTGCGTGAATGAAAATGCATTAGAGTGAGAAGTTACATCCACGCACACTCCACCAGTGCGTAAATGTAAAACTGTGCGAGAAGTCATTCACGCATTACTTCTCGCACTGTAGATAATGAAGAGAAGTCTCATTCTTTTACAACTTCGCGCACACAGTTGCAAAAAATATAATTTTGCACTTAGAGGCATTCAGCCTGAGACCATTTTCTGCACACCAAGGTGTGATTGAATTCAAGTCAGACTGTATATTTAAGGCTCGCTCGGGGGAACTTGCAATTGGATATAATATCAAATCGTCTGCGTATAGGGGAACATGACAGTACTTGATATTTTCTACAAGATCGTTGATATACACACAGAATAATAGAGGTCCTAAGTGGAATCCTTGCGGGACTCCCGACGTGTTGTTGATGGGACCTGGTAGAAGGCCGTGAATCAAAACACGCTGAGATCTATGAGGGAGATAGGAGTCTACCCATCTGAAAACGGCACCGCAAATTCCTAAATTCCAGACTTTGTCTGAGAGACGTTTCCCTTCTGAAAATTGAAACATACGATCGGACGCACGATCGTACATACGATCGTGAATGAGATCGTATATACGATCGTGATATGCCGGCTCAAAAAAAAAACTAGATTGCCCCGAAACCCCGCCTGTCATACGATATCGGGCATACGATCGTAATAACGATCGTGCATACGATCGAGCGTGCGATATCGCATACGATCAAACAAAAGATCGTGATGACGATCGCGCATACGATCGTACACACGATCGTCATATGACGGCTCGAGGAAAACTAGGTCGGCCCGAAATCCGGCCTGCCATATAAGATCGTGCATACGATCGTGATAACGATCGTGTGTACGTACCTGTGCGCGAGCGTATATACGATCTCACTCATGATCGTACGTACGATCGCGCATACGATCGTACACACGATCGTCATATGACGGCTCGAAAAAAACTAGGTCGGCCCGACACCCGGCCTGCCATATGCGATCGTGCATACGATCGGAATACTGATCGTACATACGATCGAGCATGGGATCTCGCATACGATCGCGCATACAATCGTACAGGCGATCGTCATGTGACGGCTCGAGAAAAACTAGGTCGGCCCGGAACCCGGCCTGCCATATGAGATCGTGATAACGATCGTCATATGACGGCTCAAAAGGAACTAGGTCGGCCCGACACTCGGCCTACCATATGAGATCGTGCATACGATCGTGATACTGATCGTGCATACGATCGAGCGTGCGATTTTGCATACGATCAAACAAACGATCGTGATCACGATCGCGCATACGATCGTACACACGATCCTCATATGAGGGCTCGAGAAAAACTAGGTCGGCCCGAAACCGGGCCTGCCATATGAGATCGTGCATACGTTCGCGTGTTCAATGTATTCCGCTGAGAAATAGAAACTCCGTGGATAGTAAGAAGAATGAAGAGAACCACACGACCATTTCCGTACCTCATCCCACCAGACTCCATCATTCCCCCTCTCATCATAGTGTGATACCATGCACAAGGTGACCAAATCATGATACAGTACAGCTGGTAGATGAACTGATGAGAATCTATGAATCTCTCAAGCAACTGAGATCTTCATTTGTATTCATGGCAGTCGAACCTCATATTAAAAGGGCATATTGCCCGTATATTGTTCAAAATAAAATAAAATAAAATAAATTTAATAGAACAAGTCGGATGGTGGAATAAAATCGGAAATCACTCCCATTCTCATCATCCGTCTCAATGAACGAACAAACTCCAGACGAAAAAGGGGTTCTACCGAACGGTAATCGAGAAAGCAGCCTGAACGAACTCGTTGATTCCAGGAAAAATAATCTATCAATGAGTTGATCAGTATTAGAAATCTGGAGATAGCCTCAAAGAACTGGCATGCAGAATGGTTTCCCTTGTTCAAAAGTTCAAAGAATGTAAGGCCCAGTTATGTACACCTTCATCCCCTAGTGAGCTAACAGCCTAACACAGTTCCAAGACTTGGACATACAACTTTAGAAGATTTGTGTCAAGGGGGATGTGTAATTATCTACACATGAGAGAACATTGAGCAGCAATATTGTATCACATTAAATCCACTCAAGTCTTCTATATTCTCGATTACACATATCATAGCAGAGCACTAGCAAGGGAATTCATATAAGGTAACCATGGTGTCGGCATATTTATGAAGTCATGATAATCTCATTTGTATATGTTGAGCACCGTCTGTGAATTGAACCAATCTAAAACTGAAAAACAGAACCTCATCAAAATATGAACCTGAGGGTGGATGCTGAGCAACTTCTGTGCATGGTTCTAATCTGAAGCTGGAAATCTCAAATTCATAAGAATAGTAACCTTGCTAAGTGCACATTGTTGACAAGCACTGTTCACTTCTCTAAAACTTACCTAAGCACGAAAAATATCCGATCATGATGAAAAATATCACAATGATCAGATAAGTGAGAAGGATTGTATGATTTCAATATCATGTGAACAGGATTTGGTGAGGAGGGACCTGGTGATACCTGCTTTGAAGGGTCTCGCGAGCGTTTACCAGCCAGCATAGCTGAAACACCTTTTGCAGAATCTGTAGAGTATCAACAGAATGTAAGAATCGACTATATTCATGAGAATGAATAATTCACAACAAATTGTTCACAATTAGACGTGAGATAGTCATTTGTAGGAGAGAATGATTCAACCTTCTTGATGTGAACTACGACAAATGTGTGTGTGTATATTTGATCAGAGTATTACTACTATCTAATTCAAAATGCTAAGAGATGAGTAATGTGTGGGAATTGATGCAGGTAATTTGATGAATTTTATTGAATTTCATTTATGCATACTAACCTCCGCAACACAAAATGGTGGCAAGGTGATTGTGCTGATGCTGTGTTTTGGTTAGGCATTGAGGATCCCTGCAGCTTGTACGAACATATATCGACTTCTTTGATAGAATGTCATCAGATTCTGGCACATACTTGTGGAACTTGTTATCTTCCCCTTTCACTTTGATTTTATCAGTGGCGACAGTCAGTTCTCTTCCACTTTTATGATATTTGACACCACGATTCGTCATCACGATCGTTCGTTCGATGGTATGTGAGATCACACGCTCGATCGTTATCACGATCGTATGCACGATCTCGTATGACAGGCCGGATGTCGGGTCGATCTAACTCTTTTCGAGCCGTCATATGACGATCGTGTATACGATCGTATGCGCGATCATACGTACGATCATGTGTGAGATTGTATATACGCTTGCGCACAGGATGGTACACACGATCATCATCACGATCCTATGCACGATCTCATATAGCAGGCCGGGTGTCAGGCCGACATAGTTTTCCTCGAGCCATCATATGACGATCGTGTGTACGATCGTATGCGCGATTGTCATCATGATCGTTCGTTCGATCGTATGCGAGATCACACGCTCGATCGTATGAACGATCGTATGCTTGATCTCATATGGCAGGCCAGGTGTCGGGCCGACTGAGTTTTTCTCGAGCCGTCATATGACGATCGTATGTACGATCGTATGCGCGATTGGCATCACGATCGTTCGTTCGTTCATTTGCGAGATCACACGCTTGATCGTGTGCAAGATCTCGTATGACAGGCCGGGTGTCGGGCCAATGTAGTTCCTTTTGAGCCATCATATAACGATCGTGTGGACGATCGTATGCGCGATCGTACGTACGAACGCGTGTGAGATCGTATACACGCTCGTGCGCAGTATCGTACACACGATCGTGGCTCGATCGTCCCTGAAACTAAAGAGCACGATCGTGCGTACAATCGTCCATACGATCGTACATACGATCGTGTGCACGATCGTGCTCTCAGGTTTCGGTGACGATCGTGCCACGACGTCTCGTGGTGACGAGGTCGGATCGACACTCGGCCTGCCGCGCGAGATCGTGCGTACGATCGTGCATACGAACGGCCACACGATCGTACTTACCATCGTAACAACGATCGAGCATGCGATCGTGTATACGATCGGGTACACGAGCGTGATAGCGATGTGTACGCGATCGTGACACGACGTCTCGTGGCGACGAGGTCGGATCGGAACTCGGCCTGCCGCGCGAGATCGTGCGGACGATCGTGTATACGATCGGGTATACGACCATGATAGCGATCGTGCGTACGATCGTGTACGCGATCGTGACACGACGACTCGTGGCGACGAGGTCGGAGTGACACTCGGCCTGTCGCGCGAGGTCGTGCGTACGATCATGCATACGATTGGCCACACGATCAGGCTCACGATCGTGAGGATGATCGGGCATGCGATCACGATAACGATCGTGACACGATGTCCCGTGGCGACGAAGTCGGCTCAACACTCATCCTATCGCGTGAGTTCAAGCGTACGATCACGCATACGATCGGACACGAGATCGTGCATACGATCGTGATAACGATCGAGCATGCGATCGTATATACGATGGGGTACACGATATTGATAACGATCGTGCGTACGATCGTTCGTACGATCGTGACATGACGTCTCGTAGCGATGAGGTCGACTAGACACTCGGCCTGTCGCGTGAGATCATGCGTACGATCACGCATACGATCGGCCAAACGATCATGCACACGATCGTGATGACGATCGAGAGTGCGATCGCGAGATGACGCATCGTAGCGACAAGGTCAGATCGATACTCGTCCTGTCGCGTGACATCGTGCGTACGATCTTGCATACGATTGTGCTCACGATCGAGCATACGATCGTCCATAGAGTCGATACATGGTCCGCCGCATGGTAGCATTCTCTTCGTGACGTTGGGAGACCGAAGTTGTACCTGTGCTATACGATCGGGTACACGATAGGGGACGCAAACGGGCACAGGATCGAACTATATTCCTATATCAATAACACTTCATCATCATAAGCTATGGTTGTTCAGCTTCAAATAAACACAGTCCGTAGAAAATGCTGAGCATACATAAATGTGCATATCATAGCCACATGAATATGCCTCTTCATACTAACCCATGCTCGGAGAAGGCAGGTAACTGATGATGTACTATTCATTTTATCACGTCTGGATTCTATTTCCTTGTTAATGTTTTGCTCTCATAAATATATCCAAGGATAAAGAAAGCTGGGACACATGGATTGAGGTTTGCCATTGGTGCCCAGAGTTCCCATCAAGTGTTGATGAGCATACATCACCTACAATGCGAATTCTCCAAGCTTGTATGTACAAGTGCTGATCAGCACTGGATGAAAGCTTCTTGCACCAATAGCAAACCACAGTGAATGCGTTTAAGATTCCTTTGACATTGTTTATATGGATCAGAGCAGCGCATTAGCAAGAGAATGAGATCCATGAGTGGCAAAGATAGATAGTACATCATGAGCGACCTGCCTCTTATATGCATATGTTAGCATCAAGAGGCATATTCATGTGGCTATGACAGGCGCATTCATGTATGCTTATCATGTTCCCATGACTCATTCTCATCTTAAGCCGACTTACTATAGCATATGACGATGAACTGTCTCAGCTCAGAATTGGGACACTTTATAGAAAATGCTGAGGATACATCAATGTGCATATTATAGCCACATAAATATGCCTCTTGATACTAACTCATTGGTGCACAAAGTTGCCATCGAGTGCTGATTAGTACTTGCGCATGCAAGCTTGGAGAATAAGAGTTACCACTTACCAGTGATGTATGCTCATCAACACTTGATGGAAACTCCATGCACCAATAGAAAACGACAGTCCTTGCATCAAAATTCCCTATGTCTAGGGATATACATACGGAAGCAGAGCATTAGCAAGGAGATGGAATCCATAGATGATGGGAATGAATAGTACATCAATGGTAAACTGCCTTTTCTATGCATATGTAACATCAAGAGCCATATCCATGCGGCTATAACATTCATATTCAAGTATGCTCAGCATTTACTATAAACTGTTCTGATCTTGAGCTGAATAACTTCATCATCATGATGTCGATAGCGACAAGGTCAGATCGACATCCAGCCTGTCGCGTGACATCGTGCGTACGATCGTGCATACGATTGTGCTCACGATCGAGCATACGATCGTGCATACGATGCAACTCACGATCGCGGATACGATCGTGCATAGTGTCGATACATGGTCCGCCACATGGTAGCATTCTCCTCGTGACGTTGGGAGACCGAATTTGTACCTGTGCTATACGATCGGGTACACGATAGGAGACGTGAACGGGCACACAATCGAACTATATTTCTATATTAATATCACTTCATCATCATAAGCTATGGTTGTTCAGCTTCAAATCAACACAGTCCATAGAAAATGCTGAGCATACATAAATGTGCATATCATAGCCACATGAATATGCCTCTTGATACTAACCCATGCATGGAGAAGGCAGGTCACTGATGATGTACTATTCATTTTATCACATCTGGATTCTATTTCCTTGTTAATGTTTTGCTCTCATAAATATATCCAAGGATAAAGAAAGCTGGAACACATGGATTGAGGTTTGCCATTGGTGCCCAGAGTTCCCATCAAGTGTTGATGAGCATACATCACCTACAATGCGAATTCTCCAAGCTTGTATGTACGAGTGCTGATCAGCACTGGATGAAAGCTTCTTGCACCAATAGCAAACCACAGTGAATGCGGTTAAGATTCCTATGACATTGTTTATATGGATCAGAGCAGCGCATTAGCAAGAGAATGAGATCCATGAGTGGCAAAGATAGATAGTACATCATGAGCGACCTGCCTCTTATATGCATATGTTAGCATCAAGAGGCATATTCATGCGGCTATGACAGGCGCATTCATGTATGCTTATCATGTTCCCATGACTCATTCTCATCTTAAGCCGACTTACTATAGCATATGACGATGAACTGTCTCAGCTCAGAATTGGGACACTTTATAGAAAATGCTGAGGATACATCAATGTGCATATTATAGCCACATAAATATGCCTTTTGATACTAACTCATTGGTGCACAAAATTTCCATCAAGTGCAGATTAGCACTTGTCTATGCAAGCTTGGAGAATTAGGGTTGCCAGTGATGTATGCTCGTCAACACTTGATAAAACCTCCATGCACCAATAGAAAACGACAGTCCACGCATCGAAATTTCCTATGTCATGGGATATACATATGGAAAAAGAGCATTAGCAAGGAGATGGAATCCATATATGATGGGAATGAATAGTACATCAATGGTAAACTGACTTTTCTATGCATATGTAACATCGAGAGCCATATTCATGCGGCTATAATATTCACATTCAAGTATGCTCAGCATTTCCTATTAACTGTTCTGATATTGAGCTGAATGACTTCATCATCATGAGGAATAGTAATCCAACTTGAGATTAGAACAGTTCATAGAACATGCTGAGCATACATGGATGTGCATGTCATAGCCACATGTATATGCCTCTTGATACTAACATATGCATAGAAGAGGCAGGTAGCTCATGATGTACTATTTATCTTTGCCATTTATGGATCTCATTCTCTTGCTAATACGCTCTGATTCATATAATCAAGGGTATACGAATCCTGAATGCATTCACTGTGGTTCGCTATTGGTGCTCAAGGTTTTCATCCAGTGCTGATCAGCACTTGTACATACAAGCTTGGGGAATTACAGTTGTAGGTGATGTATGCTCATCAACTTTTGATGAAAACTTTGTGCACCAACGGCAAACCTCAATCCATGTTCATTCCAATTCTCTATATCCTTATATATATGAGTGATTCTGGAGCAAGCTGGACAAAACCGTCACCAGGGGGGTCTGGGAAAAATCCGCAAAAATTTTTTTCCATTAGTACTATGTTGAAATAGTACGAAAAAATTTTTTTCAGATTTTTTCGGCCCCCCCTGTGGGCCCCAGGGCTCATGAAAGGGCCATTTTAGGCCCTTTTTTAGCCTATTCTAGGAGAATCATAGCTCCGACGCAATTCAATATTTTTCAACGTACTTGGGCGCATTTTTCTCGTCAAGACTAGTACTTTTGAAAAAAAAATTGTCCAAGGCCACTTAGTGAGCCTGACGACTTCTGCCACCTATTTATTAAGAGCAAATTTTAGCGATTTTTGGGCTTGCTTCAAAGTGATGTAGCTCCCACTAGACATGTGATAATCGACTTTTACAAGTAGTCATTTTGAAGGTCTTGAAAATACCTACAATTTGCCTACTTGTAAAAGTCAATTATCGCACTTTTTGTTGGAGCTACAGTCGATACAAGTTGAGCTATTTACGAAAAAGTCGATAATTCAGGACTCGATTCCAAAAATATATCTTAATTTTTTTTCACCAAACTTGTGCGAAAATGTTCTTTCAGACATCTACTTTCAGTAAAAAAAATTTGGCGGAGGTTATTTTTTTTTATTTTTTTTGCCGAGCGTTACAAAATGCCGCATTTCGTGGTTTTAGCAAAAACAGCATCTTTGACCACGGTCACATATGCTCCCATCTGGACTGATGTGCACCAATCTGTGTGAAAGTACTCCCCAAAGTACCCCCAAGTACGTGTAAGAAGTTGCGGGGACGAGCCTCCACCCAGGAGCGAGCTGTAGGTTCTATTTACGGTGTCAAAAATAGGCATTATTTTGGCTATTTGAGCGTAAGCGACTGAGAGCATGATTTTACTCGTTCTGGCTTAGAAATGAGATAATGGGGTAGAATGAGGATCCAAACATACTTTTCCGACTCAAAATGACCATCTTAACACAATTCCGAGGTCAGTTTTGCTCTAAATAGTCAACCCTTTGTCCCTTAAGAACTTAGATTCTGTCGACGGGTTCTGACACCGTTGAGGCACTAGAAGACATTTTAGAGCTAAACTGACCTCGGAATTGTGTTTAGATGGTCATTTTGAGTCGGAAAAGTATGTTTGGATCCTCATTCTACCCCATTATCTCATTTGTGAGCCAGAACGAGTAAAATCATGCTCTCAGTCGCTTACGCTTGAATAGCCAAAATAATGCCTATTTTTGACACGGTAAATAGAACTTACAGCTCGCTCCTGGGTGGAGGCTCGTCCCCGCAACTTCTTACACGTACTTGGGGGTACTTTGGGGAGTACTTTCACACAGATTGGTGCACATCAGTCCAGATGGGAGCATATGTGACCGTGGTCAAAGATGCTGTTTTTGCTAAAACCACGAAATGCGGCATTTTGTAACGCTCGGCAAAAAAAATAAAAAAAAATAACCTCCGCCAAATTTTTTTTACTAAAAGTAGATGTCTGAAAGAACATTTTCGCACAAGTTTGGTGAAAAAAAATTAAGATATATTTTTGGAATCGAGTCCTGAATTTTCGACTTTTTCGTAAATAGCTCAACTTGTATCTACTGTAGCTCCAACAAAAAGTGCGATAATTGACTTTTACAAGTAGGCAAATTGTAGGTATTTTCAAGACCTTCAAAATGACTACTTGTAAAAGTCGATTATCACATGTCTAGTGGGAGCTACATCACTTTGAAGCAAGCCCAAAAATCGCTAAAATTTGCTCTTAATAAATAGGTGGCAGAAGTCGTCAGGCTCACTAAGTGGCCTTGGACAATTTTTTTTTCAAAAGTACTAGTCTTGACGAGAAAAATGCGCCCAAATACGTTGAAAAATATTGAATTGCGTCGGAGCTATGATTTTCCTAGAATAGGCTAAAAAAGGGCCTAAAATGGCCCTTTCATGAGCCCTGGGGCCCACAGGGGGGGCCGAAAAAATTTGAAAAAAATTTTTTCGTACTATTTCAACATAGTACTAATGGAAAAAAATTTTTGCGGATTTTTCCCAGACCCCCCCGGTGACGGTTTTGTCCAGCTTGCTCCAGAATCACTCATATATATATATATATATATATATATATATATCATACATATATATATATATGAGAGCGAAGCACTAGCAAGGAAATAGAATCCATAAGTGATAAAATAGATAGTACATCATATGGGTCATTCTCCATAGGCGCGTCAATTTTGTGTAATCGCTCGCGATTTTCCAGAGGAATACACTAGCCTACTGGGAAGTTTCTCATGACTTGAAACAACATATTCCCCGTCAAGCACATGTATATGCGGACCACAATTCCTCTGGGAAAGGTATGATACGTCTGGTTCTATCGTCGAAATGTAAACTCCGTGGCTATAATTTGAAAAATCGATGATTTGGTTCCAAGTTCTAGCTGCTCTGACGAGTAAATGGGCTATCCTGCGTAAGGTAGGTGATTTTTTAGGCTTCAAAGTTGTCTACAAACCGTGGGTTATACTCAGTCAATGCGGTGGCGTTCAGTGGGACTCGAAATGGAGATGTAATCGAAATCTCACAAAATTTCGTTGTTTTCGATAAATTGCGGAGTTCAGTCACTATTTTTCCCCTTGTACAATTATCCCCCTTGTACCACTCCGTGGTACAATTATCTCCTTCCTCCTGTAGTTTGAACGCCCCGAAACTGTTTGGATATATCAAGCACAATCACGCTATATACCAAATCAGTGTGTTCAGCTTTAGAGTGAGTAGAATCGTCAAGAGAGCACGAAAAGCAGAGATGTAAACTCCGTGTCTTGTGAACTCCGTGTCCCATCATTGCTACTCCTCCGAATGCTCTTTTTGCACTGCACCGTGGCCTTAGTTTTAATACATTCGGCCATCTAGTGACACTTTTCCTGCATTCTGTTGATGGAGTAGGCGTGTATGTGTGTGCTAATGCACGAGTGACCGTGAGATTTGATGCATGTGTGCAAGTCTCGGGGAAATCGTCAGACTATCCAAATCAATTGAGTAATGTAAAGCAGGCATGTGTGTATGCTGTTGTGTCTGTATCCGAGGATCTCATTGCATTTATGCGTATTGTTGGGGAAATATTATACTACTCGGATTTAATATAAGTGTCCAGAAGTACACGCACATAGGTATGGTCCTGGATGAATCATCCTTCGCATGTGATTTGTGTGATCTAGGGACATTGAATAGGATGTATGGAGGATGAAACGATTTCAGCAAATGATCAAATGATCTTTGTCTATACTGTCTGTTGTATCTAATGATGAGTCTGGCTCGCAACGTGGTGGCATAATATTGCAATACGAGACACCCATAGCTCGTAAAACGTTTCTGGTTTGAGAAAGTAGCTAAACTCGCTACAACAGCATAATCCTGGGCTAGAATGATGAGTGGCTCTTCCAATGATCAATATTGATGAGGATTATTGTTTCAAATTTGAGTCGTGGCGAAAATAAACAATGAGACATGCATCCTTCAACCTCCTCTTCGGTTTTTTCATTATAAGTCTTGAAATATGGGGTTATTTGTAAAACTTGTGGGAACAAAATTCGTAGATCTTGAAAGAATCTACAAAAAGTTACTCTACACATTTTCTCGAAAAATCAATATTTCCCGACTCGTACCCAAGAAACCGCGAAAAGGCGAAAAATGCACGTATTTGCTATTTCTACATGCCGCACTGCAATTTTTGAACAATGTCATCAATATTGATCATTGAATGTGCCACCTATCATTTGAGCCCAAAATCATGCTATTGTGCAGAGTTTAGCCACTTAGCGCTCGAATTTCGAGAGTCGCGCACTGATCTATATTCGCGGCTCAAACTGAACGAGATACGTGCTTCCATGATAGATCTTACTCGACCCTTGAGTTTGAATAGTCACATTCAGACACCAACACTTCAAGCAAGCTAGTATACTTGTCCCCTCACTCCATAAAAAGCGTCTTCACGTTATTTGTGAAAGCTCCGTGTCAGTACTGTAAACTCCGTGGCTCAGCGATATACAGAATAGTATATTACGCAACGATGTCGAAAAGTTGGATTGACGCACGAGTGAAAATCTTCACACACGAGTGTGAGTCTTTACGCACTGGTGAGATTCACTGGTGAGCCGCTACGCGGCTCGTGCGTAAAGTATCTCAACAGTGCGTAAAGATTCACATCTCGTGTGTAAAGGTTTTCGGAGTGCGGTAACCTTTCGACAGAGTTGCGTACTATATTTTTCGAAATTTTGTGCGGAAAACTAGTATTCTGTCGGTTACCCCATACGCTAGTAACCAAATCGCGATCGGGGTAGGTGGGAGAAGAGGGCGAAGAGCGGGGTCCAGGGGCGGTAGCCTCTGGTGGGGGTGCAGGGGGCGGAGCCCCCCGACTGGAAAAAAACTCTGAGAATGTATCAGAAAAAGACCTTTTGTTCGATATATCATATGTTATCGCATAGATTGAAAATATCGATCTCAATTCTCAAAAGTTCTGGTAACAAACAAGATCAGAGATATGTCATTTCATGAGATAGTATGAATTTGAATTTCGAGGAAAATTATTACAGAGTTATATGAATGTCACCAAGGACGGGCAAAACTGAATCAACGGATTGGTGGAATAATGTTGTATTCCCTTGGTTCGATATAGACAGAATTTGTCAATTATAATAATGATAATAATAATGTTCTGAATACACGGGATAGAAAGCGCCTCTGACAGAGGAAAACCTCTTTCTTATGAAAAATACGGGGATCCATCACCGGCACTCTTTAATGAGGCGAAGTGTCCGAAGAGTAAATTTACCATTTCCTTTGAACGTACAGTTCAAGGTAGATTTTGAACCACGCAAACCACGGTGGAAGCACTTCAGAAAGGTCTCAGTCATATATACATGTTGTACTGAATTGAATTAGACCCATATTCTACCGAAGCGATCAATTTCCATGTTCAATTCGATGACCAACCAGGATATTCAATCGTATGGACTTATCGACTTACTGAGAGAAGAAAACTGAAGTTTAACAATTCAGAGAGCTCATAAGTATTCATTCTATCGAGTGGAAGAAGTCATTACACCTGCTTTGGACAGCTTCGAATCAACGATTGGAGTACTTCGATTCTACAGAACTAAGACAAAGATCATTTTGCCAGTCAACGCAGAAACTTCAAGAGATGTCATAGGATATTAGGCTAGAAAGAAAATACGGCAGTGCGTAAAGATACGTACCGGTTTGTGAAGACATACCTTACGCACTGTTGCTCACTTTACGTACAGGTCTTCACGCATTCCGTGCGCAAAAATTTCTTTACGCACGGAAAAATGTTCCTTACGCACTAACTTTACGCACATGATTTCGAAAATTCATTTTTCGCAATTTTCCAATGTTTGGGTGCCTACAAAATTACGAAAAATAACTTTCGCGCCTCGCCCATGAAGTTCCCCGCTTCCGAACGATTATTTCGACCCTCGCCTGCGGCTCGGGCCGAAAACGGATCGCTCGGAAGCAAGCTACAACCTCATGAACTCGGTGCGAAATATACTATTACGTTGCTGTGCGTTCAGATTTGGTTGGCCGAAACATCATACGTTCATCTACAGCGAAAATGGAAGATACCCTACCCACCAGGCCAGTTTTAAGTACCATTTTTTTCTTCAGAATATAGATGTCCAAAATGACGCGCTTATGGAGAATGACCCATATGTGACCTGCCTTTCTTATGCATGAGTTAGTATCAAGAGGCATATTCATGTGGCTATGATATGCACATTCATGTATGCTCAGCATTTTCTTTGAACTGTATTGACTTGAAGCTGAATTACCACAGCTTATGATAATATAGTGATATTGATATAGTAATATAGCTCGATCGTATGCCCGTTCGCGTCCCTGATCGTGTACCCAATTGTATTACAGGTACAACGTCGTTCTCCCCTCGCCACTAGGTGACGCCATGCCACGGTGGCGGACCATGTATCGACTCTATGCACGATCGTATCTGCGATCGTGAAATTGATCGTATGCACGATCGTATTCTCAATCGTGAGCACAATCGTATGCACAATCGTAAGCACGATTGTATGCATGATCGTACGCACAAAGTTACGCGACTGGCCAAGTGTCGATCCGACCTCGTTGCTGCGAGACATTATGTCACGATCGTACGCACGATGAATATCACGATCGTGTACCCAATCGTATACACGATCGCATGCTCGATCTTGATCACGATCGTGTGCACGATCGTGTTGCCAATCGTATGCATGATCGTACACACGATCTCGCGCGGCGCGCCGAGTGTCGATCCGACCTCGTCGCCACGGGGCGTCGTGTCACGATCGCGTACACGATCGTACGCACGATCGCTATCACGGTCATGTACCCGATCGTGTACACGATCGCATGCTCGATCATTATCACGATCGTGTGGCCGATCGTATGCACGATCGTACGCACGAACTCGCGCGGCAGGCCAAGTGTCGATCCTTCCTTGTCGCCACGAGACGTCGTGTCACGATCGCTATCACGGTCGTGTACCCGATCATATACACGATCGCATGCTCGATTGTTGTTACGATGGTAAGCACGATCGTCACCGAAACTAAAGGTGCGCACGATCGTATGTTAAAATTTTTAGTGGGGTTGGCAGTAGAATCATTTTCGACTCAGAATCCAGTATAATCGACCGATTCACAGCATTTATCACCTCTTCTCAGCTCAGAATCGATCTCAGAGCTAATTGCGGTGATTTTCAGCCTTGGGGTTGGGCTAACAATAATGCCATCTACCTCTAGAAGGTACTTCAAGTGATTGCAGATTGGCAGTAGAACTACTGACTCGCCACGCGTGAGTTCCGTTTCGGCGACATATTGATCTTCAACCCCATTTCGCGTCCAACACCTTCCCCCCCACCCCTACCCTCTCTGTCTGAGACAAAATCAGATTAGCACATCTCCTAGCCCTGTCGATTACGGAGAGAATGCCGTGTAGCTCATCCCGATAGCTTGAAACCAATTTTGAAGCGATTTTCGACCAGAGTTGGAATGTGATGACTATAGTGTGCCGTCTAGCGACTCTGCCACGCATTGGAGAACGGAGCACAAGAACACGACCGAGAGATCTCTCATACACACACTCACTTTTACGCAAGTGTCGCGTCACCTTGTCGACCGATTGTCGACAACTCCACATGCTTTTCTTTCCTGCAGCCCTCAATCTTTCGCGGAATGAAAGTGATGCGAACCCGTTGAAGACTCTGCAATTAGTTTGTAAGCTCCTAGTCAAGCTCACATTTAACAAAAGTCGTAAGTATCATCGAATACCCATAGGTTATGAATCTCTGCTCCTCAAGCAGTAGTTTGATCGAACTGAAAGAACTACGCCCACGTTGTTTCAAAACACAAGTTAGTCATGTGACTGGATGAAAAGCGACGTGGAATATATAGCTCCGAAGAAACGGCCATCGACAGGCAAGAACACTTCAGGTGTTGTCAGCTGTCGTGGCTCGGCGGCTCGCGATCTTGCGCAATCCCTCCCGCTCGTCACCGACCCCCGTTTGTTCGTGTCGTATTTGGCCACCATGAGCGCTCCGGTCAGAATTTTCCCCGCTAAATATAGGTGGACACAGCGAATGCATCACGATGAATTATGTCTGAGTAATTCACGCCACAGAAGTAAGATTTTCTGAAGAATGATATCAACCAAAAAAATTCACGCAATCTTTCATTTTTTCAGGATAGTGATATATCATGGATGCTACGAAAATCGCGAAGATGAAAGACTACTGTCAAGGTGGCCATTCATCATAGAAGATAATCCCAAGGAAAATGAATGAGTTTTAGAATTTTTTATAGAAAATTGTTGATAATTACCAATGAAAATAATGAAAGATTTCCCCTTCCCCGTCCTATCATCTCATCGCATCCTAATTGCGTTTTATCGATATATCCAATCTACAATATGAAATTATTAGTATCAAGAAGCGGGCAAACAAGATCGAGAGCAATTTCAGCAATCACGAAAACGTGAGGTTAGTGACAATTTAGATACCATCCTCAGAATCTCTGAAATCGCTTCAACTGAGGGAAAAAGAACTGAAATTCTTGTGATGACGGGAAAATCCTCTCTATACCTCATGAATCCTCTCGACGCCTCATCAACTAGTATATAAGCATGCTTCAATTACAATATAGTTAATCATATATTGTCTCCAGAAAGAATTCCTGATTTCTTTCACTAACCAAAACTGTGTAATATTATCCATGATGTTGATCGAATCAAGTAAACTTCATTCGTTTTCTCTTACTAAACAATGTATCCCTCAATATTACATCACAAAAACTCGAAACTGAGCGACCACCATCCTTATATTCTTAAATGACTTGAAATACCACATCAACGACATTGCACACTAACACTACTTCTCAAGATCAAACTGTTAGATTTCCTCTGATCTGAACCTCGTTCCTTGGCCCGTTTGAGATAACCAATACGAATAAGGTTCATTCGACCACGAGTCTCTCAGTCACTGTGGCGTGAATTACACCTACCTAAGATACATTTCTCAACACTTATACCATTATCATTATACCCTCATCAACATATAACGGGGATTTCTAAATTCATCATCATGATCATTTCAACTTCCGTCCCAAATCCAATAGACACATCCAAGAAACAATGGAGAAATGTGAAAAGTATTAGAAATTCTTAGAAAAAGCTTTAACAATAAATATATAAGTATGTAAATTTTTCTACATCAAAATATTCAGAATGAATATATCTATTTTATAAATATATGGTATATGTAGAAGGTCATAAGTACATATATGAAAATGATGTGAAATCCTGAATGTGTTGAAAGGTATAGTAAAGAATATTTTTGGTTGAGAGCATCATTCCAACCAGTCCTGCTGTGTCAATTTACTTCCCCTAACGTATAATCCTGATAACTTTCATCATCATTCAATTCCCATACAACCATTTGAACGATTTTATTCATCCAATGTAAGGATGATGAAACAAGTCGATTATTTGAACAGCTCTAAAATTCTCATATCATAATAATATACTCAACGCATTAAAATGTTATGAATATACTTCAAGTATTACAATATCCATAGAGAGTTTGTGAGATCCTGACATATGTTGGAAGATATGATGAACAAAAATTTTGGTTAAGACCACCATCTCAACCAGTCCCCCTGTGTCGATTTACTTCCTTCAACATAAGGTTTCATTCCAGTTCTTCAACTGTCAATTCCAATACAACGATCACAAAAATCTCATTCATTCAACTTTTCAAGATACTGAAACAAGTGAATCATTTCAAAAGTTCTGAAATTCTTGTATCAGAATGATGTATTCAACTCCTCAAAATATTCGAATAGAGGATGACGTTGCGGTGACTTATCTAGGCCATGACTCACGAGTGACTCACTACGCTGAGAACGACCGACGCAAATCAACCCAATACTGATTTTCCCACAACTCACAATTCACGTTTATAACTATCATGCACAGAATAAACATACACATGCGCCACAAATACAACATCCATATGCAATACTGATGATAACGTTGCGATGACTCGCTCAGGCCATGGCTCAAGAGTGACTCACTCCGCTGAGAGCGCACGACGTGGAAAATCCAATACAATATCATCAACACATCATGAACAACACAATAATACATTCAAATAACTCTCCATAATATTCAAAATCTACAGGGATATCCAAAATTCCGGTTTGCAACATATGAAGTCTTAATCAAATTCGAAAGAACTATTCCAGATCTTCATCTGAAATCACAAATTTATACATTCACTGTCTCACTAGGAATAATATTTCGTGGAGTACATGCGAATTATCGAATAGAATCCAACTATTACATTATATTGAGTCACGTGACGACTGTTTGGTGCCCGGAATCACTAGATTTTTCCCCTAGATGCTAGCCTAACCCTTTAGGAATGTCCCTAGAATTGTTTTAACCAAACCATACCCGAACCATTATTATGGAAAATTCCCCTAGACCCTTTTGACCTAACATGACTTGATTTTTCTCTAGAGAGAAATATTCCTAGATTTTACTGACCTAACCTGACCTGACCCAAAAGTTGCGCGCTACCGTTTTAATGTAACCTGACTTGATTTTCCTCTAGAGAGGAATATCCCTAGATTTTACTAACCTTACCTGACCTGACCTGAAACAAAAGTTGCGCGTAGCGTGTCTATTATTACTCATATTTACTCTCTTCCTCTAGATTTTTTTTACATCTTTACCTAGGGTCTACTTCACCTGTTTCATTTCATCCGTTCTATTTTACCTCTTTCATGGATTTTCGACCTGTTCTGATGTTTGTAACGACTTTATTTCATAACTTGACTATCACGGTTTTTTCACTCGTTCTTAGATTTCTTGCCACTTTGGATTTTATTCGTTTCATTCGACCTGTTTTTCTTTACCTATTTGTTTTGATTTCTTATCCCTCCCACATGTTCCATTTTATCAAACTTTCAAAAGTCTATTCATTGCTACCTTGCCGTGTTATCATGTTTTCGCACCATATTTCCTTTTTGAAGCTCCCACTCACCTTACTTTCGTATGGCATCAGGCGCAGGGATACGGGCTACTGCAATGTTTCCAGGCGTTTTGTGGGTACCGCTGCCTCTGTCTGGCTCAATTTCATGTGTGAGTTTCCATCAAAAGTCTGTCTGTTGAACTTTCGCTTCGAGCCATCGTTGAATTCGCACCATTTTCTACACTTGCTCACCATATATAGGTATTATGAAGCCGCATGTGCAGACAATGGATTGACCTAACGATGGAAGCTTGGGTTCCTTCGTTTGCATCCGTAAATGGCTAGTGATGGATGAGAGAATGGATGATGATGATGATGATGATGAAAGGAGAGAAGGGGAAGAGATGAAGAAGAGTTACGCAGAAAATTAGATGGTATGAATGGAGAGAACGCAATGAGATATGGAATAGGGATGAGAAGCAAAATGTAATGAAGACGAAATGGCCTGTAATGTACGAGATGGATGGATGATTATGATGTAATGGAATGAATGATTGCCTTACCCTCCTACTTGGAAGTGAATTCGGACGCAACCTCTGCACCCGAAGGCGGCTTACCTGCGTGCAGGAATTCGCCTCCAAGTAGGCGATCATTGGCGGATTTATGATGAATGTGATGAGGTGATGAGAATGATGTTGAAAAGGAAATGAGATGACGGTAAGATAGAAAATGGCATAAGAGATGATGAGATCGAATGAAGGTGAGATAGAATAAGAGAAGAGAAGGGGAAGTGACGGAGAAGGAGTGAAAAGGAAATGAAGTGGTATAAATGAAGAGTATGAAACGGAATATGAAATAAGAATGAGATGAAACACGCAATGAATGACGAAACAGTATGTGATGTGAGAGATGGATGGATGAGTGTGATTATGAGTTAGATTTGATGAGTGTTTAACTCATTCAAAATCAAACACTTATCAAGGAATATTACGATTTGAGTATTGAAACTCTCTCCAAAGACTCTTAAGCATAGCGCGCGTAAGCGAGCAGAGCAATTCTGCTAGTTAATTCTAAATCGACATATGAAAGTTCTTCCATATGGAACCTTGGACATATTCCAACACATGTTGATCTCCAAATCTTGAATCACTTAATGAAACCTTTCAACTGATTATCATCATCTAGCTCCAAAGACACATAATTCTGATCTTATTGGCTCTCAATATCTCAATAACTCATAGCTTCCCCGATGATGAATACAAAAACTAGAAACTCATACACCTTACAACTCCTGATATGAATAACAAATTGGACAACATTCTGCATTGACACGACTTCTCAAGATCGAACTATTAGATTTCCTTTGATCTGAACCTCGTACCTTGGCCCTTGAAGGTAACCAATACGTGTCAGGTTAATCTGATCATGTCTCTCTCGGTCCCTGTGACGTGGAGTTACAACTATTCAAAATACACTTCTCAACACTCATACCACCACTATTATCATAATACATGATTATGTATCGGGGATGATGAATCATTTTCGATAGTATGTTATTCTCAATTCCAAATTCGAATATATTATATATTATTCCTAAGAAATATCCTCACAAACCTAACGAAGCTATATGATGGTAATACAGTAATGAGCACGTAAAATTAGTATATGTGTCATGGGCTGCCTCACAAGGAAGGACTCTACACACACTTACAAACATGAGACACAAAAATAGACACACACACGAACACAAATCCATATCCTCGAGCAGGTGACAGCACGCCGTAGAATGTGAATATATTCATTATATTCGTCTAGTAAGTGTACGTGTATCGGACTGCCTCACAAAAGGGGATCCCACGAACACTCTCTCTCTCTCTCTCTCTCTCTCTCTCTCTCTCTCTCTCTCTCTCTCTCTCTCTCTCTCACACACACACAAAAAAACACTCACACTGACCCACCGACCAACCAACCCTCCGTCCCCATCGCCCATCCACCAGTCGATGGATAAATATATGAGGATATCTCTGAAACTTTTGATTTTCAGACTCAAAAAGCGTCACAGCGGTGGGAATCGAGATATACGGCTAGAGCCTGTTATTGAACAAGCACAATGGTTCAAGTATGAGGATTATATGCAATCGGGTCTTAGAATGTAGCAACAAAAGTCAGAATTGGAATATACTGAATGCTCTACCAATGGTTTCATTATTTCTTGATGCATTTTTCACAAAATTGCGGCTGCATAGCCCTCGTTCAAACGAATGGTACTCTTGGAGCGTCCAAAGTCTCGGTGGGTGGAAACTGGTATGATATTTTTAAAGTATTCGTTACATGTTCACAGTGTTTAGAGGTCTGTGCCCCCTCTACTGCGCGCGTGCCTTCCAAAAAGCTGTGCGATTAGGCATGTTGTATGCACGTTCTCTTTTTTGTTTTATCCGGTTCCCTGGCTTCTCCGTCGAAGCACATAGGTCTACAGTAGCTCAATTTCGTCAATTTTTTGTGGAGAATGCGATAAGTATCCTCCAAAGTATCTCTGGATCACGCTCCACAAGCTGTAACG
Source organism: Eretmocerus hayati (assembly GCA_029851415.1). Taxonomy (NCBI): domain Eukaryota; kingdom Metazoa; phylum Arthropoda; class Insecta; order Hymenoptera; family Aphelinidae; genus Eretmocerus; species Eretmocerus hayati. Next base: position 75,495,865 of record CM056744.1, on the reverse strand, counting down.
TCCATGGCGAGTCAAGAATTTTTTCCCAAAAATCTGTGCCACTCACATCTCTACGTGTCACGGCTGAGCACAGTGAGGCACACCCTTCTCCACTAGGAAAATGATAACTTTGGACCATAAGAAATGAGTTTTAGAAGTTACAGAATTTGGTCAGAAACGCTCCACTCACGAGAGCCTGCCGAACTTCAAGAGTCTATCCCGAATACATTCCGCGAGAAACACGACAGAACCGAAATGTACCCGTGTATGAACTGACAGCTGAAAATCAGCTGTTGTAACGCAATATACAGTGCACGCAAAGAAGGACGCGCCGCTACAGTCGGGGCGCCGCGCCGAAAGAGAGAGATTGTAAACAAACTCGAATTCTCGGGCGGCGCCCGAGCTGAGCCGGCGCGCTTGCCCCAATAAAACCGACGCAACACCCGAAGTTGAGTCGATCAGTCGCCACGGAAGATGAACAATTACATCTTTCGGTCGGTCATACATTTTGTAGCAAAGTCAAGATGGCTCAAATTTCTTTTCGTATTCGATTTCTCAATTGATGCCAATGATTTGCATATGATTATGAGTCTCAAAATAATGAGTAATCTTTTGTTATTAACAAGATAGTGCAAAATTCACCGTTTATCCCCCATAATTCGAAATAGACTGCAGTTACAAAAAAATTTTCAAATAAATGTTGTGCAGTTCAAAGCCACCCACAATATTATGCAGTTTTTTATTGCAATATTGTCATAGTTAATGCAGAAATGGAATTTGTTTATAACAAATTCACATGAGTGATAGGAAATTGCAAAACTGAACAAGATTAAAACTGATACGGATGAAAATGTTGATTTTGAACAAACAAGTATTCTTGTCATTTTTCGTAGGAAAATCACTTTCCGAGTTACGCAGGGGAAAAGTGCCACAGTCTTCGTTTTTCGCTCTGCGACCGTCATATTTTAGACCATCCGAAATCATCGCCATAGCTGGAAAAATTAGTTTGACGGAATTTTCTCGCTGGATCATTCCGGAAAATCCTTTTGAATCCGAAAATCCGTGGTGCCAGACGAAACTCGGGTGCAGAATTGTTAGACTTGATTTGTTTAAACGAATTATCAATATCCACCAGGAAATAGCATTCATACAAAAAAAATAACGAGAGTACTTTTTTGTTCAAAATCAACATTTTCATCCGTATCAGTTTCAATCTTGTTCAGTTTTGGAATTTCCCATTACTCATGTGAATTTGTTATAAACAAATTCCATTCTTGTTAACTATGACAATATTGCAATAAAAAAACTGCATAATATTGTGGGTGGCTTTAAACTGCACAACATTTATTTGAAAATTTTTTTGTAACTGCAGTCTATTTCGAATTATGGGGGATAAACGGTGAATTTTGCAATATCTTGTTAATAACAAAAGATTACTCATTATTTTGGAGCTCATAATTATATGCAAATCATTGGCATCAATTGGGGAATCGAATACGAAAAGAAATTTCCACTATCTCGACTTTGCTACAGAATGTATGGCTGACCGAAAGATGTAATTGTTCATCTTCCGTGGCGACTGATCCACTCAACTTCGGGCGTTGCGTCGGTTTTATCGGGGCAAGCGCGCCGGCTCAGCTCGGGCGCCGCCCGAGAATTCGAGTTGTTCACGATCTCTCTCTTTCGGCGCGGCGCCCCGACTGTAGCGGCGCGGCCTTCTTTGCGTGTGCGAGCGAGCGAACTAATGCATACATGCATTACGGAGCGCACGCGGAGGGGAAACTTGCGAGGAATACAGATATACATGAAGAGTATATGGGTCATTCTCCATAGGCGCGTCAAGTTCGTGTAATGGCTCGCGATTTTCCAGAGGAATATATCCGCCTACTGGGAAGTTTTTAATGACTTAAAACAACATATTTCCCGTCAAGCTATTGTATATGCGGGCCACGATTCCTCCGGGAAAGGTATGATACGACTGGTTTCATCGTCGAAATATAAACTCCGTGGCTGTAATCTGAAAAATCGATGATTTGGTCCCAAGTTCTCACTACTCTGACGAGTAAATGAGCTATTCTACGTAAGGTAGGTGATTTGTTAGGCTTCAGAGGTGTCTACAAACCGTGGGTTATACTCATTCAATGCGGCGGCGTATAGTGGGACTCGAAATGGTGATGTAATTGAATTCTCACAAAATTTCGTTGTTTTCGATGAATTGCGAAAATCAGTCACTATTTTTACACCTTTGCGCCCCTGGCACCGTGTTGATTGATGATAATACACCCAGTTAGCGGCGAGTAGAGTTCAGGAACCAAAATATTTGCAGGATCGCTCGTTATTTAGCGTTGATTGACGAATTTAAGAGCGTACCCTTTTGCTTCGTAAACTCCGTGGTACAATCATCTCCTCCCTCCTGTAGTTTGAACGCCCCAAAACTGTTGGGATATATCAAGCACAACCACACTATATACCAAATAAGTGAGTTTAGCTTTAGAGTGAGTAGGAGTAATTTTTCTGCAGTCTTATTTACTCATCTTAGGATCATGATATTTGAACGTGATCAGAAGCGAATCAAACAACCGTCGAGCAATTTTGTAACTCTGAATCATACCCAACATGGGATGAAATGTTTCGAGAAAATTTCAAAATGCACAATTATCGAGTGACTTGATATAATAAGCAAGTTATATCGGATACACGCGCTTTGATCGTGGAGGAGTATTCATTTCGATCATCGCAATAAGTGCATGATACACACAGTAGAATATTATGATTACTCACATGAAGGGCAGAATACGAGCAACAACTTGGAACATTAACATCTGCTCCTGCTGTAAGAATTTTGTACACCGAAAAAATATTATCTTTTTTTGCTGCTAAAGCCAGTGGAGTGAATTTCGATGCGCACAGACAGTCCATCGATGCACCAGCATCGAGGAGTACCTTAACAATTTCCCAGGAGCTGTGATGAAGTGCAACAGCTGAATGTAAACTCGAGTAGCCGTTGTGATTATAGTTTACGTCAGATCCAATCGCAAGCAGCTTTTGAATCATTTGATAACGTTCTTCGGGGTTTAGCTTTAAAGCAACTTGCAGTGGAGTGCAAAAGCCAATGCCATCGAAGTAGCCATCGTGACAATTCAATTCAGCTCCTAATTTGACCAACAGTTGTACTAGTTCGAAGTCGTTCCTCTTAACTGCTTCGTGTATACTGGTTGTTTGATATGACCGACCGCGCCAGAAATGATTTTGCTCATCTTTCACACTAGAACCGATGAACAGCAACAAAAGCACAAGATTCCATCGCCATTTGCTATCTCATATTTTGATAGCGATGTGTAATGGTCCTTGTCCAAACTTATCGGTGCTATCAAGATCCACGCCAGAGTTGAGCAAGTAGTCGACAATTTCCTCGTGACATTCTTCGATAGCTTCATGGATGCAAAATGTCCCTTGGATCTCAGTATTGACGTCAAAACCACGTGAAATTAAAGCGCTAAGGGTCTCAATATCATTGACACATGAAGCTCTGAGTGCGACAGACTCGAAATTTTCGACTACACCGGAATCGCGAATGTTTTACATCTTGAAGTAATTCAAGATCACACAAATACCACTGTTCTTTTAGGTTATGTTATGAGACTCGAATGCTCCTTCATGATTGGACTCAATGATTACGGTTTCAAACAATGTTAGGTGAAATAGCAGAACACTTGTTGAACATAACTTGATGAACACAAATAGCAGAACCATCGATTGGCTATCTTACGCGGATATCTAGAATAACGATTGCGATACCCAAATTCGCGTACGCGAATCTGCATGTCTTGGTTAATGCACGCGAAGGTCAACGTAATTCCTAAAGAATGAGTGCGATACGCGAATTCATGTACACAAATCTGTATGTCCTGGTTAGCGCGCGCGGAATTGCGTCGATCAGATACACGATTCTTGTGAAACAATCTCGATCCGCAAGTTCCTGACGCGAATTTACATGTATTGGCGAGATTACGCAAAAGTTCACCGATTTGTTGCCGTACACGGTCGTAGAAGAACGAGTGCGATACGCTAGTTCGCGTGCATGAATCTTCGATTTCTATTTCAATGACATGTTTGATCAATCAATCATTAACAGTTCTCACACAGTGGTCACCAACCGATGCGCCCCATACATTTCGTAAAAATTGAACTTGATGTTGGTTGACAATCATTGCATTCTGGTTTTCCTGAGCATAAGCGTGCATATTATGCAAATTGAGGCGCTTATCCCTCTCAAATTTGGATCCATCACTGAGAATTAAGAATACTTCCAAGATTTCCGGATACTCGTATATCAAGGCTAGGAGTGTTGTGCAGAATTCTACTCTAAGCGGGTAATCTCCTTCATTCAGCTGTTGCACTCGCCTGTAGTGATACGGATGATAACCGTCGTCCTATAATGAGTGAAATTCATAAATATGGTATCATCATTTTCACTTTTATCAGTAAAACATACCACTGAATCAATCCGATAGCCCAGCTCACAAGCTTTCGAGTCTATCAATCAGCTTTATGTCATGAAGTGATCCAATTGTTCACATCATGGAGTGAAAAGTGAATCTTCAAAACGTGATTTGCAGTATTCGAAAGTTCAATGTTAAGTAGTACGGTACTGCACCTACATTCAAAATTCTGTTGACTGTGGACAACGAAATATTTGTATTGACTGAAATCATTCTTTGGCTGGTTCCTGGATCGACTTGAACGCTACCAATGACCATGTCTTCATTATCTGGTGTCCTAGCATTACGAGGGTGACCTATCATACCTTGACCCCGTCCACGATAAGGTAAAGGTACGACATTTCCATCCCGTCGCAACCTCCCGACTGCCCTCAGTATCACTGCATCTAATTTAATTGGTGGACGAAAAGCTTCATTACTACAGACTTAATGACATAGTATTCCCCGTCCTTCCAATGATAACATTTGATCTACCAAAATATGATTGCCATGTGTCGACTACGTCAAAAGATTTCCTTGCTACTGAATTAGAAAACGACCAGAGAAAATTTAAAATATTGTTTTGTTTTCAAATAGGTCAACCTTGAGTTCAAAACAATATGACTAAATTTCATTGCAAATCCACGATGGTCCATTTTGGCACACAAAACTTAGAAATTTCTGCAAATCTTGCCTGTGAACGAAGCAAACTAGACTTGTTACATAGCTTTTTCCCTTGTGACTGCAAACTCCACACCAAGTTGGTTGACTGTCAAGCGGACTCAATCAGAATAAGATCAAAATTTGACCTCATTATCTCTCACTGACTCGATTGCTAACATTCTCATCTTCTACCGTACGCATTTCTTATTTTTCTTCCCTTACGACTCTTTAGAAATATTGGCTGTACTCTCCTATTCGTGTTCTGAAATGAATTTCTTTACCTATTGACAAACTCAACAACAAACTTGGCTAGCTGTCTAGATGCATAGTGAGGTGAAGTTGGCTGCATATAATGATTAGTTGTGGCTCAACTTAAGAGGTTTTTGTGGTCACTGATTTCGAATATGATGAAAGATTCCGAAGACTAAACATGGCAAGCCAAGAATGGAAGGGGGTGGCATATGAAAAAAGATATCATGGGGTCGCTGATTACAAAACTGAATTCGGATTTGTGAAATTTGAAATGTCTGATCCACGAAGGAAGAATTCAATCCAAAAATGGACGAGTACTATGTATCATTTTGGAAAGAATTTTGTTTGAGGGTCATCGATCACATAAATGGAGTCGAATTCAGAATTTCCAAAATAATATATCCAAAATGGGCGGGTAGAACCCCCTAATTGATTGGATTTTGCTATTAAATCATACCTTGGTCTCTCTGGAGGCACTAATCACGGAATCTGAGTCAGATTTCAAAAATTCATGCATATATGGATCCGGAATCGTGAATCAAATCAGCAAGGGCGTTGGATATTGAACACATTTAGTGACTCTCTGCTTTCCTGCCGTTACCAATCCAAGACTTGGAAATATTCAACACTCTCGGTTGACTCCGGAGATACGAACGTAGATGACATGGTCGTTTTCTCCATTTCATTGACATCAATTTTTATCAACTCTTAATTTCTATTTGTCTTCCTTTGGAGACAGAAACGTTACAGTTTATGCATGATAATCAAGGTAATGATTATGCTTCAATCAAACATTATTTCATCAATTATTTAATACATCCGAAAGTCTTTTGTTTAGTTGTCCAAGATCCAAGCTAAGTTCCTTTGATTTTATTTAATCCATTTTGTAATATACTGCTCATTCATGTTTTCATACTTTATGTTCTCTCTATACAATCAACTCAACTTGGAATTTTTTCTTATAGTCCTTTTATGATTTATGATCATGTATTTTTGCTACAACAACTGTCACAAAAAGATGATATTTTAATCTGAAAGATATAGTTTTGTTCACCGCATTTGGAAAAATTATGTGGCTTGATTAATATGAGAAATTGATGCTAATATCCAAATCAGATAAATGTAACTCTGTATGTAAGTGAAAATACATTATCTTCGTATTGATAGTTGTCTATCATGTTGGAAATACATTAAACAACAGTGGTCATGGCTATTTGAAAATGGGATTCAAATGACATCAAGAAACGTGGCTATAGTTATTTAAGTATTTGAATTATGCTGGTCATTGATTTGCACAAAGACGTTCGCGCTGCTTCCAATGTAATTTTGTCAATCAACAATCCTCAATTCTGAACAAAAGAAAATCCGTGACTCAATATCGATAATGGTAATGGCGATTAAAGATAATGGTGAACAGTGTTAGGTATGTAGTTTTAGGAGCGAGATGGGAGCTGAAATTTCTATATTTTTAGCATTCAGTGCTTCTTAAGAATACCTCTTCAAGCAAGTGTGGCCACGAGACTTGATACTCTTGATTTCGCACACTTGCAGTTAAACATTTGGTAAGGATCGTCGTTACATATTGTTAGTATTCAATGAAGGCTAACATTGAGTCGTATGCATGATACACCAAAAACACCTTGTTGAGTGATGTTTCAAGGAGAATCATATCTGAAAACTCTACTTTGTGAAGTATCATCCTAACAGAAAATGAATCATTCATGCTGATGTTTACTGTGACGTGGTGAGTCTCGAGCCTCCGGCCCGCGCCTCTCCCCGTCACCTGACGATGCACCAGGTGCACCGTCAGCGTTTCTGACGGATAATCGCCCGTTTCCCCACCAAGTGCGATGTCGCGTCGCGGACCCATCGTCGCGGACGACGGGCCACGCCGCGGACAGACCGCTCTGACCAACTTAACTATTCACACACTCTCTCTCAACTATTGAACTCTCATACATAAAGTCACCTATCATTCATTCACTCGTGTTCTCTCTGGAACCTAGAACCCTCACCACGTTACATCCCCTTTTTGGTGCTAGGTGGGGTAGTTTCCCGCGAGTTGAAATTTTTAAAAAAAAAAAGGTTAGAAAAATTTTCTATCAAAATTTTTCGGGTTCTGCAATTTCGCGAGAGTGTCGTGGAAAATTAGAAGTGACGAAGAGAGAAGATAAGGAGTTGAGGAAAGCAGAATCCAGCCAAGCCGCAAACCTGCCAAACTGATCTTCAATACGTGCCCACCCGCCCGCCCAGACATCAGCAGAGAGCCATCGAAGTCCAACCCGTCGCTTCGGAATTTACCACCGAGCAGCCTGCCTAACTTTTCTGCTGGCCGTGCACATTCACGCAGCTCATCGAAGCCATCAACATCAGGGTCAATGGCAGCCGCTCGTTGATGTAAATACATCTGACTTATTTCACTCTTATCCCATACAGTGCTCTGTTTCACGTTAGCATATATTCCCGAAGCGAAATTCCGAACCAAAATTCGAAAGAGATCGAAGATTAGTGATACATCAACTCAAACTGCTACTTTGCAAATAGCAACCGGTGATTTCACAAAAATGTTCGATCAAAGCTATAATATGAGCAATAATAGTCACCATGATTTAATAAACTGCAGTTTTGATCGAAGTATGATGAACGAAGTTAGGGGAATCAATGCAAACGATACGAGCAACTCGCGAGATAGAGATGTGACACGAATGAGCCATTCTAATACACTACAGAATCATATGCGTCACGTTGGCTTTGAATCGCAGCTAAGATGCGGAATTGAACCCATGATCAGTGAAAATTTCTCAAAAGTAGTACCAAATCAAAATTCCACACGGGTAGAAGTCCAAGCTATGCCATACACAGAGATAGTATTCAGAAAGGACAAAGATGGGAATCTTATTCCTTGCAGAATTTTACAACCTCCCACGGATGTTTATAACACGTGTCAAAATTTTTCCCCGGTTCGAAATTCGCTTCACGAAAGAGATTCGGTTCGAGGTTATGAGAGCAATGTTCAAAATTTAGGACATGCATTTCTTGACGATCGAAGTCGACTGACCTCTCCTCGCCCAAAATCTCAGAATATTTCACACCAAAATGAGCAACAGCAAATTTTTCCAGTAACTCCATGGGATCTCCCCATGAGCACAGATCACAACAGACAAAATATACAACATACATCGAGTCATCAATCAAAATGTTTCCAAGATTCCTCTGCCCAAAGTTTGCCAGCATACCACAATAAAAAGTCTAGTGAGCCATTCGTCGAGCCTAACTGTGATCTCAAAGAAACTTTATTGAGAAATATTTTCGAGGAAGTCAGCTATCAAGAACTCATTGAAATGTACAAAATTTGGAATCAAATCAAATCGAAAAATCAAACTGAAATTGCCCAAACAGAACAGGGCCACCAATTTCCTATTCATGATTATTGTGTACCTTCACATGGTCATCAAACAGCCCAACATACTCATCACATGGAGTCAAATGAACATAAGAATCAGGGCCGTCACGAAACTCTCGATTCAACACACGCATATGTTCAGTCAAATTTGATTGATTATGCACCAGTACAAAATTCACAGACTCTGCGCAAAACTGATCAGATTCAATCGAAACAGTGGACTCGAAATAACTCTGTGGAAATGAACCTAAAAACAGAAATAGATGCAAATTTTTTCAAGGCACTGAAATATATAAAAGAGTTTGATGGCAATTTTCAAGACTTGGCAACATTTTGCAGTGCCGTGAGATATGCGGCATCATTATGTGGGAATTTTGAATCGGGACGTATGCTTCTTATCGCCATCGCCAACAAATTACGCGGGACAGCTAAAGATTTATTTGCAGCAACAATAACTGCATATAATTCCGTCGAAGAATTTTTGAAAGATTTAGAGGAGCAGTTCACTATAGTGGACTCCCTCGATGATATAATGTCAGAATTGAAGGCAACCGCAAAACAAAATGATGAATCGATAGAAGGATACGGAACGAGAATTCAGCTGATTTTGGGTAGATTCAAAAGTTCAGCAGCATCGAAAAGAGAATATTCCAATGCAGAGAAAGAATCTCGCTGTCGTGACGCAGATGAGGTAGCTTTGACGCGACTCATCATCGGTATTGGAATAGAACTCGAAAGCGTAGTGCGAACTCAGCGGCCTGGTAGCATACGTGAAGCGATAAGAATCGCGCAACAGGCAGAGTTACAGCGCAAACATTTTCCGAATGTTCAAGAAGATTCTCATCCATTTTCGCAGCCGATTCCACCAGTGGTTAATCAGAAAAGTGTGCGTTTCTTAGACTCACGATGCGTCTGTCAGTACTGCGATCAACCGGGTCACGAGGCAAAAGGGTGTCCAAAATTAAGGTCAGATTTTGGGAAAGATGAAGTATATATTGATCGCCCGAAAAGATATCGCGGAAGGCGCGACGGTTATCGAAGCAGGGGTAGAAACGGCAGAAACTATCGCAGTCATCACAAGCAAGACCAGCCTGCACAGTGCAATAAAGAAGATAACGGCCATGTGAATTCGGGTGGTTGCAGTGATCCTCCACAAAATCACGCGACCACACCAGACACACGAGCACCTCAAGTGCAAATAGAACGATTACAATCGCTGTTAGTTGAATCTCAAACTCATCAGTCACTTATTCGGGATGAGCATTTAAACTAATTAACCGTCCGTCGCAGTCCCCAGACGCCGGGCGCGTAAATGACGCGATCAAAATCGCGTCTATGGTAAGCCAAGAGGAAAATTATAGGAAATCACGGCTCGAATCACCTCCAAATGAGAAAATATCGTCCGATGACGAATCGTTATGTAAAATAGGAGAAAGAAGTAATATTGATGAATTTTCACCTCTGCCTCAAACTTATGTGAATTTTTCTACTCAATCCTTGGAAATTGAGAATATTTTCCCAGTTGCAGACTCCAAAAGTCGTAGAATGATAGACGAAGTATCAATGCTATGTATAGACTCCGGGACTGATGAGTGTATAAGCAAGCCAATTAGAGTCGAGCATCTTAATACGATTGACAGATTTGAAATTTCATCCATTCATGGCATGGCCAGAAATGAGTTTAAATCAATGGGAATCAATCATACGCGAATGAATCGCATGCGCAGGCAATTTTCTGTTGTCCCCGACATCACATTAGTGAAATGTGATGGATTGATTAGGAGGGACCATTTGTTGAAATATGGAGGTAATTCAGACCCCAAAGCCCGCTGCCTCAGATTCAAGAGTTTTCCGATTCCCGTTGTGAATGGAATGAACATGAAAGTGCCGTCAAATGGGATCAAAATGATAGAGCTCAAGTACATGAATCTTGTAAAAAAGAGTCAAGTGTCTGTCACACATGCTGCGAGAGATATCAATTTCGAAAATTCCATCGCAGGAAACTGTAACAAATTCATAGTAGCAAAGCTGAGGAAAATTATCACATTTTCTCGGAATATGAAAAGCATCGATGGGGACGATGCTATACACAATATTCACAAATTATATATGAATACCCCTATAGCCGAGGCACAGCTTCTTGAAAAACAAAGTAATCGCGATCAAATTTACACGCTCGCGAGCGACATTGGAGGATATAATCAGTCGCATTTAGATTCATTGTGTAAAAATCTTACATCGCTGCCCGCGACTCAGCTATCCGCGAGCGCAATCCCACGCAATACCGGCGAGCAGAACCGCGGACTCGACGAAAATGGACTCGACTTCGCACGTCGAGCCGAGAACCTTCCAAGTGATGGGAACGAGTCTTCAAGAAGTTCTCAAGTTCAGCGGCGTTCTGAAGTGCGAAACAGTCGCGTCCAATCGCATTCAGCAGTTTTTGAAAAATATCAAGTGGCATCCGCTCGACCGCCACGTGAGAAGCCTCCTTGGGTACTTGACGACAACGAGCAAGCGCGAACTTTGCAAAGAATCTTCGCAGTAAAATATCGGTCATGTTGTAATAAAGCAAGTATTTCATTTTCTTCTTCGAAAAATGTATATGGAGTCGTCGAGACATTTGGAGTGTGTCTCCAAAAGCATAAAATGGGCCTGGAAATATTTCAGGAAATTCAGTTCCCAAATACAATCATTGATCAACTAACCAAATCCAACCTTTTTGATTCCTGCACTTTTCTCAGAAAGTTAATTAGCATAAATCTGTTGAAATTGAGCATCGAGGAATCTCCTCATAGCCGGGAACCACACATCTCAAATAGAGAGGTGGGCCATTCGGTATCAATTGGAATAAACCAAATCTTGTCACTCGCAATTTTCCGGGAGATGACTGATTTCTTCAAGAAAATAACTCCGATGGTAGTTTTTGCTGGACTTGTGCTGAATCCGATTACGTACTTTGAGCCGCCAGGTATAACTGTGAGTTATCAAATCAACACTTCTAATATCATATTTATCGAGTTCGCAGAAGCTTTTGGATTGAATGAACATGGTACATCTGAAGCACCAGTGGACATTCCCGTGATCGAGAAAATCCGCCCAACCTCCCAAAAATCACGCGAGGCGCCCCGAGCAAACCATTCAGATTGGAAGATGGTTCTCCCACGGGTTACTTGGCTCATCAACATTGTAGAGAATGAGAACACGAGCTGCCCACAATCAATTCCAACATTGAAATGGAGAGCCAGAGCACTTGGGGAACAGCAGCAGACGGATTCTATGGGAAAATCTGATGACGTCATCTCTCAAACAACAATCCAAATGCCGCACAAGCAGACTTCAGCTACTCTCCTTGATGAGCATGACAAGTATCGTTCCAATTATTTCTTTAATTTATTATCCACTACTCTGTATGTTTGGAGAGATGAGTACGCGCACGAGTTGATGATGTCTGCTGGCAGTCAAGTATCAGTTGCATATACGAAATTGATTAAGCTCGGGCATTCAAATTTTTCGATTGGAAATATGAAAATCATGAACGACTTCACAAAAACTTTCCTCAGATTTTCAACTAGAAAAGGAGAAGATGTGCAAAATAGTACCTTAAAAGCAACCTACACAGATCAGAAATTAAGAATTTTATCATTAAAATTGGGCAATTTGAATGTGACGCTTCAGTGCAGGCGCCCTTGGCCGTTGTTAAATACTCCGGCCCAGGGACGTGCTTCTGGAGACGTCAAAACCACGTCAATAGCTAGAAGAATTAAAAATAGACAGAATCAAGCAATCTGCAATATTTTATAGGAATAACACAAGATAAATCCATAGCAGAATTCGCGACCTCGTCCTTAGCCGTCGAAACTCCGGCCCAGGCACGAGGCTCACATTTAACTACCAAGACTTGTCTTCCAAATGCGAAGAAAGAATTGAAAACTGGCTTAGAAAATACAAAATTTTACAGTGGTAATGCAGACGTTCCAAGTTCAACACCGGTCAGTACGCTTGCCGTCGGATCACCCAGGACGACGAGCGCATAGTCAACGGCAATAAGGCCGTGGTGTAGCCCAACAATCAAGTACAAAGCTTGCCGTCGGATCACGACAGGTGACAGATGAACGAGTCCCAACGCAAAATCCACGGTAATCCAATCAACGTAGACTCGCCACCAAGGGTGAGCAACATCACGTAAGACCCTCAATGAAGATCCTCACGGAAGATCATCATCTCACCTCAACGGTATTTATAGTGGTAAATTAGAAATTGCGTATACCAATTAATTCGAAATCAAACTCATTTATAGTTTTTTTTTGCTCTACACCATCGTTAATAGTTTAGTGAGAAATCACATGAAAATGCGAAGCTTACTGAAGACTCAGAGTAAAATATTACGAGATAAAAGGCCAGAAGGGCCAGTTTTACAAAAAAATCACGAAATGTATTGTTGAGGAGAGTTAGAATACGGAGGAGCCAATATGTCAAATCAAATGGTTCGAAAGATAGCTGGGAAAAATTTAGACAGAACATAACACACACATGTCACACAAGTTACACACAATGATATGACGAAACGACTCACCATACGTGAAACACCTCGTAAGAAAACATCTGTATCGGGTAAAGATCATATCCCGTTGAACGATAAGTGGCCACGGTGCGGCACAGAGAGCTGACAAGGCCAGGTCGCGTTCCGCGGCCACAATCTAGCCGCAGTCATATGAACACGGTCCAGAGAGTGGACCCGAATCGCGTACCAAAGCTCCACCCGTTGGGCTAGTCAAGGCCCAGCAGTGTAGTATGAACAGCAACCACACACATCAAACACAAGACATAGAACACAGTACACATTAAACTCAACCACACCCGCCGCGAACACTCTCACAAACCGAACAGAACCAGAGAAAATTGAAAAATACCACTGAGCAAGGTGACGAGAACCTGCTCAAAGTGGCTGCCAGATTGGCACTGACGATCATCGTCAACGACGATATTCGACATCCAGAGCCTGGACCGAGTCAGGATCAGAACGGCAACCGTGCGTTGAATCATACATAGTTTCGAAGTATTATAATATACTTACTTTGTTATTAGCAAAGAGAAAAAGTCAGCGAAAGATCGGCAACACTGCCACATACCAAAGCCAGCAAATCTAAGAAGAGTATATAATACTCCCTTGGAGGCTAAATACAATGACTGACCCCGTACAATCTCAAAAAGAGAGTTACTGTGCGAGATCAGCTCAAAAAGTAAACAGTGCGTCACTCGGATCGATTTACGACCGACCCGCAAAACTGAAATTTTTTTCCCCGAATTTTCAAAATTTTTCAAAAAATTTCGTTGGGCCATCATCCTTATCATGTAAGGAGCCACCCTTTCAAATTTCAGCTCGATCGGACGTTTTGATCCGGAGCTATAACTTGCACCGCAGTGCACCCGAATTACACACACTTAGCCCACTT